>JALMGF010000064.1:730000-2135000 GCA_023333645.1 Sceloporus occidentalis | reverse complement strand
GTCCATAGAGAATCATTGGAGAATACTTGCCCATAGGGAATCATTGGGGAATATTTGCCCATAGAGAATCATTGGGGAATACTTGCCCATAGAGAATCATTGGGGAATATTTGCTCATAGAGAATCATTGGGGAATATTTGCCCATAGAGAATCATTGGGGAATATTTTCCCATAGAGAATCATTGGGGAATATTTGCCCATAGAGAATCATTGGAGAATATTTTCCCATAGAGAATCATTGGAGAATATTTGCCCATAGAGAATCATTGGGGAATATTTGCCCATAGAGAATCATTGGAGAATATTTGCCCATAGAGAATCATTGGGGAATATTTGCCCATAGAGAATCATTGGAGAATATTTGCCCATAGAGAATCATTGGGGAATATTTGCCCATAGAGAATCACTGGGGAATATTTGCCCATAGGGAATCATTGGAGAATATTTGCCCATAGAGAATCATTGGGGAATATTTGCCCATAGGGAATCATTGGGGAATATTTGCCCATAGGGAATCATTGGGGAATATTTTCCCATAGAGAATCATTGGGGAATATTTGTCCATAGAGAATCATTGGAGAATACTTGCCCATAGGGAATCATTGGGGAATATTTGCCCATAGAGAATCATTGGGGAATATTTGCCCATAGAGAATCATTGGGGAATATTTTCCCACAGAGAATCATTGGGGAATATTTGCCCATAGAGAATCATTGGAGAATATTTTCCCATAGAGAATCATTGGAGAATATTTGCCCATAGAGAATCATTGGGGAATATTTGCCCATAGAGAATCATTGGAGAATATTTGCCCATAGAGAATCATTGGAGAATATTTGCCCATAGAGAATCATTGGGGAATATTTGCCCATAGAGAATCATTGGAGAATATTTGCCCATAGAGAATCATTGGGGAATATTTGCCCATAGGGAATCATTGGGGAATATTTGCCCATAGAGAATCATTGGGGAATATTTGCCCATAGAGAATCATTGGGGAATATTTTCCCATAGAGAATCATTGGAGAATATTTGCCCATAGGGAATCATTGGAGAATATTTGCCCATAGAGAATCATTGGGGAATATTTGCCCATAGAGAATCATTGGGGAATATTTTCCCATAGAGAATCATTGGGGAATATTTGCCCATAGGGAATCATTGGGGAATATTTGCCCATAGAGAATCATTGGGGAATATTTGCCCATAGAGAATCATTGGGGAATATTTGCCCATAGAGAATCATTGGGGAATATTTTCCCATAGAGAATCATTGGAGAATATTTGCCCATAGAGAATCATGGGGGAATATTTTCCCATAGAGAATCATTGGGGAATATTTTCCCATAGAGAATCATTGGGGAATATTTTCCCATAGAGAATCATTGGGGAATATTTTCCCATAGAGAATCATTGGGGAATATTTGCCTATAGGGAATCATTGGGGAATATTTTCCCATAGAGAATCATTGGAGAATATTTGCCCATAGAGAATCATGGGGGAATATTTTCCCATAGAGAATCATTGGAGAATATTTGCCCATAGAGAATCATTGGGGAATATTTGCCCATAGGGAATCATTGGGGAATACTTGCCCATAGAGAATCATTGGAGAATATTTGCCCATAGAGAATCATTGGAGAATATTTGCCCATAGAGAATCATTGGGGAATATTTGCCCATAGAGAATCACTGGGGAATATTTGCCCATAGGGAATCATTGGAGGATATTTGCCCATAGAGAATCATTGGGGAATATATTCCCATAGAGAATCATTGGGGAATATTTGCCCATAGGGAATCATTGGGGAATATTTGCCCATAGAGAATCATTGGGGAATATTTGCCCATAGAGAATCATTGGGGAATATTTGCCCATAGAGAATCATTGGGGAATATTTTCCCATAGAGAATCATTGGAGAATATTTGCCCATAGAGAATCATTGGAGAATACAGGCGTCCCCCGGGTTACGAAATTAATTCGTTCCGGCGCCATTTTCGTAACCCGGAAGTCTTTCGTTAGCCGAATCCCCATAGGCGCTAATGGGGAAAAGCCGCGTTTTGGTGCGAAATAGCGCCGAAAAGCACCATAACTTTTTTCGCAAGCCGGGGAAACCTTCGTAACCCGGAAATAATTAATTAATGTTTTTTTTTTCGTAACCCGAAAAATTCGTAACGCGGCGCGTTCGTATCCCGGGGGACGAGTGTATTTGCCCATAGAGAATCATTGGGGAATATTTGCCCATAGAGAATCATTGGAGAATATTTTCCCATAGAGAATCATTGGGGAATATTTTCCCATAGAGAATCATTGGAGAATATTTGACCATAGAGAATCATTGGGGAATATTTGCCTATAGGGAATCATTGGGGAATATTTTCCCATAGAGAATCATTGGAGAATATTTTCCCATAGAGAATCATTGGGGAATATTTGACCATAGAGAATCATTGGGGAATATTTTCCCATAGAGAATCATTGGGGAATATTTTCCCATAGAGAATCATTGGGGAATATTTGACCATAGAGAATCATTGGGGAATATTTGCCTATAGGGAATCATTGGGGAATATTTTCCCATAGAGAATCATTGGAGAATATTTGCCCATAGAGAATCATTGGGGAATATTTGCCCATAGAGAATCATTGGAGAATATTTTCCCATAGAGAATCATTGGAGAATATTTGCCCATAGAGAATCATTGGGGAATATTTGACCATAGAGAATCATTGGGGAATATTTGCCCATAGAGAATCATTGGGGAATATTTTCCCATAGAGAATCATTGGAGAATATTTGCCCATAGAGAATCATTGGGGAATATTTTCCCATAGAGAATCATTGGGGAATATTTGCCCATAGAGAATCATTGGGGAATATTTGACCATAGAGAATCATTGGGGAATATTTGCCCATAGAGAATCATTGGGGAATATTTTCCCATAGAGAATCATTGGAGAATATTTTCCCATAGAGAATCACTTCCCTTTGCTCCTCTGGTCCTGCAGTGCCAGAGCTCTGGAGCGCAGCACATGCCTCTGTCTGGCAAGATGTGGGGCCAAGCGTCTGCACAACTCCTCCTTGCTTGGGGTAAGGGATCAGGGTTCTTTCCCATCTGCTTCCTTATGTGCATGACTATGATTTGCTATTATTTTAGCTATTATTAATATTATTATTATTATTATTATTATTATTTGCTATTTGACTATCATTTGCTATTGATTGCCTGTTTTATTGAACCCTTTCCTGTACTGTGAAGTCAAAGGTTTTCATGGCCGGCATCCATGGTTTCTTGTGGGTTTTTCAAGCTATATGGCCATGTTCTAGAACATTTTCTTCCTGACGTTTCGCCAGCATCTGTGGCTGGCATCTGCAGAGAATGCTTTCCTGGACAAAGTGGGGTGTATATATATATATATATATATATATATTGTGTGAGCCTGGGAATATATACACCCAACTTTCTCCAGGCAAAGCATCCTCTGAAGATGCCAGCCAGATGCTGGCGAAACGTCAGGAATAAACTCTTCTAGAACACGGCCACATAGCCCGAAAAACCCACAAAAACCCTTCCCTGTAATGTTATGTATTATGTATATGTATTATGCTTTTATTTCATAGACTTTACATCACAGGCAGCTTGACTCTTAACTATTCTATTGTTTGTATGTACAGGGCTGTGCAAATCTAGAGTGCTATATAGTCATAATAAAACCATTGGGGGATACTTGTCCATAGAGAATCATTGGGAAATATTTGCCCATATAGAATCATTGGGGAATACCTTCCTATACAGAATCATTGGGGGATACTTGCTTATAGACAATCATTGGTGATACTTGCCTATAGAGATCATTGGGGAATTCCTGCCTATAGAGAATCATTGGGGAATATTTGCCCATAGAGAATCATTGAGGAATGCTTGCCTGTAGAGAATTATTGGGGAATATTTGCTTGTAGAGAATTATTGGGGTATACATGCCTTTACAGAATCATTAGGGAATATTTGGCCATAGGAAATCATTGGGAAAAACTTGTCCATAGAGAATCATTGGGGAATACATGTCTATCGAGAATCATTGGGGGATACATGCCTATAGAGAATCATTGGGGAATACATGCCTATAGAGCATCACTGGGGAATACATGTCTATCGAGAATCTTTGGGGGATACATGCCTATCGAGCATCACTGGGGAATACATGCCTATAGAGAATCATTGGGGAATATATGCCTCCAGAGAATCATTGGGGAATACATTCCTCTAGAGTATGATTGGGGGATACTTGCCTATAGAGAATCATTGGGGGATACTTGCCTATAGATCATCACTGGGGAATACATGTCTATCGAGAATCATTGGGGGATACTTGCCTATAGAGAATCATTGGGGGATACTTGCCTATAGAGCATCACTGGGGAATACGTGCCTATAGAGAATCATTGGGGAATATATGCCTCCAGAGAATCATTGGGGAATACATTCCTCTAGAGTATGATTGGGGGATACTTGCCTATAGAGAATCATTGGGGGATATTTGCACCTAGAGTATGATTGGGTGATACATGTCTATAAAGAATCACTAGGGGATACTTGCCCATAGGAAATCATTGCTACCCAGCTCTCTGCTACCCATTGCTACCCCATCTTTCTGCTCATAGCACCCATTGCCCCATTGGAAATAGCAAGAGGTGAGGCAATGTATGAACAGGGCTGTGATAGCTTCCAAAAAAAATTGATGGGTAAATGCCATGGTGTCCATCTTCAGAGAAGGTTTACCCTTGATGTCTTTTGAGGCTGAGAGAGTGACTGAACAGGAAACAGGATTCATTACAAATGTACAGAGAGCCAGGTGGCATAGTGGTTTGAGCACTGGGCCATGACTCTGGAAACCAGGGTTTGATTCCCACTGAGTGATGGAACCCAATTGCGGACCTTGGGCAAGTCACATGCTCTCAGCCTCAGGGGGAGGCAAGGGCAAGCCTCCATTCAACAAGACACAGGTTTACCTTGCCTCTTTTGTTCGTCCCTACAGCTTTCTTGCAATGGGCTGTTCCTGGGGACAGTGCCCCATTTTTCCAAAGGAAGGTCCTGGCGCAGAGGGGTGACTCCCTCTGCAACCTTCGACTGACCCACGGCTGCGACCACCCCCTGATCCAGATGCTGGACAGGGCGGAAAACCATGGAGAAGTCCCCAAAGGTAAAGCAATGGCAACCTTCACGCAGACTGCAAGGATTCTACTATGGTTGCTGAAAGGCTATGCCTAGAGAAGCCATAGCATCGTTGCCGTCTGCGTGGTTGGGAGTGTTTTCTCTCTCTCCGAATGTCAACTTAGCTAGATGCCAGGGCCGGGAGGGCCTGCTTTGGCTGATATGCCAAGTGTGGCCCTTCCTAGAATCAGGGCAGTTAAGATGGGTAGGGTATGGTTGTGTAGTATTCTATTTTAACTGTTGGGTTTCTTTGTGCTTTAAATTGTGCTTTGTATTTTAACATGCTCTATCCTGCCTCCAGCCTTGAGGAGAGGTCAGAAATAATAATAATAATGTACACCGCTATGATCATTGCGGAATAGCGGTCTATAAATAAAACATATAATAATAATAATAATAATAATAATAATAAGAAAGATCTTGTAGCACTTTTGAGACTAACTGAAATAAAGAAGTTGGCAGCATGAAGATTCACAGACTTCAGTCTACTTCCTCAGAAGCTTTGACCCTTTGGAAAGGCGGTATATAAATAAAATGTATTATTATTATTATTATTATTACTATTGGATTAGGAAGTAGCCTGAAGCCTAGGAAAACTCATGCTGCCAACTTCTCTATTCCAGTTAGTTGCAAAAGTGCTACAAGATCTCTCTACATACTGATTCTACAGACTAACAAGGCTATACCTTTGGATTCTTACTGTATTATTATTATTATTGAATCTTAGAGTTGGAAGAGATCGCAAGGGCTATCCATTGTGGGATACGTATCACAATACTTAGCAAGGCTCCACTTTGGGATGGCTCTAATGTTTGGAAGTGGCCCCAAAGGCCATCCAGTCCAAGCCCTTTATCCTGCCATGCAGGAACTCACAATCAAAGCAGCCCCGGCAGATGGCCATCCAGCCTCTGCTTAAAGACCTCCAAGGAAGGAGACCCTGCCACACTCCAAGGGAACATCTTCCACTGTCAAACAGCCTTTACCATCATGAAGTTCCTCCTAAGGTTGAGGTGGAATCCCTTTTCCTCTAGTTTGCATCCACTGTTCTGTGTTCTAGTCTTTGGAGCAGCAGAAAACAAGCTTGCTCCATCCTTCAAATACTTAAACAGGGCTACTACCATCTTGCCTCTTAACCTCCTCTTCCCCAGAAGAAACATACCCAGCTCCCTAGGTCTTTCCTCATAAGGCATGCTTTCCAGGCCCTGTTTGCCCATAGAGAATCATTGGGGAATATTTGGCCAGAAGATATCATTGTGGAATACTTGGACATAGGAAATCATTAGGAAAAACCTGCCTATAGAGAATCATAGGGGAATACTTGCCTTATAGAGAATGATTGAGGGATACTTGTGCATGGAGAATCATTGGGAAATATTTGCCCATAGAGAATCATTGCAGAATATTTTTTCATAGAGAATCATTGGGGGATACTGGTCCATAGAGAATCATTGGAAAATACTTGTCCATAGAGAATCATTGGGAAATACTTGTCTATAGAGAATCATTGGAGAATATTTGCCCATAGAGAATCATTGGGGAATATTTTCCCATAGAGAATCATTGGGGAATATTTGCCCATAGAGAATCATTGGGGAATATTTGACCATAGAGAATCATTGGGGAATATTTGCCCATAGAGAATCATTGGGGAATATTTTCCCATAGAGAATCATTGGAGAATATTTTCCCATAGAGAATCATTGGGAATATTTTCCCATAGGGAATCATTGGGGAATACTTGCCCATAGAGAATCATTGGGGAATATTTGCCCATAGAGCGTCATTGGGGAATATTTTCCCATAGAGAATCGTCTGTTATCCCCTCTGTTGTAAACCGCTCGGATTCCCAGTGATTGGGCGGTACATAAATAAATCATATTATTATTATTATTATTATTATTATTATTATTATTATTATTATTGCCCATAGGGAATCTTTGGGGAACTCTGCTCTGCATCAGGAATAAGGGAAATTCCTGGCCTGGGTTTCTGTCGGGATAAATGGCAGTCACCACTAGGCATGAAGACCCTTCTCTCACTCTCTCCTCTTTCGTCCTTTTAGGGCCCGTGTGTTCAAATATGGACGAACATCCCACCTTCCCCAGTTTTTGCAGCATTGCCCTTTATCGCTGCTCAGAGGGGAACTATTTTGTTAACTTTTATTTTTATTGGCTTTTTCTTTTACAACCCTCTTTACAAGAAGCGTCTTATAGACATACATTTATGTTTTTCTTCCTTATCCCCTCCCTATCCCTCCCTTTCCTCCCACCTCTGGAGTCCACCAGTCAGACGCCTGTGGCCACATCCACCACTACAGAGCCACCTATGGAGTCTACTGGCCAGCCTATGGGTACATCCACCACCACACAGCCACCTCTGGAGTCCACCAGTCAGACGCCTGTGGCCACATCCACCACTACAAAGCCACCTATGGAGTCTACTGGCCAGCCTGTGGCTACATCCACTGCCACAGAGCCACCTCTGGAGTCCACCAGTCAGACGCCTGTGGCCACATCCACTACCACACAGCCACCTATGGAGTCTACTGGCCAGCTTATGGCTACATCCACTGCCACAGAGCCACCTCTGGAGTCCACCAGTCAGACGCCCGTGGCCACATCCACCACCACACAGCCACCTATGGAGTCTACTGGCCAGCCTGTGGCTACATCCACTGCCACAGAGCCACCTCTGGAGTCCACCAGTCAGACGCCCGTGGCCACATCCACCACTACATAGCCACCTATGGAGTCTACTGGCCAGCCTGTGGCTACATCCACTGCCACAGAGCCACCTCTGGAGTCCACCAGCCAGACGCCTGTGGCCACATCCACCAGCACAGAGCCAACGCCAGAATCTGTCGGTCAGCCTTCTACAACTGTGGCTACCCCCACCACTCCGCCGCCAACTCTGGAGCCTGTGCAAGAAGGTGTCAGCACTGAAAGCCACACCATCATCATGCCAGGAAAGAGCACCACAGGATCTCTTTCCCAGCAGTCGGGGACTGAAGCAACCAAGACCAAGCCCTTGACGGACTTATTATTGGAGTCTGTGCTGGAGCTTCTGGTCCCCAGTGCTGCCAGGCCAAAGATACAAGGCTGTTGGGGAAAGTAATCTCTTCGGAGACTGCGCCGCCTGTGGAGCATGCTCAACCCACCTCCGCTTCAACAACCACATCAGGATCTGTTGTTCCCAAGCGGACGAGCACCACGGCGTAATCATCTGCCCAGTCCACCACCATATCCTCTGTTACCAACGGCAGTACTGTGCTGGACATCTAATAACATATGACACCCAGCAACCAATGATATCTTTATTGGACCACCCAAAATGCCCAGTATGCATGTTACATGCTTTTATTGTTTATTATTTATTTATTTATTAAAAATATAGTGTTTCAACTGTGGGTTTCTGTGTTTTTCATTGTGTTTTCTATTTTAATGTGCTGTATCCAGGATTGGTGTCACTCAGTGCGTAACTTAGGGTGTCTCACACACAAACACGCACCATGGATCTCCTCCCATAGCAGACTGCATACCGTATCCTCCCTCCCTGAGGCCTTGCCATTCAACAGCAGACCAACACAGAAATTCACATGGATATCGTTTCCTCCCAACTGAGGGTCATTTCCAACTTATGGCGACCCTATCCTGGGGCTTTCTTGGCTATCCTCTGAGGCTGAGAGAGTGTGCCTTGCGCAGGTGCACCCAGTGGGTTCCACAGTCAAGCTGGGATTCAAACCCTGCTCTCCAGAGTCATAGTCCAAGGCTCAAACCACTACTAATACCCAACAGTCTTGCATAGAAACGGTCCTCCAGGAACCTCCCTGGATAAAATGATTACCAATTAAGGGGAAGGAAAGGAAGAGGAGAGAGACAGATGTGTTTTCAACCAAATTACACGCTCCAGCAAATAAAACACAACCAGCCTGAAGACCAACCAGCAATTGATAGAGCATCATCTAGGACAAGGGTGAGAATTTATCCAGGGCTGGTAGCCATGTTAGCCCTAGAGCAAAGCACAGCATCATCCAAAACAGCGATGCTTTTATGGGGCCAAAAAAGGCTCCACTGTTTTGTGGATTTTGAAGGGTGAGAAGGGTATGCAAGGGAAAGTGCAGCACCTTTGAGAATGCCATTTGCAGCATAAGCTTTGGTAGCCTGAGTCTACTTCATCAGATGCATGTTGGAACTGTGCAGCCTGTGGGCCGTATGTGGCCCATGGGGACCTTTCATGTGCCACAGGGTCCCCATCACAGTGCATAATGTTCGGCTAAAACGGTCCCTCTTTCACTACCTGCAGGATGTTGCCCACTCTTCCAGAAAAATCACTTTTCACAGATCCAGAAGTGATCCTCTGGTCATTTCCAGTTTCTTTAGAAACATGTGGCTTGTAAAGCCAGTTGTAAAAACAACAGGCAGAAATACACAAGATATAGGATGAAGGGGGCACCTGGCTTGATAATAGCACATGTGAAAAGGATCCAGGAGTCCTAGTAGACCACAAGTTGAACATGAGTCAAGAGGGTGATGCTGCAGAGGGAAAAGCCAATGTGATTCTAGTCTGCATCAATGGAAGCATAGTGTCTCGGTCGAGGGAAGTAATGGTGCCAGTCTTTTCTGCTTTGGTCAGGCCTCATCTGGAATAAAACTGTGTCCAGTTCTGGGCACCACCATTCAAAAAGGATGCGCACAAGATGGAGCATGTCCAGAGGAGGGCCTCCAAAATGGGGAAGGGTCTGGAAACCATGAAGCCCTATGAGAAGCTGGTTATGTTTAGCCTGGATGAGAGACGGATAAGAGGTGATAGGATAGCCCCGGTTAAACATTTGAAGGGATGTCATATTGAGGAGGGAGCAAGTTTGTTTTCTGCTGCTCCAGGGAATAGAACATGGAGCACATAGATGGAAGCTACAAGGAAAGTGATCCAAGAATTTCCTGATAGTGATATTAAATATGTGAAAGGATGCCATACTGAGGAAGGAGCAAGCGTGTTTTCTGCTGCTCCAGAGAACAGGACAGATGGCAGGAGAGAAAAACGAACCCTTGACCAAAGAAATGTTAAGAGTGGAACAACAGAGCACTATATTCTCATGCAGCAGGGCCTCTCAATCTGGAAAAAAGGAATTAAAATGTAGATTTTGTTGGTGTTTCGTAGTTACGAGAATTTGGGACAAAAGGCATTAGAAGTCAACATACAGGTAATTCACCTTGATTCGATAGGTCTACTCTTTTTGGGTCCAACGAGCGTTATGGCCAAAGAGAGCTGTGCTTCAAAAAGCCATGTAAGGCGCACTGGTGGTGCAGTGGTTCAAATGCCGGTTACTGCCGCCACAAGGTTGTGAGTTCGATCCCAGGGGCTCCAAGGTTGGCTCATCCTTTCGTAAGTCAGTCAAAGGAGTCCCCAGCTTGTTGGGGGCAATTGGCTTACAGATTGTAAACCGCTTAGAGAGTGCTGTGTTCGCTGAGAAGCAGTACAGGGAATGTACACGCGATTGCTATGTGCCCACAGTGGCCAGGGATTGCGTCTTGATTCTCACCCAGGATCTGATTCTCCCTCTCAGAAGGAAAAAAATACCTTCTAAAAACAGGCTTATTATTCTAAAACACCTCCTCGCTGTTTGCAACTGGGTTATACCCGTAAGGGTGACCTAACGCCAGAGCCAACAACATTGCACAGCCATCCATGTTAGGCATTTGGGGACGGTTCCCTTTCAAAATGTGCAGCTGTTTTTAAGGTCAAACAGACTTAAGGGGCTTTATAGCAGCAAACAATAGAGACCCACCGGCTGCCAAAGAGAGGCTTTCCTCACTCAGATGGTGGTCCAGTGGAGGAAGGGACGTGATCCAATTTTACGGGATCCTCCGACATGTTTCAAGGAGAGCTGGCAGCTATTTCGGCCGTATTAAAGATTGGCATCTGATTCCTGGTGGCCGTCTGGAACATATATCTATCCCCCCCACCACATGATCAAAGAAGTTATGCAACATAGGCATGGAGGATCAGAAGGGGCAAAGGAGGCACTTTGCCAACCTTGGCAAGGGCATGTCCACCCCCAGCCCCTGCCAAAGCACGCTCCGTGCCATCTCAAAATGGAGGAGATGCAAGCCACGGACCTTTCTAGGATGGGGAAAATCCTTTGGATGTTAAAGTACAGGATTTGTACACAAGCACAGGAGAAATAAGCCACCTTTGCAGATTTGACTCCCGCGGATTTGATTGTTCACGGATTTGTTCAACATGTTGGACATCTAGGCTGCGTGACTCTGTGGTCAAGGTCTACCCAAAGGCTGCATGACTCTGTGGTCAAGGTCCACCCAAAGGCTGCATGACTCTATGGTCAAGATCCACCCAAAGGCAGCGTGACTCTATGGTCAAGGTCCACCCAAAGTCACACTGGAAGACCTAGAGCTTCCTAGAGAGAATGGATCCACAGGTGCATTTATTTCATTCATTTATGCCACTGTTCTCCCAGAAAGGGACCCAAAGGTGACTCACGAATAAAGATATCATTGGTAAAGATATTAAATGAATTGTTTTACAGGGCTTTATTGGGGAAACGTATACCCGTTTGCGCTGGCTGTGTGCCGTAATATAGATATATACCCGTTTAACCATCCAGGGCTAGATCGGTTGTTTTGATTTTTACAGTGGACTGAATATCAAAAACATATGGGAAGTGGGGGGCTGAAAAAGTTTGGGAAGGACTGGGGCTGCATCCGCACTGCGGAAATACTCTAGCGTGACACACAGAATCACAGAGTTGGAAGAGACCCCGGGGCCATCCTGTCCAACCCCATTGTGCCATGCAGGAACTCTAAGTCAAAGCATCCCTGACAGATGGTCATCCAGTCTCTGTTTAAATTATTATTATTGAATCACAGACTTGGAAGAGACTACAAGGGTCATCCCTTGTGGGATATGTATCACAATCCTTTGGAATGGCTTTAATGTTTGGCCAGCCCCGTCCTTAATTTCTGAGCAGTTGCCAAGGACCGTGGGGACACAGTGGCGATGGTTCTTCTGCTCTGCACCAGGAATAAGGAGAATTCCTGCCCTGGGGTTCAGGCGGGAGAAATGGTAATTGCCACGAGGCATGAAGACCCTTCTCTTCCTAGGAACCTCAATGAACATCCCACCATTCCTGATTTAGCAGCCTTGCCCTTAACAGAGGGGAACTAATAATTGCCATGGATCAATGCTACATCATTTTGGGATTTGTAGTTTTGTGAGGTGATCGGCCTTCTCTGTCTGGTGCCCCAACAAAGGACAATTCCCAGGATCTCCATAGCACTGGGCCACAGCGTGTCCCTGTTGGTGCTCTTGGACATCTCAGCGGCTTTCGATACCATAGACCATGGTATCCTTCTGGGGCGCCTGGCAGAGGTGGGAATCGGGGGCACTGCGCTCCAGTGGTTCCGGTCCTACCTCTCCGGGAGGTCCCAGATGGTGCAGCTGGGAGACGTGTGCTCCGATGAGAGGGCCCTTAAAACCGGGGTCCCTCAAGGAGCCATTCTGTCTCCCATGCTATTTAACATTTACATGAAACCGCTGGGAGAGATCATCCGGAGACATGGGGCGCGGGGTTATCAGTACGCTGATGACACCCAAATAATCTTCTCTATGTCTCCGACTGACGCAGTGACTGAGGATGGCGTCTCTCCTCTCGTGGACTGTCTGGAGTCAGTAATGGGCTGGATGAGGGAAAACCGACTCAAGCTGAATCCAGAGAAAACGGAGGTACTTGTGATAGGTTCCCCTGGTCCAGGAATGGCGGTGGTTCCACCTGTCCTGAACGGGGTCACGCTTCCTGTGAAGGACTCCGTGCGCAGTCTGGGGGTGCTTCTTGACTCGTCCCTTCACCTGACTGCTCAGGTGAATGCGACGGTCAAGAGCACCTGTTATCAGCTTCGGCTTATTCGCCAGCTGCGCCCATACCTGGCCCAGAGGGACCTAGAAACTGTGGTACACGCCCTGGTAACCTCGAGACTGGATTTCTGCAATGGACTCTACATGGGACAGCCCTTATACCAAACGCGGAAGCTTCAAATGGTGCAGAACATGGCAGCTAGGCTGGTTACTGGTACGTCCAGGGCCAGCCATATAACACCGGTTTTAAAAGACCTCCATTGGCTGCCCATTCACTTCCGGGCGCAATATAAGGTGTTGGTGATGACCTATAAAGTCCTAAATGGCTTGGGCCCAGGATACCTGAAGGACCGCCTCTCCCCGCATATTCCGCCTCGCACCCTCAGAACATCTGGGCAGCAACTACTTAGGGTTCCCGGGGCGAGATTATCCTCCACCTCTAGGAGGTCCTTTTCCATCGCCGCCCCGGCCCTTTGGAATACGCTGCCCATAGAACTCCGCTCAGCTACCTCCCTGGCCCAATTCAAACGGGATTTGAAGACCTACCTGTTTCAAATAGCATTCCCCGATTAAGGCCCTATAGGCCCCCCCCGCCGCACAGGCAACGGATTGGCTAACCCGGGGGCTTTTGCTTTTGTTTTTGTTTTTTGTTTCTGTTTTGATTTCGTTTATTGTATGATTTATGTAATTTTTGGTATGGTTTTAATTGAATATTGTGTATTTTAACTGCTGTAAACCACCCTGATCTTATGGAAAGGCGGTATACAAATAAAATTTTTATTATTTATTTATTTATTATTATTACAGCATTTAAGGTGGTGCCAACCTGGAGGCTTTGGATACAGCCTAGACAGGGAGAGCAAGGTGCGTGATGTCACAAACACCTATTTGTGCTTTACTCCACTGAGTAGCAACTTCCCTTTGCTCCTCTGGTCCTGCAGTGCCAGAGCTCTGGAGCGCAGCACATGCCTCTGTCTGGCAAGATGTGGGGCCAAGCGGCTGCACAACTCCTCCTTGCTTGGGGTAAGGGATCAGGGTTCTTTCCCATCTGCTTCCTTATTTGCATGACTATGGTTTGCTATTATTTTAGCTATTATTATTATTATTATTTGCTATTTGACTATCATTTGCTATTGATTGCCTGTTTTATTGAACCCTTTCCTGTACTGTGAAGTCAAAGGTTTTCATGGCCGGCATCCATGGTTTCTTGTGGGTTTTTCAAGCTATATGGCCATGTTCTAGAACATTTTCTTCCTGACGTTTCGCCAGCATCTGTGGCTGGCATCTGCAGAGAATGCTTTCCTGGACAAAGTTGGGTGTATATATATATTGTGTGAGCCTGGGAATATATACACCCAACTTTCTCCAGGCAAAGCATCCTCTGAAGATGCCAGCCAGATGCTGGCGAAACGTCAGGAATAAACTCTTCTAGAACACGGCCACATAGCCCGAAAAACCCACAAAAACCCTTCCCTGTAATGTTATGTATTATGTATATGTATTATGCTTTTATTTCATAGACTTTACATCACAGGCAGCTTGACTCTTAACTATTCTATTGTTTGTATGTACAGGGCTGTGCAAATCTAGAGTGCTATATAGTCATAATAAAACCATTGGGGGATACTTGTCCATAGAGAATCATTGGGAAATATTTGCCCATATAGAATCATTGGGGAATACCTTCCTATACAGAATCATTGGGGGATACTTGCTTATAGACAATCATTGGTGATACTTGCCTATAGAGATCATTGGGGAATTCCTGCCTATAGAGAATCATTGGGGAATATTTGCCCATAGAGAATCATTGAGGAATGCTTGCCTGTAGAGAATTATTGGGGAATATTTGCTTGTAGAGAATTATTGGGGTATACATGCCTTTACAGAATCATTAGGGAATATTTGGCCATAGGAAATCATTGGGAAAAACTTGTCCATAGAGAATCATTGGGGAATACATGTCTATCGAGAATCATTGGGGGATACATGCCTATAGAGAATCATTGGGGAATACATGCCTATAGAGCATCACTGGGGAATACATGTCTATCGAGAATCTTTGGGGGATACATGCCTATCGAGCATCACTGGGGAATACATGCCTATAGAGAATCATTGGGGAATATATGCCTCCAGAGAATCATTGGGGAATACATTCCTCTAGAGTATGATTGGGGGATACTTGCCTATAGAGAATCATTGGGGGATACTTGTCCATAGAGAATCATTGGGGAATACTTGCCCATAGAGAATCATTGGGGAATATTTGCCCATAGAGAATCATTGAGGAATGCTTGCCTGTAGAGAATTATTGGGGAATATTTGCTTGTAGAGAATTATTGGGGTATACATGCCTTTACAGAATCATTAGGGAATATTTGGCAATAGGAAATCATTGGGAAAAACTTGTCCATAGAGAATCATTGGGGAATACATGTCTCTAGAGAATCATTGGGGAATATTTGGCCATAGGGAATAATTGGGGAATACATGTCTATAGAGAATCATTGGGGAATACATATAGAGAATCATTGGGGAATACATGCCTATAGAGAATCACTGGGGAATACATGTCTATCGAGAATCATTGGGGGATACATGCCTATAGAGAATCATTGGGGGATACTTGCCTATAGAGCATCACTGGGGAATACATGCCTATAGAGAATCATTGGGGAATATATGCCTCCAGAGAATCATTGGGGAATACATTCCTCTAGAGTATGATTGGGGGATACTTGCCTATAGAGAATCATTGGGGGATACTTGCACCTAGAGTATGATTGGGGGATATATGTCTATAAAGAATCACTGGGGGATACTTGCCCATAGGAAATCATTGCTACCCAGCTCTCTGCTACCCATTGCTACCCCATCTTTCTGCTCATAGCACCCATTGCCCCATTGGAAATAGCAAGAGGTGAGGCAATGTATGAACAGGGCTGTGATAGCTTCCAAAAAAAATTGATGGGTAAATGCCATGGTGTCCATCTTCAGAGAAGGTTTACCCTTGATGTCTTTTGAGGCTGAGAGAGTGACTGAACAGGAAACAGGATTCATTACAAATGTACAGAGAGCCAGGTGGCATAGTGGTTTGAGCACTGGGCCATGACTCTGGAAACCAGAGTTTGATTCCCACTGAGTGATGGAACCCAATTGCGGACCTTGGGCAAGTCACATGCTCTCAGCCTCAGGGGGAGGCAAGGGCAAGCCTCCATTGAACAAGACACAGGTTTACCTTGCCTCTTTTGTTCGTCCCTACAGCTTTCTTGCAATGGGCTGTTCCTGGGGACAGTGCCCCATTTTTCCAAAGGAAGGTCCTGGCGCAGAGGGGTGACTCCCTCTGCAACCTTCGACTGACCCACGGCTGCGACCACCCCCTGATCCAGATGCTGGACAGGGCGGAAAACCATGGAGAAGTCCCCAAAGGTAAAGCAATGGCAACCTTCACGCAGACTGCAAGGATTCTACTATGGTTGCTGAAAGGCTATGCCTAGAGAAGCCATAGCATCGTTGCCGTCTGCGTGGTTGGGAGTGTTTTCTCTCTCTCCGAATGTCAACTTAGCTAGATGCCAGGGCCGGGAGGGCCTGCTTTGGCTGATATGCCAAGTGTGGCCCTTCCTAGAATCAGGGCACTTAAGATGGGTAGGGTATGGTTGTATAGTATTCTATTTTAACTGTTGGGTTTCTTTGTGCTTTAAATTGTGCTTTGTATTTTAACATGCTCTATCCTGCCTCCAGCCTTGAGGAGAGGTCAGAAATAATAATAATAATAATAAGAATAAGAATAAGAATAAGAATAATAAGAAAGATCTTGTAGCACTTTTGAGACTAACTGAAATAAAGAAGTTGGCAGCATGAAGATTCACAGACTTCAGTCTACTTCCTCAGAAGCTTTGACCCTTTGGAAAGGCGGTATATAAATAAAATGTATTATTATTATTATTATTATTATTATTATTATTGGATTAGGAAGTAGCCTGAAGCCTAGGAAAACTCATGCTGCCAACTTCTCTATTCCAGTTAGTTGCAAAAGTGCTACAAGATCTCTCTACATACTGATTCTACAGACTAACAAGGCTATACCTTTGGATTCTTACTGTATTATTATTATTATTATTATTATTATTATTGAATCTTAGAGTTGGAAGAGATCGCAAGGGCTATCCATTGTGGGATACGTATCACAATACTTAGCAAGGCTCCACTTTGGGATGGCTTTAATGTTTGGAAGTGGCCCCAAAGGCCATCCAGTCCAAGCCCTTTATCCTGCCATGCAGGAACTCACAATCAAAGCAGCCCCGGCAGATGGCCATCCAGCCTCTGCTTAAAGACCTCCAAGGAAGGAGACCCTGCCACACTCCAAGGGAACATCTTCCACTGTCAAACAGCCTTTACCATCATGAAGTTCCTCCTAAGGTTGAGGTGGAATCCCTTTTCCTCTAGTTTGCATCCACTGTTCTGTGTTCTAGTCTTTGGAGCAGCAGAAAACAAGCTTGCTCCATCCTTCAAATACTTAAACAGGGCTACCATCTTGCCTCTTAACCTCCTCTTCCCCAGAAGAAACATACCCAGCTCCCTAGGTCTTTCCTCATAAGGCATGCTTTCCAGGCCCTGTTTGCCCATAGAGAATCATTGGGGAATATTTGGCCAGAAGATATCATTGTGGAATACTTGCACATAGGAAATCATTAGGAAAAACCTGCCTATAGAGAATCATAGGGGAATACTTGCCTTATAGAGAATGATTGAGGGATACTTGTGCATGGAGAATCATTGGGGAATATTTGCCCATAGAGAATCATTGCAGAATATTTTTTCATAGAGAATCATTGGGGGATACTGGTCCATAGAGAATCATTGGAAAATACTTGTCCATAGAGAATCATTGGGGAATACTTGCCTATAGAGAATCATTGGGTAATATTTGCCCATAGAGAATCATTGGGGAATACTTGCCTATAGAGAATCATTGGAAAATACTTGTCCATAGAGAATCATAGGGGAATACTTGCCTTATAGAGAATGATTGAGGGATACTTGTGCATGGAGAATCATTGGGAAATATTTGCCCATAGAGAATCATTGGGGGATACTTGTCCATAGAGAATCATTGGGGAATACTTGCCTTATAGAGAATGATTGAGGGATACTTGTGCATGGAGAATCATTGGGGGATACTTGTCCATAGAGAATCATTGCAGAATATTTTTTCATGGAGAATCATTGGGGGATACTTGTCCATAGAGAATCATTGGGGAATATTTGCCCATAGAGAATCATTGGGGGATACTTGTCCATAGAGAATCATTGGGGGATACTTGTCCATAGAGAATCATTGGGAAATATTTGCCCATAGAGAATCATTGGGAAATACTTGCCCATAGAGAATCATTGGGGAATATTTGCCCATAGAGAATCATTGGGGGATACTTGTCCATAGAGAATCATTGGGAAATATTTGCCCATAGAGAATCATTGGGAAATACTTGCCCATAGAGAATCATTGGGGAATATTTGCCCATAGAGAATCATTGGGGGATACTTGTCCATAGAGAATCATTGGGGAATATTTGCCCATAGAGAATCATTGGGGGATACTTGTCCATAGAGAATCATTGGGGGATACTTGTCCATAGAGAATCATTGGGGAATATTTGTCTATAGAGAATCATTGGGGGATATTTGCCCATAGAGAATCATTGGAAAATACTTGTCCATAGAGAATCATTGGGGAATACTTGTCCATAGAGAATCATTGGAGAATATTTGCCCATAGAGAATCATTGGAGAATATTTTCCCATAGAGAATCATTGGGGAATACTTGCCTATAGAGAATCATTGGGGAATATTTGTCTATAGAGAATCATTGGGGGATACTTGTCCATAGAGAATCATTGGGGAATATTTGTCTATAGAGAATCATTGGGGGATACTTGTCCATAGAGAATCATTGGGGAATATTTGCCCATAGAGAATCATTGGAGAATATTTTCCCATAGAGAATCATTGGGGAATACTTGCCTATAGAGAATCATTGGGGAATATTTGTCTATAGAGAATCATTGGGGGATACTTGTCCATAGAGAATCATTGGGGAATATTTGTCTATAGAGAATCATTGGGGGATACTTGTCCATAGAGAATCATTGGGGAATATTTGCCCATAAAGAATCATTGGGGGATACTTGTCCATAGAGAATCATTGGGGAATATTTGTCTATAGAGAATCATTGGGGGATACTTGTCCATAGAGAATCATTGGGTAATATTTGCCCATAGAGAATCATTGGGGGATACTTGTCCATAGAGAATCATTGGGGGATACTTGTCCATAGAGAATCATTGGGGAATATTTGTCTATAGAGAATCATTGGGGGATACTTGTCCATAGAGAATCATTGGGTAATATTTGCCCATAGAGAATCATTGGGGGATACTTGTCCATAGAGAATCATTGGGGGATACTTGTCCATAGAGAATCATTGGGGAATATTTGTCTATAGAGAATCATTGGGGGATACTTGTCCATAGAGAATCATTGGAAAATACTTGTCCAGAGAGAATCATTGGAAAATACTTGTCCATAGAGAATCATTGGGGAATATTTGCCCATAGAGAATCATTGGGGAATACTTGCCTATAGAGAATCATTGGGGGATACTTGTCCATAGAGAATCATTGGGAAATACTTGCCCATAGAGAATCAAGGGGGAATACTTGCCTATAGAGAATCATTGGGGGATACTTGTCCATAGAGAATCATTGGGAAATATTTGCCCATAGAGAATCATTGGGGAATACTTGCCCATAGAGGATCATTGAGGAATACTTGTCCATAGAGAATCATTGGGAAATATTTGCCTATAGAGAATCATTGGGAAATATTTGCCCATAGAGAATCATTGGGGGATACTTGTCCATAGAGAATCATTGAAGAATACTTGTCCATAGAGGATCATTGGGGAATATTTGTCTATAGAGAATCATTGGGGGATACTTGTCCATAGAGAATCATTGGAAGATACTTGTCCATAGAGAATTATTGGGAAATACTTGTCCATAGAGAATCATTGGGAAATATTTGCCCATAGAGAATCATTGGGGGATACTTGTCCATAGAGGATCATTGAAGAATACTTGTCCATAGAGGATCATTGGGGAATATTTGTCTATAGAGAATCATTGGGGGATACTTGTCCATAGAGAATCATTGGAAGATACTTGTCCATAGAGAATTATTGGGAAATACTTGTCCATAGAGAATCATTGGGAAATATTTGCCCATAGAGAATCATTGGGGAATACTTGCCTATAGAGAATAATTGAAGAATACTTGTCCATAGAGAATCATTGAAGAATACTTGTCCATAGAGAATCATTGGGTAATATTTGCCCATAGAGAATCATTGGGGGATACTTGCCTATAGAGAATCATTGGGGAATACTTGCCTATAGAGAATCATTGGGGAATACTTGCCTATAGAGAATCATTGGGAAATACTTGCCCATAGAGAATCATTGGGGGATACTTGTCCCTAGAGAATCATTGGGGAATACTTGCCTATAGAGGATCAATGGGAAATATTTGCCCATAGAGAATCATGGGGGAAGTCTGCTCTGCACCAGGGATAAGGGGAATTCCTGCCTTGGGTTTCAGTCGGGATCAATGGGAATCACCACTAGGCACGAAGACCCTTCCCTAACTCTCTCCTCTTTTTAGGGCCTGTGTGTTCAAATGTGGACCAACATCCCACCTTCCCCAGTTTTTGCAGCCTTGCCCTTTATCGCTGCTCAGAGGGCAACTATTTTATCAAGGTGAGGAGGGGAATTCTGGGAAGAATGATGATTTTCATTGGGATTGTAAATGTGATTTCAAAAATAGTTAAACCTTTTTATCTTGTGAGCCACTTTGGGTCCCTTTCTGGTGGGAAATAAGTCCAATGAGTAGAAATAACCCAGAAGGGCAAGACTTGACTTAGAGAGAAGAAGGAGAGGATCATATTCTTCTTCCTCCAAAAGTGGGATCTCAAGTGACTTACAAATTTAAAGTATAGATAGAAAGGATAGTGGGGGACATTCCAGGTAAAGTAAGCGGGGGACAATGTCAAGGTTGTAAAAATTCTGTTTGGATCGGGTGGTAAAGACCTCCAAATGTGTTGGGAATGCCTTCCATACTCCTAGAAGGCTTTGGGGAGAGTTTGGATCATAAACTATCCTTACGGTCTTTTTGTTGTTGTCCTTCTGGGGTGTTTCAGGGAGCGAGGGGTTACGTATAACCTGTCGGCTGTTGTTTGCCCAGCCTGGTTTAGGAAAGTGGGCTATGCTCTGCATCTATGCGCTTGGGCCATCTCTGTTGGGAACCATTACAGGCTGAGTCTCCCTTGTCCAGAATAAATCCAAAAATCAACATATTTTTCATGGGAGGGGGGGCTAAGAGAGCGACATCTATGCTTTCTGATGGTTCAATGTTCATATAGTTTGTTTCATGCACACAGCTATTAAAAATATTGCAGGCTATGTGCATAGTGCGCATGTGAAACATAAATGAATTTTGTGTTTAGGCTTGGGTCCCATGTCCAAGATGTCTCATTTATTATGGAAGCAGATGCAAATACTTGTATTCCAAAATCCAAAAACACCTCTGGTCCTAAGCACTTTGGATACGGGAAACTCAGCCCATTTCTCCTGATTCAATATCCTGTACTTCTAACGGGGATCCCTCCAGCAGAAGCCCCCTTGAATCCCATTTTGATAGACAGAAAGAGAGAGAGATGGAAGGAGGGGGGAAGATATAAATTGAATAAATAACCAAGCTCTATAAAGACCACATTTCCCCATCGCTGGGTCACCATTCTGGCACAAGCTCTACCTGAAAGAGTATAGGAATCTCCCTTTGCATTTCCAGAAAGCCAAACAAACTCTGTGTTTCTCTTTAGAGGGTTCCTTGCCCAGGTGAGAGCGGGAAGGCAGATGGACACGGCACTGACCAAGCGGAGACCACACCGGACAACAGCTTTCCTTCCAGTCCTTTGACCACTCCTGCAACCACTCCTGCGACCACTTCCAAGTCTCCCCTGCAGAAGCTCGTGGATTTGCTTATTTTTAAGCCAACCACCACGGAGGTCCATGCTCCCCCTCCAACGGTCATGGCTGCCTCAGCCACCATGAAGGTCCATGCCACCATGGAGGTCCATGCTCCCTCTCCCACGGTCACGACTGCCTCAGCCACCACTCCTACGCCGGTTCCTCAGCTTCCCACAGGCACGGTCACTGCGAGAAGATCCTTCTTCAAGCTGCGGATGAAGTTCTCTAACCCGCCTTTTATCCCCACGGCTGCCTCCACCACTCCAACATCACCTCTGGTGTCCACCGTGGCCACGTCCACCGCCACACAGCCACCTGTGGAGTCTACTGGTCAGCCTGTGGCTACATCCACTGCCACAGAGCCCCCTGTGGAGTCCACCAGCCAGACGCCTGTGGCTACGTCCTTCACCACAGAGACACCAGTGGAGTCCACCAGTCAGACGCCCGTGGCTACGTCCTTCAGCACAAAGACACCTCTGGAGTCTACTGGTCAGCCTGTGGCTACATCCACTGCCACAGAACCAGCTGTGGAGTCTACTGGTCAGCCTGTGGCTACGTCCACTGCCACAGAACCAGCTGTGGAGTCTACTGGTCAGCCTGTGGCTACGTCCACTGCCACAGAACCAGCTGTGGAGTCTACTGGTCAGCCTGTGGCTACGTCCACTGCCACAGAGCCACCTGTGGAGTCCACCAGTCAGATGCCTGTGGCCACATCCACCACCACAGAGCCACCTCCAGAGTCTGTCGGTCAGCCTTCTACAACTGTGGCTACCCCTACCACTCTGCCGCCAACTCTAAAGCCTGTAGAAGAAGTTACCAGCACTGAAGGCCACACCATCATAATGCCAGGAACCAGCACCACAGGATCTCTTTCCCAGCAGCCGGGGACTGAAGCAACCAAGACCAAGCCCTTGACGGACTTATTATTAGAGTCTGTGCTGGAGCTTCTGGTCCCCAGTGCTGCCAGGCCGAAAATACAACGTCTGTTGGGGAAAGTAATCTCGTCAGAGACCGCGCCACCTGTGGAACATGGTCAACCCACCTCTGCTTCAACAACCACATCAGCGGTTCCTGAGATTTCCACCACAACAGGATCTGTTGTTCCCAAGCTGACCAGCACCATGGCGTAATCCTCTGCCCAGTCCACCACCATGTCCTTTATTACCAACATATGACACCCACCAACCAATGTTATCTTTATTGGACCACCCAAAATGCCCAGTATGCATGTTGCATGCTTTTGAAGCGCCACTGGCTTCTTCTTCATCAGGCAAGGTGTTAAAAACCTTACAGGAGAATAAAATGGAAGATGCCAGTCCTAGGCCTGAAGGTTTTCAGTTCAGATGGTACGGAGGGAGATTTCTTTTAGGCTGGCCCCCTCCTCCTTCTGGCCATGTGGCTACTGGGGGATTCCCAAAGCCCAGGAAATTGAACATTCATTTGCAACACACACTTTCTTTGCAATCCAATGTGTCTCCATCCTTTTGTGAGGCCACAGACCCTTTGGTTAGGCAGACGGCACTGAATTTCTCAAGAAGCCTTCATGCTTTCTGAATCAGGAAAATGTTATGCAAAAGCACAAAGGCTTTTTTGTGGGTTTTTCGGGCTGTGTGACCGTGTTCTGGAAGAATTTATTCCTGACGTTCCGACTGCATCTGTGGCTGGCATCTTCAGAGAATGCTGGCATGAAAGGGAATGGGGTATATATATAATCCTATATATTCAGTCCGCTCTCCAGATCCATGGGCTTGCCACCCATGGATTTGAGCATCCGCGGATGGCAAGCCCATGGAGGTGAGGGTGGCAATGGAAGAAGAGTAGAAGGAGGGAGGAAGAGTGGAGAAGAGGAAAGGAAAGGAGGACTAGCAGTGGCAGGGCGACGGAGGGGGGAAGAGGAAGAGGAGGGAGGCGGAGGAGGTGGGGAAGAAGTGGAGGAGGAGGAAGGGGAAAAGGGGAAGGAAGGGCCGTGGCAGTGGCGACAGGGGAAGAGTAGAGGTTGGGAAGAGGAGTAAGAAGAGGTACCCCTTGTCGCTCTGAGAGCGACAAAGGTGGCACCCGGAAGTAGGGGGCAAAGTGCCATTGTCCTCAATGTTGGCACAGCCACCATTGAGTACTATGGGACTTGGCCATCCACAGATTTTGGTATCCGCAAAGGGTCCAGAAAAATATCCTTAGCTGGAAGGAGATGATATGCATGTTAATCTGTGTGGTGGTCTGTGTTTGTCAGATAAACACAAGGATTTACATGCCAATCGCTTCCTCTCAGCCAAGAGCCACACAGGATATATACCCCACACACTTCCATGCCAGCATCCGCTGAAGATGCCAGCTTCAGATGGAGGTGAAACGTCAGGAATAGCTTCTTCCAGACCACGGCCACATAGCCCCAAGCCCCCCACCAAAAAGCCTTTTGGAAGGCTTCTTGAGAAATACAGTGTCCTCTGCCGATCCAAGGGGCCTCTGGCCCACAGCGACTGGAGACAAATTGGGTTGCGAAAGAATGATCTTGTCTTGCAAGTGAACGTCCAATTTCCTGGACTTTGGGAACCCCCCAGTTGCCCCATGGCCAGAAAGAGGAGGGGGGCAGCTGGCCAAAGAGACCCCTCCGTACCACCTGAACCGAGAAGAGAAACAGCAACATCCAAGCCTTGCTTTGCTTTTCTCCTGTATGGTTTTTAACGTTTTGCCTGGTGAAGAAGAAGCCAAAGGAACATAGAAAGCTTGCAACATGCAACATATAGTAGAGACAGATAAGAGAGTATTATGAGTATTATTAATTATTATTTATTTATTTATTTATTTATTTATTTATTTATTAAAAATATAGTGTTTCAACTGTGGGTTTCTGTGTTTTTCATTGTGTTTTCTATTTTAATGTGCTGTGTCCAGGATTGGTGTCACTCAGTGCATAACTTAGGGTGTCTCACACACAAACACGCACCATGGATCTCCTCCCATAGCAGACTGCATACCGTATCCTCCCTCCCTGAGGCCTTGCCATTCAACAGCAGACCAACACAGACATTCACATGGATATCGTTTCCTCCCAGCTGAGGGTCATTTCCAACTTATGGCGACCCTATCCTGGGGCTTTCTTGGCTATCCTCTGAGGTTGAGAGAGTGTGCCTTGCGCAGGAGCACCCGGTGGGTTCCATAGTCAAGCTGGGATTCAAACCCTGCTCTCCAGAGTCATAGTCCAAGGCTCAAACCACTACTAATACCCAACAGTCTTGCATAGAAACGGTCCTCCAGGAACCTCCCTGGATAAAATGATTACCAATTAAGGGGAAGGAAAGGAAGAGGAGAGAGACAGATGTGTTTTCAATCAAATTACACGCTCCAGCAAATAAAACACAACCAGCCTGAAGACCAACCAGCAATTGATAGAGCATCATCTAGGACAAGGGTGAGAATTTATCCAGGGCTGGTAGCCATGTTAGCCCTAGAGCAAAGCACAGCATCATCCAAAACAGCGATGCTTTTATGGGGCCAAAAAAGGTACCAGTCTTTTGTGGATTTTGAAGGGTGAGAAGGGTATGCAAGGGAAAGTGCAGCACTTTGAGAATGCCATTTGCAGCATAAGCTTTGGTAGCCTGAGTCTACTTCATCAGATGCATGTTGGAACTGTGCAGCCTGTGGGCCATATGTGGCCCATGGGGACCTTTCATGTGCCACAGGGTCCCCATCACAGTGCATAATGTTCGGCTAAAACGGTCCCTCTTTCACTACCTGCAGGATGTTGCCCACTCTTCCAGAAAAATCACTTTTCACAGATCCAGAAGTGATCTTCTGGTCATTTCCAGTTTCTTTAGAAACATGTGGCTTGTAAAGCCAGTTGTAAAAACAACAGGCAGAAATACACAAGATATAGGATGAAGGGGGCACCTGGCTTGATAATAGCACATGTGAAAAGGATCCAGGAGTCCTAGTAGACCACAAGTTGAACATGAGTCAAGAGGGTGATGCTGCAGAGGGAAAAGCCAATGTGATTCTAGTCTGCATCGATGGAAGCATAGTGTCTCGGTCGAGGGAAGTAATGGTGCCAGTCTTTTCTGCTTTGGTCAGGCCTCATCTGGAATAAAACTGTGTCCAGTTCTGGGCACCACCATTCAAAAAGGATGCGCACAAGATGGAGCATGTCCAGAGGTGGGCTTCCAAAATGGGGAAGGGTCTGGAAAGCATGTAGTCCTATGGGAAGCTGGGGATATTTAGCCTGGAAAAGAGACGGTTAAGGGATTAGTGTGGGGCAGGGGGAGGTATGGCGGTAGGAGAGTGGACCAGCGTTACAGAGGAAGGCGAGATCGATGCTTAATATGTATCCTTCCTTCCTGTCCCTCTTCTAACCAAAGAGATCTGAGGGTCATTCCAACCTACCACAAACCCTGTCTCTGCTCCTGTGCAACGCTAGGTCCATTAAAAACAAGACCCACATTATCTATGACTTGCTGGAGGATAACAACTGTGACCTGGCTTGCATTACTGAAACCTGGCTTGGGCCTGAAGGGGAAGCTGTGTGGGCTCAGGCCCTACCTGCCGGGTACTCAGTGAAGGACCAGACCAGGTTAGGTGGGCGGGGGGGGGGGGGTGTTGCCTTGATCCATAAGAACACCTTGTCTCTATCCAGGAACCATGTCAGACAAACCTCCTACATTGAGTGCATTTACTTGACCCTGAAGGCCAGGGACAGTCTAGGGATTCTGTTGGTCTTCCGGCCACCTCGTGCACTAACAGATTCCCTGACCGAGCTGACACAGTTGGTCTCGGAGCTGGTCCTGGAGTCCCCCAGGCTTTTGGTCCCGGGGGACCTCAACATCCCCTTCGCGACCAACTATATTCCATCAGGTGCGGCTCGGGAATTCATGGATACCATGACAGCCATGGGTCTGTCACAACTGGTCACGGGGCCCACACATTCTGCGGGTAATACACTTTTGTACGGACATGGAAATTCCGTGGGCGGAAATAACTAACATTTCTGCCCTGTCATGGACGGATCATTTCCTGGTGGAGGCAAAAATCAAGGCATCTACCCAGATCCCTCCCGGGGGTGGCGGACCCATTAGAATGGTCCACCCTCGAAGGCTGATGGAATCCAATAGGTTCCAAGAAGCCCTAGAGGGCTATATGGTTGAAAATGACGGCGATTCTGTTGATGCCTTGACTAACATCTGGGATACTGATCTCTCCAGGGCTATACACAGCATCGCTCCCAAGCGTCCTCTCAGGCCTGCTTCCAAAAAACAGCCCTGGTTCACAGAAGATCTCCGGGCTAGGAAGCGGGTGCTGTGACGTCTAAAGTGCGACTGGCGTAGACACCAGAGCTTACCCAACAAGGCTCTCCTAGACCTCCTATTGGAGGACTATGGAGAGGCGATAGATGCAGCAAAGAATTTGTTCTTTGCTGCACGCATCGCGTCGTCGGAGTCGCGTCCAGCAGAGCTGTTCAGGGTAGTCAGGGAGCTCACCCGGCTCCCCCCTGCCCTGAACCCTATATTGGAACCATCTAAAGCCTGCTGTGACCAATTTAACAACTTCTTCGCGGATAAAACCTCTCGGATAAGGGAAGGTCTTGATGCTAGTATTAGTGCAGATACCAGAGTAGAGGTTTCCAGAGCTTCCGTGGACTCGATTGTACTGGATCATTTTGAGTCTGTCAGCACCGAGGATGTGGACAAGATCCTTAGAAGTGTTAGGAAGACAACTTGCTCTCTCGATCCCTGTCCCTCATGGCTAGCGGCTCAGGGGAGGACGGTGGTAACTTCCATGTTACACCGCATAATTAATACATCACTGAGGGATGGGCAATTTCCATCTAGCTTAAAATTGGCCATTGTAAAACCCTTGCTAAAAAAGCCCTCCCTTGACCCCCTGATGCATAATAATTATCGGCCAGTATCGCTATTGCCATTTTTGGGGAAGGTGATCGAGAGGGCAGTTGCAATCCAGCTTCAATCGATCTTGGATGAAACGGATTATCTAGACCCATTTCAAACCGGCTTTTGGGCGGGCTACGGGGTTGAGACTGCTTGGTCGATGATTTCCGTCTGGGCATGGACAGGGGTAGCGTGTCCCTGTTAGTGCTCTCGGACATCTCAGCGGCTTTCGATACCATTGACCATGGTATCCTTCTGGAGTGCCTGGGGGAGTTGGGAATCGGGGGCACTGCGCTCCAGTGGTTCCAATCGTATCTCTCTGGGAGATTCCAGATAGTGCAGCTGGGGGACGTGTGCTCCGATAAGAGGGCCCTTACATCTGGGGTCCCTCAAGGAGCCATTCTGTCCCCCATGCTTTTCAACATTTACATGAAACCGCTGGGAGCGATCATCCGGAGACATGGGGCGCGGGGTTATCAGTACGCTGATGACACCCAAATAGTCTTCTCTATGTCTCCGACTGATGCAGTGACCGAGGATGGCGTCTCTCCTCTCGTGGCCTGTCTGGAGTCGGTAATGGGCTGGATGAGGGAAAACCGACTCAGTCTGAATCCAGAGAAAACGGAGGTGCTCGTGATAGGTTCTCCTGGCCCGGGGATGGCGGTGGTTCCACCTGTTCTGAACGGGGTCACGCTTCCCGTGAAGGACTCAGTACGCAGTCTGGGGGTGCTCCTTGACTCGTCGCTCCACCTTACATCTCAGGTGGATGCGATGGTCAGGAGCACCTGTTATCAGCTTCGGCTGATACGCCAGCTGCGTCCCTACTTGGGCCAGAGGGACCTTGAAACTGTAGTGCATGCTCTGGTAACCTCTCGCTTGGATTTCTGCAATGCGCTCTACATGGGGCAACCCCTGTACCATACCCGGAAGCTACAATTAGTGCAGAATATGGCAGCCCGACTGGTTACTGGCATACCCAGAGCCAGTCGCATAACACCAGTGCTTAAAGATTTGCACTGGCTGCATATTCGCTTCCGGGCGCAATACAAGGTGTTGGTTATTACCTATAAAGCCCTAAATGGCTTGGGCCCAGGATACCTTGAGGACCGCCTCTCCCCATACAATCCGCCCCGCACACTCAGGTCTGCCGGGAAGCAATTGCTAAGGGTTCCAGAGGCTAGATATGTCACCACCACGCAGAGAGCCTTTTCTACCTCGGCCCCCAAGCTCTGGAAACTCGCTTCCCGTCGAGCTCCGCTCGGCCGCCTCGCTGGAACAATTTAAAAAGGGGTTAAAAACACACCTATTCCAGCAGTCATGCCCTGACCCCTGATGACCCCTGATGTACTCCCTTCCTCTCTCCTCTCAGCAGCATTGTTGAGCTAGCGTGAGACTGTTTACTGTATGATTTGTTTTTATGACGTTTTTAATGGTTTTTATTGTTATATGTGTTGTGTTGTGAAACCGCCTTGATCTCTGGAAAGGCGGTATATAAATAAAATTTTATTATTATTATTATTATTATTATTATTATTATTATTATTTATTAAGAGGTGATAGGATAGCCCTGTTTAAACATTTGAAGGGATTTCATATTGAGCAAGCTTATTTTCTGCTGCTCCAGAGAACAAGACATGGAGCAAATAAATGGAAGCTACAGGAAAAGAGATTCCAGCTCAATATTAGGAGGAGCTTCATGATGGAGAAGAGAAGGTTAAGGGGTGACATGATGCCCATGTTTAAATATTTGAAGGGATGTCATATTGAGGAGGGAGCAAGCTTGTTTTCTGCTACTCCAGAGAATAGGATATGGATCAATGGATGCATACTACAGGAAAAGAGATTCCAGCTCAACATTAGGAGGAACAGTCCATTCTTTTTATACAGCTCTCTCGCAAGCCCTTCTCACTTCCAAAACACACTGCAGGGAAACATTCCGGTTTGAGACCCCTTTAACTGCCCTGGCTCAGTTCCAGGGAATCCTGGGAATTGTAGTTACTTCTGGCACCAGAGCTCTCCGGCGGAGAAGGCTCAATGTCTCCCAAAACTGCAGTTTCCGGAGTTCCCTAGCATTGAACCAGGGCAGTTAATGCGGTCTCAAACTGGATTATTTCTGCAGTCTGTTTGGGACCTGGGTGTTGTCTTTCCTCTGTCAATGGTCAGTTTTTCCTCCTGTCCTGGAGGCACAGATGGCAACAAGGCAAGCAGAAAGTGCTGGACTCACCAGATGAAGGCGGACCTGAGTTCCAAACACGAAGGAGGACCAGAAGGTTGCCTGGAGATGCAAAGATCCTTGAGGGCTGTCATGTTCTAGGCAGCCTAAAGAAAGAAAGACAGAAGAAGAAATCAGTCTCTCATTTAAGGACCTTTCTTTTTCTAAAGAAACTCTGGAAGCAGAAACGATGGAGTTTATCAAACGGGAGGAATTCCTCTTAAATTCAAATGAAAAGAAAGTGGGGCCAGAACGCATTCACTTAAAGTCGCTAGTTTAGCGCAATTGCGTTCGAACTGGCTTCCCATTGCCCCAAAATAGCATGCCATTGCATGTGGCAGTCTATCACGCAATAATGTGAAACCACAGGATTGCGTTCAGATTGCCATTGGTTTCTACTTCCAGTTTCCCTTGTCTGAGAAACTCCAGTAATAACACAGAAAGGATAGAGACAGATTCCTACCCCACAAATAAAGAAGAGGCTGTTGTCTCCACGGCGGAAGTCATTCAGTTTGTTTTGTTTGTTTAACTAGTTTGTTTTATTACGATGTAAAAACCACATAGATAAACTTACAAATCAAGCAACAAAACAAACAGCAAATCCAACCGCTACAAAGTGCCCCCCATTTAGAATCATAGAATCATAGAGTTGGAAGAGACCGCTAGGGCCATCTAGTCCAACCTCCTGCCATGCAGGAAATCTATATCAAAGCATCCCTGACAGGTGTCCATCCAGTCTCTGTTTAAAGACCTCTTTCATATAATGTCTTTTCCAAAATTGCAGTGACTCCCGTGGCGGCAGACACCCTTTTTTTCCTTATAAAAGATACAACTTTGAAATTACTCCTTTTACATAACCCTTTTTTAAAAAACACTTTAAGTCAACCTGCTAATTAACTGCTAATTAACAGCAATATCCCAGACTTCTTTATGCCATTCCTCTGTTTGGTAACCACCTTGGATTTTCCCGTTTTCTTGGCATTATCGATCTGGCTGCTGTCAATAAATATGTAATCAATTCCTTAAAAGCCTGAGCACATTTGATCTTGATAATAATGCAAAATCTGGGCTTTTTTCAAGATCTTGCCCCATGATCTCTCTTATCTCTGAAATAAAGCAGACTAATCCCACTTTAAGCGCTGCAACCCTTATGGATCCCTTGTGGGATTTGTAGATTTACAAGGTCTTTGGCCTTCTCTGCTGGTGCCTCACAAAACTAGGGTTCCCAGGACTCCATAGCACTGAGCCAGGGCAGTTAAAGCAACCAGTTAAGGCAGGGCCATTAAAACGGCCATTTGAGTTCCATTAGTTTTCCATTAGTTTTAGTTCCATTAGTTTTCCTAATTCTTTCTCTCAGGGCAAGATAAAGATTATGGCGGCCATTATGGGTCTCAGTGCAGAGCCCACCATTTTCCCCTCAGAGAAGGGTAAAGATTATGGCGACCATTTTGGTGTCAATGCAGAAGCCACCATTTCCCCCTCAAAGCAGCATAAAGATTATGGCAGCCATTTTGGGTCTCAGTGCAGAGCCCACCATTTCCCCTCAGAGCAGAGTAAAAATGGTGGCCATTTTAGATCTCAGTGCAGTATAAAAATTGAAGGTGGCCATTTGAGATCTCAGTGCAGAGACCACCATTTCCCCCTCAGAGCAGGGTAAAAATGGTGGCCATTTTGGATCTCAATGCAGTCCACCATTTTCCTCTCAGAGCAGGATAAAAAAATTCAAGGTGGCCATTTGAGGTCTCAGTGCAGAGCCCACCATTTTCCCCTCAGAGCAGGATAAAAATGGTGGCCATTTTGGATCTCAATGCAGTCCACCATCTTCCTCTCAGAGCAGGATAAAAATTGAAGGTGGCCATTTGAGGTCTCAGTGCAGAGACCACAATTTCCCCCTCAGAGCAGGGTAAAGATGGTGGCAATTTTGGATCTCAATGCAGTATAAAAATTGAAGGTGGCCATTTGAGGTCTCAGTGCAGAGACCACCATTTCCCCCTCAGAGAAGGGTAAAGCTGGTGGCCATTTTAGATCTCAGTGCAGTATAAAAATTGAAGGTGGCCATTTGAGGTCTCAGAGCAGAGACCACCATTTCCCCCTCAGAGCAGGGTAAAGATGGTGGCCATTTTGGATCTCAGTGCAGTCCACCATTTTCCTCTCAGAGTAGGATAAAAATTGAAGGTGGCCATTTGAGGTCTCATTGCAGAGACCACCTTTTCTCCCTCAGAGCAGGGAAAGATGGTGGCCATTTTGGATCTCAGTGCAGTCCACCATTTTCCTCTCAGAGCTGGACAAAGATGGTGGCCATTTGGGGGTCTCAGTGCAGAGACCACCATTTCCCCCTCAGAGCATGATAAAAATTGAAGGTGGCCATTTGGGGTCTCAGTGCAGAGACCACCATTTCCCCCTGAGAGCAGGACAAAGATGGTGGCCATTTGGGGTCTCAGTGCAGTCCACCATTTTCCTCTCAGAGCTGGACAAAGATGGTGGCCATTTGGGGTCTCAGTGCAGAGACCACCATTTCCCCCTCAGAGCATAATAAAAATTGAAGGTGGCCATTTGAGGTCTCAGTGCAGAGACCACCATTTCCCCCTGAGAGCAGGACAAAGATGGTGGCCATTTGGGGTCTCAGTGCAGAGACCACCATTTCCCCCTGAGAGCAGGACAAAAATGGTGGCCATTTGGAGTCTCAGTGGAGCCCACCATTTTCCCCTCAGAGCAGGATGAAAATTATGGCGCCCATTTTGTGTCTCAGTGCAGAACTATGATGAATTAGGACCACAAATGAAATTATGAATTATGACACTTTTAAATGCATGGATCGGAAGGATCGTTTTAGTATTGTGTAGTCTAGTCATAGAATGTTTTTAGATGTAATGTGGAAGATGGTGATGTGATAGGATGTTTTTTGTATTTGTGATGATATTACCATCATTTCATTTTGTTTTTGTTTATTTGTTGTTGTTGTTTGCTTTTTTACTTTTCTTTTTGTGTTTGTATTTTACTTTTTTTTATTTGATTTGATGTATTATGTTAATAAATAATAAATAAATAAAGTTTTTATTTATATACCGCACCTTCCTCAGATCAGGGCAGTTTACACAAGTTACAATTACACATACAATGCATTAAAAACAAACACCATACAGTATACAATAAAATAAATTTTATTTTATTTTTCAATTTTATGTGCTATGTGTTTTGATAAATGTTATAATTCTCAATAAAATTTCTATTTAAAAAAACAATATAGGGTATTGTTATTAATAGAGAGTATTATTAGGGTATTGGAGAGGGGTATTTCTACAGCAGAATTAGAAACTACATGGGCCTACAACTCCTGTAGCCAGTTTGGAGAGAAACTGCATAAAATGCCATGCCAGTATGGCATTATGGTTTGGGCATTGGACAGTGACTCTAGAGACCAGGGTTCAAATCCTGACTCGGCCACAAAAACCCTGTTAATAACCTTGGCCAAGTCACACTGCCTCAGCCTCAGAGGATGGCTATGGCAAACCCCCCCTTTAAAGGAATGGAAAATCAAGATTTGCTATTTGGAATTTATACTTATTTTGGAATATTTTCAAGCCGTGGATGCTTGAATCCATGGATAAAAGAACTGTGTATGTTCTTGGGATGTATTAAATGAGGTTTTACTACATAAATGTCAGACCCAGTGCCTCTTAGTCCCTAGAATCAATTGATCTTGGATCAATTTTCCTCACATTTTCTTTTCATTCCTGGATCTAGTGTTACAAACAGAATAATAAACAGGCCGAGCTTTATTAAATAAAATTCCAGTCATAAAATTCACATTCTATTACTATTATTATTATTACTATTATTAATATGCCTTGAAACAACAGGAAAAATATTTTGATTTGACAGAGTTCAGGTGACAGTTGGAGGTTGCCAGTTGGCACTTTGGAATGTGTAAGTTGACAGTTGGAAGTTTCGGTTGGCTGTGAGCGCATAGCTGCTTTGCTACTATGAGTTTGTGTGGATTAAGTTTGGAGCTGTGAAGCAGATTATAAATCTCATATCTATATATCTATATCTAAAAGAAAAATTTAAGGTAGATCAGAAAGACAATTCAATAACTAAAGAGGATTCAGAACTAGAGAATATTCTAAAATCCCAAAATAAGGGGCTGCTATCTAGAATATATAAATTTTTAATAAAAATTGAACTAGAAAGTGAAGTAATTAAAAGTAACATGATAATATGGGCGCAAAATATTGGTCACAATATTGAATTGGAACAATGGGAGTTTACCTGGAGTAGAAGATTAAAATATACAAGAAGCCAAAATTTAAAAGAGAATTATTATAAGATGTTCTACAGATGATATATAACACCAGATAAATTGGCTAAAATATATGGAATTAATAATAAATGCTGGAAATGTCAAAAAGAAAAAGGGACCTTCTTTCATAGTTGGTGGACCTGCCCCAAAATCAAAAAGTATTGGCAGTTAATTCATAAATCAATTTGTAATATATTGAAAATAAATCTTAAATTTATACCTGAAACATTTTTGTTAAATATATTGGACAAGACATTAGAAAAAAATCTTGGTAAAATAATATTCTTTTTGATTTACCTCCTGGGCTAATATCCTATACCTCTTAATCTTTTGAGTAGTTAGTTCCCTATGTATAGGGTTGTCATAATTGTCCCTTTAAGGCCCTCCATTTTTCTTAAATGTCCTACATTTTGGGCTGAGTTTTGTCCTGCAGTTGTCCTACAGTTTGGTCTAGAATTTGTCCTACATTTTGTCCCGGGTTTTAGTGGACAATTATGGCAACCCTACCTATGTATAACAATAATTTATTCAATCCCTTATTCCACATATTCCTCTTTAATATATACTATCGTTCTCAGAGGCAATTAATGATCTAATCAGAAACTGAAATATACTGCCCATAAATGCTAAACTTCCATTAAGTACTACATCTGAATCCTCTTTTTTAGTCCTTTTAATCCTCCTTTTAATATAGTTTAATCAATTTCTTTATATACGAAATACTAACAATTAAATAGGACAGAAATATCCAATAGTCAAAATTCTATAGGTTAATTTTTATCCCCTTCTCATCAGTTATCAATTGTAACTCTATGTCTAAATACTGTAATACATTTATTGTCTAATGTCTAAATAATGTTTCCCTATATAATCTTAACATAACTTCAAAGTTTCATGGTTGGGTAGAGTAGCCATCATTAAGATGGCTATTACGTATTCTAATCAACGGTTCACCTTTTCGCAAATGGGAGAAAGACCTTGCAAAATGTATCTGGTGCATAAAAAACCCATATTGAAGATGAAAGCATTGTACGATGCAACGGAAAGAGGTGGTCTGGCTGTACCAGACTCAAAATGGTATAGCTAAGCATGTGTTCTAGTCTGGCTGATGGACTGGTTGAGATTAGATCATAAAAGAGTGATCAGTTTAGAAAACATTGATTTAAAATTTGGGCTGCACGGGTCCCTCGTCTTCTATGATAAAATAAACATTAAAATGGATGCTAGCTTTAAAAATCACATAATTAGGAAATTGTTGACAAGAATTTGGTGTAAATTTTTAAAACTCTGGTGTAGAAATGTACCTCCATGGGCCTCTTCCAATGAAGCTCTCTTCAGCAGGGAAGTGTTAAAAGAGGACTTATGGGTAACTGATGAAGATGTAACTAAAATGCAAGATGAGAGAAGAATTATGACATCCCAAGAAGAGCTAAGAGAGGAAGGGTACAAATGCAACTGGTTTGCATATCTGCAAATGAAGGAGAGATTCAAAGCAGATGAAGAATTATGGAATGGGGAAAATAGATGCGGAATTTGAAAAAATAGTTAAACCCCCCCCAAAAAAAAACAAATTTCAAATCTTTATAAACTAATTCGCAAAGTAGAAATGGAACCTGAAACAATAAAAGATGATATGATTAATTGGGCAAAGGAAGTGAAAGAACCTATCCAGTTTACCATTTTCACAGGCTGTACCCCACCTTGAAGCCTAATAAGGAGGATTGATGCCCTGGGGTTCAGGCGGGAGAAATGGGAATCACCACTAGGCCTGAAGACCCCTCTCTATCTCTCTCTTCTTTCCTCCTTCTAGGGCGCATGTCTTCAATGAACATCCCACCGTTGCTGATTTTGGCAGCCTTTACACCCTTTACCCTTCTAGAGAGGGAAATTATTTTGTGAAGGTGAGGGGGGGATTCTTGGAAGAATTGGGGTTTTAATGTAATTTTTAGTCTTGTGAGCCGCTTTGGGTCCCTTTCGGGGAGAAAGGCGGCATAGAAACAAAACAGAAATGAATGCATAATCAAGTAAGACTTGAAGGCACAAACACACACAGACACACATCAAAAGGCACAGGTTTACCTTGCCTCTTTGGTTTGTTTTATACAGCTTTCTTGCAATGAGGTTTTCCTGGGGACAGTGCCCAAATTCCCCAGAAGAAGGCCCTTCCTCAGAGGGTCGACTCCCTATGTTCCCTGCGTCTGGCCCATGGCTGCGACCCCCCTCTGATCCAGATGATGGAGAAGGTGGGAAACCACGGGGAAATCCCAAAAGGTAAAGCAATGGCAACCTTCACGCAGACTGCAAGGATTCTATGGTTGCTGAAAGGCTATGTCTATAGATTGGGAGTGTTTTCTCTCTCTCTGAATGTCAACTTAGGTAGATGCCAGGGCTGGGACTGCCTGCTTTGGCTGATATGCCAAGTGTGGCCCTTCCTAGAATCTGGGGACCTAAAGATGGGTAGTGCATGGTTTACGTTGCCTCTTTTGTTTGTTATATACAGCTTTCTTGCAATGAGGTTTTCCTGGGGACAGTGCCCAAATTCCCCAGAAGAAGGCCCTTCCTCAGAGGGCCGACTCCGTCTGCTCCCTTCGATTGGGCTACGGATGCAAACACCCCCTGATCCAGATGATGGACAAGGTGGAAAGCCACGGGGAAATCCCGAAAGGTAAAGCAATGGCAACCTTCACGCAGACTGCAAGGATTCTATGGTTGCTGAAAGGCTATGCCTAGAGAAACCATAGCATCGTTGCCGTCTGCGTGGTTGAGATCTTTTCTCTCTCTCCAAATGTCATCTTAGGTAGATGCCAGGGCCGGGAGGGCCTGCTTTGGCTGATATGCCAAGTGTGGCCCTTCCTAGAATCAGGGCACCTAAAGATGGGTAGCGCTTGCGCTGGGAACCTCAAGGCAATACCTTGCTCTACCTTTCTAGCAAGTCCAGAAACTACAGCTGGTTCATACTATGGCATCCAGACAGAATCACTGGGTAATACTTGCCCATAGAGAATCATTGGGGAATATTTGCCCATAGAGAATCATTGGAGGATATTTGCCCATAGAGAATCATTGGGGAATATTTGCCCATAGAGAATCATTGGGGAATATTTGCCCATAGAGAATCATTGGGGAATATTTGCCCATAGAGAATCATTGGGGAATATTTTCCCATAGAGAATCATTGGGGAATATTTGCCCATACAGAATCATTGGGGAATATTTTCCCATAGGGAATCATGGGGGAATATTTGCCTATAGGGAATCATTGGGGAATATTTTCCCATAGAGAATCATTGGGGAATATTTGCCCATAGAGAATCATTGGGGAATATTTGCCCATAGAGAATCATTGGGGAATATTTGCCCATAGAGAATCATTGGGGAATATTTGCCCATAGAGAATCATTGTGGAATATTTTCCCATAGAGAATCATTGGGGAATATTTTCCCATAGAGAATCATTGGGGAATATTTGCCCATAGAGAATCATTGGGGAATATTTGCCCATAGAGAATCATTGGGGAATATTTTCCCATAGAGAATCATTGGGGAATATTTGCCCATAGAGAATCATTGGGGAATATTTGCCCATAGAGAATCATTGGGGAATATTTGCCCATAGAGAATCATTGGGGAATATTTGCCCATAGAGAATCATTGTGGAATATTTTCCCATAGAGAATCATTGGGGAATATTTTCCCATAGAGAATCATTGGGGAATATTTGCCCATAGAGAATCATTGGGGAATATTTGCCCATAGAGAATCATTGGGGAATATTTTCCCATAGGGAATCATTGGGGAATATTTGCCTATAGGGAATCATTGGGGAATATTTTCCCATAGAGAATCATTGGGGAATATTTGCCCATACAGAATCATTGGGGAATATTTTCCCATAGGGAATCATGGGGGAATATTTGCCTATAGGGAATCATTGGGGAATATTTTCCCATAGAGAATCATTGGGGAATATTTGCCCATAGAGAATCATTGGGGAATATTTGCCCATAGAGAATCATTGGGGAATATTTGCCCATAGAGAATCATTGGGGAATATTTGCCCATAGAGAATCATTGTGGAATATTTTCCCATAGAGAATCATTGGGGAATATTTTCCCATAGAGAATCATTGGGGAATATTTGCCCATAGAGAATCATTGGGGAATATTTGCCCATAGAGAATCATTGGGGAATATTTTCCCATAGGGAATCATTGGGGAATATTTGCCTATAGGGAATCATTGGGGAATATTTTCCCATAGAGAATCATTGGGGAATATTTTCCCATAGAGAATCATTGGAGAATATTTTCCCATAGAGAATCATTGGGGAATATTTTCCCATAGAGAATCATTGGGGAATATTTTCCCATAGAGCGTCATTGGGGAATATTTTCCCATAGAGAGTCGTCTGTTATCCCCTCTGTTGTAAACCGCTCAGATTCCCAGTGATTGGGCGGTATATAAATAGATCATATTATTATTATTATTATTATTATTATTATTATTATTATTGCCCATAGGGAATCATTGGGGAACTCTGCTCTGCACCAGGAATAAGGGAAATTCCTGGCCTGGGTTTCTGTCGGGATAAATGGCAGTCACCACTAGGCATGAAGACCCTTCTCTCACTCTCTCCTCTTTCGTCCTTTTAGGGCCCGTGTGTTCAAATATGGACGAACATCCCACCTTCCCCAGTTTTTGCAGCATTGCCCTTTATCGCTGCTCAGAGGGGAACTATTTTGTTAACTTTTATTTTTATTGGCTTTTTCTTTTACAACCCTCTTTACAAGAAGCGTCTTATAGACATACATTTCTGTTCTTTTCCTTGTCCTCTCCCTATCCCTCCCTTTCCTCCCACCTCTGGAGTCCACCAGCCAGACGCCCGTGGCCACATCCACCACCACAGAGCCACCTATGGAGTCTGCCAGTCAGACGCCTGTGGCCACATCCACCACCACACAGCCACCTATGCAGTCTACTGGCCAGCCTGTGGCTACATCCACTGCCACAGAGCCACCTCTGGAGTCCACCAGCCAGATGCCCGTGGCCACATCCACCAGCACAGAGCCAACGCCAGAATCTGTCGGTCAGCCTTCTACAACTGTGGCTACCCCCACCACTCCGCCGCCAACTCTGGAGCCTGTGCAAGAAGGTGTCAGCACTGAAAGCCACACCATCATCATGCCAGGAAAGAGCACCACAGGATCTCTTTCCCAGCAGTCGGGGACTGAAGCAACCAAGACCAAGCCCTTGACGGACTTATTATTGGAGTCTGTGCTGGAGCTTCTGGTCCCCAGTGCTGCCAGGCCAAAGATACAAGGCTGTTGGGGAAAGTAATCTCTTCGGAGACTGCGCCGCCTGTGGAGCATGCTCAACCCACCTCCGCTTCAACAACCACATCAGGATCTGTTGTTCCCAAGCGGACCAGCACCACGGCATAATCATCTGCCCAGTCCACCACCATATCCTCTGTTACCAACGGCAGTACCGTGCTGGACATCTAATAACCTAGAACACCCAGCAACCAATCATACCTTTATTGGACCACCCAAAATGCCCAGTATGCATGTTACATGCTTTTATTGTTTATTATTTATTTATTTATTAAAAATATAGTGTTTCAACTGTGGGTTTCTGTGTTTTTCATTGTGTTTTCAATTTTAATGTGCTGTATCCAGGATTGGTGTCACTCAGTGCGTAACTTAGGGTGTCTCACTCACAAACACGCACCATGGATCTCCTCCCATAGCAGACTGCATACCGTATCCTCCCTCCCTGAGGCCTTGCCATTCAACAGCAGACCAACACAGACATTCACATGGATATCGTTTCCTCCCAACTGAGGGTCATTTCCAACTTATGGCGACCCTATCCTGGGGCTTTCTTGGCTATCCTCTGAGGCTGAGAGAGTGTGCCTTGCGCAGGTGCACCCAGTGGGTTCCATAGTCAAGCTGGGATTCCAACCCTGCTCTCCAGAGTCATAGTCCAAGGCTCAAACCACTACTAATACCCAACAGTCTTGCATAGAAACGGTCCTCCAGGAATCTCCCTGGATAAAATGATGACCAATTAAGGGGAAGGAAAGGAAGAGGAGAGAGACAGATGTGTTTTCAACCAAATTACATGCTCCAGCAAATAAAACACAACCAGCCTGAAGACCAACCAGCAATTGATAGAGCATCATCTAGGACAAGGGTGAGAATTTATCCAGGGCTGGTAGCCATGTTAGCCCTAGAGCAAAGCACAGCATCATCCAAAACAGCGATGCTTTTATGGGGCCAAAAAAGGCTCCACTGTTTTGTGGATTTTGAAGGGTGAGAAGGGTATGCAAGGGAAAGTGCAGCACCTTTGAGAATGCCATTTGCAGCATAAGCTTTGGTAGCCTGAGTCTACTTCATCAGATGCATGTTGGAACTGTGCAGCCTGTGGGCCGTATGTGGCCCATGGGGACCTTTCATGTGCCACAGGGTCCCCATCACAGTGCATAATGTTCGGCTAAAACGGTCCCTCTTTCACTACCTGCAGGATGTTGCCCACTCTTCCAGAAAAATCACTTTTCACAGATCCAGAAGTGATCCTCTGGTCATTTCCAGTTTCTTTAGAAACATGTGGCTTGTAAAGACTGTTGTAAAAACAACAGGCAGAAATACACAAGATATAGGATGAAGGGGGCACCTGGCTTGATAATAGCACATGTGAAAAGGATCCAGGAGTCCTAGTAGACCACAAGTTGAACATGAGTCAAGAGGGTGATGCTGCAGAGGGAAAAGCCAATGTGATTCTAGTCTGCATCAATGGAAGCATAGTGTCTCGGTCGAGGGAAGTAATGGTGCCAGTCTTTTCTGCTTTGGTCAGGCCTCATCTGGAATAAAACTGTGTCCAGTTCTGGGCACCACCATTCAAAAAGGATGCGCACAAGATGGAGCATGTCCAGAGGAGGGCCTCCAAAATGGGGAAGGGTCTGGAAACCATGAAGCCCTATGAGAAGCTGGTTATGTTTAGCCTGGATGAGAGACGGATAAGAGGTGATAGGATAGCCCCGGTTAAACATTTGAAGGGATGTCATATTGAGGAGGGAGCAAGTTTGTTTTCTGCTGCTCCAGGGAATAGAACATGGAGCACATAGATGGAAGCTACAAGGAAAGTGATCCAACTCAACATTAGGAAGAATTTCCTGATAGTGATATTAAATATGTGAAAGGATGCCATACTGAGGAAGGAGCAAGCGTGTTTTCTGCTGCTCCAGAGAACAGGACAGAGGGCAGGAGAGAAAAACGAACCCTTGACCAAAGAAATGTTAACAGTGGAACAACAGAGCACTATATTCTCATGCAGCAGGGCCTCTCAATCTGGAAGAAAGGAATTAAAATGTAGATTTTGTTGGTGTTTCGTAGTTACGAGAATTTGGGACAAAAGGCATTAGAAGTCAACATACAGGTAATTCACCTTGATTCGATAGGTCTACTCTTTTTGGGTCCAACGAGCGTTATGGCCAAAGAGAGCTGTGCTTCAAAAAGCCATGTAAGGCGCACTGGTGGTGCAGTGGTTCAAATGCCGGTTACTGCCGCCACAAGGTTGTGAGTTCGATCCCAGGGGCTCCAAGGTTGGCTCATCCTTTCGTAAGTCAGTCAAAGGAGTCCCCAGCTTGTTGGGGGCAATTGGCTTACCGATTGTAAACCGCTTAGAGAGTGCTGTGTTCGCTGAGAAGCAGTACAGGGAATGTACACGCGATTGCTATGTGCCCACAGTGGCCAGGGATTGCGTCTTGATTCTCACCCAGGATCTGATTCTCCCTCTCAGAAGGAAAAAAAAATACCTTCTAAAAACAGGCTTATTATTCTAAAACACCTCCTCGCTGTTTGCAACTGGGTTATACCCATAAGGGTGACCTAACGCCAGAGCCAACAACATTGCACAGCCATCCATGTTAGGCATTTGGGGACGGTTCCCTTTCAAAACGTGCAGCTGTTTTTAAGGTCAAACAGACTTAAGGGGCTTTATAGCAGCAAACAATAGAGACCCACCGGCTGCCAAAGAGAGGCTTTCCTCACTCAGATGGTGGTCCAGTGGAGGAAGGGACGTGATCCAATTTTACGGGATCCTCCGACATGTTTCAAGGAGAGCTGGCAGCTATTTCGGCCGTATTAAAGATTGGCATCTGATTCCTGGCGGCCGTCTGGAACATATATCTATTCCCTCCCCCCCCCCCACATGATCAAAGAAGTTATGCAACATAGGCATGGAGGATCAGAAGGGGCAAAGGAGGCACTATGCCAACCTTGGCAAGGGCATGTCCACCCCCAGCCCCTGCCAAAGCACGCTCCGTGCCATCTCAAAATGGAGGAGATGCAAGCCACGGACCTTTCTAGGATGGGGAAAATCCTTTGGATGTTAAAGTACAGGATTTGTACACAAGCACAGGAGAAATAAGCCACCTTTGCAGATTTGACTCCCGCGGATTTGATTGTTCACGGATTTGTTCAACATGTTGGACATCTAGGCTGCGTGACTCTGTGGTCAAGGTCCACCCAAAGGCTGCGTGACTCTGTGGTCAAGGTCCACCCAAAGGCTGCATGACTCTGTGGTCAAGGTCCACCCAAAGGCTGCATGACTCTATGGTCAAGGTCCACCCAAAGTCACACTGGAAGACCTAGAGCTTCCTAGAGAGAATGGATCCACAGGTGCATTTATTTCATTCATTTATGCCACTGTTCTCCCAGAAAGGGACCCAAAGGTGACTCACGAATAAAGATATCATTGGTAAAGATATTAAATGAATTGTTTTACAGGGCTTTATTGGGGAAATGTATACCCGTTTGCGCTGGCTGTGTGCCGTAATATAGATATATACCCGTTTAACCATCCAGGGCTAGATCGGTTGTTTTGATTTTTACAGTGGACTGAATATCAAAAACATATGGGAAGTGGGGGGCTGAAAAAGTTTGGGAAGGACTGGGGCTGCATCCGCACTGCGGAAATACTCTAGCGTGACACACAGAATCACAGAGTTGGAAGAGACCCCGGGGCCATCCTGTCCAACCCCATTGTGCCATGCAGGAACTCTAAGTCAAAGCATCCCTGACAGATGGTCATCCAGTCTCTGTTTAAATTATTATTATTGAATCACAGACTTGGAAGAGACTACAAGGGTCATCCCTTGTGGGATATGTATCACAATCCTTTGGAATGGCTTTAATGTTTGGCCAGCCCCGTCCTTAATTTCTGAGCAGTTGCCAAGGACCGTGGGGACACAGTGGCGATGGTTCTTCTGCTCTGCACCAGGAATAAGGAGAATTCCTGCCCTGGGGTTCAGGCGGGAGAAATGGTAATTGCCACGAGGCATGAAGACCCTTCTCTTCCTAGGAACCTCAATGAACATCCCACCATTCCTGATTTAGCAGCCTTGCCCTTAACAGAGGGGAACTAATAATTGCCATGGATCAATGCTACATCATTTTGGGATTTGTAGTTTTGTGAGGTGATCGGCCTTCTCTGTCTGGTGCCCCAACAAAGGACAATTCCCAGGATCTTCATAGCACTGGGCCACAGCGTGTCCCTGTTGGTGCTCTTGGACATCTCAGCGGCTTTCGATACCATAGACCATGGTATCCTTCTGGGGCGCCTGGCAGAGGTGGGAATCGGGCGCACTGCGCTCCAGTGGTTCCGGTCCTACCTCTCCGGGAGGTCCCAGATGGTGCAGCTGGGAGACGTGTGCTCCGATGAGAGGGCCCTTAAAACCGGGGTCCCTCAAGGAGCCATTCTGTCTCCCATGCTATTTAACATTTACATGAAACCGCTGGGAGAGATCATCCGGAGACATGGGGCGCGGGGTTATCAGTACGCTGATGACACCCAAATAATCTTCTCTATGTCTCCGACTGACGCAGTGACTGAGGATGGCGTCTCTCCTCTCGTGGACTGTCTGGAGTCAGTAATGGGCTGGATGAGGGAAAACCGACTCAAGCTGAATCCAGAGAAAACGGAGGTACTTGTGATAGGTTCCCCTGGTCCAGGAATGGCGGTGGTTCCACTTGTCCTGAACGGGGTCACGCTCCCTGTGAAGGACTCCGTGCGCAGTCTGGGGGTGCTTCTTGACTCGTCCCTTCACCTGACTGCTCAGGTGAATGCGACGGTCAAGAGCACCTGTTATCAGCTTCGGCTTATTCGCCAGCTGCGCCCATACCTGGCCCAGAGGGACCTTGAAACTGTGGTACACGCCCTGGTAACCTCGACACTGGATTTCTGCAATGGACTCTACATGGGACAGCCCTTATACCAAACGCGGAAGCTTCAAATGGTGCAGAACATGGCAGCTAGGCTGGTTACTGGTACGTCCAGGGCCAGCCATATAACACCGGTTTTAAAAGACCTCCATTGGCTGCCCATTCACTTCCGGGCGCAATATAAGGTGTTGGTGATGACCTATAAAGTCCTAAATGGCTTGGGCCCAGGATACCTGAAGGACCGCCTCTCCCCGTACATTCCGCCTCGCACCCTCAGAACATCTGGGCAGCAACTACTTAGGGTTCCCGGGGCGAGATTATCCTCCACCTCTAGGAGGTCCTTTTCCATCGCCGCCCCGGCCCTTTGGAATACGCTGCCCATAGAACTCCGCTCAGCTACCTCCCTGGCCCAATTCAAACGGGATTTGAAGACCTACCTGTTTCAAATAGCATTCCCCGATTAAGGCCCTATAGGCCCCCCCCGCCGCACAGGCAACGGATTGGCTAACCCGGGGGCTTTTGCTTTTGTTTTTGTTTTTTGTTTCTGTTTTGATTTCGTTTATTGTATGATTTATGTAATTTTTGGTATGGTTTTAATTGAATATTGTGTATTTTAACTGCTGTAAACCACCCTGATCTTATGGAAGGGCGGTATACAAATAAAATTTTTATTATTTATTTATTTATTATTATTACAGCATTTAAGGTGGTGCAAACCTGGAGGCTTTGGATACAGCCTAGACAGGGAGAGCAAGGTGCGTGATGTCACAAACACCTATTTGTGCTTTACTCCACTGAGTAGCAACTTCCCTTTGCTCCTCTGGTCCTGCAGTGCCAGAGCTCTGGAGCGCAGCACATGCCTCTGTCTGGCAAGATGTGGGGCCAAGCGGCTGCACAACTCCTCCTTGCTTGGGGTAAGGGATCAGGGTTCTTTCCCATCTGCTTCCTTATTTGCATGACTATGGTTTGCTATTATTTTAGCTATTATTATTATTATTATTATTATTATTATTATTATTTGCTATTTGACTATCATTTGCTATTGATTGCCTGTTTTATTGAACCCTTTCCTGTACTGTGAAGTCAAAGGTTTTCATGGCCGGCATCCATGGTTTCTTGTGGGTTTTTCAAGCTATATGGCCATGTTCTAGAACATTTTCTTCCTGACGTTTCGCCAGCATCTCTGCAGAGAATGCTTTCCTGGACAAAGTGGGGTGTATATATATATTGTGTGAGCCTGGGAATATATACACCCAACTTTCTCCAGGCAATGCATCCTCTGAAGATGCCAGCCAGATGCTGGCGAAACGTCAGGAATAAACTCTTCTAGAACACGGCCACATAGCCCGAAAAACCCACAAAAACCCTTCCCTGTATTGTTATGTATTATGCATATGTATTATGCTGTTATTTCATAGACTGTACATCACAGGCAGCTTGACTCTTAACTATTCTATTGTTTGTATGTACAGGGCTGTGCAAATCTGGAGTGCTATATAGTAATAATAAAACCATTGGGGGATACTTGTCCATAGAGAATCATTGGGAAATATTTGCCCATATAGAATCATTGGGGAATACCTTCCTATACAGAATCATTGGGGGATACTTGCTTATAGACAATCATTGGTGATACTTGCCTATAGAGATCATTGGGGAATTCCTGCCTATAGAGAATCATTGGGGAATATTTACCCATAGAGAATCATTGAGGAATGCTTGCCTGTAGAGAATTATTGGGGAATACTTGCCTATAGAGAATCATTGGGGAATACTTGCCTATAGAGAATCATTGAAGAATACTTGTCCATAGAGAATCATTGGAAAATACTTGTCCATAGAGAATCATTGCAGAATATTTTTTCATAGAGAATCATTGGGGGACACTTGTCCATAGAGAATCATTGGGGAATACATGCCTATAGAGAATCATTGGAAAATACTTGTCCATAGAGAATCATTGGGAAATATTTGCCCATAGAGAGTCATTGGGGAATACTTGCCTATAGAGAATCATTGGGGAATACATGCCTATACAGAATCATTGGGGGATACTTGCTTATAGACAATCATTGGTGATACTTGCCTATAGAGATCATTGGGGAATTCCTGCCTATAGAGAATCATTGGGGAATATTTGCCCATAGAGAATCATTGAGGAATGCTTGCCTGTAGAGAATTATTGGGGAATATTTGCTTATAGAGAATTATTGGGGTATACATGCCTTTACAGAATCATTAGGGAATATTTGGCCATAGGAAATCATTGGGAAAAACTTGTCCATAGAGAATCATTGGGGAATATTTGCCCATAGAGAATCATTGAGGAATGCTTGCCTGTAGAGAATTATTGGGGAATATTTGCTTGTAGAGAATTATTGGGGTATACATGCCTTTACAGAATCATTAGGGAATATTTGGCCATAGGAAATCATTGGGAAAAACTTGTCCATAGAGAATCATTGGGGAATACATGTCTATCGAGAATCATTGGGGAATATTTGGCCATAGGGAATAATTGGGGAATATTTGCCAATAGAGAATCACTGGGGAATACATGCCTATAGAGAATCATTGGGGAATACATATAGAGAATCATTGGGGGATACATGCCTATAGAAAATCACTGGGGAATACATGTCTATCGAGAATCTTTGGGGGATACATGCCTATCGAGAATCATTGTGGGATACTTGCCTATAGAGCATCACTGGGGAATACATGCCTATAGAGAATCATTGGGGAATATATGCCTCCAGAGAATCATTGGGGAATACATTCCTCTAGAGTATGATTGGGGGATACATGCCTATAGAGAATCATTGGGGGATACTTGCCTATAGATCATCACTGGGGAATACATGTCTATCGAGAATCATTGGGGGATACTTGCCTATAGAGAATCATTGGGGGATACTTGCCTATAGAGCATCACTGGGGAATACATGCCTATAGAGAATCATTGCGAATATATGCCTCCAGAGAATCATTGGGGAATACATTCCTCTAGAGTATGATTGGGGGATACTTGCCTATAGAGAATCATTGGGGGATACTTGCCTATAGAGCATCACTGGGGAATACATGCCTATAGAGCATCACTGGGGAATACATGCCTATAGAGAATCATTGGGGAATACATTCCTCTACAGTATGATTGGGGGATACTTGCCTATAGAGAATCATTGGGGGATACTTGCACCTAGAGCATGATTGGGGGATATATGTCTATAAAGAATCACTGGGGGATACTTGCCCATAGGAAATCATTGCTACCCAGCTCTCTGCTACCCATTGCTACCCCATCTTTCTGCTCATAGCACCCATTGCCCCATTGGAAATAGCAAGAGGTGAGGCAATGTTTGAACAGGGCTGTGATAGCTTCCAAAAAAAATTGATGGGTAAATGCCATGGTGTCCATCTTCAGAGAAGGTTTACCCTTGACGTCTTCTGAGGCTGAGAGAGTGACTGAACAGGAAACAGGATTCATTACAAACGTACAGAGAGCCAGGTGGCATAGTGGTTTGAGCACTGGGCCATGACTCTGGAAACCAGGGTTTGATTCCCACTGAGTGATGGAACCCAATTGCGGACCTTGGGCAAGTCACATGCTCTCAGCCTCAGGGGGAGGCAAGGGCAAGCCTCCATTCAACAAGACACAGGTTTACCTTGCCTCTTTTGTTCGTCCCTACAGCTTTCTTGCAATGGGCTGTTCCTGGGGACAGTGCCCCATTTTTCCAAAGGAAGGTCCTGGCGCAGAGGGGTGACTCCCTCTGCAACCTTCGACTGACCCACGGCTGCGACCACCCCCTGATCCAGATGCTGGACAGGGCGGAAAACCATGGAGAAGTCCCCAAAGGTAAAGCAATGGCAACCTTCACGCAGACGGCAAGGATTCTACTATGGTTGCTGAAAGGCTATGCCTAGAGAAGCCATAGCATCGTTGCCGTCTGCGTGGTTGGGAGTGTTTTCTCTCTCTCCGAATGTCAACGTAGCTAGATGCCAGGGCCGGGAGGGCCTGCTTTGGCTGATATGCCAAGTGTGGCCCTTCCTAGAATCAGGGCACTTAAGATGGGTAGGGTATGGTTGTATAGTATTCTATTTTAACTCTTGGGTTTCTTTGTGCTTTAAATTGTGCTTTGTATTTTAACATGCTCTATCCTGCCTCCAGCCTTGATGAGAGGTCAGAAATAATAATAATAATAATAATAATAATAATAAGAAAGATCTTGTAGCACTTTTGAGACTAACTGAAATAAAGAAGTTGGCAGCATGAAGATTCACAGACTTCAGTCTACTTCCTCAGAAGCTTTGACCCTTTGGAAAGGCGGTATATAAATAAAATGTATTATTATTATTATTATTATTATTATTGGATTAGGAAGTAGCCTGAAGCCTAGGAAAACTCATGCTGCCAACTTCTCTATTCCAGTTAGTTGCAAAAGTGCTACAAGATCTCTCTACATACTGATTCTACAGACTAACAAGGCTATACCTTTGGATTCTTACTGTATTATTATTATTATTGAATCTTAGAGTTGGAAGAGATCGCAAGGGCTATCCATTGTGGGATACGTATCACAATACTTAGCAAGGCTCCACTTTGGGATGGCTTTAATGTTTGGAAGTGGCCCCAAAGGCCATCCAGTCCAAGCCCTTTATCCTGCCATGCAGGAACTCACAATCAAAGCAGCCCCGGCAGATGGCCATCCAGCCTCTGCTTAAAGACCTCCAAGGAAGGAGACCCTGCCACACTCCAAGGGAACATCTTCCACTGTCAAACAGCCTTTACCATCATGAAGTTCCTCCTAAGGTTGAGGTGGAATCCCTTTTCCTCTAGTTTGCATCCACTGTTCTGTGTTCTAGTCTTTGGAGCAGCAGAAAACAAGCTTGCTCCATCCTTCAAATACTTAAACAGGGCTACTACCATCTTGCCTCTTAACCTCCTCTTCCCCAGAAGAAACATACCCAGCTCCCTAGGTCTTTCCTCATAAGGCATGCTTTCCAGGCCCTGTTTGCCCATAGAGAATCATTGGGGAATATTTGCCCATAGAGAATCATTGGGGGATACTTGTCCATAGAGAATCATTGGGGGATACTTGTCCATAGAGAATCATTGGAAAATACTTGTCCATAGAGAATCATTGGGGAATATTTGCCCATAGAGAATCATTGGGGGATACTTGTCCATAGAGAATCATTGGGGAATATTTGCCCATAGAGAATCATTGGAAAATACTTGTCCATAGAGAATCATTGGGGAATATTTGCCCATAGAGAATCATTGGAGGATATTTGCCCATATAGAATCATTGGGGAATATTTGTCTATAGAGAATCATTGGGGAATATTTGCCCATAGAGAATCATTGGAGGATATTTGCCCATAGAGAATCATTGGGGAATATTTGTCTATAGAGAATCATTGGGGAATATTTGCCCATAGAGAATCATTGGAGAATATTTGCCCATAGAGAATCATTGGAGGATATTTGCCCATAGAGAATCATTGGAGAATATTTTCCCATAGAGAATCATTGGGGAATATTTGTCTATAGAGAATCATTGGGGGATACTTGTCCATAGAGAATCATTGGGGAATATTTGTCTATAGAGAATCATTGGGGGATACTTGTCCATAGAGAATCATTGGTGAATATTTGCCCATAGAGAATCATTGGGGAATACTTGCCCATAGAGAATCATTGGGGAATATTTGTCTATAGAGAATCATTGGGGAATATTTGCCCATAGAGAATCATTGGAGAATATTTGCCCATAGAGAATCATTGGAGAATATTTGCCCATAGAGAATCATTGGAGAATATTTTCCCATAGAGAATCATTGGGGAATATTTGTCTATAGAGAATCATTGGGGGATACTTGTCCATAGAGAATCATTGGGGAATATTTGTCTATAGAGAATCATTGGGGGATACTTGTCCATAGAGAATCATTGGGGAATATTTGCCCATAGAGAATCATTGGGGGATACTTGTCCATAGAGAATCATTGGGGGATACTTGTCCATAGAGAATCATTGGGTAATATTTGCCCATAGAGAATCATTGGGGGATACTTGTCCATAGAGAATCATTGGGGGATACTTGTCCATAGAGAATCATTGGGTAATATTTGCCCATAGAGAATCATTGGAGGATATTTGCCCATAGAGAATCATTGAGGAATATTTGTCCATAGAGAATCATTGGGGAATATTTGTCTATAGAGAATCATTGGGGGATACTTGTCCATAGAGAATCATTGGGAAATATTTGCCCATAGAGAATCATTGGGGGATACTTGTCCATAGAGGATCATTGAAGAATACTTGTCCATAGAGGATCATTGGGAAATATTTGCCCATAGAGAATCATTGGGGGATACTTGTCCATAGAGAATCATTGGGAAATATTTGCCCATAGAGAATCATTGGGGGATACTTGTCCATAGAGAATCATTGAAGAATACTTGTCCATAGAGGATCATTGGGAAATATTTGCCCATAGAGAATCATTGGGGGATACTTGCCTATAGAGAATAATTGAAGAATACTTGTCCATAGAGAATCATTGGGAAATACTTGCCTATAGAGAATCATTGGGAAATATTTGCCCATAGAGAATCATTGGGGGATACTTGTCCATAGAGAATCATTGAAGAATACTTGTCCATAGAGAATCATTGGGGAATATTTGTCCATAGAGAATCATTGGGGAATACTTGCCTATAGAGAATCATTGGGGGATACTTGTCCATAGAGAATCATTGAAGAATACTTGTCCATAGAGGATCATTGGGGAATATTTGTCTATAGAGAATCATTGGGGGATACTTGTCCATAGAGAATCATTGGAAGATACTTGTCCATAGAGAATTATTGGGAAATACTTGTCCATAGAGAATCATTGGGAAATATTTGCCCATAGAGAATCATTGGGGGATACTTGTCCATAGAGGATCATTGAAGAATACTTGTCCATAGAGGATCATTGGGAAATATTTGCCCATAGAGAATCATTGGGGGATACTTGCCTATAGAGAATCATTGGGGAATACTTGCCTATAGAGAATCATTGGGGGATACTTGCCTATAGAGAATAATTGAAGAATACTTGTCCATAGAGAATCATTGAAGAATACTTGTCCATAGAGAATCATTGGGTAATATTTGCCCATAGAGAATCATTGGGGGATACTTGCCTATAGAGAATCATTGGGGAATACTTGCCTATAGAGAATCATTGGGGAATACTTGCCTATAGAGAATCATTGGGAAATACTTGCCCATAGAGAATCATTGGGGGATACTTGTCCCTAGAGAATCATTGGGGAATACTTGCCTATAGAGGATCAATGGGAAATATTTGCCCATAGAGAATCATCGGGAAATACTTGCCTATAGAGAATCATTGGGAAATATTTGCCCATAGAGAATCATCGGGAAATACTTGCCTGTAGAGAATCATTGGGGGATACTTGTCCATAGAGAATCATTGGGGGATACTTGCCCATAGAGGATCAATGGGAAATATTTGCCCATAGAGAATCATGGGGGAATTCTGCTCTGCACCAGGGATAAGGGGAATTCCTGCCTTGGGTTTCAGTCGGGATCAATGGGAATCACCACTAGGCACGAAGACCCTTCCCTAACTCTCTCCTCTTTTTAGGGCCTGTGTGTTCAAATGTGGACCAACATCCCACCTTCCCCAGTTTTTGCAGCCTTGCCCTTTATCGCTGCTCAGAGGGCAACTATTTTATCAAGGTGAGGAGGAGAATTCTGGGAAGAATGATGATTTTCATTGGGATTGTAAATGTGATTTCAAAAATAGTTAAACCTTTTTATCTTGTGAGCCACTTTGGGTCCCTTTCTGGTGGGAAATAAGTCCAATGAGTAGAAATAACCCAGAAGGGCAAGACTTGACTTAGAGAGAAGAAGGAGAGGATCATATTCTTCTTCCTCCAAAAGTGGGATCTCAAGTGACTTACAAATTTAAAGTATAGATAGAAAGGATAGTGGGGGACATTCCAGGTAAAGGAAGCGGGGGACAATGTCAAGGTTGTAAAAATTCTGTTTGGATCGGGTGGTAAAGACCTCCAAATGTGTTGGGAATGCCTTCCATACTCCTAGAAGGCTTTGGGGAGAGTTTGGATCATAAACTATCCTTACGGTCTTTTTGTTGTTGTCCTTCTGGGGTGTTTCAGGGAGCGAGGGGTTACGTATAACCTGTCGGCTGTTGTTTGCCCAGCCTGGTTTAGGAAAGTGGGCTATGCTCTGCATCTATGCGCTTGGGCCATCTCTGTTGGGAACCATTACAGGCTGAGTCTCCCTTGTCCAGAATAAATCCAAAAATCAACATATTTTTCATGGGAGGGGGGGCTAAGAGAGCGACATCTATGCTTTCTGATGGTTCAATGTTCATATAGTTTGTTTCATGCACACAGCTATTAAAAATATTGCAGGCTATGTGCATAGTGCACATGTGAAACATAAATGAATTTTGTGTTTAGGCTTGGGTCCCATGCCCAAGATGTTTCATTTATTATGGAAGCAGATGCAAATACTTGTATTCCAAAATCCAAAAACGCATAGAATCATAGAATCATAGAGTTGGAAGAGACCGCAAGGGCCATCCAGTCAAACTCCATGCCATGCAGGAAATCCAGATCAAAGGATCCCCGACAGATGGCCATCCAGCCTCTGGTCCTAAGCACTTTGGATACGGGAAACTCAGCCCATTTCTCCTGAGTCAATATCCTGTGGTTCTCATGGGGATCCCTCCAGCAGAAGCCCCCTTGAATCCCATTTTGATAGAACCAAGTTCTATAAAGACCACATTTCCCCATCGCTGGGTCACCATTCTGGCACAAGCTCTACCTGAAAGAGTATAGGAATCTCCCTTTGCATTTCCAGAAAGCCAAACAAACTCTGTGTTTCTCTTTAGAGGGTTCCTTGCCCAGGTGAGAGCAGGGAGGCAGATGGACACGGCACTGACCAAGCGGAGACCACACCAGACCACACCTTTCCTTCCAGTCCTTTGACCACTCCTGCAACCACTCCTGCGACCACTTCCAAGTCTCCCCTGCAGAAGCTCGTGGATTTGCTTATTTTTAAGCCAACCACCACGGAGGTCCATGCTCCCCCTCCAACGGTCATGGCTGCCTCAGCCACCATGAAGGTCCATGCCACCATGGAGGTCCATGCTCCCTCTCCCACGGTCACGACTGCCTCAGCCACCACTCCTACGCCGGTTCCTCAGCTTCCCACAGGCACGGTCACTGCGAGAAGATCCTTCTTCAAGCTGCGGATGAAGTTCTCTAACCCACCTTTTATCCCCACGGCTGCCTCCACCACTCCAACATCACCTCTGGTGTCCACCGTGGCCACGTCCACCGCCACACAGCCACCTGTGGAGTCTACTGGTCAGCCTGTGGCTACGTCCACTGCCACAGAACCAGCTGTGGAGTCTACTGGTCAACCTGTGGCTACGTCCACTGCCACAGAACCAGCTGTGGAGTCTACTGGTCAGCCTGTGGCTACGTCCACTGCCACAGAACCAGCTGTGGAGTCTACTGGTCAGCCTGTGGCTACGTCCACTGCCACAGAACCAGCTGTGGAGTCTACTGGTCAGCCTGTGGCTACGTCCACTGCCACAGAACCAGCTGTGGAGTCTACTGGTCAGCCTGTGGCTACGTCCACTGCCACAGAACCAGCTGTGGAGTCTACTGGTCAGCCTGTGGCTACGTCCACTGCCACAGAGCCACCTGTGGAGTCCACCAGTCAGACGCCTGTGGCCACATCCACCACCACAGAGCCACCTCCAGAGTCTGTCGGTCAGCCTTCTACAACTGTGGCTACCCCTACCACTCTGCCGCCAACTCTAAAGCCTGTAGAAGAAGTTACCAGCACTGAAGGCCACACCATCATAATGCCAGGAACCAGCACCACAGGATCTCTTTCCCAGCAGCCGGGGACTGAAGCAACCAAGACCAAGCCCTTGACGGACTTATTATTAGAGTCTGTGCTGGAGCTTCTGGTCCCCAGTGCTGCCAGGCCGAAAATACAACGTCTGTTGGGGAAAGTAATCTCGTCAGAGACCGCACCACCTGTGGAACATGGTCAACCCACCTCCGCTTCAACAACCACATCAGCGGTTCCTGAGATTTCCACCACAACAGGATCTGTTGTTCCCAAGCTGACCAGCACCATGGCGTAATCCTCTACCCAGTCCACCACCATGTCCTTTATTACCAACATATGACACCCACCAACCAATGTTATCTTTATTGGACCACCCAAAATGCCCAGTATGCATGTTGCATGCTTTTGAAGCGCCACTGGCTTCTTCTTCATCAGGCAAGGTGTTAAAAACCTTACAGGAGAATAAAATGGAAGATGCCAGTCCTAGGCCTGAAGGTTTTCAGTTCAGATGGTACGGAGGGAGATTTCTTTTAGGCTGGCCCCCTCCTCCTTCTGGCCATGTGGCTACTGGGGGATTCCCAAAGCCCAGGAAATTGAACATTCATTTGCAACACACACTTTCTTTGCAATCCAACCTGTCTCCATCCTTTTGTGAGGCCACAGACCCTTTGGTTAGGCAGACGGCACTGAATTTCTCAAGAAGCCTTCATGCTTTCTGAATCAGGAAAATGTTATGCAAAAGCACAAAGGCTTTTTTGTGGGTTTTTCGGGCTGTGTGACCGTGTTCTGGAAGAATTTATTCCTGACGTTCCGACTGCATCTATGGCTGGCATCTTCAGAGAATGCTGGCATGAAAGGGAATGGGGTATATATATAATCCTATATATACAGTCCGCTCTCCAGATCCATGGGCTTGCCACCCATGGATTTGAGCATCCGCGGATGGCAAGCCTATGGAGGTGAGGGTGGCAATGGAAGAAGAGTAGAAGGAGGGAGGAAGAGTGGAGAAGAGGAAAGGAAAGGAGGACTAGCAGTGGCAGGGCGACGGAGGGGGGAAGAGGAAGAGGAGGGAGGCGGAGGAGGTGGGGAAGAAGTGGAGGAGGAGGAAGGGGAAAAGGGGAAGGAAGGGCCGTGGCAGTGGCGACAGGGGAAGAGTAGAGGTTGGGAAGAGGAGTAAGAAGAGGTACCCCTTGCCGCTCTGAGAGCGACAAAGGTGGCACCCGGAAGTGGGGGGCAAAGTGCCATTGTCCTCAATGTTGGCACAGCCACCATTGAGTACTATGGGACTTGACCATCCACAGATTTTGGTATCCGCAAAGGGTCCAGAAAAATATCCTTAGCTGGAAGGAGATGATATGCATGTTAATCTGTGTGGTGGTCTGTGTTTGTCAGATAAACACAAGGATTTACATGCCAATCGCTTCCTCTCAGCCAAGAGCCACACAGGATATATACCCCACACACTTCCATGCCAGCATCCGCTGAAGATGCCAGCTTCAGATGGAGGTGAAACGTCAGGAATAGCTTCTTCCAGACCACGGCCACATAGCCCCAAGCCCCCCACCAAAAAGCCTTTTGGAAGGCTTCTTGAGAAATACAGTGTCCTCTGCCGATCCAAGGGGCCTCTGGCCCACAGCGACTGGAGACAAATTGGGTTGCGAAAGAATGATCTTGTCTTGCAAGTGAACGTCCAATTTCCTGGACTTTGGGAACCCCCCAGTTGCCCCATGGCCAGAAAGAGGAGGGGGGCAGCTGGCCAAAGAGACCCCTCCGTACCACCTGAACCGAGAAGAGAAACAGCAACATCCAAGCCTTGCTTTGCTTTTCTCCTGTATGGTTTTTAACGTTTTGCCTGGTGAAGAAGAAGCCAAAGGAACATAGAAAGCTTGCAACATGCAACATATAGTAGAGACAGATAAGAGAGTATTATGAGTATTATTAATTATTATTATTTATTTATTTATTTATTTATTTATTAAAAATATAGTGTTTCAACTGTGGGTTTCTGTGTTTTTCATTGTGATTTCTATTTTAATGTGCTGTATCCAAGATTGGTGTCACTCAGTGCGTACCTTAGGGTGTCTCACACACAAACACACACCATGGATCTCCTCCCATAGCAGACTGCATACCGTATCCTCCCTCCCTGAGGCCTTGCCATTCAACAGCAGACCAACACAGACATTCACATGGATATCGTTTCCTCCCAGCTGAGGGTCATTTCCAACTTATGGCGACCCTATCCTGGGGCTTTCTTGGCTATCCTCTGAGGTTGAGAGAGTGTGCCTTGCGCAGGAGCACCCGGTGGGTTCCATAGTCAAGCTGGGATTCAAACCCTGCTCTCCAGAATCATAGTCCAAGGCTCAAACCACTACTAATACATGTGGCTTGTAAAGCCTGTTGTAAAAACAACAGGGAGAAATATAGGATGCTACACTTGGCCAGTAAACATGAAATGGACAGGTTGCTTACCTGTAACAGTATTTCTTCGAGTGGTCATCTGCGAATACATACAAATGGGTGTTACTGCGCCTGCGCAGTGCTGTTCGGAACCTTCTGGAATCACTGGGCAAAGTTTACTTTGCAACATATAGAAACTTTTTGGCGGTAACTCCGCCCACCCGTTATAAGGCCCCTACCTTCCCGCTCTTTTCCCCAGTTCCGCAATTTTTTCCGCCAAGCAGGCGATGGAAGAGCCAATGAGAGCAGGACACTGAGGGGATGGACGGGTGGGATTTGTATGTATTCGCAGATGACCACTCGAAGAAATACCGTTACAGGTAAGCAACCTGTCCTTCTTCTTCGTGGTCTCTGCGAATCATACAAATGGGTTTAGACTGACAAGCTTAGGTAAGCGGCGGAGGGAGTGTCCTGAAACCAAAGCTATGGTAAACCAAGGGTATATTTATTGTAACAATAAAAACCCTGAACCATAAAAAGAGTCAGTCTCTTTGTTCATGCACAAACTCACATAGCAATAACCTTGCAAAACCTGAGAAGGGAATAAAGGTCATGCAAGACATCCTCCAAGGGAATCCCCGAGAGGAATGCGGAAGACGCTGACATTGCCCTTGTAGAATGGGACCGAACCCTGCTAGGGAGAGGTTTGCCCAAGAGTTCATAGCAGAGGTGGATGGTACCGGCCACCCATTTGGAGAACCTCTGCGCAGACACGGGTAACCCCTTCTTTGGCTCCGAGTAGCATTGGAAAAGTCTCTCGGACCGACTGGAGGCAGCAGTTCTGTCCAGGTAAAATGCCAGCGCTCTTCTGACATCCAGAGAGTGCAGGCTTCGCTCCGCATCCGAAGTCGGATTGGAAGCGAGGGTCGGCAACACAATGTCCTGGCACATGTGGAACGCGGAGACAACCTTAGGCAGGAAGGTAATGTCTGTCCGGAGGACCACCTTGTCCTTGTGGAACCTCAGGAAGGGCTGGTCCCTCCGCAAGGCACAGAGTTCGCCCGCACGGCGGGCAGAGGTGATGGCCACAAGAAAGGCGGTTTTCCAAGTCAAAAGTCTCAAGTCCGCTGTGGCCATCGGTTCAAAAGGCTTGGATTGGAATGCAGACAACACTGCCTCCAAGCTCCAAGCCGGTGCCGGTACCGACACCGGAGGGTATAGGTTGGCACATCCCTTAAGGAACCCCTTCACCAAAGGATCCCTGAAAAAGGAAGCCCTCCCCCCGAACTGGTACTTAGCACAAATGGCAGACAAATAGCACTTAATGGATGCGAGGCACAGCCCCTCATCCAAAAGCGCCATCAAAAACTCCAGCACCACTGAAGTAGAAACCTGAGCTGGAGACAAGCCCTTTCGATCAAGGAAGAGGCAAAATTTCTTCCATTTCAGGGCGTAGGACCGCTGGGTGGAAGGTTTCCTTGCAGCCAGGATCACTGTCCTCACCGCCTCCGGCAAGACAGTTAGGGCCGTATCCTCCAGGCCACTAGCGGTAGGCTCTCGATGTCCGGGTGGAGAATCCGTCCGTCCTGGATCGACAGCAGGTCCGGACGAGGATCGAGACGGAGGAAGCAACTCTTGGAGAGGTGGAGAAGGGATGCAAACCACGGTTGTCTCGGCCACCACGGCGTGATCAGGATCGCATGCGACCGGTCCGTTGTCATCTTGGACACCACCCTGATGATGAGAGGGAACGGAGGGAAGGCGTAGAGGAGCTCCCCCGTCCAAAGGAAAGTGAACGCGTCTCCGAGGGATCCGTCCATTCGCTTCCTGGAGCAGAACTGGGGACAGTGGCTGTTCCACCTGGTCGCGAAGAGATCGATCCAGGGATTTCCCCACCGGTCGAAGAGGTCGCTGACCGTCTCGGGATGGAGCCTCCACTCGTGGCACACCGAAGGGGATCTGCTTAGGCGATCCGCCAGCTCGTTGTCCTCTCCGGGAAGATGAATCGCCTGGAGGACGCGCCTCTGGATGCACCAGTCCCAGATGCGAAGAGTGAGGTCGAGCAGGGTCTTCGACTTGGTGCCTCCTTGTTTGTTGATGTAATACATCACGGTGGTGTTGTCCGTTCTCAGGAGGACCACCTTGTCTGTGACCGCGGATTCGAATGCCCTCAGTGCCTTCTCTACTGCCAACATTTCCAAAGCGTTGATGTGGAGGAGCTTGTCCTGGACAGACCACCTGTCTTTGACGACCAGGTCGAGCAGGTGAGCGCCCCATCCTTCCAGGGATGCATCTGTTGTCAGAGTGAGTTGGGGCTGAGGCTGATGAAAGGGCATTCCAGTGCACACGTTGCGGCAGTCCAACCACCATCTGAGGGAGGCGGCTACAGGTCTCGGTACCGTGAGCCATTTGGACGGAGGGTCTGTCATTGGAGAGAAGGCCGAGAGGAACCAGGACTGAAGAGGTCGAAGGTGGAGTCTTGACCATGGTGTGACGAATGTCGTCGATGCCATGTGGCCCAGGGCGACCTGGACGTCCCTGGCCCTCACCCTTCTGTGAGAGATGCAAGGCCTGATCGAAGTCATCAGCGCCTGGAAACGGTCTGGAGGGAGAAAGGCGGAGCATGTTTCGGAGTCGAGGATGGCCCCAATGAACTTGACCTGTCTGGAAGGTGTGAAATGGGACTTTTCTCGGTTGATCACCAGACCGAGGGAGTCCAAAAGGTGTAAGGCGAATGAGAGAGCCTCCTGCAGTTCTCTCTGGGATTTGGCAGTGAACAGCCAGTCGTCCAGGTACAGAAAGACCATGAACCCCTTCTGATGCAGGTAGGCCACCACCGGTGCCATGCACTTTGTGAAGACTCGCGGTGCCGTGGCAAGGCCGAAGGGGAGGACGTTGTAGTGGTACGCGGCGGAGCCCACAGCAAAGGCGAGGAATCGTCGGTGGGACTCCCGGATCCCGATGTGGAAGTAGGCATCCTTCAGGTCGACGGTCGCGAACCACAGACCCTGATGGAGTAAAGGCAGAATGGAGGCCAAGGTTACCATTCGAAAGCGACGGTATTCAAGGAACAGATTCAATTGTCTTAAGTCCAGGATGGGCCTGATTCCCCCATCCGCCTTTGGTACCGTGAAGTACCTGGAGAAAAAAGCCCTAGAGCATTGTTCGGGCGGTAAAGGGGAGATTGCCCCTTTTTCCAGCAAAGTGCGCACTTCGTCGAGAAGGGTGTCCGAGGGGAGAGTGGACAAAAAGGCCCCGGTTGGAGGGAGCTCTTGGAACTCGAGGGCATATCCCCTGCGGACGATATTAAGAACCCACGAGTCAGATGTAATCGAGGCCCAGATGTTAGTAAAAGGCCTCAGGATGTCCAGAAAGAACAAGGGCGAAGGGGAAACGAAGTGCGCTGCGTCCCTTCAGGTTCTCTTCTTCCCCTGGTCGGTGTCCTGCCGGCGGGACTTGCGGTACCGAGGCGGGAAATTACGACGGCCAGAGGAGGAGGAAGACTGCGAGGGGTAACGGCGCCTCTGTGAGCCCTGCTGCTGAGGTTGACGGTCTTGAGGGAAGGAGCCCTGGGACTGACCTTGCGGTGGCCAAGGACGGTGCCTTCTTCTGAAGGGAGAGACGGGGGTGGACGACATCCCGTGCTTCTTAGCCGCTGCCTTCATTCTGAACTTGCGGTTCAGACGCTCATCCGTGTCGGCGTGGAAAAGGCCAGTACCGTCCAGGGGCATGTCCTCAATGGCCGATTTAACGTTGGCGTTGAGGTCTGACCCCCTGAGCCAGGCATGTCGGCGCAAAGCCAGCGATGCTGCCATGCCTCGTCCCGTGCAGTCAGCGACGTTCATGGAGGCGGTGATGATCCAACTCCCTATGGAGTGGGCCTCATCCCGGATCTCCACCAAGCGACGTTGGACCTCATCAGGGACGTCAGGGATGATGGGCGAAATCCCCTCCATCAAGGCCTGGATGTATGCCCCCATACAGGCGTTGTAGTTTATAGCCTTTACGGTGAGGGCGGCCGAAGAGTAGGCCTTTTTGGCTAGGCCGTCGATCTTCTTGGCCTCTCGGTCTGCCGGGGACGTCGCCTGCTTTGGCACGAAGGTCTGCTGTGCCCCCTCCACGATGGCCGAGTTAGGTTTGGGATGGTCGGTCAACCACGGACAGCCCAGCGGGGAGATCCGGTACAGTGTCTCGACCTTCCTGGAGGACGCGGCAAGTGAAGTCGGGGCATCCCATGACCTCTGCACAATGGACTGCAACGAGGGCAACATCGGGATGCAGGGTGGAGTGGGAACACGACCGAGGACCCGGCGTTCTACCGGATCGCGAGCCTCCTCCTCAGGCGGGGAAAGCTCGATATCAAGAGTCCAGCACATCTTAATGATGTGTTCGCTGAAGGAGCGAACATCGTCAGTGGGAGATGAGGAGCCCGGGTGATGCAACGCCTGCGGCGAAGGCGGGTCGGATGGGTCCTCTTCTCCATCTGAAGGTTCCCGTAATGGAGGCAAGGGATCCTGTTCTGAATCGGAGTCCGACGTCAGGGGGATGTCAGTCACCTTGGCTCGGGATGGAGTGCGAGCCGGGATTTGCGGGGCCGGTGGCTCGGAAGGCGGACGGCGAGGTACCGAGGACGAGGCCACCGCATGGGAGGATGATGGCTCGTCACCCTGGGGAACCGCCGGGTGCAAGTTAAGCCTGGTGAATTCCCTGAAAGCCCTCTCCTTCGGGACCGACATGTAGTATCTCTGAGTCTCGGTGTCAAAGAACATGTTGGTGTCTAGCTCTCGTGGCTCGTCGATGTCGGAAACAGGGACAGCCTCCTCCTCATCTGAATGGACGGAGAGCAGAGATGGTTCCCTCTGGGGAGAGGTTGGCTCGCTGACGGCGGCGAGATCTTGGGCCGGCGGGAGTGGCGTGGCCAGCACCGTGGTTACCTGCGCTGAGACCGTCTTCTTCGGGCACGAGGGGGTCTTCCCCGAGGTCTTCTTGGAGGGGGTCTTCTCCGAGGTCTCCTTGGAGGGGGAGCGTCGCTTGTGTGGAGCACGCTCCTTTGACTCGGCCGGACGCCCCGACCCGGAGTGGTCCTTGGACTTGGACTTCTTGGGTGGAGCTGCCTCGGTCACCTCCGCGTGACGCCTCTTTTTGGAAGACATCGGAGTCACCGCCAAGTCTTCAGGCGGAAAGAAGGGATTGTCCGGCAAGTCGTGCAGGACAGTGGCTCCCTTGGAATGGGGCTTGGCTGGCTTAGCCCTCTCTGATGGTACTGCCTTTCCAGAGGAAGATGCCCCCGTCTCGGGCAACTTGGAGGCGTGCCGAGATGCCTTCGATGACGCCTTGGAGGACGGTAGCGAGACGGTCCGGACTCCCGACTCCTGACGCTCTCTCGAGCGCTAGCCCTCCGGGGACGGCTTCCTCCCGGAACTCTCCCTGGGCTCGAAACCCTCAGTCCCCGAGGTTTTCTGGGGGCGCTTGGAGGGTTCGTCGGTGACACTGGGTCTCGGGGGACCACGGGTCACATCGGAGGTGGTCGGAGATCGTGTCCCGGCCGGGACAGAGACCACACTAGAAACGCTGGCCCGTGAAGAAGACGCAGGCGGGGCAGCCGGGGCAGCCGGAGGAAGCGAAGATGAGCGGGGACGTCCCTCCCGGACCTTTCCCAGGGCAATAGCCGAAGTCAGCCGGGACTCCCGGTTCTTCCTGGCTTGGGAGGACAGAGACTTACAGAGGTGACAGGCTCTGGCATCATGGTCCTTTCCCAGACAAAATAGGCAGGAGGAGTGAGGGTCCTGGACGGGCACCTTGCCCCCGCAGGTATCACATTTCTTGAAGGGCGCAGGCATCCTTCCAAGTCGTCAAATCCGAGGGAGAGTCAAAAGCGAAGTCAAAAAACAAGTCGAAGAGGTCCGAAGTTACCAGGGCGGGAGAGAGAGAATGGTCAAAAACAGTCCGAGGTCTAGTGAAAGTGATTCCGTAACAAGCAAGAGCGAGCAAAAGTTCCTAGAAGCAGCTAGCGCGGCGGAAAAAAGGAACTGGGGAAAAGAGCGGGAAGGCAGGGGCCTTATAACGGGTGGGCGGAGTTACCGCCAAAAAGTTTCTATATGTTGCAAAGTAAACGTTGCCCAGTGATTCCAGAAGGTTCCGAACAGCACTGCGCAGGCGCAGTGAAACCCATTTGTATGATTCGCAGAGACCACGAAGAAGAAACACAAGATATAGGATGAAGGGGGAACCTGGCTTGATAATAGCACATGTGAAAAGGATCCAGGAGTCCTAGTAGACCACAAGTTGAACATGAGTCAAGAGGGTGATGCTGCAGAGGGAAAAGCCAATGTGATTCTAGTCTGCATCAATGGAAGCATAGTGTCTCGGTCGAGGGAAGTAATGGTGCCAGTCTTTTCTGCTTTGGTCAGGCCTCATCTGGAATAAAACTGTGTCCAGTTCTGGGCACCACCATTCAAAAAGGATGCGCACAAGATGGAGCATGTCCAGAGGAGGGCCTCCAAAATGGGGAAGGGTCTGGAAACCATGAAGCCCTATGAGAAGCTGGTTATGTTTAGCCTGGATGAGAGAAGGTTAAGAGATGATAGGATAGCCCTGTTTAAACATTTGAAGGGATGTCATATTGAGCAAGCTTATTTTCTGCTGCCCCAGAGAATAGGACATCGAGCAAATAAATGGAAGCTACAGGAAAAGAGATTCCAGCTCAATATTAGGAGGAGCTTCATGATGGAGAAGAGCAGGTTAAGGGGTGACATGATGCCCATGTTTAAATATTTGAAGGGATGTCATATTGAGGAGGGAGCAAGCTTGTTTTCTGCTACTCCAGAGAATAGGATATGGATCAATGGATGCATACTACAGGAAAAGAGATTCCAGCTCAATATTAGGAGGAGCTTCATGATGGAGAAGAGAAGGTTAAGGGGTGACATGATGCCCATGTTTAAATATTTGAAGGGATGTCATATTGAGGAGGGAGCAAGCTTGTTTTCTGCTACTCCAGAGAATAGGATATGGATCAATGGATGCATACTACAGGAAAAGAGATTCCAGCTCAATATTAGGAGGAGCTTCATGATGGAGAAGAGCAGGTTAAGGGGTGACATGATGCCTATGTTTAAATCTTGGGATGTCATACTGAGGAGGGAGCAAGCTTGTTTTCTGCTGCTCCAGAAAATAAACATTGGTGGCGAACCTATGGCACGAGTGCCAGAGGTGGCACTCAGAGCCCTCTGTGTTGGCACACATGCCATCACCCCAGCACAGATTTTGCCAGAGTTTGTAACTAGAAAGCCAGAGGGACGTGGCACTTTGCGATAAATAAGTTGCTTTTGGGTTGTAGTTTGGGCAGTTTGCCTCTAAAACATTCACCATCACTGGAATAGGATATGGATCAATGGATGCAGGCTACAGGAAAAGAGATTCCAGCTCAATATTAGGAGGAGCTTCATGATGGAGAAGAGCAGGTTAAGGGGTGACATGATGCCTACGTTTAAATATTTGAAGGGATGTCATATTGAGGAGGGAGCAAGCTTATTTTCTGCTGCTCCAAAAATATACAGTGGTGGCGAACCTATGGCACGAGTGCCAGAGGTGGCACTCAGAGCCCTCTGTGTTGGCACACATGCCATCACCCCAGCACAGATTTTGCCAGAGTTTGTAACTAGAAAGCCAGAGGGACGTGGCACTTTGCGATAAATAAGTTGCTTTTGGGTTGTAGTTTGGGCAGTTTGCCTCTAAAACATTCACCATCACTGGAATAGGATATGGATCAATGGATGCAGGCTACAGGAAAAGAGATTCCAGCTCAATATTAGGAGGAGCTTCATGATGGAGAAGAGAAGGTTAAGGGGTGACATGATGCCCATGTTTAAATATTTGAAGGGATGTCATATTGAGGAGGGAGCAAGCTTGTTTTCTGCTACTCCAGAGAATAGGATATGGATCAATGGATGCATACTACAGGAAAAGAGATTCCAGCTCAACATTAGGAGGAAGCGTCAATTCTTTTTATACAGCTCTCTCGCAAGCCCTTCTCACTTCCAAAACACACTGCAGGAACATTTGCCTATAGAGACTCATCAAATAATACTTGCCTATAGAGAATCATTGGGAAATATTTACCCATAGAGAATCATTGGGCAATATTTACCCATAGAGAATCATTGGGGAATACTTGCCTATAGAGGATCATTGGGAAATATTTGCCCATAGAGAATCATGGGGGAATTCTGCTCTGCACCAGGGATAAGGACAGGTTGCTTACCTGTAACGGTATTTCTGCGAATACATACAAATGGGTTTCACTGCGCCTGCGCAGTGCTGCTCGGAAACTTCTAGAATCACTGGGCAAAGTACACTTTGCAACATATAGAAACTTTTTGGCGGTAACCCCGCCCACCTCTTATAAAGCCCCTGCGTTCCCGCTCTTTCCCCAGTTCCGAAATTTTTCGCCGCATAAGCGACATGTAAATTAGCCAATAAGAGCAGGACACAGAGGGGAGGATGGGCGGGATTTGTATTTATTCGCAGATGACCACTCGAAGAAATACCGTTACAGGTAAGCAACCTGTCCTTCTTCTTTGTGGTCTCTGCGAATCATACAAATGGGTTAGACTGACAAGCTTAGGTGACGGCGGAGGGAGTGTCCTGAGACAAAAAGTGGTTCAAACACCTTGGTTTATTTGACAATAAACTCATAGAACCAAATACCTTTGTCAGTCTTTTTTGTACCAAGAACAATACATGGCATGAAACCAACAGACCCCCCTCGCATGCGAACAGAGCATTTAACAGGGAGTTTGACTCAGCCCTCAACCATTTTCCATCACTGTGATGACACAGTATAGACAATGTTCAGATAGGACTGGTCCACATTGGTACATTGGCAGATTATACACAAAGACATAGGCCCACAGAATGCATGAAAGCCCAAAACAGTGTCTCTGATATTGAAGGAAGAGACCTTATTACAGTCATGTAGAGGTCAGACCCATAGGAGTAAACATATTCAAGATTTACAGTGCAAGCAACTAGTAAACTCAAGGCACATAGCATCTCTTGGTCAGTGCAACCCTGAAACCAAAACAGCCCTTCCAAAGGCTGCATCCCGTTTGGCCCTCACATCCAGCCTGTAATGTTTAATAAATGTCATTGGCTGGGACCATACGGCGGCCTTGCAAATGTCTTCCAAAGGGACCCCCGCCAAAAAGGCGGAGGAGGCTGCCACCGCTCTGGTTGTGTGAGAGCGAACCCTAGTTGGGAGAGGTCTGCCCAACAGTTCGTAGCAGAGATGGATGGTATTCGCCACCCACTTGGAAAACCTCTGCGTGGACACCGGCAGTCCCTTCTTCGGTTCCGAATAACATTGGAACAGTCTATCAGCTCAGGTAAAAGGCCAAGGCCCTCCGAACGTCCAAAGAGTGTAGGCTGCGTTCGACCTCAGTGGTCGGGTTGGGGGCTAGGGCTAGGGTAGGCAACACAATGTCCTGACACAAGTGGAAGGCCGAAACTACCTTCGGTAAGAAAGTAATGTCGGTACGGAGGACAACCTTGTCTTTATGAAATATAAGAAAGGGCTGGTCCCTCCGCAAGGCACAGAGCTCGCCCGCACGGCGGGCTGGGGTGATAGCCACCAGAAAAGCCGTCTTCCATGACAGCAGTCTCAAGTCAGCTGTGGCCATCGGTTCGAACGGCTTGGATTGCAACGCAAGCAACACAGTCTAGGCTCCAAGCCGGGGTCGGAACCGAAACAGGGGGGTGTAGGTTGGCACACCCCTTCAGGAAACTCTTAACTAGTGGGTCTCTGAAAAAAGAAGGTTTGCCCCCAAACTGAAAATGAGAACAAATTGCCGATAGATAGCACTTAACAGAGGTGAGGCATAGCCCGGCCTCCAAAAGCGCCATCAGGAATTCCAGCACTATCGGCGTCGTCACCTGGGCTGGAGATAGGTCCTTGTTGGATAGAAACAATAAAAACTTTTTCCATTTCGAAGCATAAGACCTCTGGGTGGAAGGCTTCTGTGATGCCAGGACAACCGTCCACAACGAGTTCGGCAATGCAGCTAGGGATGGATCCTCCATGCCACCAAGGGCAGGTTCTCGATGTCCGGGTGCCTGATCCATCCGTCCTGGATCGTGAGCAGGTCAGGACGAGGGTCGAGTCTCAGGAAGTTGTCTCTGGACAAGTGGAGCAGGCACGGAAACCACGGTTGTCTGGGCCACCATGGGGTGATGAGGATCGCATCTGGGTTGTCCGACAGCATCCTGGACACCACTCTGGTAAGCAGAGGAAACGGTGGGAAGGCATATAGCATCACCTCGGTCCAGTCGAATGCGAATGCATCTCCTAGGGATTCGGCGGAGGGCACTCGGGAACAGAACTGGGGACAGTGGCTGTTGTGAACCGTCGCGAAGAGGTCTACCTGAGGAGTCCCTCATCGACGGAAGATGTCTGCAACTACTTCGGGATGCAGTGTCCATTCGTGGCAAGCTGAGGAGGACCTGCTGAGCTGGTCCGCCAAGACATTGTCCTTCCCGGGTAGATGAACAGACTGAAGCAGGATCCCTCTCGGGATGCACCAGTCCCAGATCCTTAGGGCAAGCTGCAGTAGTGTCTTGGACCTGGTGCCACCCTGCTTGTTCAGATAGTACATGACAGTAGTGTTGTCTGTTTGAAGGAGAACTACCTTGTTGGAGACCAGGGTCTCGAAAGCCCGAAGGGATTTCTCAACTGCCAACATTTCCAGCACGTTGATATGGAGGGCTTTTTCCTCTGGGGACCATAAGTTCTTTAACACCAGGTCCTGCAGATGGGTGCCCCATCTGTCCAGAGATGCGTCTGTCGTCAGGATGATATCCGGGCTGGGAGGAGAGAAGGGCATACCGACGCAGACGTTTCGGGATGGACAGGAGCTCTGACGGGTGGTCTGTCACTGGACTGAAGACCGACAGAAACCAAGCCTGGAGAGGTCTGGACCGAAGTCTCGCCCACAGGGTGACGAAGGTCGTCGAGGCCATATGTCCCAACGCCACCTGAATGTCCCGAGCCTTCACCTTCCTCCGGGATAGGCAGGTGCGGACGGCTGACCTTAACGACCGAAATCGATCTTGAGGAAGGTAAGCTGTGCAGTCCTCGGAGTCGAGGACGGCTCCGATGAACTTGACCTGTCTTGACGGAGTAAGATGGGATTTGTCCATGTTCACCACCAGACCGAGAGAAGCCAGCAGACTCAGGGTGAATGCAGTCGCCTCTAGTAGTTCCTCCGGGGAGATTGCCGCTAGTAGCCAATCATCCAGGTACAGGAAGACTCTGAAGCCTCTCTGGTGCTGGTAGGCCACTACCGGAGCCATACATTTTGTGAAAACTCTTGGAGCTGTCGCTAGGCCGAAGGGAAGCACGTTGTAGTGGTATGCGTCAGAACCGATGGCGAAGGCGAGGAACCTCCTGTGGGAGTCGTGAATCCCGATGTGGAAGTAAGCGTCCTTCAGGTCGATGGTCGCGAACCAGAGGCCCTGGCGGAGCAGAGGGAGAATGGAGGCTAGAGTTACCATACGGAAGCGCTGATAACACAAGAACTTGTTGAGGGCCCTTAAGTCCAATATGGGCCTGATGCCTCCTTCAGGCTTAGGCACTATGAAGTACCTAGAGAAAAAACATCGGGAAAACTGTTCGGGATCGATTGGTGAAATCGCCCCTTTGTCCAGCAACGAGCACACTTCGTCGAGAAGGGTGTCCGAGGGGATGGTGGAAATAAAGGCTCCAGTTGGTGGGAGCTCACTGAACTTGAGGGCATAACCCCTTCGGACTATTTTAAGGACCCACGAGTCATTTGAGATGGAAGCCCAGATGTTAAAGAAGGGGCGCAGTTTGTCTAGAAAGAATGGATCAGGATGGACGAAGTGCGCAGGGTGGCTTCAAGACCTCTTCTTGGAGTGGTCTGGCTCCTGACGTCGGGGCTTGCGGTACCTACCCGGGGCTGCGTTCCGTCGGCCCGACGAGGATGAAGATTGTGAAGGGTAGCGCTGCCGCTGGGATCCCTGCTGTTGTCCCGAGCGGTCCTGATAGAAGGGCCTCTGTTGGGGGTGAAACTGCCAGGGCCGGCCTCTCTTTTTGAAGAGCTGGGTGGTAGTGGAGGACATGCCATGTTTCTTAGCCACAGCCTTCATCCGGTATTTCCTATTCAGGCGCTCGTCGGTTTCTGAATGGAAGAGACCGGAATCATCTAAGGGCATGTCCTCAATAGTAGCCCTTACGTTCGGGTTCAGATCGGAACCCCTCAACCAGGCATGGCGACGCAAAGCAATGGAGGCAGTCATGGAATGGCCGGAACAGTCAGCTATGTTCCTGCAAGCAGTTATGATCCAGCTTCCGATGGAATGGGCTTCATCGCGGATCTCCACCAGTTTTCTTTGGACCTCATCCGGGACATCAGGAACCAGCGGCGAGATGTCTTCCATGAGGGCCTGTATGTAAGCCCCCATGCAAGCCGCATAGTTAGAGGCCTTTACCGCTAACGCAGAAGCCGAGTAGGCCTTCTTTGCTAAGGCATCCACCTTTTTGGCCTCCCGGTCCACTGGTGAAGTGGCCAGTTTGTGAGTGGAGGTCAGCTGTGATCCCTCCACGATGGCGGAATTCTGTTTGGGGTGGTCGGCCAGCCAGGTGCAGTGGGCTGGGGAGATCCTGTATAGGGTCTCTATTTTCCTCGACGAGCCCGTCAGCAAAGAAGGAGAGTCCCAGGTTCTCTTCACTATGGCCTCAAGTGACGGGAGGAGTGGGATGGATGGAGGTGTAGGAACCCTGCCATGTACCCTTCTGTCAACTGGGTCCTTGGCACTGTCATCTGGGTAAGACAGCTCGATCCCCAAGGTATTAGCCATCTTAATGACGTGCTCGTTAAACGAGCGCACGTCGTCAGTAGGAGAGGCCGGTTCCGGATGGTGAAGTTGCTGAGGCGAAGCCGGGGGGGACATCTCCTCGTCTGAGGATTGATTGTCTAGGTCAGAAGCCGAGTCGAGATGAATGACCGACTGCTGAGGTCTCGGGACCGACGCTGGATCCGGGGCTTGCTTGGAAGATGGCCTGACAGGTGTCGGTGGAAGAGGTCGTCGAACTGACGTAGACGGTACGGGCCGATCTCCCTGGCCGTGCCGACTTGCAGTCGTGAAGCGTTGGAGGGCGTCCTCCCTCGAGACCGAGACGTAGTACCTGTCGGTCTCGGAGTCGTAGAGGAGATCCGGGTCCGTCGCGCAGATGGAGCGCGGCACAGGGGTAGGTGAGCGCCTGCGAGAGTCGGGGCTCCGTTCCGGCTCGGCGAACAGGACCGCTGCGAGGGTAGACGCACGGGGCTCAACCGAGGCCTCTCTCGGCTTCTGAGACGGAGTCGCACTCGCAGGGGTACCATGTCTGGATCCTTTAGAGCTGGCCTTGCCAGGACCGGCCGATGGGTCCGGTGATCTGGAGCGCTTCTCGGGCCCAGGCTCGGTTCCAGAAGACGCTGTCGCACCCGATGTCTTGGGGAGTCTGTCTGACTTCTTGGTGTGCTTGTCCTTTCTGGGAGGCACCGATTCAGAAGGAGTTTTAGTAGCCTCCCTCGGTTCCGGGGTCCCATACGGGGCCCTAGGCTTCTTAGCCAAAGGCGTGTCAGCCGTGTCACCAGTGGTCTGTCTCATGGACTTTTCTGGAGCCCTGGATGCTGAAGATTTCGGATCTCCTGTTGGCTTGTCTTTAGCCTTATCCTTAGCCTTTTTAGAAGAAGCCTTGGAAGCCTTATCCCCTATGGCCGCGGTCCTGTCGGAGGACACAGAGGCCGGTCTGGAGGTAGGTGCCTCCGACCCGCACAGTTTGTGGGGGCGTTTGGAGGACTTAGACATAGCCGAGTCCAAAGCCTCGTCGAAGGCAGAGCTAGGCTCAGCTGAGCCACGGGCCAGGATGGCACTCGGCGCTGACACTGAGGTGGAGGGACTCCCACTGGTCCGGGTTGGGATGTCCACCGCTGGAGCTGCCGGGGCAGAGGACGGACGAGAGGTGTCTGACCTAGTCTTAACGGTTCCCTGGAGAAGAGTCGAGGTCAGCCGGGACTCCCTATTCTTCCTGGCTTGCGAAGTCATGGACTTGCATAAGGGGCAGGCCTTGACATTGTGGTCCCTTCCCAAACAGAGGAGACAGGCGGAATGGGGATCCTGAATAGGCACCTTACCGCCACAGATGTCACACTTCTTGAAGGGCGCTGGAGACATGGTCAAGAAGGGTGGAATAATCGAAGCCGAACGGTCCGAGGTCAAATACAAAGGAGAGACGGAATAATGGAAGTTAAACGGTCCGAAGTCGAAATGCAAGAGAGAGACGGAGTGGTCGAAGAGACAGTCAGAGGAAGCCAAGAGTGGTCAAATTCAGTCTGAGGTCAATACCAGTGATCCGTTAGAAGCTATTAGAAGCTAGCGAAGTTCCCTCACAGCAGCAAACGTGGCGGAAAAAAAGGAACTAGGGAAAGAGCGGGAACGCAGGGGCTTTATAAGAGGTGGGCGGGGTTACCGCCAAAAAGTTTCTATATGTTGCAAAGTGTACTTTGCCCAGTGATTCTAGAAGTTTCCGAGCAGCACTGCGCAGGCGCAGTGAAACCCATTTGTATGATTCGCAGAGACCACGAAGAAGAAGGGGAATTCCTGCCCTGGGTTCAGTCGGGATCAATGGGAATCACCACTAGGCACGAAGACCCTTCCCTAACTCTCTCCTCTTTTTAGGGCCCGTGTGTTCAAATGTGGACCAACATCCCACCTTCCCCAGTTTTTGCAGCCTTGCCCTTTATCGCTGCTCAGAGGGGAACTATTTTATCAAGGTGAGGAGGGGAATTCTTTTTGTTGTTGTCCTTCTGGGGTGTTTCGGGGAGCGAGGGGTTACGTATAACCTGTCGGCTGTTGTTTGCCCAGCCTGGTTTAGGAAAGTGGGCTATGCTCTGCATCTATGCGTCTGGACCATCTCTGTTGGGAACCATTACAGGCTGAGTCTCCCTTGTCCAGAATAAATCCAAAAATCAACATATTTTTCATGGGAGGGGGGGCTAAGAGAGTGACATCTATGCTTTCTGATGGTTCAATGTTCATATATTTTGCTTCATGCACACAGCTATTAAAAATATTGCAGGCTATGTGCATAGTGCGCATGTGAAACATAAATGAATTTTGTGTTTAGGCTTGGGTCCCATGCCCAAGATGTTTCATTTATTATGGAAGCAGATGCAAATACTTGTATTCCAAAATCCAAAAACGCATAGAATCATAGAATCATAGAGTTGGAAGAGACCGCAAGGGCCATCCAGTCAAACTCCATGCCATGCAGGAAATCCAGATCAAAGGATCCCCGACAGATGGCCATCCAGCCTCTGGTCCTAAGCACTTTGGATACGGGAAACTCAGCCCATTTCTCCTGAGTCAATATCCTGTGGTTCTCATGGGGATCCCTCCAGCAGAAGCCCCCTTGAATCCCATTTTGATAGAACCAAGTTCTATAAAGACCACATTTCCCCATCGCTGGGTCACCATTCTGGCACAAGCTCTACCTGAAAGAGTATAGGAATCTCCCTTTGCATTTCCAGAAAGCCAAACAAACTCTGTGTTTCTCTTTAGAGGGTTCCTTGCCCAGGTGAGAGCGGGAAGGCAGATGGACACGGCACTGACCAAGCGGAGACCACACCAGACCACACCTTTCCTTCCAGTCCTTTGACCACTCCTGCAACCACTCCTGCGACCACTTCCAAGTCTCCCCTGCAGAAGCTCGTGGATTTGCTTATTTTTAAGCCAACCACCACGGAGGTCCATGCTCCCCCTCCAACGGTCATGGCTGCCTCAGCCACCATGAAGGTCCATGCCACCATGGAGGTCCATGCTCCCTCTCCCACGGTCACGACTGCCTCAGCCACCACTCCTACGCCGGTTCCTCAGCTTCCCACAGGCACGGTCACTGCGAGAAGATCCTTCTTCAAGCTGCGGATGAAGTTCTCTAACCCGCCTTTTATCCCCACGGCTGGTGGTCAGCCTGTGGCTACATCCACTGCCACAGAGCCACCTGTGGAGTCTACTGGTCAGCCTGTGGTTACATCCACTGCCACAGAGCCACCTGTGGAGTCCACCAGCCAGACGCCTGTGGCTACGTCCTTCACCACAGAGACACCAGTGGAGTCCACCAGTCAGACGCCCGTGGCTACGTCCTTCACCACAAAGACACCTCTGGAGTCTACTGGTCAGCCTGTGGCTACATCCACTGCCACAGAACCAGCTGTGGAGTCTACTGGTCAGCCTGTGGTTACATCCACTGCCACAGAGCCACCTGTGGAGTCCACCAGCCAGACGCCCGTGGCTACGTCCTTCACCACGAAGACACCTGTGGAGTCTACTGGTCAGCCTGTGGCTACGTCCACTGCCACAGAGCCAGCTGTGGAGTCCACCAGTCAGACGCCTGTGGCCACATCCACCACCACAGAGCGACCTCCAGAGTCCGTCAGCCAGTCTTCCACAACTGTGGCTACCCCCACCACTCCGCCGCCAACTCTGGAGCCTGTCCAAGAAGGTGCCAGCACTGAAAGCCACACCATCATCATGCCAGGAACCAGCGCCACAGGATCTCTTTCCCAGCAGCCGGGGACTGAAGCAACCAAGACCAAGCCCTTGACGGACTTATTATTAGAGTCTGTGCTGGAGATGCCTGTTGGGGAAAGTAATTTCTTCGGAGACCGCGCCACCTGTGGAACATGGTCAACCCACCTCCGCTTCAACATCAGTGGTTCCCGAGATTTCCACCGCAACAGGATCTGTTGTTCTCAAGATGACCAGCACCACAGCCTAATCCTCTGCCCAGTCCACCACCATGTCCTCTGTTACCAATGGTGATACCGTGCTGGAGAACTAGTAACATAGGCCATGCACCAACCAATGATACCTTTATTGGACCACCCAAAATGCCCAGTAGGCATGTTGCATGCTTTTATTGTTTATTATTTATTTATTTATTTATTAAAAATATAGTGTTTCAACTGTGGCTTTCTGTGTTTTTCATTGTGTTTTCTATTTTAATGTGCTGTATCCAGGATTGGTGTCACTCAGTGCGTAACTTAGGGTGTCTCACACACAAACACGCACCATGGATCTCCTCCCATAGCAGACCACACCGAATCCTTAGCAATCTGCTACGTAACATGTGCAGAATGCAACTTTGCAAGAATTCAATGGATTGCTCCCCAAATACTCTGAGTATTCCTTGCCTACGACATTTACTGTATAAACTCGACTATAGGTCAACCATAAGTCGAGGGCAGGTTTTGGGGCCAAAATTATGGATTTTGCTATGCCCCATGGATAAGTCGAGAGTAAAACTCAGGGGCATGAAACAAAGGATGTAAAGCAGTGGTTCTCAACCGTCCTAATGCTGCGACTTTTTAAGACAGTTCCTCATGTTGTGGTGACCACCTGGATTAAGAGGTGATAGGATAGCCCTGGTTAAACATTTGAAGGGATGTCATATTGAGCAAGCTTATTTTCTGCTGATCCAGGGAACAGTACATGGAGCAAATAAATGGAAGCCACAGGAAAAGAGATTCCAGCTCAATATTAGGAGGAGCTTCATGATGGAGAAGAGCAGGTTAAGGGGTGACATGATGCCTACGTTTAAATATTTGAAGGGATGTCATATTGAGGAGGGAGCAAGCTTATTTTCTGCTGCTCCAAAAATATACAGTGGTGGCGAACCTATGGCACGAGTGCCAGAGGTGGCACTCAGAGCCCTCTGTGTTGGCACACATGCCATCACCCCAGCACAGATTTTGCCAGAGTTTGTAACTAGAAAGCCAGAGGGACGTGGCACTTTGCGATAAATAAGTTGCTTTTGGGTTGTAGTTTGGGCAGTTTGCCTCTAAAACATTCACCATCACTGGAATAGGATATGGATCAATGGATGCAGGCTACAGGAAAAGAGATTCCAGCTCAATATTAGGAGGAGCTTCATGATGGAGAAGAGAAGGTTAAGGGGTGACATGATGCCCATGTTTAAATATTTGAAGGGATGTCATATTGAGGAGGGAGCAAGCTTGTTTTCTGCTATTCCAGAGAATAGGATATGGATCAATGGATGCAGGCTACAGGAAAAGAGATTCCAGCTCAATATGAGGAGGAGCTTCATGATGGAGAAGAGAAGGTTAAGGGGTGACATGATGCCTACGTTTAAATCTTGGCTAGGCCTATAGGTTTATAAACTGGTATACATACATTACAGAGGCATAGGACAGATTTAGCTTTTCTTGAGTATTACAAAAAGGAGAAGGGAAGTAACCAATATAAGGCTTTACAAAAGGAAAACTTTCCCCTTTATTTGGGGAGATATTTAGAATTCTGTAAGTTAATGTTCTTATAAAACAAAGGAGAGGTCAAAACCAAACAAAATGGCGGTATATTTCCAAATACAACAGAAAAAGTGTCAGTCGCGATGATTTGGCTTCGAGATTTGAAGCGAGAGCAAAATCAATCAGTTTTCCTTCTATCCCGCCTTTTGTCGGGACAATCGAAGCGGCGTCCAAAGATTAAAATACCTCAATATATTCAAAAAATGGTAACACAAGATCTATCCCTCTTTGGTTTAAATGAAAGGGATTTGGAGGTCTTTCTATTGCTCTATTTTGGCGTGTGTAGTTGTTTTTGCATGTGTACCTTCATTTATTTTTCTTTAATGATATTTAAAACACGTATAAACAAAATTATACAAACAAATTATACATACATACCCAAAATGATCACTGACAAAAACAGAGACACTACTACGCAAACGCATCTATAAAGCATGACTTCCAAGCGTTATAGTTATTGCTAAGAAACGTTTCCTAACCTGACTTTGAATATTCACAAATTATCCCTTTACTCTATCCAATCAATTTTTAATTTCCCGGTAAATTTCCTTATAAACAATCTATCCCATAGTGGCATTATCAACTAACTTCAATAAACTACCCTCGGGTCTATCTATAGCTTCACCAATTTCCTTATATACGAAATACTAACCATTAAATAGGACAGAAATATCCAATAGTCAAAATTCTATAGGTTAACTTTTATCCCCTTCTTATCCATCTAAATAATACAAGACCTTGACACTTTATTTTTTTAAAAGTTACCCCCCTCCAAAATAAACCCCACAAGAGACCTTATCTGCGCATTGTAACGGATTCATATTTTATTTTACACAATGTTAAAATTTAAAATTATATACTTTTAAACATTACAGGACAGTATTTACAAGGCAGTATTGTAACAGTGGGTCTTTTCAACAGCATTTTCTATTTTCACAGGCTGTACCCCACCTTGAAGCCTAATAAGGAGGATTGATGCCCTGGGGTTCAGGCGGGAGAAATGGGAATCACCACTAGGCCTGAAGACCCCTCTCTATCTCTCTCTTCTTTCCTCCTTCTAGGGCGCATGTCTTCAATGAACATCCCACCGTTCCTGATTTTTGCAGCCTTTACACCCTTTACCCTTCTAGAGAGGGAAATTATTTTGTGAAGGTGAGGGGGGGATTCTTGGAAGAATTGGGGTTTTAATGTAATTTTTAGTCTTGTGAGCCGCTTTGGGTCCCTTTCGGGGAGAAAGGCGGCATAGAAACAAAACAGAAATGAATGCATAATCAAGTAAGACTTGAAGGCACAAACACACACAGACACACATCAAAAGGCACAGGTTTACCTTGCCTCTTTGGTTTGTTTTATACAGCTTTCTTGCAATGAGGTTTTCCTGGGGACAGAGCCCAAATTCCCCAGAAGAAGGCCCTTCCTCAGAGGGCCGACTCCGTCTGCTCCCTTCGATTGGGCTACGGATGCAAACACCCCCTGATCCAGATGATGGACAAGGTGGAAAGCCACGGGGAAATCCCGAAAGGTAAAGCAATGGCAACCTTCACACAGACTGCAAGGATTCTATGGTTGCTGAAAGGCTATGCCTAGAGAAACCATAGCATTGTTGCCGTTTGCATGGTTGGGAGTGTTTTCTCTCTCTCCGAATGTCATCTTAGGTAGATGCCAGGGCCGGGAGGGCCTGCTTTGGCTGATATGCCAAGTGTGGCCCTTCCTAGAATCAGGGCACCTAAAGATGGGTAGCGCATGCGCTGGGAACCTCAAGGCAATACCTTGCGCTACCTTTCTAGCAAGTCCAGAAATTACAGCCGGTTCATACTATGGCAGCCAGACAGAATCACTGGGTAATACTTGCCCATAGAGAATCATTGGGGAATATTTGCCCATAGAGAATCATTGGGGAATATTTGCCCATAGAGAATCATTGAGGAATATTTGCCCATAGAGAATCATTGGGGAATATTTGCCCATAGAGAATCATTGGGGAATATTTGCCTATAGAGAATCATTGGGGAATATTTGCCTATAGGGAATCAATGGAGAATATTTGGCCATAGAGAATCATTGGGGAATATTTGCCCATAGAGAATCATTGGGGAATATTTGCCCATAGAGAATCATTGGGGAATATATTCCCATAGAGAATCGTCTATTATCCCCTCTGTTGTAAACCGCTCGGATTCCCAGTGATTGGGCGGTATATAAATAAATCATATTATTATTATTATTATTATTATTATTATTATTATTATTGCCCATAGGGAATCATTGGGGAACTCTGCTCTGCACCAGGAATAAGGGAAATTCCTGGCCTGGGTTTCTGTCGGGATAAATGGCAGTCACCACTAGGCATGAAGACCCTTCTCTCACTCTCTCCTCTTTCGTCCTTTTAGGGCCCGTGTGTTCAAATATGGACGAACATCCCACCTTCCCCAGTTTTTGCAGCATTGCCCTTTATCGCTGCTCAGAGGGCAACTATTTTGTTAACTTTTATTTTTATTGGCTTTTTCTTTTACAACCCTCTTTACAAGAAGCGTCTTATAGACATACATTTATGTTTTTCTTCCTTATCCCCTCCCTATCCCTCCCTTTCCTCCCACCTCTGGAGTCCACCAGTCAGACGCCTGTGGCCACATCCACCACTACTGAGTCACCTATGGAGTCTACTGGCCAGCCTATGGGTACATCCACTGCCACAGAGCCACCTCTGGAGTCCACCAGTTAGATGCCTGTGGCCACATCCACCACTACAGAGCCACCTATGGAGTCTACTGGCCAGCCTATGGGTACATCCACTGCCACAGAGCCACCTATGGAGTCCACCAGCCAGACGCCCGTGGCCACATCCACCACCACACAGCCACCTATGCAGTCTACTGGCCAGCCTGTGGCTACATCCACTGCCACAGAGCCACCTATGGAGTCTACTGGCCAGCCTGTGGCTACATCCACTGCCACAGAGTCACTATGGAGTCCACAAGCCAGACGCCTGTGGCCACATCCACCACCACAGAGCCACCTATGGAGTCTACTGGCCAGCCTGTGGCTACATCCACTGCCACAGAGCCACCTATGGAGTCTACTGGCCAGCCTGTGGCTACATCCACTGCGACAGAGCCACCTCTGGAGTCCACCAGCCAGACGCCCGTGGCCACATCCACCACCACAAAGCCACTTATGGAGTCTACTGGCCAGCCTGTGGCTACATCCACTGCCACAGAGCCACCTATGGAGTCTACTGGCCAGCCTGTGGCTACATCCACTGCGACAGAGCCACCTCTGCAGTCCACCAGTCAGACGCCCGTGGCCACATCCACCACCACACAGCCACCTATGGAGTCTACTGGCCAGCCTGTGGCTACGTCCACCGCCACAGAGCCACCTCTGGAGTCCACCAGTCAGACGCCCGTGGCCACATCCACCACCACACAGCCACCTATGGAGTCTACTGGCCAGCCTGTGGCTACATCCACTGCGACAGAGCCACCTCTGCAGTCCACCAGTCAGACGCCCGTGGCCACATCCACCACCACACAGCCACCTATGGAGTCTACTGGCCAGCCTGTGGCTACGTCCACCGCCACAGAGCCACCTCTGGAGTCCACCAGTCAGACGCCCGTGGCCACATCCACCACCACACAGCCACCTATGGAGTCTACTGGCCAGCCTGTGGCTACATCCACTGCCACAGAGCCACCTATGGAGTCAATGAGGACCAGCCCTCCCTTCAGCCACCATCTGGGAGAGAGAGGCAGGCGAGCTCCAACTGCCTTCCTCAATGAGGACCAGCCCTCCCTTCAGCCACCATCTGGGAGAGAGAGGCAGGCGAGCTCCAACTGCCTTCCTCAATGAGGACCAGCCCTCCCTTCAGCCACCATCTGGGAGAGAGAGGCAGGCGAGCTCCAACTGCCTTCCTCAATGAGGACCAGCCCTCCCTTCAGCCACCATCTGGGAGAGAGAGGCAGGCGAGCTCCAACTGCCTTCCTCAATGAGGACCAGCCCTCCCTTCAGCCACCATCTGGAAGGGGAGAGAGAGGCAGGTGAGCTCCAACTGCCTTCCTCGAAGAGGACCAGCCCTCCCTTCAGCCACCATCTGGAAGGGGAGAGAGAGGCAGGCGAGCTCCAACTGCCTTCCTCGAAGAGGACCAGCCCTCCCTTCAGCCACCATCTGGAAGGGGAGAGAGAGGCAGGCGAGCTCCAACTGCCTTCCTCAATGAGGACCAACCCTCCCTTCAGCCACCATCTGGGAGAGAGAGGCAGGCGAGCTCCAACTGCCTTCCTCGAAGAGGACCAGCCCTCCCTTCAGCCACCATCTGGAAGGGGAGAGAGAGGCAGGCGAGCTCCAACTGCCTTCCTCAATGAGGACCAACCCTCCCTTCAGCCACCATCTGGGAGAGAGAGGCAGGCGAGCTCCAACTGCCTTCCTTGAAGAGGACTAGCCCTCCCTTCAGCCACCATCTGGGAGAGAGAGGCAGGCGAGCTCCAACTGCCTTCCTCGAAGAGGACCAGCCCTCCCTTCAGCCACCATCTGGAAGGGGAGAGAGGCAGGCGAGCTCCACCAGGCCTGCCTGAAAGAAGCAGAGCCCTCCCTCCGGTCCATCTGCCTTGGTCCAGGCCTCAGAGGGAGAGAAGAATGCTGGACCTGATCCCCTCCCCCCTCACCATTCCCTTCTCCTTTTGTGTCGTGTCTTTTAGATTGTAAGCCTGCGGGCAGGGAACTGTCTGGTTACAAATAATAATAAATGTAAGCCGCCCTGATAGCCATTAGGGCTGAAGGGCGGGATATAAATACCTAAATAAATAAATAATAAATACTGGCCAGCCTGTGGCTACGTCCACTGCCACAGAGACACTATGGAGTCCACCAGCCAGACGCCTGTGGCTACGTCCTTCACCACGAAGACACCTGTGGAGTCTACTGGCCAGCCTGTGGCTACATCCACTGCCACAGAGCCACTATGGAGTCCACCAGCCAGACGCCTGTGGCTACGTCCTTCACCACGAAGACACCTGTGGAGTCTACTGGCCAGCCTGTGGCTACATCCACTGCCACAGAGCCACTATGGAGTCCACCAGCCAGACGCCTGTGGCTACGTCCTTCACGACAGAGACACCAGTGGAGTCCACCAGCCAGACGCCTGTGGCTACGTCCTTCACCACGAAGACACCTATGGAGTCTACTGGCCAGCCTGTGGCTACATCTACTGCCACAGAGCCACTATGGAGTCCACCAGCCAGACGCCTGTGGCTACGTCCTTCACCACGAAGACACCTGTGGAGTCTACTGGCCAGCCTGTGGCTACATCCACTGCCACAGAGCCACTATGGAGTCCACCAGCCAGACGCCCGTGGCCACATCCACCACCACACAGCCACCTATGGAGTCTACTGGCCAGCCTGTGGCTACATCCACTGCCACAGAGCCACCTATGGAGTCTACTGGCCAGCCTGTGGCTACGTCCACTGCCACAGAGCCACTATGGAGTCCACCAGCCAGACGCCTGTGGCTACGTCCTTCACGACAGAGACACCAGTGGAGTCCACCAGTTAGACGCCCGTGGCTACGTCCTTCACCACGAAGACACCTGTGGAGTCTACTGGCCAGCCTGTGGCTACATCCACTGCCACAGAGCCACTATGGAGTCCACCAGCCAGACGCCCGTGGCCACATCCACCACCACACAGCCACCTATGGAGTCTACTGGCCAGCCTGTGGCTACATCCACCACCACACAGCCACCTATGGAGTCTACTGGCCAGCCTGTGGCTACATCCACTGCCACAGAGCCACCTATGGAGTCTACTGGCCAGCCTGTGGCTACATCCACTGCCACAGAGCCACTATGGAGTCCACCAGCCAGACGCCTGTGGCCACATCCACCACCACACAGCCAACGCCAGAATCTGTCGGTCAGCCTTCTACAACTGTGGCTACCCCTACCACTCCGCCGCCAACTCTGGAGCCTGTGCAAGAAGGTGCCAGCACTGAAAGCCACACCATCATCATGCCAGGAACCAGCACCACAGCATCTCTTCCCCAGCAGCCGGGGACTGAAGCAACCAAGACCAAGCCCTTGACGGACTTATTATTGGAGTCTGTGCTGGAGCTTCTGGTCCCCAGTGCTGCCAGGCCAAAAAATAAAATGCCTGTTGGGGAAAGTTATCTCTTCGGAGACCGCGCCGCCTGTGGAGCATGCTCAACCCACCTCCGCTTCAACATCAGTGGTTCCCGAGATTTCCACCGCAACAGGATCTGTTGTTCCCAAGCGGACCAGCACCACGGCATAATCATCCGCCCAGTCCACTACCATGTCCTCTGTTACCAACGGCAGTACTGTGCTGGACATCTAATAACATATGACACCCAGCAACCAATGATATCTTTATTGGACCACCCAAAATGCCCAGTATGCATGTTGCATGCTTTTATTGTTTATTTATTTATATATTTAGAATATAGTGTTTTAACTGTGGGTTTCTGTGTTTTTCATTGTGTTTTCTATTTTAATGTGCTGTATCCAGGATTGGTGTCACGCAGTGCATAACTTAGGGTGTCTCACACACAAACACGCACCATGGATCTCCTCCCATAGCAGACCACACCAAATCCTTAGCAATGTCTTTTTATGCTACATGGCATGTGCAGAATGCACCTTTGCAGTAATTCAATGGATTGCTCCCCAAATACTGTGAGTATTCCTTACCTACGGCATATATTGTATAAACTCGATTATAGATCGACTTCATAAGTCAAGGGCATGAAACAAAGGATGTAAAGCAGTGGTTCTCAACTGTCCTAATGCTGCGACCTTTTAAGACAGTTCCTCATGTTGTGGTGACCCCACGGATAGAGGAGCAGTACCTTGGTTCCTATGACCATCAGAAATATGTGTTTTCCGATGGTCTTAGGCAGACCCTGTGAAAGGGGTTGCAACCCACAGGTTGAGAAACGCTGATGTAAAGGATGAGGCAAAGGGAAATGATGCCAAAGAAAAGTCTCTCAGGCGTAACTGTGCTCATACTAAAGGCTGGATAGACGAGAGAGTAGAGGGATCCCTGCCTCTTTTTGGTGCTTCCAGGATGGACAAAGCTAGTGAAGGCGAACCTATGGCACGCATGCCAGCGGTGGCACTCAGAGCCCTCTCTGTGGGCACACATGCTGTTGCCCCAGCACAGACTTTGCCAGAGTTTGTAACTAGAAAGCCAGAGGGACGTGGCACTTTGCGATAAATAAGTTGCTTTTGGGTTGTTCAAACATGGACGAACATCCCACCTTCCCCAGTTTTTGCAGCATTGCCCTTTATCGCTGCTCAGAGGGGAACTATTTTCTCAAGTGAGGGGGGAAATTCTTGGAAGAATGATGATTTTAATTGGTTTTTAAATTCTTATAGCAAAAAATTTAAAACATTTTAATCTTTTGACCACTTTGGGTCCTTTTCTGGGATAAAGGCAACATACAAATGAAATGAAATGAAATGACATAAGCAAAAACAACCAAGAAGGGCAACACTTGATTGAGAGATTGCCTGTTGACAGTCATTGAGAAAGACTTGCCCATAGGAAACCATGGAAAAATAGTTGCCCATAGAGAATCATTGGGGAATGCCTGCCCATAGGAAATCATTGGGGAAGACTTGCCCATTGATCTATTTTTCCTTGACTTGCAAAAAGCCTTCTATTCAGTCAGATGGGAAAGTATATTGAAGATATTAGGTATAATGAGTATAGGAAGTAACCTTCAGAAAAGCATAGAAGGAATTTATAAAGATCATAAAGCAAAAATTAATATTAATGGGGAAAAATCTTGATTAAGAAGATAAACAAAGACAAAATTTGGAAGGCCTAAAAATTTTAAAAACTGAGTATGAAGTAAAGGCCTCTGCTGATGATTTGATAGTAAATTTAGAGAAGCCCCTGGACGGTGCAGGAAATCTAATGGACATATTGGAAGATTTTGGTAGGATTAGTGGTTGCAACGTTACTTTGAATGCATTTTCTGCAAAGTTTTATCAGCTTGTTTAAACTTAAACGGCTGGATTGTCCATTTTGTCTTTGTTTTAAATGCTGTTTCATCCTATTGTGGTCCCTTTTACTCAGGGACAGCAGCCCAGCCCAGGAGGAGTACTCAGGAGGAGGACCAGAGTCTCTGGCCCCACAACTTCTCTTTGTGGCTTGGGGTAAGTGGGCATGTTCCTTTCCCCTCTGACTTGGGGGGCAGGGTCCGCAAGGGGCCCGTTCGGCCCAAGGGAAGGGCTTGGGCACGCCGCCTCCTAGGCTCCTTCGCGGCCCTTGCAGCCCTAGTGGCTAGAGGGCTATTCTTGATATGTTTTTTTAAACTCTAGGGGATGATGGAGATGAAGATAGGAATTCTGGGTTTGTAAGTGGAGGCGGGAGAGAAGAAAAGTAAATAGATTAGATAGGGAGAATGCTGTGGAGTCTACTGGTCAGCCTGTGGTTACGTCCAAAAACACAGAGCCACCTGTGGAGTCCACCAGCCAGACGCCTGTGGCTATGTCTTTCATCACAAAGTCACCTGTGGAGTCCAACAGTCAGACACCCATGGCTACGTCCTTCACCACAAAGACACCTGTGGAGTCTACTGGTCAGCCTGTGGCTACGTCCACCAACACAGAGCCACCTGTGGAGTCCACCAGCCAGACGCCTGTGGCTACGTCTTTCATCACAAAGACACATGTGGAGTCCACCAGTCAGACACCCATGGCTACGTCCTTCACCACAAAGACACCTGTGGAGTCTACTGGTCAGCCTGTGGCTACGTCCACCAACACAGAGCCACCTGTGGAGTCCACCAGCCAGACGCCTGTGGCTATGTCTTTCATCACAAAGACACATGTGGAGCCCACCAGTCAGACACCCATGGCTACGTCCTTCACCACAGAGACACGTGTGGAGTCTACTGGCCAGCCTGTGGCTACATCCACCGCCACAGAGCCACCTCTGGAGTCCACCAGTCAGACGCCCGTGGCCACATCCACCACCACACAGCCACCTATGGAGTCTACTGGCCATCCTGTGGCTACATCCACTGCCACAGAGCCACCTATGGAGTCAATGAGGACCAGCCCTCCCTTCAGCCACCATCTGGGAGAGAGAGGCAGGCGAGCTCCAATTGCCTTCCTCGAAGAGGACCAGCCCTCCCTTCAGCCACCATCTGGGAGAGAGAGGCAGGCGAGCTCCAACTGCCTTCTTTGAAGAAGACCAGCCCTCCCTTCAGCCACCATCTGGGAGAGAGAGGCAGGCGAGCTCCAACTGCCTTCCTCAATGAGGACCAGCCCTCCCTTCAGCCACCATCTGGAAGGGGAGAGAGAGGCAGGCCAGCTCCAACTGCCTTCCTCAATGAGGACCAACCCTCCCTTCAGCCACCATCTGGAAGGGGAGAGAGAGGCAGGTGAGCTCCAACTGCCTTCCTTGAAGAGGACCAGCCCTCCCTTCAGCCACCATCTGGAAGGGGAGAGAGAGGCAGGCGAGCTCCAACTGCCTTCCTCGAAGAGGACCAGCCCTCCCTTCAGCCACCATCTGGAAGGGGAGAGAGGCAGGCGAGCTCCACCAGGCCTGCCTGAAAGAAGCAGAGCCCTCCCTCCGGTCCATCTGCCTTGGTCCAGGCCTCAGAGGGAGAGAAGAATGCTGGACCTGATCCCCTCCCCCCTCACCATTCCCTTCTCCTTTTGTGTCGTGTCTTTTAGATTGTAAGCCTGCGGGCAGGGAACTGTCTGGTTACAAATAATAATAAATGTAAGCCGCCCTGATAGCCATTAGGGCTGAAGGGCGGGATATAAATACCTAAATAAATAAATAATAAATACTGGCCAGCCTGTGGCTACATCCACTGCCACAGAGCCACTATGGAGTCCACCAGCCAGACGCCTGTGGCTACGTCCTTCACGACAGAGACACCAGTGGAGTCCACCAGTTAGACGCCCGTGGCTACGTCCTTCACCACGAAGACACCTGTGGAGTCTACTGGCCAGCCTGTGGCTACATCCACTGCCACAGAGCCACTATGGAGTCCACCAGCCAGACGCCTGTGGCTACGTCCTTCACGACAGAGACACCAGTGGAGTCCACCAGTTAGACGCCCGTGGCTACGTCCTTCACCACGAAGACACCTGTGGAGTCTACTGGCCAGCCTGTGGCTACATCCACTGCCACAGCGCCACTATGGAGTCCACCAGCCAGACGCCCGTGGCCACATCCACCACCACACAGCCACCTATGGAGTCTACTGGCCAGCCTGTGGCTACATCCACTGCCACAGAGCCACCTATGGAGTCTACTGGCCAGCCTGTGGCTACATCCACTGCCACAGAGCCACTATGGAGTCCACCAGCCAGACGCCTGTGGCTACGTCCTTCACCACGAAGACACCTATGGAGTCTACTGGCCAGCCTGTGGCTACATCCACTGCCACAGAGCCACTATGGAGTCCACCAGCCAGACGCCTGTGGCTACGTCCTTCACGACAGAGACACCAGTGGAGTCCACCAGTTAGACGCCCGTGGCTACGTCCTTCACCACGAAGACACCTGTGGAGTCTACTGGCCAGCCTGTGGCTACATCCACTGCCACAGAGCCACTATGGAGTCCACCAGCCAGACGCCTGTGGCTACGTCCTTCACGACAGAGACACCAGTGGAGTCCACCAGTTAGACGCCCGTGGCTACGTCCTTCACCACGAAGACACCTGTGGAGTCTACTGGCCAGCCTGTGGCTACATCCACTGCCACAGAGCCACTATGGAGTCCACCAGCCAGACGCCCGTGGCCACATCCACCACCACACAGCCACCTATGGAGTCTACTGGCCAGCCTGTGGCTACATCCACTGCCACAGAGCCACCTATGGAGTCTACTGGCCAGCCTGTGGCTACATCCACTGCCACAGAGCCACTATGGAGTCCACCAGCCAGACGCCTGTGGCTACGTCCTTCACCACGAAGACACCTATGGAGTCTACTGGCCAGCCTGTGGCTACATCCACTGCCACAGAGCCACTATGGAGTCCACCAGCCAGACGCCTGTGGCTACGTCCTTCACCACGAAGACACCTATGGAGTCTACTGGCCAGCCTGTGGCTACATCCACTGCCACAGAGCCACTATGGAGTCCACCAGCCAGACGCCTGTGGCTACGTCCTTCACGACAGAGACACCAGTGGAGTCCACCAGTTAGACGCCCGTGGCTACGTCCTTCACCACGAAGACACCTGTGGAGTCTACTGGCCAGCCTGTGGCTACGTCCACTGCCACAGAGCCACCTGTGGAGTCCACCAGTCAGACGCCCGTGGCCACATCCACCACCACACAGCCACCTATGGAGTCTACTGGCCATCCTGTGGCTACATCCACTGCCACAGAGCCACCTATGGAGTCAATGAGGACCAGCCCTCCCTTCAGCCACCATCTGGGAGAGAGAGGCAGGCGAGCTCCAACTGCCTTCCTTGAAGAGGACTAGCCCTCCCTTCAGCCACCATCTGGGAGAGAGAGGCAGGCGAGCTCCAACCGCCTTCCTCGAAGAGGACCAGCCCTCCCTTCAGCCACCATCTGGAAGGGGAGAGAGGCAGGCGAGCTCCACCAGGCCTGCCTGAAAGAAGCAGAGCCCTCCCTCCGGTCCATCTGCCTTGGTCCAGGCCTCAGAGGGAGAGAAGAATGCTGGACCTGATCCCCTCCCCCCTCACCATTCCCTTCTCCTTTTGTGTCGTGTCTTTTAGATTGTAAGCCTGCGGGCAGGGAACTGTCTGGTTACAAATAATAATAAATGTAAGCCGCCCTGATAGCCATTAGGGCTGAAGGGCGGGATATAAATACCTAAATAAATAAATAATAAATACTGGCCAGCCTGTGGCTAAATCCACTGCCACAGAGCCACTATGGAGTCCACCAGCCAGACGCCTGTGGCTACGTCCTTCACCACGAAGACACCTATGGAGTCTACTGGCCAGCCTGTGGCTACATCCACTGCCACAGAGCCACTATGGAGTCCACCAGCCAGACGCCTGTGGCTACGTCCTTCACCACGAAGACACCTATGGAGTCTACTGGCCAGCCTGTGGCTACATCCACTGCCACAGAGCCACTATGGAGTCCACCAGCCAGACGCCTGTGGCTACGTCCTTCACCACGAAGACACCTATGGAGTCTACTGGCCAGCCTGTGGCTACATCCACTGCCACAGAGCCACTATGGAGTCCACCAGCCAGACGCCTGTGGCTACGTCCTTCACCACGAAGACACCTGTGGAGTCTACTGGCCAGCCTGTGGCTACATCCACTGCCACAGAGCCACTATGGAGTCCACCAGCCAGACGCCTGTGGCTACGTCCTTCACGACAGAGACACCAGTGGAGTCCACCAGTTAGACGCCCGTGGCTACGTCCTTCACCACGAAGACACCTGTGGAGTCTACTGGCCAGCCTGTGGCTACATCCACTGCCACAGAGCCACTATGGAGTCCACCAGCCAGACGCCTGTGGCTACGTCCTTCACGACAGAGAAACCAGTGGAGTCCACCACTTAGACGCCCGTGGCTACGTCCTTCACCACGAAGACACCTGTGGAGTCTACTGGCCAGCCTGTGGCTACATCCACTGCCACAGAGCCACTATGGAGTCCACCAGCCAGACGCCTGTGGATACGTCCTTCACCACGAAGACACCTGTGGAGTCTACTGGCCAGCCTGTGGCTACATCCACTGCCACAGAGCCACTATGGAGTTTACTGGCCAGCCTGTGGCTACATCCACTGCCACAGAGCCACCTATGGAGTCTACTGGCCAGCCTGTGGCTACATCCACTGCCACAGAGCCACCTATGGAGTCTACTGGCCAGCCTGTGGCTACATCCACTGCCACAGAGCCACTATGGAGTCTACTGGCCAGCCTGTGGCTACATCCACCACCACAGAGCCACCTATGGAGTCTACTGGCCAGCCTGTGGCTACATCCACTGCCACAGAGCCACCTATGGAGTCTACTGGCCAGCCTGTGGCTACATCCACTGCCACAGAGCCACTATGGAGTCTACTGGCCAGCCTGTGGCTACATCCACTGCCACAGAGCCACTATGGAGTCTACTGGCCAGCCTGTGGCTACATCCACCACCACAGAGCCACCTATGGAGTCTACTGGCCAGCCTGTGGCTACATCCACTGCCACAGAGCCACCTATGGAGTCTACTGGCCAGCCTGTGGCTACATCCACTGCCACAGAGCCACTATGGAGTCCACCAGCCAGACGCCTGTGGCTACGTCCTTCACCACGAAGACACCTGTGGAGTCTACTGGCCAGCCTGTGGCTACATCCACTGCCACAGAGCCACTATGGAGTCTACTGGCCAGCCTGTGGCTACATCCACCACCAGAGAGCCACCTATGGAGTCAATGAGGACCAGCCCTCCCTTCAGCCACCATCTGGGAGAGAGAGGCAGGTGAGCTCCAATTGCCTTCCTCGAAGAGGACCAGCCGTCCCTTCAGCCACCATCTGGGAGAGAGAGGCAGGCGAGCTCCAATTGCCTTCCTCGAAGAGGACCAGCCCTCCCTTCAGCCACCATCTGGAAGGGGAGAGAGAGGCAGGCGAGCTCCAACTGCCTTCCTCAATGAGGACCAGCCCTCCCTTCAGCCACCATCTGGAAGGGGAGAGAGAGGCAGGCGAGCTCCAACTGCCTTCCTCGAAGAGGACCAGCCCTCCCTTCAGCCACCATCTGGAAGGGGAGAGAGAGGCAGGCCAGCTCCAACTGCCTTCCTCGAAGAGGACCAGCCCTCCCTTCAGCCACCATCTGGAAGGGGAGAGAGAGGCAGGCGAGCTCCACCAGGCCTGCCTGAAAGAAGCAGAGCCCTCCCTCCGGTCCATCTGCCTTGGTCCAGGCCTCAGAGGGAGAGAAGAATGCTGGACCTGATCCCCTCCCCCCTCACCATTCCCTTCTCCTTTTGTGTCGTGTCTTTTAGATTGTAAGCCTGCGGGCAGGGAACTGTCTGGTTACAAATAATAATAAATGTAAGCCGCCCTGATAGCCATTAGGGCTGAAGGGCGGGATATAAATACCTAAATAAATAAATAATAAATACTGGCCAGCCTGTGGCTACATCCACTGCCACAGAGCCACTATGGAGTCCACCAGCCAGACGCCTGTGGCTACGTCCTTCACCACGAAGACACCTATGGAGTCTACTGGCCAGCCTGTGGCTACATCTACTGCCACAGAGCCACTATGGAGTCCACCAGCCAGACGCCTGTGGCTACGTCCTTCACCACGAAGACACCTATGGAGTCTACTGGCCAGCCTGTGGCTACATCCACTGCCACAGAGCCACTATGGAGTCCACCAGCCAGACGCCTGTGGCTACGTCCTTCACGACAGAGACACCAGTGGAGTCCACCAGTTAGACGCCCGTGGCTACGTCCTTCACCACGAAGACACCTGTGGAGTCTACTGGCCAGCCTGTGGCTACGTCCACTGCCACAGAGCCACTATGGAGTCTACTGGCCAGCCTGTGGCTACATCCACTGCCACAGAGCCACCTATGGAGTCTACTGGCCAGCCTGTGGCTACATCCACTGCCACAGAGCCACCTATGGAGTCTACTGGCCAGCCTGTGGCTACATCCACTGCCACAGAGCCACTATGGAGTCCACCAGCCAGACGCCTGTGGCTACGTCCTTCACCACGAAGACACCTATGGAGTCTACTGGCCAGCCTGTGGCTACATCCACTGCCACAGAGCCACTATGGAGTCCACCAGCCAGACGCCTGTGGCTACGTCCTTCACGACAGAGACACCAGTGGAGTCCACCAGTTAGACGCCCGTGGCTACGTCCTTCACCACGAAGACACCTGTGGAGTCTACTGGCCAGCCTGTGGCTACATCCACTGCCACAGAGCCACTATGGAGTCCACCAGCCAGACGCCTGTGGCTACGTCCTTCACCACGAAGACACCTGTGGAGTCTACTGGCCAGCCTGTGGCTACATCCACTGCCACAGAGCCACTATGGAGTCTACTGGCCAGCCTGTGGCTACATCCACTGCCACAGAGCCACCTATGGAGTCTACTGGCCAGCCTGTGGCTACATCCACTGCCACAGAGCCACTATGGAGTCCACCAGCCAGACGCCTGTGGCCACATCCACCACCACACAGCCAACGCCAGAATCTGTCGGTCAGCCTTCTACAACTGTGGCTACCCCTACCACTCCGCCGCCAACTCTGGAGCCTGTGCAAGAAGGTGCCAGCACTGAAAGCCACACCATCATCATGCCAGGAACCAGCACCACAGCATCTCTTCCCCAGCAGCCGGGGACTGAAGCAACCAAGACCAAGCCCTTGACGGACTCTAATAATGAGTCTGTGCTGGAGCTTCTGGTCCCCAGTGCTGCCAGGCCAAAAAATAAAATGCCTGTTGGGGAAAGTTATCTCTTCGGAGACCGCGCCGCCTGTGGAGCATGCTCAACCCACCTCCGCTTCAACATCAGTGGTTCCCGAGATTTCCACCGCAACAGGATCTGTTGTTCCCAAGCGGACCAGCACCACGGCATAATCATCCGCCCAGTCCACTACCATGTCCTCTGTTACCAACGGCAGTACTGTGCTGGACATCTAATAACATATGACACCCAGCAACCAATGATATCTTTATTGGACCACCCAAAATGCCCAGTATGCATGTTGCATGCTTTTATTATTTATTTATTTATATATTTAGAATATAGTGTTTTAACTGTGGGTTTCTGTGTTTTTCATTGTGTTTTCTATTTTAATGTTCTGTATCCAGGATTGGTGTCACGCAGTGCATAACTTAGGGTGTCTCACACACAAACACGCACCATGGATCTCCTCCCATAGCAGACCACACCAAATCCTTAGCAATGTCTTTTTATGCTACATGGCATGTGCAGAATGCACCTTTGCAGTAATTCAATGGATTGCTCCCCAAATACTGTGAGTATTCCTTACCTACGGCATATATTGTATAAACTCGATTATAGATCGACTTCATAAGTCAAGGGCATGAAACAAAGGATGTAAAGCAGTGGTTCTCAACTGTCCTAATGCTGCGACCTTTTAAGACAGTTCCTCATGTTGTGGTGACCCCACGGATAGAGGAGCAGTACCTTGGTTCCTATGACCATCAGAAATATGTGTTTTCCGATGGTCTTAGGCAGACCCTGTGAAAGGGGTCGCAACCCACAGGTTGAGAAACGCTGATGTAAAGGATGAGGCAAAGGGAAATGATGCCAAAGAAAAGTCTCTCAGGCGTAACTGTGCTCATACTAAAGGCTGGATAGACGAGAGAGTAGAGGGATCCCTGCCTCTTTTTGGTGCTTCCAGGATGGACAAAGCTAGTGAAGGCGAACCTATGGCACGCATGCCAGCGGTGGCACTCAGAGCCCTCTCTGTGGGCACACATGCTGTTGCCCCAGCACAGACTTTGCCAGAGTTTGTAACTAGAAAGCCAGAGGGACGTGGCACTTTGCGATAAATAAGTTGCTTTTGGGTTGTTCAAACATGGACGAACATCCCACCTTCCCCAGTTTTTGCAGCATTGCCCTTTATCGCTGCTCAGAGGGGAACTATTTTATCAAGTGAGGGGGGAAATTCTTGGAAGAATGATGATTTTAATTGGTTTTTAAATTCTTATAGCAAAAAATTTAAAACATTTTAATCTTTTGACCACTTTGGGTCCTTTTCTGGGATAAAGGCAACATACAAATGAAATGAAATGAAATGACATAAGCAAAAACAACCAAGAAGGGCAACACTTGATTGAGAGATTGCCTGTTGACAGTCATTGAGAAAGACTTGCCCATAGGAAACCATGGAAAAATAGTTGCCCATAGAGAATCATTGGGGAATGCCTGCCCATAGGAAATCATTGGGGAAGACTTGCCCATTGATCTATTTTTCCTTGACTTGCAAAAAGCCTTCTATTCAGTCAGATGGGAAAGTATATTGAAGATATTAGGTATAATGAGTATAGGAAGTAACCTTCAGAAAAGCATAGAAGGAATTTATAAAGATCATAAAGCAAAAATTAATATTAATGGGGAAAAATCTTGATTAAGAAGATAAACAAAGACAAAATTTGGAAGGCCTAAAAATTTTAAAAACTGAGTATGAAGTAAAGGCCTCTGCTGATGATTTGATAGTAAATTTAGAGAAGCCCCTGGACGGTGCAGGAAATCTAATGGACATATTGGAAGATTTTGGTAGGATTAGTGGTTGCAACGTTACTTTGAATGCATTTTCTGCAAAGTTTTATCAGCTTGTTTAAACTTAAACGGCTGGATTGTCCATTTTGTCTTTGTTTTAAATGCTGTTTCATCCTATTGTGGTCCCTTTTACTCAGGGACAGCAGCCCAGCCCAGGAGGAGTACTCAGGAGGAGGACCAGAGTCTCTGGCCCCACAACTTCTCTTTGTGGCTTGGGGTAAGTGGGCATGTTCCTTTCCCCTCTGACTTGGGGGGCAGGGTCCGCAAGGGGCCCGTTCGGCCCAAGGGAAGGGCTTGGGCACGCCGCCTCCTAGGCTCCTTCGCGGCCCTTGCAGCCCTAGTGGCTAGAGGGCTATTCTTGATATGTTTTTTTAAACTCTAGGGGATGATGGAGATGAAGATAGGAATTCTGGGTTCGTAAGTGGAGGCGGGAGAGAAGAAAAGTAAATAGATTAGATAGGGAGAATGCTGTGGAGTCTACTGGTCAGCCTGTGGTTACGTCCACCAACACAGAGCCACCTGTGGAGTCCACCAGCCAGACACCCATGGCTACGTCCTTCACCACAAAGACACCTGTGGAGTCTATTGGTCAGCCTGTGGCTACGTCCACCAACACAGAGCCACCTGTGGAGTCCACCAGTCAGGCGCCTGTGGCTACGTCTTTCATCACAAAGTCACCTGTGGAGTCCACCAGTCAGACACCCATGGCTACGTCCTTCACCACAAAGACACCTGTGGAGTCTACTGGTCAGACTGTGGCTATGTCCACTGCCACAGAGCCACCTGTGGAGTCCACCAGTCAGACACCCATGGCTACGTCCTTCACCACAAAGACACCTGTGGAGTCTACTGGTCAGCCTGTGGCTACGTCCACCAACACAGAGCCACCTGTGGAGTCCAACAGCCAGACGCCTGTGGCTATGTCTTTCATCACAAAGACACATGTGGAGTCCACCAGTCAGACACCCATGGCTACGTCCTTCACCACAGAGACACATGTGGAGTCTACTGGTCAGACTGTGGCTATGTCCACTGCCACAGAGCCACCTGTGGAGTCCCCCAGTCAGATGCCTGTGGCCACATCCACCACCACAGAGCCACCTCCAGAGTCTGTCGGCCAGTCTTCTACAACTGTGGCTACCCCCACCACTCCGCCGCCAACTCTGGAGCCTGTCCAAGAAGGTGCCAGCACTGAAGGCCACAGCATCATCATGCCAGGAACCAGCACCACAGGATCTCTTCCCCAGCAGCCGGGGACTGAAGCAACCAAGACCAAGCCCTTGACGGACTTATTATTAGCGTCTGTGCTGGAGCTTCTGGTCCCCAGTGCTGCCAGGCCAAAAATACAACGTCTGTTGGGGAAAGTAATCTCTTCAGAGACCGCGCCACCTGTGGAGCATGCTTCAACAAGGACTACAGCAGTTCCTGAGATTTCCACCACCACAGCTGCTACCACAGCAGGATCTGTTGTTCCCAAGCTGACCAGCACCACAGCAAGTAAATAGATTAGATAGGGAGAATGCTGCTTTGAAGGAAGAGAATTCGTGATTAAGAGCAGAGTGTGACAGGCATATGCCATGTGGAACGGGCCCAGTGACGAAGCAGAGGGAAGAGGGCCATTTCCTTTGGCGCCAAGGAGGAGGAGGAGGAGGAGGAAGTGAGTGACTATTTTCAATACTTTCCCCCTTGTGTGTTTTTACTATTTCCCCCTGTGTATTTTTATTTATTATTCTGTCTAGGAATAATGCCAAAACGTCCTCCATTTTGATCATGCCTAAGAAACATGCATTTATATTAACATTTTTAAAAAAAAAATCATCAAATTTTTTGCATGTCCTCCATTTAAAAAAAATATGTCCTACATTTGAAAATGTTATCCTATCCTACATTTGTCCTACTTGTCCCGGTTTGGAGGTCCTGACTTATGGCAACCCTAGTCTTCTCCCATCAAGAACCTATGCATATACACCGTAGAATCTTCCTGGAGAAGACAGAAATATTTGGCCAGATGTTGGTGGACTGCAACTCCCATCATTCCTTCCGTTGGCTCTGTTGGCTAGACTGATGGGAGATGGTGTCCAACCAGGTCTGGAGGGCTGAGCGTTCCCCGTCCCAGACACCAATTTTCTCATAGATCTAGCTTAGTGTAGACTAGTGGTTTAGGCAACAATTCTGGAGGCAAGAGTTCAATCGTTGGCTCGCCCATAAAATCCACCTTGGGCAAGTCACACTCTCTCAGCCTCAGGGGAAGGCAAGGGCAAACCTTCGCTGAGCAAATCCTGCCAAGAAACCTCTCTGATAGCTTTGGTTTAAGGCTGCCTTAAGTCAGAAACGACTTGAAGGAGCACGGCCACCGCAACAAGGTGAACCTAGCAAGCTTCTTCTAGCTCTTTCCTCATGAGGCATGGTTTCCAGGCCCTACTTGCCCATAGGAAATCATTGGGGGATACATGCCCATAGGCTGCCAGGCCAAAAATACAACATCTGTTGGGGAAAGTAATCTCTTTGGAGACCGCGCCATCTGGGGAACATGGTCAACCGACCTCCGCTTCAATAACGACTACAGCAGTTCCTGAGATTTCCACCACAACAGGATCTGTTGTTCCCAAGCTGACCAGCACCACTGTTGCCCCCACCGCAGCGCAATCCTCTGCCCAGTCCACCACCATGTCCTCTGTTACCACTGGTGGTACCCATGCTGGACATCTAGTAACATAGGGTCACCATTCTGGCAGACGTTTTACCTGATATGTTCCTGCCTTTCAGCCAACTGAGAAAAGAGTATAGGAATCTCCCCTTGCATTTCCAGAAAGCCAAACAAACTCTGTATTTCTTTTTAGATGGTTCCTTGCCCAGGTGAGAAATCATTGGGGGGTACATGCCCATAGGAAATCATTGGGGAATATTTGCCTACACAGAATCATTGGAGAATACTTGCCCATAGGGAATTATTGGGGAATATAGCAATACCAACCAAAATGCAGAGTATGCATGATTCCCCTAGTTGCCCCACGGCCAGAATGAGGAGGAGGCCAGCTGGCCAAAGATACCCCTCCGTACCATCTGAACCGAGAAGGGAAAGAGCAACATGCAAATTGTTTTTCTCTCCCCAAATTGTTTTCCTCTCCCCAGTCCACCAACACGACCTCTGCCACCACCAGCAGCACCCATGCTGGACATAGAGAATAGGGTAGACCTATTGTGTCAGGCTGTGGTCCTAATTTAATCCAGCCCCCCAATGGCCTTGCTTTGGCAGATGGACATGGCACGGACCAAGTGGAGACAACACCAGTCAACACCTTGACTTCTCTGACTCCTGGGATAACTTCTCCTGGAGACACTGGCTGCTTCAGTCCACCACCACCACCATGTCCTCTGTAAGACAGCTGTTACTATGTTGTGCTATGTTGTGTTGCATTATCGTATTTTTGTATTGTTGTAATTGTATTGTATTGTAGTATTTTATTGTTTAAGGAAAGCTATTAAAAGTTACGAGTTACTAACTTGAAGGTATCCTTTGCTTATCTCACTCCGGCATGACGCCTAGTCTAGCCTGATATCATAATAATAATAATAATATGTTTTATTTATAGACCGCTATTCCGCGATGATCATAGCGGTGTACAGTAAAATCGTTAATACAATAAAAATAGAGTTAAAGGAGGGAGAAGTCTCATCCTTCAGGCAGTCCAAGATGTTGCTGGTCTGCCTGATGGCTCCCTCTGAGGCCGAGATGACAGTTGAGGAGGGAGGGGCCTCTTCCTTCAGGCAGTCCCTGATGTTGCTGGGTCTGCCTGATGGTTCCCTCTGAGGCCGAGATGACAGTTGAGGAGGGAGGGGCCTCTTCCTTCAGGCAGTCCCTGATGTTGCTGGGTCTGCCTGATGGCTCCCTCTGAGGCCAAGATGACAGTTGAGGAGGGAGGGGCCTCTTCCTTCAGGCAGTCCAAGATGTTGCTGGGTCTGCCTGATGGCTCCCTCTGAGGCCGAGATGACAGTTGAGGAGGGAGGGGCCTCTTCCTTCAGGCAGTCCCTGACGTTGCTGGGTCTGCCTGATGACTCCCTCTGAGGCCAAGATGACAGTTGAGGAGGGAGGGGCCTCTTCCTTCAGGCAGTCCAAGATGTTGCTGGGTCTGCCTGATGGCTCCCTCTGAGGCCGAGATGACAGTTGAGGAGGGAGGGGCCTCTTCCTTCAGGCAGTCCCTGATGTTGCTGGGTCTGCCTGATGACTCCCTCTGAGGCCAAGATGACAGTTGAGGAGGGAGGGGCCTCTTCCTTCAGGCAGTCCCTGATGTTGCTGGGTCTGCCTGATGACTCCCTCTGAGGCCAAGATGACAGTTGAGGAGGGAGGGGCCTCTTCCTTCAGGCAGTCCAAGATGTTGCTGGGTCTGCCTGATGGCTCCCTCTGAGGCCGAGATGACAGTTGAGGAGGGAGGGGCCTCTTCCTTCAGGCAGTCCAAGATGTTGCTGGGTCTGCCTGATGGTTCCCTCTGAGGCCGAGATGACAGTTGAGGAGGGAGGGGCCTCTTCCTTCAGGCAGTCCCTGATGTTGCTGGGTCTGCCTGATGGCTCCCTCTGAGGCCGAGATGACAGTTGAAGAGGGAGGGGCCTCTTCCTTCAGGCAGTCCAAGATGTTGCTGGGTCTGCCTGATGGCTCCCTCTGAGGCCGAGATGACAGTTGAGGAGGGAGGGGCCTCTTCCTTCAGGCAGTCCAAGATGTTGCTGGGTCTGCCTGATGGCTCCCTCTGAGGCCGAGATGACAGTTGAGGAGGGAGGGGCCTCTTCCTTCAGGCAGTCCAAGATGTTGCTGGGTCTGCCTGATGGTTCCCTCTGAGGCCGAGATGACAGTTGAGGAGGGAGGGGCCTCTTCCTTCAGGCAGTCCCTGATGTTGCTGGGTCTGCCTGATGGCTCCCTCTGAGGCCGAGATGACAGTTGAAGAGGGAGGGGCCTCTTCCTTCAGGCAGTCCAAGATGTTGCTGGGTCTGCCTGATGGCTCCCTCTGAGGCCGAGATGACAGTTGAGGAGGGAGGGGCCTCTTCCTTCAGGCAGTCCAAGATGTTGCTGGGTCTGCCTGATGGCTCCCTCTGAGGCCGAGATGACAGTTGAGGAGGGAGGGGCCTCTTCCTTCAGGCAGTCCAAGATGTTGCTGGGTCTGCCTGATGGCTCCCTCTGAGGCCGAGATGACAGTTGAGGAGGGAGGGGCCTCTTCCTTCAGGCAGTCCAAGATGTTGCTGGGTCTGCCTGATGGCTCCCTCTGAGGCCGAGATGACAGTTCACAATGTTCCGCCTCATCTTTTCAACAAGGATGAGTAGACCTTTTCTCATTGTCCCACTTTAGTACTAAGCCTGGGTAACATAAGCCGAAACACTGGAGTTGCAGAGCCTAATGTTATACCCACCCAACCATTTGCTATTTTGTAAGTTAAGCTCGAGCAAGTCCAAAATGGGGGTGGCTCTGATACCCATGAAGAGCGTCTTAGGGAGCTGGGTGTGTTTAGCCTGGAGAAGAGAAGGTTTAGGGGTGACATGATAGGTATGTCTAAATATTTGAAAGAATGTCCTATTGAGGAGGGAACAAGCTCGCCTCAAGGTTGCTATAAGCAAGAAAGGATCTGAAAGCACACAACAGAGGTGTTAGAAGGCCTGGTCCAAGGGACCTGCAATGAGCTTCCACTCTGTCTACTTACTGTAGTCCCCTCTGTGATGCAAACTGATCCTCTTTGGGATCTTGTTCTCTTCCCTCAACTCCCTCAGAGCTAGAGATATGGCTAGATCAGAACACCGCCCTGAGTAACTTTTCTATCTTAGGATGGAGTGCCTATGATACAGACAAGGCTGCATCTCCATTGCTTTTTCTCCTTTGCATCTTTTTTTTTGATGTGTGTGTGTGTTTAATAATGTTTTTTCCCCTCCACATTCAATAAAATAAACTCCCAAATTTTTTAATCTCAGTGTCCGTTTATGGGAAAAGCAAAAGGCTTTAAAGCAAGACCAGCCTGTTCAGAAAGCTTCTTCGTGTTCCATTTTACAAACAAAATCATTGAAGGGCCACACTATTGTTAAATATACTATATCTACACAGACCTTTAAATATACCACTTGATTTGGGTCTCCAAGAGAGGCTCTACAATAAACATGACATATGACTACAGCCTCTATTCTGCTCCGGTCAGGCCCCACCTGGAAGACTGTGTCCAGTTCTGGGCACCACAATTCAAAATGGATGTGGAGAAACTAGAGCATGTCCATAGGAGGGTGACTAAAATGGTGAAGGGTCGGAAAACTATAAAGCTCTATGAGGAAAGACTCAGGGAGCTGGGGATGTTCAGCCTGGGGAAGAGATAGTTAAAAGGTGATATGTTTGCCCTGTTTAAATATTTGAAAGGATGCCATATTGAGGAGGGAACAAGCTTATTTTCTGCTGCTCCAGAGACTAGGACCGAGAGCAATGGATGCAAGCTACAGGAAAAGAGATTCCACCTCAACATTAGGAAGACCTTCATGACAGTAAGGGCTGTTTGACAGTGGAACAAACTCCCTCTGAGTATTGTGGAGTCTCCTTCCTTAGAGGTCTTTAAATAGAAGCTGGTGGCCATATTTTGGGGATGCTTTGATTGAGATTTCCTGCATGGCAGAATGGGGTTGGACTGGATGGCCCTTGAGGTCTCTTCCAACTCTATGATTCTAGGACACCTTTGCATCTTAATGCTGTTTTGACACCGCTTTAACAACCATGGTTCCCTGCTATGGGATTTGTGGTATTGTGAGGTACCGAGCCTTCTTTGTCAGAGAGCTTTGCTGCCACAACAAATGTCAGGATTCCACAGGCTGGAGCTAGAATTATTCAAATGCTGGAATACCAGAACTCTTGGGGGTCAAACTGGATTATTTCTGCCACGTGGCAGCAGCCCTAGTTTGCACATTGCCATAGAAAACCCTTAGAGTTGGGCACGTCATACAGAGGTGTGCACTTCCGACGCTAGCGGGTGGTTGTGCCATGCGCAGAACTAGCGTACCCCCTTTACTATACTGAGTCACACAGGATTTCAGCCCCAAGTGGACATTACAACCTGCTTAGGCACAACAACAACTCCGCTGGTATAGCCAACACCCCTCCCAGTTAAAAGGCCATCAAAAGGAAACGCGCAACGTTGACACAACAAGCCGGCCTCCCACAGCCACATCGCATTACGCCAACCCTCCTGTGTTTGTTTCAATTAGTCTGCTTTTCATTCAGGTCGGATTATCCATTTTGACACGGCGCAACAAGCTGCGAGTAATGACAAGTGACCTTAGAGGATGGAAGGGAGCAGTATTTATTTATTTATCATTACATGTGTATTCCGCCTCCCTGCCCCCAAATAATAGGAATCGAGGAAGATTAGAAATGATCAAAAATTATAGAGATTAAACACTGTGGCTGGCATTCTTCTTGTGTCTCCTTCATGGATGCAAAACTGAGTTCTTTGGCATTGCTTTCCTTTGCTTCATCCTTTAGACCCTTTGTTACCTGCCCCTAAATTTTACCCTCGACTTATGCACGGGTCATATCAAAAATCCACAATTTTGGCCGCCAAATCTGTACTTTGACTTGTACATGAGGTTGACTTATAGTCGAGTATATATGGTAAATTCCAAATATGATGTTGCCATTGTATACAAGGGACACCATTTTACTATGCCATTGTATTTAATGGGACTTGAGCATCCGGGGATTTTGTCCTGGAACCAAACCCCAGCGGATACCAAAGGTCCACTGTATGAAGTTACCATGCCTCGATGTACAATGGGCAGCCATGCACAATGAGTGTTCATGCTCATCGGAGCACTCCTTGATATGCGTCAGGGCATACTGGCTAAGGAGTCAGGCCTCATTCCCACTACCTTTTAAATCGGACCATGAATCGGTCTAAACAGGTTCAAACAACCCTGGTTCCCACTTAATCTGAATCACTGAAGCGACTCAAAGGGGGGGGGGGCATGCACCAGACCTATTTAATGTGCATCTTTTTGATGCTGATTTTTCCCCACATCTTTTCCATCAAATTGATTCAATGCAAGTGTGGATCAGAATCGATTCAAATTTCCCCTTCGTCTGGCTGGAACCAAATCATTTTGAATCGATTCATTGGTGAATGGGAGCCGCAAGTGGGTTATTTTGGAGGGGAAAAATACAATCGGGGCAAATGCAGCGAGAACCATGTTCCACTGTCAAATCGATCCATCGATTCGGATCGCACACTGATTTATCTGCAAGTGGGAATGGGGCCTTAGAGTACAATGGGAGCATCAAGTGCCTGAGAGCACATCTTTGCAATTCGTTTACATTTCATAAAGTTACAATGTGTAGACTGTAATGTAGGATGTTAACCCACATAAAAGTGTCAGTAAATATATATATAAGGTTGGGTCTCTCTTGTTCAGCATTCCAAAATACTCCAAAATGCAAAACTTATGGGGGGCAGATGGCTGAGAGAGGGACACCTTTGCTTTGAGATGGTTCATTGTACACTAACCAGGATCCTAGTGACATTCCCTAGTAATGCCATACATGGCGCATCAACCACAGTCGCACAGATGAACAATACTGTGAAAAACCTATTTATTACTATCACGGCCTGCCCCCTTTTCCCTTTCCACATTTAGGGAGGAACACAGCCATTCATCTTCCTTCAGTAAATATCTTATTCCAGTCACAAGAGATCTTATTTCAGTCCCCTACTTATACCGCCAACTTTTACCTCAGGGACTGTTACAAAAAACCACTGCGACTTCAAACTCGATTGTTGCTGACAGAGAGGCGGGATATAAATAAAAGTTTTATTATTATTATTATTATTATTATTATTATTAAAGTCAGCTTCCAAGCAATCCCCTACTTTACCTGAAAGCAATACCTCAGGGATTGCTTTTGCTGACCTACACACACACAAAACTCTTAAATAAACCCCTGACTTCCTTCACTGACACACTGGATCTCCCAATCCCCACTGGATTTCAGAGACCCTCACGGGATTTCTGGATCCTACTACTGGGATCTTTCTATCCCTACTACAGGATCCTTCAATCCCACTCCTTAGCACCAAAGTGGCAGGTGCTTCTTTATATGCCTTGAGGTACTTTCAGCTCTTCCTTACAGGAGGTCCCTTGTCATTTATTTATTATTGGTATTTATTTATTGTCACTGACACCAGCTCCGCTTTCAACCCTTTCAACACTCTCCCTCAGTGAATAAACGTATATAATGCAATTCAGTGTCTTAGAAAAGCATGTTTGCCTTTGGAAGTCAATCGTTTTACTAAAATTTCTAGACTTGTTTTGTCCCAAGAGCGATGTTATGGACTTTGGGTATAGTAAGGCCTCTGGCTCTCGGGAACACAGCCAGAACAAAAGACTTGTCCACAAATTTCTTAAGGCATTGGTCTTCCTTGTTTTGCGCTCTGAAAAAAGCTCTGATTGATCCTTTATTTCTGCCTTCTTGTTTAAGGCTTCTGGAGTATTTATATGGCTTAGCAAGCTGGAAGATGCGCTCTAACAGTGCATTCCAGCTTACAAAGTGGTAGATCATATTTTCTTTCAGTTCAAATGTTGCTTCAATGCTTAATGCCTGTTGGCTTGTCTTCATGCCTTCTTGCAAAGCTGACAAGACATTTTTTCTCTTTTCCTGAAGAGAAGCTAACTCTTCTTTTATATTTTGTTCCATCTTTGCAGTGAGTTTCCTAGTTCTCATTGATTTGGTTTTTGAATCTGCAATTTCAGTTTCAATAAGCTCTTCAGATTCCATGTTCTGCTGTTGCAGTATTAGGACTCTCCTGCAGTCTTCACAATGAGGACTAAGCTATGGCTGCCTGACTGCTTCCAGGATTTCCCGCCTTTTTTAGCTCTGCTGCAAATGCAGACTGCTTAGGCCTTTTGCATGCAAAGTCTTTGTAATTGCAACAGTTTGCACAGACCTGGGTTGCTTGGAATGCACAGGAAGGGTTGCAAAGGGCTTTAATTGCTCTGGTCTTTGCTATGTAGTCTTCCAACTGTTGGTTAGGAAAACTCCCTTTCTTAGCTGGCTCTGTCTTTCTTAAAGCTGTAGAACTCTATTTCCCCTCCTAAACTAATACATAGAAAGTCTAATATAATCTCAACTAAATATATGTCTCAAGAGCATCAAAGAATCTGCTTCACAGCTCCAAACTTAATCCACACAAACTCATAGTAGCAAAGCAGCTATGAGCTCACAGCCAACTGAAACTTCCAACTGTCAACTTACACATTCCAAAGTGCCAACTGGCAACCTCCAACTGTCACCTGAACTCTGTCAAATCAAAATATTTTTCCTGTTGTTTCAAGGCATATTAATAATAGTAATAATAATAATAGTAATAGATTGTGAATTTTATGACTGGAATTTTATTTAATAAAGCTCGGCCTGTTTATTATTCTGTTTGTAACACTAGATCCAGGAACGAAAAGAAAATGTGAGGAAAATTGATCCAAGATCAATTGATTCTAGGGACTAAGAGGCACTGGGTCTGACATTTATGTAGTAAAACCTCATTTAATACATCCCAAGAACATACACAGTTCTTTTATCCATGGATTCAAGCATCCACGGCTTGAAAATATTCCAAAATAAGTATAAATTCCAAATAGCAAATCTTAGGGTATTGGAGAGGGGTATTTCTACAGCAGAATTAAAAACTACATGGGCCTACAACTCCTGTAGCCAGTTTGGAGAGAAACTGCATAAAATGCCATGCCAGTATGGCATTATGGTTTGGGCATTGGACAGTGACTCTAGAGACCAGGGTTCAAATCCTGACTCGGCCACAAAAACCCTGTTAATAACCTTGGCCAAGTCACACTGCCTCAGCCTCAGAGGATGGCTATGGCAAACCCCCTTTAAAGGAATGGAAAATCAAGATTTGCTATTTGGAATTTATACTTATTTTGGAATATTTTCAAGCCGTGGATGCTTGAATCCATGGATAAAAGAACTGTGTATGTTCTTGGGATGTATTAAATGAGGTTTTACTACATAAATGTCAGACCCAGTGCCTCTTAGTCCCTAGAATCAATCGATCTTGGATCAATTTTCCTCACATTTTCTTTTCATTCCTGGATCTAGTGTTACAAACAGAATAATAAACAGGCCGAGCTTTATTAAATAAAATTCCAGTCATAAAATTCACATTTTATTACTATTATTATTATTATTACTATTATTAATATGCCTTGAAACAACATGAAAAATATTTTGATTTGACAGAGTTCAGGTGACAGTTGGAGGTTGCCAGTTGGCACTTTGGAATGTGTAAGTTGACAGTTGGAAGTTTCGGTTGGCTGTGAGCGCATAGCTGCTTTGCTACTATGAGTTTGTGTGGATTAAGTTTGGAGCTGTGAAGCAGATTATAAATCTCATATCTATATATCTATATCTAAAAGAAAAATTTAAGGTAGATCAGAAAGACAATTCAATAACTAAAGAGGATTCAGAACTAGAGAATATTCTAAAATCCCAAAATAAGGGGCTGCTGTCTAGAATATATAAATTTTTAATAAAAATTGAACTAGAAAGTGAAGTAATTAAAAGTAACATGATAATATGGGCGCAAAATATTGGTCACAATATTGAATTGGAACAATGGGAGTTTACCTGGAGTAGAAGATTAAAATATACAAGAAGCCAAAATTTAAAAGAGAATTATTATAAGATGTTCTACAGATGATATATAACACCAGATAAATTGGCTAAAATATATGGAATTAATAATAAATGCTGGAAATGTCAAAAAGAAAAAGGTACCTTCTTTCATAGTTGGTGGACCTGCCCCAAAATCAAAAAGTATTGGCAGTTAATTCATAAATCAATTTGTAATATATTGAAAATAAATCTTAAATTTATACCTGAAACATTTTTGTTAAATATATTGGACAAGACATTAGAAAAAAATCATGGTAAAATAATATTCTTTTTGATTACTGCAGCAAGAATTATATTGGCACGCAAATGGAAAGACCAAAATATACCAAATTTAGAAGAATGGGCTTTCAGACCTATTTTCCTTCCAAAGGGAAGACGAAGAAAAATGCAAATCCGTCAGCTAGGTAACAGAGAGAGGACCCTGGAGCCAGACATAAATCTGGTATTTAATATTTCAAGGGAAACACTCAGCCTCCATTATCTTTCTCCGCACCCAGCCCCCTTTTCTTCCCCCAAAGACATCCACATTATAAGGAAAATGGCCCCTTCGATCCCTTTCCTTTTTCTCTAATTGAGCAAAGGAATGTTTAAAAGGCCAGTTAAAGAAACCGTCCTCCTTCCTCCCTACATTCCTCCCTTTAAGGCCTTGCTTTCATCCGCCTTTTTTTTCATTCCTTTTTCTTGTCTGCTAGAAGAAAACAGATTTTGGAAAATGAGTAATTTTTGTCGCCCAGAACGCCACGGCGGCCACATTGTCGAAACCGATGGGATCTGTAGGCCATTTCTCAACCCATTTTGGAGGGTGTGCCATGTCTACTATAGGTCTACTACAAGCTAACATTCACCCAAAACACTACACCAAAGAAATATAGGGATATCGATGCCTTTTAGGCTGCCTCCACACTGCAATGTTCTGCAATCTATAGTACTCTTTCTTATAAGATTTCTTATTCCAAGAGTCAATCCCCAAACTCCATTCGCCGTTAAAGGACTCTATAATACTCTCTTATAAGATTTCTTATTCCAAGAGTCAGTCTCCAAACTCCATTCGCCGTTAAAGAACTCTCAGTGCAGTATAAAAATTGAAGGTGGCCATTTGAGGTCTCAGTGCAGAGACCACCATTTCCCCCTCAGAGCAAGACAAAGATGGTGGCCATTTTGGATCTCAGTGCAGTCTACCATTTTCCTCTCAGAGCAGGATAAAAATTGAAGGTGGCCATTTGGGGTCTCAGGGCAGAGACCACCATTTCCCCCTGAGAGCAGGACAAAGATGGTGGCCATTTGGGGTCTCAGTGGAGCCCACCATTTTCCCCTCAGAGCAGGATGAAAATTATGGCGCCCATTTTGTGTCTCAGTGCAGAGACCACCATCTTCCCCTCAGAGCAGGATATTTAAAAAAAACATTTCATTAGATATAAAAAACCATACAAATAACAAACATGTATACATACATTCATACAGCTACAAACAACTACAAGCATACAAACTTGGTAGATACAAAAAAGGCTTGGTTATACTAAAGTACTATGCTGATTTACCTCCTGGGCTAATATCCTATACCTCTTAATCTTTTGAGTAGTTAGTTCCCTATGTATAGGGTTGTCATAATTGTCCCTTTAAGGCCCTCCATTTTCTTAAATGTCCTACATTTTGGGCTGAGTTTTGTCCTGCAGTTGTCCTACAGTTTGGTCTAGAATTTGTCCTACATTTTGTCCCGGGTTTTAGTGGACAATTATGGCAACCATACCTATGTATAACAATAATTTATTCAATCCCTTATTCCACATATTCCTCTTTAATATATACTATCGTTCTCAGAGGCAATTAATGATCTAATCAGAAACTGAAATATACTGCCCATAAATGCTAAACTTCCATTAAGTACTGCATCTGAATCCTCTTTTTTAGTGCTTTTAATCCTCCTTCTAATATAGTTTAATCAATTTCTTTATATACGAAATACTAACAATTAAATAGGACAGAAATATCCAATAGTCAAAATTCTATAGGTTAATTTTTATCCCCTTTTCATCAGTTATCAATTGTAACTCTATGTCTAAATACTGTAATACATTTATTGTCTAATGTCTAAATAATGTTTCCCTATATAATCTTAACATAACTTCAAAGTTTCATGGTTGGGTAGAGTAGCCATCATTAAGATGGCTATTACGTATTCTAATCAACGGTTCACCTTTTAGCAAATGGGAGAAAGACCTTGCAAAATGTACCTGGTGCATAAAAAACCCATAGTGAAGATGAAAGCATTGTACGATGCAACGGAAAGAGGTGGTCTGGCTGTACCAGACTCAAAATGGTATAGCTATGCATGTGTTCTAGTCTGGCTGATGGACTGGTTGAGATTAGATCATAAAAGAGTGATCAATTTAGAAAACATTGATTTAAAATTTGGGCTGCACGGGTCCCTCGTCTTCTATGATAAAATAAACATTAAAATGGATGCTAGCTTTAAAAATCACATAATTAGGAAATTGTTGACAAGAATTTGGTGTAAATTTTTAAAACTCTGGTGTAGAAATGTACCTCCATGGGCCTCTTCCAATGAAGCTCTCTTCAGCAGGGAAGTGTTAAAAGAGGACTTATGGGTAACTGATGAAGATGTAACTAAAATGCAAGATGAGAGAAGAATTATGACATCCCAAGAAGAGCTAAGAGAGGAAGGGTACAAACGCAACTGGTTTGCATATCTGCAAATGAAGGAGAGATTCAAAGCAGATGAAGAATTATGGAATAGGGAAAATAGATGCGGAATTTGAAAAAATAGTTAAAAAAACCCAAAAAACAAATTTCAAATCTTTATAAACTAATTCGCAAAGTAGAAATGGAACCTGAAACAATAAAAGATGATATGATTAATTGGGCAAAGGACGTGAAAGAACCTATCCAGTTTACCATTTTCACAGGCTGTACCCCACCTTGAAGCCTAATAAGGAGGATTGATGCCCTGGGGTTCAGGCGGGAGAAATGGGAATCACCACTAGGCCTGAAGACCCCTCTCTATCTCTCTCTTCTTTCCTCCTTCTAGGGCGCATGTCTTCAATGAACATCCCACCGTTCCTGATTTTTGCAGCCTTTACACCCATTACCCTTGTAGAGAGGGAAATTATTTTGTGAAGGTGAGGGGGGGATTCTTGGAAGAATTGGGGTTTTAATGTAATTTTTAGTCTTGTGAGCCGCTTTGGGTCCCTTTCGGGGAGAAAGGCGGCATAGAAACAAAACAGAAATGAATGCATAATCAAGTAAGACTTGAAGGCACAAACACACACACAGACACACATCAAAAGGCACAGGTTTACCTTGCCTCTTTGGTTTGTTTTATACAGCTTTCTTGCAATGAGGTTTTCCTGGGGACAGTGCCCAAATTCCCCAGAAGAAGGCCCTTCCTCAGAGGGTCGACTCCGTCTGCTCCCTTGGATTGGGCTACGGATGCAAACACCCCCTGATCCAGATGATGGAGAAGGTGGAAAACCACGGGGAAATCCCGAAAGGTAAAGCAATGGCAACCTTCACGCAGACTGCAAGGATTCTATGGTTGCTGAAAGGCTATGTCTATAGATTGGGAGTGTTTTCTCTCTCTCTGAATGTCAACTTAGGTAGATGCCAGGGCTGGGACTGCCTGCTTTGGCTGATATGCCAAGTGTGGCCCTTCCTAGAATCTGGGGACCTAAAGATGGGTAGCGCATGGTTTACGTTGCCTCTTTTGTTTGTTTTATACAGCTTTCTTGCAATGAGGTTTTCCTGGGGACAGAGCCCAAATTCCCCAGAAGAAGGCCCTTCCTCAGAGGGCCGACTCCGTCTGCTCCCTTCGTTTGGGCTACGGATGCAAACACCCCCTGATCCAGATGATGGACAAGGTGGAAAGCCACGGGGAAATCCCAAAAGGTAAAGCAATGGCAACCTTCACGCAGACTGCAAGGATTCTATGGTTGCTGAAAGGCTATGCCTAGAGAAACCATAGCATCGTTGCCGTCTGCGTGGTTCAGAGTCTTTTCTCTCTCTCTGAATGTCATCTTAGGTAGATGCCAGGGCCGGGAGGACCTGGTTTGGCTGATATGCCAAGTGTGGCCCTTCCTAGAATCAGGGCATCTAAAGATGGGTAGCGCATGTGCTGGGAACCTCAAGGCAATACCTTGCACTACCTTTCTAGCAAGTCCAGAAACTACAGCTGGTTCATACTATGGCAGCCAGACAGAATCACTGGGTAATACTTGCCCATAGAGAATCATTGGGGAATATTTGCCCTTAGAGAATCATTGGGGAATATTTGCCTATAGGGAATCATTGGAAAATACTTGCCCATAGAGAATCATTGGGGAATATTTGCCCATAGAGAATCATTGGGGAATATTTGCCCATAGAGAATCATTGGGGAATATTTGCCTATAGGGAATCAATGGAGAATATTTGCCCATAGAGAATCATTGGGGAATATTTTCCCATAGAGAATCATTGGGGAATATTTGCCCATAGAGAATCATTGGGGAATATTTGCCTATAGGGAATCAATGGAGAATATTTGCCCATAGAGAATCATTGGGGAATATTTGCCCATAGAGAATCATTGTAGGATATTTGCCCATAGGGAATCATTGGGGAATATTTGCCCACAGAGAATCATTGGAGAATATTTGCCCATAGAGAATCATTGGAGAATATTTGCCCATAGGGAATCATTGGGGAATATTTGCCCATAGGGAATCATTGGAGAATATTTGCCCATAGAGAATCATTGGAGAATATTTGCCCATAGAGAATCATTGGGGAATATTTGTCCATAGAGAATCATGGGGGAATATTTGCCCATAGGGAATCATTGGAGAATATTTGCCCATAGAGAATCATTGGAGAATATTTGCCCATAGAGAATCATTGGGGAATATTTGTCCATAGAGAATCATGGGGGAATATTTGCCCATAGAGAATCATTGGGGAATATTTGCCTATAGAGAATCATTGGGGAATATTTGCCCATAGAGAATCATTGGAGGATATTTGCCCATAGAGAATCATTGGGGAATATTTTCCCATAGAGAATCATTGGGGAATATTTCCCTATAGGGAATCATTGGGGAATATTTTCCCATAGAGAATCATTGGGAATATTTTCCCATAGAGAATCATTGGGGAATATTTTCCCATAGAGAATCATTGGGGAATATTTTCCCATAGAGAATCATTGGGGAATATTTTCCCATAGAGAATCATTGGGGAATATTTTCCCATAGAGAATCATTGGGAATATTTTCCCATAGAGAATCATTGGGGAATACTTGCCCATAGGGAATCATTGGGGAATACTTGCCCATAGAGAATCATTGGGGAATACTTGCCCATAGAGAATCATTGGGGAATATTTGCCCATAGAGCGTCATTGGGGAATATTTTCCCATAGAGAATCGTCTGTTATCCCCTCTGTTGTAAACCGCTCGGATTCCCAGTGATTGGGCGGTATATAAATAGATCATATTATTATTATTATTATTATTATTATTATTATTATTATTGCCCATAGGGAATCATTGGGGAACTCTGCTCTGCATCAGGAATAAGGGAAATTCCTGGCCTGGGTTTCTGTCGGGATAAATGGCAGTCACCACTAGGCATGAAGACCCTTCTCTCACTCTCTCCTCTTTCGTCCTTTTAGGGCCCGTGTGTTCAAATATGGACGAACATCCCACCTTCCCCAGTTTTTGCAGCATTGCCCTTTATCGCTGCTCAGAGGGCAACTATTTTGTTAACTTTTATTTTTATTGGCTTTTTCTTTTACAACCCTCTTTACAAGAAGCGTCTTATAGACATACATTTCTGGTTTTCTTCCTTATCCCCTCCCTATCCCTCCCTTTCCTCCCACCTCTGGATTCCACCAGTCAGACGCCTGTGGCCACATCCACCACCACACAGCCACCTATGGAGTCTACTGGCCAGCCTGTGGCTACATCCACTGCCACAGAGCCACCTCTGGAGTCCACCAGTTAGACGCCTGTGGCCACATCCACCACTACAGAGCCACCTATGGAGTCTACTGGCCAGCCTATGGGTACATCCACTGCCACAGAGCCACCTATGGAGTCCACCAGCCAGACGCCCGTGGCCACATCCACCACCACACAGCCACCTATGGAGTCTACTGGCCAGCCTGTGGCTACATCCACTGCCACAGAGCCACCTATTGAGTGCACCAGCCAGACGCCCATGGCCACATCCACCACCACACAGCCACCTCCAGAGTCTGTCGGTCAGCCTTCTACAACTGTGGCTACCCCCACCACTCCGCCACCAACTCTGGAGCCTGTGCAAGAAGGTGTCAGCACTGAAAGCCACACCATCATCATGCCAAGAACCAGCACCACAGGATCTCTTCCCCAGCAGCCGGGGACTGAAGCAACCAAGACCAAGCCCTTGACGGACTCTAATAATGAGTCTGTGCTGGAGCTTCTGGTCCCCAGTGCTGCCAGGCCAAAGATACAAGGCCTGTTGGGGAAAGTAATCTCTTAGGAGACCGCACCACCTGTGGAGCATGCTCAACCCACCTCCGCTTCAACAACCACATCAGGATCTCTTGTTCCCAAGCTGACCAGAACCACAGCGTAATCCTCTGCCCAGTCCCCACCACCATGTCCTCTGTTACCAACAGCCGGACCATGCTGGACATCTAATAACCTACAACACCCAGCAACCAATGATACCTTTATTGGACCACCCAAAATGCCCAGTATGCATGTTACATGCTTTTATTGTTTATTATTTATTTATTTATTAAAAATATAGTGTTTCAACTGTGGGTTTCTGTGTTTTTCATTGTGTTTTCTATTTTAATGTGCTGTATCCAGGATTGGTGTCACTCAGTGTGTAACTTAGGGTGTCTCACACACAAACACGCACCATGGATCTCCTCCCATAGCAGACTGCATACCATATCCTCCCTCCCTGAGGCCTTGCCATTCAACAGCAGACCAACACAGAAATTCACATGGATATCGTTTCCTCCCAGCTGAGGGTCATTTCCAACTTATGGCGACCCTATCCTGGGGCTTTCTTGGCTATCCTCTGAGGTTGAGAGAGTGTGCCTTGCGCAGGAGCACCCGGTGGGTTCCATAGTCAAGCTGGGATTCAAACCCTGCTCTCCAGAATCATAGTCCAAGGCTCAAACCACTACTAATACATGTGGCTTGTAAAGCCTGTTGTAAAAACAACAGGGAGAAATATAGGATGCTACACTTGGCCAGTAAACATGAAATACACAAGATATAGGATGAAGGGGGCACCTGGCTTGATAATAGCACATGTGAAAAGGATCCAGGAGTCCTAGTAGACCACAAGTTGAACATGAGTCAAGAGGGTGATGCTGCAGAGGGAAAAGCCAATGTGATTCTAGTCTGCATCAATGGAAGCATAGTGTCTCGGTCGAGGGAAGTAATGGTGCCAGTCTTTTCTGCTTTGGTCAGGCCTCATCTGGAATAAAACTGTGTCCAGTTCTGGGCACCACCATTCAAAAAGGATGCGCACAAGATGGAGCATGTCCAGAGGAGGGCCTCCAAAATGGGGAAGGGTCTGTAAACCATGAAGCCCTATGAGAAGCTGGTTATGTTTAGCCTGGATGAGAGACGGATAAGAGGTGATAGGATAGCCCTGGTTAAACATTTGAAGGGATGTCATATTGAGGAGGGAGCAAGTTTGTTTTCTGCTGCTCCAGGGAATAGAACATGGAGCACATAGATGGAAGCTACAAGGAAAGTGATCCAACTCAACATTAGGAAGAATTTCCTGATAGTGATATTAAATATGTGAAAGGATGCCATACTGAGGAAGGAGCAAGCGTGTTTTCTGCTGCTCCAGAGAACAGGACAGATGGCAGGAGAGAAAAACGAACCCTTGACCAAAGAAATGTTAACAGTGGAACAACAGAGCACTATATTCTCATGCAGCAGGGCCTCTCAATCTGGAAGAAAGGAATTAAAATGTAGATTTTGTTGGTGTTTCGTAGTTACGAGAATTTGGGACAGAAGGCATTAGAAGTCAACATACAGGTAATTCACCTTGATTCGATAGGTCTACTCTTTTTGGGTCCAACGAGCGTTATGGCCAAAGAGAGCTGTGCTTCAAAAAGCCATGTAAGGCGCACTGGTGGTGCAGTGGTTCAAATGCCGGTTACTGCCGCCACAAGGTTGTGAGTTCGATCCCAGGAGCTCCAAGGTTGGCTCATCCTTTCGTAAGTCAGTCAAAGGAGTCCCCAGCTTGTTGGGGGCAATTGGCTTACAGATTATTGTAAACCGCTTAGAGAGTGCTGTGTTCGCTGAGAAGCAGTACAGGGAATGTACACGCGATTGCTATGTGCCCACAGTGGCCAGGGATTGCGTCTTGATTCTCACCCAGGATCTGATTCTCCCTCTCAGAAGGAAAAAAATACCTTCTAAAAACAGGCTTATTATTCTAAAACACTTCCTCGCTGTTTGCAACTGGGTTATACCCGTAAGGGTGACCTAACGCCAGAGCCAACAACATTGCACAGCCATGTTAGGCATTTGGGGACGGTTCCCTTTCAAAATGTGCAGCTGTTTTTAAGGTCAAACAGACTTAAGGGGCTTTATAGCAGCAAACAATAGAGACCCACCGGCTGCCAAAGAGAGGCTTTCCTCACTCAGATGGTGGTCCAGTGGAGGAAGGGACGTGATCCAATTTTACGGGATCCTCCGACATGTTTCAAGGAGAGCTGGGAGCTATTTCGGCCATATTAAAGATTGGCATCTGATTCCTGGCGGCCGTCTGGAACATATATCTATTCCCTCCCCCCCCCCCCCCCCATGATCAAAGAAGTTATGCAACATAGGCATGGAGGATCAGAAGGGGCAAAGGAGGCACTATGCCAACCTTGGCAAGGGCATGTCCACCCCCAGCCCCTGCCAAAGCATGCTCCGTGCCATCTCTAAATGGAGGAGATGCAAGCCATGGACCTTTGTAGGATGGGGAAAATCCTTTGGAGACACCTCTTAAACAAGATCCATGTCAAGGTACAGGATTTGTACACAAGCACAGGAGAAATAGGCCACCTTTGCAGATTTGACTCCCGCGGATTTGATTGTTCACGGATTTGTTCAACATGTTGGACATCTAGGCAGCGTGACTCTATGGTCAAGGTCCACCCAAAGGCAGCATGACACTATGGTCAAGGTCCACCCAAAGGCTGCATGACTCTATGGTCAAGGTCCATCCAAAGGCAGCGTGACTCTAAGGTCAAGGTCCACCCAAAGTCATACTGGAAGACCTAGAGCTTCCTAGAGAGAATGGATCCACAGGTGCATTTATTTAATTCATTTATGCCACCGTTCTCCCAGAAAGTGACCCAAAGGTGACTCACGAATAAAGATATCATTGGTAAAGATATTAAATGAATTGTTTTATAGAGTTTTATTGGGGAAACGTATTCCCGTTTGCGCTGGCTGTGTGCCGTAATATAGATATATACCCGTTTAACCATCCAGGGCTAGATCGGTTGTTTTGATTTTTACAGTGGACTGAATATCAAAAACATATGAGAAGTGGGGGGGGGGGGGGGGGCTGAAAAAGTTTGGGAAGGACTGGGGCTGCATCCGCACTGCGGAAATACTCCAGCGTGACACACAGAATCACAGAGTTGGAAGAGACCCCGGGGCCATCCTGTCCAACCCCATTGTGCCATGCAGGAACTCTAAGTCAAAGCATCCCTGACAGATGTTCATCCAGTCTCTGTTTAAATTATTATTATTGAATCACAGACTTGGAAGAGACTACAAGGGCCATCCCTTGTGGGATATGTATCACAATCCTTTGGAATGGCTTTAATGTTTGGCCAGCCCCGTCCTTAATTTCTGAGCAGTTGCCACGGACCATGGGGACACAGTGGCGATGGCTCTTCTGCTCTGCACCAGGAATAAGGAAAATAGACTAGAAAGCTGGGCCAAAGCTAACATAATGAAGTTCAACACGGAGAAATGTAAGGTACTGCACTTAGGGCGGAAAAACAAAAAGCACAGATATAGGATGGGGGACACCTGGCTGAATGAAACTACATGTGAAAGGGATCTGGGAGTCCCAGTAGACAACAAGTTGAACATGAGTCAACAGTGCGACGCAGTAGCTAACAAGGTCAATGCAATTTTAGGCTGCATCAATAAAAGTATAGTGTCTAGATCAAGGGAAGTCATAGTGCCACTATATTCTGCTCTGGTCAGGCCCCACCTGGAATATTGTGTCCAGTTCAATTCAATTCAAAATTCAAAAAGGATGTGGAGAAACTGGAGCATGTGCAAAGGAGAATGACTAAAATGGTAAAGGGTCTGGAAACCATGCCCTAGGAGGGAGCTGGGTATGTTTAGTCTGGAGAAGAGAAGGTTAAGAGGTGATATGATAGCCCTGTTTAAATATTTGAAGGGATGTCATATTGAGGAGGGAGCAAGCTTGTTTTCTGCTGCTCCAGAGACTAGGACCGAGAGCAATGGATGGAAGCTCCAGGAAAAGAGATTCCAGCTCAACATTAGGAGGAACTTCCTGACAGTAAGGGCTGTTCGACAGAGGAACACACTCCTTCCTCAAAGTGTAGTGGAATCTCCCTCCTTGGAGGTCTTTAAACAGAGGCTGGATGGCAATCTGTCGGGGATGTTTTGATTTGGATTTCCTGCATGGCAGGGAGTTGGACTGGATGGCCCTTGCCATCTATTCTATGATTCTATGATCCCGCCATTCCTGATTTAGCAGCCTTGCCCTTAACAGAGGGGAACTAATAATTGCCATGGATCAATGCTACATCATTTTGGGATTTGTAGTTTTGTGAGGTGATCGGCCTTCTCTGTCTGGTGCCCCAACAAAGGACAATTCCCAGGATCTCCATAGCACTGGGCCACAGCATTTAAGGTGGTGCCAACCTGGAGGCTTTGGATACAGCCTAGACAGGGAGAGCAAGGTGCGTGATGTCACAAACACCTATTTGTGCTTTACTCCACTGAGTAGCAACTTCCCTTTGCTCCTCTGGTCCTGCAGTGCCAGAGCTCTGGAGCGCAGCACATGCCTCTGTCTGGCAAGATGTGGGGCCAAGCGGCTGCACAACTCCTCCTTGCTTGGGGTAAGGGATCAGGGTTCTTTCCCATCTGCTTCCTTATTTGCATGACTATGGTTTGCTATTATTTTAGCTATTATTATTATTATTATTATTATTTGCTATTTGACTATCATTTGCTATTGATTGCCTGTTTTATTGAACCCTTTCCTGTACTGTGAAGTCAAAGGTTTTCATGGCCGGCATCCATGGTTTCTTGTGGGTTTTTCAAGCTATATGGCCATGTTCTAGAACATTTTCTTCCTGACGTTTCGCCAGCATCTGTGGCTGGCATCTGCAGAGAATGCTTTCCTGGACAAAGTGGGGTGTATATATATATATATATATTGTGTGAGCCTGGGAATATATACACCCAACTTTCTCCAGGCAAAGCATCCTCTGAAGATGCCAGCCAGATGCTGGTGAAACGTCAGGAATAAACTCTTCTAGAACACGGCCACATAGCCCCAAAAAACCCACAAAAACCCTTCCCTGTATTGTTATGTATTATGCATATGTATTATGCTGTTATTTCATAGACTGTACATCACAGGCAGCTTGACTCTTAACTATTCTATTGTTTGTATGTACAGTACAGGGCTGTGCAAATCTAGAGTGCTATATAGTAATAATAAAACCATTGGGGGATACTTGTCCATAGAGAATCATTGGGAAATATTTGCCCATATAGAATCATTGGGGAATACCTTCCTATACAGAATCATTGGGGGATACTTGCTTATAGACAATCATTGGGTGATACTTGCCTATAGAGATCATTGGGGAATTCCTGCCTATAGAGAATCATTGGGGAATATTTGCCCATAGAGAATCATTGAGGAATGCTTGCCTGTAGAGAATTATTGGGGAATATTTGCTTATAGAGAATTATTGGGGTATACATGCCTTTTCAGAATCATTAGGGAATATTTGGCCAAAGGGAATAATTGGGGAATACATGTCTATAGAGAATCATTGGGGAATACATGTCTCTAGAGAATCATTGGGGAATATTTGGCCATAGGGAATAATTGGGGAATACATGTCTATAGAGAATCATTGGGGAATACATATAGAGAATCACTGGGGAATACATGTCTATCGAGAATCTTTGGGGGATACATGCCTATAGAGAATCATTGGGGAATACATGCCTATAGAGAATCACTGGGGAATACATGTCTATCGAGAATCTTTGGGGGATACATGCCTATCGAGAATCATTGGGGGATACTTGCCTATAGAGCATCACTGGGGAATACATGCCTATAGAGAATCATTGGGGAATATATGCCTCCAGAGAATCATTGGGGAATACATTCCTCTAGAGTATGATTGGGGGATACTTGCCTATAGAGAATCATTGGGGAATACATGCCTATAGAGAATCATTGGGGGATACATGCCTATAGAGAATCATTGGGGAATACGTGCCTATAGAGAATCACTGGGGAATACATGTCTATCGAGAATCTTTGGGGGATACATGCCTATAGAGAATCATTGGGGGATACTTGCCTATAGAGCATCACTGGGGAATACATGCCTATAGAGAATCACTCGGGAATACATGTCTATCGAGAATCATTGGGGGATACATGCCTATAGAGAATCACTGGGGAATACATGTCTATCGAGAATCATTGGGGGATACATGCCTATAGAGAATCATTGGGGGATACTTGCCTATAGAGCATCACTGGGGAATACATGCCTATAGAGAATCATTGGGGAATATATGCCTCCAGAGAATCATTGGGGAATACATTCCTCTAGAGTATGATTGGGGGATACTTGCCTATAGAGCATCACTGGGGAATACATGCCTATAGAGAATCATTGGGGAATATATGCCTCCAGAGAATCATTGGGGAATACATTCCTCTAGAGTATGATTGGGGGATACTTGCCTATAGAGAATCATTGGGGGATACTTGCACCTAGAGTATGATTGGGGGATACATGTCTATAAAGAATCACTGGGGGATACTTGCCCATAGGAAATCATTCCTACCCAGCTCTCTGCTACCCATTGCCACCCCATCTTTCTGCTCATAGCACCCATTGCCCCATTGGAAATAGCAAGAGGTGAGGCAATGTTTGAACAGGGCTGTGATAGCTTCCAAAAAAAATTGATGGGTAAATGCCATGGTGTCCATCTTCAGAGAAGGTTTACCCTTGACGTCTTCTGAGGCTGAGAGAGTGACTGAACAGGAAACAGGATTCATTACAAACGTACAGAGAGCCAGGTGGCATAGTGGTTTGAGCACTGGGCCATGACTCTGGAAACCAGGGTTTGATTCCCACTGAGTGATGGAACCCAATTGGGGACCTTGGGCAAGTCACATGCTCTCAGCCTCAGGGGGAGGCAAGGGCAAGCCCCCATTGAACAAGACACAGGTTTACCTTGCCTCTTTTGTTTGTCCCTACAGCTTTCTTGCAATGGGCTGTTCCTGGGGACAGTGCCCCATTTTTCCAAAGGAAGGTCCTGGCGCAGAGGGGTGACTCCCTCTGCAACCTTCGACTGACCCACGGCTGCGACCACCCCCTGATCCAGATGCTGGACAGGGCGGAAAACCATGGAGAAGTCCCCAAAGGTAAAGCAATGGCAACCTTCACGCAGACTGCAAGGATTCTACTATGGTTGCTGAAAGGCTATGCCTAGAGAAGCCATAGCATCGTTGCCGTCTGCGTGGTTGGGAGTGTTTTCTCTCTCTCCGAATGTCAACTTAGCTAGATGCCAGGGCCGGGAGGGCCTGCTTTGGCTGATATGCCAAGTGTGGCCCTTCCTAGAATCAGGGCACTTAAGATGGGTAGGGTATGGTTGTGTAGTATTCTATTTTAACTCTTGGGTTTCTTTGTGCTTTAAATTGTGCTTTGTATTTTAACATGCTCTATCCTGCCTCCAGCCTTGAGGAGAGGTCAGAAATAATAATAATAATAATAATAATAATAATAATAAGAAAGATCTTGTAGCACTTTTGAGACTAACTGAAATAAAGAAGTTGGCAGCATGAAGATTCACAGACTTCAGTCTACTTCCTCAGAAGCGTTGACCCTTTGGAAAGGCGGTATATAAATAAAATGTATTATTATTATTATTATTATTGGATTAGGAAGTAGCCTGAAGCCTAGGAAAGCTCATGCTGCCAACTTCTCTATTCCAGTTAGTTGCAAAAGTGCTACAAGATCTCTCTACATACTGATTCTACAGACTAACAAGGCTATACCTTTGGATTCTTACTGTATTATTATTATTATTATTATTATTGAATCTTAGAGTTGGAAGAGATCGCAAGGGCTATCCATTGTGGGATACGTATCACAATACTTAGCAAGGCTCCACTTTGGGATGGCTCTAATGTTTGGAAGTGGCCCCAAAGGCCATCCAGTCCAAGCCCTTTATCCTGCCATGCAGGAACTCACAATCAAAGCAGCCCCGGCAGATGGCCATCCAGCCTCTGCTTAAAGACCTCCAAGGAAGGAGACCCTGCCACACTCCAAGGGAACATCTTCCACTGTCAAACAGCCTTTACCATCATGAAGTTCCTCCTAAGGTTGAGGTGGAATCCCTTTTCCTCTAGTTTGCATCCACTGTTCTGTGTTCTAGTCTTTGGAGCAGCAGAAAACAAGCTTGCTCCATCCTTCAAATACTTAAACAGGGCTACCATCTTGCCTCTTAACCTCCTCTTCCCCAGAAGAAACATACCCAGCTCCCTAGGTCTTTCCTCATAAGGCATGCTTTCCAGGCCCTGTTTGCCCATAGAGAATCATTGGGGAATATTTGGCCAGAAGATATCATTGTGGAATACTTGCACATAGGAAATCATTAGGAAAAACCTGCCTATAGAGAATCATAGGGGAATACTTGCCTTATAGAGAATGATTGAGGGATACTTGTGCATGGAGAATCATTGGAGGATATTTGCCCATAGAGAATCATTGGGGGATACTTGTCCATAGAGAATCATTGGGGAATACTTGCCTATAGAGGATCATTGGGGGATACTTGTCTATAGAGAATCATTGGGGAATATTTGCCCATAGAGAATCATTGGGGGATACTAGCCCATAGAGAATCATTGGGGAATATTTGCCCATAGAGAATCATTGGGAAATATTTGCCCATAGAGAATCATTGGGGAATATTTGTCTATAGAGAATCATTGGGGAATATTTGCCCATAGAGAATCATTGGGGAATATTTGTCTATAGAGAATCATTGGGGGATACTAGCCCATAGAGAATCATTGGGGAATATTTGCCCATAGAGAATCATTGGGGAATATTTGTCTATAGAGAATCATTGGGGGATACTAGCCCATAGAGAATCATTGGGTAATATTTGCCCATAGAGAATCATTGGAAAATACTTGTCCATAGAGAATCATTGGGAAATATTTGGCTATAGAGAATCATTGCAGAATATTTTTTCATAGAGAATCATTGGGGGATACTTGTCCATAGAGAATCATTGGGGGATACTAGCCCATAGAGAATCATTGGGGAATATTTGCCCATAGAGAATCGTTGGGGAATACTTGTCCATAGAGAATCATTGGGAAATATTTGCCCATAGAGAATCATTGGGGAATATTTGTCTATAGAGAATCATTGGGGAATATTTGCCCATAGAGAATCATTGGGTAATATTTGCCCATAGAGAATGATTGAGGGATACTTGTGCATGGAGAATCATTGGGAAATATTTGCCCATAGAGAATCATTGGGGGATACTTGTCCATAGAGAATCATTGGGGAATACTTGCCTATAGAGAATCATTGGGGGATATTTGCCCATAGAGAATCATTGGGGGATACTAGCCCATAGAGAATCATTGGGGAATATTTGCCCATAGAGAATCATTGGGAAATATTTGCCCATAGAGAATCATTGGGGAATATTTGCCCATAGAGAATCATTGGAAAATACTTGTCCATAGAGAATCATTGGAAAATACTTGTCCATAGAGAATCATTGGGGAATATTTGCCCATAGAGAATCATTGGGGAATATTTGCCCATAGAGAATCATTGGGGGATACTTGTCCATAGAGAATCATTGGGAAATACTTGTCCATAGAGAATCATTGGGAAATACTTGTCCATAGAGAATCATTGGAGAATATTTGCCCATAGAGAATCATTGGGGAATACTTGCCTATAGAGAATCATTGGGGAATACTTGCCTATAGAGAATCATTGGAGGATATTTGCCCATAGGGAATCATTGGAGAATATTTGCCCATAGAGAATCATTGGAGAATATTTTCCCATAGAGAATCATTGGGGAATACTTGCCTATAGAGAATCATTGGGGAATATTTGTCTATAGAGAATCATTGGGGGATACTTGTCCATAGAGAATCATTGGGGAATATTTGTCTATAGAGAATCATTGCAGAATATTTTTTCATAGAGAATCATTGGGGAATATTTGTCTATAGAGAATCATTGGGGAATATTTGCCCATAGAGAATCATTGGAGAATATTTTCCCATAGAGAATCATTGGGGAATACTTGCCTATAGAGAATCATTGGGGAATATTTGTCTATAGAGAATCATTGGGGAATACTTGCCTATAGAGAATCATTGGGGAATATTTGTCTATAGAGAATCATTGCAGAATATTTTTTCATAGAGAATCATTGGGGAATATTTGTCTATAGAGAATCATTGGGGAATATTTGCCCATAGAGAATCATTGGGGAATATTTGCTCATAGAGAATCATTGGGGAATATTTTTTCATAGAGAATCATTGGGTAATATTTGCCTATAGAGGATCAATGGGAAATACTTGTCCATAGAGAATCATTGGAAAATACTTGTCCATAGAGAATCATTGGAAAATACTTGTCCATAGAGAATCATTGGAAAATATTTGCCCATAGAGAATCATTGCAGAATATTTTTTCATAGAGAATCATTGGGGGATACTTGTCCATAGAGAATCATTGGGGAATATTTGTCTATAGAGAATCATTGGGGAATATTTGCCCATAGAGAATCATTGGGGAATATTTGCCCATAGAGAATCATTGGAAAATACTTGTCCATAGAGAATCATTGGAAAATACTTGTCCATAGAGAATCATTGGGAAATATTTGCCTATAGAGAATCATTGCAGAATATTTTTTCATAGAGAATCATTGGGGGATACTTGTCCATAGAGAATCATTGGGGAATATTTGTCTATAGAGAATCATTGGGGAATATTTTTTCATAGAGAATCATTGGGGAATATTTGTCTATAGAGAATCATTGGGGAATATTTGCCCATAGAGAATCATTGGGGAATATTTGCCTATAGAGAATCATTGCAGAATATTTTTTCATAGAGAATCATTGGGGAATATTTGTCTATAGAGAATCATTGGGGAATATTTGCCCATAGAGAATCATTGGGGAATATTTGCCCATAGAGAATCATTGGGGAATACTTGTCCATAGAGAATCATTGGGGGATACTTGTCCATAGAGAATCATTGGGGAATACTTGTCCATAGAGAATCACTGGGGGATACTTGTCCATAGAGAATCATTGGGAAATATTTGCCTATAGAGAATCATTGGGAAATATTTGCCTATAGAGAATCATTGGGGAATATTTGCCTATAGAGAATCATTGGGAAATATTTGCCTATAGAGAATCATTGGGGAATATTTGCCTATAGAGAATCATTGGGGAATACTTGACTATAGAGGATCAATGGGAAATATGTGCCCATAGAGAATCATTGGGGAATATTTGCCCATAGAGAATCATTGGGGAATATTTTCCCATAGAGAATCATTGGGGAATATTTGCCCATAGAGAATCATTGGGGAATATTTGCCCATAGAGAATCATTGGGGAATATTTGCCCATAGAGAATCATTGGGGAATATTTGCCCATAGAGAATCATTGGGGAATATTTGCCCATAGAGAATCATTGGGGAATATTTTCCCATAGGGAATCATGGGGGAATATTTGCCTATAGGGAATCATTGGGGAATACTTGCCTATAGAGAATCATTGGGGAATACTTGCCTATAGAGAATCATTGGGGGATACTTGTCCATAGAGAATCATTGGGGAATACTTGCCTATAGAGAATCATTGGGGGATACTTGTCCATAGAGAATCATTGGGGAATACTTGCCTATAGAGAATCATTGGGGGATACTTGTCCATAGAGAATCATTGGGGAATACTTGCCTATAGAGGATCAATGGGAAATATTTGCCCATAGAGAATCATGGGGGAATTCTGCTCTGCACCAGGGATAAGGGGAATTCCTGCCTTGGGTTTCAGTCGGGATCAATGGGAATCACCACTAGGCACGAAGACCCTTCCCTAACTCTCTCCTCTTTTTAGGGCCTGTGTGTTCAAATGTGGACCAACATCCCACCTTCCCCAGTTTTTGCAGCCTTGCCCTTTATCGCTGCTCAGAGGGCAACTATTTTATCAAGGTGAGGAGGGGAATTCTGGGAAGAATGATGATTTTCATTGGGATTGTAAATGTGATTTCAAAAATAGTTAAACCTTTTTATCTTGTGAGCCACTTTGGGTCCCTTTCTGGTGGGAAATAAGTCCAATGAGTAGAAATAACCCAGAAGGGCAAGACTTGACTTAGAGAGAAGAAGGAGAGGATCATATTCTTCTTCCTCCAAAAGTGGGATCTCAAGTGACTTACAAATTTAAAGTATAGATAGAAAGGATAGTGGGGGACATTCCAGGTAAAGTAAGCGGGGGACAATGTCAAGGTTGTAAAAATTCTGTTTGGATCGGGTGGTAAAGACCTCCAAATGTGTTGGGAATGCCTTCCATACTCCTAGAAGGCTTTGGGGAGAGTTTGGATCATAAACTATCCTTACAGTCTTTTTGTTGTTGTCCTTCTGGGGTGTTTCAGGGAGCGAGGGGTTACGTATAACCTGTCGGCTGTTGTTTGCCCAGCCTGGTTTAGGAAAGTGCGCTATGCTCTGCATCTATGCGTCTTGACCATCTCTGTTGGGAACCATTACAGGCTGAGTCTCCCTTGTCCAGAATAAATCCAAAAATCAACATATTTTTCATGGGAGGGGGGGCTAAGAGAGCGACATCTATGCTTTCTGATGGTTCAATGTTCCTATATTTTGTTTCATGCACACAGCTATTAAAAATATTGCAGGCTATGTGCATAGTGCGCATGTGAAACATAAATGAATTTTGTGTTTAGACTTGGGTCCCATGTCCAAGATGTTTCATTTATTGTGGAAGCAGATGCAAATACTTGTATTCCAAAATCCAAAAACACCTCTGGTCCTAAGCACTTTGGATACGGGAAACTCAGCCCATTTCTCCAGAGTCAATATCCTGTGGTTCTAATGGGGATCCCTCCAGCAGAAGCCCCCTTGAATCCCATTTTGATAGACAGAAAGAGAGAGAGATGGAAGGAGGGGGGAAGATATAAATCGAATAAATAACCAAGTTCTATAAAGACCACATTTCCCCATCGCTGGGTCACCATTCTGGCACAAGCTCTACCTGAAAGAGTATAGGAATCTCCCTTTGCATTTCCAGAAAGCCAAACAAACTCTGTGTTTCTCTTTAGAGGGTTCCTTGCCCAGGTGAGAGCAGGGAGGCAGATGGACACGGCACTGACCAAGCGGAGACCACACCAGACCACACCTTTCCTTCCAGTCCTTTGACCACTCCTGCAACCACTCCTGCGACCACTTCCAAGTCTCCCCTGCAGAAGCTCGTGGATTTGCTTATTTTTAAGCCAACCACCACGGAGGTCCATGCTCCCCCTCCAACGGTCATGGCTGCCTCAGCCACCATGAAGGTCCATGCCACCATGGAGGTCCATGCTCCCTCTCCCACGGTCACGACTGCCTCAGCCACCACTCCTACGCCGGTTCCTCAGCTTCCCACAGGCACGGTCACTGCGAGAAGATCCTTCTTCAAGCTGCGGATGAAGTTCTCTAACCCGCCTTTTATCCCCACGGCTGCCTCCACCACTCCAACATCACCTCTGGTGTCCACCGTGGCCACGTCCACCGCCACACAGCCACCTGTGGAGTCTACTGGTCAGCCTGTGGCTACGTCCACTGCCACAGAACCAGCTGTGGAGTCTACTGGTCAACCTGTGGCTACGTCCACTGCCACAGAACCAGCTGTGGAGTCTACTGGTCAGCCTGTGGCTACGTCCACTGCCACAGAACCAGCTGTGGAGTCTACTGGTCAGCCTGTGGCTACATCCACTGCCACAGAACCAGCTGTGGAGTCTACTGGTCAGCCTGTGGCTACGTCCACTGCCACAGAACCAGCTGTGGAGTCTACTGGTCAGCCTGTGGCTACGTCCACTGCCACAGAGCCACCTGTGGAGTCCACCAGTCAGACGCCTGTGGCCACATCCACCACCACAGAGCCACCTCCAGAGTCTGTCGGTCAGCCTTCTACAACTGTGGCTACCCCTACCACTCTGCCGCCAACTCTAGAGCCTGTAGAAGAAGTTACCAGCACTGAAGGCCACACCATCATAATGCCAGGAACCAGCACCACAGGATCTCTTTCCCAGCAGCCGGGGACTGAAGCAACCAAGACCAAGCCCTTGACGGACTTATTATTAGAGTCTGTGCTGGAGCTTCTGGTCCCCAGTGCTGCCAGGCCGAAAATACAACGTCTGTTGGGGAAAGTAATCTCGTCAGAGACCGCGCCACCTGTGGAACATGGTCAACCCACCTCCGCTTCAACAACCACATCAGCGGTTCCTGAGATTTCCACCACAACAAGATCTGTTGTTCCCAAGCTGACCAGCACCATGGCGTAATCCTCTGCCCAGTCCACCACCATGTCCTTTATTACCAACATATGACACCCACCAACCAATGTTATCTTTATTGGACCACCCAAAATGCCCAGTATGCATGTTGCATGCTTTTGAAGCGCCACTGGCTTCTTCTTCATCAGGCAAGGTGTTAAAAACCTTACAGGAGAATAAAATGGAAGATGCCAGTCCTAGGCCTGAAGGTTTTCAGTTCAGATGGTACGGAGGGAGATTTCTTTTAGGCTGGCCCCCTCCTCCTTCTGGCCCTGTGGCTACTGGGGGATTCCCAAAGCCCAGGAAATTGAACATTCATTTGCAACACACACTTTCTTTGCAATCCAACCTGTCTCCATCCTTTTGTGAGGCCACAGACCCTTTGGTTAGGCAGACGGCACTGAATTTCTCAAGAAGCCTTCATGCTTTCTGAATCAGGAAAATGTTATGCAAAAGCACAAAGGCTTTTTTGTGGGTTTTTCGGGCTGTGTGACCGTGTTCTGGAAGAATTTATTCCTGACGTTCCGACTGCATCTGTGGCTGGCATCTTCAGAGAATGCTGGCATGAAAGGGAATGGGGTATATATATAATCCTATATATACAGTCCGCTCTCCAGATCCATGGGCTTGCCACCCATGGATTTGAGCATCCGCGGATGGCAAGCCCATGGAGGTGAGGGTGGCAATGGAAGAAGAGTAGAAGGAGGGAGGAAGAGTGGAGAAGAGGAAGGGAAAGGAGGACTAGCAGTGGCAGGGCGACGGAGGGGGGAAGAGGAAGAGGAGGGAGGCGGAGGAGGTGGGGAAGAAGTGGAGGAGGAGGAAGGGGAAAAGGGGAAGGAAGGGCCGTGGCAGTGGCGACAGGGGAAGAGTAGAGGTTGGGAAGAGGAGTAAGAAGAGGTACCCCTTGCCGCTCTGAGAGCGACAAAGGTGGCACCCGGAAGGGGGGGGGCAAAGTGCCATTGTCCTCAATGTTGGCACAGCCACCATTGAGTACTATGGGACTTGACCATCCACAGATTTTGGTATCCGCAAAGGGTCCAGAAAAATATCCTTAGCTGGAAGGAGATGATATGCATGTTAATCTGTGTGGTGGTCTGTGTTTGTCAGATAAACACAAGGATTTACATGCCAATCGCTTCCTCTCAGCCAAGAGCCACACAGGATATATACCCCACACACTTCCATGCCAGCATCCGCTGAAGATGCCAGCTTCAGATGGAGGTGAAATGTCAGGAATAGCTTCTTCCAGACCACGGCCACATAGCCCCAAGCCCCCCACCAAAAAGCCTTTTGGAAGACTTCTTGAGAAATACAGTGTCCTCTGCCGATCCAAGGGGCCTCTGGCCCACAGCGACTGGAGACAAATTGGGTTGCGAAAGAATGATCTTGTCTTGCAAGTGAACGTCCAATTTCCTGGACTTTGGGAACCCCCCAGTTGCCCCATGGCCAGAAAGAGGAGGGGGGCAGCTGGCCAAAGAGACCCCTCCGTACCACCTGAACCGAGAAGAGAAACAGCAACATCCAAGCCTTGCTTTGCTTTTCTCCTGTATGGTTTTTAACGTTTTGCCTGGTGAAGAAGAAGCCAAAGGAACATAGAAAGCTTGCAACATGCAACATATAGTAGAGACAGATAAGAGAGTATTATGAGTATTATTAATTATTATTATTTATTATTTATTTATTTATTTATTAAAAATATAGTGTTTCAACTGTGGGTTTCTGTGTTTTTCATTGTGATTTCTATTTTAATGTGCTGTATCCAGGATTGGTGTCACTCAGTGCGTAACTTAGGGTGTCTCACACACAAACACGCACCATGGATCTCCTCCCATAGCAGACTGCATACCGTATCCTCCCTCCCTGAGGCCTTGCCATTCAACAGCAGACCAACACAGACATTCACATGGATATCGTTTCCTCCCAGCTAAGGGTCATTTCCAACTTATGGCGACCCTATCCTGGGGCTTTCTTGGCTATCCTCTGAGGTTGAGAGACTGTGCCTTGCGCAGGAGCACCCAGTGGGTTCCATAGTCAAGCTGGGATTCCAACCCTGCTCTCCAGAGTCATAGTCCAAGGCTCAAACCACTACTAATACATGTGGCTTGTAAAGCCTGTTGTAAAAACCACAGGGAGAAATATAGGATGCTACACTTGGCCAGTAAACATGAAATGGACAGGTTGCTTACCTGTAACAGTATTTCTTCGAGTGGTCATCTGCGAATACATACAAATGGGTGTTACTGCGCCTGCGCAGTGCTGTTCGGAACCTTCTGGAATCACTGGGCAAAGTTTACTTTGCAACATATAGAAACTTTTTGGCGGTAACTCCGCCCACCCGTTATAAGGCCCCTACCTTCCCGCTCTTTTCCCCAGTTCCGCAATTTTTTCCGCCAAGCAGGCGATGGAAGAGCCAATGAGAGCAGGACACTGAGGGGATGGACGGGTGGGATTTGTATGTATTCGCAGATGACCACTCGAAGAAATACCGTTACAGGTAAGCAACCTGTCCTTCTTCTTCGTGGTCTCTGCGAATCATACAAATGGGTTTAGACTGACAAGCTTAGGTAAGCGGCGGAGGGAGTGTCCTGAAACCAAAGCTATGGTAAACCAAGGGTATATTTATTGTAACAATAAAAACCCTGAACCATAAAAAGAGTCAGTCTCTTTGTTCATGCACAAACTCACATAGCAATAACCTTGCAAAACCTGAGAAGGGAATAAAGGTCATGCAAGACATCCTCCAAGGGAATCCCCGAGAGGAATGCGGAAGACGCTGACATTGCCCTTGTAGAATGGGACCGAACCCTGCCAGGGAGAGGTTTGCCCAAGAGTTCATAGCAGAGGTGGATGGTACCGGCCACCCATTTGGAGAACCTCTGCGCAGACACGGGTAACCCCTTCTTTGGCTCCGAGTAGCATTGGAAAAGTCTCTCGGACCGACTGGAGGCAGCAGTTCTGTCCAGGTAAAATGCCAGCGCTCTTCTGACATCCAGAGAGTGCAGGCTTCGCTCCGCATCCGAAGTCGGATTGGAAGCGAGGGTCGGCAACACAATGTCCTGGCACATGTGGAACGCGGAGACAACCTTAGGCAGGAAGGTAATGTCTGTCCGGAGGACCACCTTGTCCTTGTGGAACCTCAGGAAGGGCTGGTCCCTCCGCAAGGCACAGAGTTCGCCCGCACGGCGGGCAGAGGTGATGGCCACAAGAAAGGCGGTTTTCCAAGTCAAAAGTCTCAAGTCCGCTGTGGCCATCGGTTCAAAAGGCTTGGATTGGAATGCAGACAACACTGCCTCCAAGCTCCAAGCCGGTGCCGGTACCGACACCGGAGGGTATAGGTTGGCACATCCCTTAAGGAACCCCTTCACCAAAGGATCCCTGAAAAAGGAAGCCCTCCCCCCGAACTGGTACTTAGCACAAATGGCAGACAAATAGCACTTAATGGATGCGAGGCACAGCCCCTCATCCAAAAGCGCCATCAAAAACTCCAGCACCACTGAAGTAGAAACCTGAGCTGGAGACAAGCCCTTTCGATCAAGGAAGAGGCAAAATTTCTTCCATTTCAGGGCGTAGGACCGCTGGGTGGAAGGTTTCCTTGCAGCCAGGATCACTGTCCTCACCGCCTCCGGCAAGACAGTTAGGGCCGTATCCTCCAGGCCACTAGCGGTAGGCTCTCGATGTCCGGGTGGAGAATCCGTCCGTCCTGGATCGACAGCAGGTCCGGACGAGGATCGAGACGGAGGAAGCAACTCTTGGAGAGGTGGAGAAGGGATGCAAACCACGGTTGTCTCGGCCACCACGGCGTGATCAGGATCGCATGCGACCGGTCCGTTGTCATCTTGGACACCACCCTGATGATGAGAGGGAACGGAGGGAAGGCGTAGAGGAGCTCCTCCGTCCAAAGGAAAGTGAACGCGTCTCCGAGGGATCCGTCCATTCGCTTCCTGGAGCAGAACTGGGGACAGTGGCTGTTCCACCTGGTCGTGAAGAGATCGATCCGGGGATTTCCCCACCGGTCGAAGAGGTCGCTGACCGTCTCGGGATGGAGCCTCCACTCGTGGCACACCGAAGGGGATCTGCTTAGGCGATCCGCCAGCTCGTTGTCCTCTCCGGGAAGATGAATCGCCTGGAGGACGCGCCTCTGGATGCACCAGTCCCAGATGCGAAGAGTGAGGTCGAGCAGGGTCTTCGACTTGGTGCCTCCTTGTTTGTTGATGTAATACATCACGGTGGTGTTGTCCGTTCTCAGGAGGACCACCTTGTCTGTGACCGCGGATTCGAATGCCCTCAGTGCCTTCTCTACTGCCAACATTTCCAAAGCGTTGATGTGGAGGAGCTTGTCCTGGACAGACCACCTGTCTTTGACGACCAGGTCGAGCAGGTGAGCGCCCCATCCTTCCAGGGATGCATCTGTTGTCAGAGTGAGTTGGGGCTGAGGCTGATGAAAGGGCATTCCAGTGCACACGTTGCGGCAGTCCAACCACCATCTGAGGGAGGCGGCTACAGGTCTCGGTACCGTGAGCCATTTGGACGGAGGGTCTGTCATCGGAGAGAAGGCCGAGAGGAACCAGGACTGAAGAGGTCGAAGGTGGAGTCTTGACCATGGTGTGACGAATGTCGTCGATGCCATGTGGCCCAGGGCGACCTGGACGTCCCTGGCCCTCACCCTTCTGTGAGAGATGCAAGGCCTGATCGAAGTCATCAGCGCCTGGAAACGGTCTGGAGGGAGAAAGGCGGAGCATGTTTCGGAGTCGAGGATGGCCCCAATGAACTTGACCTGTCTGGAAGGTGTGAAATGGGACTTTTCTCGGTTGATCACCAGACCGAGGGAGTCCAAAAGGTGTAAGGCGAATGAGAGAGCCTCCTGCAGTTCTCTCTGGGATTTGGCAGCGAACAGCCAGTCGTCCAGGTACAGAAAGACCATGAACCCCTTCTGATGCAGGTAGGCCACCACCGGTGCCATGCACTTTGTGAAGACTCGCGGTGCCGTGGCAAGGCCGAAGGGGAGGACGTTGTAGTGGTACGCGGCGGAGCCCACAGCAAAGGCGAGGAATCGTCGGTGGGACTCCCGGATCCCGATGTGGAAGTAGGCATCCTTCAGGTCGACGGTCGCGAACCACAGACCCTGATGGAGTAAAGGCAGAATGGAGGCCAAGGTTACCATTCGAAAGCGACGGTATTCAAGGAACAGATTCAATTGTCTTAAGTCCAGGATGGGCCTGATTCCCCCATCCGCCTTCGGTACCGTGAAGTACCTGGAGAAAAAAGCCCTAGAGCATTGTTCGGGCGGTAAAGGGGAGATTGCCCCTTTTTCCAGCAAAGTGCGCACTTCGTCGAGAAGGGTGTCCGAGGGGAGAGTGGACAAAAAGGCCCCGGTTGGAGGGAGCTCTTGGAACTCGAGGGCATATCCCCTGCGGACGATATTAAGAACCCACGAGTCAGATGTAATCGAGGCCCAGATGTTAGTAAAAGGCCTCAGGATGTCCAGAAAGAACAAGGGCGAAGGGGAAACGAAGTGCGCTGCGTCCCTTCAGGTTCTCTTCTTCCCCTGGTCGGTGTCCTGCCGGCGGGACTTGCGGTACCGAGGCGGGAAATTACGACGGCCAGAGGAGGAGGAAGACTGCGAGGGGTAACGGCGCCTCTGTGAGCCCTGCTGCTGAGGTTGACGGTCTTGAGGGAAGGAGCCCTGGGACTGACCTTGCGGTGGCCAAGGACGGTGCCTTCTTCTGAAGGGAGAGACGGGGGTGGACGACATCCCGTGCTTCTTAGCCGCTGCCTTCATTCTGAACTTGCGGTTCAGACGCTCATCCGTGTCGGCGTGGAAAAGGCCAGTACCGTCCAGGGGCATGTCCTCAATGGCCGATTTAACGTTGGCGTTGAGGTCTGACCCCCTGAGCCAGGCATGTCGGCGCAAAGCCAGCGATGCTGCCATGCCTCGTCCCGTGCAGTCAGCGACGTTCATGGAGGCGGTGATGATCCAACTCCCTATGGAGTGGGCCTCATCCCGGATCTCCACCAAGCGACGTTGGACCTCATCAGGGACGTCAGGGATGATGGGCGAAATCCCCTCCATCAAGGCCTGGATGTATGCCCCCATACAGGCGTTGTAGTTTATAGCCTTTACGGTGAGGGCGGCCGAAGAGTAGGCCTTTTTGGCTAGGCCGTCGATCTTCTTGGCCTCTCGGTCTGCCGGGGACGTCGCCTGCTTTGGCACGAAGGTCTGCTGTGCCCCCTCCACGATGGCCGAGTTAGGTTTGGGATGGTCGGTCAACCACGGACAGCCCAGCGGGGAGATCCGGTACAGTGTCTCGACCTTCCTGGAGGACGCGGCAAGTGAAGTCGGGGCATCCCATGACCTCTGCACAATGGACTGCAACGAGGGCAACATCGGGATGCAGGGTGGAGTGGGAACACGACCGAGGACCCGGCGTTCTACCGGATCGCGAGCCTCCTCCTCAGGCGGGGAAAGCTCGATATCAAGAGTCCAGCACATCTTAATGATGTGTTCGCTGAAGGAGCGAACATCGTCAGTGGGAGATGAGGAGCCCGGGTGATGCAACGCCTGCGGCGAAGGCGGGTCGGATGGGTCCTCTTCTCCATCTGAAGGTTCCCGTAATGGAGGCAAGGGATCCTGTTCTGAATCGGAGTCCGACGTCAGGGGGATGTCAGTCACCTTGGCTCGGGATGGAGTGCGAGCCGGGATTTGCGGGGCCGGTGGCTCGGAAGGCGGACGGCGAGGTACCGAGGACGAGGCCACCGCATGGGAGGATGATGGCTCGTCACCCTGGGGAACCGCCGGGTGCAAGTTAAGCCTGGTGAATTCCCTGAAAGCCCTCTCCTTCGGGACCGACATGTAGTATCTCTGAGTCTCGGTGTCAAAGAACATGTCGGTGTCTAGCTCTCGTGGCTCGTCGATGTCGGAAACAGGGACAGCCTCCTCCTCATCTGAATGGACGGAGAGCAGAGATGGTTCCCTCTGGGGAGAGGTTGGCTCGCTGACGGCAGCGAGATCTTGGGCCGGCGGGAGTGGCGTGGCCAGCACCGTGGTTACCTGCGCTGAGACCGTCTTCTTCGGGCACGAGGGGGTCTTCCCCGAGGTCTTCTTGGAGGGGGTCTTCTCCGAGGTCTCCTTGGAGGGGGAGCGTCGCTTGTGTGGAGCACGCTCCTTTGACTCGGCCGGACGCCCCGACCCGGAGTGGTCCTTGGACTTGGACTTCTTGGGTGGAGCTGCCTCGGTCACCTCCGCGTGACGCCTCTTTTTGGAAGACATCGGAGTCACCGCCAAGTCTTCAGGCGGAAAGAAGGGATTGTCCGGCAAGTCGTGCAGGACAGTGGCTCCCTTGGAATGGGGCTTGGCTGGCTTAGCCCTCTCTGATGGTACCGCCTTTCCAGAGGAAGATGCCCCCGTCTTGGGCAACTTGGAGGCGTGCCGAGATGCCTTCGATGACGCCTTGGAGGACGGTAGCGAGACGGTCCGGACTCCCGACTCCTGACGCTCTCTCGAGCGCTAGCCCTCCGGGGACGGCTTCCTCCCGGAACTCTCCCTGGGCTCGAAACCCTCAGTCCCCGAGGTTTTCTGGGGGCGCTTGGAGGGTTCGTCGGTGACACTGGGTCTCGGGGGACCACGGGTCACATCGGAGGTGGTCGGAGATCGTGTCCCGGCCGGGACAGAGACCACACTAGAAACGCTGGCCCATGAAGAAGACGCAGGCGGGGCAGCCGGGGCAGCCGGAGGAAGCGAAGATGAGTGGGGACGTCCCTCCCAGACCTTTCCCAGGGCAATAGCCGAAGTCAGCCGGGACTCCCGGTTCTTCCTGGCTTGGGAGGACAGAGACTTACAGAGGTGACAGGCTCTGGCATCATGGTCCTTTCCCAGACAAAATAGGCAGGAGGAGTGAGGGTCCTGGACGGGCACCTTGCCCCCGCAGGTATCACATTTCTTGAAGGGCGCAGGCATCCTTCCAAGTCGTCAAATCCGAGGGAGAGTCAAAAGCGAAGTCAAAAAACAAGTCGAAGAGGTCCGAAGTTACCAGGGCGGGAGAGAGAGAATGGTCAAAAACAGTCCGAGGTCTAGTGAAAGTGATTCCGTAACAAGCAAGAGCGAGCGAAAGTTCCTAGAAGCAGCTAGCACGGCGGAAAAAAGGAACTGGGGAAAAGAGCGGGAAGGCAGGGGCCTTATAACGGGTGGGCGGAGTTACCGCCAAAAAGTTTCTATATGTTGCAAAGTAAACGTTGCCCAGTGATTCCAGAAGGTTCCGAACATCACTGCGCAGGCGCAGTGAAACCCATTTGTATGATTCGCAGAGACCACGAAGAAGAAACACAAGATATAGGATGAAGGGGGAACCTGGCTTGATAATAGCACATGTGAAAAGGATCCAGGAGTCCTAGTAGACCACAAGTTGAACATGAGTCAAGAGGGTGATGCTGCAGAGGGAAAAGCCAATGTGATTCTAGTCTGCATCAATGGAAGCATAGTGTCTCGGTCGAGGGAAGTAATGGTGCCAGTCTTTTCTGCTTTGGTCAGGCCTCATCTGGAATAAAACTGTGTCCAGTTCTGGGCAACACCATTCAAAAAGGATGCGCACAAGATGGAGCATGTCCAGAGGAGGGCCTCCAAAATGGGGAAGGGTCTGGAAACCATGAAGCCCTATGAGAAGCTGGTTATGTTTAGCCTGGATGAGAGAAGGTTAAGAGATGATAGGATAGCCCTGTTTAAACATTTGAAGGGATGTCATATTGAGCAAGCTTATTTTCTGCTGCCCCAGAGAATAGGACATCGAGCAAATAAATGGAAGCTACAGGAAAAGAGATTCCAGCTCAATATTAGGAGGAGCTTCATGATGGAGAAGAGCAGGTTAAGGGGTGACATGATGCCTACGTTTAAATATTTGAAGGGATGTCATATTGAGGAGGGAGCAAGCTTGTTTTCTGCTGCTCCAAAAATATACATTGGTGGTGAACTTATGGCACGAGTGCCAGAGGTGGCACTCAGAGCCCTCTGTGTTGGCACACATGCCATCACCCCAGCACAGATTTTGCCAGAGTTTGTAACTAGAAAGCCAGAGGGACGTGGCACTTTGCGATAAATAAGTTGCTTTTGGGTTGTAGTTTGGGCAGTTTGCCTCTAAAACATTCACCATCACTGGAATAGGATACGGATCAATGGATGCAGGCTACAGGAAAAGAGATTCCAGCTCAATATTAGGAGGAGCTTCATCATGGAGAAGAGAAGGTTAAGGGGTGACATGATGCCTACGTTTAAATCTTGGGATGTCATATTGAGGAGGGAGCAAGCTTGTTTTCTGCTACTCCAGAGAATAGGATATGGATCAATGGATGCATACTACAGGAAAAGAGATTCCAGCTCAACATTAGGAGGAAGAGTCAATTCTTTTTATACAGCCCTTCTCACTTCCAAAACACACTGCAGGAACATTTGCCTATAGAGACTCATCAAATAATACTTGCCTATAGAGAATCATTGGGAAATATTTACCCATAGAGAATCATTGGGCAATATTTACCCATAGAGAATCATTGGGGAATACTTGCCTATAGAGGATCATTGGGAAATATTTGCCCATAGAGAATCATGGGGGAATTCTGCTCTGCACCAGGGATAAGGACAGGTTGCTTATCTGTAACGGTATTTCTTCGAGTGGTCATCTGCGAATACATACAAATGGGTTTCACTGCGCCTGCGCAGTGCTGCTCGGAAACTTCTAGAATCACTGGGCAAAGTACACTTTGCAACATATAGAAACTTTTTGGCGGTAACCCCGCCCACCTCTTATAAAGCCCCTGCGTTCCCGCTCTTTCCCCAGTTCCGAAATTTTTCGCCGCATAAGCGACATGTAAATTAGCCAATAAGAGCAGGACACAGAGGGGAGGATGGGCGGGATTTGTATTTATTCGCAGATGACCACTCGAAGAAATACCGTTACAGGTAAGCAACCTGTCCTTCTTCTTTGTGGTCTCTGCGAATCATACAAATGGGTTAGACTGACAAGCTTAGGTGACGGCGGAGGGAGTGTCCTGAGACAAAAAGTGGTTCAAACACCTTGGTTTATTTGACAATAAACTCATAGAACCAAATACCTTTGTCAGTCTTTTTTGTACCAAGAACAATACATGGTATGAAACCAACAGACCCCCCTCGCATGCGAACAGAGCATTTAACAGGGAGTTTGACTCAGCCCTCAACCATTTTCCATCACTGTGATGACACAGTATAGACAATGTTCAGATAGGGCTGGTCCACATTGGTACATTGGCAGATTATACACAAAGACATAGGCCCACAGAATGCATGAAAGCCCAAAACAGTGTCTCTGATATTGAAGGAAGAGACCTTATTACAGTCATGTAGAGGTCAGACCCATAGGAGTAAACATATTCAAGATTTACAGTGCAAGCAACTAGTAAACTCAAGGCACATAGCATCTCTTGGTCAGTGCAACCCTGAAACCAAAACAGCCCTTCCAAAGGCTGCATCCCGTTTGGCCCTCACATCCAGCCTGTAATGTTTAATAAATGTCATTGGCTGGGACCATACGGCGGCCTTGCAAATGTCTTCCAAAGGGACCCCCGCCAAAAAGGCGGAGGAGGCTGCCACCGCTCTGGTTGTGTGAGAGCGAACCCTAGTTGGGAGAGGTCTGCCCAACAGTTCGTAGCAGAGATGGATGGTATTCGCCACCCACTTGGAAAACCTCTGCGTGGACACCGGCAGTCCCTTCTTCGGTTCCGAATAACATTGGAACAGTCTATCAGCTCAGGTAAAAGGCCAAGGCCCTCCGAACGTCCAAAGAGTGTAGGCTGCGTTCGACCTCAGTGGTCGGGTTGGGGGCTAGGGCTAGGGTAGGCAACACAATGTCCTGACACAAGTGGAAGGCCGAAACTACCTTCGGTAAGAAAGTAATGTCGGTACGGAGGACAACCTTGTCTTTATGAAATATAAGAAAGGGCTGGTCCCTCCGCAAGGCACAGAGCTCGCCCGCACGGCGGGCTGGGGTGATAGCCACCAGAAAAGCCGTCTTCCATGACAGCAGTCTCAAGTCAGCTGTGGCCATCGGTTCGAACGGCTTGGATTGCAACGCAAGCAACACAGTCTAGGCTCCAAGCCGGGGTCGGAACCGAAACAGGGGGGTGTAGGTTGGCACACCCCTTCAGGAAACTCTTAACTAGTGGGTCTCTGAAAAAAGAAGGTTTGCCCCCAAACTGAAAATGAGAACAAATTGCCGATAGATAGCACTTAACAGAGGTGAGGCATAGCCCGGCCTCCAAAAGCGCCATCAGGAATTCCAGCACTATCGGCGTCGTCACCTGGGCTGGAGATAGGTCCTTGTTGGATAGAAACAATAAAAACTTTTTCCATTTCGAAGCATAAGACCTCTGGGTGGAAGGCTTCTGTGATGCCAGGACAACCGTCCACAACGAGTTCGGCAATGCAGCTAGGGATGGATCCTCCATGCCACCAAGGGCAGGTTCTCGATGTCCGGGTGCCTGATCCATCCGTCCTGGATCGTGAGCAGGTCAGGACGAGGGTCGAGTCTCAGGAAGTTGTCTCTGGACAAGTGGAGCAGGCACGGAAACCACGGTTGTCTGGGCCACCATGGGGTGATGAGGATCGCATCTGGGTTGTCCGACAGCATCCTGGACACCACTCTGGTAAGCAGAGGAAACGGTGGGAAGGCATATAGCATCACCTCGGTCCAGTCGAATGCGAATGCATCTCCTAGGGATTCGGCGGAGGGCACTCGGGAACAGAACTGGGGACAGTGGCTGTTGTGAACCGTCGCGAAGAGGTCTACCTGAGGAGTCCCTCATCGACGGAAGATGTCTGCAACTACTTCGGGATGCAGTGTCCATTCGTGGCAAGCTGAGGAGGACCTGCTGAGCTGGTCCGCCAAGACATTGTCCTTCCCGGGTAGATGAACAGACTGAAGCAGGATCCCTCTCGGGATGCACCAGTCCCAGATCCTTAGGGCAAGCTGCAGTAGTGTCTTGGACCTGGTGCCACCCTGCTTGTTCAGATAGTACATGACAGTAGTGTTGTCTGTTTGAAGGAGAACTACCTTGTTGGAGACCAGGGTCTCGAAAGCCCGAAGGGATTTCTCAACTGCCAACATTTCCAGCACGTTGATATGGAGGGCTTTTTCCTCTGGGGACCATAAGTTCTTTAACACCAGGTCCTGCAGATGGGTGCCCCATCTGTCCAGAGATGCGTCTGTCGTCAGGATGATATCCGGGCTGGGAGGAGAGAAGGGCATACCGACGCAGACGTTTCGGGATGGACAGGAGCTCTGACGGGTGGTCTGTCACTGGACTGAAGACCGACAGAAACCAAGCCTGGAGAGGTCTGGACCGAAGTCTCGCCCACAGGGTGACGAAGGTCGTCGAGGCCATATGTCCCAACGCCACCTGAATGTCCCGAGCCTTCACCTTCCTCCGGGATAGGCAGGTGCGGACGGCTGACCTTAACGACCGAAATCGATCTTGAGGAAGGTAAGCTGTGCAGTCCTCGGAGTCGAGGACGGCTCCGATGAACTTGACCTGTCTTGACGGAGTAAGATGGGATTTGTCCATGTTCACCACCAGACCGAGAGAAGCCAGCAGACTCAGGGTGAATGCAGTCGCCTCTAGTAGTTCCTCCGGGGAGATTGCCGCTAGTAGCCAATCATCCAGGTACAGGAAGACTCTGAAGCCTCTCTGGTGCTGGTAGGCCACTACCGGAGCCATACATTTTGTGAAAACTCTTGGAGCTGTCGCTAGGCCGAAGGGAAGCACGTTGTAGTGGTATGCGTCGGAACCGATGGCGAAGGCGAGGAACCTCCTGTGGGAGTCGTGAATCCCGATGTGGAAGTAAGCGTCCTTCAGGTCGATGGTCGCGAACCAGAGGCCCTGGCGGAGCAGAGGGAGAATGGAGGCTAGAGTTACCATACGGAAGCGCTGATAACACAAGAACTTGTTGAGGGCCCTTAAGTCCAATATGGGCCTGATGCCTCCTTCAGGCTTAGGCACTATGAAGTACCTAGAGAAAAAACATCGGGAAAACTGTTCGGGATCGATTGGTGAAATCGCCCCTTTGTCCAGCAACGAGCACACTTCGTCGAGAAGGGTGTCCGAGGGGATGGTGGAAATAAAGGCTCCAGTTGGTGGGAGCTCACTGAACTTGAGGGCATAACCCCTTCGGACTATTTTAAGGACCCACGAGTCATTTGAGATGGAAGCCCAGATGTTAAAGAAGGGGCGCAGTTTGTCTAGAAAGAATGGATCAGGATGGACGAAGTGCGCAGGGTGGCTTCAAGACCTCTTCTTGGAGTGGTCTGGCTCCTGACGTCGGGGCTTGCGGTACCTACCTGGGGCTGCGTTCCGTCGGCCCGACGAGGATGAAGATTGTGAAGGGTAGCGCTGCCGCTGGGATCCCTGCTGTTGTCCCGAGCGGTCCTGATAGAAGGGCCTCTGTTGGGGGTGAAACTGCCAGGGCCGGCCTCTCTTTTTGAAGAGCTGGGTGGTAGTGGAGGACATGCCATGTTTCTTAGCCACAGCCTTCATCCGGTATTTCCTATTCAGGCGCTCGTCGGTTTCTGAATGGAAGAGACCGGAATCATCTAAGGGCATGTCCTCAATAGTAGCCCTTACGTTCGGGTTCAGATCGGAACCCCTCAACCAGGCATGGCGACGCAAAGCAATGGAGGCAGTCATGGAATGGCCGGAACAGTCAGCTATGTTCCTGCAAGCAGTTATGATCCAGCTTCCGATGGAATGGGCTTCATCGCGGATCTCCACCAGTTTTCTTTGGACCTCATCCGGGACATCAGGAACCAGCGGCGAGATGTCTTCCATGAGGGCCTGTATGTAAGCCCCCATGCAAGCCGCATAGTTAGAGGCCTTTACCGCTAACGCAGAAGCCGAGTAGGCCTTCTTTGCTAAGGCATCCACCTTTTTGGCCTCCCGGTCCACTGGTGAAGTGGCCAGTTTGTGAGTGGAGGTCAGCTGTGATCCCTCCACGATGGCGGAATTCTGTTTGGGGTGGTCGGCCAGCCAGGTGCAGTGGGCTGGGGAGATCCTGTATAGGGTCTCTATTTTCCTCGACGAGCCCGTCAGCAAAGAAGGAGAGTCCCAGGTTCTCTTCACTATGGCCTCAAGTGACGGGAGGAGTGGGATGGATGGAGGTGTAGGAACCCTGCCATGTACCCTTCTGTCAACTGGGTCCTTGGCACTGTCATCTGGGTAAGACAGCTCGATCCCCAAGGTATTAGCCATCTTAATGACGTGCTCGTTAAACGAGCGCACGTCGTCAGTAGGAGAGGCCGGTTCCGGATGGTGAAGTTGCTGAGGCGAAGCCGGGGGGGACATCTCCAGGTTGGAAGCATCCTCGTCTGAGGATTGATTGTCTAGGTCAGAAGCCGAGTCGAGATGAATGACCGACTGCTGAGGTCTCGGGACCGACGCTGGATCCGGGGCTTGCTTGGAAGATGGCCTGACAGGTGTCGGTGGAAGAGGTCGTCGAACTGACGTAGACGGTACGGGCCGATCTCCCCGGCCGTGCCGACTTGCAGTCGTGAAGCGTTGGAGGGCGTCCTCCCTCGAGACCGAGACGTAGTACCTGTCGGTCTCGGAGTCGTAGAGGAGATCCGGGTCCGTCGCGCAGATGGAGCGCGGCACAGGGGTAGGTGAGCGCCTGCGAGAGTCGGGGCTCCGTTCCGGCTCGGCGAACAGGACCGCTGCGAGGGTAGACGCACGGGGCTCAACCGAGGCCTCTCTCGGCTTCTGAGACGGAGTCGCACTCGCAGGGGTACCATGTCTGGATCCTTTAGAGCTGGCCTTGCCAGGACCGGCCGATGGGTCCGGTGATCTGGAGCGCTTCTCGGGCCCAGGCTCGGTTCCAGAAGACGCTGTCGCACCCGATGTCTTGGGGAGTCTGTCTGACTTCTTGGTGTGCTTGTCCTTTCTGGGAGGCACCGATTCAGAAGGAGTTTTAGTAGCCTCCCTCGGTTCCGGGGTCCCATCTGGGGCCCTAGGCTTCTTAGCCAAAGGCGTGTCAGCCGTGTCACCAGTGGTCTGTCTCTTGGACTTTTCTGGAGCCCTGGATGCTGAAGATTTCGGATCTCCTGTCGGCTTGTCTTTAGCCTTATCCTTAGCCTTTTTAGAAGAAGCCTTGGAAGCCTTATCCCCTATGGCCGCGGTCCTGTCGGAGGACACAGAGGCCGGTCTGGAGGTAGGTGCCTCCGACCCGCACAGTTTGTGGGGGCGTTTGGAGGACTTAGACATAGCCGAGTCCAAAGCCTCGTCGAAGGCAGAGCTAGGCTCAGCTGAGCCACGGGCCAGGATGGCACTCGGCGCCGACACTGAGGTGGAGGGACTCCCACTGGTCCGGGTTGGGATGTCCACCGCTGGAGCTGCCGGGGCAGAGGACGGACGAGAGGTGTCTGACCTAGTCTTAACGGTTCCCTGGAGAAGAGTCGAGGTCAGCCAGGACTCCCTATTCTTCCTGGCTTGCGAAGTCATGGACTTGCATAAGGGGCAGGCCTTGACATTGTGGTCCCTTCCCAAACAGAGGAGACAGGCGGAATGGGGATCCTGAATAGGCACCTTACCGCCACAGATGTCACACTTCTTGAAGGGCGCTGGAGACATGGTCAAGAAGGGTGGAATAATCGAAGCTGAACGGTCCGAGGTCAAATACAAAGGAGAGACGGAATAATGGAAGTTAAACGGTCCGAAGTCGAAATGCAAGAGAGAGACGGAGTGGTCGAAGAGACAGTCAGAGGAAGCCAAGAGTGGTCAAATTCAGTCCGAGGTCAATACCAGTGATCCATTAGAAGCTATTAGAAGCTAGCGAAGTTCCCTCACAGCAGCAAACGTGGCGGAAAAAAAGGAACTAGGGAAAGAGCGGGAACGCAGGGGCTTTATAAGAGGTGGGCGGGGTTACCGCCAAAAAGTTTCTATATGTTGCAAAGTGTACTTTGCCCAGTGATTCTAGAAGTTTCCGAGCAGCACTGCGCCAGCGCAGTGAAACCCATTTGTATGATTCGCAGAGACCACGAAGAAGAAGGGGAATTCCTGCCCTGGGTTCAGTCGGGATCAATGGGAATCACCACTAGGCACGAAGACCCTTCCCTAACTCTCTCCTCTTTTTAGGGCCCGTGTGTTCAAATGTGGACCAACATCCCACCTTCCCCAGTTTTTGCAGCCTTGCCCTTTATCGCTGCTCAGAGGGCAACTATTTTATCAAGGTGAGGAGGGGAATTCTTTTTGTTGTTGTCCTTCTGGGGTGTTTTGGGGAGCGAGGGGTTATGTATAACCTGTCGGCTGTTGTTTGCCCAGCCTGGTTTAGGAAAGTGCGCTATGCTCTGCATCTATGCGTCTGGACCATCTCTGTTGGGAACCATTACAGGCTGAGTCTCCCTTGTCCAGAATAAATCCAAAAATCAACATATTTTTCATGGGAGGGGGGCTAAGAGAGTGACATCTATGCTTTCTGATGGTTCAATGTTCATATATTTTGTTTCATGCACACAGCTATTAAAAATATTGCAGGCTATGTGCATAGTGCGCATGTGAAACATAAATGAATTTTGTGTTTAGGCTTGGGTCCCATGTCCAAGATGTTTCATTTATTATGGAAGCATATGCAAATACTTGTATTCCAAAATCCAAAAACGCATAGAATCATAGAATCATAGAGTTGGAAGAGACCGCAAGGGCCATCCAGTCAAACTCCATGCCATGCAGGAAATCCAGATCAAAGGATCCCCGACAGATGGCCATCCAGCCTCTGGTCCTAAGCACTTTGGATACGGGAAACTCAGCCCATTTCTCCTGAGTCAATATCCTGTACTTCTAATGGGGATCCCTCCAGCAGAAGCCCCCTTGAATCCCATTTTGATAGAACCAAGTTCTATAAAGACCACATTTCCCCATCGCTGGGTCACCATTCTGGCACAAGCTCTACCTGAAAGAGTATAGGAATCTCCCTTTGCATTTCCAGAAAGCCAAACAAACTCTGTGTTTCTCTTTAGAGGGTTCCTTGCCCAGGTGAGAGCGGGAAGGCAGATGGACACGGCACTGACCAAGCGGAGACCACACCAGACCACACCTTTCCTTCCAGTCCTTTGACCACTCCTGCAACCACTCCTGCGACCACTTCCAAGTCTCCCCTGCAGAAGCTCGTGGATTTGCTTATTTTTAAGCCAACCACCACGGAGGTCCATGCTCCCCCTCCAACGGTCATGGCTGCCTCAGCCACCATGAAGGTCCATGCCACCATGGAGGTCCATGCTCCCTCTCCCACGGTCACGACTGCCTCAGCCACCACTCCTACGCCGGTTCCTCAGCTTCCCACAGGCACGGTCACTGCGAGAAGATCCTTCTTCAAGCTGCGGATGAAGTTCTCTAACCCGCCTTTTATCCCAACGGCTGCCTCCACCACTCCAACATCACCTCTGGTGTCCACCGTGGCCACGTCCACCGCCACACAGCCACCTGTGGAGTCTACTGGTCAGCCTGTGGCTACATCCACTGCCACAGAGCCACCTGTGGAGTCCACCAGCCAGACGCCTGTGGCTACGTCCTTCACCACAGAGACACCAGTGGAGTCCACCAGTCAGACGCCCGTGGCTACGTCCTTCACCACGAAGACACCTGTGGAGTCTACTGGTCAGCCTGTGGCTACGTCCACTGCCACAGAGCCAGCTGTGGAGTCCACCAGTCAGACGCCTGTGGCCACATCCACCACCTCCAGAGTCCGTCAGCCAGTCTTCCACAACTGTGGCTACCCCCACCACTCCGCCGCCAACTCTGGAGCCTGTCCAAGAAGGTGCCAGCACTGAAAGCCACACCATCATCATGCCAGGAACCAGCACCACAGCATCTCTTCCCCAGCAGCCGGGGACTGAAGCAACCAAGACCAAGCCCTTGACGGACTTATTATTGGAGTCTGTGCTGGAGCTTCTGGTCCCCAGTGCTGCCAGGCCAAAAAATAAAATGCCTGTTGGGGAAAGTTATCTCTTCGGAGACCGCGCCGCCTGTGGAGCATGCTCAACCCACCTCCGCTTCAACATCAGTGGTTCCCGAGATTTCCACCGCAACAGGATCTGTTGTTCCCAAGCGGACCAGCACCACGGCATAATCATCCGCCCAGTCCACTACCATGTCCTCTGTTACCAACGGCAGTACTGTGCTGGACATCTAATAACATATGACACCCAGCAACCAATGATATCTTTATTGGACCACCCAAAATGCCCAGTACTGTATGCATGTTGCATGCTTTTATTGTTTATTTATTTATATATTTAGAATATAGTGTTTTAACTGTGGGTTTCTGTGTTTTTCATTGTGTTTTCTATTTTAATGTGCTGTATCCAGGATTGGTGTCACGCAGTGCATAACTTAGGGTGTCTCACACACAAACACGCACCATGGATCTCCTCCCATAGCAGACCACACCAAATCCTTAGCAATGTCTTTTTATGCTACATGGCATGTGCAGAATGCACCTTTGCAGTCAGGCCTTTCCTCAGAGGGTCGGCTCCCTATGTTCCCTGCGTCTGGCCCACGGCTGCGACCCCCCTCTGATCCAGATGATGGAGAAGGTGGAAAACCACGGGGAAATCCCAAAAGGTAAAGCAATGGCAACCTTCACGCAGACTGCAAGGATTCTATGGTTGCTATGTCTATAGATGGGGAGTGTTTTCTCTCTCTCCGAATGTCAACTTAGGTAGATGCCAGGGCTGGGACTGCCTGCTTTGGCTGATATGCCAAGTGTGGCCCTTCCTAGAATCAGGGCACCTAAAGATGGGAACCTCAAGGCAATACCTTGCACTACCTTTCTAGCAAGTCCAGAAACTACAGCCGGTTCATACTATGGCATCCAGACAGAATCACTGGGTAATACTTGCCCATAGAGAATCATTGGAGGATATTTGCCCATAGAGAATCATTGGGTAATACTTGCCCATAGAGAATCATTGGGGAATATTTGCCCATAGAGAATCATTGGGGAATATTTGCCCATAGAGAATCATTGGGGAATATTTGCCCATAGGGAATCATTGGAGGATATTTGCCCATAGGGAATCATTGGGGAATATTTGCCCATAGAGAATCATTGGGGAATATTTGCCCATAGGGAATCATTGGGGAATATTTGCCCATAGGGAATCATTGGGGAATATTTGCCCATAGGGAATCATTGGGGAATATTTGCCCATAGGGAATCATTGGGGAATATTTGCCCATAGGGAATCATTGGGGAATATTTGCCCATAGGGAATCATTGGGGAATATTTGCCCATAGGGAATCATTGGGGAATATTTGCCCATAGGGAATCGTCTATTATCCCCTCTGTTGTAAACCGCTCGGATTCCCAGTGATTGGGCGGTATATAAAAAAATCATATTATTATTATTATTATTATTATTATTATTATTATTATTATCATCATTATTATTATTGCCCATAGGGAATCATTGGGGAACTCTGCTCTGCACCAGGAATAAGGGAAATTCCTGGCCTGGGTTTCTGTTGGGATAAATGGCAGTCACCACTAGGCATGAAGACCCTTCTCTCACTCTCTCCTCTTTCGTCCTTTTAGGGCCCGTGTGTTCAAATATGGACGAACATCCCACCTTCCCCAGTTTTTGCAGCATTGCCCTTTATCGCTGCTCAGAGGGGAACTATTTTGTTAACTTTTATTTTTATTGGCTTTTTCTTTTACAACCCTCTTTACAAGAAGCGTCTTATAGACATACATTTCTGGTTTTCTTCCTTATCCCCTCCCTATCCCTCCCTTTCCTCCCACCTCTGGAGTCCACCAGTCAGACGCCTGTGGCCACATCCACCAGTACAGAGCCACCTATGGAGTCTACTGGCCAGGCTATGGCTACATCCACTGCCACAGAGCCACGTATGGAGTCCACCAGCCAGACACCCGTGGCCACATCCACCACCACACAGCCACCTATGGAGTCTACTGGCCAGCCTGTGGCTACATCCACTGCGACAGAGCCACCTATGGAGTCCACCAGCCAGACACCCGTGGCCACATCCACCACCACACAGCCACCTATGGAGTCTACTGGCCAGCCTGTGGCTACATCCACTGCCACAGAGCCACCTATGGAGTCCACCAGCCAGACGCCCGTGGCCACATCCACCACCACAGAGCCACCTATGGAGTCTACTGGCCAGCCTGTGGCTACATCCACTGCCACAGAGCCACCTATGGAGTCCACCAGCCAGACGCCCGTGGCCACATCCGCCACCACAGAGCCACCTATGGAGTCTACTGGCCAGCCTGTGGCTACATCCACTGCCACAGTGCCACCTATGGAGTCTACTGGCCAGCCTGTGGCTACATCCACTGCCCCCGAGCCACCTATGGAGTCCACCAGCCAGACGCCTGTGGCCACATCCACCACCACAGAGCCACCTATGGAGTCTACTGGCCAGCCTGTGGCTACATCCACTGCCACAGAGCCACCTATGGAGTCTACTGGCCAGCCTGTGGCTACATCCACTGCCACAGAGCCACCAATGGAGTCTACTGGCCAGCCTGTGGCTACATCCACTGCCACAGAGCCACTATGGAGTCCACCAGCCAGACGCCCGTGGCCACATCCACCACCACACAGCCACCTATGGAGTCTACTGGCCAGCCTGTGGCTACATCCACCACCACAGAGCCACCTATGGAGTCTACTGGCCAGTCTGTGGCTACATCCACTGCCACAGAGCCACCTATGGAGTCTACTGGCCAGCCTGTGGCTACATCCACTGCCACAGAGCCACCTATGGAGTCCACCAGCCAGACGCCTGTGGCTACATCCACTGCCACAGAGCCACCTATGGAGTCTACTGGCCAGCCTGTGGCTACATCCACTGCCACAGAGCCACCTATGGAGTCTACTGGCCAGCCTGTGGCCACATCCACCACCACAGAGCAACCTATGGAGTCTACTGGCCAGCCTGTGGCTACATCCACTGCCACAGAGCCACTATGGAGTCCACCAGCCAGACACCTGTGGCCACATCCACCACCACAGAGCAACCTATGGAGTCTACTGGCCAGCCTGTGGCTACATCCACTGCGACAGAGCCACCTCTGGAGTCCACCAGCCAGACGCCCGTGGCCACATCCACCACCACACAGCCACTTATGGAGTCTACTGGCCAGCCTGTGGCTACATCCACTGCCACAGAGCCACCTATGGAGTCTACTGGCCAGCCTGTGGCTACATCCACTGCCACAGAGCCACTATGGAGTCCACCAGCCAGACGCCTGTGGCTACGTCCTTCACGACAGAGACACCAGTGGAGTCCACCAGTTAGACGCCCGTGGCTACGTCCTTCACCACGAAGACACCTGTGGAGTCTACTGGCCAGCCTGTGGCTACATCCACTGCCACAGAGCCACCTATGGAGTCTACTGGCCAGCCTGTGCCTACATCCACTGCCACAGAGCCACCTATGGAGTCTACTGGCCAGCCTGTGGCTACATCCACTGCCACAGAGCCACTATGGAGTCCACCAGCCAGACGCCTGTGGCTACGTCCTTCACCACGAAGACACCTGTGGAGTCTACTGGCCAGCCTGTGGCTACATCCACTGCCACAGAGCCACTATGGAGTCCACCAGCCAGACGCCCGTGGCCACATCCACCACCACACAGCCACCTATGGAGTCTACTGGCCAGCCTGTGGCTACATCCACTGCCACAGAGCCACCTATGGAGATACTGGCCAGCCTGTGGCTACATCCACTGCCACAGAGCCACTATGGAGTCCACCAGCCAGACGCCTGTGGCCACATCCACCAGCACACAGCCAACGCCAGAATCTGTCGGTCAGCCTTCTACAACTGTGGCTACCCCCACCACTCCGCCGCCAACTCTGGAGCCTGTGCAAGAAGGTGCCAGCACTGAAAGCCACACCATCATCATGCCAGGAACCAGCACCACAGCATCTCTTCCCCAGCAGCCGGGGACTGAAGCAACCAAGACCAAGCCCTTGACGGACTTATTATTGGAGTCTGTGCTGGAGCTTCTGGTCCCCAGTGCTGCCAGGCCAAAAAATAAAATGCCTGTTGGGGAAAGTTATCTCTTCGGAGACCGCGCCGCCTGTGGAGCATGCTCAACCCACCTCCGCTTCAACATCAGTGGTTCCCGAGATTTCCACCGCAACAGGATCTGTTGTTCCCAAGCGGACCAGCACCACGGCATAATCATCCGCCCAGTCCACTACCATGTCCTCTGTTACCAACGGCAGTACTGTGCTGGACATCTAATAACATATGACACCCAGCAACCAATGATATCTTTATTGGACCACCCAAAATGCCCAGTATGCATGTTGCATGCTTTTATTGTTTATTTATTTATATATTTAGAATATAGTGTTTTAACTGTGGGTTTCTGTGTTTTTCATTGTGTTTTCTATTTTAATGTGCTGTATCCAGGATTGGTGTCACGCAGTGCATAACTTAGGGTGTCTCACACACAAACACGCACCATGGATCTCCTCCCATAGCAGACCACACCAAATCCTTAGCAATGTCTTTTTATGCTACATGGCATGTGCAGAATGCACCTTTGCAGTAATTCAATGGATTGCTCCCCAAATACTGTGAGTATTCCTTACCTACGGCATATATTGTATAAACTCGATTATAGATCGACTTCATAAGTCAAGGGCATGAAACAAAGGATGTAAAGCAGTGGTTCTCAACTGTCCTAATGCTGCGACCTTTTAAGACAGTTCCTCATGTTGTGGTGACCCCACGGATAGAGGAGCAGTACCTTGGTTCCTATGACCATCAGAAATATGTGTTTTCCGATGGTCTTAGGCAGACCCTGTGAAAGGGGTCGCAACCCACAGGTTGAGAAACGCTGATGTAAAGGATGAGGCAAAGGGAAATGATGCCAAAGAAAAGTCTCTCAGGCGTAACTGTGCTCATACTAAAGGCTGGATAGACGAGAGAGTAGAGGGATCCCTGCCTCTTTTTGGTGCTTCCAGGATGGACAAAGCTAGTGAAGGCGAACCTATGGCACGCATGCCAGCGGTGGCACTCAGAGCCCTCTCTGTGGGCACACATGCTGTTGCCCCAGCACAGACTTTGCCAGAGTTTGTAACTAGAAAGCCAGAGGGACGTGGCACTTTGCGATAAATAAGTTGCTTTTGGGTTGTTCAAACATGGACGAACATCCCACCTTCCCCAGTTTTTGCAGCATTGCCCTTTATCGCTGCTCAGAGGGGAACTATTTTCTCAAGGGAGGGGGGAAATTCTTGGAAGAATGATGATTTTAATTGGTTTTTAAATTCTTATAGCAAAAAATTTAAAACATTTTAATCTTTTGACCACTTTGGGTCCTTTTCTGGGATAAAGGCAACATACAAATGAAATGAAATGAAATGACATAAGCAAAAACAACCAAGAAGGGCAACACTTGATTGAGAGATTGCCTGTTGACAGTCATTGAGAAAGACTTGCCCATAGGAAACCATGGAAAAATAGTTGCCCATAGAGAATCATTGGGGAATGCCTGCCCATAGGAAATCATTGGGGAAGACTTGCCCATTGATCTATTTTTCCTTGACTTGCAAAAAGCCTTCTATTCAGTCAGATGGGAAAGTATATTGAAGATATTAGATAGAATGAGTATAGGAAGTAACCTTCAGAAAAGCATAGAAGGAATTTATAAAGATCATAAAGCAAAAATTGATATTAATGGGGAAAAATCTTGATTAAGAAGATAAACAAAGACAAAATTTGAAAGGCCTAAAAATTTTAAAAACTGAGTATGAAGTCAAGGCCTCTGCTGATGATTTGATAGTAAATTTAGAGAAGCCCCTGGACGGTGCAGGAAATCTAATGGACATATTGGAAGATTTTGGTAGGATTAGTGGTTGCAACGTTACTTTGAATGCATTTTCTGCAAAGTTTTATCCCTTGTTTAAACTTAAACAGCTGGACTGTCCATTTTGTCTTTGTTTTAAATGCTGTTTCATCCTATTGTGGTCCCTTTTACTCAGGGACAGCAGCCCAGCCCAGGAGGAGTACTCAGGAGGAGGACCAGAGTCTCTGGCCCCACAACTTCTCTTTGTGGCTTGGGGTAAGTGGGCATGTTCCTTTCCCCTCTGACTTGGGGGGCAGGGTCCGCAAGGGGCCCGTTCGGCCCAAGGGAAGGGCTTGGGCACGCCGCCTCCCAGGCTCCTTCGCGGCCCTTGCAGCCCTAGTGGCTAGAGGGCTATTCTTGATATGTTTTTTTAAACTCTAGGGGATGATGGAGATGAAGATAGGAATTCTGGGTTCGTAAGTGGAGGCGGGAGAGAAGAAAAGTAAATAGATTAGATAGGGAGAATGCTGTGGAGTCTACTGGTCAGCCTGTGGCTACGTCCACCAACACAGAGCCACCTGTGGAGTCCACCAGCCAGACGCCTGTGGCTACGTCTTTCATCACAAAGTCACCTGTGGAGTCCACCAGTCAGACACCCATGGCTACGTCCTTCACCACAAAGACACCTGTGGAGTCTACTGGTCAGCCTGTGGCTACGTCCACCAACACAGAGCCACCTGTGGAGTCCACCAGTCAGGCGCCTGTGGCTACGTCTTTCATCACAAAGACACATGTGGAGTCCACCAGTCAGACACCCATGGCTACGTCCTTCACCACAAAGACACCTGTGGAGTCTACTGGTCAGCCTGTGGCTACGTCCACCAACACAGAGCCACCTGTGGAGTCCACCAGTCAGACACCCATGGCTACGTCCTTCCCCACAAAGACACCTGTGGAGTCTACTGGTCAGCCTGTGGTTGCGTCCACCAACACAGAGCCACCTGTGGAGTCCACCAGTCAGGCGCCTGTGGCTACGTCTTTCATCACAAAGACACATGTGGAGTCCACCAGTCAGACACCCATGGCTACGTCCTTCACCACAAAGACACCTGTGGAGTCTACTGGTCAGCCTGTGGCTACGTCCACCAACACAGAGCCACCTGTGGAGTCCACCAGCCAGACGCCTGTGGCTATGTCTTTCATCACAAAGACACATGTGGAGTCCACCAGTCAGACACCCATGGCTACGTCCTTCACCACAGAGACACGTGTGGAGTCTACTGGTCAGACTGTGGCTACATCCACCGCCACAGAGCCACCTCTGGAGTCCACCAGTCAGACGCCCGTGGCCACATCCACCACCACACAGCCACCTATGGAGTCTACTGGGCATCCTGTGGCTACATCCACTGCCACAGAGCCACCTATGGAGTCAATGAGGACCAGCCCTCCCTTCAGCCACCATCTGGGAGAGAGAGGCAGGCGAGCTCCAACTGCCTTCCTTGAAGAGGACCAGCCCTCCCTTCAGCCACCATCTGGGAGAGAGAGGCAGGTGAGCTCCAATTGCCTTCCTCGAAGAGGACCAGCCCTCCCTTCAGCCACCATCTGGGAGAGAGAGGCAGGCGAGCTCCAATTGCCTTCCTCGAAGAGGACCAGCCCTCCCTTCAGCCACCATCTGGAAGGGGAGAGAGAGGCAGGCGAGGTCCAACTGCCTTCCTCGAAGAGGACCAGCCCTCCCTTCAGCCACCATCTTGAAGGGGAGAGAGGCAGGCGAGCTCCACCAGGCCTGCCTGAAAGAAGCAGAGCCCTCCCTCCGGTCCATCTGCCTTGGTCCAGGCCTCAGAGGGAGAGAAGAATGCTGGACCTGATCCCCTCCCCCCTCACCATTCCCTTCTCCTTTTGTGTCGTGTCTTTTAGATTGTAAGCCTGCGGGCAGGGAACTGTCTGGTTACAAATAATAATAAATGTAAGCCGCCCTGATAGCCATTAGGGCTGAAGGGCGGGATATAAATACCTAAATAAATAAATAATAAATACTGGCCAGCCTGTGGCTACATCCACTGCCACAGAGCCACTATGGAGTCCACCAGCCAGACGCCTGTGGCTACGTCCTTCACCACGAAGACACCTGTGGAGTCTACTGGCCAGCCTGTGGCTACATCCACTGCCACAGAGCCACTATGGAGTCCACCAGCCAGACGCCTGTGGCTACGTCCTTCACCACGAAGACACCTATGGAGTCTACTGGCCAGCCTGTGGCTACATCCACTGCCACAGAGCCACTATGGAGTCCACCAGCCAGACGCCTGTGGCTACGTCCTTCACCACGAAGACACCTGTGGAGTCTACTGGCCAGCCTGTGGCTACATCCACTGCCACAGAGCCACTATGGAGTCCACCAGCCAGACGCCTGTGGCTACGTCCTTCACCACGAAGACACCTATGGAGTCTACTGGCCAGCCTGTGGCTACATCCACTGCCACAGAGCCACTATGGAGTCCACCAGCCAGACGCCTGTGGCTACGTCCTTCACCACGAAGACACCTATGGAGTCTACTGGCCAGCCTGTGGCTACATCCACTGCCACAGAGCCACTATGGAGTCCACCAGCCAGACGCCTGTGGCTACGTCCTTCACCACGAAGACACCTGTGGAGTCTACTGGCCAGCCTGTGGCTACATCCACTGCCACAGAGCCACTATGGAGTCTACTGGCCAGCCTGTGGCTACATCCACTGCCACAGAGCCACCTATGGAGTCTACTGGCCAGCCTGTGGCTACGTCCACTGCCAAAGAGCCACTATGGAGTCTACTGGCCAGCCTGTGGCTACATCCACCACCACAGAGCCACCTATGGAGTCTACTGGCCAGCCTGTGGCTACATCCACTGCCACAGAGCCACCTATGGAGTCTACTGGCCAGCCTGTGGCTACATCCACTGCCACAGAGCCACTATGGAGTCCACCAGCCAGACGCCTGTGGCTACGTCCTTCACCACGAAGACACCTGTGGAGTCTACTGGCCAGCCTGTGGCTACATCCACTGCCACAGAGCCACTATGGAGTCTACTGGCCAGCCTGTGGCTACATCCACCACCAGAGAGCCTCCTATGGAGTCAATGAGGACCAGCCCTCCCTTCAGCCACCATCTGGGAGAGAGAGGCAGGTGAGCTCCAACTGCCTTCCTCGAAGAGGACCAGCCCTCCCTTCAGTCACCATCTGGAAGGGGAGAGAGGCAGGCGAGCTCCACCAGGCCTGCCTGAAAGAAGCAGAGCCCTCCCTCCGGTCCATCTGCCTTGGTCCAGGCCTCAGAGGGAGAGAAGAATGCTGGACCTGATCCCCTGCCCCCTCACCATTCCCTTCGCCTTTTGTGTCGTGTCTTTTAGATTGTAAGCCTGCGGGCAGGGAACTGTCTGGTTACAAATAATAATAAATGTAAGCCGCCCTGATAGCCATTAGGGCTGAAGGGCGGGATATAAATACCTAAATAAATAAATAATAAATACTGGCCAGCCTGTGGCTACGTCCACTGCCACAGAGCCACTATGGAGTCCACCAGCCAGACGCCTGTGGCTACGTCCTTCACGACAGAGACACCAGTGGAGTCCACCAGTTAGACGCCCGTGGCTACGTCCTTCACCACGAAGACACCTGTGGAGTCTACTGGCCAGCCTGTGGCTACATCCACTGCCACAGAGCCACTATGGAGTCCACCAGCCAGACGCCTGTGGCTACGTCCTTCACCACGAAGACACCTGTGGAGTCTACTGGCCAGCCTGTGGCTACATCCACTGCCACAGAGCCACTATGGAGTCCACCAGCCAGACGCCTGTGGCTACGTCCTTCACGACAGAGACACCAGTGGAGTCCACCAGTTAGACGCCCGTGGCTACGTCCTTCACCACGAAGACACCTGTGGAGTCTACTGGCCAGCCTGTGGCTACATCCACTGCCACAGAGCCACTATGGAGTCCACCAGCCAGACGCCCGTGGCCACATCCACCACCACACAGCCACCTATGGAGTCTACTGGCCAGCCTGTGGCTACATCCACTGCCACAGAGCCACCTATGGAGTCTACTGGCCAGCCTGTGGCTACATCCACTGCCACAGAGCCACTATGGAGTCCACCAGCCAGATGCCTGTGGCCACATCCACCAGCACAGAGCCAATGCCAGAATCTGTCGGTCAGCCTTCTACAACTGTGGCTACCCCTACCACTCCGCCGCCAACTCTGGAGCCTGTGCAAGAAGGTGCCAGCACTGAAAGCCACACCATCATCATGCCAGGAACCAGCACCACAGCATCTCTTCCCCAGCAGCCGGGGACTGAAGCAACCAAGACCAAGCCCTTGACGGACTTATTATTGGAGTCTGTGCTGGAGCTTCTGGTCCCCAGTGCTGCCAGGCCAAAAAATAAAATGCCTGTTGGGGAAAGTTATCTCTTCGGAGACCGCGCCGCCTGTGGAGCATGCTCAACCCACCTCCGCTTCAACATCAGTGGTTCCCGAGATTTCCACCGCAACAGGATCTGTTGTTCCCAAGCGGACCAGCACCACGGCATAATCATCCGCCCAGTCCACTACCATGTCCTCTGTTACCAACGGCAGTACTGTGCTGGACATCTAATAACATATGACACCCAGCAACCAATGATATCTTTATTGGACCACCCAAAATGCCCAGTGTGCATGTTGCATGCTTTTATTATTTATTTATTTAGAATATAGTGTTTTAACTGTGGGTTTCTGTGTTTTTCATTGTGTTTTCTATTTTAATGTGCTGTATCCAGGATTGGTGTCACGCAGTGCATAACTTAGGGTGTCTCACACACAAACACGCACCATGGATCTCCTCCCATAGCAGACCACACCAAATCCTTAGCAATGTCTTTTTATGCTACATGGCATGTGCAGAATGCACCTTTGCAGTAATTCAATGGATTGCTCCCCAAATACTGTGAGTATTCCTTACCTACGGCATATATTGTATAAACTCGATTATAGATCGACTTCATAAGTCAAGGGCATGAAACAAAGGATGTAAAGCAGTGGTTCTCAACTGTCCTAATGCTGCGACCTTTTAAGACAGTTCCTCATGTTGTGGTGACCCCACGGATAGAGGAGCAGTACCTTGGTTCCTATGACCATCAGAAATATGTGTTTTCCGATGGTCTTAGGCAGACCCTGTGAAAGGGGTCGCAACCCACAGGTTGAGAAACGCTGATGTAAAGGATGAGGCAAAGGGAAATGATGCCAAAGAAAAGTCTCTCAGGCGTAACTGTGCTCATACTAAAGGCTGGATAGACGAGAGAGTAGAGGGATCCCTGCCTCTTTTTGGTGCTTCCAGGATGGACAAAGCTAGTGAAGGCGAACCTATGGCACGCATGCCAGCGGTGGCACTCAGAGCCCTCTCTGTGGGCACACATGCTGTTGCCCCAGCACAGACTTTGCCAGAGTTTGTAACTAGAAAGCCAGAGGGACGTGGCACTTTGCGATAAATAAGTTGCTTTTGGGTTGTTCAAACATGGACGAACATCCCACCTTCCCCAGTTTTTGCAGCATTGCCCTTTATCGCTGCTCAGAGGGGAACTATTTTCTCAAGGGAGGGGGGAAATTCTTGGAAGAATGATGATTTTAATTGGTTTTTAAATTCTTATAGCAAAAAATTTAAAACATTTTAATCTTTTGACCACTTTGGGTCCTTTTCTGGGATAAAGGCAACATACAAATGAAATGAAATGAAATGATATAAGCAAAAACAACCAAGAAGGGCAACACTTGATTGAGAGATTGCCTGTTGACAGTCATTGAGAAAGACTTGCCCATAGGAAACCATGGAAAAATAGTTGCCCATAGAGAATCATTGGGGAATGCCTGCCCATAGGAAATCATTGGGGAAGACTTGCCCATTGATCTATTTTTCCTTGACTTGCAAAAAGCCTTCTATTCAGTCAGATGGGAAAGTATATTGAAGATATTAGGTATAATGAGTATAGGAAGTAACCTTCAGAAAAGCATAGAAGGAATTTATAAAGATCATAAAGCAAAAATTGATATTAATGGGGAAAAATCTTGATTAAGAAGATAAACAAAGACAAAATTTGAAAGGCCTAAAAATTTTAAAAACTGAGTATGAAGTCAAGGCCTCTCTCTGCTGATGATTTGATAGTAAATTTAGAGAAGCCCCTGGACGGTGCAGGAAATCTAATGGACATATTGGAAGATTTTGGTAGGATTAGTGGTTGCAACGTTACTTTGAATGCATTTTCTGCAAAGTTTTATCAGCTTGTTTAAACTTAAACGGCTGGATTGTCCATTTTGTCTTTGTTTTAAATGCTGTTTCATCCTATTGTGGTCCCTTTTACTCAGGGACAGCAGCCCAGCCCAGGAGGAGTACTCAGGAGGAGGACCAGAGTCTCTGGCCCCACAACTTCTCTTTGTGGCTTGGGGTAAGTGGGCATGTTCCTTTCCCCTCTGACTTGGGGGGCAGGGTCCGCAAGGGGCCCGTTCGGCCCAAGGGAAGGGCTTGGGCACGCCGCCTCCCAGGCTCCTTCGCGGCCCTTGCAGCCCTAGTGGCTAGAGGGCTATTCTTGATATGTTTTTTTAAACTCTAGGGGATGATGGAGATGAAGATAGGAATTCTGGGTTCGTAAGTGGAGGCGGGAGAGAAGAAAAGTAAATAGATTAGATAGGGAGAATGCTGTGGAGTCTACTGGTCAGCCTGTGGCTACGTCCACCAACACAGAGCCACCTGTGGAGTCCACCAGTCAGACACCCATGGCTACGTCCTTCCCCACAAAGACACCTGTGGAGTCTACTGGTCAGCCTGTGGTTGCGTCCACCAACACAGAGCCACCTGTGGAGTCCACCAGTCAGGCGCCTGTGGCTACGTCTTTCATCACAAAGTCACCTGTGGAGTCCACCAGTCAGACACCCATGGCTACGTCCTTCACCACAAAGACACCTGTGGAGTCTACTGGTCAGCCTGTGGCTACGTCCACCAACACAGAGCCACCTGTGGAGTCCACCAGCCAGACGCCTGTGGCTACGTCTTTCATCACAAAGACACATGTGGAGTCCACCAGTCAGACACCCATGGCTACGTCCTTCACCACAGAGACACGTGTGGAGTCTACTGGTCAGACTGTGGCTACATCCACTGCCACAGAGCCACCTATGGAGCCTACTGGCCAGCCTGTGGCTACATCCACCGCCACAGAGCCACCTCTGGAGTCCACCAGTCAGACGCCCGTGGCCACATCCACCACCACACAGCCACCTATGGAGTCTACTGGCCATCCTGTGGCTACATCCACTGCCACAGAGCCACCTATGGAGTCAATGAGGACCAGCCCTCCCTTCAGCCACCATCTGGGAGAGAGAGGCAGGCGAGCTCCAACTGCCTTCCTCGAAGAGGACCAGCCCTCCCTTCAACCACCATCTGGGAGAGAGAGGCAGGTGAGCTCCAATTGCCTTCCTCGAAGAGGACCAGCCCTCCCTTCAGCCACCATCTGGAAGGGGAGAGAGAGGCAGGTGAGCTCCAATTGCCTTCCTCGAAGAGGACCAGCCCTCCCTTCAACCACCATCTGGGAGAGAGAGGCAGGTGAGCTCCAATTGCCTTCCTCGAAGAGGACCAGCCCTCCCTTCAGCCACCATCTGGAAGGGGAGAGAGAGGCAGGCGAGCTCCAACTGCCTTCCTTGAAGAGGACCAGCCCTCCCTTCAGCCACCATCTGGAAGGGGAGAGAGAGGCAGGCGAGCTCCAACTGCCTTCCTTGAAGAGGACCAGCCCTCCCTTCAGCCACCATCTGGAAGGGGAGAGAGAGGCAGGCGAGCTCCAACTGCCTTCCTTGAAGAGGACCAGCCCTCCCTTCAGCCACCATCTGGGAGAGAGAGGCAGGCGAGCTCCAACTGCCTTCCTTGAAGAGGACCAGCCCTCCCTTCAGCCACCATCTGGGAGAGAGAGGCAGGTGAGCTCCAATTGCCTTCCTCGAAGAGGACCAGCCCTCCCTTCAGCCACCATCTGGGAGAGAGAGGCAGGCGAGCTCCAATTGCCTTCCTCGAAGAGGACCAGCCCTCCCTTCAGCCACCATCTGGAAGGGGAGAGAGAGGCAGGCGAGCTCCAACTGCCTTCCTCAATGAGGACCAGCCCTCCCTTCAGCCACCATCTGGAAGGGGAGAGAGAGGCAGGCGAGCTCCAACTGCCTTCCTCGAAGAGGACCAGCCCTCCCTTCAGCCACCATCTGGGAGAGAGAGGCAGGCGAGGTCCAACTGCCTTCCTCGAAGAGGACCAGCCCTCCCTTCAGCCACCATCTTGAAGGGGAGAGAGGCAGGCGAGCTCCACCAGGCCTGCCTGAAAGAAGCAGAGCCCTCCCTCCGGTCCATCTGCCTTGGTCCAGGCCTCAGAGGGAGAGAAGAATGCTGGACCTGATCCCCTCCCCCCTCACCATTCCCTTCTCCTTTTGTGTCGTGTCTTTTAGATTGTAAGCCTGCGGGCAGGGAACTGTCTGGTTACAAATAATAATAAATGTAAGCCGCCCTGATAGCCATTAGGGCTGAAGGGCGGGATATAAATACCTAAATAAATAAATAATAAATACTGGCCAGCCTGTGGCTACGTCCACTGCCACAGAGCCACTATGGAGTCCACCAGCCAGACGCCTGTGGCTACGTCCTTCACCACGAAGACACCTATGGAGTCTACTGGCCAGCCTGTGGCTACATCCACTGCCACAGAGCCACTATGGAGTCCACCAGCCAGACGCCTGTGGCTACGTCCTTCACCACGAAGACACCTGTGGAGTCTACTGGCCAGCCTGTGGCTACATCCACTGCCACAGAGCCACCTATGGAGTCTACTGGCCAGCCTGTGGCTACGTCCACTGCCACAGAGCCACTATGGAGTCTACTGGCCAGCCTGTGGCTACATCCACCACCACAGAGCCACCTATGGAGTCTACTGGCCAGCCTGTGGCTACATCCACTGCCACAGAGCCACTATGGAGTCTACTGGCCAGCCTGTGGCTACACCCACTGCCACAGAGCCACCTATGGAGTCTACTGGCCAGCCTGTGGCTACATCCACTGCCACAGAGCCACTATGGAGTCTACTGGCCAGCCTGTGGCTACATCCACCACCAGAGAGCCACCTATGGAGTCAATGAGGACCAGCCCTCCCTTCAGCCACCATCTGGGAGAGAGAGGCAGGTGAGCTCCAACTGCCTTCCTCGAAGAGGACCAGCCCTCCCTTCAGCCACCATCTGGAAGGGGAGAGAGGCAGGCGAGCTCCACCAGGCCTGCCTGAAAGAAGCAGAGCCCTCCCTCCGGTCCATCTGCCTTGGTCCAGGCCTCAGAGGGAGAGAAGAATGCTGGACCTGATCCCCTGCCCCCTCACCATTCCCTTCGCCTTTTGTGTCGTGTCTTTTAGATTGTAAGCCTGCGGGCAGGGAACTGTCTGGTTACAAATAATAATAAATGTAAGCCGCCCTGATAGCCATTAGGGCTGAAGGGCGGGATATAAATACCTAAATAAATAAATAATAAATACTGGCCAGCCTGTGGCTACATCCACTGCCACAGAGCCACTATGGAGTCCACCAGCCAGACGCCTGTGGCTACGTCCTTCACCACGAAGACACCTGTGGAGTCTACTGGCCAGCCTGTGGCTACATCCACTGCCACAGAGCCACTATGGAGTCCACCAGCCAGACGCCTGTGGCTACGTCCTTCACCACGAAGACACCTATGGAGTCTACTGGCCAGCCTGTGGCTACATCCACTGCCACAGAGCCACTATGGAGTCCACCAGCCAGACGCCTGTGGCTACGTCCTTCACCACGAAGACACCTGTGGAGTCTACTGGCCAGCCTGTGGCTACATCCACTGCCACAGAGCCACTATGGAGTCCACCAGCCAGACGCCTGTGGCTACGTCCTTCACGACAGAGACACCAGTGGAGTCCACCAGTTAGACGCCAGTGGCTACGTCCTTCACCACGAAGACACCTGTGGAGTCTACTGGCCAGCCTGTGGCTACATCCACTGCCACAGAGCCACTATGGAGTCCACCAGCCAGACGCCTGTGGCTACGTCCTTCACGACAGAGACACCAGTGGAGTCCACCACTTAGACGCCCGTGGCTACGTCCTTCACCACGAAGACACCTGTGGAGTCTACTGGCCAGCCTGTGGCTACGTCCACCAACACAGAGCCACCTGTGAAGTCCACCAGTCAGGCGCCTGTGGCTACGTCTTTCATCACAAAGACACATGTGGAGTCCACCAGTCAGACACCCATGGCTACGTCCTTCCCCACAAAGACACCTGTGGAGTCTACTGGTCAGCCTGTGGTTACGTCCACCAACACAGAGCCACCTGTGGAGTCCACCAGCCAGATGCCTGTGGCTACGTCTTTCATCACAAAGACACATGTGGAGTCCACCAGTCAGACGCCCATGGCTACGTCCTTCACCACAAAGACACCTGTGGAGTCTATTGGTCAGCCTGTGGTTACGTCCACCAACACAGAGCCACCTGTGGAGTCCACCAGTCAGGCGCCTGTGGCTACGTCTTTCATCACAAAGACACATGTGGAGTCCACCAGTCAGACACCCATGGCTACGTCCTTCCCCACAAAGACACCTGTGGAGTCTACTGGTCAGCCTGTGTCTACGTCCACCAACACAGAGCCACCTGTGGAGTCCACCAGTCAGGCGCCTGTGGCTACGTCTTTCATCACAAAGACACATGTGGAGTCCACCAGTCAGACACCCATGGCTACGTCCTTCCCCACAAAGACACCTGTGGAGTCTACTGGTCAGCCTGTGGCTACGTCCACCAACACAGAGCCACCTGTGGAGTCCACCAGTCAGGCGCCTGTGGCTACGTCTTTCATCACAAAGACACATGTGGAGTCCACCAGTCAGACACCCATGGCTACGTCCTTCCCCACAAAGACACCTGTGGAGTCTACTGGTCAGCCTGTGGCTACGTCCACCAACACAGAGCCACCTGTGGAGTCCACCAGCCAGACGCCTGTGGCTACGTCTTTCATCACAAAGTCACCTGTGGAGTCCACCAGTCAGACACCCATGGCTACGTCCTTCACCACAGAGACACGTGTGGAGTCTACTGGTCAGACTGTGGCTATGTCCACTGCCACAGAGCCACCTGTGGAGTCCACCAGTCAGACGCCTGTGGCCACATCCACCACCACAGAGCCACCTCCAGAGTCTGTCGGCCAGTCTTCTACAACTGTGGCTACCCCCACCACTCCGCCGCCAACTCTGGAGCCTGTCCAAGAAGGTGCCAGCACTGAAGGCCACACCATCATCATGCCAGGAACCAGCACCACAGCATCTCTTCCCCAGCAGCCGGGGACTGAAGCAACCAAGACCAAGCCCTTGACGGACTTATTATTAGCGTCTGTGCTGGAGCTTCTGGTCCCCAGTGCTGCCAGGCCAAAAATACAACGTCTGTTGGGGAAAGTAATCTCTTCAGAGACCGCGCCACCTGTGGAGCATGCTTCAACAAGGACTACAGCAGTTCCTGAGATTTCCACCACCACAGCTGCTACCACAACAGGATCTGTTGTTCCCAAGCTGACCAGCACCACAGCAAGTAAATAGATTAGATAGGGAGAATGCTGCTTTGAAGGAAGAGAATTCGTGATTAAGAGCAGAGTGTGACAGGCATATCCCATGTGGAACGGGCCCAGTGACGAAGCAGAGGGAAGAGGGCCATTTCCTTTGGCGCCAAGGAGGAGGAGGAGGAGGAGGAGGACGAAGTGAGTGACTATTTTCAATATTTCCCCCCCTTGTGTGTTTTTACTATTTCCCCCTGTGTATTTTTATTTATTATTCTGTCTAGGAATAATGCCAAAATGTCCTCCATTTTGATCATGCCTAAGAAACATGCATTTATATTAACATTTTTAAAAAAAAAAATCATCAAATTTTTTGCATGTCCTCCATTTTAAAAAAATATGTCCTACATTTGAAAATGTTATCCTATCCTACATTTGTCCTACTTGTCCCGGTTTGGAGGTCCTGACTTATGGCAACCCTAGTCTTCTCCCATCAAGAACCTATGCATATACACCGTAGAATCTTCCTGGAGAAGACAGAAATATTTGGCCAGATGTTGGTGGACTGCAACTCCCATCATTCCTTCCGTTGGCTCTGTTGGCTAGCCTGATGGGAGATGGTGTCCAACCAGGTCTGGAGGGCTGAGCGTTCCCCGTCCCAGACACCAATTTTCTCATAGATCTAGCTTAGTGTAGACTAGTGGTTTAGGCAACAATTCTGGAGGCAAGAGTTCAATCGTTGGCTCGCCCATAAAATCCACCTTGGGCAAGTCACACTCTCTCAGCCTCAGGGGAAGGCAAGGGCAAACCTTCGCTGAGCAAATCCTGCCAAGAAACCTCTCTGATAGCTTTGGTTTAAGGCTGCCTTAAGTCAGAAACGACTTGAAGGAGCACGGCCACCGCAACAAGGTGAACCTAGCAAGCTTCTTCTAGCTCTTTCCTCATGAGGCATGGTTTCCAGGCCCTACTTGCCCATAGGAAATCATTGGGGGATACATGCCCATAGGCTGCCAGGCCAAAAATACAACATCTGTTGGGGAAAGTAATCTCTTTGGAGACCGCGCCACCTGGGGAACATGGTCAACCGACCTCCGCTTCAACAACGACTACAGCAGTTCCTGAGATTTCCACCACAACAGGATCTGTTGTTCCCAAGCTGACCAGCACCACTGTTGCCCCCACCGCAGCGCAATCCTCTGCCCAGTCCACCACCATGTCCTCTGTTACCACTGGTGGTAGCCATGCTGGACATCTAGTAACATAGGGTCACCATTCTGGCAGAAGTTCTACCTGATATGTTCCTGCCTTTCAGCCAACTGAGAAAAGAGTATAGGAATCTCCCCTTGCATTTCCAGAAAGCCAAACAAACTCTGTATTTCTTTTTAGATGGTTCCTTGCCCAGGTGAGAAATCATTGGGGGGTACATGCCCATAGGAAATCATTGGGGAATATTTGCCTACACGGAATCATTGGAGAATACTTGCCCATAGGGAATTATTGGGGAATATAGCCATACCAACCAAAATGCAGAGTATGCATGATTCCCCTAGTTGCCCCACGGCCAGAATGAGGAGGAGGCCAGCTGGCCAAAGATACCCCTCCGTACCATCTGAACCGAGAAGGGAAAGAGCAACATGCAAATTGTTTTTCTCTCCCCAAATTGTTTTCCTCTCCCCAGTCCACCAACACGACCTCTGCCACCACCAGCAGCACCCATGCTGGACATAGAGAATAGGGTAGACCTATTGTGTCAGGCTGTGGTCCTAATTTAATCCAGCCCCCCAATGGCCTTGCTTTGGCAGATGGACATGGCACGGACCAAGCGGAGACAACACCAGTCAACACCTTGACTTCTCTGACTCCTGGGATAACTTCTCCTGGAGACACTGGCTGCTTCAGTCCACCACCACCACCATGTCCTCTGTAAGACAGCTGTTACTATGTTGTGCTATGTTGTGTTGCATTATCGTATTTTTGTATTGTTGTAATTGTATTGTATTGTAGTATTTTATTGTTTAAGGAAAGCTATTAAAAGTTACGAGTTACTAACTTGAAGGTATCCTTTGCTTATCTCACTGCGGCATGATGCCTAGTCTAGCCTGATGTCACAATGTTCCGCCTCATCTTTTCAACAAGGATGAGTAGACCTTTTCTCATTGTCCCACTTTAGTACTAAGCCTGGGTAACATAAGCCGAAACACTGGAGTTGCAGAGCCTAATGTTATACCCACCCAACCATTTGCTATTTTGTAAGTTAAGCTCGAGCAAGTCCAAAATGGGGGTGGCTCTGATACCCATGAAGAGCGTCTTAGGGAGCTGGGTGTGTTTAGCCTGGAGAAGAGAAGGTTTAGGGGTGACATGATAGGTATGTCTAAATATTTGAAAGAATGTCCTATTGAGGAGGGAACAAGCTCGCCTCAAGGTTGCTATAAGCAAGAAAGGATCTGAAAGCACACAACAGAGGTGTTAGAAGGCCTGGTCCGAGGGACCTGCAATGAGCTTCCACTCTGTCTACTTACTGTAGTCCCCTCTGTGATGCAAATTGATCCTCTTTGGGATCTTGTTCTCTTCCCTCAACTCCCTCAGAGCTAGAGATATGGCTAGATCAGAACACCGCCCTGAGTAACTTTTCTATCTTAGGATGGAGGGCCTATGATACAGACAAGGCTGCATCTCCATTGCTTTTTCACCTTTGCATCTTTTTTTTTTTTTGATGTGTGTGTGTGTTTAATAATGTTTTTTCCCCTCCACATTCAATAAAATAAACTCCCAAATTTTTTAATCTCAATGTCCGTTTATAGGAAAAGCAAAAGGCTTTAAAGCAAGACCAGCCTGTTCAGAAAGCTTCTTCGTGTTCCGTTTTACAAACAAAATCATTGAAGGGCCACACTATTGTTAAATATACTATATCTACACAGACCTTTAAATATACCACTTGATTTGGGTCTCCAAGAGAGGCTCTACAATAAACATGACATATGACTACAGCCTCTATTCTGCTCCGGTCAGGCCCCACCTGGAAGACTGTGTCCAGTTCTGGGCACCACAATTCAAAATGGATGTGGAGAAACTAGAGCATGTCCATAGGAGGGTGACTAAAATGGTGAAGGGTCGGAAAACTATAAAGCTCTATGAGGAAAGACTCAGGGAGCTGGGGATGTTCAGCCTGGGGAAGAGATAGTTAAAAGGTGATATGTTTGCCCTGTTTAAATATTTGAAAGGATGCCATATTGAGGAGGGAACAAGCTTATTTTCTGCTGCTCCAGAGACTAGGACCGAGAGCAATGGATGCAAACTGCAGGAAAAGAGATTCCACCTCAACATTAGGAAGACCTTCATGACAGTAAGGGCTGTTTGACAGTGGAACAAACTCCCTCTGAGTATTGTGGAGTCTCCTTCCTTAGAGGTCTTTAAATAGAAGCTGGTGGCCATATTTTGGGGATGCTTTGATTGAGATTTCCTGCATGGCAGAATGGGGTTGGACTGGATGGCCCTTGAGGTCTCTTCCAACTCTATGATTCTATGACACCTTTGCATCTTAATGCTGTTTTGACACCGCTTTAACAACCATGGTTCCCTGCTATGGGATTTGTGGTATTGTGAGGTACCGAGCCTTCTTTGTCAGAGAGCTTTGCTGCCACAACAAATGTCAGGATTCCACAGGCTGGAGCTAGAATTATTCAAATGCTGGAATACCAGAACTCTTGGGGGTCAAACTGGATTATCATTACATGTGTATTCTGCCTCCCTGCCCCCCAAATAATAGGAATCGAGGAAGATTAGAAATGATCAAAAATTATAGAGATTAAAAACTGTGGCTGGCATTCTTCTTGTGTCTCCTTCATGGATGCAAAACTGAGTTCTTTGGCATTGCTTTCCTTTGCTTCATCCTTTAGACCCTTTGTTACCTGCCCCTAAATTTTACCCTCGACTTATGCACGGGTCATATCAAAAATCCACAATTTTGGCCGCCAAATCTGTACTTTGACTTGTACATGAGGTTGACTTATAGTCGAGTATATATGGTAAATTCCAAATATGGTGTTGCCATTGTATACAAGGGACACCATTTTACTATGCCATTGTATTTAATGGGACTTGAGCATCCAGGGATTTTGTCCTGGAACCAAACCCCAGCAGATACCAAAGGTCCACTGTATGAAGTTACCATGCCTCGATGTACAATGGGCAGCCATGCACAATGAGTGTTCATGCTCATCGGAGCACTCCTTGATATGCGTCAGGGCATACTGGCTAAGGAGTCAGGCCTCATTCCCACTACCTTTTAAATCGGACCGTGAATCGGTCTAAACAGGTTCAAACAACCCTGGTTCCCACTTAATCTGAATCACTGAAGCGACTCAAAGGGGGGGGGGGGGCATGCACCAGACCTATTTAATGTGCATCTTTTTGATGCTGATTTTTCCCCACATCTTTTCCATCAAATTGATTCAATGCAAGTGTGAATCGGAATCGATTCAAATTTCCCCTTCGTCTGGCTGGAACCAAATCATTTTGAATCGATTCATTGGTGAATGGGAGCCGCAAGTGGGTTATTTTGGAGGGGAAAAATACAATCGGGGCAAATGCAGCGGGAACCATGTTCCACTGTCAAATCGATCCATCGATTCGGATCGCACACTGATTTATCTGCAAGTGGGAATGGGGCCTTAGAGTACAATGGGAGCATCAAGTGCCTGAGAGCACATCTTTGCAATTCGTTTACATTTCATGAAGTTACAATGTGTAGACTGTAATGTGGGATGTTAACCCACATAAAAGTGTCAGTAAATATATATATAAGGTTGGGTCTCTCTTGTCCAGCATTCCAAAATACTCCAAAATGCAAAACTTATGGGGGGCAGATGGCTGAGAGAGGGACACCTTTGCTTTGAGATGGTTCGTTGTACACTAACCAGGATCCTAGTGACATTCCCTAGTAATGCCATACATGGCGCATCAACCACAGTCGCACAGATGAACAATACTGTGAAAAACCTATTTATTACTATCACGGCCTGCCCCCTTTTCCCTTTCCACATTTAGGGAGGAACACAGCCATTCATCTTCCTTCAGTAAATATCTTATTCCAGTCACAAGAGATCTTATTTCAGTCCCCTACTTATACCGCCAACTTTTACCTCAGGGACTGTTACAAAAAACCACTGCGACTTCAAACTCGATTGTTGCTGACAGAGAGGCGGGATATAAATAAAAGTTTTATTATTATTATTATTATTATTATTATTATTATTATTAAAGTCAGCTTCCAAGCAATCCCCTACTTTACCTGAAAGCAATACCTCAGGGATTGCTTTTGCTGACCTACACACACACAAAACTCTTAAATAAACCCCTGACTTCCTTCACTGACGCACTGGATCTCCCAATCCCCACTGGATTTCAGAGACCCTCACGGGATTTCTGGATCCTACTACTGGGATCTTTCTATCCCTACTACAGGATCCTTCAATCCCACTCCTTAGCACCAAAGTGACAGGTGCTTCTTTATATGCCTTGAGGTACTTTCAGCTCTTCCTTACAGGAGGTCCCTTGTCATTTATTTATTATTGGTATTTATTTATTGTCACTGACACCAGCTTCGCTTTCAACCCTTTCAACACTCTCCCTCAGTGAATAAACGTATATAATGCAATTCAGTGTCTTAGAAAAGCATGTTTGCCTTTGGAAGTCAATCGTTTTACTAAAATTTCTAGACTTGTTTTGTCCCAAGAGCGATGTTATGGACTTTGGGTATAGTAAGGCCTCTGGCTCTCGGGAACACAGCCAGAACAAAAGACTTGTCCACAAATTTCTTAAGTCTTCCTTGTTTTGCGCTCTGAAAAAAGCTCTGATTGATCCTTTATTTCTGCCTTCTTGTTTAAGGCTTCTGGAGTATTTATATGGCTTAGCAAACTGGAAGATGCGCTCTAACAGTGCATTCCAGCTTACAAAGTGGTAGATCATATTTTCTTTCAGTTCAAATGTTGCTTCAATGCTTAATGCCTGTTGGCTTGTCTTCATGCCTTCTTGCAAAGCTGACAAGACATTTTTTCTCTTTTCCTGAAGAGAAGCTAACTCTTCTTTTATATTTTGTTCCATCTTTGCAGTGAGTTTCCTAGTTCTCACTGATTTGGTTTTTGAATCCGCAATTTCAGTTTCAATAAGCTCTTCAGATTCCATGTTCTGCTGTTGCAGTATTAGGACTCTCCTGCAGTCTTCACAATGAGGACTAAGCTATGGCTGCCTGACTGCTTCCAGGATTTCCCGCCTTTTTTAGCTCTGCTGCAAATGCAGACTGCTTAGGCCTTTTGCATGCAAAGTCTTTGTAATTGCAACAGTTTGCACAGACCTGGGTTGCTTGGAATGCACAGGAAGGGTTGCAAAGGGCTTTAATTGCTCTGGTCTTTGCTATGTAGTCTTCCAAGTGTTGGTTAGGAAAACTCCCTTTCTTAGCTGGCTCTGTCTTTCTTAAAGCTGTAGAACTCTATTTCCCCTCCTAAACTAATACACAGAAAGTCTAATATAATCTCAACTAAATATATGTCTCAAGAGCATCAAAGAATCTGCTTCACAGCTCCAAACTTAATCCACACAAACTCATAGTAGCAAAGCAGCTATGAGCTCACAGCCAACTGAAACTTCCAACTGTCAATTTACACATTCCAAAGTGCCAACTGGCAACCTCCAACTGTCACCTGAACTCTGTCAAATCAAAATATTTTTCCTGTTGTTTCAAGGCATATTAATAATAGTAATAATAATAATAGTAATAGATTGTGAATTTTATGACTGGAATTTTATTTAATAAAGCTCGGCCTGTTTATTATTCTGTTTGTAACACTAGATCCAGGAACGAAAAGAAAATGTGAGGAAAATTGATCCAAGATCAATTGATTCTAGGGACTAAGAGGCACTGGGTCTGACATTTATGTAGTAAAACCTCATTTAATACATCCCAAGAACATACACAGTTCTTTTATCCATGGATTCAAGCATCCACGGCTTGAAAATATTCCAAAATAAGTATAAATTCCAAATAGCAAATCTTAGGGTATTGGAGAGGGGTATTTCTACAGCAGAATTAAAAACTACATGGGCCTACAACTCCTGTAGCCAGTTTGGAGAGAAACTGCATAAAATGCCATGCCAGTATGGCATTATGGTTTGGGCATTGGACAGTGACTCTAGAGACCAGGGTTCAAATCCTGACTCGGCCACAAAAACCCTGTTAATAACCTTGGCCAAGTCACACTGCCTCAGCCTCAGAGGATGGCTATGGCAAACCCCCCCTTTAAAGGAATGGAAAATCAAGATTTGCTATTTGGAATTTATACTTATTTTGGAATATTTTCAAGCCGTGGATGCTTGAATCCATGGATAAAAGAACTGTGTATGTTCTTGGGATGTATTAAATGAGGTTTTACTACATAAATGTCAGACCCAGTGCCTCTTAGTCCCTAGAATCAATTGATCTTGGATCAATTTTCCTCACATTTTCTTTTCATTCCTGGATCTAGTGTTACAAACAGAATAATAAACAGGCCGAGCTTTATTAAATAAAATTCCAGTCATAAAATTCACATTTTATTACTATTATTATTATTATTACTATTATTAATATGCCTTGAAACAACATGAAAAATATTTTGATTTGACAGAGTTCAGGTGACAGTTGGAGGTTGCCAGTTGGCACTTTGGAATGTGTAAGTTGACAGTTGGAAGTTTCAGTTGGCTGTGAGCTCATAGCTGCTTTGCTACTATGAGTTTGTGTGGATTAAGTTTGGAGCTGTGAAGCAGATTATAAATCTCATATCTATATATCTATATCTAAAAGAAAAATTTAAGGTAGATCAGAAAGACAATTCAATAACTAAAGAGGATTCAGAACTAGAGAATATTCTAAAATCCCAAAATAAGGGGCTGCTGTCTAGAATATATAAATTTTTAATAAAAATTGAACTAGAAAGTGAAGTAATTAAAAGTAACATGATAATATGGGCGCAAAATATTGGTCACAATATTGAATTGGAACAATGGGAGTTTACCTGGAGTAGAAGATTAAAATATACAAGAAGCCAAAATTTAAAAGAGAATTATTATAAGATGTTCTACAGATGATATATAACACCAGATAAATTGGCTAAAATATATGGAATTAATAATAAATGCTGGAAATGTCAAAAAGAAAAAGGGACCTTCTTTCATAGTTGGTGGACCTGCCCCAAAATCAAAAAGTATTGGCAGTTAATTCATAAATCAATTTGTAATATATTGAAAATAAATCTTAAATTTATACCTGAAACATTTTTGTTAAATATATTGGACAAGACATTAGAAAAAAATCTTGGTAAAATAATATTCTTTTTGATTTACCTCCTGGGCTAATATCCTATACCTCTTAATCTTTTGAGTAGTTAGTTCCCTATGTATAGGGTTGTCATAATTGTCCCTTTAAGGCCCTCCATTTTTCTTAAATGTCCTACATTTTGGGCTGAGTTTTGTCCTGCAGTTGTCCTACAGTTTGGTCTAGAATTTGTCCTACATTTTGTCCCGGGTTTTAGTGGACAATTATGGCAACCCTACCTATGTATAACAATAATTTATTCAATCCCTTATTCCACATATTCCTCTTTAATATATACTATCGTTCTCAGAGGCAATTAATGATCTAATCAGAAACTGAAATATACTGCCCATAAATGCTAAACTTCCATTAAGTACTGCATCTGAATCCTCTTTTTTAGTGCTTTTAATCCTCCTTCTAATATAGTTTATTCAATTTCTTTATATACGAAATACTAACAATTAAATAGGACAGAAATATCCAATAGTCAAAATTCTATAGGTTAATTTTTATCCCCTTCTCATCAGTTATCAATTGTAACTCTATGTCTAAATACTGTAATACATTTATTGTCTAATGTCTAAATAATGTTTCCCTATATAATCTTAACATAACTTCAAAGTTTCATGGTTGGGTAGAGTAGCCATCATTAAGATGGCTATTACGTATTCTAATCAACGGTTCACCTTTTAGCAAATGGGAGAAAGACCTTGCAAAATGTACCTGGTGCATAAAAAACCCATATTGAAGATGAAAGCATTGTACGATGCAACGGAAAGAGGTGGTCTGGCTGTACCAGACTCAAAATGGTATAGCTAAGCATGTGTTCTAGTCTGGCTGATGGACTGGTTGAGATTAGATAATAAAAGAGTGATCAGTTTAGAAAACATTGATTTAAAATTTGGGCTGCACGGGTCCCTCGTCTTCTATGATAAAATAAACATTAAAATGGATGCTAGCTTTAAAAATCACATAATTAGGAAATTGTTGACAAGAATTTGGTTTAAATTTTTAAAAATCTGGTGTAGAAATGTACCTCCATGGGCCTCTTCCAATGAAGCTGTCTTCAGCAGGGAAGTGTTAAAAGAGGACTTATGGGTAACTGATGAAGATGTAACTAAAATGCAAGATGAGAGAAGAATTATGACATCCCAAGAAGAGCTAAGAGAGGAAGGGTACAAACGCAACTGGTTTGCATATCTGCAAATGAAGGAGAGATTCAAAGCAGATGAAGAATTATGGAATAGGGAAAATAGATGCGGAATTTGAAAAAATAGTTAAACCCCCCCCAAAAAAAAACAAATTTCAAATCTTTATAAACTAATTCGCAAAGTAGAAATGGAACCTGAAACAATAAAAGATGATATGATTAATTGGGCAAAGGAAGTGAAAGAACCTATCCAGTTTACCATTTTCACAGGCTGTACCCCACCTTCAAGCCTAATAAGGAGGATTGATGCCCTGGGGTTCAGGCGGGAGAAATGGGAATCACCACTAGGCCTGAAGACCCCTCTCTATCTCTCTCTTCTTTCCTCCTTCTAGGGCGCATGTCTTCAATGAACATCCCACCGTTGCTGATTTTGGCAGCCTTTACACCCTTTACCCTTCTAGAGAGGGAAATTATTTTGTGAAGGTGAGGGGGGGATTCTTGGAAGAATTGGGGTTTTAATGTAATTTTTAGTCTTGTGAGCCGCTTTGGGTCCCTTTCGGGGAGAAAGGCGGCATAGAAACAAAACAGAAATGAATGCATAATCAAGTAAGACTTGAAGGCACAAACACACACAGACACACATCAAAAGGCACAGGTTTACCTTGCCTCTTTGGTTTGTTTTATACAGCTTTCTTGCAATGAGGTTTTCCTGGGGACAGTGCCCAAATTCCCCAGAAGAAGGCCCTTCCTCAGAGGGTCGACTCCCTATGTTCCCTGCGTCTGGCCCATGGCTGCGACCACCCTCTGATCCAGATGATGGAGAAGGTGGGAAACCACGGGGAAATCCCAAAAGGTAAAGCAATGGCAACCTTCACGCAGACTGCAAGGATTCTATGGTTGCTGAAAGGCTATGTCTATAGATTGGGAGTGTTTTCTCTCTCTCTGAATGTCAACTTAGGTAGATGCCAGGGCTGGGACTGCCTGCTTTGGCTGATATGCCAAGTGTGGCCCTTCCTAGAATCTGGGGACCTAAAGATGGGTAGTGCATGGTTTACGTTGCCTCTTTTGTTTGTTATATACAGCTTTCTTGCAATGAGGTTTTCCTGGGGACAGTGCCCAAATTCCCCAGAAGAAGGCCCTTCCTCAGAGGGCCGACTCCGTCTGCTCCCTTCGATTGGGCTACGGATGCAAACACCCCCTGATCCAGATGATGGAGAAGGTGGGAAACCACGGGGAAATCCCGAAAGGTAAAGCCAATGGCAACCTTCACGCAGACTGCAAGGATTCTATGGTTGCTGAAAGGCTATGCCTAGAGAAACCATAGCATCGTTGCCGTCTGCGTGGTTGAGATCTTTTCTCTCTCTCCAAATGTCATCTTAGGTAGATGCCAGGGCCGGGAGGGCCTGCTTTGGCTGATATGCCAAGTGTGGCCCTTCCTAGAATCAGGGCACCTAAAGATGGGTAGCGCATGCGCTGGGAACCTCAAGGCAATACCTTGCACTACCTTTCTAGCAAGTCCAGAAACTACAGCTGGTTCATACTATGGCATCCAGACAGAATCACTGGATAATACTTGCCCATAGAGAATCATTGGAGGATATTTGCCCATAGGGAATCATTGGAGGATATTTGCCCATAGAGAATCATTGGGGAATATTTGCCCATAGAGAATCATTGGGGAATATTTGCCCATAGAGAATCATTGGAGGATATTTGCCCATAGAGAATCATTGGGAAATATTTGCCCATAGAGAATCATTGGGGAATATTTGCCCATAGAGAATCATTGGGGAATATTTGCCCATAGAGAATCATTGGAGGATATTTGCCCATAGAGAATCATTGGGGAATATTTGCCCATAGAGAATCATTGGGGAATATTTGCCCATAGAGAATCATTGGGGAATATTTGCCCATAGAGAATCATTGGGGAATATTTTCCCATAGAGAATCATTGGGGAATATTTGCCCATACAGAATCATTGGGGAATATTTTCCCATAGGGAATCATGGGGGAATATTTGCCTATAGGGAATCATTGGGGAATATTTTCCCATAGAGAATCATTGGGGAATATTTGCCCATAGAGAATCATTGGGGAATATTTGCCCATAGAGAATCATTGGGGAATATTTGCCCATAGAGAATCATTGGGGAATATTTGCCCATAGAGAATCATTGTGGAATATTTTCCCATAGAGAATCATTGGGGAATATTTTCCCATAGAGAATCATTGGGGAATATTTGCCCATAGAGAATCATTGGGGAATATTTGCCCATAGAGAATCATTGGGGAATATTTTCCCATAGGGAATCATTGGGGAATATTTGCCTATAGGGAATCATTGGGGAATATTTTCCCATAGAGAATCATTGGGGAATATTTTCCCATAGAGAATCATTGGAGAATATTTTCCCATAGAGAATCATTGGGGAATATTTTCCCATAGAGAATCATTGGGGAATATTTTCCCATAGAGCGTCATTGGGGAATATTTTCCCATAGAGAGTCGTCTGTTATCCCCTCTGTTGTAAACCGCTCAGATTCCCAGTGATTGGGCGGTATATAAATAGATCATATTATTATTATTATTATTATTATTATTATTATTATTATTGCCCATAGGGAATCATTGGGGAACTCTGCTCTGCACCAGGAATAAGGGAAATTCCTGGCCTGGGTTTCTGTCGGGATAAATGGCAGTCACCACTAGGCATGAAGACCCTTCTCTCACTCTCTCCTCTTTCGTCCTTTTAGGGCCCGTGTGTTCAAATATGGACGAACATCCCACCTTCCCCAGTTTTTGCAGCATTGCCCTTTATCGCTGCTCAGAGGGGAACTATTTTGTTAACTTTTATTTTTATTGGCTTTTTCTTTTACAACCCTCTTTACAAGAAGCGTCTTATAGACATACATTTCTGTTCTTTTCCTTGTCCTCTCCCTATCCCTCCCTTTCCTCCCACCTCTGGAGTCCACCAGCCAGACGCCCGTGGCCACATCCACCACCACAGAGCCACCTATGGAGTCTGCCAGTCAGACGCCTGTGGCCACATCCACCACCACACAGCCACCTATGCAGTCTACTGGCCAGCCTGTGGCTACATCCACTGCCACAGAGCCACCTCTGGAGTCCACCAGCCAGATGCCCGTGGCCACATCCACCAGCACAGAGCCAACGCCAGAATCTGTCGGTCAGCCTTCTACAACTGTGGCTACCCCCACCACTCCGCCGCCAACTCTGGAGCCTGTGCAAGAAGGTGTCAGCACTGAAAGCCACACCATCATCATGCCAGGAAAGAGCACCACAGGATCTCTTTCCCAGCAGTCGGGGACTGAAGCAACCAAGACCAAGCCCTTGACGGACTTATTATTGGAGTCTGTGCTGGAGCTTCTGGTCCCCAGTGCTGCCAGGCCAAAGATACAAGGCTGTTGGGGAAAGTAATCTCTTCGGAGACTGCGCCGCCTGTGGAGCATGCTCAACCCACCTCCGCTTCAACAACCACATCAGGATCTGTTGTTCCCAAGCGGACCAGCACCACGGCATAATCATCTGCCCAGTCCACCACCATATCCTCTGTTACCAACGGCAGTACCGTGCTGGACATCTAATAACCTAGAACACCCAGCAACCAATCATACCTTTATTGGACCACCCAAAATGCCCAGTATGCATGTTACATGCTTTTATTGTTTATTATTTATTTATTTATTAAAAATATAGTGTTTCAACTGTGGGTTTCTGTGTTTTTCATTGTGTTTTCAATTTTAATGTGCTGTATCCAGGATTGGTGTCACTCAGTGCGTAACTTAGGGTGTCTCACTCACAAACACGCACCATGGATCTCCTCCCATAGCAGACTGCATACCGTATCCTCCCTCCCTGAGGCCTTGCCATTCAACAGCAGACCAACACAGACATTCACATGGATATCGTTTCCTCCCAACTGAGGGTCATTTCCAACTTATGGCGACCCTATCCTGGGGCTTTCTTGGCTATCCTCTGAGGCTGAGAGAGTGTGCCTTGCGCAGGTGCACCCAGTGGGTTCCATAGTCAAGCTGGGATTCCAACCCTGCTCTCCAGAGTCATAGTCCAAGGCTCAAACCACTACTAATACCCAACAGTCTTGCATAGAAACGGTCCTCCAGGAACCTCCCTGGATAAAATGATGACCAATTAAGGGGAAGGAAAGGAAGAGGAGAGAGACAGATGTGTTTTCAACCAAATTACATGCTCCAGCAAATAAAACACAACCAGCCTGAAGACCAACCAGCAATTGATAGAGCATCATCTAGGACAAGGGTGAGAATTTATCCAGGGCTGGTAGCCATGTTAGCCCTAGAGCAAAGCACAGCATCATCCAAAACAGCGATGCTTTTATGGGGCCAAAAAAGGCTCCACTGTTTTGTGGATTTTGAAGGGTGAGAAGGGTATGCAAGGGAAAGTGCAGCACCTTTGAGAATGCCATTTGCAGCATAAGCTTTGGTAGCCTGAGTCTACTTCATCAGATGCATGTTGGAACTGTGCAGCCTGTGGGCCGTATGTGGCCCATGGGGACCTTTCATGTGCCACAGGGTCCCCATCACAGTGCATAATGTTCGGCTAAAACGGTCCCTCTTTCACTACCTGCAGGATGTTGCCCACTCTTCCAGAAAAATCACTTTTCACAGATCCAGAAGTGATCCTCTGGTCATTTCCAGTTTCTTTAGAAACATGTGGCTTGTAAAGACTGTTGTAAAAACAACAGGCAGAAATACACAAGATATAGGATGAAGGGGGCACCTGGCTTGATAATAGCACATGTGAAAAGGATCCAGGAGTCCTAGTAGACCACAAGTTGAACATGAGTCAAGAGGGTGATGCTGCAGAGGGAAAAGCCAATGTGATTCTAGTCTGCATCAATGGAAGCATAGTGTCTCGGTCGAGGGAAGTAATGGTGCCAGTCTTTTCTGCTTTGGTCAGGCCTCATCTGGAATAAAACTGTGTCCAGTTCTGGGCACCACCATTCAAAAAGGATGCGCACAAGATGGAGCATGTCCAGAGGAGGGCCTCCAAAATGGGGAAGGGTCTGGAAACCATGAAGCCCTATGAGAAGCTGGTTATGTTTAGCCTGGATGAGAGACGGATAAGAGGTGATAGGATAGCCCCGGTTAAACATTTGAAGGGATGTCATATTGAGGAGGGAGCAAGTTTGTTTTCTGCTGCTCCAGGGAATAGAACATGGAGCACATAGATGGAAGCTACAAGGAAAGTGATCCAACTCAACATTAGGAAGAATTTCCTGATAGTGATATTAAATATGTGAAAGGATGCCATACTGAGGAAGGAGCAAGCGTGTTTTCTGCTGCTCCAGAGAACAGGACAGAGGGCAGGAGAGAAAAACGAACCCTTGACCAAAGAAATGTTAACAGTGGAACAACAGAGCACTATATTCTCATGCAGCAGGGCCTCTCAATCTGGAAGAAAGGAATTAAAATGTAGATTTTGTTGGTGTTTCGTAGTTACGAGAATTTGGGACAAAAGGCATTAGAAGTCAACATACAGGTAATTCACCTTGATTCGATAGGTCTACTCTTTTTGGGTCCAACGAGCGTTATGGCCAAAGAGAGCTGTGCTTCAAAAAGCCATGTAAGGCGCACTGGTGGTGCAGTGGTTCAAATGCCGGTTACTGCCGCCACAAGGTTGTGAGTTCGATCCCAGGGGCTCCAAGGTTGGCTCATCCTTTCGTAAGTCAGTCAAAGGAGTCCCCAGCTTGTTGGGGGCAATTGGCTTACCGATTGTAAACCGCTTAGAGAGTGCTGTGTTCGCTGAGAAGCAGTACAGGGAATGTACACGCGATTGCTATGTGCCCACAGTGGCCAGGGATTGCGTCTTGATTCTCACCCAGGATCTGATTCTCCCTCTCAGAAGGAAAAAAAAATACCTTCTAAAAACAGGCTTATTATTCTAAAACACCTCCTCGCTGTTTGCAACTGGGTTATACCCATAAGGGTGACCTAACGCCAGAGCCAACAACATTGCACAGCCATCCATGTTAGGCATTTGGGGACGGTTCCCTTTCAAAATGTGCAGCTGTTTTTAAGGTCAAACAGACTTAAGGGGCTTTATAGCAGCAAACAATAGAGACCCACCGGCTGCCAAAGAGAGGCTTTCCTCACTCAGATGGTGGTCCAGTGGAGGAAGGGACGTGATCCAATTTTACGGGATCCTCCGACATGTTTCAAGGAGAGCTGGCAGCTATTTCGGCCGTATTAAAGATTGGCATCTGATTCCTGGTGGCCGTCTGGAACATATATCTATCCCCCCCCCCACATGATCAAAGAAGTTATGCAACATAGGCATGGAGGATCAGAAGGGGCAAAGGAGGCACTATGCCAACCTTGGCAAGGGCATGTCCACCCCCAGCCCCTGCCAAAGCACGCTCCGTGCCATCTCAAAATGGAGGAGATGCAAGCCACGGACCTTTCTAGGATGGGGAAAATCCTTTGGATGTTAAAGTACAGGATTTGTACACAAACACAGGAGAAATAAGCCACCTTTGCAGATTTGACTCCCGCGGATTTGATTGTTCACGGATTTGTTCAACATGTTGGACATCTAGGCTGCGTGACTCTGTGGTCAAGGTCCACCCAAAGGCTGCGTGACTCTGTGGTCAAGGTCCACCCAAAGGCTGCATGACTCTGTGGTCAAGGTCCACCCAAAGGCTGCATGACTCTATGGTCAAGGTCCACCCAAAGTCACACTGGAAGACCTAGAGCTTCCTAGAGAGAATGGATCCACAGGTGCATTTATTTCATTCATTTATGCCACTGTTCTCCCAGAAAGGGACCCAAAGGTGACTCACGAATAAAGATATCATTGGTAAAGATATTAAATGAATTGTTTTACAGGGCTTTATTGGGGAAATGTATACCCGTTTGCGCTGGCTGTGTGCCGTAATATAGATATATACCCGTTTAACCATCCAGGGCTAGATCGGTTGTTTTGATTTTTACAGTGGACTGAATATCAAAAACATATGGGAAGTGGGGGGCTGAAAAAGTTTGGGAAGGACTGGGGCTGCATCCGCACTGCGGAAATACTCTAGCGTGACACACAGAATCACAGAGTTGGAAGAGACCCCGGGGCCATCCTGTCCAACCCCATTGTGCCATGCAGGAACTCTAAGTCAAAGCATCCCTGACAGATGGTCATCCAGTCTCTGTTTAAATTATTATTATTGAATCACAGACTTGGAAGAGACTACAAGGGCCATCCCTTGTGGGATATGTATCACAATCCTTTGGAATGGCTTTAATGTTTGGCCAGCCCCGTCCTTAATTTCTGAGCAGTTGCCACGGACCATGGGGACACAGTGGCGATGGCTCTTCTGCTCTGCACCAGGAATAAGGAGAATTCCTGCCCTGGGGTTCAGGCGGGAGAAATGGTAATTGCCACGAGGCATGAAGACCCTTCTCTTCCTAGGAACCTCAATGAACATCCCACCATTCCTGATTTAGCAGCCTTGCCCTTAACAGAGGGGAACTAATAATTGCCATGGATCAATGCTACATCATTTTGGGATTTGTAGTTTTGTGAGGTGATCGGCCTTCTCTGTCTGGTGCCCCAACAAAGGACAATTCCCAGGATCTTCATAGCACTGGGCCACAGCGTGTCCCTGTTGGTGCTCTTGGACATCTCAGCGGCTTTCGATACCATAGACCATGGTATCCTTCTGGGGCGCCTGGCAGAGGTGGGAATCGGGCGCACTGCGCTCCAGTGGTTCCGGTCCTACCTCTCCGGGAGGTCCCAGATGGTGCAGCTGGGAGACGTGTGCTCCGATGAGAGGGCCCTTAAAACCGGGGTCCCTCAAGGAGCCATTCTGTCTCCCATGCTATTTAACATTTACATGAAACCGCTGGGAGAGATCATCCGGAGACATGGGGCGCGGGGTTATCAGTACGCTGATGACACCCAAATAATCTTCTCTATGTCTCCGACTGACGCAGTGACTGAGGATGGCGTCTCTCCTCTCGTGGACTGTCTGGAGTCAGTAATGGGCTGGATGAGGGAAAACCGACTCAAGCTGAATCCAGAGAAAACGGAGGTACTTGTGATAGGTTCCCCTGGTCCAGGAATGGCGGTGGTTCCACTTGTCCTGAACGGGGTCACGCTCCCTGTGAAGGACTCCGTGCGCAGTCTGGGGGTGCTTCTTGACTCGTCCCTTCACCTGACTGCTCAGGTGAATGCGACGGTCAAGAGCACCTGTTATCAGCTTCGGCTTATTCGCCAGCTGCGCCCATACCTGGCCCAGAGGGACCTTGAAACTGTGGTACACGCCCTGGTAACCTCGACACTGGATTTCTGCAATGGACTCTACATGGGACAGCCCTTATACCAAACGCGGAAGCTTCAAATGGTGCAGAACATGGCAGCTAGGCTGGTTACTGGTACGTCCAGGGCCAGCCATATAACACCGGTTTTAAAAGACCTCCATTGGCTGCCCATTCACTTCCGGGCGCAATATAAGGTGTTGGTGATGACCTATAAAGTCCTAAATGGCTTGGGCCCAGGATACCTGAAGGACCGCCTCTCCCCGTACATTCCGCCTCGCACCCTCAGAACATCTGGGCAGCAACTACTTAGGGTTCCCGGGGCCAGGCTTGTCTCCACTACCAGGAAGACATTTTCCATCGCCGCCCCGGCCCTTTGGAATACGCTGCCCATAGAGCTCCGCTCAGCTACCTCCCTGGCCCAATTCAAACGGGATTTGAAGACCTACCTGTTTCAAATAGCATTCCCCGATTAAGGCCCTATAGGCCCCCCCCGCCGCACAGGCAACGGATTGGCTAACCCGGGGGCTTTTGCTTTTGTTTTTGTTTTTTGTTTCTGTTTTGATTTCGTTTATTGTATGATTTATGTAATTTTTGGTATGGTTTTAATTGAATATTGTGTATTTTAACTGCTGTAAACCACCCTGATCTTATGGAAGGGCGGTATACAAATAAAATTTTTATTATTTATTTATTTATTATTATTACAGCATTTAAGGTGGTGCAAACCTGGAGGCTTTGGATACAGCCTAGACAGGGAGAGCAAGGTGCGTGATGTCACAAACACCTATTTGTGCTTTACTCCACTGAGTAGCAACTTCCCTTTGCTCCTCTGGTCCTGCAGTGCCAGAGCTCTGGAGCGCAGCACATGCCTCTGTCTGGCAAGATGTGGGGCCAAGCGGCTGCACAACTCCTCCTTGCTTGGGGTAAGGGATCAGGGTTCTTTCCCATCTGCTTCCTTATTTGCATGACTATGGTTTGCTATTATTTTAGCTATTATTATTATTATTATTATTATTATTATTATTTGCTATTTGACTATCATTTGCTATTGATTGCCTGTTTTATTGAACCCTTTCCTGTACTGTGAAGTCAAAGGTTTTCATGGCCGGCATCCATGGTTTCTTGTGGGTTTTTCAAGCTATATGGCCATGTTCTAGAACATTTTCTTCCTGACGTTTCGCCAGCATCTCTGCAGAGAATGCTTTCCTGGACAAAGTGGGGTGTATATATATATTGTGTGAGCCTGGGAATATATACACCCAACTTTCTCCAGGCAATGCATCCTCTGAAGATGCCAGCCAGATGCTGGCGAAACGTCAGGAATAAACTCTTCTAGAACACGGCCACATAGCCCGAAAAACCCACAAAAACCCTTCCCTGTATTGTTATGTATTATGCATATGTATTATGCTGTTATTTCATAGACTGTACATCACAGGCAGCTTGACTCTTAACTATTCTATTGTTTGTATGTACAGGGCTGTGCAAATCTAGAGTGCTATATAGTAATAATAAAACCATTGGGGGATACTTGTCCATAGAGAATCATTGGGAAATATTTGCCCATATAGAATCATTGGGGAATACCTTCCTATACAGAATCATTGGGGGATACTTGCTTATAGACAATCATTGGTGATACTTGCCTATAGAGATCATTGGGGAATTCCTGCCTATAGAGAATCATTGGGGAATATTTACCCATAGAGAATCATTGAGGAATGCTTGCCTGTAGAGAATTATTGGGGAATACTTGCCTATAGAGAATCATTGGGGAATACTTGCCTATAGAGAATCATTGAAGAATACTTGTCCATAGAGAATCATTGGAAAATACTTGTCCATAGAGAATCATTGCAGAATATTTTTTCATAGAGAATCATTGGGGGACACTTGTCCATAGAGAATCATTGGGGAATACATGCCTATAGAGAATCATTGGAAAATACTTGTCCATAGAGAATCATTGGGAAATATTTGCCCATAGAGAGTCATTGGGGAATACTTGCCTATAGAGAATCATTGGGGAATACTTGCCCATAGAGAATCATTGGGGAATACATGCCTATACAGAATCATTGGGGGATACTTGCTTATAGACAATCATTGGTGATACTTGCCTATAGAGATCATTGGGGAATTCCTGCCTATAGAGAATCATTGGGGAATATTTGCCCATAGAGAATCATTGAGGAATGCTTGCCTGTAGAGAATTATTGGGGAATATTTGCTTATAGAGAATTATTGGGGTATACATGCCTTTACAGAATCATTAGGGAATATTTGGCCATAGGAAATCATTGGGAAAAACTTGTCCATAGAGAATCATTGGGGAATACATGTCTATCGAGAATCATTGGGGAATATTTGGCCATAGGGAATAATTGGGGAATATTTGCCAATAGAGAATCACTGGGGAATACATGCCTATAGAGAATCATTGGGGAATACATATAGAGAATCATTGGGGGATACATGCCTATAGAAAATCACTGGGGAATACATGTCTATCGAGAATCTTTGGGGGATACATGCCTATCGAGAATCATTGTGGGATACTTGCCTATAGAGCATCACTGGGGAATACATGCCTATAGAGAATCATTGGGGAATATATGCCTCCAGAGAATCATTGGGGAATACATTCCTCTAGAGTATGATTGGGGGATACATGCCTATAGAGAATCATTGGGGGATACTTGCCTATAGATCATCACTGGGGAATACATGTCTATCGAGAATCATTGGGGGATACTTGCCTATAGAGAATCATTGGGGGATACTTGCCTATAGAGCATCACTGGGGAATACATGCCTATAGAGAATCATTGCGAATATATGCCTCCAGAGAATCATTGGGGAATACATTCCTCTAGAGTATGATTGGGGGATACTTGCCTATAGAGAATCATTGGGGGATACTTGCCTATAGAGCATCACTGGGGAATACATGCCTATAGAGCATCACTGGGGAATACATGCCTATAGAGAATCATTGGGGAATACATTCCTCTAGAGTATGATTGGGGGATACTTGCCTATAGAGAATCATTGGGGGATACTTGCACCTAGAGCATGATTGGGGGATATATGTCTATAAAGAATCACTGGGGGATACTTGCCCATAGAAAATCATTGCTACCCAGCTCTCTGCTACCCATTGCTACCCCATCTTTCTGCTCATAGCACCCATTGCCCCATTGGAAATAGCAAGAGGTGAGGCAATGTTTGAACAGGGCTGTGATAGCTTCCAAAAAAAATTGATGGGTAAATGCCATGGTGTCCATCTTCAGAGAAGGTTTACCCTTGACGTCTTCTGAGGCTGAGAGAGTGACTGAACAGGAAACAGGATTCATTACAAACGTACAGAGAGCCAGGTGGCATAGTGGTTTGAGCACTGGGCCATGACTCTGGAAACCAGGGTTTGATTCCCACTGAGTGATGGAACCCAATTGCGGACCTTGGGCAAGTCACATGCTCTCAGCCTCAGGGGGAGGCAAGGGCAAGCCTCCATTCAACAAGACACAGGTTTACCTTGCCTCTTTTGTTCGTCCCTACAGCTTTCTTGCAATGGGCTGTTCCTGGGGACAGTGCCCCATTTTTCCAAAGGAAGGTCCTGGCGCAGAGGGGTGACTCCCTCTGCAACCTTCGACTGACCCACGGCTGCGACCACCCCCTGATCCAGATGCTGGACAGGGCGGAAAACCATGGAGAAGTCCCCAAAGGTAAAGCAATGGCAACCTTCACGCAGACGGCAAGGATTCTACTATGGTTGCTGAAAGGCTATGCCTAGAGAAGCCATAGCATCGTTGCCGTCTGCGTGGTTGGGAGTGTTTTCTCTCTCTCCGAATGTCAACTTAGCTAGATGCCAGGGCCGGGAGGGCCTGCTTTGGCTGATATGCCAAGTGTGGCCCTTCCTAGAATCAGGGCACTTAAGATGGGTAGGGTATGGTTGTATAGTATTCTATTTTAACTCTTGGGTTTCTTTGTGCTTTAAATTGTGCTTTGTATTTTAACATGCTCTATCCTGCCTCCAGCCTTGATGAGAGGTCAGAAATAATAATAATAATAATAATAATAATAATAAGAAAGATCTTGTAGCACTTTTGAGACTAACTGAAATAAAGAAGTTGGCAGCATGAAGATTCACAGACTTCAGTCTACTTCCTCAGAAGCTTTGACCCTTTGGAAAGGCGGTATATAAATAAAATGTATTATTATTATTATTATTATTATTATTGGATTAGGAAGTAGCCTGAAGCCTAGGAAAACTCATGCTGCCAACTTCTCTATTCCAGTTAGTTGCAAAAGTGCTACAAGATCTCTCTACATACTGATTCTACAGACTAACAAGGCTATACCTTTGGATTCTTACTGTATTATTATTATTATTGAATCTTAGAGTTGGAAGAGATCGCAAGGGCTATCCATTGTGGGATACGTATCACAATACTTAGCAAGGCTCCACTTTGGGATGGCTTTAATGTTTGGAAGTGGCCCCAAAGGCCATCCAGTCCAAGCCCTTTATCCTGCCATGCAGGAACTCACAATCAAAGCAGCCCCGGCAGATGGCCATCCAGCCTCTGCTTAAAGACCTCCAAGGAAGGAGACCCTGCCACACTCCAAGGGAACATCTTCCACTGTCAAACAGCCTTTACCATCATGAAGCTCCTCCTAAGGTTGAGGTGGAATCCCTTTTCCTCTAGTTTGCATCCACTGTTCTGTGTTCTAGTCTTTGGAGCAGCAGAAAACAAGCTTGCTCCATCCTTCAAATACTTAAACAGGGCTACTACCATCTTGCCTCTTAACCTCCTCTTCCCCAGAAGAAACATACCCAGCTCCCTAGGTCTTTCCTCATAAGGCATGCTTTCCAGGCCCTGTTTGCCCATAGAGAATCATTGGGGAATATTTGCCCATAGAGAATCATTGGGGGATACTTGTCCATAGAGAATCATTGGGGGATACTTGTCCATAGAGAATCATTGGAAAATACTTGTCCATAGAGAATCATTGGGGAATATTTGCCCATAGAGAATCATTGGGGGATACTTGTCCATAGAGAATCATTGGGGAATATTTGCCCATAGAGAATCATTGGAAAATACTTGTCCATAGAGAATCATTGGGGAATATTTGCCCATAGAGAATCATTGGAAAATACTTGTCCATAGAGAATCATTGGGGAATATTTGCCCATAGAGAATCATTGGAAAATACTTGTCCATAGAGAATCATTGGGGAATATTTGCCCATAGAGAATCATTGGAGGATATTTGCCCATATAGAATCATTGGGGAATATTTGTCTATAGAGAATCATTGGGGAATATTTGCCCATAGAGAATCATTGGAGGATATTTGCCCATAGAGAATCATTGGGGAATATTTGTCTATAGAGAATCATTGGGGAATATTTGCCCATAGAGAATCATTGGAGAATATTTGCCCATAGAGAATCATTGGAGGATATTTGCCCATAGAGAATCATTGGAGAATATTTTCCCATAGAGAATCATTGGGGAATATTTGTCTATAGAGAATCATTGGGGGATACTTGTCCATAGAGAATCATTGGGGAATATTTGTCTATAGAGAATCATTGGGGGATACTTGTCCATAGAGAATCATTGGTGAATATTTGCCCATAGAGAATCATTGGGGAATACTTGCCCATAGAGAATCATTGGGGAATATTTGTCTATAGAGAATCATTGGGGAATATTTGCCCATAGAGAATCATTGGAGAATATTTGCCCATAGAGAATCATTGGAGAATATTTGCCCATAGAGAATCATTGGAGAATATTTTCCCATAGAGAATCATTGGGGAATATTTGTCTATAGAGAATCATTGGGGGATACTTGTCCATAGAGAATCATTGGGGAATATTTGTCTATAGAGAATCATTGGGGGATACTTGTCCATAGAGAATCATTGGGGAATATTTGCCCATAGAGAATCATTGGGGGATACTTGTCCATAGAGAATCATTGGGGGATACTTGTCCATAGAGAATCATTGGGTAATATTTGCCCATAGAGAATCATTGGGGGATACTTGTCCATAGAGAATCATTGGGGGATACTTGTCCATAGAGAATCATTGGGTAATATTTGCCCATAGAGAATCATTGGAGGATATTTGCCCATAGAGAATCATTGAGGAATATTTGTCCATAGAGAATCATTGGGGAATATTTGTCTATAGAGAATCATTGGGGGATACTTGTCCATAGAGAATCATTGGGAAATATTTGCCCATAGAGAATCATTGGGGGATACTTGTCCATAGAGGATCATTGAAGAATACTTGTCCATAGAGGATCATTGGGAAATATTTGCCCATAGAGAATCATTGGGGGATACTTGTCCATAGAGAATCATTGGGAAATATTTGCCCATAGAGAATCATTGGGGGATACTTGTCCATAGAGAATCATTGAAGAATACTTGTCCATAGAGGATCATTGGGAAATATTTGCCCATAGAGAATCATTGGGGGATACTTGTCCATAGAGAATCATTGAAGAATACTTGTCCATAGAGAATCATTGGGGAATATTTGTCCATAGAGAATCATTGGGGAATACTTGCCTATAGAGAATCATTGGGGGATACTTGTCCATAGAGAATCATTGAAGAATACTTGTCCATAGAGGATCATTGGGGAATATTTGTCTATAGAGAATCATTGGGGGATACTTGTCCATAGAGAATCATTGGAAGATACTTGTCCATAGAGAATTATTGGGAAATACTTGTCCATAGAGAATCATTGGGAAATATTTGCCCATAGAGAATCATTGGGGGATACTTGCCTATAGAGAATCATTGGGGGATACTTGTCCATAGAGGATCATTGAAGAATACTTGTCCATAGAGGATCATTGGGAAATATTTGCCCATAGAGAATCATTGGGGGATACTTGCCTATAGAGAATCATTGGGGAATACTTGCCTATAGAGAATCATTGGGGGATACTTGCCTATAGAGAATAATTGAAGAATACTTGTCCATAGAGAATCATTGAAGAATACTTGTCCATAGAGAATCATTGGGTAATATTTGCCCATAGAGAATCATTGGGGGATACTTGCCTATAGAGAATCATTGGGGAATACTTGCCTATAGAGAATCATTGGGGAATACTTGCCTATAGAGAATCATTGGGAAATACTTGCCCATAGAGAATCATTGGGGGATACTTGTCCCTAGAGAATCATTGGGGAATACTTGCCTATAGAGGATCAATGGGAAATATTTGCCCATAGAGAATCATCGGGAAATACTTGCCTGTAGAGAATCATTGGGGGATACTTGTCCATAGAGAATCATTGGGGGATACTTGCCCATAGAGGATCAATGGGAAATATTTGCCCATAGAGAATCATGGGGGAATTCTGCTCTGCACCAGGGATAAGGGGAATTCCTGCCTTGGGTTTCAGTCGGGATCAATGGGAATCACCACTAGGCACGAAGACCCTTCCCTAACTCTCTCCTCTTTTTAGGGCCTGTGTGTTCAAATGTGGACCAACATCCCACCTTCCCCAGTTTTTGCAGCCTTGCCCTTTATCGCTGCTCAGAGGGCAACTATTTTATCAAGGTGAGGAGGAGAATTCTGGGAAGAATGATGATTTTCATTGGGATTGTAAATGTGATTTCAAAAATAGTTAAACCTTTTTATCTTGTGAGCCACTTTGGGTCCCTTTCTGGTGGGAAATAAGTCCAATGAGTAGAAATAACCCAGAAGGGCAAGACTTGACTTAGAGAGAAGAAGGAGAGGATCATATTCTTCTTCCTCCAAAAGTGGGATGTCAAGTGACTTACAAATTTAAAGTATAGATAGAAAGGATAGTGGGGGACATTCCAGGTAAAGGAAGCGGGGGACAATGTCAAGGTTGTAAAAATTCTGTTTGGATCGGGTGGTAAAGACCTCCAAATGTGTTGGGAATGCCTTCCATTCTCCTAGAAGGCTTTGGGGAGAGTTTGGATCATAAACTATCCTTACAGTCTTTTTGTTGTTGTCCTTCTGGGGTGTTTCAGGGAGCGAGGGGTTACGTATAACCTGTCGGCTGTTGTTTGCCCAGCCTGGTTTAGGAAAGTGCGCTATGCTCTGCATCTATGCATCTGGACCATCTCTGTTGGGAACCATTACAGGCTGAGTCTCCCTTGTCCAGAATAAATCCAAAAATCAACATATTTTTCATGGGAGGGGGGGCTAAGAGAGTGACATCTATGCTTTCTGATGGTTCAATGTTCATATATTTTGTTTCATGCACACAGCTATTAAAAATATTGCAGGCTATGTGCATAGTGCACATGTGAAACATAAATGAATTTTGTGTTTAGGCTTGGGTCCCATGCCCAAGATGTTTCATTTATTATGGAAGCAGATGCAAATACTTGTATTCCAAAATCCAAAAACGCATAGAATCATAGAATCATAGAGTTGGAAGAGACCGCAAGGGCCATCCAGTCAAACTCCATGCCATGCAGGAAATCCAGATCAAAGGATCCCCGACAGATGGCCATCCAGCCTCTGGTCCTAAGCACTTTGGATACGGGAAACTCAGCCCATTTCTCCTGAGTCAATATCCTGTGGTTCTCATGGGGATCCCTCCAGCAGAAGCCCCCTTGAATCCCATTTTGATAGAACCAAGTTCTATAAAGACCACATTTCCCCATCGCTGGGTCACCATTCTGGCACAAGCTCTACCTGAAAGAGTATAGGAATCTCCCTTTGCATTTCCAGAAAGCCAAACAAACTCTGTGTTTCTCTTTAGAGGGTTCCTTGCCCAGGTGAGAGCAGGGAGGCAGATGGACACGGCACTGACCAAGCGGAGACCACACCAGACCACACCTTTCCTTCCAGTCCTTTGACCACTCCTGCAACCACTCCTGCGACCACTTCCAAGTCTCCCCTGCAGAAGCTCGTGGATTTGCTTATTTTTAAGCCAACCACCACGGAGGTCCATGCTCCCCCTCCAACGGTCATGGCTGCCTCAGCCACCATGAAGGTCCATGCCACCATGGAGGTCCATGCTCCCTCTCCCACGGTCACGACTGCCTCAGCCACCACTCCTACGCCGGTTCCTCAGCTTCCCACAGGCACGGTCACTGCGAGAAGATCCTTCTTCAAGCTGCGGATGAAGTTCTCTAACCCACCTTTTATCCCCACGGCTGCCTCCACCACTCCAACATCACCTCTGGTGTCCACCGTGGCCACGTCCACCGCCACACAGCCACCTGTGGAGTCTACTGGTCAGCCTGTGGCTACGTCCACTGCCACAGAACCAGCTGTGGAGTCTACTGGTCAACCTGTGGCTACGTCCACTGCCACAGAACCAGCTGTGGAGTCTACTGGTCAGCCTGTGGCTACGTCCACTGCCACAGAACCAGCTGTGGAGTCTACTGGTCAGCCTGTGGCTACGTCCACTGCCACAGAACCAGCTGTGGAGTCTACTGGTCAGCCTGTGGCTACGTCCACTGCCACAGAACCAGCTGTGGAGTCTACTGGTCAGCCTGTGGCTACGTCCACTGCCACAGAACCAGCTGTGGAGTCTACTGGTCAGCCTGTGGCTACGTCCACTGCCACAGAGCCACCTGTGGAGTCCACCAGTCAGACGCCTGTGGCCACATCCACCACCACAGAGCCACCTCCAGAGTCTGTCGGTCAGCCTTCTACAACTGTGGCTACCCCTACCACTCTGCCGCCAACTCTAAAGCCTGTAGAAGAAGTTACCAGCACTGAAGGCCACACCATCATAATGCCAGGAACCAGCACCACAGGATCTCTTTCCCAGCAGCCGGGGACTGAAGCAACCAAGACCAAGCCCTTGACGGACTTATTATTAGAGTCTGTGCTGGAGCTTCTGGTCCCCAGTGCTGCCAGGCCGAAAATACAACGTCTGTTGGGGAAAGTAATCTCGTCAGAGACCGCACCACCTGTGGAACATGGTCAACCCACCTCCGCTTCAACAACCACATCAGCGGTTCCTGAGATTTCCACCACAACAGGATCTGTTGTTCCCAAGCTGACCAGCACCATGGCGTAATCCTCTACCCAGTCCACCACCATGTCCTTTATTACCAACATATGACACCCACCAACCAATGTTATCTTTATTGGACCACCCAAAATGCCCAGTATGCATGTTGCATGCTTTTGAAGCGCCACTGGCTTCTTCTTCATCAGGCAAGGTGTTAAAAACCTTACAGGAGAATAAAATGGAAGATGCCAGTCCTAGGCCTGAAGGTTTTCAGTTCAGATGGTACGGAGGGAGATTTCTTTTAGGCTGGCCCCCTCCTCCTTCTGGCCATGTGGCTACTGGGGGATTCCCAAAGCCCAGGAAATTGAACATTCATTTGCAACACACACTTTCTTTGCAATCCAACCTGTCTCCATCCTTTTGTGAGGCCACAGACCCTTTGGTTAGGCAGACGGCACTGAATTTCTCAAGAAGCCTTCATGCTTTCTGAATCAGGAAAATGTTATGCAAAAGCACAAAGGCTTTTTTGTGGGTTTTTCGGGCTGTGTGACCGTGTTCTGGAAGAATTTATTCCTGACGTTCCGACTGCATCTATGGCTGGCATCTTCAGAGAATGCTGGCATGAAAGGGAATGGGGTATATATATAATCCTATATATACAGTCCGCTCTCCAGATCCATGGGCTTGCCACCCATGGATTTGAGCATCCGCGGATGGCAAGCCTATGGAGGTGAGGGTGGCAATGGAAGAAGAGTAGAAGGAGGGAGGAAGAGTGGAGAAGAGGAAAGGAAAGGAGGACTAGCAGTGGCAGGGCGACGGAGGGGGGAAGAGGAAGAGGAGGGAGGCGGAGGAGGTGGGGAAGAAGTGGAGGAGGAGGAAGGGGAAAAGGGGAAGGAAGGGCCGTGGCAGTGGCGACAGGGGAAGAGTAGAGGTTGGGAAGAGGAGTAAGAAGAGGTACCCCTTGCCGCTCTGAGAGCGACAAAGGTGGCACCCGGAAGTGGGGGGCAAAGTGCCATTGTCCTCAATGTTGGCACAGCCACCATTGAGTACTATGGGACTTGACCATCCACAGATTTTGGTATCCGCAAAGGGTCCAGAAAAATATCCTTAGCTGGAAGGAGATGATATGCATGTTAATCTGTGTGGTGGTCTGTGTTTGTCAGATAAACACAAGGATTTACATGCCAATCGCTTCCTCTCAGCCAAGAGCCACACAGGATATATACCCCACACACTTCCATGCCAGCATCCGCTGAAGATGCCAGCTTCAGATGGAGGTGAAATGTCAGGAATAGCTTCTTCCAGACCACGGCCACATAGCCCCAAGCCCCCCACCAAAAAGCCTTTTGGAAGACTTCTTGAGAAATACAGTGTCCTCTGCCGATCCAAGGGGCCTCTGGCCCACAGCGACTGGAGACAAATTGGGTTGCGAAAGAATGATCTTGTCTTGCAAGTGAACGTCCAATTTCCTGGACTTTGGGAACCCCCCAGTTGCCCCATGGCCAGAAAGAGGAGGGGGGCAGCTGGCCAAAGAGACCCCTCCGTACCACCTGAACCGAGAAGAGAAACAGCAACATCCAAGCCTTGCTTTGCTTTTCTCCTGTATGGTTTTTAACGTTTTGCCTGGTGAAGAAGAAGCCAAAGGAACATAGAAAGCTTGCAACATGCAACATATAGTAGAGACAGATAAGAGAGTATTATGAGTATTATTAATTATTATTATTATTTATTTATTTATTTATTTATTAAAAATATAGTGTTTCAACTGTGGGTTTCTGTGTTTTTCATTGTGATTTCTATTTTAATGTGCTGTATCCAGGATTGGTGTCACTCAGTGCGTACCTTAGGGTGTCTCACACACAAACACACACCATGGATCTCCTCCCATAGCAGACTGCATACCGTATCCTCCCTCCCTGAGGCCTTGCCATTCAACAGCAGACCAACACAGACATTCACATGGATATCGTTTCCTCCCAGCTGAGGGTCATTTCCAACTTATGGCGACCCTATCCTGGGGCTTTCTTGGCTATCCTCTGAGCTTGAGAGAGTGTGCCTTGCGCAGGAGCACCCAGTGGGTTCCATAGTCAAGCTGGGATTCCAACCCTGCTCTCCAGAGTCATAGTCCAAGGCTCAAACCACTACTAATACATGTGGCTTGTAAAGCCTGTTGTAAAAACCACAGGGAGAAATATAGGATGCTACACTTGGCCAGTAAACATGAAATGGACAGGTTGCTTACCTGTAACAGTATTTCTTCGAGTGGTCATCTGCGAATACATACAAATGGGTGTTACTGCGCCTGCGCAGTGCTGTTCGGAACCTTCTGGAATCACTGGGCAAAGTTTACTTTGCAACATATAGAAACTTTTTGGCGGTAACTCCGCCCACCCGTTATAAGGCCCCTACCTTCCCGCTCTTTTCCCCAGTTCCGCAATTTTTTCCGCCAAGCAGGCGATGGAAGAGCCAATGAGAGCAGGACACTGAGGGGATGGACGGGTGGGATTTGTATGTATTCGCAGATGACCACTCGAAGAAATACCGTTACAGGTAAGCAACCTGTCCTTCTTCTTCGTGGTCTCTGCGAATCATACAAATGGGTTTAGACTGACAAGCTTAGGTAAGCGGCGGAGGGAGTGTCCTGAAACCAAAGCTATGGTAAACCAAGGGTATATTTATTGTAACAATAAAAACCCTGAACCATAAAAAGAGTCAGTCTCTTTGTTCATGCACAAACTCACATAGCAATAACCTTGCAAAACCTGAGAAGGGAATAAAGGTCATGCAAGACATCCTCCAAGGGAATCCCCGAGAGGAATGCGGAAGACGCTGACATTGCCCTTGTAGAATGGGACCGAACCCTGCCAGGGAGAGGTTTGCCCAAGAGTTCATAGCAGAGGTGGATGGTACCGGCCACCCATTTGGAGAACCTCTGCGCAGACACGGGTAACCCCTTCTTTGGCTCCGAGTAGCATTGGAAAAGTCTCTCGGACCGACTGGAGGCAGCAGTTCTGTCCAGGTAAAATGCCAGCGCTCTTCTGACATCCAGAGAGTGCAGGCTTCGCTCCGCATCCGAAGTCGGATTGGAAGCGAGGGTCGGCAACACAATGTCCTGGCACATGTGGAACGCGGAGACAACCTTAGGAAGGAAGGTAATGTCTGTCCGGAGGACCACCTTGTCCTTGTGGAACCTCAGGAAGGGCTGGTCCCTCCGCAAGGCACAGAGTTCGCCCGCACGGCGGGCAGAGGTGATGGCCACAAGAAAGGCGGTTTTCCAAGTCAAAAGTCTCAAGTCCGCTGTGGCCATCGGTTCAAAAGGCTTGGATTGGAATGCAGACAACACTGCCTCCAAGCTCCAAGCCGGTGCCGGTACCGACACCGGAGGGTATAGGTTGGCACATCCCTTAAGGAACCCCTTCACCAAAGGATCCCTGAAAAAGGAAGCCCTCCCCCCGAACTGGTACTTAGCACAAATGGCAGACAAATAGCACTTAATGGATGCGAGGCACAGCCCCTCATCCAAAAGCGCCATCAAAAACTCCAGCACCACTGAAGTAGAAACCTGAGCTGGAAACAAGCCCTTTCGATCAAGGAAGAGGCAAAATTTCTTCCATTTCAGGGCGTAGGACCGCTGGGTGGAAGGTTTCCTTGCAGCCAGGATCACTGTCCTCACCGCCTCCGGCAAGACAGTTAGGGCCGTATCCTCCAGGCCACTAGCGGTAGGCTCTCGATGTCCGGGTGGAGAATCCGTCCGTCCTGGATCGACAGCAGGTCCGGACGAGGATCGAGACGGAGGAAGCAACTCTTGGAGAGGTGGAGAAGGGATGCAAACCACGGTTGTCTCGGCCACCACGGCGTGATCAGGATCGCATGCGACCGGTCCGTTGTCATCTTGGACACCACCCTGATGATGAGAGGGAACGGAGGGAAGGCGTAGAGGAGCTCCCCCGTCCAAAGGAAAGTGAACGCGTCTCCGAGGGATCCGTCCATTCGCTTCCTGGAGCAGAACTGGGGACAGTGGCTGTTCCACCTGGTCGCGAAGAGATCGATCCGGGGATTTCCCCACCGGTCGAAGAGGTCGCTGACCGTCTCGGGATGGAGCCTCCACTCGTGGCACACCGAAGGGGATCTGCTTAGGCGATCCGCCAGCTCGTTGTCCTCTCCGGGAAGATGAATCGCCTGGAGGACGCGCCTCTGGATGCACCAGTCCCAGATGCGAAGAGTGAGGTCGAGCAGGGTCTTCGACTTGGTGCCTCCTTGTTTGTTGATGTAATACATCACGGTGGTGTTGTCCGTTCTCAGGAGGACCACCTTGTCTGTGACCGCGGATTCGAATGCCCTCAGTGCCTTCTCTACTGCCAACATTTCCAAAGCGTTGATGTGGAGGAGCTTGTCCTGGACAGACCACCTGTCTTTGACGACCAGGTCGAGCAGGTGAGCGCCCCATCCTTCCAGGGATGCATCTGTTGTCAGAGTGAGTTGGGGCTGAGGCTGATGAAAGGGCATTCCAGTGCACACGTTGCGGCAGTCCAACCACCATCTGAGGGAGGCGGCTACAGGTCTCGGTACCGTGAGCCATTTGGACGGAGGGTCTGTCATTGGAGAGAAGGCCGAGAGGAACCAGGACTGAAGAGGTCGAAGGTGGAGTCTTGACCATGGTGTGACGAATGTCGTCGATGCCATGTGGCCCAGGGCGACCTGGACGTCCCTGGCCCTCACCCTTCTGTGAGAGATGCAAGGCCTGATCGAAGTCATCAGCGCCTGGAAACGGTCTGGAGGGAGAAAGGCGGAGCATGTTTCGGAGTCGAGGATGGCCCCAATGAACTTGACCTGTCTGGAAGGTGTGAAATGGGACTTTTCTCGGTTGATCACCAGACCGAGGGAGTCCAAAAGGTGTAAGGCGAATGAGAGAGCCTCCTGCAGTTCTCTCTGGGATTTGGCAGCGAACAGCCAGTCGTCCAGGTACAGAAAGACCATGAACCCCTTCTGATGCAGGTAGGCCACCACCGGTGCCATGCACTTTGTGAAGACTCGCGGTGCCGTGGCAAGGCCGAAGGGGAGGACGTTGTAGTGGTACGCGGCGGAGCCCACAGCAAAGGCGAGGAATCGTCGGTGGGACTCCCGGATCCCGATGTGGAAGTAGGCATCCTTCAGGTCGACGGTCGCGAACCACAGACCCTGATGGAGTAAAGGCAGAATGGAGGCCAAGGTTACCATTCGAAAGCGACGGTATTCAAGGAACAGATTCAATTGTCTTAAGTCCAGGATGGGCCTGATTCCCCCATCCGCCTTTGGTACCGTGAAGTACCTGGAGAAAAAAGCCCTAGAGCATTGTTCGGGCGGTAAAGGGGAGATTGCCCCTTTTTCCAGCAAAGTGCGCACTTCGTCGAGAAGGGTGTCCGAGGGGAGAGTGGACAAAAAGGCCCCGGTTGGAGGGAGCTCTTGGAACTCGAGGGCATATCCCCTGCGGACGATATTAAGAACCCACGAGTCAGATGTAATCGAGGCCCAGATGTTAGTAAAAGGCCTCAGGATGTCCAGAAAGAACAAGGGCGAAGGGGAAACGAAGTGCGCTGCGTCCCTTCAGGTTCTCTTCTTCCCCTGGTCGGTGTCCTGCCGGCGGGACTTGCGGTACCGAGGCGGGAAATTACGACGGCCAGAGGAGGAGGAAGACTGCGAGGGGTAACGGCGCCTCTGTGAGCCCTGCTGCTGAGGTTGACGGTCTTGAGGGAAGGAGCCCTGGGACTGACCTTGCGGTGGCCAAGGACGGTGCCTTCTTCTGAAGGGAGAGACGGGGGTGGACGACATCCCGTGCTTCTTAGCCGCTGCCTTCATTCTGAACTTGCGGTTCAGACGCTCATCCGTGTCGGCGTGGAAAAGGCCAGTACCGTCCAGGGGCATGTCCTCAATGGCCGATTTAACGTTGGCGTTGAGGTCTGACCCCCTGAGCCAGGCATGTCGGCGCAAAGCCAGCGATGCTGCCATGCCTCGTCCCGTGCAGTCAGCGACGTTCATGGAGGCGGTGATGATCCAACTCCCTATGGAGTGGGCCTCATCCCGGATCTCCACCAAGCGACGTTGGACCTCATCAGGGACGTCAGGGATGATGGGCGAAATCCCCTCCATCAAGGCCTGGATGTATGCCCCCATACAGGCGTTGTAGTTTATAGCCTTTACGGTGAGGGCGGCCGAAGAGTAGGCCTTTTTGGCTAGGCCGTCGATCTTCTTGGCCTCTCGGTCTGCCGGGGACGTCGCCTGCTTTGGCACGAAGGTCTGCTGTGCCCCCTCCACGATGGCCGAGTTAGGTTTGGGATGGTCGGTCAACCACGGACAGCCCAGCGGGGAGATCCGGTACAGTGTCTCGACCTTCCTGGAGGACGCGGCAAGTGAAGTCGGGGCATCCCATGACCTCTGCACAATGGACTGCAACGAGGGCAACATCGGGATGCAGGGTGGAGTGGGAACACGACCGAGGACCCGGCGTTCTACCGGATCGCGAGCCTCCTCCTCAGGCGGGGAAAGCTCGATATCAAGAGTCCAGCACATCTTAATGATGTGTTCGCTGAAGGAGCGAACATCGTCAGTGGGAGATGAGGAGCCCGGGTGATGCAACGCCTGCGGCGAAGGCGGGTCGGATGGGTCCTCTTCTCCATCTGAAGGTTCCCGTAATGGAGGCAAGGGATCCTGTTCTGAATCGGAGTCCGACGTCAGGGGGATGTCAGTCACCTTGGCTCGGGATGGAGTGCGAGCCGGGATTTGCGGGGCCGGTGGCTCGGAAGGCGGACGGCGAGGTACCGAGGACGAGGCCACCGCATGGGAGGATGATGGCTCGTCACCCTGGGGAACCGCCGGGTGCAAGTTAAGCCTGGTGAATTCCCTGAAAGCCCTCTCCTTCGGGACCGACATGTAGTATCTCTGAGTCTCGGTGTCAAAGAACATGTTGGTGTCTAGCTCTCGTGGCTCGTCGATGTCGGAAACAGGGACAGCCTCCTCCTCATCTGAATGGACGGAGAGCAGAGATGGTTCCCTCTGGGGAGAGGTTGGCTCGCTGACGGCGGCGAGATCTTGGGCCGGCGGGAGTGGCGTGGCCAGCACCGTGGTTACCTGCGCTGAGACCGTCTTCTTCGGGCACGAGGGGGTCTTCCCCGAGGTCTTCTTGGAGGGGGTCTTCTCCGAGGTCTCCTTGGAGGGGGAGCGTCGCTTGTGTGGAGCACGCTCCTTTGACTCGGCCGGACGCCCCGACCCGGAGTGGTCCTTGGACTTGGACTTCTTGGGTGGAGCTGCCTCGGTCACCTCCGCGTGACGCCTCTTTTTGGAAGACATCGGAGTCACCGCCAAGTCTTCAGGCGGAAAGAAGGGATTGTCCGGCAAGTCGTGCAGGACAGTGGCTCCCTTGGAATGGGGCTTGGCTGGCTTAGCCCTCTCTGATGGTACTGCCTTTCCAGAGGAAGATGCCCCCGTCTCGGGCAACTTGGAGGCGTGCCGAGATGCCTTCGATGACGCCTTGGAGGACGGTAGCGAGACGGTCCGGACTCCCGACTCCTGACGCTCTCTCGAGCGCTAGCCCTCCGGGGACGGCTTCCTCCCGGAACTCTCCCTGGGCTCGAAACCCTCAGTCCCCGAGGTTTTCTGGGGGCGCTTGGAGGGTTCGTCGGTGACACTGGGTCTCGGGGGACCACGGGTCACATCGGAGGTGGTCGGAGATCGTGTCCCGGCCGGGACAGAGACCACACTAGAAACGCTGGCCCGTGAAGAAGACGCAGGCGGGGCAGCCGGGGCAGCCGGAGGAAGCGAAGATGAGCGGGGACGTCCCTCCCGGACCTTTCCCAGGGCAATAGCCGAAGTCAGCCGGGACTCCCGGTTCTTCCTGGCTTGGGAGGACAGAGACTTACAGAGGTGACAGGCTCTGGCATCATGGTCCTTTCCCAGACAAAATAGGCAGGAGGAGTGAGGGTCCTGGACGGGCACCTTGCCCCCGCAGGTATCACATTTCTTGAAGGGCGCAGGCATCCTTCCAAGTCGTCAAATCCGAGGGAGAGTCAAAAGCGAAGTCAAAAAACAAGTCGAAGAGGTCCGAAGTTACCAGGGCGGGAGAGAGAGAATGGTCAAAAACAGTCCGAGGTCTAGTGAAAGTGATTCCGTAACAAGCAAGAGCGAGCAAAAGTTCCTAGAAGCAGCTAGCGCGGCGGAAAAAAGGAACTGGGGAAAAGAGCGGGAAGGCAGGGGCCTTATAACGGGTGGGCGGAGTTACCGCCAAAAAGTTTCTATATGTTGCAAAGTAAACGTTGCCCAGTGATTCCAGAAGGTTCCGAACAGCACTGCGCAGGCGCAGTGAAACCCATTTGTATGATTCGCAGAGACCACGAAGAAGAAACACAAGATATAGGATGAAGGGGGAACCTGGCTTGATAATAGCACATGTGAAAAGGATCCAGGAGTCCTAGTAGACCACAAGTTGAACATGAGTCAAGAGGGTGATGCTGCAGAGGGAAAAGCCAATGTGATTCTAGTCTGCATCAATGGAAGCATAGTGTCTCGGTCGAGGGAAGTAATGGTGCCAGTCTTTTCTGCTTTGGTCAGGCCTCATCTGGAATAAAACTGTGTCCAGTTCTGGGCACCACCATTCAAAAAGGATGCGCACAAGATGGAGCATGTCCAGAGGAGGGCCTCCAAAATGGGGAAGGGTCTGGAAACCATGAAGCCCTATGAGAAGCTGGTTATGTTTAGCCTGGATGAGAGAAGGTTAAGAGATGATAGGATAGCCCTGTTTAAACATTTGAAGGGATGTCATATTGAGCAAGCTTATTTTCTGCTGCCCCAGAGAATAGGACATCGAGCAAATAAATGGAAGCTACAGGAAAAGAGATTCCAGCTCAATATTAGGAGGAGCTTCATGATGGAGAAGAGCAGGTTAAGGGGTGACATGATGCCTATGTTTAAATCTTGGGATGTCATATTGAGGAGGGAGCAAGCTTGTTTTCTGCTGCTCCAAAAATATACATTGGTGGTGAACTTATGGCACGAGTGCCAGAGGTGGCACTCAGAGCCCTCTGTGTTGGCACACATGCCATCACCCCAGCACAGATTTTGCCAGAGTTTGTAACTAGAAAGCCAGAGGGACGTGGCACTTTGCGATAAATAAGTTGCTTTTGGGTTGTAGTTTGGGCAGTTTGCCTCTAAAACATTCACCATCACTGGAATAGGATACGGATCAATGGATGCAGGCTACAGGAAAAGAGATTCCAGCTCAATATTAGGAGGAGCTTCATGATGGAGAAGAGAAGGTTAAGGGGTGACATGATGCCTACGTTTAAATCTTGGGATGTCATATTGAGGAGGGAGCAAGCTTGTTTTCTGCTACTCCAGAGAATAGGATATGGATCAATGGATGCATACTACAGGAAAAGAGATTCCAGCTCAATATTAGGAGGAGCTTCATGATGGAGAAGAGCAGGTTAAGGGGTGACATGATGCCTATGTTTAAATCTTGGGATGTCATACTGAGGAGGGAGCAAGCTTGTTTTCTGCTGCTCCAGAAAATAAACATTGGTGGCGAACCTATGGCACGAGTGCCAGAGGTGGCACTCAGAGCCCTCTGTGTTGGCACACATGCCATCACCCCAGCACAGATTTTGCCAGAGTTTGTAACTAGAAAGCCAGAGGGACGTGGCACTTTGCGATAAATAAGTTGCTTTTGGGTTGTAGTGTGGGCAGTTTGCCTCTAAAACATTCACCATCACTGGAATAGGATATGGATCAATGGATGCATACTACAGGAAAAGAGATTCCAGCTCAATATTAGGAGGAGCTTCATGATGGAGAAGAGAAGGTTAAGGGGTGACATGATGCCTACGTTTAAATCTTGGGATGTCATATTGAGGAGGGAGCAAGCTTGTTTTCTGCTACTCCAGAGAATAGGATATGGATCAATGGATGCATACTACAGGAAAAGAGATTCCAGCTCAATATTAGGAGGAGCTTCATGATGGAGAAGAGCAGGTTAAGGGGTGACATGATGCCTATGTTTAAATCTTGGGATGTCATACTGAGGAGGGAGCAAGCTTGTTTTCTGCTGCTCCAGAAAATAAACATTGGTGGCGAACCTATGGCACGAGTGCCAGAGGTGGCACTCAGAGCCCTCTGTGTTGGCACACATGCCATCACCCCAGCACAGATTTTGCCAGAGTTTGTAACTAGAAAGCCAGAGGGACGTGGCACTTTGCGATAAATAAGTTGCTTTTGGGTTGTAGTTTGGGCAGTTTGCCTCTAAAACATTCACCATCACTGGAATAGGATATGGATCAATGGATGCAGGCTACAGGAAAAGAGATTCCAGCTCAATATTAGGAGGAGCTTCATGATGGAGAAGAGAAGGTTAAGGGGTGACATGATGCCCATGTTTAAATATTTGAAGGGATGTCATATTGAGGAGGGAGCAAGCTTGTTTTCTGCTACTCCAGAGAATAGGATATGGATCAATGGATGCATACTACAGGAAAAGAGATTCCAGCTCAACATTAGGAGGAAGCGTCAATTCTTTTTATACAGCTCTCTCGCAAGCCCTTCTCACTTCCAAAACACACTGCAGGAACATTTGCCTATAGAGACTCATCAAATAATACTTGCCTATAGAGAATCATTGGGAAATATTTACCCATAGAGAATCATTGGGCAATATTTACCCATAGAGAATCATTGGGGAATACTTGCCTATAGAGGATCATTGGGAAATATTTGCCCATAGAGAATCATGGGGGAATTCTGCTCTGCACCAGGGATAAGGACAGGTTGCTTACCTGTAACGGTATTTCTGCGAATACATACAAATGGGTTTCACTGCGCCTGCGCAGTGCTGCTCGGAAACTTCTAGAATCACTGGGCAAAGTACACTTTGCAACATATAGAAACTTTTTGGCGGTAACCCCGCCCACCTCTTATAAAGCCCCTGCGTTCCCGCTCTTTCCCCAGTTCCGAAATTTTTCGCCGCATAAGCGACATGTAAATTAGCCAATAAGAGCAGGACACAGAGGGGAGGATGGGCGGGATTTGTATTTATTCGCAGATGACCACTCGAAGAAATACCGTTACAGGTAAGCAACCTGTCCTTCTTCTTTGTGGTCTCTGCGAATCATACAAATGGGTTAGACTGACAAGCTTAGGTGACGGCGGAGGGAGTGTCCTGAGACAAAAAGTGGTTCAAACACCTTGGTTTATTTGACAATAAACTCATAGAACCAAATACCTTTGTCAGTCTTTTTTGTACCAAGAACAATACATGGCATGAAACCAACAGACCCCCCTCGCATGCGAACAGAGCATTTAACAGGGAGTTTGACTCAGCCCTCAACCATTTTCCATCACTGTGATGACACAGTATAGACAATGTTCAGATAGGACTGGTCCACATTGGTACATTGGCAGATTATACACAAAGACATAGGCCCACAGAATGCATGAAAGCCCAAAACAGTGTCTCTGATATTGAAGGAAGAGACCTTATTACAGTCATGTAGAGGTCAGACCCATAGGAGTAAACATATTCAAGATTTACAGTGCAAGCAACTAGTAAACTCAAGGCACATAGCATCTCTTGGTCAGTGCAACCCTGAAACCAAAACAGCCCTTCCAAAGGCTGCATCCCGTTTGGCCCTCACATCCAGCCTGTAATGTTTAATAAATGTCATTGGCTGGGACCATACGGCGGCCTTGCAAATGTCTTCCAAAGGGACCCCCGCCAAAAAGGCGGAGGAGGCTGCCACCGCTCTGGTTGTGTGAGAGCGAACCCTAGTTGGGAGAGGTCTGCCCAACAGTTCGTAGCAGAGATGGATGGTATTCGCCACCCACTTGGAAAACCTCTGCGTGGACACCGGCAGTCCCTTCTTCGGTTCCGAATAACATTGGAACAGTCTATCAGCTCAGGTAAAAGGCCAAGGCCCTCCGAACGTCCAAAGAGTGTAGGCTGCGTTCGACCTCAGTGGTCGGGTTGGGGGCTAGGGCTAGGGTAGGCAACACAATGTCCTGACACAAGTGGAAGGCCGAAACTACCTTCGGTAAGAAAGTAATGTCGGTACGGAGGACAACCTTGTCTTTATGAAATATAAGAAAGGGCTGGTCCCTCCGCAAGGCACAGAGCTCGCCCGCACGGCGGGCTGGGGTGATAGCCACCAGAAAAGCCGTCTTCCATGACAGCAGTCTCAAGTCAGCTGTGGCCATCGGTTCGAACGGCTTGGATTGCAACGCAAGCAACACAGTCTAGGCTCCAAGCCGGGGTCGGAACCGAAACAGGGGGGTGTAGGTTGGCACACCCCTTCAGGAAACTCTTAACTAGTGGGTCTCTGAAAAAAGAAGGTTTGCCCCCAAACTGAAAATGAGAACAAATTGCCGATAGATAGCACTTAACAGAGGTGAGGCATAGCCCGGCCTCCAAAAGCGCCATCAGGAATTCCAGCACTATCGGCGTCGTCACCTGGGCTGGAGATAGGTCCTTGTTGGATAGAAACAATAAAAACTTTTTCCATTTCGAAGCATAAGACCTCTGGGTGGAAGGCTTCTGTGATGCCAGGACAACCGTCCACAACGAGTTCGGCAATGCAGCTAGGGATGGATCCTCCATGCCACCAAGGGCAGGTTCTCGATGTCCGGGTGCCTGATCCATCCGTCCTGGATCGTGAGCAGGTCAGGACGAGGGTCGAGTCTCAGGAAGTTGTCTCTGGACAAGTGGAGCAGGCACGGAAACCACGGTTGTCTGGGCCACCATGGGGTGATGAGGATCGCATCTGGGTTGTCCGACAGCATCCTGGACACCACTCTGGTAAGCAGAGGAAACGGTGGGAAGGCATATAGCATCACCTCGGTCCAGTCGAATGCGAATGCATCTCCTAGGGATTCGGCGGAGGGCACTCGGGAACAGAACTGGGGACAGTGGCTGTTGTGAACCGTCGCGAAGAGGTCTACCTGAGGAGTCCCTCATCGACGGAAGATGTCTGCAACTACTTCGGGATGCAGTGTCCATTCGTGGCAAGCTGAGGAGGACCTGCTGAGCTGGTCCGCCAAGACATTGTCCTTCCCGGGTAGATGAACAGACTGAAGCAGGATCCCTCTCGGGATGCACCAGTCCCAGATCCTTAGGGCAAGCTGCAGTAGTGTCTTGGACCTGGTGCCACCCTGCTTGTTCAGATAGTACATGACAGTAGTGTTGTCTGTTTGAAGGAGAACTACCTTGTTGGAGACCAGGGTCTCGAAAGCCCGAAGGGATTTCTCAACTGCCAACATTTCCAGCACGTTGATATGGAGGGCTTTTTCCTCTGGGGACCATAAGTTCTTTAACACCAGGTCCTGCAGATGGGTGCCCCATCTGTCCAGAGATGCGTCTGTCGTCAGGATGATATCCGGGCTGGGAGGAGAGAAGGGCATACCGACGCAGACGTTTCGGGATGGACAGGAGCTCTGACGGGTGGTCTGTCACTGGACTGAAGACCGACAGAAACCAAGCCTGGAGAGGTCTGGACCGAAGTCTCGCCCACAGGGTGACGAAGGTCGTCGAGGCCATATGTCCCAACGCCACCTGAATGTCCCGAGCCTTCACCTTCCTCCGGGATAGGCAGGTGCGGACGGCTGACCTTAACGACCGAAATCGATCTTGAGGAAGGTAAGCTGTGCAGTCCTCGGAGTCGAGGACGGCTCCGATGAACTTGACCTGTCTTGACGGAGTAAGATGGGATTTGTCCATGTTCACCACCAGACCGAGAGAAGCCAGCAGACTCAGGGTGAATGCAGTCGCCTCTAGTAGTTCCTCCGGGGAGATTGCCGCTAGTAGCCAATCATCCAGGTACAGGAAGACTCTGAAGCCTCTCTGGTGCTGGTAGGCCACTACCGGAGCCATACATTTTGTGAAAACTCTTGGAGCTGTCGCTAGGCCGAAGGGAAGCACGTTGTAGTGGTATGCGTCAGAACCGATGGCGAAGGCGAGGAACCTCCTGTGGGAGTCGTGAATCCCGATGTGGAAGTAAGCGTCCTTCAGGTCGATGGTCGCGAACCAGAGGCCCTGGCGGAGCAGAGGGAGAATGGAGGCTAGAGTTACCATACGGAAGCGCTGATAACACAAGAACTTGTTGAGGGCCCTTAAGTCCAATATGGGCCTGATGCCTCCTTCAGGCTTAGGCACTATGAAGTACCTAGAGAAAAAACATCGGGAAAACTGTTCGGGATCGATTGGTGAAATCGCCCCTTTGTCCAGCAACGAGCACACTTCGTCGAGAAGGGTGTCCGAGGGGATGGTGGAAATAAAGGCTCCAGTTGGTGGGAGCTCACTGAACTTGAGGGCATAACCCCTTCGGACTATTTTAAGGACCCACGAGTCATTTGAGATGGAAGCCCAGATGTTAAAGAAGGGGCGCAGTTTGTCTAGAAAGAATGGATCAGGATGGACGAAGTGCGCAGGGTGGCTTCAAGACCTCTTCTTGGAGTGGTCTGGCTCCTGACGTCGGGGCTTGCGGTACCTACCCGGGGCTGCGTTCCGTCGGCCCGACGAGGATGAAGATTGTGAAGGGTAGCGCTGCCGCTGGGATCCCTGCTGTTGTCCCGAGCGGTCCTGATAGAAGGGCCTCTGTTGGGGGTGAAACTGCCAGGGCCGGCCTCTCTTTTTGAAGAGCTGGGTGGTAGTGGAGGACATGCCATGTTTCTTAGCCACAGCCTTCATCCGGTATTTCCTATTCAGGCGCTCGTCGGTTTCTGAATGGAAGAGACCGGAATCATCTAAGGGCATGTCCTCAATAGTAGCCCTTACGTTCGGGTTCAGATCGGAACCCCTCAACCAGGCATGACGACGCAAAGCAATGGAGGCAGTCATGGAATGGCCGGAACAGTCAGCTATGTTCCTGCAAGCAGTTATGATCCAGCTTCCGATGGAATGGGCTTCATCGCGGATCTCCACCAGTTTTCTTTGGACCTCATCCGGGACATCAGGAACCAGCGGCGAGATGTCTTCCATGAGGGCCTGTATGTAAGCCCCCATGCAAGCCGCATAGTTAGAGGCCTTTACCGCTAACGCAGAAGCCGAGTAGGCCTTCTTTGCTAAGGCATCCACCTTTTTGGCCTCCCGGTCCACTGGTGAAGTGGCCAGTTTGTGAGTGGAGGTCAGCTGTGATCCCTCCACGATGGCGGAATTCTGTTTGGGGTGGTCGGCCAGCCAGGTGCAGTGGGCTGGGGAGATCCTGTATAGGGTCTCTATTTTCCTCGACGAGCCCGTCAGCAAAGAAGGAGAGTCCCAGGTTCTCTTCACTATGGCCTCAAGTGACGGGAGGAGTGGGATGGATGGAGGTGTAGGAACCCTGCCATGTACCCTTCTGTCAACTGGGTCCTTGGCACTGTCATCTGGGTAAGACAGCTCGATCCCCAAGGTATTAGCCATCTTAATGACGTGCTCGTTAAACGAGCGCACGTCGTCAGTAGGAGAGGCCGGTTCCGGATGGTGAAGTTGCTGAGGCGAAGCCGGGGGGGACATCTCCTCGTCTGAGGATTGATTGTCTAGGTCAGAAGCCGAGTCGAGATGAATGACCGACTGCTGAGGTCTCGGGACCGACGCTGGATCCGGGGCTTGCTTGGAAGATGGCCTGACAGGTGTCGGTGGAAGAGGTCGTCGAACTGACGTAGACGGTACGGGCCGATCTCCCTGGCCGTGCCGACTTGCAGTCGTGAAGCGTTGGAGGGCGTCCTCCCTCGAGACCGAGACGTAGTACCTGTCGGTCTCGGAGTCGTAGAGGAGATCCGGGTCCGTCGCGCAGATGGAGCGCGGCACAGGGGTAGGTGAGCGCCTGCGAGAGTCGGGGCTCCGTTCCGGCTCGGCGAACAGGACCGCTGCGAGGGTAGACGCACGGGGCTCAACCGAGGCCTCTCTCGGCTTCTGAGACGGAGTCGCACTCGCAGGGGTACCATGTCTGGATCCTTTAGAGCTGGCCTTGCCAGGACCGGCCGATGGGTCCGGTGATCTGGAGCGCTTCTCGGGCCCAGGCTCGGTTCCAGAAGACGCTGTCGCACCCGATGTCTTGGGGAGTCTGTCTGACTTCTTGGTGTGCTTGTCCTTTCTGGGAGGCACCGATTCAGAAGGAGTTTTAGTAGCCTCCCTCGGTTCCGGGGTCCCATACGGGGCCCTAGGCTTCTTAGCCAAAGGCGTGTCAGCCGTGTCACCAGTGGTCTGTCTCTTGGACTTTTCTGGAGCCCTGGATGCTGAAGATTTCGGATCTCCTGTTGGCTTGTCTTTAGCCTTATCCTTAGCCTTTTTAGAAGAAGCCTTGGAAGCCTTATCCCCTATGGCCGCGGTCCTGTCGGAGGACACAGAGGCCGGTCTGGAGGTAGGTGCCTCCGACCCGCACAGTTTGTGGGGGCGTTTGGAGGACTTAGACATAGCCGAGTCCAAAGCCTCGTCGAAGGCAGAGCTAGGCTCAGCTGAGCCACGGGCCAGGATGGCACTCGGCGCTGACACTGAGGTGGAGGGACTCCCACTGGTCCGGGTTGGGATGTCCACCGCTGGAGCTGCCGGGGCAGAGGACGGACGAGAGGTGTCTGACCTAGTCTTAACGGTTCCCTGGAGAAGAGTCGAGGTCAGCCGGGACTCCCTATTCTTCCTGGCTTGCGAAGTCATGGACTTGCATAAGGGGCAGGCCTTGACATTGTGGTCCCTTCCCAAACAGAGGAGACAGGCGGAATGGGGATCCTGAATAGGCACCTTACCGCCACAGATGTCACACTTCTTGAAGGGCGCTGGAGACATGGTCAAGAAGGGTGGAATAATCGAAGCCGAACGGTCCGAGGTCAAATACAAAGGAGAGACGGAATAATGGAAGTTAAACGGTCCGAAGTCGAAATGCAAGAGAGAGACGGAGTGGTCGAAGAGACAGTCAGAGGAAGCCAAGAGTGGTCAAATTCAGTCTGAGGTCAATACCAGTGATCCGTTAGAAGCTATTAGAAGCTAGCGAAGTTCCCTCACAGCAGCAAACGTGGCGGAAAAAAAGGAACTAGGGAAAGAGCGGGAACGCAGGGGCTTTATAAGAGGTGGGCGGGGTTACCGCCAAAAAGTTTCTATATGTTGCAAAGTGTACTTTGCCCAGTGATTCTAGAAGTTTCCGAGCAGCACTGCGCAGGCGCAGTGAAACCCATTTGTATGATTCGCAGAGACCACGAAGAAGAAGGGGAATTCCTGCCCTGGGTTCAGTCGGGATCAATGGGAATCACCACTAGGCACGAAGACCCTTCCCTAACTCTCTCCTCTTTTTAGGGCCCGTGTGTTCAAATGTGGACCAACATCCCACCTTCCCCAGTTTTTGCAGCCTTGCCCTTTATCGCTGCTCAGAGGGGAACTATTTTATCAAGGTGAGGAGGGGAATTCTTTTTGTTGTTGTCCTTCTGGGGTGTTTCGGGGAGCGAGGGGTTACGTATAACCTGTCGGCTGTTGTTTGCCCAGCCTGGTTTAGGAAAGTGGGCTATGCTCTGCATCTATGCGTCTGGACCATCTCTGTTGGGAACCATTACAGGCTGAGTCTCCCTTGTCCAGAATAAATCCAAAAATCAACATATTTTTCATGGGAGGGGGGGCTAAGAGAGTGACATCTATGCTTTCTGATGGTTCAATGTTCATATATTTTGCTTCATGCACACAGCTATTAAAAATATTGCAGGCTATGTGCATAGTGCGCATGTGAAACATAAATGAATTTTGTGTTTAGGCTTGGGTCCCATGCCCAAGATGTTTCATTTATTATGGAAGCAGATGCAAATACTTGTATTCCAAAATCCAAAAACGCATAGAATCATAGAATCATAGAGTTGGAAGAGACCGCAAGGGCCATCCAGTCAAACTCCATGCCATGCAGGAAATCCAGATCAAAGGATCCCCGACAGATGGCCATCCAGCCTCTGGTCCTAAGCACTTTGGATACGGGAAACTCAGCCCATTTCTCCTGAGTCAATATCCTGTGGTTCTCATGGGGATCCCTCCAGCAGAAGCCCCCTTGAATCCCATTTTGATAGAACCAAGTTCTATAAAGACCACATTTCCCCATCGCTGGGTCACCATTCTGGCACAAGCTCTACCTGAAAGAGTATAGGAATCTCCCTTTGCATTTCCAGAAAGCCAAACAAACTCTGTGTTTCTCTTTAGAGGGTTCCTTGCCCAGGTGAGAGCGGGAAGGCAGATGGACACGGCACTGACCAAGCGGAGACCACACCAGACCACACCTTTCCTTCCAGTCCTTTGACCACTCCTGCAACCACTCCTGCGACCACTTCCAAGTCTCCCCTGCAGAAGCTCGTGGATTTGCTTATTTTTAAGCCAACCACCACGGAGGTCCATGCTCCCCCTCCAACGGTCATGGCTGCCTCAGCCACCATGAAGGTCCATGCCACCATGGAGGTCCATGCTCCCTCTCCCACGGTCACGACTGCCTCAGCCACCACTCCTACGCCGGTTCCTCAGCTTCCCACAGGCACGGTCACTGCGAGAAGATCCTTCTTCAAGCTGCGGATGAAGTTCTCTAACCCGCCTTTTATCCCCACGGCTGGTGGTCAGCCTGTGGCTACATCCACTGCCACAGAGCCACCTGTGGAGTCTACTGGTCAGCCTGTGGTTACATCCACTGCCACAGAGCCACCTGTGGAGTCCACCAGCCAGACGCCTGTGGCTACGTCCTTCACCACAGAGACACCAGTGGAGTCCACCAGTCAGACGCCCGTGGCTACGTCCTTCACCACAAAGACACCTCTGGAGTCTACTGGTCAGCCTGTGGCTACATCCACTGCCACAGAACCAGCTGTGGAGTCTACTGGTCAGCCTGTGGTTACATCCACTGCCACAGAGCCACCTGTGGAGTCCACCAGCCAGACGCCCGTGGCTACGTCCTTCACCACGAAGACACCTGTGGAGTCTACTGGTCAGCCTGTGGCTACGTCCACTGCCACAGAGCCAGCTGTGGAGTCCACCAGTCAGACGCCTGTGGCCACATCCACCACCACAGAGCGACCTCCAGAGTCCGTCAGCCAGTCTTCCACAACTGTGGCTACCCCCACCACTCCGCCGCCAACTCTGGAGCCTGTCCAAGAAGGTGCCAGCACTGAAAGCCACACCATCATCATGCCAGGAACCAGCGCCACAGGATCTCTTTCCCAGCAGCCGGGGACTGAAGCAACCAAGACCAAGCCCTTGACGGACTTATTATTAGAGTCTGTGCTGGAGATGCCTGTTGGGGAAAGTAATTTCTTTGGAGACCGCGCCACCTGTGGAACATGGTCAACCCACCTCCGCTTCAACATCAGTGGTTCCCGAGATTTCCACCGCAACAGGATCTGTTGTTCTCAAGATGACCAGCACCACAGCCTAATCCTCTGCCCAGTCCACCACCATGTCCTCTGTTACCAATGGTGATACCGTGCTGGAGAACTAGTAACATAGGCCATGCACCAACCAATGATACCTTTATTGGACCACCCAAAATGCCCAGTAGGCATGTTGCATGCTTTTATTGTTTATTATTTATTTATTTATTTATTAAAAATATAGTGTTTCAACTGTGGCTTTCTGTGTTTTTCATTGTGTTTTCTATTTTAATGTGCTGTATCCAGGATTGGTGTCACTCAGTGCGTAACTTAGGGTGTCTCACACACAAACACGCACCATGGATCTCCTCCCATAGCAGACCACACCGAATCCTTAGCAATCTGCTACGTAACATGTGCAGAATGCAACTTTGCAAGAATTCAATGGATTGCTCCCCAAATACTCTGAGTATTCCTTGCCTACGACATTTACTGTATAAACTCGACTATAGGTCAACCATAAGTCGAGGGCAGGTTTTGGGGCCAAAATTATGGATTTTGCTATGCCCCATGGATAAGTCGAGAGTAAAACTCAGGGGCATGAAACAAAGGATGTAAAGCAGTGGTTCTCAACCGTCCTAATGCTGCGACTTTTTAAGACAGTTCCTCATGTTGTGGTGACCACCTGGATTAAGAGGTGATAGGATAGCCCTGGTTAAACATTTGAAGGGATGTCATATTGAGCAAGCTTATTTTCTGCTGATCCAGGGAACAGTACATGGAGCAAATAAATGGAAGCCACAGGAAAAGAGATTCCAGCTCAATATTAGGAGGAGCTTCATGATGGAGAAGAGCAGGTTAAGGGGTGACATGATGCCTACGTTTAAATATTTGAAGGGATGTCATATTGAGGAGGGAGCAAGCTTATTTTCTGCTGCTCCAAAAATATACAGTGGTGGCGAACCTATGGCACGAGTGCCAGAGGTGGCACTCAGAGCCCTCTGTGTTGGCACACATGCCATCACCCCAGCACAGATTTTGCCAGAGTTTGTAACTAGAAAGCCAGAGGGACGTGGCACTTTGCGATAAATAAGTTGCTTTTGGGTTGTAGTTTGGGCAGTTTGCCTCTAAAACATTCACCATCACTGGAATAGGATACGGATCAATGGATGCAGGCTACAGGAAAAGAGATTCCAGCTCAATATTAGGAGGAGCTTCATGATGGAGAAGAGAAGGTTAAGGGGTGACATGATGCCCATGTTTAAATATTTGAAGGGATGTCATATTGAGGAGGGAGCAAGCTTGTTTTCTGCTATTCCAGAGAATAGGATATGGATCAATGGATGCAGGCTACAGGAAAAGAGATTCCAGCTCAATATGAGGAGGAGCTTCATGATGGAGAAGAGAAGGTTAAGGGGTGACATCATGCCTACGTTTAAATCTTGGCTAGGCCTATAGGTTTATAAACTGGTATACATACATTACAGAGGCATAGGACAGATTTAGCTTTTCTTGAGTATTACAAAAAGGAGAAGGGAAGTAACCAATATAAGGCTTTACAAAAGGAAAACTTTCCCCTTTATTTGGGGAGATATTTAGAATTCTGTAAGTTAATGTTCTTATAAAACAAAGGAGAGGTCAAAACCAAACAAAATGGCGGTATATTTCCAAATACAACAGAAAAAGTGTCAGTCGTGATGATTTGGCTTCGAGATTTGAAGCGAGAGCAAAATCAATCACTTTTACTTCTATCCCGCCTTTTGTCGGGACAATCGAAGCGGCGTCCAAAGATTAAAATACCTCAATATATTCAAAAAATGGTAACACAAGATCTATCCCTCTTTGGTTTAAATGAAACGGATTTGGAGGTCTTTCTATTGCTCTGTATTGGCGTGTGTAGTTGTTTTTGCATGTGTACCTTCATTTATTTTTATTTAATGATATTTAAAACACGTATAAACAAAATTATACAAACAAATTATACATACATACCCAAAATGATCACTGACAAAATCAGAGACACTCCTACGCAAACGCATCTATAAAGCATGACTTCCAAGCGTTATAGTTATTGCTAAGAAACGTTTCCTAACCTGACTTTGAATATTCACAAATTATCCCTTTACTCTATCCAATCAATTTTTAATTTCCCGGTAAATTTCCTTATAAACAATCTATCCCATAGTGGCTTTATCAACTAACTTGGATAAACCTACCCTCGGGTCTATATATAGCTTAACCAATTCCCTTATATACGAAAGACTAACAATTAAATAGGACAGAAATATCCAATAGTCAAAATTCTATAGGTTAACTTTTATCCCCTTCTTATCCATCTAAATAATACAAGACCTTGACACTTTATTTTTTTAAAAGTTACCCCCCTCCAAAATAAACCCCACAAGAGACCTTATGTGCGCATTGTAACGGATTCATATTTTATTTTACACAATGTTAAAATTTAAAATTATATACTTTTAAACATTACAGGACAGTATTTACAAGGCAGTATTGTAACAGTGGGTCTTTTCAACAGCATTTTCTATTTTCACAGGCTGTACCCCACCTTGAAGCCTAATAAGGAGGATTGATGCCCTGGGGTTCAGGCGGGAGAAATGGGAATCACCACTAGGCCTGAAGACCCCTCTCTATCTCTCTCTTCTTTCCTCCTTCTAGGGCGCATGTCTTCAATGAACATCCCACCGTTCCTGATTTTGGCAGCCTTTACACCCTTTACCCTTCTAGAGAGGGAAATTATTTTGTGAAGGTGAGGGGGGGATTCTTGGAAGAATTGGGGTTTTAATGTAATTTTTAGTCTTGTGAGCCGCTTTGGGTCCCTTTCGGGGAGAAAGGCGGCATAGAAACAAAACAGAAATGAATGCATAATCAAGTAAGACTTGAAGGCACAAACACACACAGACACACAACAAAAGGCACAGGTTTACCTTGCCTCTTTGGTTTGTTTTATACAGCTTTCTTGCAATGAGGTTTTCCTGGGGACAGAGCCCAAATTCCCCAGAAGAAGGCCCTTCCTCAGAGGGCCGACTCCGTCTGCTCCCTTCGATTGGGCTACGGATGCAAACACCCCCTGATCCAGATGATGGACAAGGTGGAAAGCCACGGGGAAATCCCGAAAGGTAAAGCAATGGCAACCTTCACACAGACTGCAAGGATTCTATGGTTGCTGAAAGGCTATGCCTAGAGAAACCATAGCATTGTTGCCGTTTGCATGGTTGGGAGTGTTTTCTCTCTCTCCGAATGTCATCTTAGGTAGATGCCAGGGCCGGGAGGGCCTGCTTTGGCTGATATGCCAAGTGTGGCCCTTCCTAGAATCAGGGCACCTAAAGATGGGTAGCGCATGCGCTGGGAACCTCAAGGCAATACCTTGCGCTACCTTTCTAGCAAGTCCAGAAATTACAGCCGGTTCATACTATGGCAGCCAGACAGAATCACTGGGTAATACTTGCCCATAGAGAATCATTGGGGAATATTTGCCCATAGAGAATCATTGGGGAATATTTGCCCATAGAGAATCATTGAGGAATATTTGCCCATAGAGAATCATTGGGGAATATTTGCCCATAGAGAATCATTGGGGAATATTTGCCTATAGAGAATCATTGGGGAATATTTGCCTATAGGGAATCAATGGAGAATATTTGGCCATAGAGAATCATTGGGGAATATTTGCCCATAGAGAATCATTGGGGAATATTTGCCCATAGAGAATCATTGGGGAATATATTCCCATAGAGAATCGTCTATTATCCCCTCTGTTGTAAACCGCTCGGATTCCCAGTGATTGGGCGGTATATAAATAAATCATATTATTATTATTATTATTATTATTATTATTATTATTATTATTATTGCCCATAGGGAATCATTGGGGAACTCTGCTCTGCACCAGGAATAAGGGAAATTCCTGGCCTGGGTTTCTGTCGGGATAAATGGCAGTCACCACTAGGCATGAAGACCCTTCTCTCACTCTCTCCTCTTTCGTCCTTTTAGGGCCCGTGTGTTCAAATATGGACGAACATCCCACCTTCCCCAGTTTTTGCAGCATTGCCCTTTATCGCTGCTCAGAGGGCAACTATTTTGTTAACTTTTATTTTTATTGGCTTTTTCTTTTACAACCCTCTTTACAAGAAGCGTCTTATAGACATACATTTATGTTTTTCTTCCTTATCCCCTCCCTATCCCTCCCTTTCCTCCCACCTCTGGAGTCCACCAGTCAGACGCCTGTGGCCACATCCACCACTACTGAGTCACCTATGGAGTCTACTGGCCAGCCTATGGGTACATCCACTGCCACAGAGCCACCTCTGGAGTCCACCAGTTAGATGCCTGTGGCCACATCCACCACTACAGAGCCACCTATGGAGTCTACTGGCCAGCCTGTGGCTCCATCCACTGCCACAGAGCCACCTCTGGAGTCCACCAGTCAGACGCCCATGGCCACATCCACCACCACACAGCCACCTATGGAGTCTACTGGCCAGCCTGTGGCTACATCCACTGCCACAGAGCCACCTATGGAGTCTACTGGCCAGCCTGTGGCTACATCCACTGCCACAGAGCCACCTATGGAGTCCACCAGCCAGACGCCCGTGGCCACATCCACCACCACACAGCCACCTATGGAGTCTACTGGCCAGCCTGTGGCTACATCCACTGCCACAGAGCCACCTATGGAGTCCACCAGTTAGATGCCTGTGGCCACATCCACCACTACAGAGCCACCTATGGAGTCTACTGGCCAGCCTATGGGTACATCCACTGCCACAGAGCCACCTCTGGAGTCCACCAGTTAGATGCCTGTGGCCACATCCACCACTACAGAGCCACCTATGGAGTCTACTGGCCAGCCTATGGGTACATCCACTGCCACAGAGCCACCTATGGAGTCCACCAGCCAGACGCCCGTGGCCACATCCACCACCACAGAGCCACCTATGGAGTCTACTGGCCAGCCTGTGGCTACATCCACTGCCACAGAGCCACCTATTGAGTGCACCAGCCAGACGCCCATGGCCACATCCACCACCACACAGCCACCTCCAGAGTCTGTCGGTCAGCCTTCTACAACTGTGGCTACCCCCACCACTCCGCCACCAACTCTGGAGCCTGTGCAAGAAGGTGTCAGCACTGAAAGCCACACCATCATCATGCCAAGAACCAGCACCACAGGATCTCTTCCCCAGCAGCCGGGGACTGAAGCAACCAAGACCAAGCCCTTGACGGACTCTAATAATGAGTCTGTGCTGGAGCTTCTGGTCCCCAGTGCTGCCAGGCCAAAGATACAAGGCCTGTTGGGGAAAGTTATCTCTTCGGAGACCGCGCCGCCTGTGGAGCATGCTCAACCCACCTCCGCTTCAACAACCACATCAGGATCTCTTGTTCCCAAGCTGACCAGAACCACAGCGTAATCCTCTGCCCAGTCCCCACCACCATGTCCTCTGTTACCAACAGCCGGACCATGCTGGACATCTAATAACCTACAACACCCAGCAACCAATGATACCTTTATTGGACCACCCAAAATGCCCAGTATGCATGTTACATACTTTTATTGTTTATTATTTATTTATTTATTAAAAATATAGTGTTTCAGAGTCTACTGGCCAGCCTGTGGCTACATCCACTGCCACAGATCCACCTATGGAGTCTACTGGCCAGCCTGTGGCTACATCCACTGCCACAGAGCCACCTATGGAGTCCACCAGCCAGACGCCCGTGGCCACATCCACCACCACACAGCCACCTATGCAGTCTACTGGCCAGCCTGTGGCTACATCCACTGCCACAGAGCCACCTATGGAGTCTACTGGCCAGCCTGTGGCTACATCCACTGCCACAGAGTCACTATGGAGTCCACAAGCCAGACGCCTGTGGCCACATCCACCACCACAGAGCCACCTATGGAGTCTACTGGCCAGCCTGTGGCTACATCCACTGCCACAGAGCCACCTATGGAGTCTACTGGCCAGCCTGTGGCTACATCCACTGCGACAGAGCCACCTCTGGAGTCCACCAGCCAGACGCCCGTGGCCACATCCACCACCACACAGCCACTTATGGAGTCTACTGGCCAGCCTGTGGCTACATCCACTGCCACAGAGCCACCTATGGAGTCTACTGGCCAGCCTGTGGCTACATCCACTGCGACAGAGCCACCTCTGCAGTCCACCAGTCAGACGCCCGTGGCCACATCCACCACCACACAGCCACCTATGGAGTCTACTGGCCAGCCTGTGGCTACGTCCACCGCCACAGAGCCACCTCTGGAGTCCACCAGTCAGACGCCCGTGGCCACATCCACCACCACACAGCCACCTATGGAGTCTACTGGCCAGCCTGTGGCTACATCCACTGCGACAGAGCCACATCTGCAGTCCACCAGTCAGACGCCCGTGGCCACATCCACCACCACACAGCCACCTATGGAGTCTACTGGCCAGCCTGTGGCTACGTCCACCGCCACAGAGCCACCTCTGGAGTCCACCAGTCAGACGCCCGTGGCCACATCCACCACCACACAGCCACCTATGGAGTCTACTGGCCAGCCTGTGGCTACATCCACTGCCACAGAGCCACCTATGGAGTCAATGAGGACCAGCCCTCCCTTCAGCCACCATCTGGGAGAGAGAGGCAGGCGAGCTCCAACTGCCTTCCTCAATGAGGACCAGCCCTCCCTTCAGCCACCATCTGGGAGAGAGAGGCAGGCGAGCTCCAACTGCCTTCCTCAATGAGGACCAGCCCTCCCTTCAGCCACCATCTGGGAGAGAGAGGCAGGCGAGCTCCAACTGCCTTCCTCAATGAGGACCAGCCCTCCCTTCAGCCACCATCTGGGAGAGAGAGGCAGGCGAGCTCCAACTGCCTTCCTCAATGAGGACCAGCCCTCCCTTCAGCCACCATCTGGAAGGGGAGAGAGAGGCAGGCGAGCTCCAACTGCCTTCCTCGAAGAGGACCAGCCCTCCCTTCAGCCACCATCTGGAAGGGGAGAGAGAGGCAGGCGAGCTCCAACTGCCTTCCTCAATGAGGACCAGCCCTCCCTTCAGCCACCATCTGGGAGAGAGAGGCAGGCGAGCTCCAACTGCCTTCCTCAATGAGGACCAGCCCTCCCTTCAGCCACCATCTGGGAGAGAGAGGCAGGCGAGCTCCAACTGCCTTCCTCAATGAGGACCAACCCTCCCTTCAGCCACCATCTGGAAGGGGAGAGAGAGGCAGGCGAGCTCCACCAGGCCTGCCTGAAAGAAGCAGAGCCCTCCCTCCGGTCCATCTGCCTTGGTCCAGGCCTCAGAGGGAGAGAAGAATACTGGACCTGATCCCCTCCCCCCTCACCATTCCCTTCTCCTTTTGTGTCGTGTCTTTTAGATTGTAAGCCTGCGGGCAGGGAACTGTCTGGTTACAAATAATAATAAATGTAAGCCGCCCTGATAGCCATTAGGGCTGAAGGGCGGGATATAAATACCTAAATAAATAAATAATAAATACTGGCCAGCCTGTGGCTACGTCCACTGCCACAGAGCCACTATGGAGTCCACCAGCCAGACGCCTGTGGCTACGTCCTTCACCACGAAGACACCTGTGGAGTCTACTGGCCAGCCTGTGGCTACATCCACTGCCACAGAGCCACTATGGAGTCCACCAGCCAGACGCCTGTGGCTACGTCCTTCACCACGAAGACACCTATGGAGTCTACTGGCCAGCCTGTGGCTACATCCACTGCCACAGAGCCACTATGGAGTCCACCAGCCAGACGCCTGTGGCTACGTCCTTCACGACAGAGACACCAGTGGAGTCCACCAGCCAGACGCCTGTGGCTACGTCCTTCACCACGAAGACACCTATGGAGTCTACTGGCCAGCCTGTGGCTACATCTACTGCCACAGAGCCACTATGGAGTCCACCAGCCAGACGCCTGTGGCTACGTCCTTCACCACGAAGACACCTGTGGAGTCTACTGGCCAGCCTGTGGCTACATCCACTGCCACAGAGCCACTATGGAGTCCACCAGCCAGACGCCCGTGGCCACATCCACCACCACACAGCCACCTATGGAGTCTACTGGCCAGCCTGTGGCTACATCCACTGCCACAGAGCCACCTATGGAGTCTACTGGCCAGCCTGTGGCTACGTCCACTGCCACAGAGCCACTATGGAGTCCACCAGCCAGACGCCTGTGGCTACGTCCTTCACGACAGAGACACCAGTGGAGTCCACCAGTTAGACGCCCGTGGCTACGTCCTTCACCACGAAGACACCTGTGGAGTCTACTGGCCAGCCTGTGGCTACATCCACTGCCACAGAGCCACTATGGAGTCCACCAGCCAGACGCCCGTGGCCACATCCACCACCACACAGCCACCTATGGAGTCTACTGGCCAGCCTGTGGCTACATCCACCACCACACAGCCACCTATGGAGTCTACTGGCCAGCCTGTGGCTACATCCACTGCCACAGAGCCACCTATGGAGTCTACTGGCCAGCCTGTGGCTACATCCACTGCCACAGAGCCACTATGGAGTCCACCAGCCAGACGCCTGTGGCCACATCCACCACCACACAGCCAACGCCAGAATCTGTCGGTCAGCCTTCTACAACTGTGGCTACCCCTACCACTCCGCCGCCAACTCTGGAGCCTGTGCAAGAAGGTGCCAGCACTGAAAGCCACACCATCATCATGCCAGGAACCAGCACCACAGCATCTCTTCCCCAGCAGCCGGGGACTGAAGCAACCAAGACCAAGCCCTTGACGGACTCTAATAATGAGTCTGTGCTGGAGCTTCTGGTCCCCAGTGCTGCCAGGCCAAAAAATAAAATGCCTGTTGGGGAAAGTTATCTCTTCGGAGACCGCGCCGCCTGTGGAGCATGCTCAACCCAACTCCGCTTCAACATCAGTGGTTCCCGAGATTTCCACCGCAACAGGATCTGTTGTTCCCAAGCGGACCAGCACCACGGCATAATCATCCGCCCAGTCCACTACCATGTCCTCTGTTACCAACGGCAGTACTGTGCTGGACATCTAATAACATATGACACCCAGCAACCAATGATATCTTTATTGGACCACCCAAAATGCCCAGTATGCATGTTGCATGCTTTTATTGTTTATTTATTTATATATTTAGAATATAGTGTTTTAACTGTGGGTTTCTGTGTTTTTCATTGTGTTTTCTATTTTAATGTGCTGTATCCAGGATTGGTGTCACGCAGTGCATAACTTAGGGTGTCTCACACACAAACACGCACCATGGATCTCCTCCCATAGCAGACCACACCAAATCCTTAGCAATGTCTTTTTATGCTACATGGCATGTGCAGAATGCACCTTTGCAGTAATTCAATGGATTGCTCCCCAAATACTGTGAGTATTCCTTACCTACGGCATATATTGTATAAACTCGATTATAGATCGACTTCATAAGTCAAGGGCATGAAACAAAGGATGTAAAGCAGTGGTTCTCAACTGTCCTAATGCTGCGACCTTTTAAGACAGTTCCTCATGTTGTGGTGACCCCACGGATAGAGGAGCAGTACCTTGGTTCCTATGACCATCAGAAATATGTGTTTTCCGATGGTCTTAGGCAGACCCTGTGAAAGGGGTCGCAACCCACAGGTTGAGAAACGCTGATGTAAAGGATGAGGCAAAGGGAAATGATGCCAAAGAAAAGTCTCTCAGGCGTAACTGTGCTCATACTAAAGGCTGGATAGACGAGAGAGTAGAGGGATCCCTGCCTCTTTTTGGTGCTTCCAGGATGGACAAAGCTAGTGAAGGCGAACCTATGGCACGCATGCCAGCGGTGGCACTCAGAGCCCTCTCTGTGGGCACACATGCTGTTGCCCCAGCACAGACTTTGCCAGAGTTTGTAACTAGAAAGCCAGAGGGACGTGGCACTTTGCGATAAATAAGTTGCTTTTGGGTTGTTCAAACATGGACGAACATCCCACCTTCCCCAGTTTTTGCAGCATTGCCCTTTATCGCTGCTCAGAGGGGAACTATTTTCTCAAGGGAGGGGGGAAATTCTTGGAAGAATGATGATTTTAATTGGTTTTTAAATTCTTATAGCAAAAAATTTAAAACATTTTAATCTTTTGACCACTTTGGGTCCTTTTCTGGGATAAAGGCAACATACAAATGAAATGAAATGAAATGACATAAGCAAAAACAACCAAGAAGGGCAACACTTGATTGAGAGATTGCCTGTTGACAGTCATTGAGAAAGACTTGCCCATAGGAAACCATGGAAAAATAGTTGCCCATAGAGAATCATTGGGGAATGCCTGCCCATAGGAAATCATTGGGGAAGACTTGCCCATTGATCTATTTTTCCTTGACTTGCAAAAAGCCTTCTATTCAGTCAGATGGGAAAGTATATTGAAGATATTAGATAGAATGAGTATAGGAAGTAACCTTCAGAAAAGCATAGAAGGAATTTATAAAGATCATAAAGCAAAAATTGATATTAATGGGGAAAAATCTTGATTAAGAAGATAAACAAAGACAAAATTTGGAAGGCCTAAAAATTTTAAAAACTGAGTATGAAGTAAAGGCCTCTCTCTGCTGATGATTTGATAGTAAATTTAGAGAAGCCCCTGGACGGTGCAGGAAATCTAATGGACATATTGGAAGATTTTGGTAGGATTAGTGGTTGCAAAGTTAATTTGAATGCATTTTCTGCAAAGTTTTATCAGCTTGTTTAAACTTAAACAGCTGGACTGTCCATTTTGTCTTTGTTTTAAATGCTGTTTCATCCTATTGTGGTCCCTTTTACTCAGGGACAGCAGCCCAGCCCAGGAGGAGTACTCAGGAGGAGGACCAGAGTCTCTGGCCCCACAACTTCTCTTTGTGGCTTGGGGTAAGTGGGCATGTTCCTTTCCCCTCTGACTTGGGGGGCAGGGTCCGCAAGGGGCCCGTTCGGCCCAAGGGAAGGGCTTGGGCACGCCGCCTCCCAGGCTCCTTTGCGGCCCTTGCAGCCCTAGTGGCTAGAGGGCTATTCTTGATATGTTTTTTTAAACTCTAGGGGATGATGGAGATGAAGATAGGAATTCTGGGTTTGTAAGTGGAGGCGGGAGAGAAGAAAAGTAAATAGATTAGATAGGGAGAATGCTGTGGAGTCTACTGGTCAGCCTGTGGTTACGTCCAAAAACACAGAGCCACCTGTGGAGTCCACCAGCCAGACGCCTGTGGCTATGTCTTTCATCACAAAGTCACCTGTGGAGTCCAACAGTCAGACACCCATGGCTACGTCCTTCACCACAAAGACACCTGTGGAGTCTACTGGTCAGCCTGTGGCTACGTCCACCAACACAGAGCACCTGTGGAGTCCACCAGCCAGACGCCTGTGGCTACGTCTTTCATCACAAAGACACATGTGGAGTCCACCAGTCAGACACCCATGGCTACGTCCTTCACCACAAAGACACCTGTGGAGTCTACTGGTCAGCCTGTGGCTACGTCCACCAACACAGAGCCACCTGTGGAGTCCACCAGCCAGACGCCTGTGGCTATGTCTTTCATCACAAAGACACATGTGGAGTCCACCAGTCAGACACCCATGGCTACGTCCTTCACCACAGAGACACGTGTGGAGTCTACTGGCCAGCCTGTGGCTACATCCACCGCCACAGAGCCACCTCTGGAGTCCACCAGTCAGACGCCCGTGGCCACATCCACCACCACACAGCCACCTATGGAGTCTACTGGCCATCCTGTGGCTACATCCACTGCCACAGAGCCACCTATGGAGTCAATGAGGACCAGCCCTCCCTTCAGCCACCATCTGGGAGAGAGAGGCAGGCGAGCTCCAATTGCCTTCCTCGAAGAGGACCAGCCCTCCCTTCAGCCACCATCTGGGAGAGAGAGGCAGGCGAGCTCCAACTGCCTTCTTTGAAGAAGACCAGCCCTCCCTTCAGCCACCATCTGGGAGAGAGAGGCAGGCGAGCTCCAACTGCCTTCCTCAATGAGGACCAGCCCTCCCTTCAGCCACCATCTGGAAGGGGAGAGAGAGGCAGGCCAGCTCCAACTGCCTTCCTCAATGAGGACCAACCCTCCCTTCAGCCACCATCTGGAAGGGGAGAGAGAGGCAGGCGAGCTCCACCAGGCCTGCCTGAAAGAAGCAGAGCCCTCCCTCCGGTCCATCTGCCTTGGTCCAGGCCTCAGAGGGAGAGAAGAATGCTGGACCTGATCCCCTCCCCCCTCACCATTCCCTTCTCCTTTTGTGTCGTGTCTTTTAGATTGTAAGCCTGCGGGCAGGGAACTGTCTGGTTACAAATAATAATAAATGTAAGCCGCCCTGATAGCCATTAGGGCTGAAGGGCGGGATATAAATACCTAAATAAATAAATAATAAATACTGGCCAGCCTGTGGCTACATCCACTGCCACAGAGCCACTATGGAGTCCACCAGCCAGACGCCTGTGGCTACGTCCTTCACGACAGAGACACCAGTGGAGTCCACCAGTTAGACGCCCGTGGCTACGTCCTTCACCACGAAGACACCTGTGGAGTCTACTGGCCAGCCTGTGGCTACATCCACTGCCACAGAGCCACTATGGAGTCCACCAGCCAGACGCCTGTGGCTACGTCCTTCACGACAGAGACACCAGTGGAGTCCACCAGTTAGACGCCCGTGGCTACGTCCTTCACCACGAAGACACCTGTGGAGTCTACTGGCCAGCCTGTGGCTACATCCACTGCCACAGCGCCACTATGGAGTCCACCAGCCAGACGCCCGTGGCCACATCCACCACCACACAGCCACCTATGGAGTCTACTGGCCAGCCTGTGGCTACATCCACTGCCACAGAGCCACCTATGGAGTCTACTGGCCAGCCTGTGGCTACATCCACTGCCACAGAGCCACTATGGAGTCCACCAGCCAGACGCCTGTGGCTACGTCCTTCACCACGAAGACACCTATGGAGTCTACTGGCCAGCCTGTGGCTACATCCACTGCCACAGAGCCACTATGGAGTCCACCAGCCAGACGCCTGTGGCTACGTCCTTCACGACAGAGACACCAGTGGAGTCCACCAGTTAGACGCCCGTGGCTACGTCCTTCACCACGAAGACACCTGTGGAGTCTACTGGCCAGCCTGTGGCTACATCCACTGCCACAGAGCCACTATGGAGTCCACCAGCCAGACGCCTGTGGCTACGTCCTTCACGACAGAGACACCAGTGGAGTCCACCAGTTAGACGCCCGTGGCTACGTCCTTCACCACGAAGACACCTGTGGAGTCTACTGGCCAGCCTGTGGCTACATCCACTGCCACAGAGCCACTATGGAGTCCACCAGCCAGACGCCCGTGGCCACATCCACCACCACACAGCCACCTATGGAGTCTACTGGCCAGCCTGTGGCTACATCCACTGCCACAGAGCCACCTATGGAGTCTACTGGCCAGCCTGTGGCTACATCCACTGCCACAGAGCCACTATGGAGTCCACCAGCCAGACGCCTGTGGCTACGTCCTTCACCACGAAGACACCTATGGAGTCTACTGGCCAGCCTGTGGCTACATCCACTGCCACAGAGCCACTATGGAGTCCACCAGCCAGACGCCTGTGGCTACGTCCTTCACCACGAAGACACCTATGGAGTCTACTGGCCAGCCTGTGGCTACATCCACTGCCACAGAGCCACTATGGAGTCCACCAGCCAGACGCCTGTGGCTACGTCCTTCACGACAGAGACACCAGTGGAGTCCACCAGTTAGACGCCCGTGGCTACGTCCTTCACCACGAAGACACCTGTGGAGTCTACTGGCCAGCCTGTGGCTACGTCCACTGCCACAGAGCCACCTGTGGAGTCCACCAGTCAGACGCCCGTGGCCACATCCACCACCACACAGCCACCTATGGAGTCTACTGGCCATCCTGTGGCTACATCCACTGCCACAGAGCCACCTATGGAGTCAATGAGGACCAGCCCTCCCTTCAGCCACCATCTGGGAGAGAGAGGCAGGCGAGCTCCAACTGCCTTCCTTGAAGAGGACTAGCCCTCCCTTCAGCCACCATCTGGGAGAGAGAGGCAGGCGAGCTCCAACCGCCTTCCTCGAAGAGGACCAGCCCTCCCTTCAGCCACCATCTGGAAGGGGAGAGAGGCAGGCGAGCTCCACCAGGCCTGCCTGAAAGAAGCAGAGCCCTCCCTCCGGTCCATCTGCCTTGGTCCAGGCCTCAGAGGGAGAGAAGAATGCTGGACCTGATCCCCTCCCCCCTCACCATTCCCTTCTCCTTTTGTGTCGTGTCTTTTAGATTGTAAGCCTGCGGGCAGGGAACTGTCTGGTTACAAATAATAATAAATGTAAGCCGCCCTGATAGCCATTAGGGCTGAAGGGCGGGATATAAATACCTAAATAAATAAATAATAAATACTGGCCAGCCTGTGGCTAAATCCACTGCCACAGAGCCACTATGGAGTCCACCAGCCAGACGCCTGTGGCTACGTCCTTCACCACGAAGACACCTATGGAGTCTACTGGCCAGCCTGTGGCTACATCCACTGCCACAGAGCCACTATGGAGTCCACCAGCCAGACGCCTGTGGCTACGTCCTTCACCACGAAGACACCTATGGAGTCTACTGGCCAGCCTGTGGCTACATCCACTGCCACAGAGCCACTATGGAGTCCACCAGCCAGACGCCTGTGGCTACGTCCTTCACCACGAAGACACCTATGGAGTCTACTGGCCAGCCTGTGGCTACATCCACTGCCACAGAGCCACTATGGAGTCCACCAGCCAGACGCCTGTGGCTACGTCCTTCACCACGAAGACACCTATGGAGTCTACTGGCCAGCCTGTGGCTACATCCACTGCCACAGAGCCACTATGGAGTCCACCAGCCAGACGCCTGTGGCTACGTCCTTCACGACAGAGACACCAGTGGAGTCCACCAGTTAGACGCCCGTGGCTACGTCCTTCACCACGAAGACACCTGTGGAGTCTACTGGCCAGCCTGTGGCTACATCCACTGCCACAGAGCCACTATGGAGTCCACCAGCCAGACGCCTGTGGCTACGTCCTTCACGACAGAGAAACCAGTGGAGTCCACCACTTAGACGCCCGTGGCTACGTCCTTCACCACGAAGACACCTGTGGAGTCTACTGGCCAGCCTGTGGCTACATCCACTGCCACAGAGCCACTATGGAGTCCACCAGCCAGACGCCTGTGGATACGTCCTTCACCACGAAGACACCTGTGGAGTCTACTGGCCAGCCTGTGGCTACATCCACTGCCACAGAGCCACTATGGAGTCTACTGGCCAGCCTGTGGCTACATCCACTGCCACAGAGCCACCTATGGAGTCTACTGGCCAGCCTGTGGCTACATCCACTGCCACAGAGCCACTATGGAGTCTACTGGCCAGCCTGTGGCTACATCCACCACCACAGAGCCACCTATGGAGTCTACTGGCCAGCCTGTGGCTACATCCACTGCCACAGAGCCACCTATGGAGTCTACTGGCCAGCCTGTGGCTACATCCACTGCCACAGAGCCACTATGGAGTCTACTGGCCAGCCTGTGGCTACATCCACTGCCACAGAGCCACTATGGAGTCTACTGGCCAGCCTGTGGCTACATCCACCACCACAGAGCCACCTATGGAGTCTACTGGCCAGCCTGTGGCTACATCCACTGCCACAGAGCCACCTATGGAGTCTACTGGCCAGCCTGTGGCTACATCCACTGCCACAGAGCCACTATGGAGTCCACCAGCCAGACGCCTGTGGCTACGTCCTTCACCACGAAGACACCTGTGGAGTCTACTGGCCAGCCTGTGGCTACATCCACTGCCACAGAGCCACTATGGAGTCTACTGGCCAGCCTGTGGCTACATCCACCACCAGAGAGCCACCTATGGAGTCAATGAGGACCAGCCCTCCCTTCAGCCACCATCTGGGAGAGAGAGGCAGGTGAGCTCCAATTGCCTTCCTCGAAGAGGACCAGCCGTCCCTTCAGCCACCATCTGGGAGAGAGAGGCAGGCGAGCTCCAATTGCCTTCCTCGAAGAGGACCAGCCCTCCCTTCAGCCACCATCTGGAAGGGGAGAGAGAGGCAGGCGAGCTCCAACTGCCTTCCTCAATGAGGACCAGCCCTCCCTTCAGCCACCATCTGGAAGGGGAGAGAGAGGCAGGCGAGCTCCAACTGCCTTCCTCGAAGAGGACCAGCCCTCCCTTCAGCCACCATCTGGAAGGGGAGAGAGAGGCAGGCGAGCTCCAACTGCCTTCCTCGAAGAGGACCAGCCCTCCCTTCAGCCACCATCTGGGAGAGAGAGGCAGGCGAGCTCCAACTGCCTTCCTTGAAGAGGACTAGCCCTCCCTTCAGCCACCATCTGGGAGAGAGAGGCAGGCGAGCTCCAACTGCCTTCCTCAATGAGGACCAGCCCTCCCTTCAGCCACCATCTGGAAGGGGAGAGAGAGGCAGGCCAGCTCCAACTGCCTTCCTCAATGAGGACCAACCCTCCCTTCAGCCACCATCTGGAAGGGGAGAGAGAGGCAGGCGAGCTCCACCAGGCCTGCCTGAAAGAAGCAGAGCCCTCCCTCCGGTCCATCTGCCTTGGTCCAGGCCTCAGAGGGAGAGAAGAATACTGGACCTGATCCCCTCCCCCCTCACCATTCCCTTCTCCTTTTGTGTCGTGTCTTTTAGATTGTAAGCCTGCGGGCAGGGAACTGTCTGGTTACAAATAATAATAAATGTAAGCCGCCCTGATAGCCATTAGGGCTGAAGGGCGGGATATAAATACCTAAATAAATAAATAATAAATACTGGCCAGCCTGTGGCTACATCCACTGCCACAGAGCCACTATGGAGTCCACCAGCCAGACGCCTGTGGCTACGTCCTTCACCACGAAGACACCTATGGAGTCTACTGTCCAGCCTGTGGCTACATCCACTGCCACAGAGCCACTATGGAGTCCACCAGCCAGACGCCTGTGGCTACGTCCTTCACGACAGAGACACCAGTGGAGTCCACCAGTTAGACGCCCGTGGCTACGTCCTTCACCACGAAGACACCTGTGGAGTCTACTGGCCAGCCTGTGGCTACGTCCACTGCCACAGAGCCACTATGGAGTCTACTGGCCAGCCTGTGGCTACATCCACTGCCACAGAGCCACCTATGGAGTCTACTGGCCAGCCTGTGGCTACATCCACTGCCACAGAGCCACCTATGGAGTCTACTGGCCAGCCTGTGGCTACATCCACTGCCACAGAGCCACTATGGAGTCCACCAGCCAGACGCCTGTGGCTACGTCCTTCACCACGAAGACACCTATGGAGTCTACTGGCCAGCCTGTGGCTACATCCACTGCCACAGAGCCACTATGGAGTCCACCAGCCAGACGCCTGTGGCTACGTCCTTCACGACAGAGACACCAGTGGAGTCCACCAGTTAGACGCCCGTGGCTACGTCCTTCACCACGAAGACACCTGTGGAGTCTACTGGCCAGCCTGTGGCTACATCCACTGCCACAGAGCCACTATGGAGTCCACCAGCCAGACGCCTGTGGCTACGTCCTTCACCACGAAGACACCTGTGGAGTCTACTGGCCAGCCTGTGGCTACATCCACTGCCACAGAGCCACTATGGAGTCTACTGGCCAGCCTGTGGCTACATCCACTGCCACAGAGCCACTATGGAGTCTACTGGCCAGCCTGTGGCTACATCCACTGCCACAGAGCCACCTATGGAGTCTACTGGCCAGCCTGTGGCTACATCCACTGCCACAGAGCCACCTATGGAGTCTACTGGCCAGCCTGTGGCTACATCCACTGCCACAGAGCCACTATGGAGTCCACCAGCCAGACGCCTGTGGCCACATCCACCACCACACAGCCAACGCCAGAATCTGTCGGTCAGCCTTCTACAACTGTGGCTACCCCTACCACTCCGCCGCCAACTCTGGAGCCTGTGCAAGAAGGTGCCAGCACTGAAAGCCACACCATCATCATGCCAGGAACCAGCACCACAGCATCTCTTCCCCAGCAGCCGGGGACTGAAGCAACCAAGACCAAGCCCTTGACGGACTCTAATAATGAGTCTGTGCTGGAGCTTCTGGTCCCCAGTGCTGCCAGGCCAAAAAATAAAATGCCTGTTGGGGAAAGTTATCTCTTCGGAGACCGCGCCGCCTGTGGAGCATGCTCAACCCACCTCCGCTTCAACATCAGTGGTTCCCGAGATTTCCACCGCAACAGGATCTGTTGTTCCCAAGCGGACCAGCACCACGGCATAATCATCCGCCCAGTCCACTACCATGTCCTCTGTTACCAACGGCAGTACTGTGCTGGACATCTAATAACATATGACACCCAGCAACCAATGATATCTTTATTGGACCACCCAAAATGCCCAGTATGCATGTTGCATGCTTTTATTGTTTATTTATTTATATATTTAGAATATAGTGTTTTAACTGTGGGTTTCTGTGTTTTTCATTGTGTTTTCTATTTTAATGTGCTGTATCCAGGATTGGTGTCACGCAGTGCATAACTTAGGGTGTCTCACACACAAACACGCACCATGGATCTCCTCCCATAGCAGACCACACCAAATCCTTAGCAATGTCTTTTTATGCTACATGGCATGTGCAGAATGCACCTTTGCAGTAATTCAATGGATTGCTCCCCAAATACTGTGAGTATTCCTTACCTACGGCATATATTGTATAAACTCGATTATAGATCGACTTCATAAGTCAAGGGCATGAAACAAAGGATGTAAAGCAGTGGTTCTCAACTGTCCTAATGCTGCGACCTTTTAAGACAGTTCCTCATGTTGTGGTGACCCCACGGATAGAGGAGCAGTACCTTGGTTCCTATGACCATCAGAAATATGTGTTTTCCGATGGTCTTAGGCAGACCCTGTGAAAGGGGTCGCAACCCACAGGTTGAGAAACGCTGATGTAAAGGATGAGGCAAAGGGAAATGATGCCAAAGAAAAGTCTCTCAGGCGTAACTGTGCTCATACTAAAGGCTGGATAGACGAGAGAGTAGAGGGATCCCTGCCTCTTTTTGGTGCTTCCAGGATGGACAAAGCTAGTGAAGGCGAACCTATGGCACGCATGCCAGCGGTGGCACTCAGAGCCCTCTCTGTGGGCACACATGCTGTTGCCCCAGCACAGACTTTGCCAGAGTTTGTAACTAGAAAGCCAGAGGGACGTGGCACTTTGCGATAAATAAGTTGCTTTTGGGTTGTTCAAACATGGACGAACATCCCACCTTCCCCAGTTTTTGCAGCATTGCCCTTTATCGCTGCTCAGAGGGGAACTATTTTCTCAAGTGAGGGGGGAAATTCTTGGAAGAATGATGATTTTAATTGGTTTTTAAATTCTTATAGCAAAAAATTTAAAACATTTTAATCTTTTGACCACTTTGGGTCCTTTTCTGGGATAAAGGCAACATACAAATGAAATGAAATGAAATGACATAAGCAAAAACAACCAAGAAGGGCAACACTTGATTGAGAGATTGCCTGTTGACAGTCATTGAGAAAGACTTGCCCATAGGAAACCATGGAAAAATAGTTGCCCATAGAGAATCATTGGGGAATGCCTGCCCATAGGAAATCATTGGGGAAGACTTGCCCATTGATCTATTTTTCCTTGACTTGCAAAAAGCCTTCTATTCAGTCAGATGGGAAAGTATATTGAAGATATTAGATAGAATGAGTATAGGAAGTAACCTTCAGAAAAGCATAGAAGGAATTTATAAAGATCATAAAGCAAAAATTAATATTAATGGGGAAAAATCTTGATTAAGAAGATAAACAAAGACAAAATTTGGAAGGCCTAAAAATTTTAAAAACTGAGTATGAAGTAAAGGCCTCTGCTGATGATTTGATAGTAAATTTAGAGAAGCCCCTGGACGGTGCAGGAAATCTAATGGACATATTGGAAGATTTTGGTAGGATTAGTGGTTGCAACGTTACTTTGAATGCATTTTCTGCAAAGTTTTATCAGCTTGTTTAAACTTAAACGGCTGGATTGTCCATTTTGTCTTTGTTTTAAATGCTGTTTCATCCTATTGTGGTCCCTTTTACTCAGGGACAGCAGCCCAGCCCAGGAGGAGTACTCAGGAGGAGGACCAGAGTCTCTGGCCCCACAACTTCTCTTTGTGGCTTGGGGTAAGTGGGCATGTTCCTTTCCCCTCTGACTTGGGGGGCAGGGTCCGCAAGGGGCCCGTTCGGCCCAAGGGAAGGGCTTGGGCACGCCGCCTCCCAGGCTCCTTCGCGGCCCTTGCAGCCCTAGTGGCTAGAGGGCTATTCTTGATATGTTTTTTTAAACTCTAGGGGATGATGGAGATGAAGATAGGAATTCTGGGTTCGTAAGTGGAGGCGGGAGAGAAGAAAAGTAAATAGATTAGATAGGGAGAATGCTGTGGAGTCTACTGGTCAGCCTGTGGTTGCGTCCACCAACACAGAGCCACCTGTGGAGTCCACCAGCCAGACACCCATGGCTACGTCCTTCACCACAAAGACACCTGTGGAGTCTATTGGTCAGCCTGTGGCTACGTCCACCAACACAGAGCCACCTGTGGAGTCCACCAGTCAGGCGCCTGTGGCTACGTCTTTCATCACAAAGTCACCTGTGGAGTCCACCAGTCAGACACCCATGGCTACGTCCTTCACCACAAAGACACCTGTGGAGTCTACTGGTCAGACTGTGGCTATGTCCACTGCCACAGAGCCACCTGTGGAGTCCACCAGTCAGACACCCATGGCTACGTCCTTCACCACAAAGACACCTGTGGAGTCTACTGGTCAGCCTGTGGCTACGTCCACCAACACAGAGCCACCTGTGGAGTCCAACAGCCAGACGCCTGTGGCTATGTCTTTCATCACAAAGACACATGTGGAGTCCACCAGTCAGACACCCATGGCTACGTCCTTCACCACAGAGACACATGTGGAGTCTACTGGTCAGACTGTGGCTATGTCCACTGCCACAGAGCCACCTGTGGAGTCCCCCAGTCAGATGCCTGTGGCCACATCCACCACCACAGAGCCACCTCCAGAGTCTGTCGGCCAGTCTTCTACAACTGTGGCTACCCCCACCACTCCGCCGCCAACTCTGGAGCCTGTCCAAGAAGGTGCCAGCACTGAAGGCCACAGCATCATCATGCCAGGAACCAGCACCACAGGATCTCTTCCCCAGCAGCCGGGGACTGAAGCAACCAAGACCAAGCCCTTGACGGACTTATTATTAGCGTCTGTGCTGGAGCTTCTGGTCCCCAGTGCTGCCAGGCCAAAAATACAACGTCTGTTGGGGAAAGTAATCTCTTCAGAGACCGCGCCACCTGTGGAGCATGCTTCAACAAGGACTACAGCAGTTCCTGAGATTTCCACCACCACAGCTGCTACCACAGCAGGATCTGTTGTTCCCAAGCTGACCAGCACCACAGCAAGTAAATAGATTAGATAGGGAGAATGCTGCTTTGAAGGAAGAGAATTCGTGATTAAGAGCAGAGTGTGACAGGCATATGCCATGTGGAACGGGCCCAGTGACGAAGCAGAGGGAAGAGGGCCATTTCCTTTGGCGCCAAGGAGGAGGAGGAGGAGGAGGAAGTGAGTGACTATTTTCAATACTTTCCCCACCTTGTGTGTTTTTACTATTTCCCCCTGTGTATTTTTATTTATTATTCTGTCTAGGAATAATGCCAAAATGTCCTCCATTTTGATCATGCCTAAGAAACATGCATTTATATTAACATTTTTTTAAAAAAAAAATCATCAAATTTTTTGCATGTCCTCCATTTAAAAAAAATATGTCCTACATTTGAAAATGTTATCCTATCCTACATTTGTCCTACTTGTCCCGGTTTGGAGGTCCTGACTTATGGCAACCCTAGTCTTCTCCCATCAAGAACCTATGCATATACACCATAGAATCTTCCTGGAGAAGACAGAAATATTTGGCCAGATGTTGGTGGACTGCAACTCCCATCATTCCTTCCGTTGGCTCTGTTGGCTAGACTGATGGGAGATGGTGTCCAACCAGGTCTGGAGGGCTGAGCGTTCCCCGTCCCAGACACCAATTTTCTCATAGATCTAGCTTAGTGTAGACTAGTGGTTTAGGCAACAATTCTGGAGGCAAGAGTTCAATCGTTGGCTCGCCCATAAAATCCACCTTGGGCAAGTCACACTCTCTCAGCCTCAGGGGAAGGCAAGGGCAAACCTTCGCTGAGCAAATCCTGCCAAGAAACCTCTCTGATAGCTTTGGTTTAAGGCTGCCTTAAGTCAGAAACGACTTGAAGGAGCACGGCCACCGCAACAAGGTGAACCTAGCAAGCTTCTTCTAGCTCTTTCCTCATGAGGCATGGTTTCCAGGCCCTACTTGCCCATAGGAAATCATTGGGGGATACATGCCCATAGGCTGCCAGGCCAAAAATACAACATCTGTTGGGGAAAGTAATCTCTTTGGAGACCGCGCCATCTGGGGAACATGGTCAACCGACCTCCGCTTCAATAACGACTACAGCAGTTCCTGAGATTTCCACCACAACAGGATCTGTTGTTCCCAAGCTGACCAGCACCACTGTTGCCCCCACCGCAGCGCAATCCTCTGCCCAGTCCACCACCATGTCCTCTGTTACCACTGGTGGTACCCATGCTGGACATCTAGTAACATAGGGTCACCATTCTGGCAGACGTTTTACCTGATATGTTCCTGCCTTTCAGCCAACTGAGAAAAGAGTATAGGAATCTCCCCTTGCATTTCCAGAAAGCCAAACAAACTCTGTATTTCTTTTTAGATGGTTCCTTGCCCAGGTGAGAAATCATTGGGGGGTACATGCCCATAGGAAATCATTGGGGAATATTTGCCTACACAGAATCATTGGAGAATACTTGCCCATAGGGAATTATTGGGGAATATAGCCATACCAACCAAAATGCAGAGTATGCATGATTCCCCTAGTTGCCCCACGGCCAGAATGAGGAGGAGGCCAGCTGGCCAAAGATACCCCTCCGTACCATCTGAACCGAGAAGGGAAAGAGCAACATGCAAATTGTTTTTCTCTCCCCAAATTGTTTTCCTCTCCCCAGTCCACCAACACGACCTCTGCCACCACCAGCAGCACCCATGCTGGACATAGAGAATAGGGTAGACCTATTGTGTCAGGCTGTGGTCCTAATTTAATCCAGCCCCCCAATGGCCTTGCTTTGGCAGATGGACATGGCACGGACCAAGCGGAGACAACACCAGTCAACACCTTGACTTCTCTGACTCCTGGGATAACTTCTCCTGGAGACACTGGCTGCTTCAGTCCACCACCACCACCATGTCCTCTGTAAGACAGCTGTTACTATGTTGTGCTATGTTGTGTTGCATTATCGTATTTTTGTATTGTTGTAATTGTATTGTATTGTAGTATTTTATTGTTTAAGGAAAGCTATTAAAAGTTACGAGTTACTAACTTGAAGGTATCCTTTGCTTATCTCACTCCGGCATGACGCCTAGTCTAGCCTGATATCACAATGTTCCGCCTCATCTTTTCAACAAGGATGAGTAGACCTTTTCTCATTGTCCCACTTTAGTACTAAGCCTGGGTAACATAAGCCGAAACACTGGAGTTGCAGAGCCTAATGTTATACCCACCCAACCATTTGCTATTTTGTAAGTTAAGCTCGAGCAAGTCCAAAATGGGGGTGGCTCTGATACCCATGAAGAGCGTCTTAGGGAGCTGGGTGTGTTTAGCCTGGAGAAGAGAAGGTTTAGGGGTGACATGATAGGTATGTCTAAATATTTGAAAGAATGTCCTATTGAGGAGGGAACAAGCTCGCCTCAAGGTTGCTATAAGCAAGAAAGGATCTGAAAGCACACAACAGAGGTGTTAGAAGGCCTGGTCCAAGGGACCTGCAATGAGCTTCCACTCTGTCTACTTACTGTAGTCCCCTCTGTGATGCAAACTGATCCTCTTTGGGATCTTGTTCTCTTCCCTCAACTCCCTCAGAGCTAGAGATATGGCTAGATCAGAACACCGCCCTGAGTAACTTTTCTATCTTAGGATGGAGGGCCTATGATACAGACAAGGCTGCATCTCCATTGCTTTTTCTCCTTTGCATCTTTTTTTTTGATGTGTGTGTGTGTTTAATAATGTTTTTTCCCCTCCACATTCAATAAAATAAACTCCCAAATTTTTTAATCTCAGTGTCCGTTTATGGGAAAAGCAAAAGGCTTTAAAGCAAGACCAGCCTGTTCAGAAAGCTTCTTCGTGTTCCATTTTACAAACAAAATCATTGAAGGGCCACACTATTGTTAAATATACTATATCTACACAGACCTTTAAATATACCACTTGATTTGGGTCTCCAAGAGAGGCTCTACAATAAACATGACATATGACTACAGCCTCTATTCTGCTCCGGTCAGGCCCCACCTGGAAGACTGTGTCCAGTTCTGGGCACCACAATTCAAAATGGATGTGGAGAAACTAGAGCATGTCCATAGGAGGGTGACTAAAATGGTGAAGGGTCGGAAAACTATAAAGCTCTATGAGGAAAGACTCAGGGAGCTGGGGATGTTCAGCCTGGGGAAGAGATAGTTAAAAGGTGATATGTTTGCCCTGTTTAAATATTTGAAAGGATGCCATATTGAGGAGGGAACAAGCTTATTTTCTGCTGCTCCAGAGACTAGGACCGAGAGCAATGGATGCAAGCTACAGGAAAAGAGATTCCACCTCAACATTAGGAAGACCTTCATGACAGTAAGGGCTGTTTGACAGTGGAACAAACTCCCTCTGAGTATTGTGGAGTCTCCTTCCTTAGAGGTCTTTAAATAGAAGCTGGTGGCCATATTTTGGGGATGCTTTGATTGAGATTTCCTGCATGGCAGAATGGGGTTGGACTGGATGGCCCTTGAGGTCTCTTCCAACTCTATGATTCTAGGACACCTTTGCATCTTAATGCTGTTTTGACACCGCTTTAACAACCATGGTTCCCTGCTATGGGATTTGTGGTATTGTGAGGTACCGAGCCTTCTTTGTCAGAGAGCTTTGCTGCCACAACAAATGTCAGGATTCCACAGGCTGGAGCTAGAATTATTCAAATGCTGGAATACCAGAACTCTTGGGGGTCAAACTGGATTATTTCTGCCACGTGGCAGCAGCCCTAGTTTGCACATTGCCATATAAAACCCTTAGAGTTGGGCACGTCATACAGAGGTGTGCACTTCCGACGCTAGCGGGTGGTTGTGCCATGCGCAGAACTAGCGTACCCCCTTTACTATACTGAGTCACACAGGATTTCAGCCCCAAGTGGACATTACAACCTGCTTAGGCACAACAACAACTCCGCTGGTATAGCCAACACCCCTCCCAGTTAAAAGGCCATCAAAAGGAAACGCGCAACGTTGACACAACAAGCCGGCCTCCCACAGCCACATCGCATTACGCCAACCCTCCTGTGTTTGTTTCAATTAGTCTGCTTTTCATTCAGGTCGGATTATCCATTTTGACACGGCGCAACAAGCTGCGAGTAATGACAAGTGACCTTAGAGGATGGAAGGGAGCAGTATTTATTTATTTATCATTACATGTGTATTCCGCCTCCCTGCCCCCAAATAATAGGAATCGAGGAAGATTAGAAATGATCAAAAATTATAGAGATTAAACACTGTGGCTGGCATTCTTCTTGTGTCTCCTTCATGGATGCAAAACTGAGTTCTTTGGCATTGCTTTCCTTTGCTTCATCCTTTAGACCCTTTGTTACCTGCCCCTAAATTTTACCCTCGACTTATGCACGGGTCATATCAAAAATCCACAATTTTGGCCGCCAAATCTGTACTTTGACTTGTACATGAGGTTGACTTATAGTCGAGTATATATGGTAAATTCCAAATATGATGTTGCCATTGTATACAAGGGACACCATTTTACTATGCCATTGTATTTAATGGGACTTGAGCATCCGGGGATTTTGTCCTGGAACCAAACCCCAGCGGATACCAAAGGTCCACTGTATGAAGTTACCATGCCTCGATGTACAATGGGCAGCCATGCACAATGAGTGTTCATGCTCATCGGAGCACTCCTTGATATGCGTCAGGGCATACTGGCTAAGGAGTCAGGCCTCATTCCCACTACCTTTTAAATCGGACCGTGAATCGGTCTAAACAGGTTCAAACAACCCTGGTTCCCACTTAATCTGAATCACTGAAGCGACTCAAAGGGGGGGGGGGCATGCACCAGACCTATTTAATGTGCATCTTTTTGATGCTGATTTTTCCCCACATCTTTTCCATCAAATTGATTCAATGCAAGTGTGGATCAGAATCGATTCAAATTTCCCCTTCGTCTGGCTGGAACCAAATCATTTTGAATCGATTCATTGGTGAATGGGAGCCGCAAGTGGGTTATTTTGGAGGGGAAAAATACAATCGGGGCAAATGCAGCGAGAACCATGTTCCACTGTCAAATCGATCCATCGATTCGGATCGCACACTGATTTATCTGCAAGTGGGAATGGGGCCTTAGAGTACAATGGGAGCATCAAGTGCCTGAGAGCACATCTTTGCAATTCGTTTACATTTCATAAAGTTACAATGTGTAGACTGTAATGTAGGATGTTAACCCACATAAAAGTGTCAGTAAATATATATATAAGGTTGGGTCTCTCTTGTTCAGCATTCCAAAATACTCCAAAATGCAAAACTTATGGGGGGCAGATGGCTGAGAGAGGGACACCTTTGCTTTGAGATGGTTCGTTGTACACTAACCAGGATCCTAGTGACATTCCCTAGTAATGCCATACATGGCGCATCAACCACAGTCGCACAGATGAACAATACTGTGAAAAACCTATTTATTACTATCACGGCCTGCCCCCTTTTCCCTTTCCACATTTAGGGAGGAACACAGCCATTCATCTTCCTTCAGTAAATATCTTATTCCAGTCACAAGAGATCTTATTTCAGTCCCCTACTTATACCGCCAACTTTTACCTCAGGGACTGTTACAAAAAACCACTGTGACTTCAAACTCGATTGTTGCTGACAGAGAGGCGGGATATAAATAAAAGTTTTATTATTATTATTATTATTATTATTATTATTATTATTATTATTAAAGTCAGCTTCCAAGCAATCCCCTACTTTACCTGAAAGCAATACCTCAGGGATTGCTTTTGCTGACCTACACACACACAAAACTCTTAAATAAACCCCTGACTTCCTTCACTGACACACTGGATCTCCCAATCCCCACTGGATTTCAGAGACCCTCACGGGATTTCTGGATCCTACTACTGGGATCTTTCTATCCCTACTACAGGATCCTTCAATCCCACTCCTTAGCACCAAAGTGGCAGGTGCTTCTTTATATGCCTTGAGGTACTTTCAGCTCTTCCTTACAGGAGGTCCCTTGTCATTTATTTATTATTGGTATTTATTTATTGTCACTGACACCAGCTTCGCTTTCAACCCTTTCAACACTCTCCCTCAGTGAATAAACGTATATAATGCAATTCAGTGTCTTAGAAAAGCATGTTTGCCTTTGGAAGTCAATCGTTTTACTAAAATTTCTAGACTTGTTTTGTCCCAAGAGCGATGTTATGGACTTTGGGTATAGTAAGGCCTCTGGCTCTCGGGAACACAGCCAGAACAAAAGACTTGTCCACAAATTTCTTAAGTCTTCCTTGTTTTGCGCTCTGAAAAAAGCTCTGATTGATCCTTTATTTCTGCCTTCTTGTTTAAGGCTTCTGGAGTATTTATATGGCTTAGCAAGCTGGAAGATGCGCTCTAACAGTGCATTCCAGCTTACAAAGTGGTAGATCATATTTTCTTTCAGTTCAAATGTTGCTTCAATGCTTAATGCCTGTTGGCTTGTCTTCATGCCTTCTTGCAAAGCTGACAAGACATTTTTTCTCTTTTCCTGAAGAGAAGCTAACTCTTCTTTTATATTTTGTTCCATCTTTGCAGTGAGTTTCCTAGTTCTCATTGATTTGGTTTTTGAATCTGCAATTTCAGTTTCAATAAGCTCTTCAGATTCCATGTTCTGCTGTTGCAGTATTAGGACTCTCCTGCAGTCTTCACAATGAGGACTAAGCTATGGCTGCCTGACTGCTTCCAGGATTTCCCGCCTTTTTTAGCTCTGCTGCAAATGCAGACTGCTTAGGCCTTTTGCATGCAAAGTCTTTGTAATTGCAACAGTTTGCACAGACCTGGGTTGCTTGGAATGCACAGGAAGGGTTGCAAAGGGCTTTAATTGCTCTGGTCTTTGCTATGTAGTCTTCCAACTGTTGGTTAGGAAAACTCCCTTTCTTAGCTGGCTCTGTCTTTCTTAAAGCTGTAGAACTCTATTTCCCCTCCTAAACTAATACATAGAAAGTCTAATATAATCTCAACTAAATATATGTCTCAAGAGCATCAAAGAATCTGCTTCACAGCTCCAAACTTAATCCACACAAACTCATAGTAGCAAAGCAGCTATGAGCTCACAGCCAACTGAAACTTCCAACTGTCAACTTACACATTCCAAAGTGCCAACTGGCAACCTCCAACTGTCACCTGAACTCTGTCAAATCAAAATATTTTTCCTGTTGTTTCAAGGCATATTAATAATAGTAATAATAATAATAGTAATAGATTGTGAATTTTATGACTGGAATTTTATTTAATAAAGCTCGGCCTGTTTATTATTCTGTTTGTAACACTAGATCCAGGAACGAAAAGAAAATGTGAGGAAAATTGATCCAAGATCAATTGATTCTAGGGACTAAGAGGCACTGGGTCTGACATTTATGTAGTAAAACCTCATTTAATACATCCCAAGAACATACACAGTTCTTTTATCCATGGATTCAAGCATCCACGGCTTGAAAATATTCCAAAATAAGTATAAATTCCAAATAGCAAATCTTAGGGTATTGGAGAGGGGTATTTCTACAGCAGAATTAAAAACTACATGGGCCTACAACTCCTGTAGCCAGTTTGGAGAGAAACTGCATAAAATGCCATGCCAGTATGGCATTATGGTTTGGGCATTGGACAGTGACTCTAGAGACCAGGGTTCAAATCCTGACTCGGCCACAAAAACCCTGTTAATAACCTTGGCCAAGTCACACTGCCTCAGCCTCAGAGGATGGCTATGGCAAACCCCCTTTAAAGGAATGGAAAATCAAGATTTGCTATTTGGAATTTATACTTATTTTGGAATATTTTCAAGCCGTGGATGCTTGAATCCATGGATAAAAGAACTGTGTATGTTCTTGGGATGTATTAAATGAGGTTTTACTACATAAATGTCAGACCCAGTGCCTCTTAGTCCCTAGAATCAATTGATCTTGGATCAATTTTCCTCACATTTTCTTTTCATTCCTGGATCTAGTGTTACAAACAGAATAATAAACAGGCCGAGCTTTATTAAATAAAATTCCAGTCATAAAATTCACATTTTATTACTATTATTATTATTATTACTATTATTAATATGCCTTGAAACAACATGAAAAATATTTTGATTTGACAGAGTTCAGGTGACAGTTGGAGGTTGCCAGTTGGCACTTTGGAATGTGTAAGTTGACAGTTGGAAGTTTCAGTTGGCTGTGAGCTCATAGCTGCTTTGCTACTATGAGTTTGTGTGGATTAAGTTTGGAGCTGTGAAGCAGATTATAAATCTCATATCTATATATCTATATCTAAAAGAAAAATTTAAGGTAGATCAGAAAGACAATTCAATAACTAAAGAGGATTCAGAACTAGAGAATATTCTAAAATCCCAAAATAAGGGGCTGCTGTCTAGAATATATAAATTTTTAATAAAAATTGAACTAGAAAGTGAAGTAATTAAAAGTAACATGATAATATGGGCGCAAAATATTGGTCACAATATTGAATTGGAACAATGGGAGTTTACCTGGAGTAGAAGATTAAAATATACAAGAAGCCAAAATTTAAAAGAGAATTATTATAAGATGTTCTACAGATGATATATAACACCAGATAAATTGGCTAAAATATATGGAATTAATAATAAATGCTGGAAATGTCAAAAAGAAAAAGGTACCTTCTTTCATAGTTGGTGGACCTGCCCCAAAATCAAAAAGTATTGGCAGTTAATTCATAAATCAATTTGTAATATATTGAAAATAAATCTTAAATTTATACCTGAAACATTTTTGTTAAATATATTGGACAAGACATTAGAAAAAAATCTTGGTAAAATAATATTCTTTTTGATTACTGCAGCAAGAATTATATTGGCACGCAAATGGAAAGACCAAAATATACCAAATTTAGAAGAATGGGCTTTCAGACCTATTTTCCTTCCAAAGGGAAGAGGAAGAAAAATGCAAATCCGTCAGCTAGGTAACAGAGAGAGGACCCTGGAGCCAGACATAAATCTGGTATTTAATATTTCAAGGGAAACACTCAGCCTCCATTATCTTTCTCCGCACCCAGCCCCCTTTTCTTCCCCCAAAGACATCCACATTATAAGGAAAATGGCCCCTTCGATCCCTTTCCTTTTTCTCTAATTGAGCAAAGGAATGTTTAAAAGGCCAGTTAAAGAAACCGTCCTCCTTCCTCCCTACATTCCTCCCTTTAAGGCCTTGCTTTCATCCGCCTTTTCTTTCATTCCTTTTTCTTGTCTGCTAGAAGAAAACAGATTTTGGAAAATGAGTAATTTTTGTCGCCCAGAACGCCACGGCGGCCACATTTTCGAAACCGATGGGATCTGTAGGCCATTTCTCAACCCATTTTGGAGGGTGTGCCATGTCTACTACAGGTCTACTACAAGCTAACATTCACCCAAAACACTACACCAAAGAAATATAGGGATATCGATGCCTTTTAGGCTGCCTCCACACTGCAATGTTCTGCAATCTATAGTACTCTTTCTTATAAGATTTCTTATTCCAAGAGTCAATCCCCAAACTCCATTCGCCGTTAAAGGACTCTATAATACTCTCTTATAAGATTTCTTATTCCAAGAGTCAGTCTCCAAACTCCATTCGCCGTTAAAGGACTCTCAGTGCAGTATAAAAATTGAAAGTGGCCATTTGAGGTCTCAGTGCAGAGACCACCATTTCCCCCTCAGAGCAAGACAAAGATGGTGGCCATTTTGGATCTCAGTGCAGTCTACCATTTTCCTCTCAGAGCAGGATAAAAATTGAAGGTGGCCATTTGGGGTCTCAGTGCAGAGACCACCATTTCCCCCTCAGAGCAGGGTAAAGATGGTGGCCATTTGAGGTCTCAGTGCAGAGACCACCATTTCCCCCTCAGAGCAGGATAAAAATTGAAGGTGGCCATTTGGGGTCTCAGTGCAGAGACCACCATTTCCCCCTGAGAGCAGGACAAAGATGGTGGCCATTTGGGGTCTCAGTGGAGCCCACCATTTTCCCCTCAGAGCAGGGTAAAGATGGTGGCCATTTTGGATCTCAGTGCAGTCAACCATTTTCCTCTCAGAGCAGGATAAAAATTGAAGGTGGCCATTTGGGGTCTCAGTGGAGAGACCACCATTTCCCCCTCAGAGCAGGACAAAGATGGTGGCCATTTGGGGTCTCAGTGGAGCCCACCATTTTCCCCTCAGAGCAGGATGAAAATTATGGCGCCCATTTTGTGTCTCAGTGCAGAGACCACCATCTTCCCCTCAGAGCAGGATATTTAAAAAAAACATTTCATTAGATATAAAAAACCATACAAATAACAAACATGTATACATACATTCATACAGCTACAAACAACTACAAGCATACAAACTTGGTAGATACAAAAAAGGCTTGGTTATACTAAAGTACTATGCTGATTTACCTCCTGGGCTAATATCCTATACCTCTTAATCTTTTGAGTAGTTAGTTCCCTATGTATAGGGTTGTCATAATTGTCCCTTTAAGGCCCTCCATTTTCTTAAATGTCCTACATTTTGGGCTGAGTTTTGTCCTGCAGTTGTCCTACAGTTTGGTCTAGAATTTGTCCTACATTTTGTCCCGGGTTTTAGTGGACAATTATGGCAACCCTACCTATGTATAACAATAATTTATTCAATCCCTTATTCCACATATTCCTCTTTAATATATACTATCGTTCTCAGAGGCAATTAATGATCTAATCAGAAACTGAAATATACTGCCCATAAATGCTAAACTTCCATTAAGTACTGCATCTGAATCCTCTTTTTTAGTGCTTTTAATCCTCCTTCTAATATAGTTTATTCAATTTCTTTATATACGAAATACTAACAATTAAATAGGACAGAAATATCCAATAGTCAAAATTCTATAGGTTAATTTTTATCCCCTTTTCATCAGTTATCAATTGTAACTCTATGTCTAAATAAGACATTTATTGTCTAATGTCTAAATAATGTTTCCCCATATAATCTTAACATAACTTCAAAGTTTCATGGTTGGGTAGAGTAGCCATCATTAAGATGGCTATTACGTATTCTAATCAACGGTTCACCTTTTAGCAAATGGGAGAAAGACCTTGCAAAATGTACCTGGTGCATAAAAAACCCATATTGAAGATGAAAGCATTGTACGATGCAACGGAAAGAGGTGGTCTGGCTGTACCAGACTCAAAATGGTATAGCTATGCATGTGTTCTAGTCTGGCTGATGGACTGGTTGAGATTAGATCATAAAAGAGTGATCAATTTAGAAAACATTGATTTAAAATTTGGGCTGCACGGGTCCCTCGTCTTCTATGATAAAATAAACATTAAAATGGATGCTAGCTTTAAAAATCACATAATTAGGAAATTGTTGACAAGAATTTGGTGTAAATTTTTAAAACTCTGGTGTAGAAATGTACCTCCATGGGCCTCTTCCAATGAAGCTCTCTTCAGCAGGGAAGTGTTAAAAGAGGACTTATGGGTAACTGATGAAGATGTAACTAAAATGCAAGATGAGAGAAGAATTATGACATCCCAAGAAGAGCTAAGAGAGGAAGGGTACAAACGCAACTGGTTTGCATATCTGCAAATGAAGGAGAGATTCAAAGCAGATGAAGAATTATGGAATAGGGAAAATAGATGCGGAATTTGAAAAAATAGTTAAAAACCCCCAAAAAACAAATTTCAAATCTTTATAAACTAATTCGCAAAGTAGAAATGGAACCTGAAACAATAAAAGATGATATGATTAATTGGGCAAAGGAAGTGAAAGAACCTATCCAGTTTACCATTTTCACAGGCTGTACCCCACCTTGAAGCCTAATAAGGAGGATTGATGCCCTGGGGTTCAGGCGGGAGAAATGGGAATCACCACTAGGCCTGAAGACCCCTCTCTATCTCTCTCTTCTTTCCTCCTTCTAGGGCGCATGTCTTCAATGAACATCCCACCGTTCCTGATTTTTGCAGCCTTTACACCCATTACCCTTGTAGAGAGGGAAATTATTTTGTGAAGGTGAGGGGGGGATTCTTGGAAGAATTGGGGTTTTAATGTAATTTTTAGTCTTGTGAGCCGCTTTGGGTCCCTTTCGGGGAGAAAGGCGGCATAGAAACAAAACAGAAATGAATGCATAATCAAGTAAGACTTGAAGGCACAAACACACACAGACACACATCAAAAGGCACAGGTTTACCTTGCCTCTTTGGTTTGTTTTATACAGCTTTCTTGCAATGAGGTTTTCCTGGGGACAGAGCCCAAATTCCCCAGAAGAAGGCCCTTCCTCAGAGGGCCGACTCCGTCTGCTCCCTTCGATTGGGCTACGGATGCAAACACCCCCTGATCCAGATGATGGACAAGGTGGAAAGCCACGGGAAATCCCGAAAGGTAAAGCAATGGCAACCTTCACGCAGACTGCAAGGATTCTATGGTTGCTGAAAGGCTATGTCTATAGATTGGGAGTGTTTTCTCTCTCTCTGAATGTCAACTTAGGTAGATGCCAGGGCTGGGACTGCCTGCTTTGGCTGATATGCCAAGTGTGGCCCTTCCTAGAATCTGGGGACCTAAAGATGGGTAGCGCATGGTTTACGTTGCCTCTTTGGTTTGTTTTATACAGCTTTCTTGCAATGAGGTTTTCCTGGGGACAGAGCCCAAATTCCCCAGAAGAAGGCCCTTCCTCAGAGGGTCGACTCCGTCTGCTCCCTTCGTTTGGGCTACGGATGCAAACACCCCCTGATCCAGATGATGGACAAGGTGGAAAGCCACGGGGAAATCCCGAAAGGTAAAGCAATGGCAACCTTCACGCAGACTGCAAGGATTCTATGGTTGCTGAAAGGCTATGCCTAGAGAAACCATAGCATCGTTGCCGTCTGCGTGGTTGAGAGTCTTTTCTCTCTCTCCGAATGTCATCTTAGGTAGATGCCAGGGCCGGGAGGGCCTGCTTTGGCTGATATGCCAAGTGTGGCCCTTCCTAGAATCAGGGCACCTAAAGATGGGTAGCGCATGCGCTGGGAACCTCAAGGCAATACCTTGCGCTACCTTTCTAGCAAGTCCAGAAACTACAGCCGGTTCATACTATGGCAGCCAGACAGAATCACTGGGTAATACTTGCCCATAGAGAATCATTGGGGAATATTTGCCCATAGAGAATCATTGGGGAATATTTGCCTATAGGGAATCAATGGAGAATATTTGCCCATAGAGAATCATTGGGGAATATTTGCCCATAGAGAATCATTGTAGGATATTTGCCCATAGGGAATCATTGGGGAATATTTGCCCATAGGGAATCATTGGAGAATATTTTCCCATAGAGAATCATTGGAGAATATTTGCCCATAGAGAATCATTGGAGAATATTTGCCCATAGGGAATCATTGGGGAATATTTGCCCATAGGGAATCATTGGAGAATATTTTCCCATAGAGAATCATTGGAGAATATTTGCCCATAGAGAATCATTGGAGAATATTTGCCCATAGAGAATCATTGGGGAATATTTGTCCATAGAGAATCATGGGGGAATATTTGCCCATAGAGAATAATTGGGGAATATTTGCCCATAGAGAATCATTGGAGGATATTTGCCCATAGAGAATCATTGGGGAATATTTTCCCATAGAGAATCATTGGGGAATATTTCCCTATAGGGAATCATTGGGGAATATTTTCCCATAGAGAATCATTGGGAATATTTTCCCATAGAGAATCATTGGGGAATATTTTCCCATAGAGAATCATTGGGGAATATTTTCCCATAGAGAATCATTGGGGAATATTTTCCCATAGAGAATCATTGGGGAATATTTTCCCATAGAGAATCATTGGGGAATATTTGCCTATAGAGAATCATTGGGGAATATTTTCCCATAGAGAATCATTGGGGAATATTTGCCCATAGAGAATCATTGGGGAATATTTGCTGATAGAGAATCATTGGGGAATATTTGCCCATAGAGAATCATTGGGGAATATTTTCCCATAGAGAATCATTGGGGAATATTTTCCCATAGGGAATCATTGGGGAATATTTGCCTATAGGGAATCATTGGGGAATATTTTCCCATAGAGAATCATTGGTGAATATTTGCCCATAGAGAATCATTGGGGAATATTTTCCCATAGAGAATCATTGGGGAATATTTTCCCATAGAGAATCATTGGGGAATATTTGCCTATAGGGAATCATTGGGGAATATTTTCCCATAGAGAATCATTGGGGAATATTTGCCCATAGAGAATCATTGGGGAATATTTGCCCATAGGGAATCATTGGGGAATATTTTCCCATAGAGAATCATTGGGGAATATTTGGCCATAGGGAATCATTGGGGAATATTTTCCCATAGAGAATCATTGGGGAATATTTTCCCATAGAGAATCATTGGAAAATACTTGTCCATAGAGAATCATTGGGGAATATTTTCCCATAGAGAATCATTGGGGAATATTTTCCCATAGAGAATCATTGGGGAATATTTTCCCATAGAGAATCATTGGGGAATATTTGCCTATAGGGAATCATTGGGGAATATTTGCCCATAGAGAATCATTGGGGAATATTTGCCCATAGGGAATCATTGGGGAATATTTTCCCATAGGGAAACATTAGGGAATATTTGCCCATAGAGAATCATTGGGGAATATTTGCCCATAGAGAATCATTGGAGAATATTTTCCCATAGAGAATCATTGGGGAATATTTTCCCATAGGGAATCATTGTGGAATACTTGTCCATAGAGAATCATTGGGGAATATTTTCCCATAGAGAATCATTGGGGAATATTTGCCCATAGAGAATCATTGGAGAATATTTTCCCATAGAGAATCATTGGGGAATATTTTCCCATAGAGAATCATTGGAGAATATTTTCCCATAGAGAATCATTGTAGAATATTTTCCCATAGAGAATCATTGGGGAATACTTGCCCATAGAGAATCATTGGGGAATACTTGCCCATAGAGAATCATTGGGGAATATTTGCCCATAGAGCGTCATTGGGGAATATTTTCCCATAGAGAATCGTCTGTTATCCCCTCTGTTGTAAACCGCTCGGATTCCCAGTGATTGGGCGGTATATAAATAGATCATATTATTATTATTATTATTATTATTATTATTATTATTGCCCATAGGGAATCATTGGGGAACTCTGCTCTGCATCAGGAATAAGGGAAATTCCTGGCCTGGGTTTCTGTCAGGATAAATGGCAGTCACCACTAGGCATGAAGACCCTTCTCTCACTCTCTCCTCTTTCGTCCTTTTAGGGCCCGTGTGTTCAAATATGGACGAACATCCCACCTTCCCCAGTTTTTGCAGCATTGCCCTTTATCGCTGCTCAGAGGGCAACTATTTTGTTAACTTTTATTTTTATTGGCTTTTTCTTTTACAACCCTCTTTACAAGAAGCGTCTTATAGACATACATTTATGTTTTTCTTCCTTATCCCCTCCCTATCCCTCCCTTTCCTCCCACCTCTGGAGTCCACCAGTCAGACGCCTGTGGCCACATCCACCACTACTGAGTCACCTATGGAGTCTACTGGCCAGCCTGTGGCTACATCCACTGCCACAGAGCCACCTCTGGAGTCCACCAGTTAGATGCCTGTGGCCACATCCACCACTACAGAGCCACCTATGGAGTCTACTGGCCAGCCTATGGGTACATCCACTGCCACAGAGCCACCTATGGAGTCCACCAGCCAGACGCCCGTGGCCACATCCACCACCACAGAGCCACCTATGGAGTCTACTATCCAGCCTGTGGCTACATCCACTGCCACAGAGCCACCTATTGAGTGCACCGGCCAGACGCCCATGGCCACATCCACCACCACACAGCCACCTCCAGAGTCTGTCGGTCAGCCTTCTACAACTGTGGCTACCCCCACCACTCCGCCACCAACTCTGGAGCCTGTGCAAGAAGGTGTCAGCACTGAAAGCCACACCATCATCATGCCAAGAACCAGCACCACAGGATCTCTTCCCCAGCAGCCGGGGACTGAAGCAACCAAGACCAAGCCCTTGACGGACTCTAATAATGAGTCTGTGCTGGAGCTTCTGGTCCCCAGTGCTGCCAGGCCAAAGATACAAGGCCTGTTGGGGAAAGTAATCTCTTAGGAGACCGCACCACCTGTGGAGCATGCTCAACCCACCTCCGCTTCAACAACCACATCAGGATCTCTTGTTCCCAAGCTGACCAGAACCACAGCGTAATCCTCTGCCCAGTCCCCACCACCATGTCCTCTGTTACCAACAGCCGGACCATGCTGGACATCTAATAACCTACAACACCCAGCAACCAATGATACCTTTATTGGACCACCCAAAATGCCCAGTATGCATGTTACATACTTTTATTGTTTATTATTTATTTATTTATTAAAAATATAGTGTTTCAACTGTGGGTTTCTGTGTTTTTCATTGTGTTTTCTATTTTAATGTGCTGTATCCAGGATTGGTGTCACTCAGTGCGTACCTTAGGGTGTCTCACACACAAACACGCACCATGGATCTCCTCCCATAGCAGACTGCATACCATATCCTCCCTCCCTGAGGCCTTGCCATTCAACAGCAGACCAACACAGAAATTCACATGGATATCGTTTCCTCCCAGCTGAGGGTCATTTCTAACTTATGGCGACCCTATCCTCGGGCTTTCTTGGCTATCCTCTGAGGTTGAGAGAGTGTGCCTTGCGCAGGAGCACCCGGTGGGTTCCATAGTCAAGCTGGGATTCAAACCCTGCTCTCCAGAATCATAGTCCAAGGCTCAAACCACTACTAATACATGTGGCTTGTAAAGCCTGTTGTAAAAACAACAGGGAGAAATATAGGATGCTACACTTGGCCAGTAAACATGAAATACACAAGATATAGGATGAAGGGGGCACCTGGCTTGATAATAGCACATGTGAAAAGGATCCAGGAGTCCTAGTAGACCACAAGTTGAACATGAGTCAAGAGGGTGATGCTGCAGAGGGAAAAGCCAATGTGATTCTAGTCTGCATCAATGGAAGCATAGTGTCTCGGTCGAGGGAAATAATGGTGCCAGTCTTTTCTGCTCTGGTCAGGCCTCATCTGGAATAAAACTGTGTCCAGTTCTGGGCACCACCATTCAAAAAGGATGTGCACAAGATGGAGCATGTCCAGAGGAGGGCCTCCAAAATGGGGAAGGGTCTGGAAACCATGAAGCCCTATGAGAAGCTGGTTATGTTTAGCCTGGATGAGAGACGGATAAGAGGTGATAGGATAGCCCTGGTTAAACATTTGAAGGGATGTCATATTGAGGAGGGAGCAAGTTTGTTTTCTGCTGCTCCAGGGAATAGAACATGGAGCACATAGATGGAAGCTACAAGGAAAGTGATCCAACTCAACATTAGGAAGAATTTCCTGATAGTTATATTAAATATGTGAAAGGATGCCATACTGAGGAAGGAGCAAGCGTGTTTTCTGCTGCTCCAGAGAACAGGACAGAGGGCAGGAGAGAAAAACGAACCCTTGACCAAAGAAATGTTAACAGTGGAACAACAGAGCACTATATTCTCATGCAGCAGGGCCTCTCAATCTGGAAGAAAGGAATTAAAATGTAGATTTTGTTGGTGTTTCGTAGTTACGAGAATTTGGGACAAAAGGCATTAGAAGTCAACATACAGGTAATTCACCTTGATTCGATAGGTCTACTCTTTTTGGGTCCAACGAGCGTTATGGCCAAAGAGAGCTGTGCTTCAAAAAGCCATGTAAGGCGCACTGGTGGTGCAGTGGTTCAAATGCCGGTTACTGCCGCCACAAGGTTGTGAGTTCGATCCCAGGAGCTCCAAGGTTGGCTCATCCTTTCGTAAGTCAGTCAAAGGAGTCCCCAGCTTGTTGGGGGCAATTGGCTTACAGATTGTAAACCGCTTAGAGAGTGCTGTGTTCGCTGAGAAGCAGTACAGGGAATGTACACGCGATTGCTATGTGCCCACAGTGGCCAGGGATTGCGTCTTGATTCTCACCCAGGATCTGATTCTCCCTCTCAGAAGGAAAAAAATACCTTCTAAAAACAGGCTTATTATTCTAAAACACCTCCTCGCTGTTTGCAACTGGGTTATACCCGTAAGGGTGACCTAACGCCAGAGCCAACAACATTGCACAGCCATCCATGTTAGGCATTTGGGGACGGTTCCCTTTCAAAACGTGCAGCTGTTTTTAAGGTCAAACAGACTTAAGGGGCTTTATAGCAGCAAACAATAGAGACCCACCGGCTGCCAAAGAGAGGCTTTCCTCACTCAGATGGTGGTCCAGTGGAGGAAGGGAAGTGATCCAATTTTACGGGATCCTCCGACATGTTTCAAGGAGAGCTGGGAGCTATTTCGGCCGTATTAAAGATTGGCATCTGATTCCTGGTGGCCGTCTGGAACATATATCTATCCCCCCCACCACATGATCAAAGAAGTTATGCAACATAGGCATGGAGGATCAGAAGGGGCAAAGGAGGCACTATGCCAACCTTGGCAAGGGCATGTCCACCCCCAGCCCCTGCCAAAGCACGCTCCGTGCCATCTCAAAATGGAGGAGATGCAAGCCACGGACCTTTCTAGGATGGGGAAAATCCTTTGGATGTTAAAGTACAGGATTTGTACACAAACACAGGAGAAATAAGCCACCTTTACAGATTTGACTCCCGCGGATTTGATTGTTCACGGATTTGTTCAACATGTTGAACATCTAGGCAGCGTGACTCTATGGTCAAGGTCCACCCAAAGGCTGCGTGACTCTATGGTCAAGGTCCACCCAAAGGCAGTGTGACTCTATGGTCAAGGTCCATCCAAAGGCAGCGTGACTCTAAGGTCAAGGTCCATCCAAAGGCAGCATGACACTATGGTCAAGGTCCACCCAAAGGCTGCATGACTCTATGGTCAAGGTCCATCCAAAGGCAGCGTGACTCTATGGTCAAGGTCCACCCAAAGTCACACTGGAAGACCTAGAGCTTCCTAGAGAGAATGGATCCACAGGTGCATTTATTTCATTCATTTATGCCACCGTTCTCCCAGAAAGTGACCCAAAGGTGACTCACGAATAAAGATAACATTGGTAAAGACATTAAATGAATTGTTTTACAGGGCTTTATTGGGGAAGCGTATTCCCGTTTGCGCTGGCTGTGTGCCGTAATATAGATATATACCCGTTTAACCATCCAGGGCTAGATCGGTTGTTTTGATTTTTACAGTGGACTGAATATCAAAAACATATGGGAAGTGGGGGGGGGGCTGAAAAAGTTTGGGAAGGACTGGGGCTGCATCCTCACTGCGGAAATACTCCAGCGTGACACACAGAATCACAGAGTTGGAAGAGACCCCGGGGCCATCCTGTCCAACCCCATTGTGCCATGCAGGAACTCTAAGTCAAAGCATCCCTGACAGATGGTCATCCAGTCTCTGTTTAAATTATTATTATTGAATCACAGACTTGGAAGAGACTACAAGGGCCATCCCTTGTGGGATATGTATCACAATCCTTTGGAATGGCTTTAATGTTTGGCCAGCCCCGTCCTTAATTTCTGAGCAGTTGCCACGGACCATGGGGACACAGTGGCGATGGCTCTTCTGCTCTGCACCAGGAATAAGGAGAATTCCTGCCCTGGGGTTCAGGCGGGAGAAATGGTAATTGCCACGAGGCATGAAGACCCTTCTCTTCCTAGGAACCTCAATGAACATCCCACCATTCCTGATTTAGCAGCCTTGCCCTTAACAGAGGGGAATTAATAATTGCCATGGATCAATGCTACATCATTTTGGGATTTGTAGTTTTGTGAGGTGATCGGCCTTCTCTGTCTGGTGCCCCAACAAAGGACAATTCCCAGGATCTCCATAGCACTGGGCCACAGCGTGTCCCTGTTGGTGCTCTTGGACATCTCAGCGGCTTTCGATACCATAGACCATGGTATCCTTCTGGGGCGCCTGGCAGAGGTGGGAATCGGGGGCACTGCGCTCCAGTGGTTCCGGTCCTACCTCTCCGGGAGGTCCCAGATGGTGCAGCTGGGAGACGTGTGCTCCGATGAGAGGGCCCTTAAAACCGGGGTCCCTCAAGGAGCCATTCTGTCTCCCATGCTATTTAACATTTACATGAAACCGCTGGGAGAGATCATCCGGAGACATGGGGCGCGGGGTTATCAGTACGCTGATGACACCCAAATAATCTTCTCTATGTCTCCGACTGACGCAGTGACTGAGGATGGCGTCTCTCCTCTTGTGGCCTGTCTGGAGTCAGTAATGGGCTGGATGAGGGAAAACCGACTCAAGCTGAATCCAGAGAAAACGGAGGTACTTGTGATAGGTTCCCCTGGTCCAGGAATGGCGGTGGTTCCACCTGTCCTGAACGGGGTCACGCTTCCTGTGAAGGACTCCGTGCGCAGTCTGGGGGTGCTTCTTGACTCGTCCCTTCACCTGACTGCTCAGGTGAATGCGACGGTCAAGAGCACCTGTTATCAGCTTCGGCTTATTCGCCAGCTGCGCCCATACCTGGCCCAGAGGGACCTTGAAACTGTGGTACATGCTCTGGTAACCTCGAGACTGGATTTCTGCAATGGACTCTACATGGGACAGCCCTTATACCAAACGCGGAAGCTTCAAATGGTGCAGAACATGGCAGCTAGGCTGGTTACTGGTACGTCCAGGGCCAGCCATATAACACCGGTTTTAAAAGACCTCCATTGGCTGCCCATTCACTTCCGGGCGCAATATAAGGTGTTGGTGATGACCTATAAAGTCCTAAATGGCTTGGGCCCAGGATACCTGAAGGACCGCCTCTCCCCGTACATTCCGCCTCGCACCCTCAGAACATCTGGGCAGCAACTACTTAGGGTTCCCGGGGCCAGGCTTGTCTCCACTACCAGGAAGACATTTTCCATCGCCGCCCCGGCCCTTTGGAATACGCTGCCCATAGAGCTCCGCTCAGCTACCTCCCTGGCCCAATTCAAACGGGATTTGAAGACCTACCTGTTTCAAATAGCATTCCCCGATTAAGGCCCTATAGGCCCCCCCCGCCGCACAGGCAACGGATTGGCTAACCCGGGGGCTTTTGCTTTTGTTTTTGTTTTTTGTTTCTGTTTTGATTTCGTTTATTGTATGATTTATGTAATTTTTGGTATGGTTTTAATTGAATATTGTGTATTTTAACTGCTGTAAACCACCCTGATCTTATGGAAGGGCGGTATACAAATAAAATTTTTATTATTTATTTATTTATTATTATTACAGCATTTAAGGTGGTGCAAACCTGGAGGCTTTGGATACAGCCTAGACAGGGAGAGCAAGGTGCGTGATGTCACAAACACCTATTTGTGCTTTACTCCACTGAGTAGCAACTTCCCTTTGCTCCTCTGGTCCTGCAGTGCCAGAGCTCTGGAGCGCAGCACATGCCTCTGTCTGGCAAGATGTGGGGCCAAGCGGCTGCACAACTCCTCCTTGCTTGGGGTAAGGGATCAGGGTTCTTTCCCATCTGCTTCCTTATTTGCATGACTATGGTTTGCTATTATTTTAGCTATTATTATTATTATTATTATTATTATTATTATTATTATTATTTGCTATTTGACTATCATTTGCTATTGATTGCCTGTTTTATTGAACCCTTTCCTGTACTGTGAAGTCAAAGGTTTTCATGGCCGGCGTCCATGGTTTCTTGTGGGTTTTTCAAGCTATATGGCCATGTTCTAGAACATTTTCTTCCTGACGTTTCGCCAGCATCTGTGGCTGGCATCTGCAGAGAATGCTTTCCTGGACAAAGTGGGGTGTATATATATTGTGTGAGCCTGGGAAGATATACACCCAACTTTCTCCAGGCAAAGCATCCTCTGAAGATGCCAGCCAGATGCTGGCGAAACGTCAGGAATAAACTCTTCTAGAACACGGCCACATAGCCCCAAAAAACCCACAAAAACCCTTCCCTGTATTGTTATGTATTATGCATATGTATTATGCTGTTATTTCATAGACTGTACATCACAGGCAGCTTGACTCTTAACTATTCTATTGTTTGTATGTACAGGGCTGTGCAAATCTAGAGTGCTATATAGTAATAATAAAACCATTGGGGGATACTTGTCCATAGAGAATCATTGGGAAATATTTGCCCATATAGAATCATTGGGGAATACCTTCCTATACAGAATCATTGGGGGATACTTGCTTATAGACAATCATTGGTGATACTTGCCTATAGAGATCATTGGGGAATTCCTGCCTATAGAGAATCATTGGGGAATATTTGCCCATAGAGAATCATTGAGGAATGCTTGCCTGTAGAGAATTATTGGGGAATATTTGCTTGTAGAGAATTATTGGGGTATACATGCCTTTACAGAATCATTAGGGAATATTTGGCCATAGGAAATCATTGGGAAAAACTTGTCCATAGAGAATCATTGGGGAATACATGTCTATCGAGAATCATTGGGGGATACATGCCTATAGAGAATCATTGGGGGATACTTGCCTATAGAGCATCACTGGGGAATACATGCCTATAGAGAATCATTGGGGGATACTTGCCTATAGAGCATCACTGGGGAATACATGCCTGTAGAGAATCTTTGGGGGATACATGCCTATAGAGAATCACTGGGGAATACATGTCTATCGAGAATCAGTGGGGAATACATGCCTATAGAGAATCATTGGGGGATACATGCCTATAGAGAATCATTGGGGAATACATGCCTATAGAGAATCACTGGGGAATACATGTCTATCGAGAATCTTTGGGGGATACATGCCTATAGAGAATCATTGGGGGATACTTGCCTATAGAGCATCACTGGGGAATACATGCCTATAGAGAATCATTGGGGAATATATGCCTCCAGAGAATCATTGGGGAATACATTCCTCTAGAGTATGATTGGGGGATACTTGCCTATAGAGAATCATTGGGGGATACTTGCACCTAGAGTATGATTGGGGGATACATGTCTATAAAGAATCACTGGGGGATACTTGCCCATAGGAAATCATTGCTACCCAGCTCTCTGCTACCCATTGCTACCCCATCTTTCTGCTCATAGCACCCATTGCCCCATTGGAAATAGCAAGAGGTGAGGCAATGTTTGAACAGGGCTGTGATAGTTTCCAAAAAAAATTGATGGGTAAATGCCATGGTGTCCATCTTCAGAGAAGGTTTACCCTTGACGTCTTCTGAGGCTGAGAGAGTGACTGAACAGGAAACAGGATTCATTACAAACGTACAGAGAGCCAGGTGGCATAGTGGTTTGAGCACTGGGCCATGACTCTGGAAACCAGGGTTTGATTCCCACTGAGTGATGGAACCCAATTGGGGACCTTGGGCAAGTCACATGCTCTCAGCCTCAGGGGGAGGCAAGGGCAAGCCCCCATTGAACAAGACACAGGTTTACCTTGCCTCTTTTGTTCGTCCCTACAGCTTTCTTGCAATGGGCTGTTCCTGGGGACAGTGCCCCATTTTTCCAAAGGAAGGTCCTGGCGCAGAGGGGTGACTCCCTCTGCAACCTTCGACTGACCCACGGCTGCGACCACCCCCTGATCCAGATGCTGGACAGGGCGGAAAACCATGGAGAAGTCCCCAAAGGTAAAGCAATGGCAACCTTCACGCAGACGGCAAGGATTCTACTATGGTTGCTGAAAGGCTATGCCTAGAGAAGCCATAGCATCGTTGCCGTCTGCGTGGTTGGGAGTGTTTTCTCTCTCTCCGAATGTCAACTTAGCTAGATGCCAGGGCCGGGAGGGCCTGCTTTGGCTGATATGCCAAGTGTGGCCCTTCCTAGAATCAGGGCACTTAAGATGGGTAGGGTATGGTTGTGTAGTATTCTATTTTAACTCTTGGGTTTCTTTGTGCTTTAAATTGTGCTTTGTATTTTAACATGCTCTATCCTGCCTCCAGCCTTGAGGAGAGGTCAGAAATAATAATAATAATGTACACCGCTATGATCATTGCGGAATAGCGGTCTATAAATAAAACATATAATAATAATAATAATAATAATAATAATAATAATAATAAGAAAGATCTTGTAGCACTTTTGAGACTAACTGAAATAAAGAAGTTGGCAGCATGAAGATTCACAGACTTCAGTCTACTTCCTCAGAAGCTTTGACCCTTTGGAAAGGCGGTATATAAATAAAATGTATTATTATTATTATTATTATTATTATTGGATTAGGAAGTAGCCTGAAGCCTAGGAAAGCTCATGCTGCCAACTTCTCTATTCCAGTTAGTTGCAAAAGTGCTACAAGATCTCTCTACATACTGATTCTACAGACTAACAAGGCTATACCTTTGGATTCTTACTGTATTATTATTATTATTATTATTATTATTGAATCTCAGAGTTGGAAGAGATTGCAAGGGCCATCCATTGTGGGATAAGTATGACAGTACTTAGCAAGACTCCACTTTAGGATGGCTTTAATGTTTGGCCAGCCCCCCTTCTAATTTCCCAGCAGTTGGCATAGATAGACCATGGTCACACAGTGGGGATGGTTAGGATCATAGAATCATAGAGTTGGAAGTGACCCCAAAGGCCATCCAGTCCAAGCCCTTTATCCTGCCATGCAGGAACTCACAATCAAAGCAGCCCCGGCAGATGGCCATCCAGCCTCTGCTTAAAGACCTCCAAGGAAGGAGACCCTGCCACACTCCAAGGGAACATCTTCCACTGTCAAACAGCCTTTACCATCATGAAGTTCCTCCTAAGGTTGAGGTGGAATCCCTTTTCCTCTAGTTTGCATCCCCTGTTCTGTGTTCTAGTCTTTGGAGCAGCAGAAAACAAGCTTGCTCCATCCTTCAAATACTTAAACAGGGCTACTACCATCTTGCCTCTTAACCTCCTCTTCCCCAGAAGAAACATACCCAGCTCCCTAGGTCTTTCCTCATAAGGCATGCTTTCCAGGCCCTGTTTGCCCATAGAGAATCATTGGGGAATATTTGGCCAGAAGATATCATTGTGGAATACTTGCACATAGGAAATCATTAGGAAAAACCTGCCTATAGAGAATCATAGGGGAATACTTGCCTTATAGAGAATGATTGAGGGATACTTGTGCATGGAGAATCATTGGAGGATATTTGCCCATAGGGAATCATTGGAGAATATTTGCCCATAGAGAATCATTGGAGAATATTTTCCCATAGAGAATCATTGGGGAATATTTGCCCATAGAGAATCATTGGGGAATATTTGTCTATAGAGAATCATTGGGAAATATTTGCCCTTAGAGAATCATTGCAGAATATTTTTTCATAGAGAATCATTGGGGGATACTGGTCCATAGAGAATCATTGGAAAATACTTGTCCATAGAGAATCATTGGGGAATACTTGCCTATAGAGAATCATTGGGGAATACTTGCCTATAGAGAATCATTGGGTAATATTTGCCCATAGAGAATCATTGGGGAATACTTGCCTATAGAGAATCATTGGAAAATACTTGTCCATAGAGAATCATTGGGGAATACTTGCCTATAGAGAATCATTGGGTAATATTTGCCCATAGAGAATCATTGGGGAATACTTGCCCATAGAGAATCATAGGGGAATACTTGCCTTATAGAGAATGATTGAGGGATACTTGTGCATGGAGAATCATTGGGAAATATTTGCCCATAGAGAATCATTGGGGGATACTTGTCCATAGAGAATCATTGGGGGATACTTGTCCATAGAGAATCATTGGGTAATATTTGCCCATAGAGAATCATTGGGGAATACTTGCCCATAGAGAATCATTGGGTAATATTTGCCCATAGAGAATCATTGGGGAATACTTGCCCATAGAGAATCATTGGGGAATACTTGCCCATAGAGAATCATAGGGGAATACTTGCCTTATAGAGAATCATTGGGGGATACTTGTCCATAGAGAATCATTGGAAGATACTTGTCCATAGAGAATCATTGGAAAATACTTGTCCATAGAGAATCATTGGGGAATATTTGCCCATAGAGAATCATTGGGGAATACTTGTCCATAGAGAATCATTGGGGAATATTTGCCCATAGAGAATCATTGGAAAATACTTGTCCATAGAGAATCATTGGGAAATATTTGCCTATAGAGAATCATTGCAGAATATTTTTTCATAGAGAATCATTGGGGAATATTTGCCCATAGAGAATCATTGGGGAATATTTGTCTATAGAGAATCATTGGAGGATACTAGCCCATAGAGAATCATTGGGGAATATTTGCCCATAGAGAATCATTGGGGAATATTTGCCCATAGAGAATCATTGGGGAATACTTGTCCATAGAGAATCACTGGGGGATACTTGCCTATAGAGAATCATTGGGGGATACATGTCCATAGAGAATCATTGGGAAATACTTGTCCATAGAGAATCATTGGAAAATACTTGTCCATAGAGAATCATTGGAAAATACTTGTCCATAGAGAATCATTGGGGGATACTTGTCCATAGAGAATCATTGGAAAATACTTGTCCATAGAGAATCAGTGGAAAATACTTGTCCATAGAGAATCATTGGGGGATACTTGTCCATAGAGAATCATTGGGGGATACTTGTCCATAGAGAATCACTGGGGGATACTTGCCTATAGAGAATCATTGGGGGATACTTGTCCATAGAGAATCATTGGGAAATACTTGCCTATAGAGAATCATTGGGAAATATTTGCCTATAGAGAATCATTGGGGAATACTTGCCTATAGAGAATCATTGGGGGATACTTGTCCATAGAGAATCATTGGGGAATACATGCCTATAGAGAATCATTGGGAAATATTTGCCCATAGAGAATCATTGGGGAATACTTGCCTATAGAGAATCATTGGGGGATACTTGTCCATAGAGAATCATTGGGGAATACTTGCCTATAGAGGATCAATGGGAAATATTTGCCCATAGAGAATCATTGGGGAATATTTGCCCATAGAGAATCATTGGGAAATATTTGCCCATAGAGAATCATTGGGGAATACTTGCCTATAGAGAATCATTGGGGGATACTTGTCCATAGAGAATCATTGGGGAATACATGCCTATAGAGAATCATTGGGAAATATTTGCCCATAGAGAATCATTGGGGAATACTTGCCTATAGAGAATCATTGGGAAATATTTGCCCATAGAGAATCATTGGGGAATACTTGCCTATAGAGAATCATTGGGGGATACTTGTCCATAGAGAATCATTGGGGAATACTTGCCTATAGAGGATCAATGGGAAATATTTGCCCATAGAGAATCATCGGGAAATACTTGCCTATAGAGAATCATTGGGAAATATTTGCCTATAGAGAATCATTGGGAAATATTTGCCTATAGAGAATCATCGGGAAATACTTGCCTATAGAGAATCATCGGGAAATACTTGCCTATAGAGAATCATTGGGAAATACTTGCCTACAGAGAATCATTGGGAAATATTTGCCTATAGAGAATCATTGGGAAATATTTGCCTATAGAGAATCATCGGGAAATACTTGCCTATAGAGAATCATTGGGAAATATTTGCCTATAGAGAATCATTGGGAAATACTTGCCTATAGAGAATCATTGGGAAATATTTGCCTATAGAGAATCATTGGGAAATATTTGCCTATAGAGAATCATCGGGAAATACTTGCCTATAGAGAATCATTGGGAAATATTTGCCCATAGAGAATCATTGGGAAATACTTGCCTACAGAGAATCATTGGGGGATACTTGTCCATAGAGAATCATTGGGAAATACTTGCCTATAGAGAATCATTGGGGGATACTTGTCCATAGAGAATCATTGGGGGATACTTGCCCATAGAGGATCAATGGGAAATATTTGCCCATAGAGAATCATGGGGGAATTCTGCTCTGCACCAGGGATAAGGGGAATTCCTGCCTTGGGTTTCAGTCGGGATCAATGGGAATCACCACTAGGCACGAAGACCCTTCCCTAACTCTCTCCTCTTTTTAGGGCCTGTGTGTTCAAATGTGGACCAACATCCCACCTTCCCCAGTTTTTGCAGCCTTGCCCTTTATCGCTGCTCAGAGGGCAACTATTTTATCAAGGTGAGGAGGGGAATTCTGGGAAGAATGATGATTTTCATTGGGATTGTAAATGTGATTTCAAAAATAGTTAAACCTTTTTATCTTGTGAGCCACTTTGGGTCCCTTTCTGGTCGGAAATAAGTCCAATGAGTAGAAATAACCCAGAAGGGCAAGACTTGACTTAGAGAGAAGAAGGAGAGGATCATATTCTTCTTCCTCCAAAAGTGGGATCTCAAGTGACTTACAAATTTAAAGTATAGATAGAAAGGATAGTGGGGGACATTCCAGGTAAAGGAAGCGGGGGACAATGTCAAGGTTGTAAAAATTCTGTTTGGATCGGGTGGTAAAGACCTCCAAATGTGTTGGGAATGCCTTCCATTCTCCTAGAAGGCTTTGGGGAGAGTTTGGATCATAAACTATCCTTACAGTCTTTTTGTTGTTGTCCTTCTGGGGTGTTTCAGGGAGCGAGGGGTTACGTATAACCTGTCGGCTGTTGTTTGCCCAGCCTGGTTTAGGAAAGTGGGCTATGCTCTGCATCTATGCATCTGGACCATCTCTGTTGGGAACCATTACAGGCTGAGTCTCCCTTGTCCAGAATAAATCCAAAAATCAACATATTTTTCATGGGAGGGGGGGCTAAGAGAGTGACATCTATGCTTTCTGATGGTTCAATGTTCATATATTTTGTTTCATGCACACAGCTATTAAAAATATTGCAGGCTATGTGCATAGTGCACATGTGAAACATAAATGAATTTTGTGTTTAGGCTTGGGTCCCATGCCCAAGATGTTTCATTTATTATGGAAGCAGATGCAAATACTTGTATTCCAAAATCCAAAAACGCATAGAATCATAGAATCATAGAGTTGGAAGAGACCGCAAGGGCCATCCAGTCAAACTCCATGCCATGCAGGAAATCCAGATCAAAGGATCCCCGACAGATGGCCATCCAGCCTCTGGTCCTAAGCACTTTGGATACGGGAAACTCAGCCCATTTCTCCTGAGTCAATATCCTGTGGTTCTAATGGGGATCCCTCCAGCAGAAGCCCCCTTGAATCCCATTTTGATAGAACCAAGTTCTATAAAGACCACATTTCCCCATCGCTGGGTCACCATTCTGGCACAAGCTCTACCTGAAAGAGTATAGGAATCTCCCTTTGCATTTCCAGAAAGCCAAACAAACTCTGTGTTTCTCTTTAGAGGGTTCCTTGCCCAGGTGAGAACGGGAAGGCAGATGGACACGGCACTGACCAAGCGGAGACCACACCAGACCACACCTTTCCTTCCAGTCCTTTGACCACTCCTGCAACCACTCCTGCGACCACTTCCAAGTCTCCCCTGCAGAAGCTCATGGATTTGCTTATTTTTAAGCCAACCACCACGGAGGTCAATGCTCCCCCTCCAACGGTCATGGCTGCCTCAGCCACCATGAAGGTCCATGCCACCATGGAGGTCCATGCTCCCTCTCCCACGGTCACGACTGCCTCAGCCACCACTCCTACGCCGGTTCCTCAGCTTCCCACAGGCACGGTCACTGCGAGAAGATCCTTCTTCAAGCTGCGGATGAAGTTCTCTAACCCACCTTTTATCCCCACGGCTGCCTCCACCACTCCAACATCACCTCTGGTGTCCACCGTGGCCACGTCCACCACCACACAGCCACCTGTGGAGTCTACTGGTCAGCCTGTGGCTACGTCCACTGCCACAGAACCAGCTGTGGAGTCTACTGGTCAGCCTGTGGCTACGTCCACTGCCACAGAACCAGCTGTGGAGTCTACTGGTCAACCTGTGGCTACGTCCACTGCCACAGAACCAGCTGTGGAGTCTACTGGTCAGCCTGTGGCTACGTCCACTGCCACAGAACCAGCTGTGGAGTCTACTGGTCAGCCTGTGGCTACATCCACTGCCACAGAACCAGCTGTGGAGTCTACTGGTCAGCCTGTGGCTACGTCCACTGCCACAGAACCAGCTGTGGAGTCTACTGGTCAGCCTGTGGCTACGTCCACTGCCACAGAGCCACCTGTGGAGTCCACCAGTCAGATGCCTGTGGCCACATCCACCACCACAGAGCCACCTCCAGACTCTGTCGGTCAGCCTTCTGCAACTGTGGCTACCCCTACCACTCTGCCGCCAACTCTAAAGCCTGTAGAAGAAGTTACCAGCACTGAAGGCCACACCATCATAATGCCAGGAACCAGCACCACAGGATCTCTTTCCCAGCAGCCGGGGACTGAAGCAACCAAGACCAAGCCCTTGACGGACTTATTATTAGAGTCTGTGCTGGAGCTTCTGGTCCCCAGTGCTGCCAGGCCGAAAATACAACGTCTGTTGGGGAAAGTAATCTCGTCAGAGACCGCGCCACCTGTGGAACATGGTCAACCCACCTCCGCTTCAACAACCACATCAGCGGTTCCTGAGATTTCCACCACAACAGGATCTGTTGTTCCCAAGCTGACCAGCACCATGGCGTAATCCTCTGCCCAGTCCACCACCATGTCCTTTATTACCAACATATGACACCCACCAACCAATGTTATCTTTATTGGACCACCCAAAATGCCCAGTATGCATGTTGCATGCTTTTGAAGCGCCACTGGCTTCTTCTTCATCAGGCAAGGTGTTAAAAACCTTACAGGAGAATAAAATGGAAGATGCCAGTCCTAGGCCTGAAGGTTTTCAGTTCAGATGGTACGGAGGGAGATTTCTTTTAGGCTGGCCCCCTCCTCCTTCTGGCCATGTGGCTACTGGGGGATTCCCAAAGCCCAGGAAATTGAACATTCATTTGCAACACACACTTTCTTTGCAATCCAACGTGTCTCCATCCTTTTGTGAGGCCACAGACCCTTTGGTTAGGCAGACGGCACTGAATTTCTCAAGAAGCCTTCATGCTTTCTGAATCAGGAAAATGTTATGCAAAAGCACAAAGGCTTTTTTGTGGGTTTTTCGGGCTGTGTGACCGTGTTCTGGAAGAATTTATTCCTGACGTTCCGACTGCATCTATGGCTGGCATCTTCAGAGAATGCTGGCATGAAAGGGAATGGGGTATATATATAATCCTATATATACAGTCCGCTCTCCAGATCCATGGGCTTGCCACCCATGGATTTGAGCATCCGCGGATGGCAAGCCCATGGAGGTGAGGGTGGCAATGGAAGAAGAGTAGAAGGAGGGAGGAAGAGTGGAGAAGAGGAAGGGAAAGGAGGACTAGCAGTGGCAGGGCGACGGAGGGGGGAAGAGGAAGAGGAGGGAGGCGGAGGAGGTGGGGAAGAAGTGGAGGAGGAGGAAGGGGAAAAGGGGAAGGAAGGGCCGTGGCAGTGGCGACAGGGGAAGAGTAGAGGTTTGGAAGAGGAGTAAGAAGAGGTACCCCTTGCCGCTCTGAGAGCGACAAAGGTGGCACCCGGAAGGGGGGGGGGGGGCAAAGTGCCATTGTCCTCAATGTTGGCACGGCCACCATTGAGTACTATGGGACTTGACCATCCACAGATTTTGGTATCCGCAAAGGGTCCAGAAAAATATCCTTAGCTGGAAGGAGATGATATGCATGTTAATCTGTGTGGTGGTCTGTGTTTGTCAGATAAACACAAGGATTTACATGCCAATCGCTTCCTCTCAGCCAAGAGCCACACAGGATATATACCCCACACACTTCCATGCCAGCATCCGCTGAAGATGCCAGCTTCAGATGGAGGTGAAATGTCAGGAATAGCTTCTTCCAGACCACGGCCACATAGCCCCAAGCCCCCCACCAAAAAGCCTTTTGGAAGGCTTCTTGAGAAATACAGTGTCCTCTGCCGATCCAAGGGGCCTCTGGCCCACAGCGACTGGAGACAAATTGGGTTGCGAAAGAATGATCTTGTCTTGCAAGTGAACGTCCAATTTCCTGGACTTTGGGAACCCCCCAGTTGCCCCATGGCCAGAAAGAGGAGGGGGGCAGCTGGCCAAAGAGACCCCTCCGTACCACCTGAACCGAGAAGAGAAACAGCAACATCCAAGCCTTGCTTTGCTTTTCTCCTGTATGGTTTTTAACGTTTTGCCTTGTGAAGAAGAAGCCAAAGGAACATAGAAAGCTTGCAACATGCAACATATAGTAGAGGCAGATAAGAGAGTATTATGAGTATTATTAATTATTATTATTAATTATTATTTATTTATTTATTAAAAATATAGTGTTTCAACTGTGGGTTTCTGTGTTTTTCATTGTGATTTCTATTTTAATGTGCTGTATCCAGGATTGGTGTCACTCAGTGCGTACCTTAGGGTGTCTCACACACAAACACACACCATGGATCTCCTCCCATAGCAGACTGCATACCGTATCCTCCCTCCCTGAGGCCTTGCCATTCAACAGCAGACCAACACAGACATTCACATGGATATCGTTTCCTCCCAGCTGAGGGTCATTTCCAACTTATGGCGACCCTATCCTGGGGCTTTCTTGGCTATCCTCTGAGGTTGAGAGAGTGTGCCTTGCGCAGGAGCACCCGGTGGGTTCCATAGTCAAGCTGGGATTCAAACCCTGCTCTCCAGAATCATAGTCCAAGGCTCAAACCACTACTAATACATGTGGCTTGTAAAGCCTGTTGTAAAAACAACAGGGAGAAATATAGGATGCTACACTTGGCCAGTAAACATGAAATACACAAGATATAGGATGAAGGGGGCACCTGGCTTGATAATAGCACATGTGAAAAGGATCCAGGAGTCCTAGTAGACCACAAGTTGAACATGAGTCAAGAGGGTGATGCTGCAGAGGGAAAAGCCAATGTGATTCTAGTCTGCATCAATGGAAGCATAGTGTCTCGGTCGAGGGAAGTAATGGTGCCAGTCTTTTCTGCTTTGGTCAGGCCTCATCTGGAATAAAACTGTGTCCAGTTCTGGGCACCACCATTCAAAAAGGATGCGCACAAGATGGAGCATGTCCAGCTTAGGTATGCGGCGGAGGGAGTGTCCTGAAACCAAAGCTATGGTAAACCAAGGGTATATTTATTGTAACAATAAAAACCTTGAACCATAAAAAGAGTCAGTCTTTTTGTTCATGCACAAACTCACATAGCAATAACCTTGCAAAACCTGAGAAGGGAATAAAGGTCATGCAAGACATCCTCCAAGGGAATCCCCGAGAGGAATGCGGAAGACGCTGACATTGCCCTTGTAGAATGGGACCGAACCCTGCCAGGGAGAGGTTTGCCCAAGAGTTCATAGCAGAGGTGGATGGTACCGGCCACCCATTTGGAGAACCTCTGCGCAGACACGGGTAACCCCTTCTTTGGCTCCGAGTAGCATTGGAAAAGTCTCTCGGACCGACTGGAGGCAGCAGTTCTGTCCAGGTAAAATGCCAGCGCTCTTCTGACATCCAGAGAGTGCAGGCTTCGCTCCGCATCCGAAGTCGGATTGGAAGCGAGGGTCGGCAACACAATGTCCTGGCACATGTGGAACGCGGAGACAACCTTAGGAAGGAAGGTAATGTCTGTCCGGAGGACCACCTTGTCCTTGTGGAACCTCAGGAAGGGCTGGTCCCTCCGCAAGGCACAGAGTTCGCCCGCACGGCGGGCAGAGGTGATGGCCACAAGAAAGGCGGTTTTCCAAGTCAAAAGTCTCAAGTCCGCTGTGGCCATCGGTTCAAAAGGCTTGGATTGGAATGCAGACAACACTGCCTCCAAGCTCCAAGCCGGTGCCGGTACCGACACCGGAGGGTATAGGTTGGCACATCCCTTAAGGAACCCCTTCACCAAAGGATCCCTGAAAAAGGAAGCCCTCCCCCCGAACTGGTACTTAGCACAAATGGCAGACAAATAGCACTTAATGGATGCGAGGCACAGCCCCTCATCCAAAAGCGCCATCAAAAACTCCAGCACCACTGAAGTAGAAACCTGAGCTGGAGACAAGCCCTTTCGATCAAGGAAGAGGCAAAATTTCTTCCATTTCAGGGCGTAGGACCGCTGGGTGGAAGGTTTCCTTGCAGCCAGGATCACTGTCCTCACCGCCTCCGGCAAGACAGTTAGGGCCGTATCCTCCAGGCCACTAGCGGTAGGCTCTCGATGTCCGGGTGGAGAATCCGTCCGTCCTGGATCGACAGCAGGTCCGGACGAGGATTGAGACGGAGGAAGCAACTCTTGGAGAGGTGGAGAAGGGATGCAAACCACGGTTGTCTCGGCCACCACGGCGTGATCAGAATCGCATGCGACCGGTCCGTTGTCATCTTGGACACCACCCTGATGATGAGAGGGAACGGAGGGAAGGCGTAGAGGAGCTCCCCCGTCCAAAGGAAAGTGAACGCGTCTCCGAGGGATCCGTCCATTCGCTTCCTGGAGCAGAACTGGGGACAGTGGCTGTTCCACCTGGTCGCGAAGAGATCGATCCGGGGATTTCCCCACCGGTCGAAGAGGTCGCTGACCGTCTCGGGATGGAGCCTCCACTCGTGGCACACCGAAGGGGATCTGCTTAGGCGATCCGCCAGCTCGTTGTCCTCTCCGGGAAGATGAATCGCCTGGAGGACGCGCCTCTGGATGCACCAGTCCCAGATGCGAAGAGTGAGGTCGAGCAGGGTCTTCGACTTGGTGCCTCCTTGTTTGTTGATGTAATACATCACGGTGGTGTTGTCCGTTCTCAGGAGGACCACCTTGTCTGTGACCGCGGATTCGAATGCCCTCAGTGCCTTCTCTACTGCCAACATTTCCAAAGCGTTGATGTGGAGGAGCTTGTCCTGGACAGACCACCTGTCTTTGACGACCAGGTCGAGCAGGTGAGCGCCCCATCCTTCCAGGGATGCATCTGTTGTCAGAGTGAGTTGGGGCTGAGGCTGATGAAAGGGCATTCCGGTGCACACGTTGCGGCAGTCCAACCACCATCTGAGGGAGGCGGCTACAGGTCTCGGTACCGTGAGCCGTTTGGACGGAGGGTCTGTCATCGGAGAGAAGGCCGAGAGGAACCAGGACTGAAGAGGTCGAAGGCGGAGTCTTGACCATGGTGTGACGAATGTCGTCGATGCCATGTGGCCCAGGGCGACCTGGACGTCCCTGGCCCTCACCCTTCTGTGAGAGATGCAAGGCCTGATCGAAGTCATCAGCGCCTGGAAACGGTCTGGAGGGAGAAAGGCGGAGCATGTTTCGGAGTCGAGGATGGCCCCAATGAACTTGACCTGTCTGGAAGGTGTGAAATGGGACTTTTCTCGGTTGATCACCAGACCGAGGGAGTCCAAAAGGTGTAAGGCGAATGAGAGAGCCTCCTGCAGTTCTCTCTGGGATTTGGCAGCGAACAGCCAGTCGTCCAGGTACAGAAAGACCATGAACCCCTTCTGATGCAGGTAGGCCACCACCGGTGCCATGCACTTTATGAAGACTCGCGGTGCCGTGGCAAGGCCGAAGGGGAGGACGTTGTAGTGGTACGCGGCGGAGCCCACAGCAAAGGCGAGGAATCGTCGGTGGGACTCCCGGATCCCGATGTGGAAGTAGGCATCCTTCAGGTCGACGGTCGCGAACCACAGACCCTGATGGAGTAAAGGCAGAATGGAGGCCAAGGTTACCATTCGAAAGCGACGGTATTCAAGGAACAGATTCAATTGTCTTAAGTCCAGGATGGGCCTGATTCCCCCATCCGCCTTCGGTACCGTGAAGTACCTGGAGAAAAAAGCCCTAGAGCATTGTTCGGGCGGTAAAGGGGAGATTGCCCCTTTTTCCAGCAAAGTGCGCACTTCGTCGAGAAGGGTGTCCGAGGGGAGAGTGGACAAAAAGGCCCCGGTTGCAGGGAGCTCTTGGAACTCGAGGGCATATCCCCTGCGGACGATGTTAAGAACCCACGAGTCAGATGTAATCGAGGCCCAGATGTTAGTAAAAGGCCTCAGGATGTCCAGAAAGAACAAGGGCGAAGGGGAAACGAAGTGCGCTGCGTCCCTTCAGGTTCTCTTCTTCCCCTGGTCGGTGTCCTGCCAGCGGGACTTGCGGTACCGAGGCGGGAAATTACGACGGCCAGAGGAGGAGGAAGACTGCGAGGGGTAACGGCGCCTCTGTGAGCCCTGCTGCTGAGGTTGACGGTCTTGAGGGAAGGAGCCCTGGGACTGACCTTGCGGTGGCCAAGGACGGTGCCTTCTTCTGAAGGGAGAGACAGGGGTGGACGACATCCCGTGCTTCTTAGCCGCTGCCTTCATTCTGAACTTGCGGTTCAGACGCTCATCCGTGTCGGCGTGGAAAAAGCCGGTACCGTCCAGGGGCATGTCCTCAATGGCCGATTTAACGTTGGCGTTGAGGTCTGACCCCCTGAGCCAGGCATGTCGGCGCAAAGCCAGCGATGCTGCCATGCCTCGTCCCGCGCAGTCAGCGACGTTCCTGGAGGCGGTGATGATCCAACTCCCTATGGAGTGGGCCTCATCCCGGATCTCCACCAAGCGACGTTGGACCTCATCAGGGACGTCAGGGATGATGGGCGAAATCCCCTCCATCAAGGCCTGGATGTATGCCCCCATACAGGCGTTGTAGTTTATAGCCTTTACGGTGAGGGCGGCCGAAGAGTAGGCCTTTTTGGCTAGGCCGTCGATCTTCTTGGCCTCTCGGTCTGCCGGGGACGTCGCCTGCTTTGGCACGAAGGTCTGCTGTGCCCCCTCCACGATGGCCGAGTTAGGTTTGGGATGGTCGGTCAACCACGGACAGCCCAGCGGGGAGATCCGGTACAGTGTCTCGACCTTCCTGGAGGACGCGGCAAGTGAAGTCGGGGCATCCCATGACCTCTGCACAATGGACTGCAACGAGGGCAACATCGGGATGCAGGGTGGAGTGGGAACACGACCGAGGACCCGGCGTTCTACCGGATCGCGAGCCTCCTCCTCAGGCGGGGAAAGCTCGATATCAAGAGTCCAGCACATCTTAATGATGTGTTCGCTGAAGGAGCGAACATCGTCAGTGGGAGATGAGGAGCCCGGGTGATGCAACGCCTGCGGCGAAGGCGGGTCGGATGGGTCCTCTTCTCCATCTGAAGGTTCCCGTAATGGAGGCAAGGGATCCTGTTCTGAATCGGAGTCAGACGTCAGGGGGATGTCAGTCACCTTGGCTCGGGATGGAGTGCGAGCCGGGATTTGCGGGGCCGGTGGCTCGGAAGGCGGACGGCGAGGTACCGAGGACGAGGCCACCGCATGGGAGGATGATGGCTCGTCACCCTGGGGAACCGCCGGGTGCAAGTTAAGCCTGGTGAATTCCCTGAAAGCCCTCTCCTTCGGGACCGACATGTAGTATCTCTGAGTCTCGGTGTCAAAGAACATGTCGGTGTCTAGCTCTCGTGGCTCGTCGATGTCGGAAACAGGGACAGCCTCCTCCTCATCTGAATGGACGGAGAGCAGAGATGGTTCCCTCTGGGGAGAGGTTGGCTCGCTGACGGCGGCGAGATCTTGGGCCGGCGGGAGTGGCGTGGCCAGCACCGTGGTTACCTGCGCTGAGACCGTCTTCTTCGGGCACGAGGGGGTCTTCCCCGAGGTCTTCTTGGAGGGGGTCTTCTCCGAGGTCTCCTTGGAGGGGGAGCGTCGCTTGTGTGGAGCACGCTCCTTTGACTCGGCCGGACGCCCCGACCCGGAGTGGTCCTTGGACTTGGACTTCTTGGGTGGAGCTGCCTCGGTCACCTCCGCGTGATGCCTCTTTTTGGAAGACATCGGAGTCACCGCCAAGTCTTCAGGCGGAAAGAAGGGATTGTCCGGCAAGTCGTGCAGGACAGTGGCTCCCTTGGAATGGGGCTTGGCTGGCTTAGCCCTCTCTGATGGTACCGCCTTTCCAGAGGAAGATGCCCCCGTCTCGGGCAACTTGGAGGCGTGCCGAGATGCCTTCGATGACGCCTTGGAGGACGGTAGCGAGACGGTCCGGACTCCCGACTCCTGACGCTCTCTCGAGCGCTAGCCCTCCGGGGACAGCTTCCTCCCGGAACTCTCCCTGGGCTCGAAACCCTCAGTCCCCGAGGTTTTCTGGGGGCGCTTGGAGGGTTCGTCGGTGACACTGGGTCTCGGGGGACCACGGGTCACATCGGAGGTGGTCGGAGATCGTGTCCCGGCCGGGACAGAGACCACACTAGAAATGCTGGCCCGTGAAGAAGATGCAGGCGGGGCAGCCGGGGCAGCCGGAGGAAGCGAAGATGAGTGGGGACGTCCCTCCCGGACCTTTCCCAGGGCAATAGCCGAAGTCAGCCAGGACTCCCGGTTCTTCCTGGCTTGGGAGGACAGAGACTTACAGAGGTGACAGGCTCTGGCATCATGGTCCTTTCCCAGACAAAATAGGCAGGAGGAGTGAGGGTCCTGGACGGGCACCTTGCCCCCGCAGGTATCACATTTCTTGAAGGGCGCAGGCATCCTTCCAAGTCGTCAAATCCGAGGGAGAGTCAAAAGCGAAGTCAAAAAACAAGCCGAAGAGGTCCGAAGTTACCAGGGCGGGAGAGAGAGAATGGTCAAAAACAGTCCGAGGTCTAGTGAAAGTGATTCCGTAACAAGCAAGAGCGAGCAAAAGTTCCTAGAAGCAGCTAGCGCGGCGGAAAAAAGGAACTGGGGAAAAGAGCGGGAAGGCAGGGGCCTTATAACGGGTGGGCGGAGTTACCGCCAAAAAGTTTCTATATGTTGCAAAGTAAACGTTGCCCAGTGATTCCAGAAGGTTCCGAACAGCACTGCGCAGGCGCAGTGAAACCCATTTGTATGATTCGCAGAGACCACGAAGAAGAAACACAAGATATAGGATGAAGGGGGAACCTGGCTTGATAATAGCACATGTGAAAAGGATCCAGGAGTCCTAGTAGACCACAAGTTGAACATGAGTCAAGAGGGTGATGCTGCAGAGGGAAAAGCCAATGTGATTCTAGTCTGCATCAATGGAAGCATAGTGTCTCGGTCGAGGGAAGTAATGGTGCCAGTCTTTTCTGCTTTGGTCAGGCCTCATCTGGAATAAAACTGTGTCCAGTTCTGGGCAACACCATTCAAAAAGGATGCGCACAAGATGGAGCATGTCCAGAGGAGGGCCTCCAAAATGGGGAAGGGTCTGGAAACCATGAAGCCCTATGAGAAGCTGGTTATGTTTAGCCTGGATGAGAGACGGATAAGAGGTGATAGGATAGCCCTGGTTAAACATTTGAAGGGATGTCATATTGAGGAGGGAGCAAGTTTGTTTTCTGCTGCTCCAGGGAATAGAACATGGAGCACATAGATGGAAGCTACAAGGAAAGTGATCCAACTCAACATTAGGAAGAATTTCCTGATAGTGATATTAAATATGTGAAAGGATGCCATACTGAGGAAGGAGCAAGCGTGTTTTCTGCTGCTCCAGAGAACAGGACAGAGGGCAGGAGAGAAAAACGAACCCTTGACCAAAGAAATGTTAACAGTGGAACAACAGAGCACTATATTCTCATGCAGCAGGGCCTCTCAATCTGGAAGAAAGGAATTAAAATGTAGATTTTGTTGGTGTTTCGTAGTTACGAGAATTTGGGACAAAAGGCATTAGAAGTCAACATACAGGTAATTCACCTTGATTCGATAGGTCTACAGGAAAAGAGATTCCAGCTCAATATTAGGAGGAGCTTCATGATGGAGAAGAGCAGGTTAAGGGGTGACATGATGCCTACGTTTAAATATTTGAAGGGATGTCATATTGAGGAGGGAGCAAGCTTATTTTCTGCTGCTCCAAAAATATACAGTGGTGGCGAACCTATGGCACGAGTGCCAGAGGTGGCACTCAGAGCCCTCTGTGTTGGCACACATGCCATCACCCCAGCACAGATTTTGCCAGAGTTTGTAACTAGAAAGCCAGAGGGACGTGGCACTTTGCGATAAATAAGTTGCTTTTGGGTTGTAGTTTGGGCAGTTTGCCTCTAAAACATTCACCATCACTGGAATAGGATATGGATCAATGGATGCAGGCTACAGGAAAAGAGATTCCAGCTCAATATTAGGAGGAACTTCATGATGGAGAAGAGAAGGTTAAGGGGTGACATGATGCCTACCTTTAAATCTTGGCTAGGCCTATAGGTTTATAAACTGGTATACATACATGACAGAGGCATAGGACAGATTTAGCTTTTCTTGAGTATTACAAAAAGGAGAAGGGAAGTAACCAATATAAGGCTTTACAAAAGGAAAACTTTCCCCTTTATTTGGGGAGATATTTAGAATTCTGTAAGTTAATGTTCTTATAAAACAAAGGAGAGGTCAAAACCAAACAAAATGGCGGTATATTTCCAAATACAACAGAAAAAGTGTCAGTCGTGATGATTTGGCTTCGAGATTTGAAGCGAGAGCAAAATCAATCACTTTTACTTCTATCCCGCCTTTTGTCGGGACAATCGAAGCGGCGTCCAAAGATTAAAATACCTCAATATATTCAAAAAATGGTAACACAAGATCTATCCCTCTTTGGTTTAAATGAAACGGATTTGGAGGTCTTTCTATTGCTCTATATTGGCGTGTGTAGTTGTTTTTGCAGGTGTACCTTCATTTATTTTTATTTAATGATATTTAAAACACGTATAAGGACAGGTTGCTTACCTGTAACAGTATTTCTTCGAGTGGTCATCTGCGAATACATACAAATGGGTTTCACTGCGCCTGCGCAGTGCTGCTCAGAACTTCTAGAATCACTGGGCAAAGTACACTTTGCAACAAAAAAGAAACTTTTTGGCGGTAATCTCGCCCATCCACTATAAAGCCCCTGTTTCCCGCTCTTTTCCCCAGTTCCGCATTTTTACGCCGCGTAGGCGTTAGAGAAAAGCCAATCAAGAGCAGGACACAGAGGGGATGGACGGGCGGGATTTGTATGTATTCGCAGATGACCACTCGAAGAAATACTGTTACAGGTAAGCAACCTGTCCTTCTTCTTCGTGGTCTCTGTGAATCATACAAATGGGTTTAGACTGACAAGCTCAGGTGAGCGGCGGAGGGAGTGTCCTGAGACAAACAGGTCAAACAAACAGGTTTATTAATAAATAAAACCATTAAAACCCAACATCTGTGTCAGTCATTATTAGAAGAACCTTGACCAATAACTGAGAACTAGTATGTAACCCTCAGGGAGGTAAGGCACAAGGTACCTGCAACTCGTGGAGCCGTAATCAGTACCTACAAGAACTGAATAAATCTGGAGAGTCTCAAGTCTCTATCAAGAGAGGGCAAGGAACTATTAGTGCAGCCCTGAGATCAATACAGCTCTCCCAAATGCTGCATCCCGTTTGGCCCTAACATCCAACCTGTAATGTTTAATAAAAGTCATTGGCTGGGACCAAACAGCAGCTTTGCATACCTCCTCCAAGGAAATTCCATTTAAAAAGGCGGAGGATGCTGCCACCGCCCTGGTGGAATGGGAGCGAACCCTCGTCGGGAGCGGCCTTCCCAAAAGTTCATAACAGAGGTGGATGGTAGCCGCTACCCATTTGGACAACCTCTGGGGAGAAACAGGCAACCCTCTTTTCGGTTCCGAATAACATTGGAACAACCTATCAGACCGACTGGATGCTGCAGTCCTGTCCAGGTAAAAAGCAAGCGCTCTCCTAACATCGAGGGAATGGAGAGTCCGCTCGGTCTCGGTGGTCGGGTCTGGGGCCAAGGTGGGTAGAACAATGTCCTGGCACATGTGAAAAGTCGAGACCACCTTCGGAAGGAAGGTGATATCGGTACGGAGGACCACCTTGTCCTTATGGAACCTAAGAAAGGGTTGGTCCCTCCGTAGCGCACAAAGTTCGCCCGCACGCCGGGCTGAAGTGATAGCCACCAAGAATACTGTCTTCCAAGTTAAAAGTCTCCAGTCAGTGGTGGCCATAGGTTCGAAGGGTTTGTCTTGCAAGGCAGCCAGCACAGAGTCCAGGCTCCAAGCCGGGGTCGGTACCGTAGCTGGAGGACGTAAGTTAGCGCAGCCCTTAAGAAAAGACTTTATAAAAGGATCTTTGAAAAAAGAAGGTTTGCTCCCAAACTGGAAATGAGAGCAAATGGCAGAGAGGTAGCACTTCAAGGAGGTGACACATAATCCTGCATCCATTAGCGCCTTCAGGAACTCCAGCACCACTGGTGTCGTGACTTGGTCCAGAGTCAGTTCCTTCTCGGTAAGGAACTGCACGAACCTGTTCCATTTAGCCGCATAGGACCTCTGAGTTGAAGGTTTCCGTGCGGCCAAGATCACCATCTGTACCGATTCAGGTAGTGACGTCAAGGATGGAGTCTCCAAGCCACCAAGGGAAGGTTGTCGACATCCGGATGGCGTATACGTCCGTCCCGGATCGTGAGGAGGTCGGGACGGGGCTCGAGCCGGAGAAACTGTCTCTTGGAGAGATGCAGGAGCACCGGAAACCATGGTTGTCTCGGCCACCAAGGGGTGATGAGGATCGCCTTTGGGCAGTCCATTGTTATTTTGGAAACCACCTTGGTGATCATCGGGAACGGTGGAAAGGCATAAAACATCGGTCCCGACCACGTGAGCCCGAACGCGTCTCCGAGGCAGTCGTCGGCTAGCGTCCGAGAGCAGAACTGGGGACAATGGGTGTTGCGAGCGGTCGCGAAGAGGTCGATCTGGGGATGACCCCAACGTTTGAAGAGGTAGTCGACCGTCTCCGGGTGTAGTCTCCATTCGTGACAAGAGGTCGTAGATCTGCTGAGGTGGTCTGCCAGCTCGTTTTCGTCTCCAGGCAAGTGGATTGCTTGTAAGGTGATATCCCTGAGGACACACCAGTTCCAAATTCGAAGCGTGATGTCCAACAGGGTGGTGGATTTGGTACCACCCTGCTTGTTGATGTAGTACATCACGGTGGTGTTGTCCGTCCTGAGCAAGACCACCTTGCGTGATACTGACAGTTCGAATGCTCGCAGAGCCTTCTCCACCGCCAGCATTTCCAGAGCATTGATGTGAAGGCAGCTCTCGGTCCGAGACCATCTGCCCATTATCGTAAGGTCGAGCAGGTGAGCTCCCCAACCCTCTAGCGACACGTCCGTCTTCAGGGTTAGCTGAGGCTGTGGAGAGACGAAAGGCATGCCTGCGCAGACGTTGCGGGAGTCTAGCCACCATCGCAGAGAGGAAGCGACCGGCCTTGGGACGGAGAGCCACTTGTTGGGATGGTCCGTCATGGGGTCGAAGACTGACAGAAACCAAGCCTGGAGGGGACGAAGGCGCAGCCTTGCCAGTGGGGTGACAAAGGTTGTGGAGGCCATATGTCCCAGTGCCACCTGGACATCCCTGGCTCTCACCCTTCTGTGGGCCAAGCAGGACTGGATAGCCACCGTCAATGCCTGGAAACGGTCCCGAGGGAGATATGCGATGCAAAGAATGGAGTCGAGGATGGCGCCGATAAATCTGATGCGCGTGGACGGGTCTAGGTGGGACTTGTCCATATTGATGACGAGGCCGAGGGACGCGAGTAGATCTAAAGCGAACTCGACCGCCTCCCGGAGTTGGGCTTCTGAAGCTGCCGCAAAGAGCCAATCGTCCAGGTACGGGAACACCATGAAGCCCTTCTGGTGAAGATAGGCCACTACCGGTGCCATGCACTTGGTGAAGACCCTCGGGGCCGTGGCAAGTCCAAAGGGGAGGACGTTGTAGTGGTAGGCCTCCGTCCCGACGGCGAAGGAGAGGAACCGCCTGTGGGACTCCCGTATCCCTATGTGGAAGTAGGCATCCTTGAGATCGATGGTTGCGAACCACAAGCCCTGATGGAGCAAAGGAAGGATAGAAGCCAAGGTTACCATACGAAAACGCCGATAATCAAGGAATTCGTTAAGGTTTCTTAAGTCTAAAATAGGTCTGATGCCCCCATCAGCCTTGGGCACAGTGAAATAACGGGAGAAAAAGGATCTGTGGAATTGGTCTGAGGTGATGGGCGAAATCGCCCCTTTAGCGAGGAGAGTGCGCACTTCGTCGAGAAGGGTGTCAGAGGGTGGGGTAGAAACAAAAAGTCCAGTTGGAGGGAGATGCAAGAACTCGAGGGCATAGCCCTTACGGACAATACTGAGGACCCACGAGTCCGAAGTAATTTTGGCCCAGGTGTCTCCGAACGGCCTCAAAATATCAAGAAATGAAGAGGGAAAAAAGGCAGGGACGAAGCGCGCTGGAGACCTTCAGGCCCGCTTCTTGGCCTGGTCCGGTTCCTGGCGTCGGTTCTTTCGGTACCGACCCGAGTTGTTGCGTCGGCCCGAGGAAGAGGAGGATTGTGAGGGATACCTCGATCTCTGGGACCCCTGTTGTTGGAAAGGACGATCCTGATGGAAAGGCCTCTGGGACTGACCTTGACTCTGCCATTGGCGCTGCCTCTTCCGGAACGGCGGAGTCGAGGTCGAAGACATGCCATGTTTTCTGGCCGCTGCCTTCATCCGGTACTTCTTGTTGAGGGCCTCATCGGTGTCAGTATGGAAAAGACCCGATCCATCAATTGGCATCTCCTCGATTGCAGCTCTGGCATTAAGATTAAGATCAGAGCCCCGGAGCCATGCATGGAGACGAAGTGCAATAGCCGCCGACATCGCCCTGCCCACACAGTCAGTGATGTTCCTGGCTGTGGTGATAAGCCAACTACCTATCGAGTGGGCCTCGTCCCTAATCTCGACCAGCCTCCGTTGAACGTCGTCCGGGACATCCGGTACCAAAGGGGAGATGCTCTCCATTAGTGTCTGAACATATGCCCCCATACATGCGTTGTAATTCGCAGCCTTGGCGGCAAGGGCAGCAGCACAATAAGCCTTTTTGGCTAGAGCGTCCACCTTCTTGGCCTCCCGGTCGGCGGGGGATGTGGCTTGTTTTTGGGTGAAAGTCTGTTGAGAGCCCTCAACTATGGCCGAGTTTTGTTTCGGGTGCGACGCCAGCCAAGGACAACACGCAGGGGAAATCCTGTAGAGAGATTCCACCTTACGAGTTGATCCCGCCAAGGAGGTTGGAGAGTCCCAGGAGCGCTTTAGGATTGTTTCCAGGGACGGCAGAAGGGGAATTGACGGAGGAGTAGGCACTCTACCTTGAACCCGACGGTCGACTGGATCTTGAGCACCATCGGTGGCGTAGGACAGCTCGATGTCGAGTGCATTAGCCATTTTGATGATGTGCTCATTAAAGGAGCGGACATCATCGGTTGGCGAAGACGGTTCCGGCCGGTGCATCTCCTGTGGTGACTCAGGGGATGAAAGGTCCATCTCGGAGTCATCGTCCGACGACACCACCTCGGGGTCGGAGTCCACAGGCTCGGGCTCCTGTGAGACCGGCAAGGGTTTAGAGCGGGGACGGTCCGACGCGTGAGCCTCCTCGGTGGGTCTCTGAGGAAGGTGTGATGGAACGGGAGCCGACTGCTTAAGAGTAGGCGGCTTCTGGGCAGGCGGTCTGCCAGTCGGGTGCCTCGACGAAAAACACTCGAAAGCTTGTTCCCTGGATACAGCCATATAGTACTTGCCCGAGTCCGAATCGTAAAATAGATCAGGGTCTTCACGAGGAGCCCCTCGCGAAGACTTCGGGACAGGTGCGGGGGAACGCCGGCTCGAAGGGAGTGATTCCTCATCCTCGGAGTGGATGAATGGTATCGTGGGCAGATCAAGTTGAGGCGAAGAAGGCGTCGCTTCCTCAACAGGACGGCGGATGACGGGCTCGAGAGGCACCTGGCGAGGCGACACCGAGGGATGTCTCTCACCGCTGTGAATCTTCTGGAGTCCTTGACGGGTGTCTTGGCCTTCCTCGAGACGGGATCGGAGTCCTTGACGGATGTCTTGGCTTTCTTCGAGACGGGATCGGGGTCGAAGAGGTCGTCCCGTGGAGGCTGAGGGGTCTTGTCCCGGTCATGCTTCCTCTTCTTGGAGGACTTAGCCGAGTCCCGGTCGCCGTGACGTCGGGGAACATCGCCCTTGACTGAAGGGGTGGCAAGCTGCGTGTCGGTAGAAGGTCCAGGAGCCTCCGAAATGAGACCAGCTGGTGGCCTCGCGTCCTTTGCTGAGCCGGTGGAGGTCGAAGGGACTTTCGAGCCCGAAGACTTGGTCCTGACATCACCAGACTTTATCTTGGAGTCTTTCTTGCGAGCCGATGGGTCGGAAGGGACCTTAGAGGGTTTGGAGCCCGTACCGAGGGTCGGATCCACAGCCGCCTCCTGCCGAGTCGAAGAGCTGGTACCGGGTGTTGAGACGCCGGTCTTCTCCGTCCGAATCAAGGAAGAAGACCCGGACGGCTCCCCTTTGCCCGAGGTTTTATGAGGGCGTTTGGGAGGCTTGGAGGTGGCACTGGGTAACGCAAGACCACGGGCCACTGCGTTGGCGGCACTGGGTTCAGCCGAACCACGGGCCGCATCGGCGGGGGGTGCCGAGGCCACGCTAGCTGGACTGCTGGGTCCGGTGACAAAGGAGGCCGTAGGAGCCGAAGAAGGACGAGGGTCTCCCTCCCTGGGCTTCTTCAACACCCCCTGGGCAATGGCCGAGGTAAGCCGCGACTCCCGGTTTTTTCTCGCCTGGGAGGTCAAGGACTTGCAGAGGGCGCAAGCCTTGACATCATGGTCCCTACCCAGGCAGAGAAGGCAGGAGGAATGTGGATCCTGAATCGGCACCTTACCGCCGCAGACATCACATTTCTTGAACGGAGCCGGGGGCATGTTGGAGGTTGAAAACGAAGCCAGAGCCAAGCCGATCCGAGGTCGCCAAAACACGTAGAGTCAGAAAGGTTGAAAAAAACAGTCCAAAGTCACCAAACACGGGGGGGAACCAGAGCCAGAAATGTCAAAAAACTAGTCCGAAGTCAAAAAAGAGCCAGTGATTCAGTCCAAAGAGCTAGCAATAGCAAGCGAAGTTCCTCTACAGCAGCAAGCGCGGCGGAAAAAAGGAACTGGGGAAAAGAGCGGGAAACAGGGGCTTTATAGTGGATGGGCGAGATTACCGCCAAAAAGTTTCTTTTTTGTTGCAAAGTGTACTTGGCCCAGTGATTCTAGAAGTTCCGAACAGCACTGCGCAGGCGCAGTGAAACCCATTTGTATGATTCGCAGAGACCACGAAGAAGAAACAAAATTATACAAACAAATTATACATACATACCCAAAATGATCACTGACAAAATCAGAGACACTCCTACGCAAACGCATCTATAAAGCATGACTTCCAAGCGTTATAGTTATTGCTAAGAAACGTTTCCTAACCTGACTTTGAATATTCACAAATTATCCCTTTACTCTATCCAATCAATTTTTAATTTCCCGGTAAATTTCCTTATAAACAATCTATCCCATAGTGGCTTTATCAACTAACTTCGATAAACCTACCCTCGGGTCTATATATAGCTTAACCAATTTCCTTATATACGAAAGACTAACCATTAAATAGGCCAGAAATATCCAATAGTCAAAATTCTATAGGTTAACTTTTATCCCCTTCTTATCCGTCTAAATAATACAAGACCTTTACACTTTATTTTTTTAAAAGTTACCCCCCTCCAAAATAAACCCCACAAGAGACCTTATCTGCGCATTGTAACGGATTCATATTTTATTTTACACAATGTTAAAATTTAAAATTATATACTTTTAAACATTACAGGACAGTATTTACAAGGCAGTATTGTAACAGTGGGTCTTTTCAACAGCATTTTCTATTTTCACAGGCTGTACCCCACCTTGAAGCCTAATAAGGAGGATTGATGCCCTGGGGTTCAGGCGGGAGAAATGGGAATCACCACTAGGCCTGAAGACCCCTCTCTATCTCTCTCTTCTTTCCTCCTTCTAGGGCGCATGTCTTCAATGAACATCCCACCGTTGCTGATTTTGGCAGCCTTTACACCCTTTACCCTTCTAGAGAGGGAAATTATTTTGTGAAGGTGAGGGGGGGATTCTTGGAAGAATTGGGGTTTTAATGTAATTTTTAGTCTTGTGAGCCGCTTTGGGTCCCTTTCGGGGAGAAAGGCGGCATAGAAACAAAACAGAAATGAATGCATAATCAAGTAAGACTTGAAGGCACAAACACACACAGACACACAACAAAAGGCACAGGTTTACCTTGCCTCTTTGGTTTGTTTTATACAGCTTTCTTGCAATGAGGTTTTCCTGGGGACAGTGCCCAAATTCCCCAGAAGAAGGCCCTTCCTCAGAGGGCCGACTCCGTCTGCTCCCTTCGATTGGGCTACGGATGCAAACACCCCCTGATCCAGATGATGGACAAGGTGGAAAGCCACGGGGAAATCCCGAAAGGTAAAGCAATGGCAACCTTCACGCAGACTGCAAGGATTCTATGGTTGCTGAAAGGCTATGCCTAGAGAAACCATAGCATCGTTGCCGTTTGCATGGTTGGGAGTGTTTTCTCTCTCTCCGAATGTCATCTTAGGTAGATGCCAGGGCCGGGAGGGCCTGCTTTGGCTGATATGCCAAGTGTGGCCCTTCCTAGAATCAGGGCACCTAAAGATGGGTAGCGCATGCGCTGGGAACCTCAAGGCAATACCTTGCGCTACCTTTCTAGCAAGTCCAGAAACTACAGCCGGTTCATACTATGGCAGCCAGACAGAATCACTGGGTAATACTTGCCCATAGGGAATCATTGTGGAATACTTGTCCATAGAGAATCATTGGGGAATATTTTCCCATAGAGAATCATTGGGGAATATTTGCCCATAGAGAATCATTGGAGAATATTTTCCCATAGAGAATCATTGGGGAATATTTTCCCATAGAGAATCATTGGAGAATATTTTCCCATAGAGAATCATTGTAGAATATTTTCCCATAGAGAATCATTGGGGAATACTTGCCCATAGAGAATCATTGGGGAATACTTGCCCATAGAGAATCATTGGGGAATATTTGCCCATAGAGCGTCATTGGGGAATATTTTCCCATAGAGAATCGTCTGTTATCCCCTCTGTTGTAAACCGCTCGGATTCCCAGTGATTGGGCGGTATATAAATAAATCATATTATTATTATTATTATTATTATTATTATTATTATTATTGCCCATAGGGAATCTTTGGGGAACTCTGCTCTGCACCAGGAATAAGGGAAATTCCTGGCCTGGGTTTCTGTCGGGATAAATGGCAGTCACCACTAGGCATGAAGACCCTTCTCTCACTCTCTCCTCTTTCGTCCTTTTAGGGCCCGTGTGTTCAAATATGGACGAACATCCCACCTTCCCCAGTTTTTGCAGCATTGCCCTTTATCGCTGCTCAGAGGGCAACTATTTTGTTAACTTTTATTTTTATTGGCTTTTTCTTTTACAACCCTCTTTACAAGAAGCGTCTTATAGACATACATTTATGTTCTTTTCCTTGTCCTCTCCCTATCCCTCCCTTTCCTCCCACCTCTGGAGTCCACCAGTCAGATGCCTGTGGCCACATCCACCACCACAGAGCCACCTATGGAGTCTACTGGCCAGCCTATGGGTACATCCACTGCCACAGAGCCACCTCTGGAGTCTACCAGTGAGACGCCTGTGGCCACATCCACCACTACAGAGCCACCTATGGAGTCTACTGGCCAGCCTATGGGTACATCCACTGCCACAGAGCCACCTCTGGAGTCCACCAGTCAGACGTCCGTGGCCACATCCACCACCACAGAGCCACCTATGGAGTCTACTGGCCAGCCTATGGGTACATCCACTGCCACAGAGCCACCTATGGAGTCCACCAGCCAGACGCCCGTGGCCACATCCACCACCACAGAGCCACCTATGGAGTCTACTGGCCAGCCTGTGGCCACATCCACTGCCACAGAGCCACCTATTGAGTGCACCAGCCAGACGCCCATGGCCACATCCACCACCACAGAGCCACCTCCAGAGTCTGTCGGTCAGCCTTCTACAACTGTGGCTACCCCCACCACTCCGCCACCAACTCTGGAGCCTGTGCAAGAAGGTGTCAGCACTGAAAGCCACACCATCATCATGCCAAGAACCAGCACCACAGGATCTCTTCCCCAGCAGCCGGGGACTGAAGCAACCAAGACCAAGCCCTTGACGGACTCTAATAATGAGTCTGTGCTGGAGCTTCTGGTCCCCAGTGCTGCCAGGCCAAAGATACAAGGCCTGTTGGGGAAAGTAATCTCTTAGGAGACCGCACCACCTGTGGAGCATGCTCAACCCACCTCCGCTTCAACAACCACATCAGGATCTCTTGTTCCCAAGCTGACCAGAACCACAGCGTAATCCTCTGCCCAGTCCCCACCACCATGTCCTCTGTTACCAACAGCCGGACCATGCTGGACATCTAATAACCTACAACACCCAGCAACCAATGATACCTTTATTGGACCACCCAAAATGCCCAGTATGCATGTTACATACTTTTATTGTTTATTATTTATTTATTTATTAAAAATATAGTGTTTCAACTGTGGGTTTCTGTGTTTTTCATTGTGTTTTCTATTTTAATGTGCTGTATCCAGGATTGGTGTCACTCAGTGCGTACCTTAGGGTGTCTCACACACAAACACGCACCATGGATCTCCTCCCATAGCAGACTGCATACCATATCCTCCCTCCCTGAGGCCTTGCCATTCAACAGCAGACCAACACAGAAATTCACATGGATATCGTTTCCTCCCAGCTGAGGGTCATTTCCAACTTATGGCGACCCTATCCTGGGGCTTTCTTGGCTATCCTCTGAGCTTGCGAGAGTGTGCCTTGCGCAGGAGCACCCGGTGGGTTCCATAGTCAAGCTGGGATTCAAACCCTGCTCTCCAGAATCATAGTCCAAGGCTCAAACCACTACTAATACATGTGGCTTGTAAAGCCTGTTGTAAAAACAACAGGGAGAAATATAGGATGCTACACTTGGCCAGTAAACATGAAATACACAAGATATAGGATGAAGGGGGCACCTGGCTTGATAATAGCACATGTGAAAAGGATCCAGGAGTCCTAGTAGACCACAAGTTGAACATGAGTCAAGAGGGTGATGCTGCAGAGGGAAAAGCCAATGTGATTCTAGTCTGCATCAATGGAAGCATAGTGTCTCGGTCGAGGGAAATAATGGTGCCAGTCTTTTCTGCTCTGGTCAGGCCTCATCTGGAATAAAACTGTGTCCAGTTCTGGGCACCACCATTCAAAAAGGATGCGCACAAGATGGAGCATGTCCAGAGGAGGGCCTCCAAAATGGGGAAGGGTCTGGAAACCATGAAGCCCTATGAGAAGCTGGTTATGTTTAGCCTGGATGAGAGACGGATAAGAGGTGATAGGATAGCCCTGGTTAAACATTTGAAGGGATGTCATATTGAGGAGGGAGCAAGTTTGTTTTCTGCTGCTCCAGGGAATAGAACATGGAGCACATAGATGGAAGCTACAAGGAAAGTGATCCAACTCAACATTAGGAAGAATTTCCTGATAGTGATATTAAATATGTGAAAGGATGCCATACTGAGGAAGGAGCAAGCGTGTTTTCTGCTGCTCCAGAGAACAGGACAGAGGGCAGGAGAGAAAAACGAACCCTTGACCAAAGAAATGTTAACAGTGGAACAACAGAGCACTATATTCTCATGCAGCAGGGCCTCTCAATCTGGAAGAAAGGAATTAAAATGTAGATTTTGTTGGTGTTTCGTAGTTACGAGAATTTGGGACAAAAGGCATTAGAAGTCAACATACAGGTAATTCACCTTGATTCGATAGGTCTACTCTTTTTGGGTCCAACGAGCATTATGGCCAAAGAGAGCTCTGCTTCAAAAAGCCATGTAAGGCGCACTGGTGGTGCAGTGGTTCAAATGCCGGTTACTGCCGCCACAAGGTTGTGAGTTCGATCCCAGGAGCTCCAAGGTTGGCTCATCCTTTCGTAAGTCAGTCAAAGGAGTCCCCAGCTTGTTGGGGGCAATTGGCTTACAGATTGTAAACCGCTTAGAGAGTGCTGTGTTCGCTGAGAAGCAGTACAGGGAATGTACACGCGATTGCTATGTGCCCACAGTGGCCAGGGATTGCGTCTTGATTCTCACCCAGGATCTGATTCTCCCTCTCAGAAGGAAAAAAATACCTTCTAAAAACAGGCTTATTATTCTAAAACACCTCCTCGCTGTTTGCAACTGGGTTATACCCGTAAGGGTGACCTAACGCCAGAGCCAACAACATTGCACAGCCATCCATGTTAGGCATTTGGGGACGGTTCCCTTTCAAAACGTGCAGCTGTTTTTAAGGTCAAACAGACTTAAGGGGCTTTATAGCAGCAAACAATAGAGACCCACCGGCTGCCAAAGAGAGGCTTTCCTCACTCAGATGGTGGTCCAGTGGAGGAAGGGAAGTGATCCAATTTTACGGGATCCTCCGACATGTTTCAAGGAGAGCTGGGAGCTATTTCGGCCGTATTAAAGATTGGCATCTGATTCCTGGTGGCCGTCTGGAACATATATCTATCCCCCCCACCACATGATCAAAGAAGTTATGCAACATAGGCATGGAGGATCAGAAGGGGCAAAGGAGGCACTATGCCAACCTTGGCAAGGGCATGTCCACCCCCAGCCCCTGCCAAAGCACGCTCCGTGCCATCTCAAAATGGAGGAGATGCAAGCCACGGACCTTTCTAGGATGGGGAAAATCCTTTGGATGTTAAAGTACAGGATTTGTACACAAACACAGGAGAAATAAGCCACCTTTACAGATTTGACTCCCGCGGATTTGATTGTTCACGGATTTGTTCAACATGTTGAACATCTAGGCAGCGTGACTCTATGGTCAAGGTCCACCCAAAGGCTGCGTGACTCTATGGTCAAGGTCCACCCAAAGGCAGTGTGACTCTATGGTCAAGGTCCATCCAAAGGCAGCGTGACTCTAAGGTCAAGGTCCATCCAAAGGCAGCATGACACTATGGTCAAGGTCCACCCAAAGGCTGCATGACTCTATGGTCAAGGTCCATCCAAAGGCAGCGTGACTCTATGGTCAAGGTCCACCCAAAGTCATACTGGAAGACCTAGAGCTTCCTAGAGAGAATGGATCCACAGGTGCATTTATTTCATTCATTTATGCCACCGTTCTCCCAGAAAGTGACCCAAAGGTGACTCACGAATAAAGATAACATTGGTAAAGACATTAAATGAATTGTTTTACAGGGCTTTATTGGGGAAGCGTATTCCCGTTTGCGCTGGCTGTGTGCCGTAATATAGATATATACCCGTTTAACCATCCAGGGCTAGATCGGTTGTTTTGATTTTTACAGTGGACTGAATATCAAAAACATATGGGAAGTGGGGGGCTGAAAAAGTTTGGGAAGGACTGGGGCTGCATCCGCACTGCGGAAATACTCTAGCGTGACACACAGAATCACAGAGTTGGAAGAGACCCCGGGGCCATCCTGTCCAACCCCATTGTGCCATGCAGGAACTCTAAGTCAAAGCATCCCTGACAGATGGTCATCCAGTCTCTGTTTAAATTATTATTATTGAATCACAGACTTGGAAGAGACTACAAGGGCCATCCCTTGTGGGATATGTATCACAATCCTTTGGAATGGCTTTAATGTTTGGCCAGCCCCGTCCTTAATTTCTGAGCAGTTGCCACGGACCATGGGGACACAGTGGCGATGGCTCTTCTGCTCTGCACCAGGAATAAGGAGAATTCCTGCCCTGGGGTTCAGGCGGGAGAAATGGTAATTGCCACGAGGCATGAAGACCCTTCTCTTCCTAGGAACCTCAATGAACATCCCACCATTCCTGATTTAGCAGCCTTGCCCTTAACAGAGGGGAATTAATAATTGCCATGGATCAATGCTACATCATTTTGGGATTTGTAGTTTTGTGAGGTGATCGGCCTTCTCTGTCTGGTGCCCCAACAAAGGACAATTCCCAGGATCTCCATAGCACTGGGCCACAGCGTGTCCCTGTTGGTGCTCTTGGACATCTCAGCGGCTTTCGATACCATAGACCATGGTATCCTTCTGGGGCGCCTGGCAGAGGTGGGAATCGGGGGCACTGCGCTCCAGTGGTTCCGGTCCTACCTCTCCGGGAGGTCCCAGATGGTGCAGCTGGGAGACGTGTGCTCCGATGAGAGGGCCCTTAAAACCGGGGTCCCTCAAGGAGCCATTCTGTCTCCCATGCTATTTAACATTTACATGAAACCGCTGGGAGAGATCATCCGGAGACATGGGGCGCGGGGTTATCAGTACGCTGATGACACCCAAATAATCTTCTCTATGTCTCCGACTGACGCAGTGACTGAGGATGGCGTCTCTCCTCTTGTGGCCTGTCTGGAGTCAGTAATGGGCTGGATGAGGGAAAACCGACTCAAGCTGAATCCAGAGAAAACGGAGGTACTTGTGATAGGTTCCCCTGGTCCAGGAATGGCGGTGGTTCCACCTGTCCTGAACGGGGTCACGCTTCCTGTGAAGGACTCCGTGCGCAGTCTGGGGGTGCTTCTTGACTCATCCCTTCACCTGACTGCTCAGGTGAATGCGACGGTCAAGAGCACCTGTTATCAGCTTCGGCTTATTCGCCAGCTGCGCCCATACCTGGCCCAGAGGGACCTTGAAACTGTGGTACATGCTCTGGTAACCTCGAGACTGGATTTCTGCAATGGACTCTACATGGGACAGCCCTTATACCAAACGCGGAAGCTTCAAATGGTGCAGAACATGGCAGCTAGGCTGGTTACTGGTACGTCCAGGGCCAGCCATATAACACCGGTTTTAAAAGACCTCCATTGGCTGCCCATTCACTTCCGGGCGCAATATAAGGTGTTGGTGATGACCTATAAAGTCCTAAATGGCTTGGGCCCAGGATACCTGAAGGACCGCCTCTCCCCGTACATTCCGCCTCGCACCCTCAGAACATCTGGGCAGCAACTACTTAGGGTTCCCGGGGCCAGGCTTGTCTCCACTACCAGGAAGACATTTTCCATCGCCGCCCCGGCCCTTTGGAATACGCTGCCCATAGAGCTCCGCTCAGCTACCTCCCTGGCCCAATTCAAACGGGATTTGAAGACCTACCTGTTTCAAATAGCATTCCCCGATTAAGGCCCTATAGGCCCCCCCCGCCGCACAGGCAACGGATTGGCTAACCCGGGGGCTTTTGCTTTTGTTTTTGTTTTTTGTTTCTGTTTTGATTTCGTTTATTGTATGATTTATGTAATTTTTGGTATGGTTTTAATTGAATATTGTGTATTTTAACTGCTGTAAACCACCCTGATCTTATGGAAGGGCGGTATACAAATAAAATTTTTATTATTTATTTATTTATTATTATTACAGCATTTAAGGTGGTGCAAACCTGGAGGCTTTGGATACAGCCTAGACAGGGAGAGCAAGGTGCGTGATGTCACAAACACCTATTTGTGCTTTACTCCACTGAGTAGCAACTTCCCTTTGCTCCTCTGGTCCTGCAGTGCCAGAGCTCTGGAGCGCAGCACATGCCTCTGTCTGGCAAGATGTGGGGCCAAGCGGCTGCACAACTCCTCCTTGCTTGGGGTAAGGGATCAGGGTTCTTTCCCATCTGCTTCCTTATTTGCATGACTATGGTTTGCTATTATTTTAGCTATTATTATTATTATTATTATTATTATTATTATTTGCTATTTGACTATCATTTGCTATTGATTGCCTGTTTTATTGAACCCTTTCCTGTACTGTGAAGTCAAAGGTTTTCATGGCCGGCGTCCATGGTTTCTTGTGGGTTTTTCAAGCTATATGGCCATGTTCTAGAACATTTTCTTCCTGACGTTTCGCCAGCATCTGTGGCTGGCATCTGCAAAGAATGCTTTCCTGGACAAAGTGGGGTGTATATATATTGTGTGAGCCTGGGAAGATATACACCCAACTTTCTCCAGGCAAAGCATCCTCTGAAGATGCCAGCCAGATGCTGGCGAAACGTCAGGAATAAACTCTTCTAGAACACGGCCACATAGCCCCAAAAAACCCACAAAAACCCTTCCCTGTATTGTTATGTATTATGCATATGTATTATGCTGTTATTTCATAGACTGTACATCACAGGCAGCTTGACTCTTAACTATTCTATTGTTTGTATGTACAGGGCTGTGCAAATCTAGAGTGCTATATAGTAATAATAAAACCATTGGGGGATACTTGTCCATAGAGAATCATTGGGAAATATTTGCCCATATAGAATCATTGGGGAATACCTTCCTATACAGAATCATTGGGGGATACTTGCTTATAGACAATCATTGGTGATACTTGCCTATAGAGATCATTGGGGAATTCCTGCCTATAGAGAATCATTGGGGAATATTTGCCCATAGAGAATCATTGAGGAATGCTTGCCTGTAGAGAATTATTGGGGAATATTTGCTTGTAGAGAATTATTGGGGTATACATGCCTTTACAGAATCATTAGGGAATATTTGGCCATAGGAAATCATTGGGAAAAACTTGTCCATAGAGAATCATTGGGGAATACATGTCTATCGAGAATCATTGGGGGATACATGCCTATAGAGAATCATTGGGGGATACTTGCCTATAGAGCATCACTGGGGAATACATGCCTATAGAGAATCATTGGGGGATACTTGCCTATAGAGCATCACTGGGGAATACATGCCTGTAGAGAATCTTTGGGGGATACATGCCTATAGAGAATCACTGGGGAATACATGTCTATCGAGAATCAGTGGGGAATACATGCCTATAGAGAATCATTGGGGGATACATGCCTATAGAGAATCATTGGGGAATACATGCCTATAGAGAATCACTGGGGAATACATGTCTATCGAGAATCTTTGGGGGATACATGCCTATAGAGAATCATTGGGGGATACTTGCCTATAGAGCATCACTGGGGAATACATGCCTATAGAGAATCATTGGGGAATATATGCCTCCAGAGAATCATTGGGGAATACATTCCTCTAGAGTATGATTGGGGGATACTTGCCTATAGAGAATCATTGGGGGATACTTGCACCTAGAGTATGATTGGGGGATACATGTCTATAAAGAATCACTGGGGGATACTTGCCCATAGGAAATCATTGCTACCCAGCTCTCTGCTACCCATTGCTACCCCATCTTTCTGCTCATAGCACCCATTGCCCCATTGGAAATAGCAAGAGGTGAGGCAATGTTTGAACAGGGCTGTGATAGTTTCCAAAAAAAATTGATGGGTAAATGCCATGGTGTCCATCTTCAGAGAAGGTTTACCCTTGACGTCTTCTGAGGCTGAGAGAGTGACTGAACAGGAAACAGGATTCATTACAAACGTACAGAGAGCCAGGTGGCATAGTGGTTTGAGCACTGGGCCATGACTCTGGAAACCAGGGTTTGATTCCCACTGAGTGATGGAACCCAATTGGTGACCTTGGGCAAGTCACATGCTCTCAGCCTCAGGGGGAGGCAAGGGCAAGCCCCCATTGAACAAGACACAGGTTTACCTTGCCTCTTTTGTTCGTCCCTACAGCTTTCTTGCAATGGGCTGTTCCTGGGGACAGTGCCCCATTTTTCCAAAGGAAGGTCCTGGCGCAGAGGGGTGACTCCCTCTGCAACCTTCGACTGACCCACGGCTGCGACCACCCCCTGATCCAGATGCTGGACAGGGCGGAAAACCATGGAGAAGTCCCCAAAGGTAAAGCAATGGCAACCTTCACGCAGACGGCAAGGATTCTACTATGGTTGCTGAAAGGCTATGCCTAGAGAAGCCATAGCATCGTTGCCGTCTGCGTGGTTGGGAGTGTTTTCTCTCTCTCCGAATGTCAACTTAGCTAGATGCCAGGGCCGGGAGGGCCTGCTTTGGCTGATATGCCAAGTGTGGCCCTTCCTAGAATCAGGGCACTTAAGATGGGTAGGGTATGGTTGTGTAGTATTCTATTTTAACTCTTGGGTTTCTTTGTGCTTTAAATTGTGCTTTGTATTTTAACATGCTCTATCCTGCCTCCAGCCTTGAGGAGAGGTCAGAAATAATAATAATAATAATAATAATAATAATAATAATAATAAAGATCTTGTAGCACTTTTGAGACTAACTGAAATAAAGAAGTTGGCAGCATGAAGATTCACAGACTTCAGTCTACTTCCTCAGAAGCTTTGACCCTTTGGAAAGGCGGTATATAAATAAAATGTATTATTATTATTATTATTATTATTATTATTGGATTAGGAAGTAGCCTGAAGCCTAGGAAAACTCATGCTGCCAACTTCTCTATTCCAGTTAGTTGCAAAAGTGCTACAAGATCTCTCTACATACTGATTCTACAGACTAACAAGGCTAAACCTTTGGATTCTTACTGTATTATTATTATTATTATTATTATTATTATTATTGAATCTTAGAGTTGGAAGAGATCGCAAGGGCTATCCATTCTGGGATACGTATCACAATACTTAGCAAGGCTCCACTTTGAGATGGCTTTAATGTTTGGAAGTGGCCCCAAAGGCCATCCAGTCCAAGCCCTTTATCCTGCCATGCAGGAACTCACAATCAAAGCAGCCCCGGCAGATGGCCATCCAGCCTCTGCTTAAAGACCTCCAAGGAAGGAGACCCTGCCACACTCCAAGGGAACATCTTCCACTGTCAAACAGCCTTTACCATCATGAAGTTCCTCCTAAGGTTGAGGTGGAATCCCTTTTCCTCTAGTTTGCATCCCCTGTTCTGTGTTCTAGTCTTTGGAGCAGCAGAAAACAAGCTTGCTCCATCCTTCAAATACTTAAACAGGGCTACTACCATCTTGCCTCTTAACCTCCTCTTCCCCAGAAGAAACATACCCAGCTCCCTAGGTCTTTCCTCATAAGGCATGCTTTCCAGGCCCTGTTTGCCCATAGAGAATCATTGGGGAATATTTGGCCAGAAGATATCATTGTGGAATACTTGCACATAGGAAATCATTAGGAAAAACCTGCCTATAGAGAATCATAGGGGAATACTTGCCTTATAGAGAATGATTGAGGGATACTTGTGCATGGAGAATCATTGGGAAATATTTGCCCATAGAGAATCATTGGGGAATATTTTTTCATAGAGAATCATTGGGGAATACTTGCCTATAGAGGATCATTGGGGGATACTTGTCCATAGAGAATCATGGGGAATATTTGCCCATAGAGAATCATTGGGGAATACTTGTCTATAGAGGATCAATGGGAAATATTTGCCCATAGAGAATCATGGGGGAATTCTGCTCTGCACCAGGGATAAGGGGAATTCCTGCCTTGGGTTTCAGTCGGGATCAATGGGAATCACCACTAGGCACGAAGACCCTTCCCTAACTCTCTCCTCTTTTTAGGGCCCGTGTGTTCAAATGTGGACCAACATCCCACCTTCCCCAGTTTTTGCAGCCTTGCCCTTTATCGCTGCTCAGAGGGCAACTATTTTATCAAGGTGAGGAGGGGAATTCTTTTTGTTGTTGTCCTTCTGGGGTGTTTTGGGGAGCGAGGGGTTACGTATAACCTGTCGGCTGTTGTTTGCCCAGCCTGGTTTAGGAAAGTGCGCTATGCTCTGCATCTATGCGTCTGGACCATCTCTGTTGGGAACCATTACAGGCTGAGTCTCCCTTGTCCAGAATAAATCCAAAAATCAACATATTTTTCATGGGAGGGGGGGCTAAGAGAGTGACATCTATGCTTTCTGATGGTTCAATGTTCATATATTTTGTTTCATGCACACAGCTATTAAAAATATTGCAGGCTATGTGCATAGTGCGCATGTGAAACATAAATGAATTTTGTGTTTAGGCTTGGGTCCCATGCCCAAGATGTTTCATTTATTATGGAAGCAGATGCAAATACTTGTATTCCAAAATCCAAAAACGCATAGAATCATAGAATCATAGAGTTGGAAGAGACCGCAAGGGCCATCCAGTCAAACTCCATGCCATGCAGGAAATCCAGATCAAAGGATCCCCGACAGATGGCCATCCAGCCTCTGGTCCTAAGCACTTTGGATACGGGAAACTCAGCCCATTTCTCCTGAGTCAATATCCTGTGGTTCTAATGGGGATCCCTCCAGCAGAAGCCCCCTTGAATCCCATTTTGATAGAACCAAGTTCTATAAAGACCACATTTCCCCATCGCTGGGTCACCATTCTGGCACAAGCTCTACCTGAAAGAGTATAGGAATCTCCCTTTGCATTTCCAGAAAGCCAAACAAACTCTGTGTTTCTCTTTAGAGGGTTCCTTGCCCAGGTGAGAGCGGGAAGGCAGATGGACACGGCACTGACCAAGCGGAGACCACACCAGACCACACCTTTCCTTCCAGTCCTTTGACCACTCCTGCAACCACTCCTGCTACCACTTCCAAGTCTCCCCTGCAGAAGCTCGTGGATTTGCTTATTTTTAAGCCAACCACCACGGAGGTCCATGCTCCCCCTCCAACGGTCATGGCTGCCTCAGCCACCATGAAGGTCCATGCCACCATGGAGGTCCATGCTCCCTCTCCCACGGTCACGACTGCCTCAGCCACCACTCCTACGCCGGTTCCTCAGCTTCCCACAGGCACGGTCACTGCGAGAAGATCCTTCTTCAAGCTGCGGATGAAGTTCTCTAACCCGCCTTTTATCCCCACGGCTGCCTCCACCACTCCAACATCACCTCTGGTGTCCACCGTGGCCACGTCCACCGCCACACAGCCACCTGTGGAGTCTACTGGTCAGCCTGTGGCTACGTCCACTGCCACAGAACCAGCTGTGGAGTCTACTGGTCAACCTGTGGCTACGTCCACTGCCACAGAACCAGCTGTGGAGTCTACTGGTCAGCCTGTGGCTACGTCCACTGCCACAGAACCAGCTGTGGAGTCTACTGGTCAGCCTGTGGCTACGTCCACTGCCACAGAACCAGCTGTGGAGTCTACTGGTCAGCCTGTGGCTACGTCCACTGCCACAGAGCCACCTGTGGAGTCCACCAGTCAGATGCCTGTGGCCACATCCACCACCACAGAGCCACCTCCAGACTCTGTCGGTCAGCCTTCTGCAACTGTGGCTACCCCTACCACTCTGCCGCCAACTCTAGAGCCTGTAGAAGAAGTTACCAGCACTGAAGGCCACACCATCATAATGCCAGGAACCAGCACCACAGGATCTCTTTCCCAGCAGCCGGGGACTGAAGCAACCAAGACCAAGCCCTTGACGGACTTATTATTAGAGTCTGTGCTGGAGCTTCTGGTCCCCAGTGCTGCCAGGCCGAAAATACAACGTCTGTTGGGGAAAGTAATCTCGTCAGAGACCGCGCCACCTGTGGAACATGGTCAACCCACCTCCGCTTCAACAACCACATCAGCGGTTCCTGAGATTTCCACCACAACAGGATCTGTTGTTCCCAAGCTGACCAGCACCATGGCGTAATCCTCTGCCCAGTCCACCACCATGTCCTTTATTACCAACATATGACACCCACCAACCAATGTTATCTTTATTGGACCACCCAAAATGCCCAGTTATGCATGTTGCATGCTTTTGAAGCGCCACTGGCTTCTTCTTCATCAGGCAAGGTGTTAAAAACCTTACAGGAGAATAAAATGGAAGATGCCAGTCCTAGGCCTGAAGGTTTTCAGTTCAGATGGTACGGAGGGAGATTTCTTTTAGGCTGGCCCCCTCCTCCTTCTGGCCCTGTGGCTACTGGGGGATTCCCAAAGCCCAGGAAATTGCACATTCATTTGCAACACACACTTTCTTTGCAATCCAACCTGTCTCCATCCTTTTGTGAGGCCACAGACCCTTTGGTTAGGCAGACGGCACTGAATTTCCCAAGAAGCCTTCATGCTTTCTGAATCAGGAAAATGTTATGCAAAAGCACAAAGGCTTTTTTGTGGGTTTTTCGGGCTGTGTGACCGTGTTCTGGAAGAATTTATTCCTGACGTTCCGACTGCATCTATGGCTGGCATCTTCAGAGAATGCTGGCATGAAAGGGAATGGGGTATATATATAATCCTATATATACAGTCCGCTCTCCAGATCCATGGGCTTGCCACCCATGGATTTGAGCATCCGCGGATGGCAAGCCCATGGAGGTGAGGGTGGCAATGGAAGAAGAGTAGAAGGAGGGAGGAAGAGCGGAGAAGAGGAAGGAAAAGGAGGACTAGCAGTGGCAGGGCGACGGAGGGGGGAAGAGGAAGAGGAGGGAGGCGGAGGAGGTGGGGAAGAAGTGGAGGAGGAGGAAGGGGAAAAGGGGAAGGAAGGGCCGTGGCAGTGGCGACAGGGGAAGAGTAGAGGTTGGGAAGAGGAGTAAGAAGAGGTACCCCTTGTCGCTCTGAGAGCGACAAAGGTGGCACCCGGAAGTAGGGGGCAAAGTGCCATTGTCCTCAATGTTGGCACAGCCACCATTGAGTACTATGGGACTTGACCATCCACAGATTTTGGTATCCGCAAAGGGTCCAGAAAAATATCCTTAGCTGGAAGGAGATGATATGCATGTTAATCTGTGTGGTGGTCTGTGTTTGTCAGATAAACACAAGGATTTACATGCCAATCGCTTCCTCTCAGCCAAGAGCCACACAGGATATATACCCCACACACTTCCATGCCAGCATCCGCTGAAGATGCCAGCTTCAGATGGAGGTGAAATGTCAGGAATAGCTTCTTCCAGACCACGGCCACATAGCCCCAAGCCCCCCACCAAAAAGCCTTTTGGAAGGCTTCTTGAGAAATACAGTGTCCTCTGCCGATCCAAGGGGCCTCTGACCCACAGCGACTGGAGACAAATTGGGTTGCGAAAGAATGATCTTGTCTTGCAAGTGAACGTCCAATTTCCTGGACTTTGGGAACCCCCCAGTTGCCCCATGGCCAGAAAGAGGAGGGGGGCAGCTGGCCAAAGAGACCCCTCTGTACCACCTGAACCGAGAAGAGAAACAGCAACATCCAAGCCTTGCTTTGCTTTTCTCCTGTATGGTTTTTAACGTTTTGCCTGGTGAAGAAGAAGCCAAAGGAACATAGAAAGCTTGCAACATGCAACATATAGTAGAGGCAGATAAGAGAGTATTATGAGTATTATTAATTATTATTATTTATTATTTATTTATTTATTTATTTATTAAAAATATAGTGTTTCAACTGTGGGTTTCTGTGTTTTTCATTGTGATTTCTATTTTAATGTGCTGTATCCAGGATTGGTGTCACTCAGTGCGTAACTTAGGGTGTCTCACACACAAACACGCACCATGGATCTCCTCCCATAGCAGACTGCATACCGTATCCTCCCTCCCTGAGGCCTTGCCATTCAACAGCAGACCAACACAGACATTCACATGGATATCGTTTCCTCCCAGCTGAGGGTCATTTCCAACTTATGGCAACCTTATCCTGGGGCTTTCTTGGCTATCCTCTGAGGCTGAGAGAGTGTGCCTTGCGCAGGAGCACCCGGTGGGTTCCATAGTCAAGCTGGGATTCCAACCCTGCTCTCCAGAGTCATAGTCCAAGGCTCAAACCACTACTAATACATGTGGCTTGTAAAGCCTGTTGTAAAAACCACAGGGAGAAATATAGGATGCTACACTTGGCCAGTAAACATGAAATGGACAGGTTGCTTACCTGTAACAGTATTTCTTCGAGTGGTCATCTGCGAATACATACAAATGGGTTTCACTGCGCCTGCGCAGTGCTGTTCGGAACCTTCTGGAATCACTGGGCAAAGTTTACTTTGCAACATATAGAAACTTTTTGGCGGTAACTCCGCCCACCCGTTATAAGGCCCCTGCCTTCCCGCTCTTTTCCCCAGTTCCGCAATTTTTTCCGCCAAGCAGGCGATGGAAGAGCCAGTGAGAGCAGGACACTGAGGGGATGGACGGGTGGGATTTGTATGTATTCGCAGATGACCACTCGAAGAAATACCGTTACAGGTAAGCAACCTGTCCTTCTTCTTCGTGGTCTCTGCGAATCATACAAATGGGTTTAGACTGACAAGCTTAGGTAAGCGGCGGAGGGAGTGTCCTGAAACCAAAGCTATGGTAAACCAAGGGTATATTTATTGTAACAATAAAAACCCTGAACCATAAAAAGAGTCAGTCTCTTTGTTCATGCACAAACTCACATAGCAATAACCTTGCAAAACCTGAGAAGGGAATAAAGGTCATGCAAGACATCCTCCAAGGGAATCCCCGAGAGGAATGCGGAAGACGCTGACATTGCCCTTGTAGAATGGGACCGAACCCTGCCAGGGAGAGGTTTGCCCAAGAGTTCATAGCAGAGGTGGATGGTACCGGCCACCCATTTGGAGAACCTCTGCGCAGACACGGGTAACCCCTTCTTTGGCTCCGAGTAGCATTGGAAAAGTCTCTCGGACCGACTGGAGGCAGCAGTTCTGTCCAGGTAAAATGCCAGCGCTCTTCTGACATCCAGAGAGTGCAGGCTTCGCTCCGCATCCGAAGTCGGATTGGAAGCGAGGGTCGGCAACACAATGTCCTGGCACATGTGGAACGCGGAGACAACCTTAGGCAGGAAGGTAATGTCTGTCCGGAGGACCACCTTGTCCTTGTGGAACCTCAGGAAGGGCTGGTCCCTCCGCAAGGCACAGAGTTCGCCCGCACGGCGGGCAGAGGTGATGGCCACAAGAAAGGCGGTTTTCCAAGTCAAAAGTCTCAAGTCCGCTGTGGCCATCGGTTCAAAAGGCTTGGATTGGAATGCAGACAACACTGCCTCCAAGCTCCAAGCCGGTGCCGGTACCGACACCGGAGGGTATAGGTTGGCACATCCCTTAAGGAACCCCTTCACCAAAGGATCCCTGAAAAAGGAAGCCCTCCCCCCGAACTGGTACTTAGCACAAATGGCAGACAAATAGCGCTTAATGGATGCGAGGCACAGCCCCTCATCCAAAAGCGCCATCAAAAACTCCAGCACCACTGAAGTAGAAACCTGAGCTGGAGACAAGCCCTTTCGATCAAGGAAGAGGCAAAATTTCTTCCATTTCAGGGCGTAGGACCGCTGGGTGGAAGGTTTCCTTGCAGCCAGGATCACTGTCCTCACCGCCTCCGGCAAGACAGTTAGGGCCGTATCCTCCAGGCCACTAGCGGTAGGCTCTCGATGTCCGGGTGGAGAATCCGTCCGTCCTGGATCGACAGCAGGTCCGGACGAGGATCGAGACGGAGGAAGCAACTCTTGGAGAGGTGGAGAAGGGATGCAAACCATGGTTGTCTCGGCCACCACGGCGTGATCAGGATCGCATGCGACCGGTCCGTTGTCATCTTGGACACCACCCTGATGATGAGAGGGAACGGAGGGAAGGCGTAGAGGAGCTCCCCCGTCCAAAGGAAAGTGAACGCGTCTCCGAGGGATCCGTCCATTCGCTTCCTGGAGCAGAACTGGGGACAGTGGCTGTTCCACCTGGTCGCGAAGAGATCGATCCGGGGATTTCGCCACCGGTCGAAGAGGTCGCTGACCGTCTCGGGATGGAGCCTCCACTCGTGGCACACCGAAGGGGATCTGCTTAGGCGATCCGCCAGCTCGTTGTCCTCTCCGGGAAGATGAATCGCCTGGAGGACGCGCCTCTGGATGCACCAGTCCCAGATGCGAAGAGTGAGGTCGAGCAGGGTCTTCGACTTGGTGCCTCCTTGTTTGTTGATGTAATACATCACGGTGGTGTTGTCCGTTCTCAGGAGGACCACCTTGTCTGTGACCGCGGATTCGAATGCCCTCAGTGCCTTCTCTACTGCCAACATTTCCAAAGCGTTGATGTGGAGGAGCTTGTCCTGGACAGACCACCTGTCTTTGACGACCAGGTCGAGCAGGTGAGCGCCCCATCCTTCCAGGGATGCATCTGTTGTCAGAGTGAGTTGGGGCTGAGGCTGATGAAAGGGCATTCCAGTGCACACGTTGCGGCAGTCCAACCACCATCTGAGGGAGGCGGCTACAGGTCTCGGTACCGTGAGCCATTTGGACGGAGGGTCTGTCATCGGAGAGAAGGCCGAGAGGAACCAGGACTGAAGAGGTCGAAGGTGGAGTCTTGACCATGGTGTGACGAATGTCGTCGATGCCATGTGGCCCAGGGCGACCTGGACGTCCCTGGCCCTCACCCTTCTGTGAGAGATGCAAGGCCTGATCGAAGTCATCAGCGCCTGGAAACGGTCTGGAGGGAGAAAGGCGGAGCATGTTTCGGAGTCGAGGATGGCCCCAATGAACTTGACCTGTCTGGAAGGTGTGAAATGGGACTTTTCTCGGTTGATCACCAGACCGAGGGAGTCCAAAAGGTGTAAGGCGAATGAGAGAGCCTCCTGCAGTTCTCTCTGGGATTTGGCAGCGAACAGCCAGTCGTCCAGGTACAGAAAGACCATGAACCCCTTCTGATGCAGGTAGGCCACCACCGGTGCCATGCACTTTATGAAGACTCGCGGTGCCGTGGCAAGGCCGAAGGGGAGGACGTTGTAGTGGTACGCGGCGGAGCCCACAGCAAAGGCGAGGAATCGTCGGTGGGACTCCCGGATCCCGATGTGGAAGTAGGCATCCTTCAGGTCGACGGTCGCGAACCACAGACCCTGATGGAGTAAAGGCAGAATGGAGGCCAAGGTTACCATTCGAAAGCGACGGTATTCAAGGAACAGATTCAATTGTCTTAAGTCCAGGATGGGCCTGATTCCCCCATCCGCCTTCGGTACCGTGAAGTACCTGGAGAAAAAAGCCCTAGAGCATTGTTCGGGCAGTAAAGGGGAGATTGCCCCTTTTTCCAGCAAAGTGCGCACTTCGTCGAGAAGGGTGTCCGAGGGGAGAGTGGACAAAAAGGCCCCAGTTGGAGGGAGCTCTTGGAACTCGAGGGCATATCCCCTGCGGACGATATTAAGAACCCACGAGTCAGATGTAATCGAGGCCCAGATGTTAGTAAAAGGCCTCAGGATGTCCAGAAAGAACAAGGGCGAAGGGGAAACGAAGTGCGCTGCGTCCCTTCAGGTTCTCTTCTTCCCCTGGTCGGTGTCCTGCCGGCGGGACTTGCGGTACCGAGGCGGGAAATTACGACGGCCAGAGGAGGAGGAAGACTGCGAGGGGTAACGGCGCCTCTGTGAGCCCTGCTGCTGAGGTTGACGGTCTTGAGGGAAGGAGCCCTGGGACTGACCTTGCGGTGGCCAAGGACGGTGCCTTCTTCTGAAGGGAGAGACGGGGGTGGACGACATCCCGTGCTTCTTAGCCGCTGCCTTCATTCTGAACTTGCGGTTCAGACGCTCATCCGTGTCGGCGTGGAAAAGGCCAGTACCGTCCAGGGGCATGTCCTCAATGGCCGATTTAACGTTGGCGTTGAGGTCTGACCCCCTGAGCCAGGCATGTCGGCGCAAAGCCAGCGATGCTGCCATGCCTCGTCCCGCGCAGTCAGCGACGTTCATGGAGGCGGTGATGATCCAACTCCCTATGGAGTGGGCCTCATCCCGGATCTCCACCAAGCGACGTTGGACCTCATCAGGGACGTCAGGGATGATGGGCGAAATCCCCTCCATCAAGGCCTGGATGTATGCCCCCATACAGGCGTTGTAGTTTATAGCCTTTACGGTGAGGGCGGCCGAAGAGTAGGCCTTTTTGGCTAGGCCGTCGATCTTCTTGGCCTCTCGGTCTGCCGGGGACGTCGCCTGCTTTGGCACGAAGGTCTGCTGTGCCCCCTCCACGATGGCCGAGTTAGGTTTGGGATGGTCGGTCAACCACGGACAGCCCAGCGGGGAGATCCGGTACAGTGTCTCGACCTTCCTGGAGGACGCGGCAAGTGAAGTCGGGGCATCCCATGACCTCTGCACAATGGACTGCAACGAGGGCAACATCGGGATGCAGGGTGGAGTGGGAACACGACCGAGGACCCGGCGTTCTACCGGATCGCGAGCCTCCTCCTCAGGCGGGGAAAGCTCCATATCAATTGTCCAGCACATCTTAATGATGTGTTCGCTGAAGGAGCGAACATCGTCAGTGGGAGATGAGGAGCCCGGGTGATGCAACGCCTGCGGCGAAGGCGGGTCGGATGGGTCCTCTTCTCCATCTGAAGGTTCCCGTAATGGAGGCAAGGGATCCTGTTCTGAATCGGAGTCCGACGTCAGGGGGATGTCAGTCACCTTGGCTCGGGATGGAGTGCGAGCCGGGATTTGCGGGGCCGGTGGCTCGGAAGGCGGACGGCGAGGTACCGAGGACGAGGCCACCGCATGGGAGGATGATGGCTCGTCACCCTGGGGAACCGCCGGGTGCAAGTTAAGCCTGGTGAATTCCCTGAAAGCCCTCTCTTTCGGGACCGACATGTAGTATCTCTGAGTCTCGGTGTCAAAGAACATGTCGGTGTCTAGCTCTCGTGGCTCGTCGATGTCGGAAACAGGGACAGCCTCCTCCTCATCTGAATGGACGGAGAGCAGAGATGGTTCCCTCTGGGGAGAGGTTGGCTCGCTGACGGCGGCGAGATCTTGGGCCGGCGGGAGTGGCGTGGCCAGCACCGTGGTTACCTGCGCTGAGACCGTCTTCTTCGGGCACGAGGGGGTCTTCCCCGAGGTCTTCTTGGAGGGGGTCTTCTCCGAGGTCTCCTTGGAGGGGGAGCGTCGCTTGTGTGGAGCACGCTCCTTTGACTCGGCCGGACGCCCCGACCCGGAGTGGTCCTTGGACTTGGACTTCTTGGGTGGAGCTGCCTCGGTCACCTCCGCGTGACGCCTCTTTTTGGAAGACATCGGAGTCACCGCCAAGTCTTCAGGCGGAAAGAAGGGATTGTCCAGCAAGTCGTGCAGGACAGTGGCTCCCTTGGAATGGGGCTTGGCTGGCTTAGCCCTCTCTGATGGTACTGCCTTTCCAGAGGAAGATGCCCCCGTCTCGGGCAACTTGGAGGCGTGCCGAGATGCCTTCGATGACGCCTTGGAGGACGGTAGCGAGACGGTCCGGACTCCCGACTCCTGACGCTCTCTCGAGCGCTAGCCCTCCGGGGACGGCTTCCTCCCGGAACTCTCCCTGGGCTCGAAACCCTCAGTCCCCGAGGTTTTCTGGGGGCGCTTGGAGGGTTCATCGGTGACACTGGGTCTCGGGGGACCACGGGTCACATCGGAGGTGGTCGGAGATCGTGTCCCGGCCGGGACAGAGACCACACTGGAAACGCTGGCCCGTGAAGAAGACGCAGGCGGGGCAGCCGGGGCAGCCGGAGGAAGCGAAGATGAGCGGGGACGTCCCTCCCGGACCTTTCCCAGGGCAATAGCCGAAGTCAGCCGGGACTCCCAGTTCTTCCTGGCTTGGGAGGACAGAGACTTACAGAGGTGACAGGCTCTGGCATCATGGTCCTTTCCCAGACAAAATAGGCAGGAGGAGTGAGGGTCCTGGACGGGCACCTTGCCCCCGCAGGTATCACATTTCTTGAAGGGCGCAGGCATCCTTCCAAGTCGTCAAATCCGAGGGAGAGTCAAAAGCGAAGTCAAAAAACAAGTCGAAGAGGTCCGAAGTTACCAGGGCGGGAGAGAGAGAATGGTCAAAAACAGTCCGAGGTCTAGTGAAAGTGATTCCGTAACAAGCAAGAGCGAGCGAAAGTTCCTAGAAGCAGCTAGCACGGCGGAAAAAAGGAACTGGGGAAAAGAGCGGGAAGGCAGGGGCCTTATAACGGGTGGGCGGAGTTACCGCCAAAAAGTTTCTATATGTTGCAAAGTAAACGTTGCCCAGTGATTCCAGAAGGTTCCGAACATCACTGCGCAGGCGCAGTGAAACCCATTTGTATGATTCGCAGAGACCACGAAGAAGAAACACAAGATATAGGATGAAGGGGGAACCTGGCTTGATAATAGCACATGTGAAAAGGATCCAGGAGTCCTAGTAGACCACAAGTTGAACATGAGTCAAGAGGGTGATGCTGCAGAGGGAAAAGCCAATGTGATTCTAGTCTGCATCAATGGAAGCATAGTGTCTCGGTCGAGGGAAGTAATGGTGCCAGTCTTTTCTGCTTTGGTCAGGCCTCATCTGGAATAAAACTGTGTCCAGTTCTGGGCACCACCATTCAAAAAGGATGCGCACAAGATGGAGCATGTCCAGAGGAGGGCCTCCAAAATGGGGAAGGGTCTGGAAACCATGAAGCCCTATGAGAAGCTGGTTATGTTTAGCCTGGATGAGAGAAGGTTAAGAGATGATAGGATAGCCCTGTTTAAACATTTGAAGGGATGTCATATTGAGCAAGCTTATTTTCTGCTGCCCCAGAGAATAGGACATCGAGCAAATAAATGGAAGCTACAGGAAAAGAGATTCCAGCTCAATATTAGGAGGAGCTTCATGAGGGAGAAGAGCAGGATAAGGGGTGACATGATGCCTATGTTTAAATCTTGGGATGTCATATTGAGGAGGGAGCAAGCTTGTTTTCTGCTGCTCCAGAAAATATACAGTGGTGGCGAACCTATGGCACGAGTGCCAGAGGTGGCACTCAGAGCCCTCTCTGTTGGCACACATGCCATCACCCCAGCACAGATTTTGCCAGAGTTTGTAACTAGAAAGCCAGAGGGACGTGGCACTTTGCGATAAATAAGTTGCTTTTGGGTTGTAGTTTGGGCAGTTTGCCTCTAAAACATTCACCATCACTGGAATAGGATACGGATCAATGGATGCAGGCTACAGGAAAAGAGATTCCAGCTCAATATTAGGAGGAGCTTCATGATGGAGAAGAGAAGGTTAAGGGGTGACATGATGCCTACGTTTAAATCTTGGGATGTCATATTGAGGAGGGAGCAAGCTTGTTTTCTGCTACTCCAGAGAATAGGATATGGATCAATGGATGCATACTACAGGAAAAGAGATTCCAGCTCAATATTAGGAGGAGCTTCATGATGGAGAAGAGCAGGTTAAGGGGTGACATGATGCCTATGTTTAAATCTTGGGATGTCATACTGAGGAGGGAGCAAGCTTGTTTTCTGCTGCTCCAGAAAATAAACATTGGTGGCGAACCTATGGCACGAGTGCCAGAGGTGGCACTCAGAGCCCTCTGTGTTGGCACACATGCCATCACCCCAGCACAGATTTTGCCAGAGTTTGTAACTAGAAAGCCAGAGGGACGTGGCACTTTGCGATAAATAAGTTGCTTTTGGGTTGTAGTGTGGGCAGTTTGCCTCTAAAACATTCACCATCACTGGAATAGGATATGGATCAATGGATGCATACTACAGGAAAAGAGATTCCAGCTCAATATTAGGAGGAGCTTCATGATGGAGAAGAGAAGGTTAAGGGGTGACATGATGCCTACGTTTAAATCTTGGGATGTCATATTGAGGAGGGAGCAAGCTTGTTTTCTGCTACTCCAGAGAATAGGATATGGATCAATGGATGCATACTACAGGAAAAGAGATTCCAGCTCAATATTAGGAGGAACTTCATGATGGAGAAGAGCAGGTTAAGGGGTGACATGATGCCCATGTTTAAATATTTGAAGGGATGTCATATTGAGGAGGGAGCAAGCTTGTTTTCTGCTACTCCAGAGAATAGGATATGGATCAATGGATGCATACTACAGGAAAAGAGATTCCAGCTCAACATTAGGAGGAAGCGTCAATTCTTTTTATACAGCTCTCTCGCAAGCCCTTCTCACTTCCAAAACACACTGCAGGAACATTTGCCTATAGAGACTCATCAAATAATACTTGCCTATAGAGAATCATCAAATAATACTTGCCTATAGAGAATCATTGGGCAATATTTACCCATAGAGAATCATTGGGGAATACTTGCCTATAGAGGATCATTGGGAAATATTTGCCCATAGAGAATCATGGGGGAATTCTGCTCTGCACCAGGGATAAGGACAGGTTGCTTACCTGTAACGGTATTTCTGCGAATACATACAAATGGGTTTCACTGCGCCTGCGCAGTGCTTCTCGGAAACTTCTAGAATCACTGGGCAAAGTACACTTTGCAACATATAGAAACTTTTTGGCGGTAACCCCGCCCACCTCTTATAAAGCCCCTGCGTTCCCGCTCTTTCCCCAGTTCCGAAACTTTTCGCCGCATAAGCGACATGTAAATTAGCCAATAAGAGCAGGACACAGAGGGGAGGATGGGCGGGATTTGTATTTATTCGCAGATGACCACTCGAAGAAATACCGTTACAGGTAAGCAACCTGTCCTTCTTCTTTGTGGTCTCTGCGAATCATACAAATGGGTTAGACTGACAAGCTTAGGTGACGGCGGAGGGAGTGTCCTGAGACAAAAAGTGGTTCAAACACCTTGGTTTATTTGACAATAAACTCATAGAACCAAATACCTTTGTCAGTCTTTTTTGTACCAAGAACAATACATGGCATGAAACCAACAGACCCCCCTCGCATGCAAACAGAGCATTTAACAGGGAGTTTGACTCAGCCCTCAACCATTTTCCATCACTCTGATGACACAGTATAGACAATGTTCAGATAGGACTGGTCCACATTGGTACATTGGCAGATTATACACAAAGACATAAGCCCACAGGATGCATGAAAGCCCAAAACAGTGTCTCTGATATTGAAGGAAGAGACCTTATTACAGTCATGTAGAGGTCAGACCCATAGGAGTAAACATATTCAAAATTTACAGTGCAAGCAACTAGTAAACTCAAGGCACATAGCATCTCTTGGTCAGTGCAACCCTGAAACCAAAACAGCCCTTCCAAAGGCTGCATCCCGTTTGGCCCTCACATCCAGCCTGTAATGTTTAATAAATGTCATTGGCTGGGACCATACGGCGGCCTTGCAAATGTCTTCCAAAGGGACCCCCGCCAAAAAGGCGGAGGAGGCTGCCACCGCTCTGGTTGTGTGAGAGCGAACCCTAGTTGGGAGAGGTCTGCCCAACAGTTCGTAGCAGAGATGGATGGTATTCGCCACCCACTTGGAAAACCTCTGCGTGGACACCGGCAGTCCCTTCTTCGGTTCCGAATAACATTGGAACAGTCTATCAGCTCAGGTAAAAGGCCAAGGCCCTCCGAACGTCCAAAGAGTGTAGGCTGCGTTCGACCTCAGTGGTCGGGTTGGGGGCTAGGGCTAGGGTAGGCAACACAATGTCCTGACACAAGTGGAAGGCCGAAACTACCTTCGGTAAGAAAGTAATGTCGGTACGGAGGACAACCTTGTCTTTATGAAATATAAGAAAGGGCTGGTCCCTCCGCAAGGCACAGAGCTCGCCCGCACGGCGGGCTGGGGTGATAGCCACCAGAAAAGCCGTCTTCCATGACAGCAGTCTCAAGTCAGCTGTGGCCATCGGTTCGAACGGCTTGGATTGCAACGCAAGCAACACAGTCTAGGCTCCAAGCCGGGGTCGGAACCGAAACAGGGGGGTGTAGGTTGGCACACCCCTTCAGGAAACTCTTAACTAGTGGGTCTCTGAGAAAAGAAGGTTTGCCCCCAAACTGAAAATGAGAACAAATTGCCGATAGATAGCACTTAACAGAGGTGAGGCATAGCCTGGCCTCCAAAAGCGCCATCAGGAATTCCAGCACTATCGGCGTCGTCACCTGGGCTGGAGATAGGTCCTTGTTGGATAGAAACAATAAAAACTTTTTCCATTTCGAAGCATAAGACCTCTGGGTGGAAGGCTTCTGTGATGCCAGGACAACCGTCCGCAACGAGTTCGGCAATGCAGCTAGGGATGGATCCTCCATGCCACCAAGGGCAGGTTCTCGATGTCCGGGTGCCTGATCCATCCGTCCTGGATCGTGAGCAGGTCAGGACGAGGGTCGAGTCTCAGGAAGTTGTCTCTGGACAAGTGGAGCAGGCACGGAAACCACGGTTGTCTGGGCCACCATGGGGTGATGAGGATCGCATCTGGGTTGTCCGACAGCATCCTGGACACCACTCTGGTAAGCAGAGGAAACGGTGGGAAGGCATATAGCATCACCTCGGTCCAGTCGAATGCGAATGCATCTCCTAGGGATTCGGCGGAGGGCACTCGGGAACAGAACTGGGGACAGTGGCTGTTGTGAACCGTCGCGAAGAGGTCTACCTGAGGAGTCCCTCATCGACGGAAGATGTCTGCAACTACTTCGGGATGCAGTGTCCATTCGTGGCAAGCTGAGGAGGACCTGCTGAGCTGGTCCGCCAAGACATTGTCCTTCCCGGGTAGATGAACAGACTGAAGCAGGATCCCTCTCGGGATGCACCAGTCCCAGATCCTTAGGGCAAGCTGCAGTAGTGTCTTGGACCTGGTGCCACCCTGCTTGTTCAGGTAGTACATGACAGTAGTGTTGTCTGTTTGAAGGAGAACTACCTTGTTGGAGACCAGGGTCTCGAAAGCCCGAAGGGATTTCTCAACTGCCAACATTTCCAGCACGTTGATATGGAGGGCTTTTTCCTCTGGGGACCATAAGTTCTTTAACACCAGGTCCTGCAGATGGGTGCCCCATCTGTCCAGAGATGCGTCTGTCGTCAGGATGATATCCGGGCTGGGAGGAGAGAAGGGCATACCGACGCAGACGTTTCGGGATGGACAGGAGCTCTGACGGGTGGTCTGTCACTGGACTGAAGACCGACAGAAACCAAGCCTGGAGAGGTCTGGACCGAAGTCTCGCCCACAGGGTGACGAAGGTCGTCGAGGCCATATGTCCCAACGCCACCTGAATGTCCCGAGCCTTCACCTTCCTCCGGGATAGGCAGGTGCGGACGGCTGACCTTAACGACCGAAATCGATCTTGAGGAAGGTAAGCTGTGCAGTCCTCGGAGTCGAGGACGGCTCCGATGAACTTGACCTGTCTTGACGGAGTAAGATGGGATTTGTCCATGTTCACCACCAGACCGAGAGAAGCCAGCAGACTCAGGGTGAATGCAGTCGCCTCTAGTAGTTCCTCCGGGGAGATTGCCGCTAGTAGCCAATCATCCAGGTACGGGAAGACTCTGAAGCCTCTCTGGTGCTGGTAGGCCACTACCGGAGCCATACATTTTGTGAAAACTCTTGGAGCTGTCGCTAGGCCGAAGGGAAGCACGTTGTAGTGGTATGCGTCGGAACCGATGGCGAAGGCGAGGAACCTCCTGTGGGAGTCGTGAATCCCGATGTGGAAGTAAGCGTCCTTCAGGTCGATGGTCGCGAACCAGAGGCCCTGGCGGAGCAGAGGGAGAATGGAGGCTAGAGTTACCATACGGAAGCGCTGATAACACAAGAACTTGTTGAGGGCCCTTAAGTCCAATATGGGCCTGATGCCTCCTTCAGGCTTAGGCACTATGAAGTACCTAGAGAAAAAACATCGGGAAAACTGTTCGGGATCGATTGGTGAAATCGCCCCTTTGTCCAGCAACGAGCACACTTCGTCGAGAAGGGTGTCCGAGGGGATGGTGAAAATAAAGGCTCCAGTTGGTGGGAGCTCACTGAACTTGAGGGCATAACCCCTTCGGACTATTTTAAGGACCCACGAGTCATTTGAGATGGAAGCCCAGATGTTAAAGAAGGGGCGCAGTTTGTCTAGAAAGAATGGATCAGGATGGACGAACTGCGCAGGGTGGCTTCAAGACCTCTTCTTGGAGTGGTCTGGCTCCTGACGTCGGGGCTTGCGATACCTACCCGGGGCTGCGTTCCGTCGGCCCGACGAGGATGAAGATTGTGAAGGGTAGCGCTGCCGCTGGGATCCCTGCTGTTGTCCCGAGCGGTCCTGATAGAAGGGCCTCTGTTGGGGGTGAAACTGCCAGGGCCGGCCTCTCTTTTTGAAGAGCTGGGTGGTAGTGGAGGACATGCCATGTTTCTTAGCCACAGCCTTCATCCGGTATTTCCTATTCAGGCGCTCGTCGGTTTCTGAATGGAAGAGACCGGAATCATCTAAGGGCATGTCCTCAATAGTAGCCCTTACGTTCGGGTTCAGATCGGAACCCCTCAACCAGGCATGGCGACGCAAAGCAATGGAGGCAGTCATGGAATGGCCGGAACAGTCAGCTATGTTCCTGCAAGCAGTTATGATCCAGCTTCCGATGGAATGGGCTTCATCGCGGATCTCCACCAGTTTTCTTTGGACCTCATCCGGGACATCAGGAACCAGCGGCGAGATGTCTTCCATGAGGGCCTGTATGTAAGCCCCCATGCAAGCCGCATAGTTAGAGGCCTTTACCGCTAACGCAGAAGCCGAGTAGGCCTTCTTTGCTAAGGCATCCACCTTTTTGGCCTCCCGGTCCGCTGGTGAAGTGGCCAGTTTGTGAGTGGAGGTCAGCTGTGATCCCTCCACGATGGCGGAATTCTGTTTGGGGTGGTCGGCCAGCCAGGTGCAGTGGGCTGGGGAGATCCTGTATAGGGTCTCTATTTTCCTCGACGAGCCCGTCAGCAAAGAAGGAGAGTCCCAGGTTCTCTTCACTATGGCCTCAAGTGACGGGAGGAGTGGGATGGATGGAGGTGTAGGAACCCTGCCATGTACCCTTCTGTCAACTGGGTCCTTGGCACTGTCATCTGGGTAAGACAGCTCGATCCCCAAGGTATTAGCCATCTTAATGACGTGCTCGTTAAACGAGCGCACGTCGTCAGTAGGAGAGGCCGGTTCCGGATGGTGAAGTTGCTGAGGCGAAGCCGGGGGGGACATCTCCAGGTTGGAAGCATCCTCGTCTGAGGATTGATTGTCTAGGTCAGAAGCCGAGTCGAGATGAATGACCGACTGCTGAGGTCTCGGGACCGACGCTGGATCCGGGGCTTGCTTGGAAGATGGCCTGACAGGTGTCGGTGGAAGAGGTCGTCGAACTGACGTAGACGGTACGGACCGATCTCCCCGGCCGTGCCGACTTGCAGTCGTGAAGCGTTGGAGGGCGTCCTCCCTCGAGACCGAGACGTAGTACCTGTCGGTCTCGGAGTCGTAGAGGAGATCCGGGTCCGTCGCGCAGATGGAGCGCGGCACAGGGGTAGGTGAGCGCCTGCGAGAGTCGGGGCTCCGTTCCGGCTCGGCGAACGGGACCGCTGCGAGGGTAGACGCACGGGGCTCAACCGAGGCCTCTCTCGGCTTCTGAGACGGAGTCGCACTCGCAGGGGTACCATGTCTGGATCCTTTAGAGCTGGCCTTGCCAGGACCGGCCGATGGGTCCGGTGATCTGGAGCGCTTCTCGGGCCCGGGCTCGGTTCCAGAAGACGCTGTCGCACCCGATGTCTTGGGGAGTCTGTCTGACTTCTTGGTGTGCTTGTCCTTTCTGGGAGGCACTGATTCAGAAGGAGTTTTAGTAGCCTCCCTCGGTTCCGGGGTCCCATCTGGGGCCCTAGGCTTCTTAGCCAAAGGCGTGTCAGCCGTGTCACCAGTGGTCTGTCTCTTGGACTTTTCTGGAGCCCTGGATGCTGAAGATTTCGGATCTCCTGTTGGCTTGTCTTTAGCCTTATCCTTAGCCTTTTTAGAAGAAGCCTTGGAAGCCTTATCCCCTATGGCCGCGGTCCTGTTGGAGGACACAGAGGCCGGTCTGGGGGTAGGTGCCTCCGACCCGCACAGTTTGTGGGGGCATTTGGAGGACTTAGACATAGCCGAGTCCAAAGCCTCGTCGAAGGCAGAGCTGGGCTCAGCTGAGCCACGGGCCAGGATGGCACTCGGCGCCGACATCGAGGTGGAGGGACTCCCACTGGTCCGGGTTGGGATGTCCACCGCTGGAGCTGCCGGGGCAGAGGACGGACGAGAGGTGTCTGACCTAGTCTTAACGGTTCCCTGGAGAAGAGTCGAGGTCAGCCGGGACTCCCTATTCTTCCTGGCTTGCGAAGTCATGGACTTGCATAAGGGGCAGGCCTTGACATTGTGGTCCCTTCCCAAACAGAGGAGACAGGCGGAATGGGGATCCTGAATAGGCACCTTACCGCCACAGATGTCACACTTCTTGAAGGGCGCTGGAGACATGGTCAAGAAGGGTGGAATAATCGAAGCCGAACGGTCCGAGGTCAAATACAAAGGAGAGACGGAATAATGGAAGTTAAACGGTCCGAAGTCGAAATGCAAGAGAGAGATGGAGTGGTCGAAGAGACAGTCAGAGGAAGCCAAGAGTGGTCAAATTCAGTCTGAGGTCAATACCAGTGATCCGTTAGAAGCTATTAGAAGCTAGCGAAGTTCCCTCACAGCAGCAAACGTGGCGGAAAAAAAGGAACTAGGGAAAGAGCGGGAACGCAGGGGCTTTATAAGAGGTGGGTGGGGTTACCGCCAAAAAGTTTCTATATGTTGCAAAGTGTACTTTGCCCAGTGATTCTAGAAGTTTCTGAGCAGCACTGCGCAGGCGCAGTGAAACCCATTTGTATGATTCGCAGAGACCACGAAGAAGAAGGGGAATTCCTGCCCTGGGTTCAGTCGGGATCAATGGGAATCACCACTAGGCACGAAGACCCTTCCCTAACTCTCTCCTCTTTTTAGGGCCTGTGTGTTCAAATGTGGACCAACATCCCACCTTCCCCAGTTTTTGCAGCCTTGCCCTTTATCGCTGCTCAGAGGGCAACTATTTTATCAAGGTGAGGAGGGGAATTCTTTTTGTTGTTGTCCTTCTGGGGTGTTTTGGGGAGCGAGGGGTTACGTATAACCTGTCGGCTGTTGTTTGCCCAGCCTGGTTTAGGAAAGTGCGCTATGCTCTGCATCTATGCATCTGGACCATCTCTGTTGGGAACCATTACAGGCTGAGTCTCCCTTGTCCAGAATAAATCCAAAAATCAACATATTTTTCATGGGAGGGGGGGCTAAGAGAGTGACATCTATGCTTTCTGATGGTTCAATGTTCATATATTTTGTTTCATGCACACAGCTATTAAAAATATTGCAGGCTATGTGCATAGTGTGCATGTGAAACATAAATGAATTTTGTGTTTAGGCTTGGGTCCCATGCCCAAGATGTTTCATTTATTATAGAAGCATATGCAAATACTTGTATTCCAAAATCCAAAAACGCATAGAATCATAGAATCATAGAGTTGGAAGAGACCGCAAGGGCCATCCAGTCAAACTCCATGCCATGCAGGAAATCCAGATCAAAGGATCCCCGACAGATGGCCATCCAGCCTCTGGTCCTAAGCACTTTGGATACGGGAAACTCAGCCCATTTCTCCTGAGTCAATATCCTGTGGTTCTAATGGGGATCCCTCCAGCAGAAGCCCCCTTGAATCCCATTTTGATAGAACCAAGTTCTATAAAGACCACATTTCCCCATCGCTGGGTCACCATTCTGGCACAAGCTCTACCTGAAAGAGTATAGGAATCTCCCTTTGCATTTCCAGAAAGCCAAACAAACTCTGTGTTTCTCTTTAGAGGGTTCCTTGCCCAGGTGAGAGCGGGAAGGCAGATGGACACGGCACTGACCAAGCGGAGACCACACCAGACCACACCTTTCCTTCCAGTCCTTTGACCACTCCTGCAACCACTCCTGCTACCACTTCCAAGTCTCCCCTGCAGAAGCTCGTGGATTTGCTTATTTTTAAGCCAACCACCACGGAGGTCCATGCTCCCCCTCCAACGGTCATGGCTGCCTCAGCCACCATGAAGGTCCATGCCACCATGGAGGTCCATGCTCCCTCTCCCACGGTCACGACTGCCTCAGCCACCACTCCTACGCCGGTTCCTCAGCTTCCCACAGGCACGGTCACTGCGAGAAGATCCTTCTTCAAGCTGCGGATGAAGTTCTCTAACCCGCCTTTTATCCCCACGGCTGCCTCCACCACTCCAACATCACCTCTGGTGTCCACCGTGGCCACGTCCACCACCACACAGCCACCTGTGGAGTCTACTGGTCAGCCTGTGGCTACATCCACTGCCACAGAGCCACCTGTGGAGTCCACCAGCCAGACGCCTGTGGCTACGTCCTTCACCACAGAGACACCAGTGGAGTCCACCAGTCAGACGCCCGTGGCTACGTCCTTCACCACAAAGACACCTCTGGAGTCTACTGGTCAGCCTGTGGCTACATCCACTGCCACAGAACCAGCTGTGGAGTCTACTGGTCAGCCTGTGGTTACATCCACTGCCACAGAGCCACCTGTGGAGTCCACCAGCCAGACGCCCGTGGCTACGTCCTTCACCACGAAGACACCTGTGGAGTCTACTGGTCAGCCTGTGGCTACGTCCACTGCCACAGAGCCAGCTGTGGAGTTCACCAGTCAGACGCCTGTGGCCACATCCACCACCACAGAGCGACCTCCAGAGTCCGTCAGCCAGTCTTCCACAACTGTGGCTACCCCCACCACTCCGCCGCCAACTCTGGAGCCTGTCCAAGAAGGTGCCAGCACTGAAAGCCACACCATCATCATGCCAGGAACCAGCGCCACAGGATCTCTTTCCCAGCAGCCGGGGACTGAAGCAACCAAGACCAAGCCCTTGACGGACTTATTATTAGAGTCTGTGCTGGAGATGCCTGTTGGGGAAAGTAATTTCTTCGGAGACTGCGCCACCTGTGGAACATGGTCAACCGACCTTCGCTTCAACAACCACATCAGCGGTTCCTGAGATTTCCACCGCAACAGGATCTGTTGTTCTCAAGATGACCAGCACCACAGCCTAATCCTCTGCCCAGTCCACCACCATGTCCTCTGTTACCAATGGTGATACCGTGCTGGAGAACTAGTAACATAGGACATGCACCAACCAATGATATCTTTATTGGACCACCCAAAATGCCCAGTAGGCATGTTGCATGCTTTTATTGTTTATTTATTTAGAATATAGTGTTTTAACTGTGGGTTTCTGTGTTTTTCATTGTGTTTTCTATTTTAATGTGCTGTATCCAGGATTGGTGTCACTCAGTGCGTAACTTAGGGTGTCTCACACACAAACACGCACCATGGATCTCCTCCCATAGCAGACCACACCGAATCCTTAGCAATCTGCTACGTAACATGTGCAGAATGCACCTTTGCAAGAATTCAATGGATTGCTCCCCAAATACTCTGAGTATTCCTTGCCTACGACATTTACTGTATAAACTCGACTATAGGTCAACCATAAGTCGAGGGCAGGTTTTGGGGCCAAAATTATGGATTTTGCTATGCCCCATGGATAAGTCGAGAGTAAAACTCAGGGGCATGAAACAAAGGATGTAAAGCAGTGGTTCTCAACCGTCCTAATGCTGCGACTTTTTAAGACAGTTCCTCATGTTGTGGTGACCACCTGGATTAAGAGGTGATAGGATAGCCCTGGTTAAACATTTGAAGGGATGTCATATTGAGCAAGCTTATTTTCTGCTGCCCCAGAGAATAGGACATGGAGCAAATAAATGGAAGCCACAGGAAAAGAGATTCCAGCTCAATATTAGGAGGAGCTTCATGATGGAGAAGAGAAGGTTAAGGGGTGACATGATGCCTATGTTTAAATCTTGGGATGTCATATTGAGGAGGGAGCAAGCTTGTTTTCTGCTGCTCCAAAAATATACAGTGGTGGTGAACCTATGGCACGAGTGCCAGAGGTGGCACTCAGAGCCCTCTGTGTTGGCACACGTGCCATCACCCCAGCACAGATTTTGCCAGAGTTTGTAACTAGAAAGCCAGAGGGACGTGGCACTTTGCGATAAATAAGTTGCTTTTGGGTTGTAGTTTGGGCAGTTTGCCTCTAAAACATTCACCATCACTGGAATAGGATATGGATCAATGGATGCAGGCTACAGGAAAAGAGATTCCAGCTCAATATTAGGAGGAGCTTCATGATGGAGAAGAGCAGGTTAAGGGGTGACATGATGCCCATGTTTAAATATTTGAAGGGATGTCATATTGAGGAGGGAGCAAGCTTGTTTTCTGCTATTCCAGAGAATAGGATATGGATCAATGGATGCAGGCTACAGGAAAAGAGATTCCAGCTCAATATTAGGAGGAACTTCATGATGGAGAAGAGAAGGTTAAGGGGTGACATGATGCCCATGTTTAAATATTTGAAGGGATGTCATATTGAGGAGGGAGCAAGCTTGTTTTCTGCTATTCCAGAGAATAGGATATGGATCAATGGATGCAGGCTACAGGAAAAGAGATTCCAGCTCAATATGAGGAGGAGCTTCATGATGGAGAAGAGAAGGTTAAGGGGTGACATCATGCCTACGTTTAAATCTTGGCTAGGCCTATAGGTTTATAAACTGGTATACATACATTACAGAGGCATAGGACAGATTTAGCTTTCTTGAGTATTACAAAAAGGAGAAGGGAAGTAACCAATATAAGGCTTTACAAAAGGAAAACTTTCCCCTTTATTTGGGGAGATATTTAGAATTCTGTAAGTTAATGTTCTTATAAAACAAAGGAGAGGTCAAAACCAAACAAAATGGCGGTATATTTCCAAATACAACAGAAAAAGTGTCAGTCGCGATGATTTGGCTTCGAGATTTGAAGCGAGAGCAAAATCAATCACTTTTACTTCTATCCCGCCTTTTGTCGGGACAATCGAAGCGGCGTCCAAAGATTAAAATATATATTCAAAAAATGGTAACACAAGATCTATCCCTCTTTGGTTTAAATGAAACGGATTTGGAGGTCTTTCTATTGCTCTGTATTGGCGTGTGTAGTTGTTTTTGCAGGTGTACCTTCATTTATTTTTATTTAATGATATTTAAAACACGTATAAACAAAATTATACAAACAAATTATACATACATACCCAAAATGATCACTGACCAAAACAGAGACACTCCTACGCAAACGCATCTATAAAGCATGACTTCCAAGCGTTATAGTTATTGCTAATAAATGTTTCCTAACCTGACTTTGAATATTCACAAATTATCCCTTTACTCTATCCAATCAATTTTTAATTTCCCGGTAAATTTCCTTATAAACAATCTATCCCATAGTGGCTTTATCAACTAACTTCGATAAACCTACCCTCGGGTCTATATATAGCTTAACCAATTTCCTTATATACGAAAGACTAACCATTAAATAGGCCAGAAATATCCAATAGTCAAAATTCTATAGGTTAACTTTTATCCCCTTCTTATCCGTCTAAATAATACAAGACCTTGACACTTTATTTTTTTAAAAGTTACCCCCCTCCAAAATAAACCCCACAAGAGACCTTATGTGCGCATTGTAACGGATTCATGTTTTATTTTACACAACGTTAAAATTTAAAATTATATACTTTTAAACATTACAGGACAGTATTTACAAGGCAGTATTTTAACAGTGGGTCATTTCAACATCATTTTCTATTTTCACAGGCTGTACCCCACCTTGAAGCCTAATAAGGAGGATTGATGCCCTGGGGTTCAGGCGGGAGAAATGGGAATCACCACTAGGCCTGAAGACCCCTCTCTATCTCTCTCTTCTTTCCTCCTTCTAGGGCGCATGTCTTCAATGAACATCCCACCGTTGCTGATTTTGGCAGCCTTTACACCCTTTACCCTTCTAGAGAGGGAAATTATTTTGTGAAGGTGAGGGGGGGATTCTTGGAAGAATTGGGGTTTTAATGTAATTTTTAGTCTTGTGAGCCGCTTTGGGTCCCTTTCGGGGAGAAAGGCGGCATAGAAACAAAACAGAAATGAATGCATAATCAAGTAAGACTTGAAGGCACAAACACACACACACAACAAAAGGCACAGGTTTACCTTGCCTCTTTGGTTTCTTATATACAGCTTTCTTGCAATGAGGTTTTCCTGGGGACAGTGCCCAAATTCCCCAGAAGAAGGCCCTTCCTCAGAGGGTCGGCTCCCTATGTTCCCTGCGTCTGGCCCACGGCTGCGACCACCCTCTGATCCAGATGATGGAGAAGGTGGGAAACCACGGGGAAATCCCAAAAGGTAAAGCAATGGCAACCTTCACGCAGACTGCAAGGATTCTATGGTTGCTGAAAGGCTATGCCTAGAGAAACCATAGCATCGTTGCCGTTTGCGTGGTTGGGAGTGTTTTCTCTCTCTCCGAATGTCATCTTAGGTAGATGCCAGGGCCGGGAGGGCCTGGTTTGGCTGATATGCCAAGTGTGGCCCTTCCTAGAATCAGGGCACCTAAAGATGGGTAGCGCATGCGCTGTGAACCTCAAGGCAATACCTTGCACTACCTTTCTAGCAAGTCCAGAAACTACAGCCGGTTCATACTATGGCATCCAGACAGAATCACTGGGTAATACTTGCCCATAGAGAATCATTGGGGAATATTTGCCCATAGAGAATCATTGGAGGATATTTGCCCATAGAGAATCATTGGAGGATATTTGCCCATAGGGAATCATTGGGGAATATTTGCCCATAGAGAATCATTGGGGAATATTTGCCCATAGAGAATCATTGAGGAATATTTGCCCATAGAGAATCATTGGGGAATATTTGCCCATAGAGAATCATTGGGGAATATTTTCCCATAGAGAATCATTGGGGAATATTTTCCCATAGAGAATCATTGGGGAATATTTGCCCATAGAGAATCATTGGGGAATATTTGCCCATAGAGAATCATTGGGGAATATTTGCCCATAGAGAATCATTGGGGAATATTTGCCCATAGGGAATCATTGGGGAATATTTGCCCATAGAGAATCATTGGGGAATATTTGCCCATAGAGAATCATTGAGGAATATTTGCCCATAGAGAATCATTGGGGAATATTTGCCCATAGAGAATCATTGGGGAATATTTTCCCATAGGGAATCATTGGGGAATATTTGCCCATAGAGAATCATTGGAGGATATTTGCCCATAGGGAATCATTGGGGAATATTTGCCCATAGAGAATCATTGGGGAATATTTGCCCATAGGGAATCATTGGGGAATATTTGCCCATAGAGCATCATTCGGGAATATTTGCCCATAGGGAATCATTGGGGAATATTTGCCCATAGAGAATCATTGAGGAATATTTGCCCATAGAGAATCATTGGGGAATATTTGCCCATAGAGCATCATTGGGGAATATTTGCCCATAGGGAATCATTGGGGAATATTTGCCCATAGGGAATCATTGGGGAATATTTGCCCATAGGGAATCATTGAGGAATATTTGCCCATAGAGCATCATTCGGGAATATTTGCCCATAGGGAATCATTGGGGAATATTTGCCCATAGAGCATCATTCGGGAATATTTGCCCATAGGGAATCATTGGGGAATATTTGCCCATAGGGAATCATTGGAGAATATTTGCCCATAGGGAATCATTGGGGAATATTTGCCCATAGGGAATCATTGGGGAATATTTGCCCATAGGGAATCATTGGAGAATATTTGCCCATAGAGAATCATTGGAGAATATTTTCCCATAGAGAATCGTCTGTTATCCCCTCTGTTGTAAACCGCTCGGATTCCCAGTGATTGGGCGGTATATAAATAAATTATATTATTATTATTATTATTATTATTATTATTATTATTATTATTATTGCCCATAGGGAATCTTTGGGGAACTCTGCTCTGCATCAGGAATAAGGGAAATTCCTGGCCTGGGTTTCTGTCAGGATAAATGGCAGTCACCACTAGGCATGAAGACCCTTCTCTCACTCTCTCCTCTTTCGTCCTTTTAGGGCCCGTGTGTTCAAATATGGACGAACATCCCACCATCCCCAGTTTTTGCAGCATTGCCCTTTATCGCTGCTCAGAGGGGAACTATTTTGTTAACTTTTATTTTTATTGGCTTTTTCTTTTACAACCCTCTTTACAAGAAGCGTCTTATAGACATACATTTATGTTCTTTTCCTTGTCCTCTCCCTATCCCTCCCTTTCCTCCCACCTCTGGAGTCCACCAGTCAGATGCCTGTGGCCACATCCACCACCACAGAGCCACCTATGGAGTCTACTGGCCAGCCTATGGGTACATCCACTGCCACAGAGCCACCTCTGGAGTCTACCAGTGAGACGCCTGTGGCCACATCCACCACTACAGAGCCACCTATGGAGTCTACTGGCCAGCCTATGGGTACATCCACTGCCACAGAGCCACCTCTGGAGTCCACCAGTCAGACGTCCGTGGCCACATCCACCACCACAGAGCCACCTATGGAGTCTACTGGCCAGCCTGTGGCTACATCCACTGCCACAGAGCCACTATGGAGTCCACCAGCCAGACGCCTGTGGCTACATCCTTCACCACGAAGACACCTATGGAGTCTACTGGCCAGCCTGTGGCTACATCCACTGCCACAGAGCCACTATGGAGTCCACCAGCCAGACGCCTGTGGCTACGTCCTTCACCACGAAGACACCTGTGGAGTCTACTGGCCAGCCTGTGGCTACATCCACTGCCACAGAGCCACTATCGAGTCCACCAGCCAGACGCCTGTGGCTACGTCCTTCACCACGAAGACACCTATGGAGTCTACTGGCCAGCCTGTGGCTACATCCACTGCCACAGAGCCACTATGGAGTCCACCAGCCAGACGCCTGTGGCTACGTCCTTCACCACGAAGACACCTGTGGAGTCTACTGGCCAGCCTGTGGCTACATCCACTGCCACAGAGCCACTATGGAGTCCACCAGCCAGACGCCTGTGGCTACGTCCTTCACCACGAAGACACCTATGGAGTCTACTGGCCAGCCTGTGGCTACATCCACTGCCACAGAGCCACTATGGAGTCCACCAGCCAGACGCCTGTGGCTACGTCCTTCACCACGAAGACACCTATGGAGTCTACTGGCCAGCCTGTGGCTACATCCACTGCCACAGAGCCACTATGGAGTCCACCAGCCAGACGCCTGTGGCTACGTCCTTCACCACGAAGACACCTATGGAGTCTACTGGCCAGCCTGTAGCTACATCCACTGCCACAGAGCCACTATGGAGTCCACCAGCCAGACGCCTGTGGCTACGTCCTTCACCACGAAGACACCTATGGAGTCTACTGGCCAGCCTGTGGCTACATCCACTGCCACAGAGCCACTATGGAGTCCACCAGCCAGACGCCTGTGGCTACGTCCTTCACGACAGAGACACCAGTGGAGTCCACCAGTTAGACGCCCGTGGCTACGTCCTTCACCACGAAGACACCTGTGGAGTCTACTGGCCAGCCTGTGGCTACATCCACTGCCACAGAGCCACCTATGGAGTCTACTGGCCAGCCTGTGGCTACATCCACTGCCACAGAGCCACTATGAAGTCCACCAGCCAGACGCCTGTGGCTACGTCCTTCACCACGAAGACACCTGTGGAGTCTACTGGCCAGCCTGTGGCTACATCCACTGCCACAGAGCCACTATGGAGTCCACCAGCCAGACGCCCGTGGCCACATCCACCACCACACAGCCACCTATGGAGTCTACTGGCCAGCCTGTGGCTACATCCACTGCCACAGAGCCACCTATGGAGTCTACTGGCCAGCCTGTGGCTACATCCACTGCCACAGAGCCACTATGGAGTCCACCAGCCAGACGCCTGTGGCCACATCCACCACCACAGAGCCAACGCCAGAATCTGTCGGTCAGCCTTCTACAACTGTGGCTACCCCTACCACTCCGCCGCCAACTCTGGAGCCTGTGCAAGAAGGTGCCAGCACTGAAAGCCACACCATCATCATGCCAGGAACCAGCACCACAGCATCTCTTCCCCAGCAGCCGGGGACTGAAGCAACCAAGACCAAGCCCTTGACGGACTTATTATTGGAGTCTGTGCTGGAGCTTCTGGTCCCCAGTGCTGCCAGGCCAAAAAATAAAATGCCTGTTGGGGAAAGTTATCTCTTCGGAGACCGCGCCGCCTGTGGAGCATGCTCAACCCACCTCCGCTTCAACATCAGTGGTTCCCGAGATTTCCACCGCAACAGGATCTGTTGTTCCCAAGCGGACCAGCACCACGGCATAATCATCCACCCAGTCCACTACCATGTCCTCTGTTACCAACGGCAGTACTGTGCTGGACATCTAATAACATATGACACCCAGCAACCAATGATATCTTTATTGGACCACCCAAAATGCCCAGTGTGCATGTTGCATGCTTTTATTATTTATTTATTTAGAATATAGTGTTTTAACTGTGGGTTTCTGTGTTTTTCATTGTGTTTTCTATTTTAATGTGCTGTATCTAGGATTGGTGTCACGCAGTGCATAACTTAGGGTGTCTCACACACAAACACGCACCATGGATCTCCTCCCATAGCAGACCACACCAAATCCTTAGCAATGTCTTTTTATGCTACATGGCATGTGCAGAATGCACCTTTGCAGTAATTCAATGGATTGCTCCCCAAATACTGTGAGTATTCCTTACCTACGGCATATATTGTATAAACTCGATTATAGATCGACTTCATAAGTCAAGGGCATGAAACAAAGGATGTAAAGCAGTGGTTCTCAACTGTCCTAATGCTGCGACCTTTTAAGACAGTTCCTCATGTTGTGGTGACCCCACGGATAGAGGAGCAGTACCTTGGTTCCTATGACCATCAGAAATATGTGTTTTCCGATGGTCTTAGGCAGACCCTGTGAAAGGGGTCGCAACCCACAGGTTGAGAAACGCTGATGTAAAGGATGAGGCAAAGGGAAATGATGCCAAAGAAAAGTCTCTCAGGCGTAACTGTGCTCATACTAAAGGCTGGATAGACGAGAGAGTAGAGGGATCCCTGCCTCTTTTTGGTGCTTCCAGGATGGACAAAGCTAGTGAAGGCGAACCTATGGCACGCATGCCAGCGGTGGCACTCAGAGCCCTCTCTGTGGGCACACATGCTGTTGCCCCAGCACAGACTTTGCCAGAGTTTGTAACTAGAAAGCCAGAGGGACGTGGCACTTTGCGATAAATAAGTTGCTTTTGGGTTGTTCAAACATGGACGAACATCCCACCTTCCCCAGTTTTTGCAGCATTGCCCTTTATCGCTGCTCAGAGGGGAACTATTTTATCAAGTGAGGGGGGAAATTCTTGGAAGAATGATGATTTTAATTGGTTTTTAAATTCTTATAGCAAAAAATTTAAAACATTTTAATCTTTTGACCACTTTGGGTCCTTTTCTGGGATAAAGGCAACATACAAATGAAATGAAATGAAATGACATAAGCAAAAACAACCAAGAAGGGCAACACTTGATTGAGAGATTGCCTGTTGACAGTCATTGAGAAAGACTTGCCCATAGGAAACCATGGAAAAATAGTTGCCCATAGAGAATCATTGGGGAATGCCTGCCCATAGGAAATCATTGGGGAAGACTTGCCCATTGATCTATTTTTCCTTGACTTGCAAAAAGCCTTCTATTCAGTCAGATGGGAAAGTATATTGAAGATATTAGATAGAATGAGTATAGGAAGTAACCTTCAGAAAAGCATAGAAGGAATTTATAAAGATCATAAAGCAAAAATTGATATTAATGGGGAAAAATCTTGATTAAGAAGATAAACAAAGACAAAATTTGAAAGGCCTAAAAATTTTAAAAACTGAGTATGAAGTAAAGGCCTCTCTCTGCTGATGATTTGATAGTAAATTTAGAGAAGCCCCTGGACGGTGCAGGAAATCTAATGGACATATTGGAAGATTTTGGTAGGATTAGTGGTTGCAACGTTACTTTGAATGCATTTTCTGCAAAGTTTTATCCCTTGTTTAAACTTAAACAGCTGGACTGTCCATTTTGTCTTTGTTTTAAATGCTGTTTCATCCTATTGTGGTCCCTTTTACTCAGGGACAGCAGCCCAGCCCAGGAGGAGTACTCAGGAGGAGGACCAGAGTCTCTGGCCCCACAACTTCTCTTTGTGGCTTGGGGTAAGTGGGCATGTTCCTTTCCCCTCTGACTTGGGGGGCAGGGTCCGCAAGGGGCCCGTTCGGCCCAAGGGAAGGGCTTGGGCACGCCGCCTCCTAGGCTCCTTCGCGGCCCTTGCAGCCCTAGTGGCTAGAGGGCTATTCTTGATATGTTTTTTTAAACTCTAGGGGATGATGGAGATGAAGATAGGAATTCTGGGTTCGTAAGTGGAGGCGGGAGAGAAGAAAAGTAAATAGATTAGATAGGGAGAATGCTGTGGAGTCTACTGGTCAGACTGTGGCTACATCCACTGCCACAGAGCCACCTATGGAGTCTACTGGCCAGCCTGTGGCTACATCCACTGCCACAGAGCTACGTCTGGAGTCCACCAGTCAGACGCCCGTGGCCACATCCACCACCACACAGCCACCTATGGAGTCTACTGGCCAGCCTGTGGCTACATCCACTGCCACAGAGCCACCTCTGGAGTCCACCAGTCAGACGCCCGTGGCCACATCCACCACCACACAGCCACCTATGGAGTCTACTGGCCAGCCTGTGGCTACATCCACTGCCACAGAGCCACCTCTGGAGTCCACCAGTCAGACGCCCGTGGCCACATCCACCACCACACAGCCACCTATGGAGTCTACTGGCCAGCCTGTGGCTACATCCACTGCCACAGAGCCACTATGGAGTCTACTGGCCAGCCTGTGGCTACATCCACCACCACAGAGCCACCTATGGAGTCTACTGGCCAGCCTGTGGCTACATCCACTGCCACAGAGCCACCTATGGAGTCTACTGGCCAGCCTGTGGCTACATCCACTGCCACAGAGCCACTATGGAGTCCACCAGCCAGACGCCTGTGGCTACGTCCTTCACCACGAAGACACCTATGGAGTCTACTGGCCAGCCTGTGGCTACATCCACTGCCACAGAGCCACTATGGAGTCCACCAGCCAGACGCCTGTGGCTACGTCCTTCACCACGAAGACACCTATGGAGTCTACTGGCCAGCCTGTGGCTACATCCACTGCCACAGAGCCACTATGGAGTCCACCAGCCAGACGCCTGTGGCTACGTCCTTCACGACAGAGACACCAGTGGAGTCCACCAGTTAGACGCCCGTGGCTACGTCCTTCACCACGAAGACACCTGTGGAGTCTACTGGCCAGCCTGTGGCTACATCCACTGCCACAGAGCCACTATGGAGTCCACCAGCCAGACGCCCGTGGCCACATCCACCACCACACAGCCACCTATGGAGTCTACTGGCCAGCCTGTGGCTACATCCACTGCCACAGAGCCACCTATGGAGTCTACTGGCCAGCCTGTGGCTACATCCACTGCCACAGAGCCACTATGGAGTCCACCAGCCAGACGCCTGTGGCCACATCCACCAGCACAGAGCCAACGCCAGAATCTGTCGGTCAGCCTTCTACAACTGTGGCTACCCCCACCACTCCGCCGCCAACTCTGGAGCCTGTGCAAGAAGGTGCCAGCACTGAAAGCCACACCATCATCATGCCAGGAACCAGCACCACAGCATCTATTCCCCAGCAGCCGGGGACTGAAGCAACCAAGACCAAGCCCTTGACGGACTTATTATTGGAGTCTGTGCTGGAGCTTCTGGTCCCCAGTGCTGCCAGGCCAAAAAATAAAATGCCTGTTGGGGAAAGTTATCTCTTCGGAGACCGCGCCGCCTGTGGAGCATGCTCAACCCACCTCCGCTTCAACATCAGTGGTTCCCGAGATTTCCACCGCAACAGGATCTGTTGTTCCCAAGCGGACCAGCACCACGGCATAATCATCCGCCCAGTCCACTACCATGTCCTCTGTTACCAACGGCAGTACTGTGCTGGACATCTAATAACATATGACACCCAGCAACCAATGATATCTTTATTGGACCACCCAAAATGCCCAGTATGCATGTTGCATGCTTTTATTGTTTATTTATTTATATATTTAGAATATAGTGTTTTAACTGTGGGTTTCTGTGTTTTTCATTGTGTTTTCTATTTTAATGTGCTGTATCCAGGATTGGTGTCACTCAGTGCGTAACTTAGGGTGTCTCACACACAAACACGCACCATGGATCTCCTCCCATAGCAGACCACACCAAATCCTTAGCAATGTCTTTTTATGCTACATGGCATGTGCAGAATGCACCTTTGCAGTAATTCAATGGATTGCTCCCCAAATACTGTGAGTATTCCTTACCTACGGCATATATTGTATAAACTCGATTATAGATCGACTTCATAAGTCAAGGGCATGAAACAAAGGATGTAAAGCAGTGGTTCTCAACTGTCCTAATGCTGCGACCTTTTAAGACAGTTCCTCATGTTGTGGTGACCCCACGGATAGAGGAGCAGTACCTTGGTTCCTATGACCATCAGAAATATGTGTTTTCCGATGGTCTTAGGCAGACCCTGTGAAAGGGGTCGCAACCCACAGGTTGAGAAACGCTGATGTAAAGGATGAGGCAAAGGGAAATGATGCCAAAGAAAAGTCTCTCAGGCGTAACTGTGCTCATACTAAAGGCTGGATAGACGAGAGAGTAGAGGGATCCCTGCCTCTTTTTGGTGCTTCCAGGATGGACAAAGCTAGTGAAGGCGAACCTATGGCACGCATGCCAGCGGTGGCACTCAGAGCCCTCTCTGTGGGCACACATGCTGTTGCCCCAGCACAGACTTTGCCAGAGTTTGTAACTAGAAAGCCAGAGGGACGTGGCACTTTGCGATAAATAAGTTGCTTTTGGGTTGTTCAAACATGGACGAACATCCCACCTTCCCCAGTTTTTGCAGCATTGCCCTTTATCGCTGCTCAGAGGGGAACTATTTTATCAAGTGAGGGGGGAAATTCTTGGAAGAATGATGATTTTAATTGGTTTTTAAATTCTTATAGCAAAAAATTTAAAACATTTTAATCTTTTGACCACTTTGGGTCCTTTTCTGGGATAAAGGCAACATACAAATGAAATGAAATGAAATGACATAAGCAAAAACAACCAAGAAGGGCAACACTTGATTGAGAGATTGCCTGTTGACAGTCATTGAGAAAGACTTGCCCATAGGAAACCATGGAAAAATAGTTGCCCATAGAGAATCATTGGGGAATGCCTGCCCATAGGAAATCATTGGGGAAGACTTGCCCATTGATCTATTTTTCCTTGACTTGCAAAAAGCCTTCTATTCAGTCAGATGGGAAAGTATATTGAAGATATTAGATAGAATGAGTATAGGAAGTAACCTTCAGAAAAGCATAGAAGGAATTTATAAAGATCATAAAGCAAAAATTGATATTAATGGGGAAAAATCTTGATTAAGAAGATAAACAAAGACAAAATTTGAAAGGCCTAAAAATTTTAAAAACTGAGTATGAAGTAAAGGCCTCTCTCTGCTGATGATTTGATAGTAAATTTAGAGAAGCCCCTGGACGGTGCAGGAAATCTAATGGACATATTGGAAGATTTTGGTAGGATTAGTGGTTGCAACGTTACTTTGAATGCATTTTCTGCAAAGTTTTATCAGCTTGTTTAAACTTAAACGGCTGGATTGTCCATTTTGTCTTTGTTTTAAATGCTGTTTCATCCTATTGTGGTCCCTTTTACTCAGGGACAGCAGCCCAGCCCAGGAGGAGTACTCAGGAGGAGGACCAGAGTCTCTGGCCCCACAACTTCTCTTTGTGGCTTGGGGTAAGTGGGCATGTTCCTTTCCCCTCTGACTTGGGGGGCAGGGTCCGCAAGGGGCCCGTTCGGCCCAAGGGAAGGGCTTGGGCACGCCGCCTCCCAGGCTCCTTCGCGGCCCTTGCAGCCCTAGTGGCTAGAGGGCTATTCTTGATATGTTTTTTTAAACTCTAGGGGATGATGGAGATGAAGATAGGAATTCTGGGTTCGTAAGTGGAGGCGGGAGAGAAGAAAAGTAAATAGATTAGATAGGGAGAATGCTGTGGAGTCTACTGGTCAGCCTGTGGCTACGTCCACCAACACAGAGCCACCTGTGGAGTCCACCAGTCAGACACCCATGGCTACGTCCTTCCCCACAAAGACACCTGTGGAGTCTACTGGTCAGCCTGTGGTTGCGTCCACCAACACAGAGCCACCTGTGGAGTCCACCAGTCAGGCGCCTGTGGCTACGTCTTTCATCACAAAGTCACCTGTGGAGTCCACCAGTCAGACACCCATGGCTACGTCCTTCACCACAAAGACACCTGTGGAGTCTACTGGTCAGCCTGTGGCTACGTCCACCAACACAGAGCCACCTGTGGAGTCCACCAGCCAGACGCCTGTGGCTACGTCTTTCATCACAAAGACACATGTGGAGTCCACCAGTCAGACACCCATGGCTACGTCCTTCACCACAGAGACACGTGTGGAGTCTACTGGTCAGACTGTGGCTACATCCACTGCCACAGAGCCACCTATGGAGTCTACTGGCCAGCCTGTGGCTACATCCACCGCCACAGAGCCACCTCTGGAGTCCACCAGTCAGACGCCCGTGGCCACATCCACCACCACACAGCCACCTATGGAGTCTACTGGGCATCCTGTGGCTACATCCACTGCCACAGAGCCACCTATGGAGTCAATGAGGACCAGCCCTCCCTTCAGCCACCATCTGGGAGAGAGAGGCAGGCGAGCTCCAACTGCCTTCCTTGAAGAGGACTAGCCCTCCCTTCAGCCACCATCTGGGAGAGAGAGGCAGGCGAGCTCCAACTGCCTTCTTTGAAGAGGACCAGCCCTCCCTTCAGCCACCATCTGGAAGGGGAGAGAGGCAGGCGAGCTCCACCAGGCCTGCCTGAAAGAAGCAGAGCCCTCCCTCCGGTCCATCTGCCTTGGTCCAGGCCTCAGAGGGAGAGAAGAATGCTGGACCTGATCCCCTCCCCCCTCACCATTCCCTTCTCCTTTTGTGTCGTGTCTTTTAGATTGTAAGCTTGCGGGCAGGGAACTGTCTGGTTACAAATAATAATAAATGTAAGCCGCCCTGATAGCCATTAGGGCTGAAGGGCGGGATATAAATACCTAAATAAATAAATAATAAATACTGGCCAGCCTGTGGCTACATCCACTGCCACAGAGCCACTATGGAGTCCACCAGCCAGACGCCTGTGGCTACGTCCTTCACAACGAAGACACCTATGGAGTCTACTGGCCAGCCTGTGGCTACATCCACTGCCACAGAGCCACTATGGAGTCCACCAGCCAGACGCCTGTGGCTACGTCCTTCACCACGAAGACACCTATGGAGTCTACTGGCCAGCCTGTGGCTACATCCACTGCCACAGAGCCACTATGGAGTCCACCAGCCAGACGCCTGTGGCTACGTCCTTCACCACGAAGACACCTATGGAGTCTACTGGCCAGCCTGTGGCTACATCCACTGCCACAGAGCCACTATGGAGTCCACCAGCCAGACGCCTGTGGCTACGTCCTTCACGACAGAGACACCAGTGGAGTCCACCAGTTAGACGCCCGTGGCTACGTCCTTCACCACGAAGACACCTGTGGAGTCTACTGGCCAGCCTGTGGCTACATCCACTGCCACAGAGCCACTATGGAGTCCACCAGCCAGACGCCTGTGGCTACGTCCTTCACCACGAAGACACCTATGGAGTCTACTGGCCAGCCTGTGGCTACATCCACTGCCACAGAGCCACTATGGAGTCCACCAGCCAGACGCCTGTGGCTACGTCCTTCACCACGAAGACACCTATGGAGTCTACTGGCCAGCCTGTGGCTACATCCACTGCCACAGAGCCACTATGGAGTCCACCAGCCAGACGCCTGTGGCTACGTCCTTCACCACGAAGACACCTATGGAGTCTACTGGCCAGCCTGTGGCTACATCCACTGCCACAGAGCCACTATGGAGTCCACCAGCCAGACGCCTGTGGCTACGTCCTTCACGACAGAGACACCAGTGGAGTCCACCAGTTAGACGCCCGTGGCTACGTCCTTCACCACGAAGACACCTGTGGAGTCTACTGGCCAGCCTGTGGCTACGTCCACCAACACAGAGCCACCTGTGGAGTCCACCAGTCAGGCGCCTGTGGCTACGTCTTTCATCACAAAGACACATGTGGAGTCCACCAGTCAGACACCCATGGCTACGTCCTTCCCCACAAAGACACCTGTGGAGTCTACTGGTCAGCCTGTGGCTACGTCCACCAACACAGAGCCACCTGTGGAGTCCACCAGCCAGACGCCTGTGGCTACGTCTTTCATCACAAAGTCACCTGTGGAGTCCACCAGTCAGACACCCATGGCTACGTCCTTCCCCACAAAGACACCTGTGGAGTCTACTGGTCAGCCTGTGGTTACGTCCACCAACACAGAGCCACCTGTGGAGTCCACCAGCCAGATGCCTGTGGCTACGTCTTTCATCACAAAGACACATGTGGAGTCCACCAGTCAGACACCCATGGCTACGTCCTTCACCACAAAGACACCTGTGGAGTCTACTGGTCAGCCTGTGGTTACGTCCACCAACACAGAGCCACCTGTGGAGTCCACCAGTCAGGCGCCTGTGGCTACGTCTTTCATCACAAAGACACATGTGGAGTCCACCAGTCAGACACCCATGGCTACGTCCTTCCCCACAAAGACACCTGTGGAGTCTACTGGTCAGCCTGTGTCTACGTCCACCAACACAGAGCCACCTGTGGAGTCCACCAGTCAGGCGCCTGTGGCTACGTCTTTCATCACAAAGACATATGTGGAGTCCACCAGTCAGACACCCATGGCTACGTCCTTCCCCACAAAGACACCTGTGGAGTCTACTGGTCAGCCTGTGGCTACGTCCACCAACACAGAGCCACCTGTGGAGTCCACCAGCCAGACGCCTGTGGCTACGTCTTTCATCACAAAGTCACCTGTGGAGTCCACCAGTCAGACACCCATGGCTACGTCCTTCACCACAGAGACACGTGTGGAGTCTACTGGTCAGCCTGTGGCCACGTCCACCGCCACAGAGCCACCTCCGGAGTCCGTCGGCCAGTCTTCTACAACTGTGGCTACCCCCACCACTCCGCCGCCAACTCTGGAGCCTGTCCAAGAAGGTGCCAGCACTGAAGGCCACACCATCATCATGCCAGGAACCAGCACCACAGCATCTCTTCCCCAGCAGCCGGGGACTGAAGCAACCAAGACCAAGCCCTTGACGGACTTATTATTAGCGTCTGTGCTGGAGCTTCTGGTCCCCAGTGCTGCCAGGCCAAAAATACAACGTCTGTTGGGGAAAGTAATCTCTTCAGAGACCGCGCCACCTGTGGAGCATGCTTCAACAAGGACTACAGCAGTTCCTGAGATTTCCACCACCACAGCTGCTACCACAACAGGATCTGTTGTTCCCAAGCTGACCAGCACCACAGCAAGTAAATAGATTAGATAGGGAGAATGCTGCTTTGAAGGAAGAGAATTCGTGATTAAGAGCAGAGTGTGACAGGCATATCCCATGTGGAACGGGCCCAGTGACGAAGCAGAGGGAAGAGGGCCATTTCCTTTGGCGCCAAGGAGGAGGAGGAGGAGGAGGAAGTGAGTGACTATTTTCAATACTTTCCCCCTTGTGTGTTTTTACTATTTCCCCCTGTGTATTTTTATTTATTATTCTGTCTAGGAATAATGCCAAAATGTCCTCCATTTTGATCATGCCTAAGAAACATGCATTTATATTAACATTTTTAAAAAAAAAAATCATCAAATTTTTTGCATGTCCTCCATTTTAAAAAAATATGTCCTACATTTGAAAATGTTATCCTATCCTACATTTGTCCTACTTGTCCCGGTTTGGAGGTCCTGACTTATGGCAACCCTAGTCTTCTCCCATCAAGAACCTATGCATATACACCGTAGAATCTTCCTGGAGAAGACAGAAATATTTGGCCAGATGTTGGTGGACTGCAACTCCCATCATTCCTTCCGTTGGCTCTGTTGGCTAGCCTGATGGGAGATGGTGTCCAACCAGGTCTGGAGGGCTGAGCGTTCCCCGTCCCAGACACCAATTTTCTCATAGATCTAGCTTAGTGTAGACTAGTGGTTTAGGCAACAATTCTGGAGGCAAGAGTTCAATCGTTGGCTCGCCCATAAAATCCACCTTGGGCAAGTCACACTCTCTCAGCCTCAGGGGAAGGCAAGGGCAAACCTTCGCTGAGCAAATCCTGCCAAGAAACCTCTCTGATAGCTTTGGTTTAAGGCTGCCTTAAGTCAGAAACGACTTGAAGGAGCACGGCCACCGCAACAAGGTGAACCTAGCAAGCTTCTTCTAGCTCTTTCCTCATGAGGCATGGTTTCCAGGCCCTACTTGCCCATAGGAAATCATTGGGGGATACATGCCCATAGGCTGCCAGGCCAAAAATACAACATCTGTTGGGGAAAGTAATCTCTTTGGAGACCGCGCCACCTGGGGAACATGGTCAACCGACCTCTGCTTCAACAACGACTACAGCAGTTCCTGAGATTTCCACCACAACAGGATCTGTTGTTCCCAAGCTGACCAGCACCACTGTTGCCCCCACCGCAGCGCAATCCTCTGCCCAGTCCACCACCATGTCCTCTGTTACCACTGGTGGTACCCATGCTGGACATCTAGTAACATAGGGTCACCATTCTGGCAGAAGTTCTACCTGATATGTTCCTGCCTTTCAGCCAACTGAGAAAAGAGTATAGGAATCTCCCCTTGCATTTCCAGAAAGCCAAACAAACTCTGTATTTCTTTTTAGATGGTTCCTTGCCCAGGTGAGAAATCATTGGGGGATACATGCCCATAGGAAATCATTGGGGAATATTTGCCTACACGGAATCATTGGAGAATACTTGCCCATAGGGAATTATTGGGGAATATAGCCATACCAACCAAAATGCAGAGTATGCATGATTCCCCTAGTTGCCCCACGGCCAGAATGAGGAGGAGGCCAGCTGGCCAAAGATACCCCTCCGTACCATCTGAACCGAGAAGGGAAAGAGCAACATGCAAATTGTTTTTCTCTCCCCAAATTGTTTTCCTCTCCCCAGTCCACCAACACGACCTCTGCCACCACCAGCAGCACCCATGCTGGACATAGAGAATAGGGTAGACCTATTGTGTCAGGCTGTGGTCCTAATTTAATCCAGCCCCCCAATGGCCTTGCTTTGGCAGATGGACATGGCACGGACCAAGCGGAGACAACACCAGTCAACACCTTGACTTCTCTGACTCCTGGGATAACTTCTCCTGGAGACACTGGCTGCTTCAGTCCACCACCACCACCATGTCCTCTGTAAGACAGCTGTTACTATGTTGTGCTATGTTGTGTTGCATTATCGTATTTTTGTATTGTTGTAATTGTATTGTATTGTAGTATTTTATTGTTTAAGGAAAGCTATTAAAAGTTACGAGTTACTAACTTGAAGGTATCCTTTGCTTATCTCACTGCGGCATGACGCCTAGTCTAGCCTGATATCACAATGTTCCGCCTCATCTTTTCAACAAGGATGAGTAGACCTTTTCTCATTGTCCCACTTTAGTACTAAGCCTGGGTAACATAAGCCGAAACACTGGAGTTGCAGAGCCTAATGTTATACCCACCCAACCATTTGCTATTTTGTAAGTTAAGCTCGAGCAAGTCCAAAATGGGGGTGGCTCTGATACCCATGAAGAGCGTCTTAGGGAGCTGGGTGTGTTTAGCCTGGAGAAGAGAAGGTTTAGGGGTGACATGATAGGTATGTCTAAATATTTGAAAGAATGTCCTATTGAGGAGGGAACAAGCTCGCCTCAAGGTTGCTATAAGCAAGGAAGGATCTGAAAGCACACAACAGAGGTGTTAGAAGGCCTGGTCCGAGGGACCTGCAATGAGCTTCCACTCTGTCTACTTACTGTAGTCCCCTCTGTGATGCAAATTGATCCTCTTTGGGATCTTGTTCTCTTCCCTCAACTCCCTCAGAGCTAGAGATATGGCTAGATCAGAACACCGCCCTGAGTAACTTTTCTATCTTAGGATGGAGGGCCTATGATACAGACAAGGCTGCATCTCCATTGCTTTTTCACCTTTGCATCTTTTTTTTTTTTTGAGGTGTGTGTGTGTTTAATAATGTTTTTTCCCCTCCACATTCAATAAAATAAACTCCCAAATTTTTTAATCTCAGTGTCCGTTTATGGGAAAAGCAAAAGGCTTTAAAGCAAGACCAGCCTGTTCAGAAAGCTTCTTCGTGTTCCGTTTTACAAACAAAATCATTGCAGGGCCACACTATTGTTAAATATACTATATCTACACAGACCTTTAAATATACCACTTGATTTGGGTCTCCAAGAGAGGCTCTACAATAAACATGACATATGACTACAGCCTCTATTCTGCTCCGGTCAGGCCCCACCTGGAAGACTGTGTCCAGTTCTGGGCACCACAATTCAAAATGGATGTGGAGAAACTAGAGCATGTCCATAGGAGGGTGACTAAAATGGTGAAGGGTCGGAAAACTATAAAGCTCTATGAGGAAAGACTCAGGGAGCTGGGGATGTTCAGCCTGGGGAAGAGATAGTTAAAAGGTGATATGTTTGCCCTGTTTAAATATTTGAAAGGATGCCATATTGAGGAGGGAACAAGCTTATTTTCTGCTGCTCCAGAGACTAGGACCGAGAGCAATGGATGCAAGCTACAGGAAAAGAGATTCCACCTCAACATTAGGAAGACCTTCATGACAGTAAGGGCTGTTCGACAGTGGAACAAACTCCCTCCGAGTATTGTGGAGTCTCCTTCCTTAGAGGTCTTTAAATAGAAGCTGGTGGCCATATTTTGGGGATGCTTTGATTGAGATTTCCTGCATGGCAGAATGGGGTTGGACTGGATGGCCCTTGAGGTCTCTTCCAACTCTATGATTCTAGGACACCTTTGCATCTTAATGCTGTTTTGACACCGCTTTAACAACCATGGTTCCCTGCTATGGGATTTGTGGTATTGTGAGGTACCGAGCCTTCTTTGTCAGAGAGCTTTGCTGCCACAACAAATGTCAGGATTCCACAGGCTGGAGCTAGAATTATTCAAATGCTGGAATACCAGAACTCTTGGGGGTCAAACTGGATTATTTCTGCCACGTGGCAGCAGCCCTAGTTTGCACATTGCCATAGAAAACCCTTAGAGTTGGGCACGTCATACAGAGGTGTGCACTTCCGACGCTAGCGGGTGGTTGTGCCATGCGCAGAACTAGCGTACCCCCTTTACTATACTGAGTCACACAGGATTGCAGCCCCAAGTGGACATTACAACCTGCTTAGGCACAACAACAACTCCGCTGGTATAGCCAACACCCCTCCCAGTTAAAAGGCCGTCAAAAGGAAACGCACAACGTTGACACAACAAGCCGGCCTCCCACAGCCACATCGCATTATGTCAACCCTCCTGTGTTTGTTTCAATTAGTCTGCTTTTCATTCAGGTCGGATTATCCATTTTGACACGGCGCAACAAGCTGCGAGTAATGACAAGTGACCTTAGAGGATGGAAGGGAGCAGTATTTATTTATTTATCATTACATGTGTATTCCGCCTCCCTGCCCCCAAATAATAGGAATCGAGGAAGATTTGAAATGATCAAAAATTATAGAGATTAAAAACTGTGGCTGGCATTCTTCTTGTGTCTCCTTCATGGATGCAAAACTGAGTTCTTTGGCATTGCTTTCCTTTGCTTCATCCTTTAGACCCTTTGTTACCTGCCCCTAAATTTTACCCTCGACTTATGCACGGGTCATATCAAAAATCCACAATTTTGGCCGCCAAATCTGTACTTTGACTTGTACATGAGGTTGACTTATAGTCGAGTATATATGGTAAATTCCAAATATGATGTTGCCATTGTATATAAGGGACACCATTTTACTATGCCATTGTATTTAATGGGACTTGAGCATCCAGGGATTTTGTCTTGGAACCAAACCCCAGCAGATACCAAAGGTCCACTGTATGAAGTTACCATGCCTTGATGTACAATGGGCAGCCATGCACAATGAGTGTTCATGCACATCGGAGCACTCCTTGATATGCGTCAGGGCATACTGGCTAAGGAGTCAGGCCTCATTCCCACTACCTTTTAAATCGGACCGTGAATCGGTCTGAACCGGTTCAAACAACCCTGGTTCCCACTTAATCTGAATCACTGAAGCGACTCAAAGGGGGGGGGGGGCATGCACCAGACCTATTTAATGTGCATCTTTTTGATGCTGATTTTTCCCCACATCTTTTCCACCAAATCGACTCAATGCAAGTGTGAATCGGAATCGATTCAAATTTCCCCTTCGTCTGGCTGGAACCAAATCATTTTGAATCGATTCATTGGTGAATGGGAGCCGCAAGTGGGTTATTTTGGAGGGGAAAAATACAATCGGGGCAAATGCAGCGGGAACCATGTTCCACTGTCAAATCGATCCATCGATTCAGATCGCACACTGATTTATCTGCAAGTGGGAATGGGGCCTTAGAGTACATCAAGTGCCTGAGAGCACATCTTTGCAATTCGTTTACATTTCATAAAGTTACAATGTGTAGACTGTAATGTAGGATGTTAACCCACATAAAAGTGTCAGTAAATATATATATAAGGTTGGGTCTCTCTTGTTCAGCATTCCAAAATACTCCAAAATGCAAAACTTATGGGGGGCAGATGGCTGAGAGAGGGACACCTTTGCTTTGAGATGGTTCGTTGTACACTAACCAGGATCCTAGTGACATTCCCTAGTAATGCCATACATGGCGCATCAACCACAGTCGCACAGATGAACAATACTGTGAAAAACCTATTTATTACTATCACGGCCTGCCCCCTTTTCCCTTTCCACATTTAGGGAGGAACACAGCCATTCATCTTCCTTCAGTAAATATCTTATTCCAGTCACAAGAGATCTTATTTCAGTCCCCTACTTATACCGCCAACTTTTACCTCAGGGACTGTTACAAAAAACCACTGTGACTTCAAACTCGATTGTTGCTGACAGAGAGGCGGGATATAAATAAAAGTTTTATTATTATTATTATTATTATTATTATTATTATTATTAAAGTCAGCTTCCAAGCAATCCCCTACTTTACCTGAAAGCAATACCTCAGGGATTGCTTTTGCTGACCTACACACACACAAAACTCTTAAATAAACCCCTGACTTCCTTCACTGACACACTGGATCTCCCAATCCCCACTGGATTTCAGAGACCCTCACGGGATTTCTGGATCCTACTACTGGGATCTTTCTATCCCTACTACAGGATCCTTCAATCCCACTCCTTAGCACCAAAGTGGCAGGTGCTTCTTTATATGCCTTGAGGTACTTTCAGCTCTTCCTTACAGGAGGTCCCTTGTCATTTATTTATTATTGGTATTTATTTATTGTCACTGACACCAGCTTCGCTTTCAACCCTTTCAACACTCTCCCTCAGTGAATAAACGTATATAATGCAATTCAGTGTCTTAGAAAAGCATGTTTGCCTTTGGAAGTCAATCGTTTTACTAAAATTTCTAGACTTGTTTTGTCCCAAGAGCGATGTTATGGACTTTGGGTATAGTAAGGCCTCTGGCTCTCGGGAACACAGCCAGAACAAAAGACTTGTCCACAAATTTCTTAAGGCATTGGTCTTCCTTGTTTTGCGCTCTGAAAAAAGCTCTGATTGATCCTTTATTTCTGCCTTCTTGTTTAAGGCTTCTGGAGTATTTATATGGCTTAGCAAGCTGGAAGATGCGCTCTAACAGTGCATTCCAGCTTACAAAGTGGTAGATCATATTTTCTTTCAGTTCAAATGTTGCTTCAATGCTTAATGCCTGTTGGCTTGTCTTCATGCCTTCTTGCAAAGCTGACAAGACATTTTTTCTCTTTTCCTGAAGAGAAGCTAACTCTTCTTTTATATTTTGTTCCATCTTTGCAGTGAGTTTCCTAGTTCTCACTGATTTGGTTTTTGAATCCGCAATTTCAGTTTCAATAAGCTCTTCAGATTCCATGTTCTGCTGTTGCAGTATTAGGACTCTCCTGCAGTCTTCACAATGAGGACTAAGCTATGGCTGCCTGACTGCTTCCAGGATTTCCCGCCTTTTTTAGCTCTGCTGCAAATGCAGACTGCTTAGGCCTTTTGCATGCAAAGTCTTTGTAATTGCAACAGTTTGCACAGACCTGGGTTGCTTGGAATGCACAGGAAGGGTTGCAAAGGGCTTTAATTGCTCTGGTCTTTGCTATGTAGTCTTCCAAGTGTTGGTTAGGAAAACTCCCTTTCTTAGCTGGCTCTGTCTTTCTTAAAGCTGTAGAACTCTATTTCCCCTCCTAAACTAATACACAGAAAGTCTAATATAATCTCAACTAAATATATGTCTCAAGAGCATCAAAGATGCTCTGGAGGCATGACAAGACTTATACATGAGTATATACAATCCCCTCATGTTTGGAAGTCCTTATTTTTTACTCTATTTGGAAGCCGCCTGAAAAAACACTTTTTGGGGGGCTTTGATCAAGAGAATCCACTATTTGTGGTATCCTCTGTGTATGTTTTTTCCCACCTTTCTTTCTCGTAAAGGATTGAATTAAGATTGCATATCCCTTCATTTTTGGAGGCCCCCATTTATACACCTCCCTCCATATAAAACTTCGAGAGAAGCCCCTCAGGTGCATTGGTCAACATGGCCCCCTGCTGCCATAGGGGAACATGTCCATGAGTAAATTATTATTATTATTATTATTATTATTATTATTATTATCATTATTAATGTATTATTAAAACACCAACAGGACTCTGAGTCATGGCAGCAGAGTTTTTGCTTTAATGGCCCCACTGGAAAGTGATCCAGAACTAGCCAAACCATGTACAAAACACACATTGAAAGAAATAATGTTTTAGATTATAATAATAATAATAGTATTTATTTATATTCCACTTTTTCTATAAGGCCAACTACTGGCGCAAGGTCTGAGGGAAAAAAATCACCCAGCTACAGCCCAAAAACAATATTCACAGCAGAGTACAACTTAAGTGATTTTTTAATATAAATTTTTAATGTATTTGTGATTTAATTGTTATTTTAAGGGGGGGATGGTGGGATTATTGTATATTGTTATTTTATTAAGTATTGGACTGTTTTACTGTAAGCCGCCTGGGTCCTAACTGGAGTAGGCTGGATATAAATAAAAGTTATTAGTAGTACCATTCTGAGTACTTCCTTCAGTAAATCTCTTATTCCAGCCACAAGAGATCTTATTTCAGTCCCCTACTATACCGCCAACTTTTACCTCAGGGACTGTTATAAAAAACCATTGAGACTCCAAACTCGATTGTCCCTGACAGAGAGGGATATAAATAAAAGTTTTATTTTATTTTTGATTATTTTTATTTTTATTATTATTATTAAACTCAAGCTTCCAAGCAATCCCCTACTTTACCTTAAAGCAATACCTCAGGGATCGCTCTTGCCTACCCACACACACAACTCTTAAATAAATACTTCACTGACACAGTGGATTCCACATTGGATCTCTCAATCCCCACTGGATTTCCGAGCCCTTAATAGGATTTCTGGATCCTACTACAGGGATCCCTTCAATCCCTACCACAAAATCTTTCATTCCCATTCCTTGACACCAAAGTGACGGGACCTTCTTTATATGGGTTGAGGTCACCTTTACCTCTTCCTTATAGGAGGCCCCTTGTTACTATTTATTTAATATTTATTCATTATTTATTTATTTCATTTTTATTTATTATTACTGACCCCAGCCCTGCTTTCAACCCTTTCAACACTCTCCCTAAGTATATAAAGTGTATAATACACCTCCCTCCATATAAAACTTCAAGAGAAGCCCCTCAGGCACATTGGTCAAAATGGCTATTGCGTTGGTCAAAACCGTCTAATTAAAACGTCTAATTAAAACCGTCTAATTCAAAATAATAATTGTAAGCTGCTCTGATAGTCTTTAGGGCTGAAGGGAGGGATATAAATACCATAATAAATAAAATAAATGTTGAAAGAGATAATGTTTTAGATAAGGTCAACTACATGTGCAAGGTCTGAGGGGGAAAAATCACCCAGCTACAGTCAAAAAACAATATTTACAGCAGAGTACAACTTAAGTGATTTTTAGTATTAATTTTTAATGTATTTGTGATTTAATTGTTATTTTAAAGGGAGAGGAGGGTGGAATCTGGGATTATTGTATATTGTTATTTTATTATGTATTGGAGTGTTTTACTGTAAGCCGCCTGGGTCCTAATCGAAGTAGACCGGATATAAATAAAAGTTATTAGTAGTACTACTACTAGTAGTACAAACAAATCATACAATCATAGAATTGGAAGAGACCACAAACACACAAACACACCCGCTATTAGTATTGGCAGTGCCTTGACCCCTTTGGCACATTAAAAGGAAACATTCACTGACAGCTGATTCTTTCAAAATGTGGAGGCTTTTATTATGGGTTGTGATATGTACAAAATAATAGACCATTCCTATATATCTATATATAGATATATAGATATGAGATTTATAATCTGCTTCACAGCTCCAAACTTAATCCACACAAACTCATAGTAGCAAAGCAGCTATGAGCTCACAGCCAACCGAAACTTCCAACTGTCAACTTACACATTCCAAAGTGCCAACTGGCAACCTCCAACTGTCACCTGAACTCTGTCAAATCAAAATATTTTTCCTGTTGTTTCAAGGCATATTAATAATAGTAATAATAATAATAGTAATAGAATGTGAATTTTATTACTGGAATTTTATTTAATAAAGCTCGGCCTGTTTATTATTCTGTTTGTAACACTAGATCCAGGAATGAAAAGAAAATGTGAGGAAAATTGATCCAAGATCAATTGATTCTAGGGACTAAGAGGCACTGGGTCTGACATTTATGTAGTAAAACCTCATTTAATACATCCCAAGAACATACACAGTTCTTTTATCCATGGATTCAAGCATCCACGGCTTGAAAATATTCCAAAATAAGTATAAATTCCAAATAGCAAATCTTGATTTTCCATTCCTTTAAAGGGGGGGTTTGCCATAGCCATCCTCTGAGGCTGAGGCAGTGTGACTTGGCCAAGGTTATTAACAGGGTTTTTGTGGCCGAGTCAGGATTTGAACCCTGGTCTCTAGAGTCACTGTCCAATGCCCAAACCATAATGCCATACTGGCATGGCATTTTATGCAGTTTCTCTCCAAACTGGCTACAGGAGTTGTAGGCCCATGTAGTTTCTAATTCTGCTGTAGAAATACCCCTCTCCAATACCCTAATAATACTCTCTATTAATAACAATACCCTATATTGTTATAAATACCCCTCTCCAATCCTCTAATAATACTCTCTATTAATAACAATGCTCTATATTGTTATAAATGCCCTCTCTAATACTGTAATAATGTCGGTCCTGAGACAGGACGTCACAACTCATTGCATGCTCCATACACACAGACACACACACATATACATACATACACACAGATACATACACACTAAAAATAATGAATCCCCCCCTTTTTTTTCCCAGGGGATAAAAGTCTCTTTTTCGGTGTGTGTGCAGATTTGCAGGGAACATCAGTTCATCATTGATCAATTAATGCTTTCAGACCTATTTTCCTTCCAAAGGGAAGAGGAAGAAAAATGCAAATCCGTCAGCTAGGTAACAGAGAGAGGACCCTGGAGCCAGACATAAATCTGGTATTTAATATTTCAAGGGAAACACTCAGCCTCCATTATCTTTCTCCGCACCCAGCCCCCTTTTCTTCCCCCAAAGACATCCACATTATAAGGAAAATGGCCCCTTGGATCCCTTTCCTTTTTCTCTAATTGAGCAAAGGAATGTTTAAAAGGCCAATTAAAGAAACCGTCCTCCTTCCTCCCTACATTCCTCCCTTTAAGGCCTTGCTTTCATCTGCCTTTTCTTTCATTCCTTTTTCTTGTCTGCTAGAAGAAAACAGATTTTGGAAAATGAGTAATTTTTGTCGCCCAGAACGCCACAGCGGCCACATTTTCAAAACCAATGGGATCTGTAGGCCATTTCTCGACCCATTTTGGAGGGTGTGCCGTGTCTACTACAGGTCTACTACAAGCTAACATTCACCCAAAACACTACACCAAAGAAATATAGGGATATCGATGCCTTTTAGGCTGCCTCCACACTGCAGAAACAATCCAGTTTTAGGCGACTTTAAGTGCCCTGGCTCAATGTTCTGCAATCTATAGTACTCTTTCTTATAAGATTTCTTATTCCAAGAGTCAATCCCCAAACTCCATTCGCCGTTAAAGGACTCTATAATACTCTCTTATAAGATTTCTTATTCCAAGAGTCAGTCTCCAAACTCCATTCGCCGTTAAAGGACTCTCAGTGCAGTATAAAAATTGAAGGTGGCCATTTGAGGTCTCAGTGCAGAGACCACCATTTCCCCCTCAGAGCAGGGTAAAGATGGTGGCCATTTTGGATCTCAGTGCAGTCCACCATTTTCCTCTCAGAGCAGGATAAAAATTGAAGGTGGCCATTTGGGGTCTCAGTGGAGAGACCACCATTTCCCCCTCAGAGCAGGACAAAGATGGTGGCCATTTGGGGTCTCAGTGGAGCCCACCATTTTCCCCTCAAGGCAGGATGAAAATTATGGCGCCCATTTTGTGTCTCAATGCAGAGACCACCATCTTCCCCTCAGAGCAGGATATTTAAAAAAACATTTCAGTAGATATAAAAAACCATACAAATAACAAACATGTATACATACATTCATACAGCTACAAACAACTACAAGCATACAAACTTGGTAGATACAAAAAAGGCTTGGTTATACTAAAGTACTATGCTGATTTACCTCCTGGGCTAATATCCTATACCTCTTAATCTTTTGAGTAGTTAGTTCCCTATGTATAGGGTTGTCATAATTGTCCCTTTAAGGCCCTCCATTTTTCTTAAATGTCCTACATTTTGGGCTGAGTTTTGTCCTGCAGTTGTCCTACAGTTTGGTCTAGAATTTGTCCTACATTTTGTCCCGGGTTTTAGTGGACAATTATGGCAACCCTACCTATGTATAACAATAATTTATTCAATCCCTTATTCCACATATTCCTCTTTAATATATACTATCGTTCTCAGAGGCAATTAATGATCTAATCAGAAACTGAAATATACTGCCCATAAATGCTAAACTTCCATTAAGTACTGCATCTGAATCCTCTTTTTTAGTCCTTTTAATCCTCCTTTTAATATAGTTTATTCAATTTCTTTATATACGAAATACTAACAATTAAATAGGACAGAAATATCCAATAGTCAAAATTCTATAGGTTAATTTTTATCCCCTTTTCATCAGTTATCAATTGTAACTCTATGTCTAAATAATACATTTACACTCGTCCCCCGGGTTACGAAATTAATTCGTTCCGGCGCCATTTTCGTAACCCGGGGGACTTTCGTTAGCCGAATCCCCATAGGCGCTAATGGGGAAAAGCCGCGGCTCCGCCGCGGCTCCATTTAAAATAGCGCCGGCTTTTTTTCGCAACCCGGGTAAACCTTCGTAACCCGGAAATAATTAATTAAAGTTTTTTTTTTCGTATCCCGGGATTTTCGTATCGCGGCGCGTTCGTATCCCGGGGTACCAGTGTATTTCTAATGTCTAAATAATGTTTCCCTATATAATCTTAACATAACTTCAAAGTTTCATGGTTGGGTAGAGTAGCCATCATTAAGATGGCTATTACGTATTCTAATCAACGGTTCACCTTTTAGCAAATGGGAGAAAGACCTTGCAAAATGTATCTGGTGCATAAAAAACCCATATTGAAGATGAAAGCATTGTACGATGCAACGGAAAGAGGTGGTCTGGCTGTACCAGACTCAAAATGGTATAGCTAAGCATGTGTTCTAGTCTGGCTGATGGACTGGTTGAGATTAGATAATAAAAGAGTGATCAGTTTAGAAAACATTGATTTAAAATTTGGGCTGCACGGGTCCCTCGTCTTCTATGATAAAATAAACATTAAAATGGATGCTAGCTTTAAAAATCACATAATTAGGAAATCGTTGACAAGAATTTGGTTTAAATTTTTCAAAATCTGGTGTAGAAATGTACCTCCATGGGCCTCTTCCAATGAAGCTCTCTTCAGCAGGGAAGTGTTAAAAGAGGACTTATGGGTAACTGATGAAGATGTAACTAAAATGCAAGATGAGAGAAGAATTATGACATCCCAAGAAGAGCTAAGAGAGGAAGGGTACAAATGCAACTGGTTTGCATATCTGCAAATGAAGGAGAGATTCAAAGCAGATGAAGATTTATGGAATAGGGAAAATAGATGCGGAATTTGAAAAAATAGTTAAACCCCCCCCCAAAAAAAACAAATTTCAAATCTTTATAAACTAATTCGCAAAGTAGAAATGGAACCTGAAACAATAAAAGATGATATGATTAATTGGGCAAAGGAAGTGAAAGAACCTATCCAGTTTACCATTTTCACAGGCTGTACCACACCTTGAAGCCTAATAAGGAGGATTGATGCCCTGGGGTTCAGGCGGGAGAAATGGGAATCACCACTAGGCCTGAAGACCCCTCTCTATCTCTCTCTTCTTTCCTCCTTCTAGGGCGCATGTCTTCAATGAACATCCCACCGTTGCTGATTTTGGCAGCCTTTACACCCTTTACCCTTCTAGAGAGGGAAATTATTTTGTGAAGGTGAGGGGGGGATTCTTGGAAGAATTGGGGTTTTAATGTAATTTTTAGTCTTGTGAGCCGCTTTGGGTCCCTTTCGGGGAGAAAGGCGGCATAGAAACAAAACAGAAATGAATGCATAATCAAGTAAGACTTGAAGGCACAAACACACACACACAACAAAAGGCACAGGTTTACCTTGCCTCTTTGGTTTCTTATATACAGCTTTCTTGCAATGAGGTTTTCCTGGGGACAGAGCCCAAATTCCCCAGAAGAAGGCCCTTCCTCAGAGGGTCGACTCCGTCTGCTCCCTTCGTTTGGGCTACGGATGCAAACACCCCCTGATCCAGATGATGGACAAGGTGGAAAGCCACGGGGAAATCCCGAAAGGTAAAGCCAATGGCAACCTTCACGCAGACTGCAAGGATTCTATGGTTGCTGAAAGGCTATGCCTAGGGAAACCATAGCATCGTTGCCGTTTGCGTGGTTGGGAGTGTTTTCTCTCTCTCCGAATGTCATCTTAGGTAGATGCCAGGGCCGGGAGGGCCTGCTTTGGCTGATATGCCAAGTGTGGCCCTTCCTAGAATCAGGGCACCTAAAGATGGGTAGCGCATGCGCTGGGAACCTCAAGGCAATACCTTGCACTACCTTTCTAGCAAGTCCAGAAACTACAGCCAGTTCATACTATGGCATCCAGACAGAATCACTGGGTAATACTTGCCCATAGAGAATCATTGGGGAATATTTGCCCATAGAGAATCATTAGAGAATATTTGCCCATAGAGAATCATTGGAGAATATTTGCCCATAGGGAATCATTGGAGAATATTTTCCAATAGAGAATCATTGGGGAATATTTGTCCATAGAGAATCATTGGAGAATATTTGCCCATAGAGAATCATTGGAGAATATTTGCCCATAGAGTATCATTGGGGAATTTTTTCCCATAGAGAATCATTGGGGAATATTTTCCCATAGAGAATCATTGGGGAATATTTGTCCATAGGGAATCATTGGAGAATATTTTCCAATAGAGAATCATTGGGGAATATTTGTCCATAGAGAATCATTGGAGAATATTTGCCCATAGAGAATCATTGGGGAATATTTGCCCATACAGAATCATTGGAGGATATTTGCCCATAGGGAATCATTGGAGAATATTTGCCCATAGAGAATCATTGGAGAATATATTCCCATAGAGAATCATTGGGGAATATTTGCCCATAGAGAATCATTGGGGAATATTTGCCCATAGAGAATCATTGGGGAATATTTTCCCATAGAGAATCATTGGGGAATATTTGCCCATAGAGAATCATTGGGGAATATTTGCCCATAGAGAATCATTGGGGAATATTTGCCCATAGAGAATCATTGGGGAATATATTCCCATAGAGAATCATTGGGGAATATTTGCCCATAGAGAATCATTGGGGAATATATCCCCATAGAGATCATTGGGGAATATTTGCCCATAGAGAATCATTGGGGAATATATTCCCATAGAGAATCATTGGGGAATATTTGCCCATAGAGAATCATTGGGGAATATTTGCCCATAGAGAATCATTGGGGAATATTTGCCCATAGAGAATCATTGGGGAATATTTGCCCATAGAGAATCATTGGAGGATATTTGCCCATAGAGAATCATTGGAGAATATTTGCCCATAGGGAATCATTGGGGAATATTTGCCCATAGAGAATCATTGGGGAATATTTGCCCATAGAGAATCATTGGAGAATATTTGCCCATAGGGAATCATTGGGGAATATTTGCCCATAGAGAATCATTGGGGAATATTTGCCCATAGAGAATCATTGGAGAATATTTGCCCATAGGGAATCATTGGGGAATATTTGCCCATAGAGAATCATTGGGGAATATTTGCCCATAGAGAATCATTGGAGAATATTTGCCCATAGAGAATCATTGGAGGATATTTGCCCATAGAGAATCATTGGGGAATACTTGCCCATAGAGAATCATTGGGGAATATTTGCCCATAGGGAATCATTGGAGAATATTTGCCCATAGAGAATCATTGGGGAATATTTGCCCATAGGGAATCATTGGAGAATATTTGCCCATAGGGAATCATTGGGGAATATTTGCCCATAGGGAATCATTGGGGAATATTTGCCCATAGAGAATCATTGGGGAATATTTGCCCATAGGGAATCATTGGGGAATATTTGCCCATAGGGAATCATTGGGGAATATTTGCCCATAGAGGATCATTGGGGAATATTTGCCCATAGGGAATCATTGGGGAATATTTGCCCATAGGGAATCATTGGGGAATATTTGCCCATAGGGAATCATTGGGGAATATTTGCCCATAGAGAATCATTGGGGAATATTTGCCCATAGAGCATCATTGGGGAATATTTGCCCATAGAGAATCGTCTATTATCCCCTCTGTTGTAAACCGCTCGGATTCCCAGTGATTGGGCGGTATATAAATAGATCATATTATTATTATTATTATTATTATTATTATTATTATTTCTCTTGCCCATAGGGAATCATTAGGGAACTCTGCTCTGCATCAGGAATAAGGGAAATTCCTGGCCTGGGTTTCTGTCAGGATAAATGGCAGTCACCACTAGGCATGAAGACCCTTCTCTCACTCTCTCCTCTTTCGTCCTTTTAGGGCCCGTGTGTTCAGATATGGACGAACATCCCACCTTCCCCAGTTTTTGCAGCATTGCCCTTTATCGCTGCTCAGAGGGGAACTATTTTGTTAACTTTTATTTTTATTGGCTTTTTCTTTTACAACTCTCTTTACAAGAAGCGTCTTATAGACATACATTTCTGGTTTTTTCCTTATCCCCTCCCTATCCCTCCCTTTCCTCCCACCTCTGGATTCCACCATTCAGACGCCCGTGGCCACATCCACCACTACAGAGCCACCTATGGAGTCTTCTGGCCAGCCTGTGGCTACATCCACTGCCACAGAGCCACCTATGGAGTCCACCAGCCAGACGCCCGTGGCCACATCCACCACCACACAGCCACCTATGGAGTCTACTGGCCAGCCTGTGGCTACATCCACTGCCACAGAGCCACCTATGGAGTCTACTGGCCAGCCTGTGGCTACATCCACTGCCACAGAGCCACTATGGAGTCCACCAGCCAGACGCCTGTGGCCACATCCACCACCACAGAGCCAACGCCAGAATCTGTCGGTCAGCCTTCTACAACTGTGGCTACCCCTACCACTCCGCCGCCAACTCTGGAGCCTGTGCAAGAAGGTGCCAGCACTGAAAGCCACACCATCATCATGCCAGGAACCAGCACCACAGCATCTCTTCCCCAGCAGCCGGGGACTGAAGCAACCAAGACCAAGCCCTTGACGGACTCTAATAATGAGTCTGTGCTGGAGCTTCTGGTCCCCAGTGCTGCCAGGCCAAAAAATAAAATGCCTGTTGGGGAAAGTTATCTCTTCGGAGACCGCGCCGCCTGTGGACCATGCTCAACCCACCTCCGCTTCAACATCAGTGGTTCCCGAGATTTCCACCGCAACAGGATCTGTTGTTCCCAAGCGGACCAGCACCACGGCATAATCATCTGCCCAGTCCACTACCATGTCCTCTGTTACCAACGGCAGTACTGTGCTGGACATCTAATAACATATGACACCCAGCAACCAATGATATCTTTATTGGACCACCCAAAATGCCCAGTATGCATGTTGCATGCTTTTATTATTTATTTATTTATTTATTTAGAATATAGTGTTTTAACTGTGGGTTTCTGTGTTTTTCATTGTGTTTTCTATTTTAATGTGCTGTATCCAGGATTGGTGTCACGCAGTGCATAACTTAGGGTGTCTCACACACAAACACGCACCATGGATCTCCTCCCATAGCAGACTGCATACCGTATCCTCCCTCCCTGAGGCCTTGCCATTCAACAGCAGACCAACACAGAAATTCACATGGATATCGTTTCCTCCCAACTGAGGGTCATTTCCAACTTATGGCGACCCTATCCTGGGGCTTTCTTGGCTATCCTCTGAGCTTGAGAGAGTGTGCCTTGCGCAGGAGCACCCAGTGGGTTCCATAGTCAAGCTGGGATTCAAACCCTGCTCTCCAGAGTCATAGTCCAAGGCTCAAACCACTACTAATACCCAACAACAGTCTTGCATAGAAACGGTCCTCCAGGAATCTCCCTGGATAAAATGATGACCAATTAAGGGGAAGGAAAGGAAGAGGAGAGAGACAGATGTGTTTTCAACCAAATTACACGCTCCAGCAAATAAAGCACAACCAGCCTGAAGACCAACCAGCAATTGATAGAGCATCATCTAGGACAAGGGTGAGAATTTATCCAGGGCTGGTAGCCATGTTAGCCCTAGAGCAAAGCACAGCATCATCCAAAACAGCGATGCTTTTATGGGGCCAAAAAAGGCTCCACTGTTTTGTGGATTTTGAAGGGTGAGAAGGGTATGCAAGGGAAAGTGCAGCACCTTTGAGAATGCCATTTGCAGCATAAGCTTTGGTAGCCTGAGTCTACTTCATCAGATGCATGTTGGAACTGTGCAGCCTGTGGGCCATATGTGGCCCATGGGGACCTTTCATGTGCCTCCCCTACCCCCGCCACAGGGTCCCCATCTAGGGTTGCCATATCCCGCCAGGGGGCAGGACAATCCCGGTTTGGGCAGTGCTGTCCCGGTCCCGGTCCGGTTTGGCACCCAAACCGGGACGGCCCCACCCACCGCGGTCACCTCAGCCCCCGCGGCGGCTCCAAGGCCTTGCTGAGGCCTGGGAGGGCTCTCCGCGTTTGGAGCTCCAGCCGCTGAGACGCTCCCTCCTGGGCCCCAGCGAGGCCTTGGAGGTGGCTTCGTGGTCAGAGCTCTGGCCACGGGGTCCTCCAAGGCCTCCACGAGGCCAGGGAGGAGGAGGCCGCTTCCCACTGTGTCGATCGCCACGATGAGGGGCGGCCCCCACCTCTTTCCCGGCCTGGGAGCTGGCCCAGGCTTCCTCCCAGACCGGGAGGAGGAGGAGGCCGCTTCCCACCGTGGCGATCGCCGCATTGAGGAGCAGCCTCCGCCTTCTTCCTGGCCTGGGAGCCGGCCCAGGCTTACTCCAAAGCCAGGGAAGAAGTGGAGACTGCTCCCATCGCGGCGATCGTCTCGATGGGAGCCGGCCTCTGCCTCCTTCCTGGCCTGGGAGGAAGCCTGGGCCGGCGATCGCGGAGCCCTGGAAGGCCCCGGCGAAGCCTTCAAGCGGCTCTGCGATCATGGAGTCCTCCAAGGTCTCGCTGGGCCCTGCGAGACGCTGTCTCCCAGGCCCCAGTGAGGCATTGGACAATGTTTTAAAATGTAGGACCTTTTTTTTAAATTTCCTGGCCAGGATTTTTTTTTTTTTAAAAAAAGGTCCTACATTTTAAAACATTGTCCTACATTTGTCCCGGTTTCGAGGTCCTCGGGGATGGCAACCCTAACTCTATAGTTCCCTCTCTTATATGAGATTTCTTATTCTAAGATTCACTCCCCAAACTCCATTCACCATTAAAGGACTCTATAGTTTCCTCTCTTATAAGATTTCTTATGCCAAGAGGCAGTCTCCAGACGCCATTCGCCATCAAAGGGCTCTACAGTTCCTTCTCTTATATTAGATTGGTCAATTTCGCCATCTCTGCAAATTCATTAAGCTTTATAAGCTTAATGGGACTTGCAGTTTGAGGCAGTCTTTTGAATTTCTGCCTCCTGTTCGGAGAATAGTATTAAGGAATTGCCAGTGCCCCCTTCATGAACTACAAATTCCAGGGTTCGATATTTTTATGTATTTAGATAGGATGGAGGTTGAGCAGTTAAAGCAGCATCGTTGAGAGTTCCTGCATGGCATGGAGTCGGACTGGATGTGGTCTCTGTGATCAGACCACTATAACTACATTATATACATATCCCTTTTCTCTTTTTAAGGCTGTGTGGGTGAAATTTCCCCATCTTGTCCTATGAAGATGTCTCTGGTCAATCAAATGCCACTTTGGAAGAGCTCCGAAAAGCACTGGTGCCCCCAGAAAGGCATTTCACCCTCACCCAACGTGGTTTCAGCTTTCTTGTTCTACTTATATGCGGTGTTAATGCTATGGAAGTAAACCTAGCGAGGGGCTGGAAATGCCTGGAATGGCATGGAGGCCCAGTTGGCGCTATTGTCTAAACTCGGAGCCAGCATACTTTGCCCCCCTGGAATAAGCCTATATATAGAGGGACAATACTCATTGTCTGGGGTTGGTGGGCAGAGAAGGTGAAGAACGTCGGCATGGTAAGGGGTTCTTTCTTTTTCTTTCATCCGTCCTTTTTGTTCGTTCCCCCCTTCTCTCTCTACCTGTCTTACTCTCTTTCTTGTACAGTGGATTCTTCTTATCCGCTAGGGTTTGGTTCCAGGATCCTGCAAAACCGAGCCCCATTAAATACAACGTTTCCAGGGTTGTGGTACAATGCTCAGGCCACGCTGGCTCTCATTCGTAGGGTCAAAAGTGTTTGGGTCGCCATAAATCAGAAATGACTTGAAGGCCAGATAGGAGTGGATGGGGCCATGCATGGTTCTCCCTCTTTGTATTTTATCCTCACAACAAACCTGTGAGGTAGATCAGACTGAAAGGTGGTGAGAGGACCAAAGCAGCCTTCAGAGCTGAGTAAGGGATTTGAACTGAGATCTTCCACTCTTTAGTCTAGCCATTTAACCACTGCGTCGCTAGTGGAAATGTTGTTTCTAACTCCAGCCCACTTGCAATACGTGAGCTGCGGTTCCTGAGGACCGAATTAGGACCAGCTCTTGCTTTGCTGTCTGAGCCACTTTTTCTGCCTGAAGAGCAGGTACGGGAATCAGAGAAGTGTCTGGTTGTGTTGCCGTATGAAAACGCACAATGGTGCCATCATCCATTGAAAACTGTCTCCCCAAAAATCTCAGTGGACGATGCCATCATGGTGCCGCTAGTTAGGGGGACATATGCAATGCAGAAAAGCAACACCCCAAGACTTGACGCACGGTGATGGGTTCTCCATTATCTTGGAGGAAAGTAACCAACGTGGTTGGTGTTGCGTGCCTTCAAGTCATGGAGACCCTACGGTGATCCTATCACAGGGTTTTCTTGGAAGGATTTGTTCAGAGATGCCCTTGCCTTCCTCTGAGGCCAAGAGAAAGTGATGTGCCCAAGGCTACCCAGTGGGTTTCCATGGCAGAGCAGGGAATATTTGAACCCTGGTTTCCCAGAGTCCTAGTCCAACACTGAAACCACTACACTACACTGGCAACTACAGCACTGGTTATGACCCCATATGGCTTGGATGCATCATACCCGAAGAACCACATCTGTGACGGTCCTGGTCCCACCACCAGGCAATGGTGATGGTCTTGGCTCCATCACCAGGTTGATGGTGATGGTCCTGGTCCCACCACCAAGTGATGGTAATGGTCCTGGTCCTATCACCATCACAGGTGAGCTTGAGGAAGATGCAAGAGAGCACTTTCCCAGTGTTGGCTGTCTGGGAGTGTCGACCGTCTACATGATGCCTGCACTCGATTCTGAGCTTTTTCCCCCAGTCCACACTTAAATAACTCACCTTACTGTGAGTTTTTGGCTCTCTTCTCAGTGATAATGGTGACAACCTTCAATGCAGGTGCAAGTTACTCCTAGAGCAAGATCCTTAGTGTTGATAGTATGGTTGGGTAGTATTCAGACCTCAGCAACGGTGCCAGAAGAGGCATGGGGATGGGTGAGAAGGCAGTCCCTACTGTTGCCTGTGAGAGCCATAAACCCATAGCAAAAGAGGCCGGGTAAAGGGGGAAATACTTCGGGGACAGCCGAGAATATTTTGGCACCCTAAGACAGGGATTCACCCATTGCTTATTCTGCTACGGCGACAACAGCTACCTTGCAAATTATATATATATATATATATATATATATATATATATATATTCGGAAGCATCCTGAGTCCCAGGGAAGTGTCTGCTGCTTCTAAAACGGTGGAAGGCAGCTGGCGTGGAAGGCGAGGGCTTTGCTCCAAGCCTGCATAATGATGGCAATATTCTTAATGAAAGCAACCTGAGGATGTTGATACATAAGGAAATGATCGCTCTTTATTAATCAGAGCGAAATGCACATGTAATTATGCTAAATGAACTCTGCAGGGAGGCTTTCCATTCCCAGAGCCCCCCGCCTGCCCCACCGCCGCCACCCCACCTCTCACACTTTACGATGTCTTAAAGGGTTTATAAATATTACCGAGGTTTTATGGCATCGTAATGTTTCAGCTCCCCAGTAATGCCACTTTCAAAGGATTAGCCGGAGACAAAACACGGTTGTCAGAAATGGCACAATAATAATTACAAGTTGTAGCCGTCCTGTAATGCAGGGAGAGGAGGAAGGAAGGGAAGCCTAAATGTGCAGACCACACATATTGGATATTTTATATAAACACAGCTGAAATAGGGCAGACCAAGGGATGAGGAGACGCTCTTGGCCTGGCTCTATGAAGTCTAGAGAAACTTGGAGGGCCAGCCCTGCCGTTTGACAGAGTTGGGCAATTGCTTAATATGATGGAGTTCAGAAAAGGAGGCAGCAATGAAAAAGAGCAAAGAAAACCCCATAAAAGCCCACGACTGCAAACAACAAAAACAACAAACCACAAACAAACAAGATGGAAATGATGACGGAAATCCCGGTGGAGATGTCACCTCTTTGTAAATGGAGTTTGTGAGCAGACATAGCCACCCTTCCAAGTCCTATTCTCATTTCTTGACCACAGTCTCCTTTCAGATTAATAACCAAGACAAAGTATGGACAAACCTTTAACCATAGTTTTTTGTGGGGTTTTCGGGGCTCTGTGCCCATGTTCTACAAGAGTTTATTCCTGACGTTTCACCAGCATCTGTGGCAGTGGCATCTTCACAGATGTCTTAAGATGCCAGCCACAGCTGCTGGCGAAACATCAGAAACAAACTCTTCTAGAACATGGCCTCATAGCCCAAAAAAACCCCAAAACTTCACATGTTTCAATGTCCTCATTGTCATTGTTGTGTGCCTTCAAGTCATTTTGGACTTATGGTGACCCTAAAGTGAACGCAGCATGGTGAAGTGGTTTGAGCATCGGACTATGGCCCGGGACACCCGAGTTCGAATACTGGCTCGGCTGTGAAAATCTAGTGGGTCACTTTGGGTATATCACAACTCTCCCTGCCACAGTGGTAATGGCAAACCCCTCTGAAGAAACATGCCAAGGTTTGCCTTAGGGTTGACATAAGTTGGAAAAGACCTGAAGGCACATAGCAGCAGCAACAACATACTGAGGATAGAGCAAGCATGTTTTCTGCTGCTCCAGAGACTAGGGCATGGAGCAATGGAATCAAGCTATAGGGAAAGAGGTTACACCTGATAGTAAGAATTTCCTGATAGTAAGATATGTCTGCTTTGGAGGATGATGGAGTCTCCTTCTTTGAAGGTCTTTAAACAGAGACTGGATGGCCGTCTGTTGCAAGTGTTTTTATTGTGAGTCCCTGCATGGCAGAATGGGGTTGGATTGGATGACCCTTGACATCTAACTCTATGACATCTGAGACGAAATGTAGGCCTGTGATTCTCATGCCACTTTCCCTCTCCGGCATGTTTTTAAAACATCTTTGCTTGACCAAGAAGCCATTTGAAAGCTTGCATGGTGCATTTTGTGAATTTTGGTTGGCCAAGAAAGGTATCCCTCTTTTTGGATCTTCTTTCATTTTCCTGCATGGCCGACTTGGCTATTCCGAATACGTTCTTCATGGGGTTGGGGTGAAGGGGCCCAAAGCATGGGAGTCCTGAAAAGGCTTCATGTAACCAATAGCTGAACTCCTATCCTTATATTATCGGATTGGAGATATAACAGTCCCATGAACAAAAACACATCTGCATTTTGAATCCATCTGCATTTTAGAAATGTACACAGTGGGCTTTCCTCGTTTTTCAAATATGTTGCCCAAGGCGCAGGACTGCTTTGAAAGAAACGCATGGCAAGCGTAGAAATGAACGGATGCTTGAAGATGTTAGTCAGAGTAAAATCTCTTATTTGCCTTCAACTAGAAGTCTCAGAATCCTCATCAGGGATTCTGGAAAGTGTAGTACCCAAAGCCATTTTCCCTACTGGAAATAGAAAGATTTGAAGGACCCTTTGGTTATTTAGGGTTGTCCGGATGGACCCTAAACTGCCCTCTCCTTGCCCCTTCTTTTAGGGAGAATAAAGTGGTAGACAGTCGCCAGATAGAAAGCCTATTATTTTGCATGTGGGAAAATACCTCCTCCTCCTCCTCCTCCTTGATGAATCCAACTGCTCCGTGCTACAAAAGATCTGGAAAACAATATCCCCCCCTTTCCCCCCATTCCCGAATACCCGAACGTCACCTCATTGGCATTTGTCGTGACTTCATCCACCGAGACGCTCGGATTAGCGTTATCGTCTAATTATAGCCGGATTGCAAAAGAAATATATGATCAGGGGGATGGAATGCTGTCCATAAAAGGCGAGGATCGAACAAATGGCAAAGCCGCCGGGTCGGAAAGGAATCCCGGGGGAGAGAGGATCAAGGTTGCAGGCCCCCAAAGCATTTCTTTAGGGGCAATGCTTTGGCCTCACTGTTCATTATATAAACTGCCTGGCATTTTATCCATGGCAGTGACTATTTTTTTAAAGATAGTATCCTAACAGTTCCTAGTGATCCACTATGAATGTGATTGTTGTTGTGTGCCTTCGAGTCATTTCCAACTTATGGTAACCCTAAGGCAACCATACCATGAAGTTTTTCTGGCATGATTTGTTCAGAGGTGGGTTGCCCTTGCCTTCTTCGGTGGTTGAGAGAGCGTGACTTGCCCAAGGCCCATGGCTGAGCGTGGATTCAAGCCCTGGTCTTCAGAGTCATTGTCCAATGCTCAAACCATAGGCATTTATAGGGAAATCATTCCCAGCGTCTTCTCCAATCTGGGCCAAAGATGGCAACTGGGCCAAAGATCTCATTCCTAAGAGCTGCTTTCGATTGCTTTGCACAAGAGGAACTGTGGTTGTTGTTGGGCCTTCAAGGAGTTTCCAACTCATGCTAACCCTAAAGCTACCCAAACATGAGGTTTTCTTGGCAAAAATTTTCAAAGGGCATTGGCTTTTGCCACCTTCTGAGAAAGTATGACTTACCTAGGATCAAACCCAGTGATTTTGCATAGCCAAGAGGGGATTCGAACCCTGGTCTCTAGAATGTAGTCACTCAAACCTTTGCACCACACTGGCTCTCATACAAAAAGATAATTCAACAATATTAAAGGCTGACCAGCAGATACACCAAACCAGAGGCTAGCGGGGGAAAGGAGTGGAAAGAATACTCTGTAGTATAGAATCTTATAATCGTAAAGGACCCTAAAGGCCATATAGTCCAACCCCCTGCCATGCAGGAATGCACAACTAAAACTCTGGAGAGATCCCCATCCAAACTATGTTTAAAGACCTCCAAAGAAGAAGAATCCGCTTCCCTCCAAGGCAATCTATTCCACCGTTGAATGGCCTTTACAGTAAAAGCACAACAACCTCAAAACACTTTGAAATGTACAGCTACAGGGTGAAAATTGCAAAGTAAGGAGGCAAGGAGGGTCATTATTTGTTCTTGCATGCCAGGAGGAAATAGCTGAGGATTTGCAACCGATATAGACACACGGACATATATTTTAACTAGGTTTCCCGGGTGGGAATTCCTTACATTTCTCCGAGATGATAAGGTCAGGCAGTCAGTGCAAAGGAGGACAGCGGACCGAGGGAAAGGAGAGGAGAAATCGGCACAAGAGCAAGGAAAGATCAGATCTAGAGACGAGTGGGAGTGGATGGTTAAAGAAAAGAAAGATGTTCTAAAGCCTTACTACACCGCTTTGGAAAACAGGAGGAGAAATGCTCCAAGTAGATGCAAGGCGACAAAATGTCGTTCCGCAAAGGCACCACAAAACGCAGGACATTGCAAAACAAAATGCAAAATAAAATAAAAAGACTCATATAAAGATACATTCATTTGCAGCTATGTTGCATAAACTGTACCTTGTTATGTACTTGGCTGTATTTTCCCGATGAAACCTCTCATTTTGGAGACAGGGTTCAGCCGCAGTGTTGCAGTGGTCCTCATATTGTAACGGTCTACTTTTTTGAATGTTGCAGGCCCCCAAAATGGCACGGCACAAGAAGGAAGGCGGTGGTTCCAACGTGTTCTCCATGTTCGATCAGAGCCAGATTCAGGAATTTAAAGAGGTACAATCTTTTTAACTCTGCGGTGGGTTGTCTTGGCCAACAACGCGGTGCGTTTTCAATGTGTTCTGTAGGACAAATTGATCCCAGTTACTCGGTTCTCCCTTATTCTTGGTTTGGCTTGGCTGGACAGTTCTTGATTTGATGAAGAAATGTATTCATTTTTGCAAATATTTGGGTACGTACGTACCTTCAAATTACTGTTGGCTTATGACAACCCCATTAATTTCATAGGGTTTCTTGGGCAAGGAATCCTCACAGGTGGATTTGCCATGTTCGTTCCACTGAAATATAGCCTGTAGCACCTGGTATGCCTTGGTGGCCTCCCATCCAAGCCCTAACCACCACTGACCCTGTTTAGCTTCCAAGATCAAACCATCTGAATAACTTGGTAAGATGCTCTGAGAGCCTTTAGGGCTGAAGAGCAGGGTATAAATACTGTAAATCAATCAATCAATCATTCAATCAATCAATCAGTCAATCAATGGGATGTGGAGCCTTCAAGGTATTTAATATCCCACAGCGCTTTAACTGCCACGACTCAATGCTATGGAATTCTGGGCATTGTAGTTTGGTGAGACATTTAGCCTCCTTTGTCAGAGAGCTCTGGTGCCATCACAAACTATATGGCAGTTCAAGTGGTGTCAAACTGGACTATTTCTCCAGTGCAGATGCAGCCTAAAATAAGTGTAGTGGGATGTAGGCTGGGTTCAGACATGCTAGAATACTCTGGGAGCAACTCAGAGTATTCTAGCCCCAACACTGCCCCAGTGTCCTCCCATTACCTTGGGCACTCTGTGACGATGCTGGGTGGCTGTTCACACATGTCATCCTGCTGTGCCACACATTGCCACTGGTGGGACTTGCTTGCTCTGAGGCCACAACAAGGCATCCAGAACCAACCACATGAATGGATGCCTTGTTCTTAGAGCATGAGTGATTTGCACCAGTGGCGGCACCTCCTGGTAGCATGTAACAGCTGTCCACCATTACTATGGAGGGCTCTGGATTGTCCTAGAAGATCTGAAGCAAAAGGTGATTTTATTAAAACCATGTTAAGAGTGGTACAGAGCAGGTTCACTGCCAAATTGGCCGTACGTCATTTGGACCAGAACAGGGACTGGGCCCTGCATTGTCCGAAATGATCACCAAAAAGATGCAGGGAGGATGTTTTATTTGACCTATGAGGACAAGGCCCACAATTGAAGGTCTACTGTCCTCTTGGGTACAAACAATGATCTCCTCTTTGGTTCCTTCACAGGCATTCACAATTATGGACCAGAACCGAGACGGCTTCATCGACAAGGCTGACCTGAGGGATACCTTTGCTGCGCTGGGTAAAAACAACAACAGAATTGCTACATATATTAATCTAAAGGGCTTTTAGAAGTACAATCTTAGAAGCACAAAGAAGATCTCCACATTTGCAGCTTGGACTTTTGTGGACTGATTTATTTGCAGATTTGAATAATGTGTTTTAATTTGTGTAAGCTGCTTTGTGTCCCAATTTTGAGGGGAAAGCGGGATATCATCATCATCATCATCATCATCATCATCATCTCTAGGAATCTCTAGGTCCTCCAGCACAATTCTGCTGGAAGTTGACAACAGAGTTGCACTAAAGGACCAAGGAGTGCTAGAGAAAACACTTCTCTAGGCATTTGTAGGTCCTCCAACATGTTTCTATGGTCAACTTCTAGCAAATGTTGAACGTAGAGTTGCACTGGAGAATCTAGAGATTCCTAGAAGGGTGTCCTCTCAAGTTAATTTTTTTAATAGGCAATGGATTTTTCTTTTAATCTTGTATAAGACAAATGATGTTGTGTCACAGGTCGCATGAACGTCAAGAACGAAGAGTTGGAAGAGATGATCAAGGAAGCCCCAGGTGCCATTAACTTCACCGTCTTCCTCACCATGTTTGGAGAGAAGCTCAAAGGTATGGGACAAGAAGAAACAGAATGGTCTGTCTGGCGCATACATCTCCTTCATGGCTCAGGCTATCTGAAGGACCATATTCTCTGCATATGAACTTGCCCATGTTTTGAGATCTTCTGGGGAGACCCTCTGGGGAGGTCCGACAATCCCCCAAGACCCCTTTGGTGGGAACACAGAAGCCAGGGCCTTTTTGGTGGCTGCTCCAGGGCCTTGTGTAATGTGCTGGATTTCTTGTTTTCTTGATGCTTTTAAACAATGTATAATCATTTCACAATCTAAATATTTAGATCACATACTGTGAGTTTTTATCTATGGTAGTTGTTATCAGGTGCCTTGAATTGCGAACTGGGGAACTGCCCCAACTATCCAGTTTTGGTGGGTCATCTCCAGGCAGGGGACATGGGTGCAAATTCTCTAGTTTTAGTGAGCTCAGCTCCAGGAAAGAAGAAAGGGCTGCATGCAGATTTCTATCTCCGCCAGTTGGTGACTTTGGCCAAGTCACACTCTCTCAGCCTCAGAGGATGGCCATGGCAAACCCCTTTGGAAGAAACTCACTAAGAAAACCCTATGAGAGGTCCTCCTTAGGTCACCATAAGTCAGAAATGACTTGAAGGCACACAACAGCAATAACAAAGACATGCCCCAAACAGGAGAATATGTCCTCTCTGTACGCTTGCATCTCTGTGTGTGAACTGCCAACTGTGGTTAGTATTTAATTCGTTACACATCTTACCAGGGGCCATGCTGTAGATCTCAGGTTGTCGCCTGGAAGTGTGGGGTGATCCTGGACTGGCCACCCTCATCAGCTCCCATAAACTCCTTTGCTCTCTTTCTAACTAGTCTGCATCCCGAAACAATCTTTAGTTAGTCTTTAAGTAAGGGGCTCTTCCACACCCTTGCGCCCATTTGGCGGTGGCAGTGGCAGGAGAAGCGCAAGAAGGAGGAGGTTGTGCTCCATCTTCCTCCTGGACGTCCAGCTTTGAAGTGGCAACCATTCCCTTTTGATTAACCGATGCATCAAGTGGTCTCTTTGAAGGCGGGCGGCATCTCCGTGTGGGATACAAATTGCATTTCTTCCGACCCTTTGTAGAGCGGAGCGGCCCATGTGGTTGGCATTAACACACAGCAATGCTTTTTTGTCATTGTTGTTGTTGTTGTGGAGTGTGGGCCGCTTTTGGGGGGAGATGTTTTCTTTCTTTTCTGCTCAAGTGCTCATCTGGCGTTGGAAGGCCAGGAACTTGCTCCCTGAATCCCAATCTCATCTCTCCCCCTGAATAACTGTTGTGTTGTTCTTGTTAGCCTTTGAGTTGACTTTGACTCATGACAACCCTGTACATGAGACATCTGCACAGTTCTTCCTTGGATAAGTCTATCAATCTGCTATGTATTGCACCTCTTTTTCTCCTACCTTCTACCTTTACTAGCTATGGGCCCAAACAGACAGGCCAAAATAAAGCTGCTTCGGGTCACTTTGGAGGTATGCTGTTTAAATCATGCATGCATCCTAAGAGGCCAAAAGCCATGCCAAATCCATGCTCCAGTCCTAAGGACTGGAGCACAGCTTTGGTGCAGCTTTAGTGCAGCTTCTGGCCTCTTAAGATGTGTGTGTCATTTAAAGAGCATACCTCCGAAGTGACCCGAAGCAGCTTTATTTTGGCCTGTCTATTTGGGCCCAATATTGCCTTTTCTAATGAATCTCATTTAGGCTGCATCTACACTGCGGAAATAATCTAGGTTAACACCACTAACTGCCATAGATCCATGCTATGGAATTCTGGGCACAGTAGTTTTGTGAGATTTCTCTGTCGAGAGAGATCTGGTGCCACTTGTTGTTGTGTGCCTGAAAGCCGTTTCCGACTTATGGCAACCCTATGGCAAACCTATCATTGGTGTTCTTGGCAAGATTGGTTCAGAGGTGGTTTGCCATTGCCTTCCCTTGAGGCTGTGAGAGTGTGACTCACCCAATGTCATCCAGTGGGTTTCATGGCTGAGCTGGGAATCGAACCAAGGTCTCCGACGTCATAGTCCAACATTCAAACCACATTGTGAGAGCTGAAAACCCTCGACAAAACAGCAGGTAAAGGGGGAACTTGAGGGGGCAGGCGGCACAGAATACTTTAGAGACAACTTGAAGTATTCATATGTTTGGCTGCTGGTCCTACTGCATATGGAAATCATGGTGTGATACATGTCTGGACCATGTGCTAAAGAAGTATTTAAAAATATTAAGGCCTCTGCTTGTTCCCCTTCTAGGCACGGATCCAGAAGAGATCATTCTGAACGCCTTTCGGGTTTTCGACCGAGAAGGGAAAGGTTACGTGAAAGCTGACTAGTAAGTTGTTGTGGCTTTTGTTATAAAAATAATCCATTCCCTTCCCTTTTCATTTGAAATGAATAAAGAACTGGTCAGGTTTGCATTTCGTCGCCAATTGATGGCACTGTGGAAATGGAGTCTTTAACACCAATCAGTCTAGATCTGTTGAGATGGGCTGGTTTTTAACTCAACAACCATATGATTTCGGTGATCAGGAGACGGTTCATCCAGATCTCTCATAGGTCCTGCCCGCACTAGCCAGGATACCCAGAGTATCCTGGGTCCAGAGATACCCTGACCTCCCATGGTTAACCTAGTCCCTCTGTTCCAATGCCAGGGCTCCTCAGAAGGAGACACCCATTATCAATTGCATGGCTGGGCACTTTGTTCTGACTTCAGATTGAGCGACATGCTGCCACAGCAAGTACAATACATAGTGGGACACACGTGCGAACAGCTGCCTGGTGTAGCAACAGAGGGCTGCGGAGCGTCTCAGAAGATCCGGAGCAAAGAGGAATTTATTTCACACTGTTTTAAGAGGGAGAATTCAAAGATATAGCCATGTTAGTCTGTGGAATCAGTATGTAGAGAGATCTTGTAGCACCTTTGAGACTCACGGAAAGAAAGACGTTGGCAGCATAAGGTTTGCGTAGACTTCTGTCTACTTCCTCAGATGCATTTGTTGGAGTGGTACCTGGCTTCCACCCAGCTTTCAGTGAGTCTCAAAGGTGCTACAAGACCTCTCTCCGTACTGTTTTAAGAGGAGTGAACCCTGGATTTGGCACTGATCCTCATCCGGATGGTTCATGACTGTCTGAATCCCTTCCCTTCATTCTCTTACTAAAAACCGGTAACATTTCATATGAATACCAAAACTGGATTGAGAAGAGAAGCCCAGGGAGGAAGAGTATGGAGGGAATGGTCAACTTCCTTTGCAGTTGCCCATCCCTGACCTACATTTTGATTGGTTCATACCAATCCATACAATATGAAATGTATTAAAGGCTATAATGTCAAATAAAGCAATAATTCATATTAACATACTGTATATACCTGACTATAGGCCGACCTCTTGTACAAGTCAAAGGCAGGTTTTGGGGCCAAAATAATTATATCAATCAAATATATCATTGATTTCCTACATGAGAGAGGGAGGCTTCTCATTGGAAAGGTTCATTCCCAAAATGTAAGGGGTGACAAGGATGCTCACCTATGCTCTCTCCTTTGGCCTCGACATTTAACACATTGATGTTGCTTCGGTCACAAAGGAAAGCGCAATCGGAAGCAAAAACCTAGGATGAACAAGCACATCTGATCTGAGTTCCAGGCATAGGCTTCATAGAATTCAAAGCACAGTTATGTCCCACCTAAGACTTTCCTGGCTTGCAAACCACAACGCAGTACTTCTCATGGTGCAAAGCATGGTTCAGTCCCAAAGCACAGTTCAGGTGCACGCAGCAAACTTGCCAGGTTTTACCTTTTATTCCCTCTCCCAAATGCCCTCCACACCAAACTTTGCTGAACGCATGAGACAATGGAACATAATGGTCGCTTATGAGACCCGTGGGCAATGTTGATCATTATGAAACCAACCATTAAATCAATCCCGTGACCGTATTTTGAAGCTCGGCTTCCTTTTATATACTTCCAGCGTTTAGACATTTGCCTCTAATAATTTTTTTTTATATAAAATGGCTCGCCCATCGCTTTGAAAATCTTGCCCCTTTCAAGCCGACGGTTGGTATTAATAGATTTTTTTCGTATCGGAAAAAAAACAGAGGGGGAGTAAAGCCATAGGAGAGTAACTCCCCACCACCACCAAAAACTGCCCATGCCTAGCCTTTTAATAAAAACCTTTGCCTCATTAACATCCTTTTGGGGGCATTTCGTTTTTTCCACTGCGGGCTTTCACTCCTCGCATGGAAATCTGTGACTCATTTTGGGTGTCTTGGGACTGATTTTGAGTCGGAGGGCAAAGTTTTTCTCCAGACACATCTATGATGGTGATGGCCATCCAGAGAGAAGGGTAATGGATGCCACCTTGTTGAGCATCCTTGCCATGTTTGGATGGAACGTCACTGTGCAAAAAGAACTTGTAGCGCCTTTACTAACGGAGCAAAAGAAGTTGCAACACTAGCTTTCATATAGCCAACATGGTGCAGTGGTTTGAGCATTGGACTATGACTCTGGAGACCAGGGTTCAAATTCCAGTTCCGCCATATAAAGCCACTGAGTGACCATGGGCAAGTCATACTCGTTCAACCTCAGAGCATAGAAATGACAAACCACCTCTGAACATAGAGAGGTCTTGTAGCACCTTTGAGAGTAATTCAAAGAAAGAAGTTGGCAGCATGAGCTTTCGTAGACTTCAGGCTACTTCCTCAGATGCATTTAGATGCAATAATAATAATGATGATGATGATGATGATGATGATTATGATGATGTAGAGAGATCTTGCAGCACCTTTGAGACTAAGTGAAAGAAAGAAGTTGGCAGCATGAGCTTTCCTAGACTTCACTCTACTTCCTCAGATGCGTTTGGTGGAGTAGAAGCCAGGCATAGACATATATATGTCATTGGTATATGTGAGGACGTCAATTCAAATTACAAATCTTTTGTGTATGGAAACGAAGTGGCAGGTCCAGTTTTAACCCCCACTTGAAAGAAAACCCCATCATAGGGTTGACATAAGTAGGAAATGACTTGAAGGCACGCAATGCAGCCATGGAGAGTAACATTACTTACAGAGTTATATAGTGGTTGCACTACGCTGCCTTGTTAGTGAATTGCAACGTTACAGACCCAAATGTCTGTGCACCTCTGCACAGCAATGCACAATGTGCACCTCTAGTTGCAGTGTTCAATGCACATCTGCACATGGAGTGCACAAGCTCAAGGACAACAATGTGAAGTCGAAGGCTTTCATGGCCAACATCCATAGTTTCTTTGTGGGTTTTTCAAGCGATGTGGCCATGTTATAGAAGAGTTTATTCCTGACATTTCACCAGCATCTGTGCCTTTGGCATCTTCAGAGAATGCTGGCATGGAAATGAGTGGGGTAGTACAGAACAACACACAGATTAACATGGAAATCACTCCTCCCAACCTAGTCACACAGTGTGTGTGTGTGTGTACCACTCTCTTCCATGCCAGCATTCTCTGAAGATGCCAAAGCCACAGATGCTGGCGAAATGTCAGGAATAAACTCTTCCAGAATATGGCCACGAAGCCCAAAAAACTGACAAAAAAGCAAGGACACCCCATTCACAATCCTGCTTCTGCAACCTTGGACTGAGTCTGGCCATTCTCAACTGTAGCTTATTCAGCTTGCGTGTAAACCCAGCGCATATTTTCCACAAGAGGACAAAGACTGGCTTTGGGGGTTGGTCAGGAGAACTGGGAACCATCAGGAGAAGGTTCAGACCTTCCTCCTGCAATGCCAAGGTCCTGGTCCAAGCCAAGCTTACCCAGGGGAGCTGTTAAAAAGAAATATGAGCGAGGAGATCCAACTGCGGACCTCAAAACATCTCATCTCTTTTGGCCCCAAGACTGCGGGCGACCTCTGATGGAAACCATACAAGGATCAAAGCCTTCTCAGAGGCACATGCGTGACAGCGTCTGCAATGCCACAATGTTCTCCTCAGGCTGCGCTGTGCGCCAGATCATCCCAATTAGCCAAACAATTTGTTCCATTTATTTTTTGTGTCCAAAGTAGCCTTCTAAGAGTTATTTGCAAACCGAAGAATGGACTTCGATATATTTAATTTAAAAATAAATAAATTAGAGACGCCCGAAACCGATCCCAACTGATACGATCTCGCGCTCCACATCAAGGCCGATGGAAACGATAGGAAATTTATACCATTGTATTATAAATCCAGTTTGGGGAGGGGAAATGAATCTATGATTTTCCTTCTTTCTGTTTTTGGTCCCACCCAGCCGCCGAAGAAACAAACGGCACGGAAAACAACAACCGCCAAGAGCTCAGAGCTCCTCCGTTTGGAAAATCTGAATCTCCGTTTCTCTATAAAATAAATAATGGAAACTGTGCTGGGTTATTTTCCCGTTCCTCCTTATGGCGAACGGTGCCAGAGGCTGACGTCCTCGGCTTTTGAAGCTTAGAATTACGTTTGATCCTCCTCGATTCGCCACCCAAAACCCCTCCTTTCCAAACCTTGCTTCAAATTCTTTCCAAAAAATAAACCCCTCCGCTGGATGCAAGTGAATGGAAGATGCCAAACAACGCGGGGCATCTTCATAAATAACATTAAAAGAAAGGCAGGGGAAAATGTATACCTCTTTGGAAGACAAGGTCTGGCTCTTATGGGCAGTTTGGGCTAGAGTAGACCCACTGGAGCAATGGGATCGGATCTGAATGTAGCAGTCGAGTCGACAGAGTTGGTTGGGACTTGCTCTAAGCCAACTCTGTTCAGATACAGGTTGGGTCTTCCTTATCCAGATTCCCTAAGTCCAAAATGCTCCAAAATCCAAGACGTTTTTCATGTCTGGCTGAGACAGTGATACCTTTCCTTTCGGATAGTGCAGTGTATCCCAACTTTGTTTCGTGCCCAACATTATTAAACGTATTGTACAAAATTACCTTCGGGTTATGTGTTATAAATGGATTTCATGTTGAGACTTAACTCCCGCTTCCAAGATATCTCAATACGTAGATGCAAATACACTCATCCCTCCATATTTGTGGCTTTGATATTTGCAGCTTTGATTATTCACAGACTGGATTAACATTCTCTAGGAATATCTAGTTCTTCCAGTGCAACTCTATGGTCAACTTTAACTAAAAGTTGCACTGAAAGACCTAGAGATTCCTAGAGAGAATACTCTACTAGGCCTTTGAGGTTTCTCCAGCACAGTCCTATGGTCAGTGTCTGTTGGACATTGACCACAGAGTTGCAACAGAGGAGCCAGAGATTCCTAGAGAGAATACCCTACTAGGCCTTTGTAGCTCCTCTGGTGCAGTTCTATGGTCAGTGTCTGTTGGACGTCGACCACAGAGTTGTCCTGGAGGACCTAGAGATTCTTAGAGAGGTGTCCTCTCAGGTAAAAACGTGGTGGTTTTGTTATTTGCCGTTTTTCCATATTCACGGGGGTCTTGTGCCCCTAACCCTAACGAATATGGAGGGACAAGTGTATTCCAAAATTGAATTGTTTCCCCCTCAAAATCCAAAATACTTGTGGTCCCAAGCAGATAAGTGAGGCTCAACCTGTAGTAATTTAATGGAGACTCAAGATAAGGGAGACTCAACCTGTAGTAAATCGGTGTGGTGCCAGTATTTTTGTTAAAGAAATCAACAAAACATTTACTGCATTAACTGTGGTGCGCCTGCATTTTATTTTCTTGTCTCCAGCATGAAAGAAATGCTCATGACGCAGGCGGACCGGTTCACCGATGAGGAGGTAAGATTGATTTCTGCATGCATAGTTTTGATTTTTGATTCCCTTTGGATTACCCTTCGTTAAAAAATTAACATCTCCAGTATTTGGAAGGAAGGTGTTTACTGTCACCGCAGATGAAGCACAAACATAGCAGGGTCGCCACCTCTTTTTTCCAGAGAGGCAAACTGCAAATCCCAAGAGTCCATAGGATGGAGCCCCAGGGCTTAAAGTGGTGTCAAAGTGTGTTATGTTTACAGTGTAGATGCACCGCCAGTGGAAGTTACTCACCATACAGCAACTAATTCAGCAGGGCTACTCTAATTCTAACTAACCTAGAGGATGCAGGCTTCAAATGAACAATTTGAAGAGGAGAACGTAGAGGAAATATATAGGTAGAACAAAATAAGGATGAAAGTAAGCTAATACTAGGATTTATGGATAGGAATAGATACAGAGTGTTATAGATGTGCCATCGAGAATTTTGAAATATACAGAATGTCAATGTGTCCGAGGGAAACAAACAAATTGGCATTTGATAGGAAGGAAGGAAGGAAGGAAGGAAGGAAGGAAGGAAGGACGGAAGGTTTGTGTGAAGATTGTTATATGTATGTAGATGAAGGTTAGAGTAAGTGGACGAATGTTAAGGGAATGGGGAGAAGGAGAAGAAAGGAGGAAGAACGAAGAAAGTGTAATAAGAAAGGTAGAAGTAGGTGTAAGTAGGAAACTACGGAAGTAAATGTTGTGGGGCGGAAGAAGGATTAAAGTTGAAGGAGTTTGGAAAGAAGGAGTTAGATCGATAGTGGGGAGGAAAGAGAGAGATCATCACTACATCTTCATAGGCTGCATCCACGCTGCAGAAATAATCCACATTGACACCGCTTTAACTCCCATGGCTCAATGCTGTGGAATTCTGGGAACTGAAGTTTTGTGTCACATTTAGAGAGCTCTGGTGTCGCGACATGCTACAATTTCCAGAATTCCACAACAGCTAAAATGGTGTCAACCTGGATTATTTCTGAGGTGTGGATTGGAGACGTGAGCGGCATCTCCCAATGCAGAACCTTAGTCTATGGATTCCATCGCTTCAATCTGTGGGGAGAAGGGGGTAAGAAATAATAATAATAATAATAATAATAATAATAATAATAATAATAATTTATTATTATTATTATTATTCAATGGGGGGGGGGGGGAACTGGGAGACATTGTACTTACTCCCTTTGGCCTGGGCACACATGGTAGTTGGAATTTCATTGCGGATGACGGTCAAAGAATGTTGCCCTAACGCAAAGATGTCTTCCCAGCTGAGATGGAAAGAATTTGAGGCTTCGAAAAATCCAAATACAGGAAAGTGAAACCAGCTGATTTATCAACCTGACACATATGTAGAAGCTTGTCTATGTTCACTGCAGAGAGAGAGAAAAAGGATAGTGCCCATGGTTTGAACGCTACTCTTAGTCCCAAACATATCTGAAAGAGACTCCGATGTCCCATGTTTTCTAACGTTCTCTCCTTGCTTGTCTTCCCCAGATCAAGCAAACGTTTAGTGCTTTCCCACCAGACCCTTCCGGGAACCTCGACTACAAGAATCTTGTGTATGTTATTACCCATGGAGAGGAGAAAGACTGAGCCGACTTGAGAGTCTCGGTCAAGAGTGACTCTTCACCCGCTGCATCTTCAGGGCATCCGGATTGCGTCCCTTCATGAGCCATGGAGCTGAAACCTGTAAAACGCGCCGCGTGAGATTAAAACCTGTTATACAAAATTCTTAGTTTTCATATATGTACGTGAGCCAAAGGTACCATTTTGAGTTCACTTCCTGTCCACTTCCCCAGGATCTAAAGAACCATGCCCTATAAGGAACGATTTAGGGAGCTGGGGATGTTTAGCCTGGAGAAGAGAAGGTTAAGAGGTGATATGATAGCCCTGTTTAAATATTTGAAGGGATGGCATATTGAGGAGGGAGCATGCTTGTTTTCTGCTGCTCCAGAGACTAGGACCCGGAGCAATGGGTGCAAGCTACAGGAAAAGAGATTCCAGCTCAACATTAGGATGAATGTCCTGACAGTAAGGGCTGTTCGACAGTGCAAGATACAGTCTCAGAGTCTCCTTCTTTGAAGGTCTTTAAACAGAGGCTGGATGGCCGTCTGTTGGGGATGCTTTGATTGAGAGTTCCTGCATGGCAGAATGGGGTGTTCCACTGTTGAATAGCTCTTACTGTCAGGAAGCTCTTTTCCTACAGTTCGTATCGTTTGAAATTTGAAGGCATCACTAGGGAGGTGCAGGTTGCACCAGGTGACACCTTAAAGTTTGAATACTGAACCGTGACTCTGGAGACCAGGGTTCAATTCCCAGCTCAGCCATAAAACCCACTAGGCAAACATGGGCAAGTCATACGCTCTCACCCTCAGACAATTGAAAACCTCCTCTGATCAAACCTTGCCAAGAAAACCCCATGACAGGTTGGCCTTAGGGTTGCTGTCCATGGAGGACTTCTGCACTGTCAGCTTTAAGAAAGCAGAAGATGGCCGCCACCCTCTTTGCAAACCAAGGACCCTTGCTGACGTTTCTTAAATGGAAATATTGACGTCGTCCAAAATGCGGGGGAAAGAAATGCCACCACAGTTCAAAGGAGGCGCGGATGAAGACGGCACACATTTTTATTTCCATCTAAGTCAGTGTTCTTCAAAGTGGTGGTCTGCGGATGGGTCCTGATTCCTGAGCCATTTGCTGCCAGTCTCGATGGCGAAGAAATCCTCCACATCAAATAGTTTAAGAATGGGGCATCACTTTGGAGTGTATGAGGGGAGCGGACCACACCATATGACACCTCAGAGAGGGATGGACATCTGATGGATACATCTGTCCTAAGACCCACCTGGTTGCCCCCAATGCCAGCTTTGGCCATCCATCAGATGTGGCGACTGATGGGAATGGGGTGCTGTCAATGCCCAGGAGCCTATTCTGGATCTGGTATGACTTGCCAAAGGTCACCTAATGGATTTCCATGGCTGAGCAGGGATTCGAACCTTGGTCTCCAGAGTTGTAGCCGAGCGCTCAAACCACTATGCCGCGCCAGGCCTCTGAAACAGAGAACACCAAGAAAGGAATGGCACCAAAGGTTAAACAATCTTCTTCGAGGAATAGACAAGAGCTTGAATCCAGCAAGTGTGCATCTTCTTACAAAGTGTGTGTTTGTGTCTCTGTAAGTGTGCGTGTGCATGGAAAGAAAAAGAGAGAAAACAAGCCTCCCCAAACGTCCAGCGCGCCAATTAAAAACGAAAAAGGAACTTTCCAGAGAGCCGCTTTGTTGCAATCAAAGCCATGGCGCACATCTGGAACTGGTTGCCAAGTGTTTAAAAACCATCAAAGCAAATGGTATTAATAAACGCAAGGAGACAGTGAGCAGGCAAAAGAGGAGAGAACAACTGAGGACACAAAGGTGGGGCGGGCATGGATCCTCAAGGCAGCCAGACTCATTTGCCTAAAAGGCCTTCGTCTCCCTTCTTTGCAGCTCTTCATTCCTTCTCATCGCTTTGTGGCCCTGCTTTTAAAGATCTTTCCTTTCTATCTTTTTTCCCCCCAGAAGGGTATAAATATGGCTGTACTTTGGGTAGGAGACAGGCAACGCATCCAGACAGCTCCTCCCATACATTTAAGTCTCGTCTCCAAAATTAAAGGGAGATGTAAAATCCATGTTAGGAAATATTAGGAAAAAGAGAATGAAACCCAATGAGACAACAGTATTAGGCTTCTCTACATATTTATCATCGCACATCACTTGGAAAATGGTATCTGGTTCGGATCACAAAGAGCCACCATGGTGCAATGATTTCAGCATTGGATTTATGACTCCTGGCTCAGCCATGGAAACCCATTGGTGACCCTGGAAAAGTCGCAGTCTCTCAGCCTCAGACGATGGCCACGGCAAACCCACTATGAAGAAGCTTGCCAAGAAAACCTTGCGACAGAGTCGCCATAAATCTCAAATGACTTGAAGGCACACAACAACAACAACCAGATCGCACACTCATACCCTTCTCTGTCACCCTGTTCTAGCCATACCTAGAGTAGAAGCATTGAATTCATTGCTAACACAACACGAAGGTCAACCCGCCGATTCAGTGATGTTGGTGGAGAGTCACAATAGGATTTAGTATACACTTCTTAACCTTTTCCAGGGTAAACATGGTCAGCTCACTTAGTCGTTCCTCACAGGGCATGGTTTCCGGACCAAATCTTCCTAAACATCTTCCTAATCTTTAGGTGGGAACTCTTTTCTTGCAATTTGAATCCATTGGTTTGCGGCCTAATCTGGAACATCAGAAAACAAACCCACTCCATATTGGCATCCCTTCCAATATTTAAAGATGGATACCATGTCACTGCTCAGTCTTCTCTTCTCCAAGATAACATATGCAATCCGTGATCCTCAAACACTTTACCCTCTGATCCTTTTCCCAGTTTTGTAAGGAGGCTCAGCACTTCTACAATAATTTGGGGACAATGTGGTCCTTGTGGAGGGAGAAAGGGAATACCAGCCTCCGCAGCAACCCACAAAAAGGCACATCCAAGCATGAGGCTCCCTTACACCCGTCTATGCCACTGACAGAATGCCAGCCTAAAGATGCAAAACTATTAAACAGGGGCTCCTTCGAAGTGGACCAGCCGGAAGGTTACTTGGTTGAGATTTGCTGTCCTTTCCGATCCCATTCAATGGCTGTCGAAATATCCTTGCTGTCTTCATCACGGGCCATTTAATTTCTTTATATGATCTGACAAGTGATTCCTTGCGACCTTTCGGTGGCAGTCACTATGGGGGCGGCGGGGCGGGAGGCTGACCTTTCAGAAAAGTGTGTTTGGTGTGTATATCATGAGGCTGCGTGTCCCACGAGTTCTGGATGAACTTCCAACGGTCTTCTTTATTGCTCCCAAATAAAAGCAAAGGCCAGAATCCTGTGGCTGGATCCTATTAGAAAAGGCTGACTAAATAATTGTTGAATGATCATAGAATCACCGAAACATAGAATCTTAGAGTTGAAAGAGACCATAAGGTCTATATAGTCTAACCCCTTATAGTAAAAATAAGAGTTCAGGTGGATTCCCTTTTCTTGCAACGTGAACCTAGCTGCCTCCATCTTTGCATGACATCCCTTTGGTTATTCCTTCTTCAAGCTAAACATACCTAGCTTCCTAAGTTGTTCCTCATTTGGGGTCTTGGAAACTGGGCACCATTTTGTATCTTCTGCAGTTGGTCGAGCTTCATGGGCTGAAAAGGCGATCGCAAGAACACAAGAAAATAATATGACTGAATGTGCAACCACGTGTACAACTGAGCAAGCACCATCAGCAGGGGCCGACGGAGACGCATCTGTGGAGAATGGCCATCCATACATCTCATGGCACAACATGGGCAACCCCACTTCCATATTAGACAAAAGGAGATACCAGTGTGAGAGCCATCATGTGTATTGGGTTGAATGTTGGGCTCCAGAAGGTCAGGGTCTGAATCCTGGCTCGGCCATGGAAACCCAATGGTTGGTAGTTCTTTGTGGGTTTTTCAGGGGTATGCGGCCACGTTCTAGAAGAGTTTATTCCTGACATTTCGCCAGCATCTGTGGCTGGCATCTTCAGATAATGTACCCCACTCTTTTCCATGCCAGCATTCTCTGAAGAAAGTGGCCACATGGCCCGAAACACCCACCAAAAAACTATGGCTGTTGGCCATGAAAGCCTTCGCCTTCCCAATGGTTGGTCTTGTCACACTCCCTCCACCTCAGAAGAAGGCTTTAATGGACAAACCCTTTTGAATTGATCTTTCCAAAAAACCCAACCTATTCTATTGGGTTTTTCTGGAGGCGGTGTGGTGAAGTTGTTCGAGTGTTGGACTCCAGGGAGACCAGGGTTCAAATCCTTATTTATCTCAGCAAATCCATTGGGTAATCTTGGGCAAATCTCAGTCTCTCAGCCTCAGAGGAAGGAAATGGCAATGTTCTGAAGAAGTCTGGCCAAGAAAACCTTATTTTTAAAATATCCAGTGGGGTATAGCTGTTGGAATACAGCACTGAGAGACCCTGAGAGATCAGGGTTTGGTTTGGTTTTCTATCATGGAAACCCACTAGGTGACCCTTGGGTAAGTCCTACTCTTTCTGACCTAAAGTACAGCAATGGCAAACCTCCTCTGAAAAATCTGGCTCAAACTCCATGGTAGGTTCGCCTTAGTGTTGCTGGCAGTTTGAAGGTACACAACCACACCATCAACAACAAGAAGGTGACAGAAAATATCCAAATACTTGCACAACGCACATTTTAAAAAACCTATTTGCCTGGAAGAGTCCATTGCAGACTGCGGCAAGCAGAGAAGTCTTTAGAAAGTTTTCGTGGCGGAAGGGAATTGAGCCCTGCTTGGATGTGTTAAAAGTACAAAGCATCCCATTTTCAATACACACGCACTGGCAAAACGTTGGGGACATGAGCAGGGAGCGACACACCTGGATACACCTAAGTGCTTGCGTCCCACGGCGAGGACAGATTCGAGGCTTTTAAAGGGGCGTGCATTATTGATTTGGCAAAATGGCAACGCTGTGTTCTGCTGCAAAGGCTATTTATTAATTTATCTAGGTGCCAGGGTCCATCTAGCAAATGCTGGCCCCCGAGAGATTGGCGCAGGAAGAGTTCGTTTGCAACGTATTAATGATCTGGAAGAAAGAGATGTCTGTGTTTGCAGGAAGGACAGCAGAAAGAGATGGCAGAGAACTCATTCACTATGATGAAATCCAAAAAGTAAGAACGTATCCTCCAACTATCCCAAATTTGATCCATCCCAATTAATCCTTTGCTGTCCCACTTTTTCAGCTGCTTTTAAAATGTCCTGGTTTCTCTCTCCTCCTCCACTTTCATCATCATCATCATCATCATCATCATCATCATCTGTATTTCTTACCTGTCTCTCCCCCATGGATCGAGACGCAACACATCAATTAAAAAGGACAAATAAGATACACACATATCAAAACAATCCTCATTTTAAATGCACCACTTAAAAATAATCTGGATAAGCCTGCCAGAAGAGACTGGCCTTAAATGCTCTTTTAAATCCAGACAGTGTATTCCGATGTTGAATGTCTTCTGGCAGGTCATCCCACAGTCTAAGGACACAAAGACTGGGACACAGGTTCGAATCCTGACTCAACCCTGGAAACCCACTGGCAAACCTTGGGCAAGTCATGCTTTCTCGGACTCAAGGGATGGCAAGCAACATGCCAAGAAAACCCCAGGATAGGTTAGCCTTAGGGTCACCATAAGTCAAGAACGACTTGAAGGAACACAACTGCAACAACAAATGGTGTGATATGGGAGGAGACACTATGAGTTACTGCACCAGGTGATGCCAACTATAGTGATGCCACTGGTGGGAACTGCCAGATATAAAAAACACTTTGGGGTACATGTGTGTATTTGGAAAATATTATTGGGTAACCATCTTGACCGTCTTTTCCCTTCCGTCTCCAAGTCCACCACTATTTGAAAGTATTGGATTCCAAAGCAACTTCTCCCGGGTTTACTACCATTGCCTTGAAATTGCTGGAACCATTCAGAAATACAGTTGGCCCATGGGTTCTTTATCCACTTATCTTCAACCATCCGAATATTCGAAAACTATATCAGTTCCAAAAAGCAAACCTTCATTTGGCCATTTTATATAAGGGACACCATTTTGCTGTGCTGTTGTATTTAATGGGACTTGAGCATCCACGGATTTTGGTATCCAGGGGTATCCTGGAACCAAATCCCAGCAGATACCAAGGGCCTATTGCACATCCCTCAAGAAGAGGCATTTTGTGTTGTTGCTGCTGCCACCGTTGCCGTAATTAATGGGTTGTTTCTTAGAACGGCTTCCAGAAGACGAACTCATGCGTTTGATGGCAAACATGAATAAGCTTGTCAAAATTTAGAGGGAATTACTGGGGCTTGTGGGAGCTTGATCCGCCAAAGACAACCCCAGGAAGGGAAGGGTTGAACCCGGAGCGTGGAAGGTTTTCAGGCTGAGGTTGCAAATGTTCCTTGTGTGGTGTGTGCGGATAGGTGCACAATGTACTTAGGCTGCATCTGCACTGCACACGTAATCCAGGTTGACACCTCTTTAACTGTCATGGCTCAAGGCGAGGGAATTCTGGGGATTGTAGTTTATTGTGACACCAGAGCTCTCTGAGAGAGAAAGCTAAATGTCTCACCCAGAATCCCACATCTTGAAGCAGCGTCAGCCTGGATCATTTATGCATTTGCAGAGGAAGCCACTGTTTTCATGTTAGTGTACATATACATTTGTAGGTCTTTTCCTTATAGTTAGACAGCCTTTCCTTGTACAGAGAACACTTGTTATCTGCTGTGGTTTGGTCCCAGGTATTTGATATTTTGTTTTGAATAACAAAAATCCGTGGATGCTCAGATCCCATTTCAATACGACGGCATGGAAAAATGGGTGTCCCTTATATAAAATGCCAAAATTAGGGTTTGTTTTTTGGAATTCATATATATAGATATAGATATAGATATAGATATAGATAAAGATATATATTGCATGTTTAAATCCACGGATAAGTCATCTGTGGATACGGAGAACTAACAGTGTGCTTTTTAGATATAGGAAATTAGTGTGTAACTGGTATGTTTGTGAGTGATAGTTTTAATAAAGAGTACATTACCACAAAGTATTACCTTCAGCTTCAGGATGGATTCATGTCCTTTCTGAGGAGGGAGCCATCCGAAAGAAAGTCCAGACCTATGCCAACTCCAATTCGTTCGCTCTTGCACCCTTGCAATGTTTTAGTTTTTAATAGAGAGGAGCATTAACAAAAGCTGGCTCTTTCTGTAGCGCAACCTGGCACGCTTTGGCTTGGGATGTTGGAGCCGAAGGCCAAGAAGAGAAGGGAAACCTTCTCCTGGCAAGAGATAACGGACACGTTTAGTAAAAGACAGACGCATTTATTAGTAGTATTAGTATTATTATTTGAAAAAAAGATCTCGCTCCAAGGCTTTATCATTAGTCAAGAAACCGATTGTAGGAGATCTAGGGGAAGGGTTGCTTGTGTCAGCTAATCTCTCTCTCCCATCGGCTCATTGGGATGGGTGAGAATTTCATTTCGGTTCATCTCCTGATAAAAGCAGGACCGCAAACTTGCTAAGGTTTGCATCTTCACAGTGGCATGAATTGGTTATTTTTTTAAAATCCCTGAGAAACTGAAACTGACAGATTCATTCAAAGCTTTTGGGAGCTTTGCTCAGAAAAAAAATATGGCTTTACATTCCTGAGTGTTTGGGAATATGACTTTCCACCTCTTTCTTAGAACTGCAGAATCTTGGTCTGCATCTGCACTGCGGGAATAAAACAGTTTGACACTGCTTTAGCTCCCATGGCTCAATGCTATTGGGGTTGGCACTTTGGTGGGGCACCGGAGCTCTCCGAAGGTTAAATATCACACAAATCTGCAAATCCTATGGTTTCATGGCATTGAGACATGGCAGTTAAAGTGGTGTCAAACTGCTTCAAATTCTGCAGTGCAGACTAGGTCCTAAGAGTTGGAAGGGATCCCAAGGGCCATCTAATCCAGTTCTCTGCCATGCAGGAATACACAACTACAACATTCCTGAAATATGGCTATCCAACCTCTGTTTCAAGGCTTCCATAGATGGAAGGTCCACCACCAGAGACCTCCATAGATGGACCTCCATAGATGTCTGAGACAGTCCATTACATTGTCCAACCGCACTTACAATAAAGATGTCCTTCCTTATGTTTAGGTAGAATCTCTTTTCTTGCAGTTTGAATCCACTGGTTCATGTTCTAATCTCTGGCGGTGCAGAAAAAAAGCTCACTCCATCTTCTAACTTTCTCAGCCTCAGGGGAAAGCCATGGCAAACCTGAACAAATCTTGCCAAGAAAACCCCTGGATAGGTTTGCATTAGGGTTGCCATAAGTCGGAAATGACTCGAAGGGACGCGACAACAAAACAACAAGAAAACCGTATTCCAGTTCCAACCTTTTCATTTAAATAAAATTCAACACAACCTGTTAATTCGTTTCTACTAATCCTTTAATATTTGAATGAGCAAGTTCCAAAGCAATAAATAAAATGGAAATGGTATTCGGCAACAAACTGTGGAGGAGATGCAAGGTCCCAGGACTGTTGCAAAACTCACTTCTTGCGACTCCCTGATCGTATATTTTTATTCTCCATCTGTCAAACGCCAACAACAACGTTGCCGCAATTATGCGCAAGCAATTAAGAGGACAAGTCGAGGTGCGAATACCCAAAAGATGAGATCTCCCCCCTGCAGTTAACTCTTCTCAGAAGCAACAACCAGTTCTGCGTTTGCAGGACCTTGCTTGCTTTTTGGGTTTTTTAATTAAGATTGCTCTGAAAGATTCAGCCGGATCCCAGAGATTCACGTGGGCTGGAAACAAAAACACTAAATGATGGTTTGTAGTATGCACAACACCTAAAGTAAATGGGACAGAAGTGTGTGTATATGTATACCTTCCCTTTTACATAACATATAGCCTATTTCCGAAATTTACTGCCGTCACCAATTGCAAGGCCCAAGTTGGGTGTCTTCTTGATGTTTTGGACTCAAACTCCTAATATCCCCTGGCGGCTAAATTTTAGGGAGACACCAGGTTGACAAAGGCTGGATTAGACCCATCAATGGCACATGGCTATGGCTGCATCCGCACTGCAGAAATTCACAATTCCACTTGTGAATCCGGCGCACAATAAACACTGAATTGGAAACAGCCTTCCAAAACGGCGCCGCTTTCGAAGACGTTCCCGCTGCAGGAATAAAATGGCAGAAATGGCTCAATGCTAATGTCGAGAAGAAACGTGGTGAAGATTGACCTCCCTTCAAGGCAGCCCTTCGTAGATTTGCGTTACAGTTTACAAAAAGGCTTTTGTCGATGGAGAAGAGAGAGCCTGCGATCGTAATGCCTCCCTTCTTCCCTGAGAGTCTGTCATCTCCCTCTTGCAAGTCGGAGCTTGCTCACATAGACAACAGTCAATCCATCTGGCCAAAAAGTTTGGATACATGACTTCTTATGCCATCCCCTGAATTGCATGCCGTTGAACTCCGAAGAAAAGGTCTTGAGAACTGGGAAGCTCGCCGTATCTGTAATGATTTATAGTCATGCAATAAAGGTATTACTCAAGCGTGAATTTTGTCCCAGCTGAAGAATCGCACGGTTACTTTTCCTTTCCACTTTGTATTTGATTCTGGTCTCGGAGTGGTGGCATTTGAGTATCACAGACGTCCCTTGTGATCCACAATTAATGTTGTTGTGGTGTGCCATCAAGTCATTCCAACTTATGGAAGCTATCATGGGGTTTTCTTGGCAAGATTTGTTCAGAGGAGGTTTGCCATTACCTTGCACTGAGGCTGAGAGTATGTGACTTGCCCAACGTGGGATTCAATAGTCAAGTGGAGAATGGAACCCTGGCTTCCAGAGTCATAGTCCAACACTCAAAGCATTATGCCACACTGGCTGTCATTATGCTCCACCAAGTATTATATACTTAAAAGATATCTTCCGGGATCCTGTTGGTGTCTTACATATACAAAGGCTGGCATCCAATGCGTGCATATGTTTCCCTTATACAGGCATAAGTCCTTTTGGGGGCATTGCAGGGGTGGGTTGTGTTGGGGTGGGTGCTTCTAAAGCCATTCAATAATTCAGGGAGGGGGTATATATCCCAGCCTAACATAGGTTAGCTTGCAAACCTATAAAACTGTACTGAGCCATGGTGGATTGCGGCCATAAATTTTCCACCTAGATGCAGTTGGACGGTTTTGTTGGATGCAAAATATCTTGCGTTCAGTTCAGGGTTGCAGAAGCAGAGTTGCCCACGAGGTGCCACTGGACACATTTCCACCTTGTGCGCGGATGTATATGGGTGAACTCACACCTGGAATATCGAGAGCCGTTCAACAGTGGAACACACTTCTTCCTCGGAGTGTAATGGAGTCTCCTTCCTTGGAGGTCTTTAAACAGCGGCTGGATGGCCATCTGTCAATGGGGATGCTTTGATTGAGATTTCCTGCATGGCAGAATGGGGTTGGACTGGATGGCCCTTGGGGTCTCTTCCAACTCTATGATTCTATGATCAGGGCACAGCGCGCATGTAGGTGCGCATACCCCTTTGGTTGCACAGTTCATAACTCTAGAGGTAGAATTCAAAGATGTAGCCATGTCAGTCTGTAGAATCAGTGTAGAATCAGATCACGATGTGAAGTTGAAGGCTTTCATGGCCAGCATCCACAGTTTTTTGTGGGTTTTTCCAGCCATGTGGCCATGTTCTGGAAGACTTTATTCCTGACGTTTTGCCAGCAGCATCTGTGGCTGGCATCTTCAGACAGCGTACCCCACTCTCTCCCATGCCAGCATTCCCTGAAGATCCTGAAGTCGCAGATGCTGCTGGCAAAACGTCAGGAATAAACTCTTCTAGAACACGGCCAAAGAGCCCAAGAAACCCACAAAAATCTATGTGCTATAAGATCTTGGTTCATAACTGCGTGAGCCTAAAATCACACTCCATCTCCTTGAAGCAGGATCTCAGCCAGAGGTGTGTGTGCACATGTGCGGAGCGTTATGAAAAGTTTCTTCTTTGGGCTACAATTCCCAGCATCCTCCAAGGGCATGGAGGAATCTGGGCAATGTAGTCCAAAGGGGAACGTTCCTGTGTTCTCTCTCTTCCTTCCTCGCCCTGCATGTTCTTACATAATGTAACTCCAGTGTTGGATGCCTTTGGAAGCCTCTTGAGAAAGCACCTTAGAGGAAGCCTCTCCTCTCCTATCCTATTCCATCTCCAAAGCTGCGGAGTGACTCCCCCCTTCTCCTTCGACCCACCCACCCATCCGCCTGCAGACATAAATGCCGCCTTATCTCATGGCACCGTCTCCAGTGACGCCAGGGAACCTGAAAAAACCTGTCTGGCTCTTGTCAAAGAGACGGGGAGATGCTGGGGTTTTCTCCGCTGCCCTGACGTTACCTGCCTGCCAGCAAATGGGCGTCGAGGGAAGAAGAGAGGCTTTAATCACTTTTAAGCACCAGGCAGGCCTGCCAACTTCCAAAGCTACGCCGGGGAGGAACCCGTTTGCTCCTTGCGTCGAGCTTGCCATCTTCCCATCTCCCGCTCACAATGCCCTTCTGCCAACAGGCCCCACAGCTGGCTGCAATGTGCCTTTGGATCCCGGTGGCTACGGAAGAACAAGAGAAGACCACTGGCCCACTCACAACCCTCTTATGGGATTCCCAGGGGGTCTAATTGCCCGCCATGGTTCTGACTAGAATAAGACACAAGTGAAGCTTTGCTGTTATTGTGTGCCCCCAAGTCGTTTCCGGCTTTTGGTAACTCAAAGGCAAACCGATCATATGGGGAGAATTTCAAAATTATAGCCATGTTAGTCTGCAGAATCAATACATAGAGAGAGCTTGTCGCACCTTTGAAACTCACTGAAAGAAAGAAGTTGGCAGCATGGGTTTTGATAGACACGAGTCAGCTTCCTTACTGTATATACCCATGTATACCATATATATTCGATTATAAGTCGACCTCATGTATAAGTCGAGGGCAAGTTTTGGGGCCAAAATTATGGATTTTGCTATGACCCGCGGAAAGGTTGAGGGTAAAACTTAGGGGCACATAGCAAAGGATCTTAGGGGTACAAAGCAAAACAATGTCAAAGATCTTCCAAAATCCCAGCAGACATAACTCTTTGCACTGACTCTTAAGGCTGGATGGATGAGTCTCTCATCGATCCAGCTTTTCATATGAGCACAAATATGCCTCCTGGAATTCTGTACTTTCTTTGGCATTATTTTCCTTTGTTTCATCCTTTATATCCTTTGTGACATGGCCCTAAATTTTACCCTCAACTTATCCATGGCTCATATCAAAATTCATAATTTTGGCCCCAAAACCTGCCCTCGACTTATGCATGAGGTCGACTTATAGTCGTGTATATACGGTAAATCTAGGAAAGTTCATGCTGCCAACTTCTTTCTTTCACTTAGTCTGAAAGGTGCTACAAGATCTATCCATCCTATGGAGTCCTGGAGTTTGTAGTTCTATAGTGAGTTACAACTGAATTACCAAAGAGTGCTGTTGCCTCACAAAACAAAGCATCCCAGGCCATTAAAACGGGGTCGAACCACAGTATTTCTGCAATGTAGAGGCACCTGCTTGTAAAGAATGGCATCCCTAGCAAAATATGGGATGGCTCTTTGGAAAGGCTTTTCTTCTGTTGTTATAGATTAGAAGCATAGCTAGATATATAGATAGGCAGGAGGAGATATAGGTTTTCTTGCCATTTCCACCAGATGTTGGATGAAAGCATCCTGGGGCACGATTTGCACTTATCCAAACATCTACCCATCAAAGGGTTTTTTTACAGGCCTTGGCAACCGTTGTGTTTTTTCTGCGTGGGTAATGCCTGGAAAAGATTTTCCCCAGGAATGGCCCAGTCCCTGAATAGTCACCCTTGTTCTCTCGGAGAAACGTCATAGTAAGTTGAAAGCCATGGCAGCGACGTTGTAAAATATGTACAACGGCAACTGTAAAAAGAAACCAACAACCCGACAACCAAAGCAGTGTGTAGCCTCACGGAGGCGATCTGCCTGCCAGCTTCTCAAAATGGCACATTTGGGAAAAGGAAAGCCAAAGCCCACACGCCCACGAAACCTTGGCTTCATTCCTAGTGTGCTTCCTGAGTACAGTAGATCCATTGGATCCACTGGATTTTCCAACATTTTCAGCAATTGATCCAAAGGGTAAGTTGAGACTAACTAAAGCTGTGTCCGCACTACAGAAATAACCCAACGTCCAGCAATTGAGCGAATGAGTCTATTTCCGTTTGGTCTATCCAGGCTGCATCCGAACTGTAGAAACAATCCAGTTTGACCCCACTTTAAGTGCCATGGCTCAATGCTATGGAACCGAGGGATCTGTAGTTTTGTTGTGGCACCAGAGCTCTCTGGCAGAGAAGTCTGTCTTGCAACTACACATCCCAGAATTCCACAACATGGAGCCATGGTAGTTAAAGTGGTGTCCGACCGCATTCATTATGCAGTGCAGAATTGTAAGCCGCTCTGGGAGCTTTAAGGGCTGATGGGTGGGGTATAAATATCATAAATGAATAATAATAAATAACAGCATTTTGAATTATGAAGGGCTCTTTGGAGACCGACCAGTCTAGCCCTTGCTCCCTGCAGGGTCTACAGCGCAAGATGCCAAGCATCGCATCCATGGCAGATCTGTCGTCCTTGCCAGCAGCATGGCCAAATGCTAATAGCTGCTGAGTGGCATAGGTAGGGTTAGTTTGCATTTAGTAGGCTTAGATGTTTTCACTTTTGCCTTGCGGTTCAAGGCTGGGTAGTCAATATTCCTGTCCCAACTTGCTCATACACTACTTCCAGTTGTTAGGAAGGGAGGTGGGTCAAGTCTATCTTCATTGGCCCTTTATTCTCCCCAGTCTTTCCCCAGAGGATTAATGGGGACTGTTCCTGCCAAACGGAGACAATCGGAGGGCATGCAGACAAACTCTGCCAGGTCCAAGAAACCTGTTTTTCTAGTGTCTTACTTCCTTCCCTAGCCTTTTCCCTCCTACCTTCACATCATAACAGCCATAGAAGGATGATCTGTGTGATCCAAACTCTGGTAAATCCCTCCCAGGTTAGACTACTGTAAAAAAGCCAGTTAGCTAGCTTACTAAATGGAACTGGTACTGCAGTTGTATTACGGCAGTAATTCATTCTCAATATGTTCCATGCCAAAGTTACACTATCGGTTTTGACGTTGGCTGGTTTTAATCTTGGAAGCTTACCATGACTTAGGATGAGGGTGTTTGAAGGACCTCCTGCCTCAATATATATACATATCAAGACCTTCCGGAGAAGCTTTTTTTTAGGGCCGGGGTCCTGAAGGACCAACTGACTCCATAATATAATTCCTAACTATACCTCAAGACCTTCCAGAGAAGCCCTTAATGACTTAGAATGAAGATATTTGAAGGACTACCTGTCTCCATACATACCTACCATACATCAAGGGCTTCCAGCGAAACCCTTCATGTCTTAGGACTGCTTCCAAACACACTTGAACACACATCAAGACCTTCCAGAGAAAGCAATTGCGACTTAGGAACAGTGTGCTTGAAGAACCACCGGTCTCCATCACACATCAAGACCTTCCAGAGAAACCCTTCATGACTTATGCGTAGGGGTGCTTGAAGGACCACCTGCCTCCATATATACATACACATACATCAAGACTTTCCAAAGAAGTTCTTGATGATGTAGGACCAAGGTAAAGAAGGACCACCTTTATCTATATATTCCTACCCATACATCAAGGGCTTCCAGAGAAACCCTTCATGATTTAGGACTAGAGCGTCTGAAGAACCACCTGCCTTTCAGATACACCTGGTCATCCATCAGGACCTTCCAGAGAAACCAGTCATGACTTAGGAATAGGGTGCTTGAAGGACCACCTGCCTCCATCAGACATCAAGACCTTCCAGAGAAACCCTTCATGACTTATACATAGGACCACCTGCCTCCACATATGCATACACAGACATCAAGACCTTCCAAAGAAGTCCTTGATGACTTAGGACTAAGATAAAAGAGACCACCTTTATCTAGACATTCCTACCCATACATCAAGGGCTTCCAGAGAAACCCTTCATGACTTAGGACTAGAGTGCCTGAAGGACCACCTGCCTCCAAATACAGCTGGGTATGCATCTGGACCTTCTAGAGAAATCAATTGTGACTTAGGAACAGGGTGCTTGAAGGACCACCTGCCTCCATATATACATACCCATACATCAAGATCCTCTAGAGAAGCCCATCACATAACTTAGGACTAGGGTACTTGAAGAACCACCTGTCTCCTTAAGTACTATAAGATCTTCAACACAAAGCCTCTTAAATACAAACATCCCCCACCATCTGGAGCAAGACAGGTGGATGGGAGTGGGCTTTCTCAGTGGTGGTACCCCATATATTCCAGAGAAGTCCTAGTGACACCTACTTTGGTTGTCCTTTTGGTCTTGACCAAGCATCTTTTCATTTTCCAAACCACTGGTACTTACCAGTAAGTTGTCTTTTGCTGGTTTGTTTGTTGTAACATCTGACTCCGAAAACCTCGCTTTGAACATCTTCTGGATGGGTTTTTAACCACCTTTTAGTTGTTTTCACACAGCAGACTGGGAGCTGCAGTCCAAAGACAAAAAAGAAAATTGATTTCTCACATCTTCCCTCATTTTCACCACCAGAATCTCAGAGAAGCCTGAAAAAGGAACAATTAAATGGACTCATGACAACTGGCCTTAAATATGTGAAGTCGAAGGCTTTCATGGCCGGCATCCATAGTTTTTTGTGGGTTTTTCGGGCTTATGTGGCCATGTTCTAGAAGAGTTTATTCCTGACGTTTCACCAGCCACATCTGAAGCTGCCAGCCACAGATCCTGGCGAAACGTCAGGAATAAACTCTTCTAGAACCGCCCGAAAAACCCACAAAAATACTATGTCCTTAAATGCCTTGAGGGTTGTCTTATGGGAAAACGAAGTCGTCTTGGTCTGTTATTCTAGAGCAGAGATTCCCAACCTCTGATCCTAAAAGTATTGAGGACCAGAATTCCTCACTGTTGGCCCAGTTGGCTGAGACTCCTGTGGGTCCAAAATTCCTGGAGGACCAAACACTGGGAACCATCGGTGCTGGAGGTCAGGATTAGATCTAATGGGGAGGGTCAGAAACTGCAAAGAAAGGCCAAATGTTACAGAAAGATGTTAATGTCACTGGATGTGGAGGGGTCTTCTTCACTGGGGCATTTAGGCAGAATTTTGATGGACGTATATAATAGTCCACCCGACTATGTTTCCATCTGTGAAATGTTGAAGGGCTTGCGACTGTCTTCCTTCACCATTACTGTGAGAGTGTGGGAAGAGTGCAGCCATTAGCATAGTGCACCCAAAGGATCCCAGCTTCAGCCTAAGAGCCTGGTAACTTAATGAATAATGCCATGTTCATTTAAACAGCTATGTTCCAAAGCGCCTCTTGGTGCACAGAGTTCAAGCTAGTTTCCACATGTGTTGCGGATCAAACACTGGTGGCCCATGGGAGGAGCAGGATGGGGAAATGGCACTGGCAACCTTCTCAGAAGGAAAAGCCAAAAGGCAAGGCCAACCTATCGGCTGTCGAAAAATATCGATTTAATGGCTTTCCTGGCTCAGAAGTATGAACCATTGGCTCCTTCTACTGGTAGGAGACTCAACTGCACCAGGAGAGCATCAACCAGATGTTCAACCAGAACAGAGCAGTGGCCAAGATAGGCCTTTGGTTGGATCCAACATCAGGAGGTTTGCCATTGCCTTCTCTTGTGGCCGAGAGCGTGTGACTTGGCCAAAGTCACCTAATGGGTTTCCATGGCCAAACAGGGATTTGAACAGTGGTCTCCAGTCATAGCCCAACACTCAAACCACTGCCCCATGCTGGCTAGGAAAGAGCAACTAGCTATAAATAAACATAGATGAATTAATATATATTCAATTAATATCGATATAAATTTATTATAGGTATAGTCAGTCAATCAGTTAGTTATGAATAACTTGTTAGTGACACTTCGCTCCCTTTCCAAACAGCATAGATATAAATATGGTAGTCACCATTTTAAATGCGGAGCAGGGACTCCTCTCCTTTCCCGGTGTAACTCTTCTCTCATTCTCATGTGTGAGACCAAAAAACCGTAATACTTTCCTCCCTTCATCCTGTAATCCATGAAATGTTTTCTGTCCCTCTCCATATTTCTGTCCCTATTTTTGCATTTGCAGGAACGGTTTTTGTGCGTCTGCCAAATGTGTACATTTTGCACAACGTCTACAGCGGTGGCCAATTACGTCTACGTCTGTGGGGCAGTGAGCCCGCTCTGGGCTTTGGTCTGAACTGTAAGTGTTCGTTGTATAAAGGTTTCCACGATCCTTGGAGAACTCCTTTAAACTTCAGCCTAAAGCCCAGAGCGGGTTCACTGGCCCAACAAGACGGCAGACGCAAACACCAGACCGTACGCTGGGCTATTTTAACCTGCTGTGATCTTGTGCTTGTTGTGTGTGTCTGAGAGAAAGTGTGCTTTGCTTCACAAAAGAAAAAGAAGGCAGTTGTGAGCAAATTATGGACATCCCGACGGAAAGGAAAATATACTACTCTTTCTTTCCTTCTTGCGCTGTAGGCGAGAGCGCTTGCGGTAGCTGGGAATTTCTCAATCGGCTGTCTCCGCGTGTTGAGAAACAGCCCTTCTTGCCAAGAACGAGAAATCTGGCAAATGTTTCCCCCCTGGATGCCAGCTCTACACCGTCGGATCCCAGCCAAGGCATAGAGAGAGTCACTCATTCGTAATGGAATGAGGCTTGAGTCCTAAAGAAAGGCCCACTCGCACTTATCCCATTTATCCATAAGAGCGGACGCGTTTTCTTCTTACCTGCAAAAGGAAGATTCGAACAAAGCACACTTTGTCGTGGACGGTAGGTGCCCTTTTAAAGTTAAAACTCTGTGGCAAGATGATATCAAAGAAATCCCTGCAAAAAGCACGAAAATGGGGCAGGTGAATGGATGGAAGAGTGGCAGATATATTCCTTTTATGGATGAATTTATACTTCTATAATTCTACAGTCACGTAATCTGGTGTTTTTAATTGTGTTTTTAAAATCGCACTGACTCATAGCATCCTAAAATCTGGAAGGAACCCCAAGGACCATCTACTCTGACCTCCCTGCCATGCAAGAAAACACAAAGCGCTCCTGAAAGATGCCCATCTAGCCTCCGTAAAAGATTTCCAAAGAAGGAAAATCCACCATACTCCAAGGCAGTCTATTTCACCGTCAAACAGCTCTTGCAGTCAAGAAGTTCTTCCAGATGCTTAGATGGAATCTTGTTTCTTGCCATTTGAATACGTTATGTCATCCCTCAGCCTTCTCTTCTCCATGCTAAACATACCCAACTTCCTAACTGTTCTTCATAGGGCTTGGCTTCCATACCTTTGATCATCTTAGTTGCCTTTCTCTGGACATGTCCCAGCCTGTTGATATCCTTCTTGAACCCTTCCATCTTTTTCTTTTCCATTGAGCTTTCTCTCCTACTGCTTGTCCGCCTTTTCCCTTCCCTTCCAAGCTATTCTTTCTCTCTCTGAATCATTTGGAAAACTCAGAGGACCTTCAGAGAAAAGGAGAGCATGGAGCTGCTTAGAAGCCCCTTGGAGAAATGAATTGGCCAGGCCTGTCTTCAGTTTTGTCTTCCATGGTTAAGAACAGAGTGGCATCTAGTGACTGAAGATGGTACTGCAAGCTGCAGAGGAATTTTAATTAACTAAACTTAGTCAATGGTTAGGGACAGAGTGGCATTTAGTGACTGAAGATGGCACTACAAGCTGCAGAGGCATTTCAATTCACTAAAAACAGTCAATGGTTAGGGACTGAGTGACATCTAGTGACTGAAGATGGCACTGCAAGCTGCAGAAGCATTTTAATTCACTAAGATCAGTCAATCTGTTTTAAAAAAGAAAGCCAGCATGGTGCAGTGGTTTTAGTGTTGGACTACAACTCTGGAGTTGGCCATGAAACCCACTGGATGACCGTGGGCAAGTCACACTCTCTCATCCTCAATGGAAGGAAAAGGCAAACCTCCTCTGAACAAATCTTGTCAAGAAAACCCCAGGATAGGTTTGCCTTAGTGTCGCCATAAGTCGGAAACAACATGAAGCCACACAACAACAACAATAAAACATCAACGACTTAAGCACAATGGGACACTGTCCCAGGAATACCAATGTGCATCAAACGACCTCAACGCACATCGAGCCACTTTTATTGGTGTCCTGCTATGCACCATTGCAATTTACTAACAGCCGTTTTAGATCTCTGTTTATAAAGCAATGTAACAACAGACTGTGATAGAGGATTTTGTCCAGTAACAATAAGAATAAGGTCATCCTGTTCTCTGGTCTCCGGTTTCTAATGTGTTTTAATACTGGTTTTAATGATTGAGTGACATTTTAATTAGTTTAATTATTATTATGTTGGTATTGCTTGTTGTGGAAGAGGGAAGGAGGGGGTGTAGAGGTTTATTTTGGATTGTGTTGTATGTATTACCATGGTTGTAAGCCGCCTAGATCCAGATGGAATGGCGGAGTAACAATAAAATGTTTATTATTATTTATTATTAGTAGTAAAAATGCAGCACACAGACTCCACTTAAGAGACTCTCCTCGTTCTCTCTCACGACTAAACTGCGCTGCAGAAATAACGCGGTCGGCACCACTTTAACTCAATGCTCAATTCTGGGATGTGTAGTTTGTTGTGGCACTAGCATTCTCCGACAGAAAAAGCTCAATATCTCACAACACCATGCATCCCAAATTCCACGGCGTTGAGCCACGACAGTTAAAAATGGCGTCAAACGGCATTATTTTTGCAGCGCAGAACAGATTGGGAAATACCCTCCCAACTCCCCAAAAATGCACAAGCGGGAGGAGGAGGAGGAGAGCTTGCCGCCTTTTGTATGGAGACACTAGCGCAGGGGGTTTAACAGCGTCTGAACAAATCGGAGACACGATTCTTCCCAGGTCGGCGTGAGTCTTGAGGCGTCTCTCCCTCCCCGACAGGGCCTTCTCCCCGCCTCGCCCTGTTCCTCTCCGACGTTCCTTGAAACCTTGGGCTCCCATTCAAGGAAACAGAAGTTACTTAGAGCTGTTTTGGCACGCACCGAGGAACACACCTATATTACTAGCTAATGATCTGATCAATCATTAGGCCTGTCAAGATCTGTTCTCAGATATGGCTGGCCGGCTGCCAGCTACTGGATCTCGGATGGCTGTCTGATGTTATCGCGGTGCAATTAGGTTACATGCCTTGTTTCCCCGATGTAGGCCAAGAGCAGACATTTACGAGCAAAAGCCTTCCAGGATTGGTCTGATCGGCAACATACAGACCCTAATGGTCACATTTCAGGTGCGACGAGCCCCCGTTCCGGCTTAGATGTGCTCCAACTTCGACTCTTGAGGAACTTCACCCGTCTGAGGCCTCCTCCTGGGTTGCAACATCACACCCAAAACGCGACTCTACCCAACGTTTCCACAGCATGATCTCCATGATTTCATAGATGAAATCTGGGCATGTGGAAGAAGCAAGCTTACTACACTTAGGTCCTTTGGGAGACATCTATCAATGAGGCTGGCTGTCACGCAGAGGACATTTTCTTTGGCCACCCACAATTTGTGGAATGACCTGCTGGAAGAAATTTGTCACCTAGAGACGCTGCCTGCATTTCAGATAGCAGTAAAGACCAGTCTGTTCCACCAGATGATTCTTAAATTATGAGTGTTACACTATTTATTGAGGTGTTTTAATGTGTATTGGTTTTTAATAATAATAATAATGATGGTAATAATAATAATAATAATAATAATAATAATAATAATTGTTGTTATCATCATCGTGTGCCTTCAAGTCATTTCTGAGTTATGGAAGCCCTAAGGCAAATCTATCATGGGGTTTTCTTGGCAAGATTTGTTCAGAGGTTTACCATTGCCTTCTCCTAAGTGGGTTTCTATCGCCGAGCCGGGAATCAAACCCTAGTCTCCCAGTGTCCTAGTCCAACATTCAAACCACAACACTATGCTGGCTCTTGATGATGATGATGATGATGATGATGATGATTTCTTACCTGCCTCTCCCCAAAGCTCGAGATGGGGTACAACATATACACTCATCCCTCCATATTTGCGACTTTTACATTTCATTAATGTATTCTCTTTATATCCAGGTCCTCCAGTGCAATTCTATGGTCGACTTTAACTAGAAGTTGCACCAAAAGACCTAGAGATTCCTAGAGAGGATACGCTACTAGGCCTTTGTAGCTCCTCCATTGCAGTTCTATGGTCAATGTCTGTCGGACGTTAACCACAGAGTTGCACCGAAAGACCTAGAGATTCCTAGAGAGGATACGCTACTAGGCCTTTGTAGCTCCTCCACTGCAGTTCTATGGTCAATGTCTGTCGGACGTTAACCACAGAGTTGCACCGAAAGACCTGAGATTCCTAGAGAGGATACGCTACTAGGCCTTTGTAGCTCCTCCACTGCAGTTCTATGGTCAATGTCTGTCAGACCTCTATGCTCACGGGAGCATTGATGCTGGTAGGGCCGGCCTCCCACGTCAGACAGATGAAACGAGCCAAATAGCTACTGGGCAGCAACAGTAGTGTGGATGTGTGTGTGTGTAAGAGAGAGACAACAAAGACATGGAACAACAACTGATGGAAGTTAAGGAAGAAAGTGCAACAGCAGGTTTACAGATGACAATTAAGAAGACCAATATAATCACAGAGAAATTTACATAGCTCTGAAGCTGGTGATGAAGATATTGAAAGATAGAAAGTTTGTCAGTACCTTGGGTCGAATCATTTATCAAAAAGGAGACTGCGGTCAAGAAATCAGAAGATGACATATGCTACATCCTCACTGTGGAAAGAATCCAGTTTGATTTCACTTTCACTGCCACGGCTCAATGCTATGGAAGTCTGGGGACTTTCAAATTGTGGACTAATTCCTATGAAGGACTGTTCTCTATAAAGTAGGACAACTTAGCAGTTTGAAAACAAAGGCGTTCCAAGAGTGTTGTTATTTCCATCGCCGAGACGTTGGAGGACACTACATCCCCCAAGGATAGAAGTCAAGGTGAGTTGTTTAGAATACACAATGACAGAACTACGAAACCATGTGCATAATAAACAGGTATTAAACAGCCTCACCACCGCCACCGTTTCCAAATTACTAGCAGTTAGATATGAGAGAGAGGTGGAAAGCAGATACAGTTCCAGGTCGGATCCCTCTGGGGCTTCGCTTAGGATGTACAAAGAAGAAGAAAGCTGCAGGAACGGTGGTTCGACGGCTGAGTAAAATACCAGGTGTAACATCCAGCTAATTGCAGCGCCAGGTTTTACAGCAGGGATTTTTAATGTTGTTTTAAGGATGGAGGGGGAGAAGGGAGAAGGAAAGCAGTGGGGAGGGGGAAGGGAGAAATCAAAGGCTGAAGATCGAAAAACACCTAAGAGAAGGTATAAAACAAGATTTATATCTCCATAATTTCCTCTAATTGCTGATAGAAGATGTTAATTTTCCTTTTGATGCTTCACTTAACGCCCCGGGGCCTTTGGCGTAGCTGCCAGGAATGGCAGGGAGTCAAGGGGGATTAGCTCAGAGGTGCCTCCGCGCAGTAGCCAGCGTTAAAACGAGAGAGAGAGAAAGCGTTCGCGAGGGGGAACGAACGCAGTGCGAAAAGTTTGAGCCAAAAGGAAAGGCAGATTATGGCCTCATTTCCCACTCCGCCACCCCCCCCCCTTCCCACCAAACTTACTCAATGGCTTTCTTTGTTCTCAGCCTACAACAGGGCAGCCATGTTTCGGTTCCAAGACCACATATCTCATTGTTGGGGAAGGGGGCTACCAATGTCGTCCAGTAAGGCGTGTAGGAAGGTGCTACTATCTGGCTGGATTTCTGCTCTTGCCATAACCCTGCTACATGCCTCTTGCTAAACTGCTAGTCCCAGGATGCTACAGGATGTTACCACAGTTGAAGTGGGATAACGGCATGACAATTGTGTAGTGCGAGTGGGCCCAAAAGGTAGCGACAGTTCAAAAGATACTATGGATCGCTACTAAGATAAATGAATGGGTCCGAGAATAAATTTAAGGCTGAATTTAGAAGCCAAGATGACCAAACCGAGGCTATCATACTTTGGACATATCACAGTACTATATGGCTCATTGGGAAGATAATAATATCGGGACAGACAGTAGGAAGACAAGAAGACCACATTATAAGTGAATGGACTCAGTCAAGGAAGGCAGGGCTGCTCTAAGTTTGAAAAACCGGAACAAGACTATCGATGACCAGGGTTCTTCAAGATCTCTCATTCATAAGGTTGCCATAAGTCAATGCCGACTTGACCATAAATATCAACAATACGTTACAGGAAACAATGCAAAGAAGGCACTTTGGTGGATTGGATCATCAAATATATCCCAATTGCATCCAAAATATGTTCTGAGATGATTTTCTGGTGTGTATGTGTTTAATCCACAGGTCAGATTTGGATTTCAGAGCAGAAGGAGATCCACATGGGCCTCTTCCAGAGCATCAATTGAAATTAACCACCCTTCAGTTTCTTTCCCAGTAAATGCTGACATGAGTAAAGCACAAATAAGCCAACTGCAAGCCAAGCGATCCAGATAGACGGAGTCATTTTGGGAACCCCCTGAAGTGTTTGGCATCAGAGAGAGAACCTTAAGGATTGGCCACTTTGCCCTTCCTTTGGGCATCAAGTGAATGGGATTAATCTACCGCATTTGTTTAATGAAGGTTAATAGTGACATCAAAAAAAAAAGAAAGGGAGTCATGTGAGTCTTGAGCTGAGAAAAACACAGACCAGCTGCAAAAAAACCCAGTAGCCACAATCCTGTTTGGTCTCTTTGTTCTTGTTGCGCACGCCTCCAAGTCATTTCTGACTTACGGAGACCCTAAGGCGAACCTATCATGGGAAGGTAAATTCTCCTCCCTAAATTATTGTACTTTTTAAAAATCTAAGATCAGTTCAAGGCTGCAGAAACAGTCGCAAAGGCAGTGTCACTGTTAGCCAGAGCGCATGGTGCATTCAGATGAGCATAAAAAATTGTGCACGCAGGAGCGCATTGCATTTTGAAGTTGAACAACCGTCATGTAAGTCCAAGAACATAGGGTACCCTATTGTAAAAGCCTTGTTCTGAACAAGGCGGCTTATCATACGCATGTCCCACTGAGCCACCTGGCACATGGTTGGGCACCTCATTCTGACTCGCACCATGCCTCTGCAGAATGGCACATGCCATCTCATGATATCAGATAGGCTTGGTTTGGCTTCTAGGGAGACTTGATTTGCTCTCAGATCTATTTCTCGATCACTTTGGCAACCCAAGGTATCTGCAAAACTCTTCTCCAAGTACTACATTTCCACTGCAAGGATGTTCTCCCCATCAATTTTCTTCCCTGTCCAGCTTTCACAACCATACAATAGGAATCAGAAACGCCATGGCATGGAATCGTTGGCTTTGTACCATCGTGGAATCGCAGCGCAAAGCAAACAGACCTGTCAGGAACAGCCGGTGTATCGATGACTAAGCCGCGCAAACTGACAGCCCCAAAATAAAGCCAACCACAGCGAAATCCCTGGAGTTTTTGAATTACGAAACATAGCTTACTTGTAATGAAGCAGCAAAGGGAGACGGAGACGCGGGTGGAAAAGACTGGCAGTTGTGTTCCATCGCAGATTCTCTCTGTTCGACAAAGAGGACTGCATTCGTAAACACACAGATCTCAGTCCTGACGATCGGTTCCAACTAGAGTAGATCCATTGAGACAACTGGGGAATGGCAAAATGCTGATAGACCAAAACCATAGAGTTGGAAGAGACCCCAAGGGCCATCCAGTCCAATCCTATTCTGCCATGCAGGAACTCTCAATCAAAGCATCCCCGACAAATGGCCGTCCAGTCTCTGTTTAAAGACCTCCATACAAGGAGACTCTGAGACTACATCTTCCCTGTCGAACAGATTTACTGTCAGGAAGGTCTTCCTAATGTTTTGGTGGAATCTCTTTTCCTGTAGCTTCCATCCATTGTTCTGGGTCCTGTTCTCTGGAGCAGCAGAAAACAAGTTTGCTCCCTCTTCAATATGACATCCCTTCAAGTATTTGAACAGGGCTATCATATCAGCCCTTAACCGTCTCTTCTCCAGACTAAACATCCCCAGCTCCCTAAGTCCTTCTTCATAGGGCTTCATGGTTTCCAGACCCTTCAATATTTTAGCCGCCCTCCTTAAGACACATGGCTCCAGTTTCTCAACAACCTTTTTGAACTGTGGTGCCCAGAACTGGACACAACATGATTCAATGATCCAATGGATCTATTCTAGTTGGGAACAAGGGTAGGCGTGAGGCTACTGATTGATGAGGGAATAATATCAATTGGGGTAGTAGCACTGGGGCTTTGGCCCTGCATTGTAAAGACACAGTGCCCCGGGGTGGGGAAAAAACTGGTTCATTTGCCTCATGTAGACATGACCTCAGTTGGACAAGATATGAAAGTGTGCTCTCAAATGGAGTGTATCTGCTTTTCCTTCCCTTGGGAGCCTAGAGCAGCTGGATCTTCATAGTCCAAATCCCTTTTTCTCTCCCTCCCTTCCCCATCGGTAAGTGACAACAGCAAGGTACCATCTTGGATTTGACAGATCATCCACTTCAGATCCTTTGTTACATGCCCCTAGGTTTTACCCTCGACTTATCCATGGCTCATATCAAAATCCATAATTCTGGCCCCAAAACCTCCCTCGACGTATATATGAGGTCGACGTATAGTGTATATATGGTAGTACAAGGGCAAATGGATAGCCCTCTGCACCCAAGAAGGCCCTTACACACAGGTAAGCCGCATTTGCACACGCACAAAGGTTACTAACATGAAGCCGGCTATTTGCACGCACAGCGTAGTACTTTGGATCCTGCCACCCTTTCCATTACTGAGCCAAACGTTCCTTCTTTTAAAACATTAATCCCTGCAAAGTAAGTCTAGCAGGAAGACATGATGCACAGCCTTTTAACACCTTCCTTAATTATGGGCCATTTTTACTCTCTGGTGGATTATTCGTTCTCCAAATTAATGGCTTATTTTAGGCATGTTATGCTGATAGGATGTTCTCGAAATGTATTATTCACCTTGCTGCTGCCTTTGGAGAAATATTTGATGGGTTAACACCTACTCAGATTTCTATATTTTGTGTTTTTTTGCATGGAGGGAGGTGAGTTGGGAGCAATGCATTTGTGCTTTTATTAATAAGTAGTGGATAATACCCCAGGGACACAAGATAGGCCATCTCCGACTTTTAATGCTTTGTTTCTTTCCTAATGCCGGTTTAATTGAAGGCACAATAGACTAAGTGACACCCCTTTCCACGCAGCGCAAATGATTTACGGCTAACCTAGTTAGAAAGACAGGTTTGCTACATCAAGACGGAGGAAAACTCTTCGACAGACTTTCCTTTTTTGAAAAAGGAAGATCAGAGTCCTGGAGCTGTATTTCGCAAACGCAACCCAGTGTGTGGTTTTTCATAGGAAGAAAGGAAGCCAGGCGAGGATGATGTTATTGTTCTGCTTATGCACTGATTTTTATTAGTATTTATATAGCATTTTAGTGTGTCAAAGTTTTATGTGTGTGTTTGTATGTGCCTTCAAGTTGCCTATCACCTTACGGATTTCGTCATCTTTTCTTAGGCAAGGAACAGTTCCTTCGTCTGAAATACAGCCTACAGAACCTAGTCTCCCATCCAAGTACTAACCGGAGCTGACCCTGCTTAGCTTCCAAGATCAGATGGGATCTCATGCCTTTGCGGGCTGAAGGCCAAGCTTTGCTCACCCCTGAGTTTCAAGGAGTTTGCTGTTTGTAACAAGTTACATCGGTGATGGCTAGTGGCGTCCATGTCTTGAAGGCAATGAATCCGCTGAGAGTTTGGGAGAGCTTTGTGCCGGCCCTCTGACATGCGCGCCGTCAGACAGCACTTGTTATGTGAAGTCGAGGGCTTTCATGGCCGGCATCCATAGTTTTCTGTGGGTTTTTCGGGCTCTGTGTCCATGTTCTAGAAGAGTTTATTTGTGGCGTTTCGCCAGCATATATACCCAACTCTCTTTCATGCCAGCATTCTCTGAAGATGCCAGCCAAAGATGCTGGCGAAATGTCAGGAATAAACTCTTGTAGAACATGGCCACAGAGCCTGAAAAATAACCCACAAAAAACTATAGCACTTGTTATGTACAAGTTCTGGTTAATATACAGTAGGCCCTTGGTATCCGCTTGGGTTTGGCTCCAGGCTCCAAAATCCAAGGATGCTCAAACCCCATTCAATACAATGGCATAGTACAATGGTACCCCTTATATAAAATGGCGAAATCAAGGTTTGCTTTTGGGCATTTATACAGGCTTTGAATATATTTAAATCCGTGGATAAAGAATCCATGAATACAGAGGGCAGACTGTACATATCTATGCACATCTCTTCTGCTCTAGTTTTTATATGAAGCTTGCCAAAGTAACCCATGCGCTCTACGTTTCAATGCTTCCTCTCCTGGGTAAATGAGGGGGAGAGCTTTTTGTCTGATATAATTGCTACCCTAAGCAGGTGTGACATGCTTTAAATTATTATTGCGCTGCTTAAAAGCCTTCCGGATGCAAACCTTTCACGGCGTGCAAGGGATGGCACCTTGGCAAATCAGGGAAGTGGCCAGAATGAGCCCTGGCGGATCAGAGAGTTGCTCGGCATGAGCTTGAGAGACGCGCCACGAATTATTCATCGCCAATTATGGCATCTCAGTAAAGGCCGACCGGGGCCAGATTTGTTCCCTGCTTGTCCCAGGGAAGCCAAAAGTGCTATTACAAGTTGCAAATTGGTTAATGGATCCACTCGCGAATGGCGGAGGGAAGGCAGGGGAGAAGGGGGACATAAAAAAAGGATCACGCAACCTATTAGCCGCCCGTGTTCTAGCAAATATTGAATAAATGGACTTTTATGGTAAGAAATCTTAGGGGAACCCCGACGCCTCGCTCGGAGCCTAATTGAAACAACCAATTGAAGGAACAAAGAAGGTTAGATCAGTGATAGACTTTGCAAAATGAGTTCCAGTTAATCAGGTTACCTACAGAGGAGGCGGATTGGAGAACGGCTGTAGAAAACTTCGCTCTCTCCTTTACTCTAGGCTCCCTAAGTCACCGGCTTCATGGTTTCTAGGCCTTTCACCATTTTGGTTGACCTTCTCTGGACACGCTCCAGCTTCTCAACATCCTTTTTGAATTGTGGAGCCCAAAACTGGACACAATCTACCAGGTGAGATCGGACCCAAGCAGAATAGAGTGGCACTATTGCTTCCCTCCATCTAGACATTACACTTCTATTGGTGCAGCCTAGGATTGCGTTGACTTTCTTAGCTGCAGCATCACATTGCTGTCCCATGTTTAAGCACTAGTCTACTAAAACTCCCAGATCCCTTTCACATGTACCGTTGTCAAGCTATGTGTCCCCCATCCCATATCTGTGCCCTTCATTTTCACTGCTCAAGTGTAGCATCCCACATTTCTCCCTGTTGAAATTTGGCTGGGTTAGTTGGTCATCCATAAACAGTCATGTGAAATCTTCCATTTCAAACGTTCAGATAATCGTTCTTCCATTTCCCCTGTCCTGGACTTAGAGATTGGTCCTCCGTCCAAGAGTTGGATTTCACTCCCTTTAAACTTGCTCTGTAAACATGGAAAAGATGAACAGCCCTCCGTTTTTATTAAACGCAAAAGGGACCCCGGTGCCACCTCTGGCCCGAGAGGGATTGGCTCATGCTGGAAAATCTGACTTTATCAGAGACGGCAATTATGCAGCTGCCTTTTTAAAATATAGAACGGCATCGCCTTGCCATTAGTCGGTATTACGATCACTCCATGAGCTCTCTGTTTGATGACCTGTTAAGCATTCAGAATATTAACAAGGTGAAAAGCTGGGACGAAAACTCAAGAACCACAAGAACGGTGGGTGCCGCTCTTGGATGGGCAAGACAGCAAACAGGCAGCTGTAACAACATACCGTCCAGCTTTTCGCAGAGGAAAACCAAGTGAGATCAGAGTAAGATGCCAAACATTATCAATGAATGACAACAAACAAGTTTGGAGAGACCCCTGCAGTTTGCTTTTGTCCGAGTCTGCAGAGAAGGGCACAGCCAGCAAGGTGTGATGGTAAACCTATGGCACGCGTGCCAGAGGTGGCACTCAGAGCCCTCTCTGTGGGCACACATGCTGTTGCTCTAGCACAGAGTTTGCTAGAGTTTCTTACTAGAAAGCCAGAGGGACATGGCACTTTGCAATAAATAATTGGGGTCTGGGTTGCACTTTGGGCACTTGGTCTGTAAAAGGTTCACCATCACTGGATGGTTGAGAACTGGACTATGACTCTGGAGACCAGGGTTTGAATCCCAGTTTTACGGAAACCCAGTGGATGACCATGGGCTTACTCAATGGCTCCAAACTGATTCAAATTCAAAGGAATTTGCACTCAGTCAACTCTTGCAGGAGGAGACAAAAGATGAGGGTGGAGTTGTGCATTTCCCAGTCTGCTTAAGCAAAAGCAACCTTTCTAGCTTGTGCGTTCTTCCCCAGGAATGTGGGCCCTTGGTATCCTCTGAGGTTTGGTTCCAGGACCCCCAAGGATACCAAAATCTGTGGATACTAAGACCCATTAAACACAATGTCATAGTCAAATGGTGTCCCTCATATAAAATGGCAAAAACAAGCTTTGCTTCTTAGGAACTGTATTTTTAGAAAACATTTCCAAGCCGTGGATGCTTGAATCCATGGCCTATGTTTCGACGATTATGTGATTAAAGAGTCCATGAGTAGGGAGGGCTGACTGTAATACATTTTGCCATCTTGACCACGCTCTTAATTTGCTTGGCCACACAGGGTCTTGGTTTTCACCTGCAAAATATCGGAGGGTATGGAGCAAGGTCTCCTTGCAGGGAACGATTTCTTCCGCCCGATCCTAGAAGCAGAGCAGGAGAGGAAGGCTGGTTCGCTGTGTATCGTACCTCATCGATGCATCTCACAACAACGCCCAACTTGCCTGCCGACTAATGTTTCGAGATGGGTGGTACAGGAAGCGCCGGCTCTAATCTCCGGGAACAAGATTTGTGCCTGGATTAAATGACGCTGCGTACTTGCTCTCCACCCAGACAGGCTCCAACTCAGTCTAAAGGCAGCTCCCTCTAATTAGAGCGACTCTCCTCCTTTTGCAGCAGCTACAGGAACAACAAAGTGTCCTGGGACAGTTTTAAGACAAGGGGGTTTCCTTTAGCCAGAGCACTGGTGGGTCACCGCCATCCTTTCCTGCCTTAGATTCATTATATTTGAGGTTTTTTGCAATATATGGAGGGTATACACACAGTTTCCAGGTCATTGAGATAGCTTCTGAGGCCTGCTAAGACTTTACTGACTAAAGGGGACTGCAGGCATCCTCCTCCAATGTCCAGCTCATAAGCACCAAAGAACTCCATTCTTTGGTGCACCTGGTTGGATTTGGTAGCATTTGGGGCATCAGATCAGGAGACAGAGCATTGTCATAACATCATAGCTATACATGTTAATGGCGACATATTTAAGGCACACCATCATGGCTACATCTTCATCAATGAATTGGAAGAAGGTTAAGATGAAGAGAAGGTTAAGAGGTGATATGATAGCCCTCTTTGAATATTTGAAGGGATGTCATATTGAGGAGGGAGCAAGCTTGTTTTCTGCTGCTCCAGAGGACAGGCCCCAGAGCAATGGATGCAAGCGCCAGGAAAAGAGATTCCACCTCAACATTAGGAGGAACCTCCTGATAGTAAGAGCTTTTCGACAATGGAAGAAGCTGATGCAGCTGCTAAGAAAGCCAACATGATCCTAGGCTGCATCAACAGGAGTGTAGTGCCTAGATGGAAGGAAGTAACAGTACAACTCTATTCCACTTTGTTCAGGCCTCATCTGGAATCCTGTTCCAATTCTGGGCACCGCAATTCAAGAGGGATATTGACAAGCTGAAACATGTCCAGAGGAAAGTGACCAAAATGGTGGAAGGCCTGGAAACCACCAAGCCCTATGAGAAGTGGCTTAGGGAGCTGGGTATGATTTGCCTAGAGAAGAGAAGGTGAAGGGATAGCATGATTTGTCTAGCTACACCTTTGTAATACAATGACAGAAGGGGAGACACAAGGGGATATCTTATTACCTGCATCCTGGAAACCCTTCTCCCACAGGAGAGATCTATAGGAATATTTTGTTGCAGAGAGTCCCATTTACGTTCTCCGCAAAGAGCACCCCTTTGTGGCCTCCCATGTAAACTAACTGAGGTTGATCTCTTATTTTTGGTTTAAGTCCTCTGGGCTAAGCCCAACAAAGGCAACGTCCTTTTGAAACGCTTGCTCCCCATATCCGACAAACGACAACACAGAGGTGCCTTTGTTCTGCGGATCATCCTCAGCCGAGAAGATGCTTTTGAAATGCACCGTTACGGAAGGGCCGCGGTGACAGCTCCCTTTCCAAATCCGCTTCTTTGAACGTGCCTCTAAACCCATCACTGCCGCTAATCGGCCGCTAACTACTAATTCATCTTAGCAAGCGTTGCAAGCTGCTTACTCAAGCTATTAATATCTTATCACACACGCACACCTCGGCCAATGTGCCTTCAAAAGCACCTGCCCTATAAGACCTGGTTTACAGGGGATCCGCCTCTATACTTTTTTGGAACCTGTCTATGGCAAATCAATGCCCAGTTTCCTCTCTTTAATGATGAGATGGGGATGGAAACAACACATCATGTGGTCAGATCATCCCTCTGCTCTTCCTCAAGTGCCCATGTCCGCTTTCCCTTAAGTTTTCCTAGCATTGGTGTTTTCTCTCCATCCAAAAAGTTGGAATGCCTCTCTGAATTCTTAGCTATTGGCACTAAGACTTGGGTCTAGTCCACTAGACTAGACCCACTGAATCCTTGGGATCTACCAAAGTCGTGACTCACAACCTGTTAGTGACAAATCTACTCCACTCCGTTGTGATCGGAAGGAGAACAGACCCTTGTCTCTTGCAGCAGCTGACGGATGGAGACTCGGCCAGGAGATGCTACTTAGACCTTGTCTGCAAGCCCAAATAAAATGTCCTCCACCCCATCCTTTTGGTAGGCTGTCCCAACAACACAAGCCCCAGTCTCCAAGTCTGGTGCAAGATGACATCCAGAGGTATACTCCTCTTAAGACAGACTTTAAAAACTCACTGTTTGCTCTGGATCTTCCTGGAAGAGCTGAAGCCCTTTGTTTTTGGAACCAGGTGGCCGTTCAAAACACATCCTGCTGTGCTGCCTACTGCAGATGCCATGGGACTGGGCCGCTCGTCGCAATAAATGGAACTATATAAATAAGATTAGCCATTATTACACAGTGCGTGCGCAACCTTGGGAAAAAAACAACAAGTCACAACAAGTTGCTCCAAGGTCAGAATGAGATGCCCAGCTATATGTTCCAAACAGGGCACTTCGTTCTGATCTCTGAGCGAGTCCTTTGTTGCCATGTATCTGGTGGCCATGCAAAGTGGCATGGTGGGATGTACATAGGAACAACTGCTCAGCGTTGGAAAAGAGGGACCCAAGTAATGGTGGGTGGGTGGGCAACTCTAGGGCAAGGATGCTCCTGGAGTACCCTGTTCCATGCAGACATCACGTATATTTAACTAAGGGATTGATCTAGAATCCCAGTCAGATACGCTCCCTGAATATGACTACACTGGATCTCCAGCCAATCTCCAATATTGCTTTTGGGGGGTAAGGTCCTGCAGTGTGTTGTGGTCTCCCAGCTCCAGTGATTCCTGGATGAAATAGATTATCTAGATCCAGAAAAAGCAACTAGCCTGAAAAAAATAACCTTTTTCTTAGCCATGGCAATGCTGGAGTAGAGCAGCCATTGTTTGGTTTGATCCTGTACGGTTCTTCTTACGCGGCCGTAAGTCGGAAATGACTTGAAGGCACAGAACAACAACGTCTTGTTTAACTACGGAAGGAAAACAGGCAAAGATGATATAGGCACCTTTCATCACATTAGTTTATAGCAATGGTATGCTGCACTTGAGGATAAAGCTGCCCAAACTGGTGAAGTGAAGTAAGGCGCATGGGCGCTTAATGCTCTCCCCATCCACCTATTACGCCCGGAGTCACCTATATCATCTCTGCCCGCTCTTTTCCGCCCCAGTTAAACAAGACGTTGTTATTGTTAAAGGTACCTTCAAATCATTTCTGACTTACGGCAAACCTAAGGTGAACCTATCATGAGGTTTTCTTAGCAAGATACATTCCAAGGAGCTTTGCCATATACCAGTTTTAAAAGTGCAATAAATAGCACATCATCGCACACCTTGCGAATAGTGCTCATAAGCGCACAAGATAAGCTCTGCTCCAATTTGCACATATTTCTTTCCTCTCTCCATTTCCTCCCCATTCGGCTGCGACAACCCTTCGAGCGTCATTAAAAATCTACACCGCACATAAATTGTCTAGATATTCATTTACAGCCCTACTAGTGAGCGTAATATGTATGGATGAAGAACAAGGACTCGGGTGTCACTTTCCGGAGCAGGAATATTTTGTTACGATCATGGTTCGCCAGCAAAAATTAACTCCCAGATATGTTCTGGTTTGTAAGAAGTCATGTTAACGGCTTGAGCATCAGGATCAATCACTCAGGTTCAGCCATGAGCATGTTTAGCCATGATCCAGGCATAATAGCTGGATAGGGGAGAGCATTAACCACTCATGTGCCTTACTTCACCAATTGGGGCAGCTTTATCCTCATGGGCAGCAGACCATCCATATAAAGTGATATACAGTTGGCCCTCTCTAACCATGGATTCTTTATCCACAGAGTCAACCATCTACACCTTCAAATTATTCCAAATCCCCAACCATCGCTGGGATATTTACGTCCTTCTTGTCAAGTTTTTGCATTTCGCTGTGGCGCATCATGTCACATCGCAAGCACATTGGGGTACTTTTGGCAGCGCAGAAGGCGACACGTAATGGTCCTTTTTCGAAAGGCGGTTACTTTGGGCTAATTCACTACCAATTGAACATTATAGGCCATATTAAGATTTAATAATAACCCGGGCGATAAATCTCCTCGGGGGTTCAATTACCTGAAAAAATCACATCACGATAAATGTGCATTTTTATTCCTATACACCTGAAAATTACAAGCAGAACATTTTCAGGCAAATTGAATAATTGCATTTCATGGAGGCAACTGTAGAGGAAACATACATATACATGTCTTTAAATAAAAGGATATGGGAATATCAAATTTTCCTATGCTTTGCAAGCTTTATTCACAGTGGAATCTCTTTTCCTGTAGTTTGCATCCATTGCTCCGGGTCCCATTCTCTGGAGCAGCAGAAAGCAAGCTTGCCCCATCCTCAACATTACGTCCCAATATTTAAACACGACTATCGTCTCACCCCTTAACCTTCCCTTCCCCAGGCTAAACATACTTCAGCTTGTATCCTATTAGTCAGCGACAGTGTCGTAACTTACATTTTGTTGTTGTTGCCGTGTGCCTTCAAGGCGTTTCCGACTTATGGTGACCCTAAGGCGAAGCTGTCATGGTGTTTTCTTGGCAGCTTTCTTCAGAGCAGGGTTGCCATTGCCACCTTCTGAGGCTGAGAGAGTGTGACTTGCCCAAGGCCACCCATTGGGTTTACATGGCTGAGTCAAGATTCTATGAAACCCTAGTCTCCAGAGCCATAGACCAGTACTCAAACCATTAGGTTCACATTGGCTCTTAGACGCCATGTAACTCTCCTCTCTTCTGATGATCTGAAGGTGGCTTTCAGGGGCTGGAGATGGAGAAGGAGCACAGCAACGATATTGCAGCTATGCGATCTATTCTTTACTACAACCCAGCAAAACATCAAATAAATTACAGTGGGCCCTTGGTATCTTCTGGGGTTTGGTTCCAGGAACCCCCCCCCCCCTTCATGGATACCGAAATCCATGGATGCTCAAGTCTCATCATATACAATCGAGCAATGGTTCCCAAACCTTGGTCCTCCAGATGTTTTGGACTTCAGCTCCCAGAATTCCTGACTGCTGGCCAAGCTGGCTATGGCTTCTGGGAGTTGGAGTCCAAAACACCTGGATGCTGGAATCTGTGGATAAAGAAGCCATGGATACAGAGGGCCTCCTGTAAAAGCAGAAGGAACAGTTGGCCAGTTGTGGCTGTAGATCATGGCCAACAACAACAACAAGATCTCGTTCCTCTAATGAACAGAGCTCCTTTGTCTTGCCTCCTATTTCTTACCTGCTCTTGTTGTCAGGGATATTAGCATTAAATACTTACTGCTTGGCTTAACTAAGGGGTAGAGACTGGATTTAATTTGTGTGGATGAAATCCAATTATAAAACGGAGACCCCCCGGGGGGGATAGAGGCAAAGCCATTATACCTGCCGAATCTTTCGGATGAATAATTGCATGCAAAGCCTCTTCTCCCTCCTTCTGCCTTTCCTTTTCGCGGGTTGCATAACTGGGTTCGGACCCTGGAAGGGAAACAGAACGACAGCCCCGTCAAGCAAGGGAATTAAGGCACTGCCATGGGTAAAGATGGCATGAATCAGATCGGGATCAAATATCTTGCAGCCAATCTTAAAAGACCAACAGGGTTTAAAAAAAGAGATCCTTGCAGAATCAGTCAAAAGAATGTAGGAAATGACAAGATAGGTGGGTCTCACACACACAACGGTTCCTCAAAACCCATCAACCCATGTTCTCTGCTGGAGGGGAAAACTCATAAGACATCCAATGTGATGTCAAAGGCTTTCATGTCCAGCATCCAATGTTTTTTGTGGGGTTTTGGGGCTCTGTGGCCATGTTCTAGAAGAGTTTATTCCTGATGTTTCGCCAGCATCTGTGCATCTTCAGAGAAGGCTGGCATGGAAGAGAGTGGGGTACATTCTCTGAAGATGCCAGCTACAGATGCAGGTGAAACGTCAGGAATAAACTCTTCTAGAACGTGGCCACAGAGCCCGAAAAACCCACAAAAACTATCATAAGACATCCTTTATTGTTTTGCCCAGAATTTGAACTTGGAAGTGTTTTTCCTTACTACTGCAATGGGCCCTTGGTACCCGTTGGGGTTTGGTTCCAGGGCCTCCTGTGGACACCAAAAGTTGTGGGTGCCCACTTGTGTTTTAGGCGTCATGGTTTGAGTGTTGGAGTCTGGAGACCAGGGTTCGATTCCTGGCTCAGCTATGGAACCCACTAGCTGACCAAGTCACACTCTCTCAGCCTCAGGGGAAGATGAGGGCAATTCAAGGGAGAATTAAGGGTTCATACATCACCAGCCTCCAGCCACCAAGGCATCAGAAATAGCTAATGTAGGAAGGAATTGTCATCCCAGGATAAGGACTGTGATGTCGCAAATATCTTGTTCTTTTTAACTTCTGTCAAGTTGACTTATGTCAGTCCTATGAATCAGAGTCCTCCAAGTCATACTATATTCAGCGTCCTGCTCAGGTCTTGCAGATTCAGAGCTGGGCCTTCCTTGCTTGAGTCTATCTATCTGGAATGCAATCTTGCTCTTTTCCTACTGCCTTTCACCTTACCAAGCATTATCATCTTTCCTAGTGAGGCCTGTCATCTCATGATCTGCCCAACTCAGTTTCATCATCTTGGCTTCTAGGTAGAGTTGCGGCTTCATTTGCTCTAGAGTTTGCCTGCTTCCTAGTTTCAGGCTTTCTTAGGACATCAATAGCGGAACGTCTTTTTGGCTTGAGTCCGGTTGTGTCATGCACCATAGCACTGCTACTGCCCAGTAGCTGTTTGGCACATGGAGTTTGGCTCCTCGGCAAAAGCCGGTCTGACATGGGAGACCTTACCACCAGCACAAGCCTTATAGGAACATGCAATCCCACCGCCGCAGAAACGTAGCGCCATTGGAAGGTTATCAGTATATCCTTGCCTTGAATTGCTGAAATGCAGGACATTATGGAACCTGTTATGGTTCAGGCAGCCTTGTTCTGCCACCCAGTGGGCCTTTGGAACGGTGACACCCCAAAACTGCAAACCCTGAGAGGTCTAGCTTAAGATCCAGCAGCTGCAGATGTATTCCTAGCGTGTAAATCTGTTTGCAAAGCCAAGTCCCCAGATGCTAACCCCTGACGAAGCCTTCCCAACATGGCCATTTCCATGTTGAGAACAACAGAGAAGCGTCCAACTATTTCCCTGTTGCTGGACACATTAAAACAGGCATCCATAAGGTCCTGGGGAAGTCCTTGCAAACGTTATGCTTTTATGGCATATCCAGGGATGGGGAAATAGATGGTCCTTGTGTGTTTGTGTGTGTGAGAGAGGTCTATGTGGCTTAAAAGATGGTGGTTTAGGTTGTTGAACAATTGGTAAAGTATACCGACTTGCGCACAACGACCCAAAACGTGGGTTAAGATTACACAAACTGGACATGTGTGTTGTATGCCTTCAAGTTGTTCCCAACTTACGGAAAGAAAAGAAGGGCGTCCGAGGAAGCAGACCTAAGTCTCCGAAACCTTATGCTACAACCTCTTTTGCACAGTTGATTTGTTCTATTTAATTTCTATCCCGCCTTTCTCCCCAAAGGGACCCAAGGCGGCTCACAATAATAGTTATCTCAAAGGCACTGCAAGATCCCTTTGTAAACTAAACTAAATTAAACTAAGGCCTATGCAGGGTCCATGGACACGTAGCAGTTCCAAATGCATATTTATTATATATCTATAATAGCCCAACTGTTTTCCAGCCAAAGACAGAGACCTTGGAAACCTTGCAGGTATTGCAGAGCAGTTTATGGACTCTTTGTGTCCTTTTCCAGGCTTCTGGGCTTGCATCCGCTCTTCATGTTTTGTAACGTCAACCCTCCAAACCTGGCTGTTGTTACCAAGGAATGCAGTCTGACATGATTTGGTTTTCACAAGAATTACAGCTGGTGGAAGGCTAATGAAACCAGAGTGGCATTGTCAGAAGGCATCTCCGCCAAGGCAATCTCTTCAGGACCGAGGCTGACAGAGATGTTTCCTATTGTCGTTTGGATCCCGATGCTCCCCCCGCGCCACGTTTGGGGCGGTACGTCTTTGTAAAACTCATCCACGCCGGCATCAATTGATAATTTTAGCCACTTTTCTCCTTGCGGTGAGAAAGTCATTGGCAACTGTGCGCTGCCGACGCGTGTCTATGGCTGGGAGCCATTGTGGGATGCAAAGCAGACAAATGTGCAATGCACAACTGAAATATGCAAACGTTGCTGTATGCACAACGCTGCTTCTGCTTTAGTCATGACAATACATCTGTTGCTCTGTGGCAAATAACTCACCTTGCATGAGAGCTAGGAACAAAAAGCCAGCTTTGTTTGCATTAAGACCTCCAACCTAAAAAGAGGAATGGAAAAGAACTGTGCACAAACGGATGGAGGGCTACCAGAACGAAAGAGCGAGGATCGTAACAAAGAAAGGACACTCTGGGTTTGGAGTTCTGTCTCGAATTAAGCTCCGCTTGGCAACGTTCATCTATGTATCTTTTGCCAAACTACTGCAGATGTCAACCCGCCAGTGCGTTTATTGTTCTGGCCAGCGAAGCTGCTCCGTCAGGAGAGCTAGGATCCGCGAAGCCAAGAGGCTCCATTTCCTGCTCTATTCATGATTCCTCGGATCCTGCCAAGTTCTGCTCCATTCATGACTTCTCAGGTTTATTTTCCAAGCCTTGCGCCATTCGTGATTCATCGGTTTCTGCCAGCTCCGGTCCATTCATCGTCAGATTCGGCCAAATCTCTCTCCATTCACGACGCGTCCGATTCTGCCAAGTCCCACAGATTCCCTGTTTCCTCAAATTAACCAAGAGAAAAGAGGTTCCACCTAAACGTTAGGAAAAAACCTCCTGAGAGTAAGGGCTGTTCAACAAAGGAATGGACTGAAGATGCCAGCCACAGATGCTGGCGAAACGTCAGGAATAAACTCTTCTAGAACATGGCCACATCGCCCCGAAAAAGCCACAAAGAACTATGGATGCTGGCCATGAAAGCCTTCGACTTCACAAAGGAACGGATTGCCTTGGTGGGTGCTTGCAACCTCCAAAGATAGTCCAGTAACCTCCGAGTTGGTTCATGCCACTGTCAAATAGCTCTTACGTTAAAGACGTTTTCAATGTTTAATGGAAGCTGTGTTCTTGAAATTTTAATACATTGGTTTGTGTTCTAAGTTTCTGGAGCTGCAAAGGTCTTTGAAGAGGTTGGGTGACTATCTTTTGGGAGGGCTTTAGTTGTGGTTTAGCAGGAGGTTGAACTGGATGGTCCTTGGGTTCACTTCCCATTCTACATTTCTCTGGTCTTTCCAACCTGGGCTGCATCTACAGAATTAATGCAGTTTCATACTGCATTAAACTGCCATGGCTCAATGGTATGAGATTCTGGGATTTGTAGCTCGGTGAGACATTTAACCTTCTCGGTCAGAGCTCTGGGGCCACAACACACTACAAATCCCAGAATCCCACAGCATTGAGCAATGGCTGTTAAAGTGGTGTCAAACCAGACGATGTCTGCAGTGCAGATGCAGCCCTTGTTACCTTAGGAACATAAAAATGCACCATTTATAAGCTGCCTTGGCATAAAAGTATGACGTTGGCTATTTTAAAGATAACCTGGTGATTGGTTTGCCTTAGGGTTGCTGTAAGTTGGGAACGAGTAATAGTCCAATGTTCAAACTCCTACAATGTTCAAACCTAGGACAGTTAGTGAGGTTCAGTTAGGATTACAAGGGAGAGTAAGAAACCCAATGAGTCGGAAATAATTCGAAGGCACACAACACCAACAAGGCTAAGAGTCAATGAGAAGTGTTAGAATCAATCAGGATTTGTTGTTGAGGATGGCCATCAAGTTGGCTTTGACTTATGGCAACTTCTGAATGAGAGGCCTCCAAGATGCTCTGCTCAGGTCTTGCAAACTCAGGGCTTCCTCGATGGGAGTCAATCCACCTAAAATGTGGTCTTCCACTTCTCATACTGCCTCCCACTTTGTCTTTTCCAATGAGTCCTCTTGTCTTGCGATACATCCAAAGTATGATAGCCTCCATTTTGTCATTCTCTTCTGAATTCTTCTGGGGATAGTTCTGGGTTGATTTCCTCTGGGTCCCATTCATTTGTCTTTTTTTTTGTCATGTGCAGAAATAGGGGATTTCTAATGAATTCCAGAAGAAAAGAGATCCTACCTAAGCTTTAGAAATAACTTTTGTACTTTCAACTGTGGAAGAGACTGCCTTGGAGGTTGGTGGACTCCTCATCTTTGGAAGCCTTCAAGCAGATGTGAGAAAGGCATCTTTCTGGTCCCAAACATCCAAGGTCCTATAATTCTACTAATAAGAGCAGAAAGTATACTGAGGAAAGGTATGAAAATCTATTTATCATGATTATTTTCTCCATCGCTTTAAAAGATTGGATCCGTCCTGTGTGGGCTGGCAATTTTTTTATCACAGACCAGCTTGAGTTTTCTTCACAGATCGTTTGAAACCCACTCTCTCGGGAAGGAACAGCTTGGAATGTGAACTATGAAAGCCGTCAAAGAGGCAGAAGAAACTGCCTTCCCTCCCTTTCCCCACCAACACACGTTCCTATTTATATTTCGGGAGCCAAACTTGGGGTAAGGAACGTCACGGATCGATAAATACAGACGGCAGGCACCAGACTCTGTTTTTACATACAGTATGTTTTATTTCTCAGTGCATTAAATAAGCAGGACTTTGGTATCAGGGGGCCCTTTTAATATTGCCCTCACTCTGGTTTGCAGAAGGAAAAAAACGACGACGACAACAACCACCCAAAAGTCGGAGTACAAAACATTCCATATACAGTAACAAACCCCATAACAAAGGACGGGGATGGGAGAGAGATACAATGAACAGTAACAGGTTGTGAACCTGAACAGTAACAATGCACAACCTGCGGGCGAAAGCAATATGGATTTCCTTTCCCCGTCGTAGCATCCGGATTGAAAATGACCTGCTTTTCCCTATCCAGGCCCCAAAGAGGAGTCCGCAGTGGCAAGTAGGACCCATGGCTAAAGGGCTTGGAGGCAGGCTACTTTGAGCAGGGAGTATGAGGATGTATATTTACACTTGGGCCTAGCACTGGTTTTCCAGCTGGAAATCTAGTCGCTGATCAGGATTCACTTTGTTTTACTTGGATTAATTAAGAAATCACACCTATTTCCCCCAAAAAGTATATACACTCATCCCTCCATATTTGCGGCTTTGATATTTGTGGATTTGGTTATTCTCAGATTTGATGAATATGTTCTCTCTAGGAATATCTAGGTCTTCCAGTGCAACTCTATGGTCAACTTTAAGTAAAAGTTGTACCGAAAGACCTAGAAATTCCTAGAGAGAATACTCTACTAGGCCTTTGTAGCTCCTCCAGCGCAGTTCTATGGTCAGTGTCTGTCAGACGTTGACCACAGAGTTGCGCTGGAGGACATAGAGATTCCTAGAGAGGACACTCTACTAGGCCTTTGTAGCTCCTCCAGCGCAGTTCTATGGTCAGTGTCTGTCAGACGTTGACCACAGAGTTGCCCTGGAGGACTTAGAGATTCCTAGAGAGACTACTCTACTAGGCCTTTGTAGCTCCTCCATTGCAGTCCTATGGTCAGTGTCTGTCGGACATTGGCCACAGAGTTGCGCTGGAGGACCTAGAGATTCCTAGAGGTGCCCTCTCAGGTAAAAACATGGTGATTTTGCTATTTGCTGTTTTCCCATATTCATGGGGTTCTTGAGCCCCTAACCCTAGCGAAGATGGAGGGACAAGTGTATTGCTATTGACTGGGATCCTCTATGGCAGTTACAAAAGCACAACCTAGGGCTACGCACTTGTGACCGTTAAGTATTCACAATCCCTATGAAGCCCCAAGTTCATCCCTTATTTTAGGGGCTACAAAGGGACCACGAAAGTCCCTCAATTCCTACTTACTGCTGTGATCGATGGGGGTCAGTTCTCCAGCCGATCAGAAAGCAGCCAGCCCCTACTCATCCAAGTGAAAATGTGAGAAGGAACTAGCAATAGCAATAGCATTTACATTTCTATAAAGCTTATCAGTGTACTCAACACTCTCTAAGCCAGCGGTTCTCAACCTGTGGGATGGGACCCCTTTGGGGGTCGAAAGACCCTATGACCACCAGAAAACACATATTTTATATTATTATATTAATAATAAAATCCGGTTGCGCCGGAGATTGCTCATGGCTGAGGGTGGAAAGGGCAGTTCGCTGCTTCCTAAGTGAAACGGGAAAGGTCCCCTTGGCTACTTCTTGGCAAGTGGGGATTTGGGGTGTTGGGATAGAACTCACTGCGTACAACTGTCATCACGGTGCTTATGCATACGTATCTCCCATCCAGGATTCAGGTCAGTGGTAGTTGAAACAGCAGTGGAAGTGATTGCCCAAGCGGATATAAGAGCAAGGAGTCTGCAAGGGGTGTTTGCAAATGGGTATAAATTAAATATATATATATATATATAATATTATATTTAACATTTATATATATTCATATGTCTATGCTGTCTGGACTAACTAATGCACCTTAACTCAAAACGTCTGCTCAAAATGTGCTTTGCAGACATGAACAGCACCTTTTGCATCCTTCGATGCAAACTGCCAGGTATTTTGGTCGCCCCGGAAAGAGGAAAAGCAGAGGGGGGGGGGGAACAATGCATGTCAGTTTGAAGTAAAGGGCATTGTACACTTTCGACAGCAAGCTGAGGATCGGGAACTCCAGGGACTTATTCTCTGTTACATGGTTGGGAAAGAGAGAGATGCATGAATTGCAAGGAGGAAGAGGTGGTAGAAAAGTCACTACCATTCCCTTGCTGGACATCGCTTCCCTGTCTCATCATATCACCTGATATGGCAAACCCAGGCAAGGGAATCCCAGTTGTAGCAAAAGGCTGGATAAAAAGTGGTATCAGTAAAAAAGGGATGAGTTGGAGAATGATTAGACACTGATGACAACTAGCTGCCTTTTCTTGCAAATCTCCCCATTCCCAGCAAATTATTCCTAGTTGCTTTCCTTCCAGCAATTCATAGAGTCTCCCCCTTGCAAGTCAACCTATAATCTCACCTCCTTTTTGGAATGGAAAAGCAGTAAAGTGTGTGTCTGTGTGTAGCTTTGTCCTTAGGCCATCAGAAACATCCTTCCAAATGTGTTGCGTTGGCCTTCTGAAATGAGTTGCATGCACCGGAATGACTCATGGGTGCGCACCCATGTTTTTTAAAGGGACATCTGCATACGAAAGCATGTTAATGATTTAGCTTCTTGACTCCTAGTAGATTAAACGGATGAATAATGGACTCAGGTGAAACCAGCTTGCGTATTTACAAAACCTCAAGACCGGTGTCTTTGGGAGACGGTGAAAGAAGTGTCAATTTTGATAGCGTTCCGTTTGCTAATAGTTTTGTGAGCAAGAGTGTGGAAATGCTAGCTTGAAACTGTCCTCCAGGCTTGTTTGTTTTCTAATGTCAGTTGGCATCTTGGGAGTGAGGGAGGCATAACTGTGTGAATCCAACATAACGCTATCATAACTTGCTTTTCTGTCAAACATACAATGACCAAAGTAGACCCCTGCCTCCAAAACCCACCTTTGAAACAACTGTAGAAACAATGCAGTTTGACACCACTTTAAGCGCTATAGCTGCATGCTGAGGAGTCCTAGGATTAGTAGGGTTGTTAAAATTATTCTTTATTGAGATAAAAATAAGAAGTTAGACAGAAAAGCATAAACTCAACACACCGATCATGAATTTCTCATTATCTCCTCGGTTTTTTTGAGCTATAAAATCAATTAAAAGGTCTTTTAGTCTTTAGCCTTCTCCGCCAAAGCAGCTCACCAAACTACATAGCCCAGGATTCTGTAGAATGGAGCCATAGTGGTTAAAGTGGTGTCAAACTGCATTGTTTCTACAATATAGATTGCATCCTCAGCCCTCCAACACCACTGAGTTAATGGAGGTCAAACCATTTCTGCACTTCGAACGCAGTTTTGCAGAGCAAACAGGAACCCAACAGTTGTATTTGGTGCTTTGCATGATCTGGTTGCGTGTCTTCTTATACCGTCCTTCAGAATATTCTAGAATATACAAATGTGTTTTTTAAATCTGGAGCATACACGTTGGGGGCAGGAGTTCCTTGGCAGACAAACCGAGGAGGGGTGGGAAAATCCTTTTGGAAGTGATCCCTTCACCAGTGGTTTTCAAGACACCGTCCGAAGACATTGGGTACCTGAACGGTGCTCAAAATCTCTCGGCTGTTGGATCTGGACCGCGGCTGCCCAAGACGGATGAAACAGAGACACAGATACAGGATGCATACTAAGCGTAAATAAGCATTGGAAAGATTGTGGAGAGTTCAAGGAAGGGATCCCCGTTCCGACATGCGCGCCATCCTCCTGACCTGCAGGGACCTCTGACAGGACTATGCAGTGTTTCTAAGTCTCTTCAGCCTTCACTGTTGGACCTAGGGACAAAAGGGACCAGTTAGAGCACTGCATCTTCAGCTATGCAAGTATATATATTTATGTGCGTGTGACAATTCTTGCCAATAAAGCCCCAGGAGAGGTTTGCCTTAGGGTTAGGGTGACCCGATGTCATAGCCGCAAGGGAGGACAAGGCACCACAAAATGTAGACCATTCAAGAACAACATGGGATATTACAAAATAAAAACTGAAAACATGAATATAAGAATAAATTCATCTCACTGTCGTTGTTGGGTGTCTTCAAGTCATTTCTGATTAATGGTGATCCTAATGCGGACGTATCACAGGGTTTTCTTGGTAAGATTTGTTCAGAGGGGGTTTGCCATTGCCATCCTCTGAGGCTGAGAGAGTATGACTTGCCCGAGGTTACCCAGTGGGTTTAATGGCCAAACTGGGATTCAAACCTAGTCCAACACTCAAACCACTACCCCAAGCTAAAAACACTAATATAAATGTAAAATTCCTGCTTCTTAGCTATGCTCAAAATGGAGGACATTCTAGAATTCCTCCTGGACAGAAGGTTGAAATGTAGTACATGTCCTGAAATGTGGGATACATTTAGTCATGCTCAAAATAGGGGTCGCCATAAGGCAGACGCGACTTGAGGGCGCACCACCACAACAACAAGGGAGGGAGGTGAACTTATCCAAAGGTTTTTAAAGAAGACAAGGAAGACTCTTCTTCCCAAAAGTCTTTCAAACACAGTAGCATCCTCAGAAGCTTTGAGAGAAGTGTTGGCTCCTTGGAGACAAAACAGGAATGATTCCTAAAATCTGGGTGACCCTAAAAATGTCCTTGGAGAGCTACATCCAGCCAAGAGGCCACTTTAAACCCTCCATTAAATCCTATCACTCTAAACCCATTGGATCTTGTTGGAGTTGAGAGGCTAGAGAGGGTCAAGTCTCTTTCCCCCAAAGCATCTCCTATCTGGGTGACCAGATGTCCTCGCCACAATGGAAGACAAGATAAAATGTAAGACATGGCCAAATAAAAGACAAAAACATTCACAGAAATACAAATTCATGCTTCTTAGCCATGCTCAAAATGGAAGGCGTTTTGGAATTCCTCCTGGACAGAAGGCTGAGATCTAGGAGATGGAGAAGGAGGACATCTGGTCACCTTGCCTCCTATGCAGCTCTACTCCTTGCTAAGGGCACAGAGGGACTATAGTGGCCTTACTGGGGATGTCCTACTTCCTTCCGTGGCTTTTCTCTTTGGTTTCGCTGTCATCCAGGAGTGAAGAGAAGATCTGGTTCAAGTGGTGGCGCTTGATTTTGATGTTCGCTCGAAGCGGGGCGCCCAGGAGAACGTCTTGTCCTGAGCCTGGTTCAACGGAAGACAAAGAATCTGAAAACAAAGGGAAACCAGGGACGGGTGTGTTGTTTTCAAGCGAGGAAGGGCAGGGGAGAGGAACGGGTGGGAAGGCCATGAAGACAGTTCCAGGAGACATCATGATGTCCAAGGTGGACAACCATCAGTAGAAAGAAGTTGGCAGCATGAGCTAGACTCATATCTACTACTATTATTACAGTGGGTCCCTTGGCCCTTAGACAGGATTCTTCAGTAGCCTTCCCTGGAGATCTTTGGTGTACCCAAATGTTAGTGACCTCCCATCCAAAAACAAACCAGAAGCATGGTTTTCAAATCCATTGAATGAATAAATGTGTGAATCTGAAATTGTTCAGCAATTCATTGAGGACTAGCCCCCAACTCACCCACCCAGCCATCTTGCAAATCTCTATATAGAGATTCTGCCCAGTACTCACCGTGAATGCCGATCATATGCTCTAGAATTAACACTCTCTCGGCCAAAATCTTCAGGGCTTCTCGAAGCTGCTGGACACCTTCTCCCTACAAAGAAAGGAAGGGATGAAAATAAGGCCTGAGCTCCATGAGCCAACAGCATGATGCAGCGGCGAACACAGAAAACGCAATTCTAGGTCGTGTCGATAGGAGTACAGTGTCTGGATCAAAGGAAGTAGTAGTGCCACTCTTTTCTGCTTTGGTCAGACTTCATATGGAACATGAGGAGATATTGGCAAGCTGAAATGTGTTCAGAGGAGAGCGACCGAGATGGGAAAAGATTTGCACATATGTACATAGTGAGATGTCTAAATGCAACACTGATGTAGGTGTCATATACACCTTGTACACACAGACAGGACAGGTTCACTTTCTGGTTGCCATAAGTCAGAAACAACTTGAAGGCACACAACAACCAAGGGACCAAGGTAAGGCAAACGCAACAGACGTAAGAGTCCTAGGTGTGTAAATGTGGAGAATAAAATAAATATAAAGAAGGAACCACAATATCCTTACATCTGTGCCTTTTTCTCCTTCTTCACCTTTCTTGCCCGGTTCACCCTATAAAGGAGAGGTACAAAATGGTGTCAAAAGCGTGCCCAGGTTGCCCTCCCGGCATAAGTCAAAATTTAGGATTCGCACCAAAAGAGACAAAACAAATTTCACCGATATACTACAGTTTGTTCCATCCTACACAAACACTGCACTATGGTTTCACTTTAACTCCCATGGTTGGATACTATGGAATCCTGGGATTTGCCATTTCAGTGAGGATGGGTGTCCAAAATTGGGGTTTGGGGCCAACCGTGGCCTGCAGCCTCCACTTTCCCAACCATTCACACTACACACTTATGGTGGTATTATAGTGGTATTATTCCACTTCAACTGCCATGGCAACAACCCATGGAATCCAGAGAGCTCTAGTGCCTCATCAAACTGCAGATCCCAGGATTTCCTTGGATGCAGTCATGTCAGCTGAAGTGGAATCATAGGCTGCGTCTATACTGCAGAATTTATCCAGGCTGATGCCGCTTCAACCCGCCTCGGTTCAATGCTATGAAATTCCTGGATCTGTAGTTTTGCAAGGAATTTAGCCTTCTCTGTGAGAGAGTTCTGGACCACAACAAAGTACAAACCCCAGGATTTCATAGCATGGAGCCATGGCAGTTAAAGCAGTGCAAAGTGCATAGGTTCAACCATACATCTGTATCTCAGATTCAACTATCCATGGCTTGAAATATATCTATTTCCAAAAAGCAAATCTTGATTTTGTCATTTTCTATAAGAGACACCATTTTACTACCCCATTTTATTCATTGGGATTTAAGCACCCACGGATCTTGGTATCCATATGGGGGTCCTGTAACCAAACCCCAGTGGATAACAAGGGCCCACTGTATAGTATATCCTTTCCCTCTAGGAAACCCACAAACGCACTCACAAAAACACAATATATATCACTTACAGGAAACCCCTTAAGACCTCTTTCACCAGCCGGACCCACTTGCCCCTGTCAGGAGTAAAGTAAGATGCATTAGGATGAGTTACCCATGAGGAATGGAACTTGAAGGAGGATTGTTGGGAATGGGGTCGTTTCCTAAAGGCGGCATCCGCACTGCAGAAATAACACAGTTTGACATCCCTTTAACTGCCATGGTTCCATGCTATCGAATTCTGGGCATTGTAGTTTGCTGTGGCACCGGAGCAAAGTAAGGAGGAGGGATGGACTGGCATGTTGGTACCTTGGGAGTCGATGTCGGCAGTAGCCAGTCCATCTCTGCAACCTCCAGATGCATGCGTTTAACATACGAAGGGGTTTAAACCATCCCTTTTTAGTGGATACTGAAAAGCCAAGACTTTTGAGTCTTAATGTTAACCTACCCTTTCTCCTCGGTCTCCTTTGGATCCTTTTGTGCCAGGAGAACCAGGTATGCCCTGGAAAGGAAGATTAGGATAAACATTTCAAAAAGTAACTCCCAATGAAAAGACAGTCAGCCCTCCTTATCCACGGATTTTGTTCTCCAGGGATTCAAGCATCCATGGCTTGACAATATATATTTTTAAAAGTATAAATATCCAATGGCAAACCTTGACTTTCCATTTTATATAAGGGATACCATTTTGTGAAGTCGAAGGCTTTCACGGCCGGCATCCATAGTTTTTTGTGGGGTTTTGGGGGCTATGTGGCCATGCTCTAGAAGAGTTTATTCCTGACGTTTTGCCAGCATCTGTGGCTTTGGCACCTTCAGAGAATGCTGGCATGGAAGAGAATTGGGTATATATATATACATATAGATACACACACACACACACACACACACACTGTGTGACCCTTAGTAGGGAGGAATGAACCCCTCCATGTTCCACAGCCTAGAAAACCCACAAAAAACAGTGGATACCATTTTGCTGTACCATTGTATTTAATGGGACTTGAGCATCTATGGATTTTGTTATCCATGGAGGGTCCTGGAATCAAACCCCAGCGGACAACAAGGATCTACTATAACAACAGCAACAATTTTCCTCATTACAAAAATGTCTCAGTTTAGAGAATCATAGAGTTGGAAGAGACCCTCAAAGGGCATCAACCCACCTCTGCCACGCAGAGGTCCATGCAACCCAGAACCAAGGGACTTGAGCTGTACATAGTGCAGAGAGGCTGAGGCAACGAATGCAGATGTGCCACAACCCTGTCGCTCTCTTTCACTGTGAAATCTTGGAAGGCAGATATGGATTGGTGTGCTTACCTGTAGGCCAGGTGCGCCTATAGGTCCTGGTGGCCCCTTGGGGCCTGAAGATCCAGGTGGACCTGATGGAGAATAAAAAAACATACAGCACCAAGTGAAAAAACATTGTTTTAAAAGGGACAAATGGGAAAGGAGTTGATGGAGAAGGGTTCAAGGAGCACTGTAGGAAACTAAAAGATGCTGGTCTTTCTGGACTGACCTTCTCGTTCCACTGATGCAGACTGCCCTTCGTTTGCCCAAATGTCTCTTCTCAATCTTGCCTATTTTAAACTGATTTTAATTTGTATTTTTAGTGTTTGCATTTTAGTTTTGAGGTAAGGGATAAGGGGATATGTAGTTTTTAGTTATGTATGTGTTATGTGTTAATTTATGTATTCTATTGTAACCCGCCTTGATCCTTCTGGAAAGGTGGGATATAAATAAATCTATTATTATTATTATTATTATTATTTCACCTGGAGCTAATGGAATGGACCTGTTTCTTTTCTCTCCCTCCTCCAGCTGAGCAGCCAAATTCGCCCCAGGGGTTGCAATCCCATACAGCAAGCCCAAATACCTCCATTTTCCTCTGCAGCCCCTCTCAAAATGGCGGCAGAAACTGACATCCCTCCTCCCACCCCCCAAGTTCTCCAAGGGCTTCAACCCTATTCAGCAAACTCAGCTGCCGGCTGATTAAAACATTTTGGCCTAACAAACAGCAAGGTTTCAACTCATTATTTTTGTTATTCCTTTTTGATTCAATCTCTGATCAGGGATCAGAAATAATAATAATAATAATAATAATAATAATAATAATAATAGGATTGATTTATATGCTGCCCAATCACTTTAAATAAGTTGCTATTTAAAGCCAAGAGAAGGTTTTGCAATGGAACGAAGCTTGGTTTGCAACCCTGGAAAGCTTTGCATCAAAAAGGAGCTCTGGTGGCAAGGTTTGGCATGAGACAGGAGCCCTGCTTTACAGGTTGCTCCTGGTTCCTTGGAAATAAACCAGTCTGCATACCTATTCATGTGACATCTCCATCAAGGAGTTGGCGCATAAGTGGAGCCTCACAGATTTACATGATGGTTATGCATTAATGAATTGCAACACTGTACAATGGGATGTGCAAACATAGAATCAGGGAGTTGGAAGAGACCACAAGCCCAACTGCAATGCACAATGTGCTTTTGCAGGCGCAATGCATAATGGCACCACAAGCGCAAGGGCACCTGTTCAACTCTCGTTCCATGGCCTTAGACTGGATACGGGCATTGGCCAAAAAAGTACTACCATTGTCCAAGGGAACTTACACGGCTATAAGTCATTCACAGGACACTAGCCTTTGGTTGTTTGCATCATTGACATGTGGAGATTTACAGTATGCTCCCCTGAGGTGCTATCTCCATCATCTAGAACACAAGTGGGAATTGTGTGGCCTCCAGAAGTTGTTGAACTTCAACTCCCAGCATCCCTAGCCAGCAGAGCCTATAAGGAGGAATTCTGGAAGGTGCAGTCCAACATCCATTATTGTCGTGTGCCTTCAAGTCGTTTCCGACTTATGGCGACCAGAAGATGAACCTATACTGAGGTTATTTTGGCCAGATTTGTTCAGAGGAGGTTTGCCAGGAGCATCCTCTGAGTTAAGGAGGTTTGCAATGGCTTAAGGTCACCCAGTGGGTTTCATGGCCAAGCTGAGACTTGAACCCTGGTCTCTAGGGTCATAGTCCAACCACTACGCCATGCTGGCTCTCCAGCTGTCGCATCAGGTGTGAGATGTGTGACGTATGCAACTTTTCCACCCCAATATAAAACATGCGCTCGATCCCTGAGCGATGAGTGCTGGCTCTATCCTAGTTCCACCCAATATCATTTGGCTTCACCTTTCCCAGGACTGCCCAGGAGCATTGCTGGAATAGGAACTTGGCAACTCTGGATTACAACTTCTTGGGGGATATTCAGACGTTGGTGTGTTTTTTAGTGCGACTATCCGCATAATCTTACTCACACACTCCTAAGGACTGGAGCGCAGCTTTGGCGCAGCTTCTGGCCTCTTAACATGCATGTGTCATTTAAACAGCATACCTCCAAAGTGACCCGAGGCAGCTTTATTTTGGCCTATCTATTCGGGCCCAATGATGATAATGATGATGGTGATGATGATCCACATTCTACCTGGATTATTTCCACCGTCTGAATAACCCCTAAGTATCTCCCCTCTTAACAAGCCTGTGTTGTTACAAAGAGCTGGCACTGGCATGCGCCGCGCTTTGGCAGAATGAGAGCACTCAGTTGAACAGATCCACTTGTTATTCTGCATTGTTAAGGAGTTGTCTCCTAATGGCTTTCTTCCACTTAGGGAGTCTGGGAGGGGGAGAGAGATAATTCCTTCCAGACGCCAACTATTAATTACATATGCCATGCTTTGGGGATCGGGGAGGGGACCGACGCGGGCTCCTTCCAAACTTAGCTTTTAATTGTTTCCGATAAATACTCCCCCCGCCCCGCGCTCTTTCCCCGAGCATCAGACGCCCACCGGGGCAACCAAACGGGCCTCAATAATTAATGCGACCCATGTATATCAAAGTCGGGGATGAAGTGAACTGAAGGCTAAATGGAGGAATGTAGTCAGAGGAGCAAAGAGGCTCTCCTGCTCCCGACAGGAGGTCATCGCTGAGTGCTGCAAACCGCAGAAGGCATTTAAAAAGGGGAAAGAGAAATCAACATTAAAAACGGGGAGTACATACGAGGCTAATGGAAGGGCTTTTTAATTAATAGATTTCAAGTCTCTGATCTCCTGGTGGGTCTAGAGCAAGGGAGGGCAGTTTTTGGCTACGCTGGGGCTGCAAGTGGCCCTCCAAGGATGCTTCCATAGGACCTGATCATCCTAGCGAAATCCCGCTGAGAAACGGGATTTGAAGCAGATTTAAGTTAGGGAGGGGAAATGCAAATACGGGATGTTTTATCAAACGACGTTCTTGCAAACGTAAAATAACGCGGAGGTAAAGCAAAGGCAAAAGGGACAAAAACTTAAGGGAGGGAGAATGGGGGAATGATTTTTTGCTAGCCCAAAAACGAAAGGTGGTGAGAGAGCAAGGAGGGCCTTCCCAGAAGATCTCAAAACGCTGGGCAAATTGGTATTGGAGAACATGTGTGTGTGTGTATTGTGTGCTTTCAAGTCGTTTCCAACTGATGGTGACCCAAAGGCAAACCTAGCATGGAGTTTTCAGGATTTGTTCCAAGGTGGTTTGCCATTGCCTTCCTTGGAGGCCAAGAAAGTGTGACTTGCCCAAGGTGGGTTTCATGGCTGAATGGGGAATCGAACCCGTATCTCCAGAGTGGAAGTCCAATGCTCAAGCCACTACGCCACGTATAACCTGGACCTGAGCCATAGAGGGCTTTATAGATCACAACATTATTACCTTTAAAGCTCCACATGATGTGGGTCCAAGCTACTTATGGGATCATATGTTCCCCTATAACCCGCCTCATATATTCAGATCCTCTACAAGACTAGTAAATGCCAGAGGACCTTTTCATCAGCCACCCCCAGACTGTGGAAAGACCTGCCAGAAAAGATTCAACAGCGGAATACATTGTCCACATTTAAACAGCATTAAAGACCATTCTCTTCCGGCAGGCCTATCCAAATGACTTTTTAACTATTAAACTGGGATATTTTTAACCTTGTGTTTGGATTAACGTGTCCTACACTTATGCCTATGGTTTTTTAATCTCTGTTATTCCCTGCCTTGAGCCTTGGGGAGAGGTAGGTAAGAAATAATAATGATAATGATAATAACAGCGCTTTGAAATTGTGCCCAGAAATGGACTGGCAGCCAGTAGAGCTGTTGCAACAAGGGAGTTGTGTCTTAACAACTTGGCCACCGGTTTTTTGGACTAGCTGAAGTATCCAAACACTTTTCATGTAGAGTTCAATGAGGTGGTCCAAATGGGTGGTTGCTCCTTCCCATCCTCGAATCCATCAACCCATCCTCTTACCTGGCAGTCCAATGGGTCCAGGTGCCCCACGAGGGCCTGGCAAACCAGCCAGGATGGTATCAATGACTGTGGATGCCAGTTGAGGCTCACCATCTGTATCCAAGAAGAGGGAATAAAGAAGAAGGAACTCAATGGAGCTGAAAAGCTCAGAAATCAGCTGTGAACTCACTGGGCATTAAGATTACCCAATATGGATGGGGCATCCCAACCCAAGCATGACTTAAATAAAGGTGACGCAAACTAAAAATGCAACAATTAAGGGTAGTTTGACACCACCAACCCAGGTCAGTTGGTGTTTCGTTGCCCTAAAAAGCTCCAGGAATTGCATTAAGTGAAATGATCATCTTGAGGCGCATCTACGTTGTAGAAATAGTGTAGTTCAGCCCCATTTTAATAACTGTAAAACTACAAACCCCAGGGTTTCATAGGACGGAGCTACAAAAGTGGTGCCAAGCTCCAGTCTTTCTATGATGTAGATGCACCCTGAGCGAGAGGGGATGCATCCACACTGCAGAGATAATCCAGTTTGACACTGCTTTAACCGCTGTGGCTCAATGCTATGCGATTCTAATTGTAGTTTTGTGAAACATTGAGCCTTCTCAGTCGGAGAGCGATGGTGCCTCAACAAACTCCAATTCCCCAAATTCCCTAGCACTGAGCCATGGCACTTGAAGTAGCGTCAAACTGGATTATTTCTGCAGTGTGGACGCAGCCAGAGAAAGAGGCTTAAGGAATACGCCTCCATCCAAGCTTAAAGTTCTGGAGCTTGAATCTACCTGTGGCTCATGGCTTTAACACCGTCCCTTGGGCCAGAACCTGGCCATTTTCGGCAGCAGCTCCCAGAGTCCCCAAGCCACACAGGGTGGATTCTGGTCATTGCAACTCAAGCGGGAACTTTTCCACTGTGCAATCTGGGGTAGTTTCTAAAAGGAGGTCATGCAGGAGATGGAAACTGCAGCTGAGCACAGCCAAAAATAAAGGTCAGCCCTGGTCTTCTGGGCTCAATGGCCCTTTAGCTGAGACTCTGCTGCCCCCTGCTGAAAAAAGCTTGGAATTACACCTCATCATAATTTATGTACATCTCACTTCTTTTTTGGGGGGATGTGCTTCATGAAGCAGAAAGATGCTTTGCAGCATTAATGCTAATTTGGTCCCATGGAATCTGCTTCTCCTCTCAGCCCTGAGCAAAACAAGTTGCCATGGAAGATAACAAGTGAAATGGCTGAGATCTAGTGCTCCCAACAAAAAGGCCACAAATGAACACCTCTTCGGATCCCACATGAAGTCCGTCGGCTCCAGCATCGTGTTATCTCACAGCGGTCCAGCCTCAAGAATCCTCCGAACTTGGAAATGTGACTTTTTTTTTTGGACTACAACTCCCAAATCCCCCGGCCAGTGCGGCCATTAAATCATGGCGACTGGGCTGGGATTCGGAGTGTGCAGGGACGTAGCCAAGGGGGGGTTCTTGGGGTCCGGACCCCCCTTCCATTAGAAAAATGAATTGTGTGTGCTGCTGCGCCGCTGCACACAAGCCCCATTATAATGGTGGCACTTAGTCTGGACCCCCCTTCCTAAAATCCTAGCTACGTCCCTGGAGTGTGGAGGCAAAACAGGGGTGTTGTCCCCATTGTAAGAATTCTGGCTCTCCAAGTGTAATTTGATTTCTGTCCCCAAACGTCTGGTATTTGAAGTTGGACGCTTTTGTGGCCGGCAACCATAGATTACTGTGAGTTTTTCGGGTTTATGTGGCTATGTTCTAGTAGAGTTTATTCCTGACGTTTCGCCAGCATCTGTGGCTGGCATCTTCAGAGAATGCTGGCATGGAAGAGAGTGGGGTACATTCTCTGGAGATGCCAGCCACAGATGCTGGCGAAACATCAGGAATAAACTCTTCCAGAACATGGCCACATGGCCCAAAAAACCCACAAAAAAGATTGGTATTTGTTGTTGTGTGTCTTCAAGTTATGGTGACCCTAAGGCAAAGCTATCGCAGGGTTATCTCGGCAAGATTTGTTCAGAGGGAGTTGGCCACTGCCATCCTCTGAGGCTGAGAGAGTGTGATTTGCCAAAGGGGAAAGAGGCAAGGAAAGAAGGCACCTGCTGAGATGCTAAAAATGTGAGGACTGAAGGAAAAGGCCACGGAGGGGCAGAATTCTTATCGGAGGGGCAATATCCTTCTTTTGTCCACTCCTCACTAGTTACACATTTGCTGTGAATTGTAGCCAAGACCAGGAGGATGATAATAATCTTCATTCTCTGATGTCTCTGGTTTTTACTGATAGACTGCCTCTGAAACTGGGCATCGTGTCTACATTGTGGTCTAGACATGTTTAATTGCCATGGTTGAACATATGTGAGTGAATGCAGCATGATGGGGAATGCTATCCTAGTGGTAATGCTGGGAGAAGGGAGGGGGGAATCCCATTAACAGTGCCTGGTTATGAAGCCCCAAGGAGCTGCATGTGATGGCACACCAAAACTGCCATGAGATGTTGGCTTTTGTCTCCATCTCCCCCAGAAAAATCTGGGTATTGAACCGCAATTAATTCCCTCCCATCTAAATAATTTATCAGAGAGCCTGGCTGCTGATGTCTCTTGCGGATTAAAAATACATCCAGACCCTCCACCTCCAGGAGAGAGAGGGAAGGAAAATGAGAAAGAGACAGAGATGATTAATTAACAATTAACAAGAACTAACTTAATGAATGCACTCCAAGAGATGGCGCATAGATGCTCCAGCTAAAAACCCTCAGACGTTTGCTCAACAAATGGCTGATGGAGTAAAATGCGGCATTAGGGGTGGTTAGTTGTCGGAGCTGAGAGGCAAATGGTTGCAAATAGTAAGGTATTGGTAATGAATCCTTTTCCCTAGTAACCAAGGTATAACCAGAATTATGATTACATTACATTATGAATGTAACTGTCCCTTCTTCTGTGATACAACTGTAAAATGTTCTTTACTTTGGCTGCACCCCTTTAGGGATAGAGATGTGCAAACTTATGTGCAAAATAATCATGTTAATCCTTGTTTCAAAGTGGGTCGTTCTTTTGTGCTTTTTAAATGTTTGCTCAGATTGTGTTAGCAAGTTTGTTTCAATGTGTAGAGTAAGCCGCTCTGGGTGGCTTACATTGTTCCGTATTGTGAAATAGTGGGATATAGAATACGTAAATAATATGCACAGTTACATCACTTTTGATACCACTTTCCTTGCCGTAGCTCCATTCTACTCATTCAAAATCCTGGGATGTTTAGTTTGATGAGGGCCCTAAAATGCTCTCTGCTATAGAGCTGTAGTACAGTAGTAGAGGAAAGCAGATTAGAACTTGCTAGCAGAGAATTCTAAGTACAACGCCACACTGCAAATCCCAGGATTCCTTAGGACAGAGCCGGAGCAGTCGAAAGTGGGATTGAAATACAAATAGCAATCTTCAATGGCTCCTGTTCAGGAGGTAAAGAGGAGACCTACTTTCTTTCTCAGCGTTGGGCTGGAGTGAGTACAGGACTCCTTGCTGGAACGTCAAAGGCAGACTTGGAGATGCTGGTGGTCCTGGTGGTCCTGGTGGCCCCGGAGGTCCTGGGATCCCGGTTTCACCTGGATACCCCCTAGGTCCTGGAGGTCCAAGCAACCCTGGAATTCAGAACATAAGAGGCATTAGATATCTCTCGAAGCACCGGAAGCAAACCTATATGGCATACCAGCAATATGTCACAGTTGAAAACTATGACACGGGTGGCCAAGAGACATCAGGTTGTGGTCCAGATGGGGAAAAGTTATCATTGAGGAAGAACAGACAAGCTAGGAGTGGCTGCAGCAGTCTGCTTTTTGCCCAAGCCTACTGGGAAGGGCAGGATATAGGGTATTTGGTGGTATTTTGGACCACTTTTGTAACCGCTAGGACTCCCAGGGCACAAAAAATTGGATTGTATGTGTATGTGTCCCCATACTGGAGTTTTGTAAGGCACTGGAGCTCTGTGATTGATCATTCTCCCTGAACTGTAAAATGTTAGGATTCCATAGCAAGTTGCCATAGTGGTTAAAGCAGAACTATAGTGCTATAGTTGTGTGGTGTGAAAGGGCCCCAGTTTTGGAAGCATCCATTACTGACAATGAGAGCCCTACATATGTTGCAGAAGAAAAGTGTGGGGTGTGTGGACTGCATGGGTGACACCTCAGAGAGGTGGGGTGGTCACTCACTGTCCATCCCAAGCCCACTCTCTGAGGTTCCTTGGGCACACATTTCTTGGTTTCATCTATGAAATGTTGGAGGGTATATATTTCTCCCTAAGACTCACCCGGTGGTCCAGAAAGCCCCCTCTCACCAGTTTCTCCTTTTTCACCTTTGGGGCCTTGTGGCCCTGGTTTCCCTGCTGGTCCGGGCAACCCTGAAAACATCAATGCAAACATCATTGGGGCACAAAGAACAAGAGCTTCTGCCTATGACAGAGAGAAGGTAGAGAGACAGAGTGGAAAATGACCCAGCGCTCACCAGATTGACCGGAAAGCTCGACTTGGCTAGCAGTTTTAGTTAGATTGAAACCCTAGTAAGATTTTTTAAAAGCTCATCATCACTGGGCCAATTCTCTCACATTTTTCAATGGCGTTCCCAGCTAGAATGTGCCAAAATTACAGCGGTCAAATGTCAATTTTCAGTTAAGGCAGACAGAGTCTGGAAGAGATTTGTGAGTAAAGACATGCAGACATGACGCAGACTAGAGACAGACTAATGTCCCCATGACTCTTGCTACACCGAGGCAAGGAAGAGAACATCACACAGTGCGCTCACCAACAGGTCCCACAGGTTTCCTCAGCACAGTCCCAGGGTTGGCTAGAGGAATGGCGTCTGGCACCAAGTCATCGTACCACGTAGCTGTCGTCCTTGCCATGGGAAGGTCATTCTCCGACGGTGGGACTCTCTCTGCGGCCTCAAGGAAGAGGATCTAGATGCAAGACATAACCCACCAAAGCAGAAGATATGAAGGATGGCAGGCATTCTACCTGATTCTGTCAAGATCTGAGGCTGTCGAGGGAAACTGACATATGCTCAGGGCCAGGTCTTCTGGACTTGATCTGCCCAGATGGTCAGTTTGGGCCAGGTAAAAGCAGATCAAGCTGAATCCAACAGAAGTTGGGACTGCGAACAGTTGAGTATACCTATAGAGTTGGCCCTCTACATTTGTGGCTTTGACTTTTGTACATTGGATGATTCATGAATTTGATTAGTACGTTCTCTGTAAGAATCTCTTGGTCTTCCAGCATGACTTTATGGCTACCTTTCACCAGGTTGGAGACCTAGAGATCCCTAGAGGGAATGCTTCTCTAGGAATTTGTAGGCCCTCAAGCCAAATTCTATGGGTGGACGTTGACCACAAAATTGCGCTGGAGGAGCTAGAGATTCCTAGAGAGGTGTTTCATAGAGGGTTTTTTATTTGCAGTTTCCTCCACACTTTCACAGGTGTCCTGCATCCTTAACCTCAGCGAATGTGGAGGTCCCGCTGTATAGGGATGTTGTCTCAGCAGAGGACTGAAATTATCACTCAAAGAAGGGAAGGTCAAGTTGCAACCAGGAGAAATCAGGTCCGTAAGAGTTCCCAGTGGAAGCAGTTGTCCACTCTACTTGTCTCAAAGGAAGGATGGTGTCTTGGTTGAAGGTTGAATCCAACTAAAACCCTAAGTAAGTTGACAAAGCCATTTCTCCAGTTGGTATTGGACTCCCATGAGCCCCTTAGAATCGTAGAATTGGAAGAGACGCCAAGGGCCATCCAGTCCAACCCCATTCTGCCATGCAGGAACTCTCAATCAAAGCGTCCCAAACAAATGGCCGTCCAGCCTCTGTTTAAAGACCTCCAAGGCTACCATGTCCAAAGGTTAGGGATAATAGGAGCTATTTTCCACTTTGTAGTCCAAAACACCTGGGGGGGGGGGGATAGTCACCATATCTCCTAGACTGTGTCCCTTGATCAATTCAACTCAGAATCCTAAGCACACTCAGTGGCAAGGAAGCCCATTGAACTCAATGGGACTTATTCACCTCCGAATAAGACACGAAGAGAGCGTTGCTGCATGCCAGATCCTTGCACTCACTTATTAAGAAGGACAGGATTGAATTAAATGGTGAGGTGCCCCGTTAATAATTAAAATAAACAATCTTGGGATTTCTAATTGCATGGGAAACTGTGTGATTTTATATATGCAGTTAAGTCAAATCTTATAATCTATAAGAATCATCTCACATTGGAGAGAGAGATTATGTTACAGGACAAACGGAGTCAGACAAAAGCTATGTGGGTCATGTATCAATCGCACGCAGAATCAATCACGTCTCGGATCTGAGTCATGTTATGCGCTCATGTCCTTCTTCTTCCATGGCCGACTCCTTCCGCTGGGATGGGTGATATCAGTTTGGGTCGAAGATTTGAAGGAATGATCTAAAACTTGGGTTTACAATACACTCTTTCCAACCGTCCTATGGATTTTATTAAAAGATGCAGGTGACAGCACCATCAAAGCATGGAAATTAGACCCGGGGAAGCTTAAATAGTCCAATCAATGTGTTTTTATATTGGGTTACTTTTTAAAACAGTAGCAATAAGGGCCTTGCAACTCCAATGGTAACTAGTTACTCTCAAAGATGAACTTGGCAGGCTCTGGTTCATTGACAGCATGAAAAAGGCTTCCAAAAGTTACTTTACCTTTGCTTCAAGGGTGTTCAGCCTCTCGGTCATATCTGTAAGTCTTGTGCAATTCATACATTCTGCAAGAGAAAAAGAAATGGAGGATGCCACTTGGTTACAACTGACCATTCAAACCAATAACCTACTGGAATACTTCCCATGGATCGAATGCTTTAGTAAGATGTTTTATTAAGGCAACCACAAACATAAATACACACTAACGTTCTATATCTAAAAATAAAATAAAATGCAAGGAAAGAGACATCTAAATCTAAAATCTATAGTATACCTGACTATGGTTCTACATTACTCATCTAATGCTCCTTGTATTTGCATACCTTTAAGTCATTTCCAACTTATGGCAACCCAAGAGTAAACCCGTCATAAAGTTTTCTTGGCAAGATTTGCTCCGCTCTGGTGCCACAACCAACGACACTTCCCAGAATTTCATAGCACTGAGCCATGGCAGTTAAAATCATGTCAAACCGGGTTATTTCCGCAGCGTGGATGCAGCCATGTTCAGCCATAGGACCAAGATGGCAGCAAACTGTTCAGTATCAAACGAACCACTAGATGACAGCATTTGCAAAGCCTTACTACCAACAGAGTTGTTGGAGCAGAGGATTGTCTAGTCTTATCCAATGCAACCGTGTCTCATGAAAAGGACATTGTCACGTCCAAAGTAGTTTTCAGGTTCGGGATCGATGCCAGATTCACGTGGTACGGAAATCTGGGTGGGAAATAAAAAACCGAACCTGAAAGAGAGATGTAATTGCGGAAACATCTGCAGAAAGATGGGATGCAAATACAGAAGGCAGGACCAGAGTCTGGGAGAGAATAGTGAATGAGAAAATGGGATTCACTTTATCTATGCCTCCGCAAGGCTGACTCGCCCAAATGCAAAATATGCAACTGCGCAAAAAGTATTGACTGAGGACCTACAACGCTATCGTTTGAAAAGCCCTCTCTATTTATTCCCAAGACAAACGTTTATATCCTCCAGTCCCTTGCAAATTGCACATCTCTTGAGCAAAAAAGTTGCGTTATTATTTTCGTTGGAAATCCATAAGGGATTGTTGGAGGGGGGAAAATGTTCCTAGATTTGCTGACAAACAGGTGGCCCACCAACACCATGTGGCCCTTAAAAAACCAATGGCCCACCGATTGCAAATGGACCCGAGATGCTTTTTTGCAGCCCACAAAAGCCCAGGACGCCACTGCAACAGAAAGTCCATTTCACGAATTATTGAAACCTGATTATAGGATCTCCAGTTCCTTTCTGCTCATCCGCAAACTGGCACTGCCAATCGTTGGCTTTGTCAATGGTTCTTCCCTTTGGGTCTCTTTCTTGGCACAACTTTTTAAGAACGAGGGGAGGGGGACATCTTTGCTGCACCTCCGAATTAATCTCTCCGGCGCTTTGACCCTAACGCCACCTCCGCCTTCCCGAAATGTTGCGCCGCAGCCGTCTCGGTGGGCCTACTCAAGAGCCAGCACCTTGGGCACACCAAGCGGAGGCGGCGTTAGGTTTCTGCTGAGCTTGCTTTTTTCTGCCAGGGTGGCAAAAGACAGACATCCAAGTGTGAGTCTCCCGAGTCCCAGATGCAGCCGTGGCTTGCTTCACAAAAACCCCTCTGTCTTTTTCGGGATGCTCATCTGCTCGACAGATGTGTTGCTTCCAGGGCTCCCAAGGTTTTCGCTTACAAGAAACCCACAGATGTTAATGGAGGTACCAAAATAACAATAATAAAAGAGAGAAATCTTCCTTTCTGCTTCCCTGGAAATCCTGATCTGTGTTTCCTGAGTAGCCCTTGCTCAAGACCCAAAATCTAGTCCCAAATCTAGGCTTGGATTACAAGTTTTCTCTTAGGACTTTCATACCATCCTGGTTTGGCTGGGATAGTCCAGATTAATAGTCCTTTGCCATCCCACTTTTTCAGATGCTTTCCCAAAATGTCCCAGTCTCTCCTCTTCTTCCCTTTGTTTTCTGCATACTTCAACTGCTGCAAACTGAATTCAAAGTACAAACGTTAATTTCCACCCGGTTAACTCAAGAAAGAAAGAAGAAAGTGGAATCTTCCCCTTCCCAGTAGGTTCAACCTTTGTGGAGTTAGGGAGCAGATGCAACCTTTGTGGGGTTAGGGAGCATGAAAGGGAAGTTGGTTTGGTCCAGGCAACCTTTTGAGACGTTTCTTGAGTCGCTGTTTTCAGCTTGTTGGGATTTGTGGGGGCAAACACAACCTGCAGCCCTCCCAAAAAACCTCCACGGGAAGAGCTGGACAACTCCTATCCACCCCCAGTATGCAACTACCTCATAGCGTTCTCTTGTAATTTATATTTTGAAAGAGAAAGCCAGCCATTACACATCCAGGGAGAGCGAGCGGAAGGTCAGCTCCACGTCCCATTTTTTAAATTCTTGCATTTCCCCTAAATGCATGTCTCAGCACAACTAAATATAATGTTTGGCTGCCGTGTGGGAAGCTGGATTTGGATTCCTGATATAAATCATTCCCAGAAAACCGTGGCCTAAGCCATCTGTCTGAAACAATGACACAACGGCAATTCGGTTTAGGGCAGACACATGCAGCTGGCAAACCGTGAGAGAGCCCAAAGTCGCTTTTCGTAATCCGAATCGTCCTTTTCCCAGCTGGCAAAGTTGGCTGACCACAATTTCCATACTGTCTAAGGGGCCTGTTCGCACGATACAGTTCTAACGCTGCGATTCCACTTTAACTGTCATGGCTGCATCCTACGGCGTCTTGGGGTTTGTAGTCTGGCAAGGCACTAGAGCTCTCTGGCTGAGATTTACAGCCGTCCCTCCGTACCTATGGGTTTTTTTATCCACAGATTCAAGCATCCACAGTTTGAAAATGTTTTAAAAATACATAAATCCCCAAAAGCAAGACTTGGTTTTGCCATTTTACATAAGGAACACCGTCATACTATGCCATTGTATTTAATGTTACTTGAGCATCCGTGGATTTTGGTATCCATGAGGGGTCCTGGGACTAAACCTCAGTGGAGACCAAGGGCCCACTGTATAAGGGTCCTTCTCTAAAATGCCAATCCCAGAATTCCATGGGATGTTGCCACGGCAGTTAAAGTGGAATTGTAGCGCTATAACTGTGTAGTGTGAACCCTAAGCCTAACCCTAAGTATCAGGAGAGGGGAAAGTGGAGCCAGCGAGACCCAATTTTGCAGCCCCCAAAGACCCTCCAAAGCTCCCCCATTTAAAGCAACCTTCCATTTTCAGGTGATTTTCTCTTGACATCTAGCCAAAATAGACCCAGACTCTTCACAAATAGTCCCCTAAGAACATTCTCAAAACATTTAGAGAACATTACCATGTTGTTGCTGTTGCTGTTGTGTGCCTTCAAGTTGTTCAAGGCACGCAATAACAACAACAACAACGGCGCATGAACCATGGTCCAGATCAAGATCTTAGTATCTTACTTGCTCAAAGTAAGATGCCATTCATCATTTGTCATCCTAAATATTGGCAATCTGGAGGAGTCGGTCGGTAAACACATCTTCCCTTTCCAAAATATGGCCTACAAGTTGGGCCACACTTTGCTCTACATCCAACCTTTTTATGTCTCCTTAAAAACTGTACCTGGCAAGCCACCGGGAAAGAGGGTTGGAAAGAAGAAAAAGAAGGAGGAGAGAAAAGTCTTCTGGGTTATGAGAGAGTCCTGCAGAACCAGTGCCAAAGTAGTAATATGCTCTCACTTGGAAACAAGAGTTTTCACCTGCTCATGACAACTACTATTTTAATCCTTGATTTATATGGGTTTCTGGGCCAACCTCAATATTGTAGAGGCCGACAATTAATGAGAGCTGATTTAATTTAATCTGAACGATTCGTGCGGCGAGGCTGCTTCGAGAGAACATGTCGGGGGGACGATGGGGGCAAGGAGAGGGGTTGCTATAAAACCTTCATTCGGCCTATCTGAAACCCACCCTTGGCTCAGGGAACGGAGGGCGATTTCGGGGCAAAGGGAGGGTGACCCCCATTTTTAACCTCATGATGACTCTTGGTGAGGCTGAAGAAAAAGCCCATGAGGAGTCCATGTTTGGTTGGGCGCATGAACCATGATTCAGATCAAGATCTTAGACTCTTTCTTGCTCAGAGTTATCCATCCCATTCGTCCTTAAAGCCAACCCAAAATAACTCATTGCCTTTGGAAGCCAGGAAGCCCTCAGAGCAAGGCTCCTTAATAATGGTATTAAGTTATGTATCGTTGGGGGAGGTATTAGGCCAGAAGTGGGCAAATGTGGAAGGTCAGGGACTTCTTTGGTCCTCTAGGAAACCTTAGTGGGATGCGTTCCCCTACTACATCCACCTCTACAAAAGAAATTGCCCCTAAATGTTCTTTACAGGGCATTTTCACCTTGTTTTGGGGGCTTCTTGGGTCATTTTAGGTCCAGGAGAGGCCTTTTTCCCCCAACAACAGTAAGTGAGCATTAGTTGTCCGTCTCCTGTTTGCTTCCTATTTCAAAAAAAGTCTTGGTCCAGAGGCCCCCCAAAACATTTTGGAAATGCCTCCCACTCCTCCTAGAGAGCATTGGAGTCAGCGTTAGAGGCAGAGACAGAGACCAGAGACAGAGATGGGAATAGAGTTAGCACTAGGATTGAATAGGGGTAAAGTAAAGAGTTAGAGATAGACTTAGGGTTAGGGTTAGAGATAGTCAGGGTTGGTTAGAGACAGAGGCAGAGATAGAGATAGAAATAGAGTTAGCACTAGGGTTAGATGGGGTAAAGTTAAGAGATAGAGATAGACTTAAGGTTAGAGACAGTCACGGTTGGTTAGAGACAGAGGCAGAGATCAGAGACAGCGATAGAAGCAGAGTTATAACTAGGGTTAGATGGGGTAAAGTTAAGAGATAGAGATAGACTTAGGGTTAGAGATAGTCACGGTTGGTTAGAGACAGAGGCAGAGATCAGAGACAGCGATAGAAGCAGAGTTATAACTAGGGTTAGATGGGGTAAAGTTAAGAGATAGAGATAGACTTAGGGTTAGAGATAGTCACGGTTGGTTAGAGACAGAGCCAGGGATAGCAGCAGAGTTAGAACTAGGGTTAGATAGGGGTAAAGTAAAGACTTAGGGTTAGAGATAGTCAGGGTTGGCTAGAAACAGAAATAGAGACAGGGTTAGAGTCAGAGAGATAGGATAGAACTAGAGACAGAGTTAAAGACAGAGATAGAGATACGGTTAGGGCTAGCGACAAAGTTAGAATTAGAGAAAGAATAGAGTTAGAGAGAGATGCTGGTTGAAATGCTTCATTGTGGTTGCACAGTGCAAATCTCCACGTGCAAAGTTATGCACCAATGGCACTCCACAGCCCTAGCGTTGAATAGCAGCAGCATGTCACTGAATGCGCAACTGAACGCACAACTTGGTCTGCATCCACATTGCAAGGGTACTGCTTCCTTGACTCTGTTTCCAATTCTGTTTGGGCAAAAATGTCAAAACCCTTGCACAGGGGAACTTACGCAGACACCAATAGGATTCTGGACATAGAGATGTCAATAAATAATTAGGAACAGCTTTGGAATTTGGATCAACAAAGGGTGATTGATAAATAGATTTTAGATTTGTAAGCTATGGTAAAAGAAGGGTGATGGTGGGGGTCTCTTTCTCCCAAGTCTCCCGAATTCGGCACTTCCATGGGGCCCAAGCTGTAAGACTGGATGAAATCCAGGGATGAAACAGAAACATCGCTGAGCACCATTTCCCTCACTCATCCTCTTGAGTTTTTGAGGTTCAGCAAAAATCGTGTTTAAGTGAAGCCATATGCATTGGCCTCCCCCCCAACAACAACCACCAGGTGAAAAGGAAAAATATGTAAAAGCCAAGTAATAACACATATGCGCGCGCACACTTCAACTTCATGCCTTCTTAATATCAAAAGGATTTTTAAAAGCATGATCTGCTATTTCCCCCGGTAGTTTCCCAACTTACTCTCTTGCCCTCCCGGTGCTGCTTGAGTTGGCTCTCTTTAGGCCCACCTGCTTTCCAGTTGCAAGGCGCAACTATTCTTTCGCTCAATCCCAGCCTGTGGTCTCCTTTTACAAGGGACGACCTTTAAGAACCCCTGAATCGGTTCTAACTAGCAATGGGAAAACGCTGCTTGGGTCGATTCAAGATCAGCGCCATGAGTCTCGGGGAGCGAGAAGCTTGGTGGCCCAGAGTCTTCTGAGGAAGCTTGCCATGGATCTCAAACTGAGCCAAGAAGTATTTCCCAAGTGTCTCTTGGCCTGCTCCTGTCATTGAGTCTGCGTGTCATATACTCAAGGTATGTGGGACATCAATTCCCACGTACTGCTTTCAAGCCAGGTGTCATCCATCCTATATTTCTGCCTTCCATTTTTCCTGCTTAGATGTAGTATCATACATTTGGGAGCCAGCAAGGTGTAGTGGCTTGAGTATCGGACTACAACTCTGGAGACCAGAGTTTGATTCTCAGCTTGGCCATGAAATCCGCTTGGTGAACTTGAGCAAGTCGCATGCTCTCAGCCTCAAGGGAAGGCAATGGCAAACACCCTCTGAACAAATTTGGCCATTATAGTATTGCCATAGGGTTGCCATATAGTACTCCCTTCTCTTATGTGGGGGATCTGTTCCGACCCCCCCCCCCATGTAAGGGGCAAATCGTGAATGCTTGCGGCCCATTAAAAATAATAGGGTGCATGTATGCGGTGCAGAGCAGTGCATTACATTGTCACGCGGCTTCAGTGTATGCTGAAAGCTGAAGGAAAGTCCGCATACGGCGCGGACTCACTATATGTCAAAAATGACTTGACGGCACACAACAACAAGCCTTACAAACTCTTGAAGTGCATCGTGTTAGTTGTTCTACCTCTCCACTCTGTCAATGCCTTTTTCAGTTCCGATCCAGAATTCACAGTTGCACAGAGCATGTCATTCAAAACAAACCCACTAAGATCTGGATCTTTTTTCAGGAGCGGAGTCTTGCATGGCAGGGAGTTGGTTTAGATGGCCTTTGTGGTCCCTTCCAAGATTCAGAGTCTATGGTTAGTATTTTTCTTTAACCATCTGGAGAAACTTCACATCCACCTCTCCGGCTGCTGATTTACTTCTTTCCTCCTTGCTTTCTTGCCGCTGCCAATCCAAATCCCACTGTCAGTCTGTATCTTTCCTTGCCAGCTAACAAGCTCACAAAACGCAGACAGATAAGCCTCCGCCAAGCGGTTTTAGAATAGAAGCACTAAAACGAGACCTACCAGCCCTCCCATGTTAAAAAGAAAACTCTGTAAAAACCCAACAACCTCCAGCCCATCTTCCATTGCCAGATTGTCTCTTCCTTGGACAGTTGGAGTCAGATCTTCCCAACATAAAGCACGTTTCAGCTTGTGGGTTGGAAAGACCTGTGGGCTTGTGCCATGAACTGTTGTGTCTCCGGTGCTTTTTAGGTAACGGAGAGGTTCCCCGGCAGCGTCTGGTCCAGATCCTTTCCTGCTACCGATAAAAATTTCGAGTCAGTTGCTATCATCCCCGAATCTTACAGGAAGACATGTTCAAGAAGACATATTGTCTGCGTTCGGGAGGTTTTATCGAAACCATATGAGCGCACAGCCTCGGGTTTTGGGCCGAAGCCAAAACACATAAGCAGAAAATTACAAGAGTGTAAAATGGTACAGTTGGGTTTTTTGGGGAGGGAAAGTGGGGAGGGGAGTTATCTTTCTGTGGATAAGAAAAGTGCCTGGTTAGAAGAATGTTTAAATCTCGGCCTGGAATATTATTTCACCTCAATAGTTTTGTTCTCAACTGCCCTTCTCTTCTCTACCGACCGGCAAAAGGAATCAATTGCTTGCTTCTTGGGGCAGAAGAATACCTTAAGAGCAAAGCTGAAGAGAAACAAAATATTGTATTGTCCTGCGCAGGTTTCTCCTCTCTTTCTGGTAAGTTATAAAATAGGTTGAGTCTCCCATTTCCAGAACCCCAAAATCTGAACTACTCCAACATCCAAAACTTTAAAAATGGATGGCTGAGATAGTGACACCTTTGTTTTCTGATGGTTCGGTGTACGCAAATGTTGTCTCATGCACAAAATTACTGGAAGAGATTGTATAAAATTACCTTCCGGCTATTTGTATAAGGCAGTGATGGTGAACCTTTTCGAGGCCGAGTGCCCAACCTGCAACTCAAAACCCACTTATTTATTGCATAGTGCCACATCCCTCTGGCTTTCTAGTAACAAACTCTGGCAAACTCTGTGCTGGGGCAACAGCACATGTGCCCACAGAGAGGGCTCTGAGTGCAACCTCTGCCACGTGTGCCATAGGTTTGCCACCACTGGTATAAGGTGTCTATGAAATATAAATGAATTTCACGTTTCGACTTGGGAACCATCTCCAAGATGTTTCGTTATGTACATTATGTATGTTTGTTCGAATACAGTGATTCCGAAATGAAAGAAAATACAAAACGCCAAACACTTCTGGTCTCAAGCTTTTTGGATTAACACAGACTCAAGCTCCAGCGTTGGAGGTTGACCATAGAGTCCCCTTGGAAGACCTAGAGATGTCTTGTGAAAAACTTCTCTAGGCTTTTGTACATCTGCCAGTGTGATTCTATGGTTAACATTTGGCGGGCGTTGACCACAGAGTTGCGCTGGAGGACCTAGAGATTCCTAGATTAGCAGTTTTCCCACTTTCATAGGGGTCCTGCACCCCTAATCCTAGCGAATATGGAGAGCCTAGTGTTATTAAAGTTAGTTTTGGACTTCCACAGGGGAAAAACACACACCTGTGGTTGGCTTTAAAGTTTTACTGATGTCTCACCTAACAATCTTCCTCGCCGAGGCCTGTAATTTTTCTTCCCTGTTCGAACAGCTAAGCTAGAATTACTTAAGCGTTTTGCACTTAACCATGCCATGGGAAGGCCCTTGAAACCCTTTGCGGAAAATGCGCCCTGCCACCTTCTCTCGGGAGGTACCTGCCCTTTGCAAAAATAAAGGGGAAAGGGGGAAAGAAAAGCAGATGGAGGAAAAGCAAAAAGGTACTGGAGTGGAACAGGATTGCAGGGCAGATCTGAGGAGGGGGGAAAACCCCGGCTGTTGAGTGACTAAGATAAATTACAATCTTCGTGTTATTCCTCAGCCTTCAAACAGGAAACTCCAAAAGCCGGTGAACCCAAGCAAAGAACAACACATGCAAGAGATGGACTTTATAATTTAGGCCGGGTGCTGGGCCGCCCCCTTCTCTTCTCCCTCCTCCTTGTTTTTGAACCGTGGCATTTCCACCCACACTTAACCCTAACATGGAGCTGGAGGCATCCCAAAGCCACAGAAAGCTCTCTCTAAAGCCAAAGGGAATTGTTTACGGTTGCCGTATTCCAGTCCCACATATGTGCATATGATACATAATCATTACAATTATGCATTTTATTTGCTGGCATTCAGATCATGCAAAGCCAACACCTTCATCGCTGCACCTTTTCCACCATTTTGTTTCAACCTCAGTAGCAGTAGCAAGCTGAAGCGCTCTCTTTTCCTTATTTTTCCTCTCTAGCTGGGCTGAAGATATGGAAGGCGTCCAAGCAACCCCAGAGAATAAAGGAACTCGCTTTACTCCCTTTACTTAGCCTGGAGAAGAGAAGGTTCAGAGGTGATATAATAGCCCTGCTTAAATATTTGAAGGGATGTCATATTGAGGAGGGAGCACGCTTGTTTTCTGATGCTCCAGAGAACAGGACCCGGAGCAATGGATTCAAAGTACAGGTGAAGGGTCTGGAAACCATGTCCTATAAGGAGAGACTTAGGGAGCTGGGGATGTTTAGCCTGGAGAAGAGAAGGTTCAGAGGTGATATAATAGCCCTGCTTAAATATTTGAAGGGATGTCATATTGAGGAGGGAGCAAGCTTGTTTTCTGCTGCTCCAGAGACTAGGACATGGAACAATGGATTCAAAGTACAGGTGAAGGGTCTGGAAACCATGTCCTATAAGGAGAGACTTAGAGAGCTGGGGATGTTTAGCCTGGAGAAGAGAAGGTTCAGAGGTGATATAATAGCCCTGCTTAAATATTTGAGGGGATGTCATATTGAGGAGGGAGTGTGCTTGTTTTCTGATGCTCCAGAGGACAGTCACACTGACTCAGCCTTAGAGGACAGCAATGACAAACCTTGAAGAGATACAGAGAGATCTTGCAGGTGCACAGAGATGTGCAGAGATCCTGCAGAGATCTTGCAGAGATGCACGGAGATTCTCTTCATCCGCGTTTCTGAAAACTCAGGACCCCCTGCCTTCCTTTCATCTGCAATATTGCAATATTTCCACATTTTTGCCATTTGCAAATATTTCCAAGGATCCTTTGCTTCCCTATGTACCATCAACGGTGGGAAATTCTTGGAAGACGGAGCAGAGGGCTGTCTGGGGCACAGCTGAGGATGGTCTCAGAGAACAGCAAATCCTAGCAGTGAAGGATAACTGGACGATTCACAGCGTGGAACTTAAAGGGGGGTAGGAAGGATATCAGCCCAAGGAGCGCAGCTGAAGAAACTGAACTTCCCAAAGACAAAACATATGTCAAGTTAATCTTCCCTTCTGCCCCCAGGCCTTCCAGCCCCCCCCCCTCGCCTCGACTTCTCAAACTGCATCTGAAAGGTGATCCCATCTCTTGCCCGAATTCCCCCTGGCCATCCCTGGAAGACTGGTAATCCCTTAACTGGAGCAAATTGTAACAGATTTCCTCTTGACCAAACTCTCCGACCGCAGCTGCAAGAGCAGAGAGCTCCCCTTTCTCTCTCTCTCCCCTTTATCAGTTTCCAACCAGGGCTGGTCTAACTCAAACTTCTTCTCCGGTTGTCCAGAAAGGATTATATCAACTGGTGTCTTTCCTTGTCCAAATAAACCCCTACGGTCACCCCCCAAAAGAGTCAGCATCTGCGTAGCAGTTTGAGCGTTGGACTAGGACTCTGGAGACCAGGGTTCGAACCCATGCTCAAGTCATATTGGGCTAATCCAGCTGGAGAAAGAGGTTCTCTAGAGGTTGATTTTGCAGCAAGTCACTGTCCTTCTCAGGCTGGACCATGTGGAGATTTAAGACTAAGACTAAGACTAAGACTAAGATTGAACACCCTCCGGGCACAATCCAAAGATTGATAGTCCTGCAAGACTTGGAAGGCCTCATCTGAATGTGTGAACAAACAAAGAGGTGAGAAGGCTGGACTTCCAAAAGAGGTGGACTTTGGGGAACTGTGTCATGGTTTGCGATCAATAAATATCTTTGGAACGGTCTGAGTCAGCATAGGATAACTTTCCACGTTCCTAAATCCACTCTGTGGGGTGCATTTTCAAAAGACGATAGACCTTTCCAGTAAAATGGAGATGAAATATGAAAAGTAACTTTACGAAGTCACAGTTGGTCCTCTGTATCCATGGATTTTTTTTATCCATGGATTCAACCGTCCATACCTACAGATATTTTTATAAAGCCCTACATGGCCTGGGTCCAGCTTACCTGAGAAACGCCTCCTCCCATACAATCCTTCCCGCACTCTCAGGTCCTCTGGGAAGAATCTACTGCAATGACAGAGAACTAGACTGACAACCACTTCCCAGAGGACATTATTATTATCATCATCATCATCATCCATGGAGTCACCATCCGTAGTTTGGAGACACTTTTTAAAAACGTAAAATGCAATAAGGAAACCTTGATTTGGCCACTGGATCTAAGAGACACCATTTTACAAGGCCACTGTGTTTAATGGGACTTGAGCACCCACGGATTCTGGTAGCCACGAAGGGTCCTGGAACCGAACCCTAGCGGATACCAAGGGCCTACTGTGCTTTGCAAGTCTCTCCAACATTGCTATAAGAAGATGAACAATTTAAAAAAGGGTAGCATTCCTGGAGTATCCCTGAATTCAATGGGAAAGATTCAAGGAAGCATGCAATAGATGATTTCATTGAAGCCTATGGATTATGGCCTCCATTTCAAACAAAACCCAGACCCTTGTCAAAACCTGGAAACACAAAACGATTGCTGTTGCTTTTTCATTTCCAACTCCCCAGTCCGCCAAACACACAAACGTTATAGACCAGGCTGCCTTTGTGAGCCTTATTTATCTGCCCGGCGTATCGCCTTTCTAGCTGACAAACATACAGCCATAAAAAAAACCCCAAAGTGAACGCTTTAATCCGCTTTTTTCATTTTCTCTACGGTAGAGCATTATTTTAAGCAGATGTTTACGTCTCGGGTCGCGAACTAGACCTCGTGAACTATCTGTCTGTATCTGCTTTCTTTCAGGGTATCTGCGCCTTCTTTCATCCCCAAATGTTTGGAAGATAGAATCATAGAGTTGGAAAGGGCCCCTGAGATCGCTGGGTCAAACTCCCCGCTCAAGGCAGGATCTCCAGCTAGAAGATCCCCAGCAGGGAGCTGTCCAGCCTCATTGTGAAGACATCCAGCGGAGGAGACCCCCTCCACCTCTCCAGGCAATGGGTCCCATTGCTGGACTGCTCTTACTGTCAAGGAATGCTTTCTAATGTTCAGTCACAAACTACTGCGCATGGTGTTTGAAGGATTTTTTTTCCTTAATAGTAGGAGCAGGGAAGTTGATGACCAACTGTACTTCTTTTGGAGAGATCTTATTCATGTTGTTGTTGCTGTTGCTGGTCACTACCCTTGAATCAATCCCAACTCATGGCAACCCTGTGGATGAGACATCTCTATATTCTTCAGCCCTCAGCTACTCTACTCAGGTCTTCCAGCCTCAGGTCCATGTCCTCTTTGGTTGAATTCATCTTCTGGTGTGCAATCTTCCTCTCTTTCGACTGCCTTCTATCTTTCCTAGCATTGGAATCATAGAATTGGAAGAGACCCCAAGGGCCAACCAGTCCAACTTCCTGACATGCAGGAAATCACAATCAAAGCATCCTCGACAGATGGCCATCCAGCCTCTGTTTAAAGACCTCCAAAGAAGGAGACTTTGAGGGAGTATGTTCCACTGTCGAACAGCCCTTACTCTCAGGAAGTTCCTCCTAATGTTGAGGTGGAATCTCTTTTCCTGGAGCTTGCATCCATTGCTCCAGGTCCTGTTCTCTAGAGCAGCAGAAAACAAGCTTGCTCCCTCCATTATTGTCTTTTCTAGTGAATCTTTCCTTCTCATGATGTGGCCAAAGTAAAATAGACTCAGTTTCGTCATCTTGGCTTCCAGGGAATGTTCAGGCTTGATCTGTTCAAGGCCCATTTGTTTGTCTTTTTGGGCCATCCATGGTATCCTCAGCACTCTTCCCCAGCACCACATCTCAATTTTTCCTGTCTGCTTTGTTCTATGTGCAGCTTTCACATCCGTGCATGAAGATGAAGAATACAATGGCTTGGATGGTCCTCATTTTAGTGTTCTAACTCATAGGGTTGCTATAAGTCAAGTTGACTTGATGGCAAATAGCAACAAACACTGGACGCTCCGCTGTTTTACAATGGTCATCTAAATAGATTTTGTTGTAACTGGTGTGATTGTTTTAAATGTACAAAATTATAATGATACCCAATGATAATAATATAATGCCATTACTTCCTCTGCCATGATTTTGAAACAGCAGAAAACAAGTTCGCTCTACTTTCGGAGGCCTTTAAATAAGCTCTATTTTTGCCCCTGAAGCAGATATGTCAAATAGAAAGCTCTGTTACCAGATATTCCTGAAACGTTCGTGGCTATCAGCTTCATTCAAGGGGTTTTGCTTTTCTGGGAAATTGTAGGCAGCTGGGGAGTCCGTAGGAATCAAAAGAAAATGAAGTGCTCCATATAGTTCAAGTGTATTTTTGCGTAAATGGGGGGAAAGAGGAAGGAAGGAAGGAAGGGAAAAGGTAACAGAGAGGCACTGTTGCAGATGTCTCCTTACCCACAGCTGGGATGGCCATTGAAAGGGACCCCCCCATAACCTCCCCAAGGCAAACGCATTGGAAAGTTATTGCTTCTTCCTTCTGAAACAGGCAAAGGTCAAGGATGCCTCTCAAACAATCCTGAGTCAATATCTAGTGGGAAGAGGGGGGTGATATACTGTCCAGACATCTCCTTGGGATCTCCTCCGTCTTGAAAGCATTAAGAAAAGGGAAACCAGCAGGAGGGGAGAGGGTGGGGAGCCCTGCAACCCTCAGTCTTGACTTGTACAAAGTCAGTATTCATTTCAGACACCTGGATCCAGGACCCTGCAATCTGGAAGCATGTCAAGAGCACTCTGGAGGAGGAGGAGAAAGAAAGAACGAGAGAAAGAAAGAAAATCAGACCCTTGCAGAAAGAGGCAAGGGAATTGGAGGAAAAGCCTGGCTCAGACCGGCAACAAATGTGAGAAATAGCAACGGAGAGGCCACTGGACACTTTCCAAGTATATTTGATATTGAAGCTGAAGCTGCACTGGTGCCAAAGAAGGATGAATCCTAGAAGCATAGAAACACAGAGATGGAAGAGACCAGACAAAAAGAGTGCCATATATCCTACTCATGATGATGATGATGATGGCGATGACCTATCCTTCAACTGTTTTGGTTTTGGCAGGGAAAGTCCGGATTAATCCTCTGCTGTCCCACTTTTTCAGCTGCTTTTAAAACGTCCCAGTTTCTCTCTCCTCTTTCCCCCTTTGTCCTCAGCGCGCTTTAATGGCTGCAAACTGAGTTTAAAGTGCCAAAATGAGCTTAACGCATAGGAGACAAAGGAAAGGAAGGGCTTGAACCGTGTCTTTCTCAGGAGGCTTAGGCAAGAGCAAAGTGCGGCAGCCGTTCCTACCTTATGTGCTTTTCCTCATTGGTAACTTTTACCATCTTAACCACATTTGAATGTTCCTTGCCCACATGGGGTTTCACCTGTGAAATGTTGAAGGGAATGTGAGGGTGATGATGAGAACAACTAAGTTCATTTACAGTCCATTCCACCCACCCAAAATTAGGATTCAAAACATGCAAAAAGTCAACACGGAAATAGGATGGAACTGTTAACCGTGTTAAAACACTTTAAAACCTACACATTTTTAAAATCAAACCAGTGTAATATCAATAATACAGCTGAGGGCATGGGACTTGCCCAAGGTTTCATGGCCGAGCGAGGAATTGAACCCTGGTCTCCAGAGCTGTAGTCCAACATTCAAACAACTATGCTACACTATATTTCCACTTAGTACTCTGTACTACTACTTAGACATGCCTAAAATCCCATGAAATTTTGGCTGCCATGTTTCTACTCAAACAATAGTAAACACTGCTACTTTTGCATCTAATACTAGGAATGAGCATATGCAATATGCATAGAAACCAATGTCCTCCTTTTATGCTTTTCCGCTCCAGCCTTTAGCATCTCTTTAGGGGCAATGGCAAGAATATTTAGGAACAAATTGTTCGCTTCTGATCTTGCAGAGAACGGAGCAAAAGGTAAGGAAGGCCAGGCTTTGAGACTTGGTACCTCCAACGATGTCTGTTTGGAGAGAAGATCCCAAATGTAGGCAAAGCAACTGAGCGATGTTGCTGCAGGTCTCCAAGGTAAACACAGGTTTGCGCCAGGAACTGGCTCCCCTTGAGTAGTTCCAATATTTCACACATTGGATAGGAATGCACTCTCGCTGTGGAAAGTGTGCAGAACGAGAGACAAAATGCATGCATCTTGGAGGGATGAACAATCCAGATTTCCCCTATGAACAGAAAACATTGTCCCTGAAATAGTCACCATGCATAAGAACTAAAATATTTCGCTCCTAGAGAAGAACGACATGCTTTCACAAAGCAGCCCTAGGTACGCACTTAACTTGGCGAGCTTCAGAAGGCGTTTGTAGGAAATACACATCTTCTGATTTCATCCAATGTTTATTTGATGTCCATCTGATAACGGTATCTACTAATGTCAGAATATTTGGAACACACGCATGAATGAGTATCTAAATCCTGAGGATATGTTGCTAGAGGTACCGTGAAAATATTTTTTTTGCTGTTTCCATTTGGGGCTTGACACATTGTTGGTGTGTCAGGCATGTGCAAATTCTGCCAGGAAGTGTTGGACTTTCTTGTCTGTTGTGGAATGTCCATGGCTGAAGAAGCACTGTTGCGCATGGAGTGCCATTGCCAGTGCCTAGATCAAGAGAAGTAATAGTGCCACATTCTGCTTTGGTAAGAGCCCACCTGGAATACTATGTCCAAGCGTAGGCACCATAATTGAAGAGGAATATTGACAAGGTCCAGAGGAGGGTGACCAAAATGGGGAAAGGTCTGGAAACCATAGAGCCCTATGAGGAGAGACTGAGGGAGCTGTGGATGTTCAGCCTGGAGAAGAGAAGGTTAAGAGGTGATATGATAGCCCTGCTTAAATATTTGAAGAGGTGTTCTACTAAGGATGGAGCAAGCTTGTTTTCTGCTGCTCCAGAGAATAGGAGACAATGGAGCAACGGATGCAAGCTCCAGGAAAAGAGATTCCACCTCAACATTAGGATGGCAAAAGCACTTTGACAGTGGAATAGACCACTATGGAGTAAGGTGGTCTCTCCTTCTTTGTGGAGATCTTTAAAGTGGTTGGAGGGCCATCAGTCGGGAGGGCTTTCATGGTGTATTCTGAATGGGTTTGGACTGCTTGGTCCTTGGGGTCTCTTCCAACTCTAGGATTCTGAGAGTCATTTCTCCTTCTTGTTCTTTCCTTCTTAACTGACTGTGGAAGAGGAAGGTTGCGGGGCGGCCGAGAGCATGAATCCAAGGCCAACCTTGTTTCAAGACGCTTGCGCTGAGAGCTGTGATGCACAGAGACGTGAACCCAGAAGGTCCAGCCAGGCATGATTAGCCAAATTGTTTTTCTTCATTTCCTTCTCCCGGACCTCCTTTGAGCCGAAGATGTATCCTGTTCTCTGTAGCTCCGAGAGGATTCCCAAGGAAGCAATCTCTTGCTCTTTCGGAGCAAATGGTAGCTTCTAACACCCAGCAACAAAGCAACAGCAGACCAAGTACAGTCTTTTCTTTTAATAAAACGTTTTCAGTCTTAAGGCTCCAAAATAAACTAACAAGGGAATCCTATGTGAGGAGGAGAGAGAGAGAGGTTACAGCTGAGTTCAACATCTGGGAAAGCCAATCTTCATCCAAAGTTTTAAATTGTCTTCAACTGCTTTAACCGGTTGGAAAGTATCCTTTTCTAAAAACTTGTCAATTTGCTTAATACGCTTTTAAGTCTGTTTAAATTACCCTTAACTGTTTTAAACTGTTTAAACTGATTTTATTGTACGCTGTCTCGGGGTCCTTGGGATATAAAGAGAGGGCTATAAATTGGTTCCTTTTCCTCCTCGTTCTTCCTTTTCTCCAGGGTTTTCTCCAAGGGCTGCATCTACATTGCAGAATTAATGCAGCTTGGCACCACTTTGACTGGCATGGCTCAATGCTATGGGATCCTGGGATTTGTAGATTGATGAAATACTTAGCCTTCTCTGTCAGTGGTGCCACAATGTATTACAAAACCCATTGCTCCATGATAGTTGAAACGTTTTGGGAGACATCGCAGAAGGAAAATGGTGGCAACCTTGGCCAACCCAAGGCATCCTCTTGGCAACATATACAAGTATCGGTTCCTCGAGAGAAACAGTTGGACGTTGTTCTTCGACACGAAACAGCGTATTCGGTCCAAGTTTGTGAAAGTCAGGTTGTGCATGTGGTGTCCTTACCTAGGCCTGAGCACTGCATTGCCCACTGTACACCAGCGCACATCCCACATAGTCTTCGTTGGTAGTGTGCCTTCAACTCATTTCCAATTTGCCGTTGCCTTTCTCCGAGGCTGAGAGACGGTGACTTGTGCAAGGTTGCCCAATGGATTTCCATGAGAGGAGACTTGAATGCTGCTCTTCCATAGTCCAAGACTCAAACCATTACACCGCACTAACTCTGGCCGCCCTCCGCAAATCGTCTTTGAAAACTGTAGTTTATTTCACGCCAAGGAAAAATGGTCACGTTATTTATTCTTGCCCGCAAGGACACAACTTATGAATATTTACATCTCTGACGTTGACAGTTTGCTTTGGACAAAAACATCCAGCCGCTTTCATGGGGAAACTTTTGCACGCATAAAACGGCAACAGAATATGGCCCCTTATCTCTCTGCTATTTTAAAGCCATTAGATCCCATGGATTAATGGATTCACCCAACTAACACCCTTTCTTACTCAACCTTTGGCTCGCTCTGGTTTCGTCGGCTTTTGTTTCCTCTGTCCCCTTTGAGGCTTCCATCACACAAACTGTTTAACAATTCTGATTTAATGAGGCTGGCTTTTCAACCCTCTGAACAATAAACAAGATTTTACATTAAGGAGATGGATGTGGATTGCGATGGCTTTTTAAAGAGCCTTTGCTTTGGTCTCCAAAGGAAGGCTCTGTATTTTCTGGAAAGGCTGTGCAATTTGTTTTACCCTGAATGCGCCACAGGAATGCCTTCATCTGGATGTGATTCCCTTTACGCCGGGTAACTGTTTTCACCGTTTATTTGTTTTATTTTAAAAAATTGGATTTTGGGGCTGGACGGAACGGCTCTGTATTTGCAGAGAGGACTGGATTGAGCATAAAGCGAAAGAGAGAATGACACAAAATACCGCCACAACACAAATAATGACTAGGATGCTCTCGTTGGCTTAAGCATATGTGGATTCCCTTTTGGAAAGGACTGAACATTTTGGTCTGAGGAGGCACATCTGAATTCAGTTCGGAAGTTCCCAATACACATCTGAAGTATCTGATACCTCATAGTAAGGGGTACTGTGTAGACAACTGCCCAGCATCACAGTGGCATGAGCAGATAACAGGAGAAGCCAGAGCAGCTTTGGGGCCAGCATTCTCAAGAGCATCATCTCAGAGTATTCTAATCAATGTAGATCCACCTTTTGATAGCCTAGAGAAGGATAGGAAGGAGTGTGCCACACTAACCTCTCCAGCCCTCCATATCCATGGATTCTGCACTCATGGATTCAATCATTCGAGGCTTGACAATGTCACCCCTTTCCCCAAATTCCAGAAAGCAAACCTTGATTTTGCTACTTTATATAAGGGACACGGTTTTGCTAACCCATTGTATATAGTGGGACTTAAGCATCTATGGATTTTGCTATCCATGAGGGTCCTGGAACCAAACCCCAGAGAATACCAAGGCTCACGATGTCTTGTTCCTGAGGTTGACTGTAGGAATGCAACCAGTTGCTTGTCTACCTTCATCTTTGCCTAGCCACTGAATGGGCATTGGAGGCAGTGCCCATCCTGGCAACGGGAAGACTGAATGCCCACATAGAGGATGTCAGGAACGTATTAGTATGCCTGGCAAACTTGATGCTCCACCAATACAATGTAGGTTCTTGGCTTTCTACTATAAACAGCCTGCCAGTTATCTGTCTTGCAAGAAGTATGCTTTCTTCCACTCCTAAAAAGAATAGTTTTGAACTCTTAGCGAGTACGATTTTTTCCTCTACTTTTTTTAAATGTGGTTTTCAGTATTAGGTTTATTGTTATGCATGCAGGATTATTATTTTTTAAAAAGAAAAATCCCTCATGCTAAGTGCATATGCTTGCAATATGTTTGCAATAGTTCAGGCCACAAAAGTGTTACGGTGCCCCTTCCAAACCGAAAAGAACCAGACCAAAAAAGGAGGCGAAGTGCACCAGATCGGCAACAACTGAGGTCTGGCAAGGTGCTTGGATCCGCCAGGGAAATGGAACGGGAAAAGAGGAAAGCTAATGGTGCAACTGGGGCTAAAAGAAGGAGGACTGGGATGGAGAAGGCTTCTGGAAGAAGAATGAAACAACTGTTGCGATCGTACTCCACAAAGAGCTGTATGAAGGCTCTACAAAGACCCAATGAGCTCCCTCCTGTGAGCAGTACCACGGATGCCTTTCATTTTTTAAAAATTGTTCATTTAATATACACATATAGGTAAATTTCAAAGAAGTAGCCATGTTAGTCTCTTGCCACATAAGAAAGGAGGAAGGGAGAGGAGCGAAAGGAAATGTGGAAGCACCTTTAAGGCTAACTGAGGTTTATTTCTGCATGAGCTTTCGTGGATAGGATAGAAACCCACTTCTTCAGATGTAGAGCAGAGTGATTTTATACACACACATATACACAGTCATTCCTCCATTTTCGTGGGGGATCTGTCTTGGACCCCCCCCCCTCCACAAAAATGGAAATTCGCCTATATTCAAGCTCCGTTGTCTTGAATGGCGGTGGGCACCCCATTTTGTCCCCCTCCATTTGCCACCCACGAACGGGCGAGGGATGCGGACTTCAAGTCTGCGAAAACAGAGGGGTGACTACGTACGTGTGTGTGTGTGTGTGTGTGTGTGTGTGTATAGTCCCATAAAATACAATGGCATCCATTATATAAAATGCCATTTTATATAATGGACAGCACTGTATTTAATGGGATTTGAGCATCCACTGATTTCAAGCTCTGGATGGTTGAATCCGTGGATGCAGAACCCGTGGATACAGAAGGCCGACCGTATTCATTTTGTTTGAGTGTTGCTACAACATATATCATTTTGTGCGCCCGAGTTTAACATTTGTTAGCGATGAGGATCCCGCCAGATTTGGCTGCTTCAGCATCAGGGTAGGGATAAGCATCAGCAAGCCGGAGTCAGGCTCGCTTTGGCACGAAGTCCCCACATCAAGAATGCAAGGAAGAACCTATGCCAGGATGGAGCTGAAGGCTTAGACATTCTGCAGAGTGATAAATTAAGGGGAGATCTCCCCGATAACAAGTGCGTCAGATGTTTAATTCGGAGCAGTGGGCAAGCAATGACAAAATGCATATGGGATGGATTAAGAGTGCAGACTGGAAAGCTATAGTTGTGTAAGACATTAGTGTGCTGGGCTGTGAATGGGAAACAGAGGGTGCTGCCTTATGCTGAGATGGACCTTTGGTCCATCCTCGCCCAGTTGGGCCACCTCTGACCAGCAGGAAAAAATGGCAGAAGGAGAAGGAAAAGGACGCTTCCACTAAAGTCAATGTGAGTGCTGATTGCATACAAACTGTGGGACCAGCCAAAATCTCTGCCCATCATAACAACCAATGGCATTCCCATTGGCAATAATATAAAAGCTGCAAACCTGCAAAAAAGTGGACATTTGGTTAAAAATTTAATACCCCACCAGTTTTAAATCAAAAATAGAGGAGATAAGACAAACCCCTTCCCTCTATTTCTCATTTCCATCCCCCCTTCTTCTCGCCAACCTATTTTTGCCATCCGAGAGTCAAGTGGAAATGAGAAGGTATTCTTGAGATTTCACTCTCTGCTGCTTTCCTGCGCATGCATGCAGCGGCCACCCATAGGTTACATACCAAAAACCTAAATGTTAATGCTTAAGCCAATTAACTCGGTTCCATCACAAGGCATTGAAGCTCATCGGCATGGTCAAAGGATGCATGGGTTTAATGCCTCTGAGCAAAAGGGAGGCCAATGGAGGAGTTATCGCATGACGGACAGAGAATGTGGTTTTGCGAGGAGAAGATCTTATAACCAAGCAAGGGGGGCTCCGCTTAACACAAGGCACTTATCCATTTATTTATGGGATTTATATCCTGCCTTTGTCCCAAAATGGTATTCAAAGTGGATTTTAAGGGTCTTTGTGGGTTTTTCGGGCCATGTGGCCGTGTTCTAGAAGAGTTTATTCCTGATGTTTCGCCAGCATCTGTGGCTGGCATCTCCAGAGAATGTACCCCACTCTCTCCCATGCCAGCATTCTCTGAAGATGCCAGCCACAGATGCAGGCGAAACGTCAGGAATAAACTCTTCTAGAACATGGCCACAAAACCCCAAAAGCCCAGCAAAGATTATGGATGCAGGTCATGAAAGCCTTTGACTTCACACTGGATTTTAGGGGGTTTGCTGAAATGCTTTGAGCATTGGACTATGGCTCTGGAGACCAGGGTTTGAATTCCAGCTCTGCCATGAAAACCTACTCTCTCTCAGTCTCAGAGGAGGGCAATGGTAAACCTGCTCTGAACAAATCTTGCCAAGAAAACCCTATGACAGAGTTGCCTTAGGGTCACCATAAGTCAACGCCAACAACAAAAGCGAAAGGTAGTGGAAAAAGAAGGCAACTGCACTATGGGTGGATGAGTTCTCTCAAAGGAATCATGGTTGCCCTGAATTTGCAAGACGTGAGCAGGCCTGTTGCTTTTGGGGGTCTCTCATTGATAGGGTCAGCATATACCAACCTGGACTTGACAGCAAATAACAACAACAAGCCTCAGTGATCTGACCCACCAGTTTATCCTTGGTTTTACCTTCTAATCCCAAGACAAAACATGCTAAATGCAAAGTACGGATGTGAGGAAACTCACAGGATATGACACACAGATGTCTTTAGCCAACTGCTCAGTGTATTGCTTATTACGACTGTACATTAACAGATGGGAATCCTTCAAGTATTTCAGGAAGGAGTGTTGCCAAGCCTTATACTGTGGATCCTGTGCGCAAACCATGCGCTCTGCCACTGAGCTCCAGCACTTCCCAACCTTGCTCAGTTCTTCCGCATGCATATATAGAAAGGGAAATAAAACATCAGAAACAGTCCTGGTGCAAACCCTGCCTGATAAGAGAAAGCAGGGATTGATTCCATGCATGCGATAACCAGAAATTAAACTAGTCCACAATCGAATTATGCTGCCGTGTCCCCCGCCAAATGTACCCTCCCCAAAATAAACATTTCAGTGACTGCCGAGCGAGCCATTGCCAAAGCCTTGCGTGTCCTGTTATCTTTTAACATGACACCTTCAATTCAATTAAGCTCAAAGATTAAATCACTTCCAAACTATTGAGCGCAACGACGGAGCCCAGCCAAGGCAATGCATCATCAAGCTACTCTTTCCGTTTGTTCTTGAGAGTGTAGTGTTGCTTTTCGGCTAACCCAGCAGAGTTTCCAAACTGAGTGGCAGGTGTCCCTTTGCTGAGCTTGGAAAAAATCCTCTTTTTTTCTTCTGGACTTCCTTCTAATCTTCCAATGAACAAAGCCACAAAAAGAAGTAGAACACCTGATGCGCCCCCAAATCCATCTGACATGTCAAACAGCAACCAAAGCACGCAACAAACCTCACCGTCGCAAAAATCCATCCAGTGGCAATATCTTTACTGGGCCAACTCAACGGCGTAGGATCACTAACGTTCGCTTCCAAAACTGTGCGGGTTTTTCATACATGCCACTATCCAACAAGAAGGTAAAATGGTGCTCCTAATATAAAATTGCAAAATCAAGGTTTGCTTTTTGGATTTTATTTGGTGGGGGTAATGTTTTCAAGCCATGGATGGTTGAATCCGTGCATGCAGAATCCATGGATATGGAGGGCCCAGTGTCCCAAGTGATAGTAGTTGGATTTAGTAGGTAAAGTTTGTTGTTAAACTGGTGTCAAGTCAACTTGAATTATGGCCACCCTATGAATGAGAGATCTCAAAGTCTCCCTATCCTCATGCTCAGGTCTTGCAGGTCTTGTATGCTCAGATCCATGGCTTGGTTGAGTCCAAACATCTGGAATGTGTTTTCCTCTTTTCCTATTGTCTTACCAAGCATTATTGTCTTCTTGTCTTTTAAAGGCTATGCATCTCCTCTAGGGTTTTCTTGACACAGTTTTCTTAGACAAGGTTCGCCATTGCTTTCCCCTGAAGCTGAGAAAGTCTATCCTGCCCAAAACTACCTTATGGATTTTCATGGCTGAGTGACGATTCGAACCCTAGTCTCCCAAAGTCCAAGCCCAACACTCAAGCCACTACGCCGCACTGGCTCGCTCTTAACCACCAACTGGACCTGGGGCGTGATATTAAAACATGATAATCTTTTACGGCTCGCTGGTAATATACACAAACAAGGATTAACACCCCAGAAGGAGTCCGCAACCGCTGGACCAGAAGTAATGTCCAAATGCCTGAGGAAAATAAGTATGTCTAATGGGTTGAAGGTTACAGCCTTAATGAGGGAATTCATCCATTTAACCACAACGGAGTAGTCGTCAACTGTTATTCCTTTAACCAGGTGAACGGCGTGACCCTTGTTCATTTAATGGACGGAGATACAGTTTGCTCTGTTCTTTGACCAGATTGCTTTGCAGTTCTGTATTTATTTAAAATCTTTTTTAGCCAGACTTGCATATAATATAAATGAATGGATGGATGGACGGACGGACGGACGTACGGACAGATTAAAATGGTCACCTGCTATCATATATTAAATAGAGACTACCTGGCTAGCAGAGGGAGTGACTGGGATTTGTCCCAGACATCTTGGGGGTGACAACATGAGTTATTGCACTGGACTGGGATCAACCCTAGTGATGCCACTACTCATATAGTACCCTATTCCTCTGATTATCCTTGTTGCCCTTCTCTGGACCTGCTCCAACTTGTCTATCCTTCTGAAACTGAGGTGCCCAGAACTGAACCATGCTGACTCTCACAGGAGGGCTTCTTCTACCTTCTGGAATTATGGTTTGGAAACCATGCCCTATGAAGAGCAGCTTAGGGAGCTGGGGATGTTTAGCCTGGAGAGGAGGAGGTTAAGGGTGATGTGACAGCCTTGTTTAAAAATGGAAGGGATGTCATATGGAGGATGGAGCACGTTTGTTTTCTGATGCGCCAGAGACTAGGACATGGAGCAATGGATGCAAGCTACCGGAAAAGAGATTCCACCTCAACATTAGGAAATGGTCCCTAATAGTAAGAGCTGTCCGCCTGTGGAAGACATTCCCTTGAAGTGTGGTGGAGTCTCCTTTTGTGGAGGTTTTTAAGCAAAGGATTGATGGCCATCTGTCAAGAGTGCCTTGATTGTGTATTTCTGCATGGCACAAGGGGGTTGGACTGGATATCCCTTGGGGTCTCTTCCAACTATAGGATTCTATGATTCTATTATTCTGAAGAGTATGGCATGTCCAGGCTCAAAGTGTGGCTTACCATGGCTGCGCATGGATTTAAACCCTGGTCTCAAGAGTCATGATCAATGCTCAAGCCACTATAATACATTGGCTGGGGTTCCCACCAGTACAGTGGGGCCTTCATATTTGATGGGCTTAGGGGCGAAGGACCCCCATGAATGTGAAAAACATGCAAATCAAAAAGCACTATTCTTTTTACCTATGAGAACACCTCTCTAGGAATCTCCAGGTCCTCCAATGCAACTCGACAGTAAACATCAGTCAGAATTTGTCCAGAGAATCATGAAGGAGGACCTACATAATGCCTAGAGAAGTGGGTTTTTTTCTAGGAAGGTCCCCAGCACAACTCTATGGTCACCGTCTGGCAGAGTTGCACCGGAGAACTTAGAGGTTCCTAAAGAGAACATATTAATCAAAACCACAAATAACCAGATCCACAAATGTTGAAGCCGCAGCTGTGGAGGGCCAACTGCGTTCATACTGAAAATTAGTAAGGAGGTCTTGTAACTCCTCCGGCTGGCAATCCCTATCTGGAAAACTGGCCAGGCACTCCTTGAGCAGAAGCCTGATATGACAGCAACATGGCCCTGCTAGCCGCCTGGGCTGAAAACCATCTCCCTCCGTCAGAAGGGGTCTGTTTCACTGGAGACAGGCAAGCGCAAGGAAAAAATAAATACAACATGATGTCAAAGCTAATAATTCACCCGTCTGGGTTTATCCAGCAAAACTGAGTCAGCGGTTTATTTGATTAGGGTTATTCCCAGATGTCTAACATCACAGAAACCCTTAGCAACCAGTTCATGAACTCCCATCAAGAGATCAAAATGGGAAAAGGTTTGGGCTGCGGGATGGAGTCGGGACCCGAAAGAGGAGGGGCGGAAAAAGCAGGCCGCCCAACTTCAAAGGTCGACAAACGGGTTTAAAAAAGCACCCCCAGAAAAGGAGGAAAGACACCGCTAACATCCAGGGATGCATGTTTTTCCATCGATTGTCCCCGCATTTGAAACCTCGCAATGCGCTGATATCCCACCATGAACGCCGCAGGTAGGAAAAGCCAAGGAACAGCTTGAGGTAAATTAAGTTGCATCCCCGTTTCCGTGCAGCGCCTCTTAAGATGAAAGGCAGGCCAGGTTTTGTTTTGCGGCTGTTTTATTTAAAGCCACAGGCTGCAGAAGACGCAAAGCTCTGCCATGTGTAGCATTGTGTTGGAACAATCCTGAGCCAACACTGTGATGCAGCAGCTAAAAAGGCCAATGCAATTCTAGAGTGCGTCAATAGGAGTACAGTGACTGAAGGAAGTAACGGTACCAATCTCTTCTGCTTTGGCCAGGTCTCACCTGGAACACTGTGTCCAGTTCTGGACACAAATCAAGGATGTTGGCAAGCTGGAGCAAGTCCAGAAAAGGGCGACCAAAACGGTGAAGGGTCTGGAATCCATAAAACCCTATGAGGAGAGACTTAGGGACCTGGGTATGTTTGGCCTGGAGAAGAGAAGGGTAAGAGGTAACATGACAGTGCTGTTTAAGTATTTGAAGGAACGTCACATTGAAGATGGAGCAAAGCTTGTTTTCTGCTGCTCCAGAGACTAGGATCCAGAGCAATGGATTTGAACTACAGAAGAAGAGTTTCCACCTAAACATTAGGAAGGGCTATTTGACAGTGGAAGACGCTGCTTCAGTGCTGGAGTCTCCTTCTTTGGAGGTTTTTGAACAGGTTGGATGGCCATCTGTCACAGGCTTGTGTCTTCCTTTATGGCAGAAGAAGGGGGTTGGATTGGATGACCCTTGGGGTCTCTTCTAGGTCCATTTTACTTGGGGAAAGAGTGGCCTATAGGCCAGTTGCAAGCCTACAGACACTACATGCATCCCTTGAATCCTTCAACTGCCCTATAAAGATATATCCTTTTTGCACAACTGTTGGGCAAAAACTGACCCACAAAATCACACCTAATGACCACCAAATGGGTGAAAACACACAAAGGCCCCCAAATTGCACCCAATCCCTTCTGTTTCCTTCATGTTCCGTCCAAAACGACAACTGGACATTGTGATATGATGCCCTTTGGGCTGGGATATGGAGGAAAATAAGCCAGTTTTGATACGCTCCGTCTGGGAGGTTTCGTGGAGGCTTGCAAGGGAGAACTGGTCCCTGGCGCCTTCCCAGTAGCCATTTCCAAAATGGTTTGACCCTCTAAGAAAAAAAAACCCTACTAAATCACAGTAGAACTGTGCAAACTATTAATGGAATAGTGTTTCGTGGGTTTTTCAGTCTGTGTCCATGTTCTAGAAGAGTTTATTCCTGATGTTTCGCCTGCATCTGTGGCTGGTATCTTCAGAGGATGCTGGCATGGAAGAGAGTGGGGTACATTCCCTGAAGATGCCAGCCACAGATGGTTGGCGAAACGTCAGGAATAAACTCTTCTTGAACATGACCACACAGCCCAAAAAACCTACAAAACACTATAGATGCCGGCCATGCAAGCCTTCGACTTCATATTAATGGAAGACGTTGCCAGCCAGGTCTGGGGAAGCATCACATTGTTCTCGGTTCTGCAAAGAGGTGGAGAAGGATGAAGAAAAGTGACTTGCTTCTAAGCCTCAAGCGAGAGGTTTAAACATGTAAATTCCTCTCCTGGGCAGCGAAATCTCATGTCCTTTTGGCCCCCGCTTCCTTCCAATCCTATTTTCTCAAGCTTGGCATCCACCTCCTGCAACTAGGGTTGGAGATCAAGGTGGAAGGCTCTCCGTCAACACAATCCCTGTCCCTAACAGCAATGCAGTTGTTTTAGATTAACACAGAAATAGACATTCGTGTAATACATCTGTTGTTAATCCACGATGTCGGGGGGGAGAGAGAGATGCCAACACATCATTTATTAGAGCCGTCCATCTTCTAGCGTCCTTCCTCGCGTTCCCTTTGTCTTGTTCTCCAAGAGAGAGCCCCGTAATAGGTTCCAGGATGTCTTTTATTTCACGATACAGACTTGGGTTTCCTCCTGAGCGGGACTTAATGGATTCCAGGATGTAATTGAGGCTTTTGAGGCTGGAATCAGGGGCCTGCCCCATTCGTTTCTACACTTTCCCTAACAAAGAGATGGTGCTCTTGGGTGAGGATCAGGCTTGGCCTTCGCTGAGCGCAAGGGAGGTCAGGCAGAGAAGTGAGGAAGAGAGGAGAGAGATTGCTGTATATAATAATAATAATAATAATAATAATAATAAGTTTTATTTATATACCGCCCAATCACTGGGAATCCGAGCGGTTTACAACAGAGGGGATAATAGACGGTTCCCTGCCCTCAGGCTTACAATCTAAAAGACACGACACAAAAGGAGAAGGGAATGGTGAGGGGGGAGGGAATCAGGTCCAGTATTCTTCTCTCCCTCTGAGGCCTGGACCAAGGCAGATGGACCGGAGGGAGGGCTCTTCTTCTTCAGGCTAGCCCTGATGGAACTGGGACAGCCTATTTTCTCCCTTACAGGCCGAAAGATGACAGTTAAGGAGGGAAGAGCCTCTATCTTCAGGCTAGCCCCTGATGGAACTGGGCCAGCCTTCTCTCTCCCTCAGAGGCCGAAAGATGACAGTTAGGGAGGGAGGAGCCTCTTTCTTCAGGCCGGCCCCTGATGGAACTGGGCCAGCCTTCTCTCTCCCTCAGAGGCCGAAAGATGACAGTTAGGGAGGGAGGAGCCTCTTTCTTCAGGCCGGCCCCTGATGGAACTGGGCCAGCCTTCTCTCTCCCTCAGAGGCCGAAAGATGACAGTTAGGGAGGGAGGAGCCTCTTTCTTCAGGCCGGCCCCTGATGGAACTGGGCCAGCCTTCTCTCTTCCTCAGAGGCCGAAAGATGACAGTTAGGGAGGGAGGAGCCTCTTTCTTCAGGCCGGCCCCTGATGGGACTGGGCCAGCCTTCTCTCTCCCTCAGAGGCCGAAAGATGACAGTTAGGGAGGGAGGAGCCTCTTTCTTCAGGCCGGCCCCTGATGGAACTGGGCCAGCCTTCTCTCTCCCTCAGAGGCCGAAAGATGACAGTTAGGGAGGGAGGAGCCTCTTTCTTCAGGCCGGCCCCTGATGGGACTGGGCCAGCCTTCTCTCTCCCTCAGAGGCCGAAAGATGACAGTTAGGGAGGGAGGAGCCTCTTTCTTCAGGCCGGCCCCTGATGGAACTGGGCCAGCCTTCTCTCTCCCTCAGAGGCCGAAAGATGACAGTTAGGGAGGGAGGAGCCTCTTTCTTCAGGCCGGCCCCTGATGGAACTGGGCCAGCCTTCTCTCTCGCTCAGAGGCCGAACGATGACAGTTAGGGAGGGAGGAGCCTCTTTCTTCAGGCCGGCCCCTGATGGAACTGGGCCAGCCTTCTCTCTCCCTCAGAGGCCGAAAGATGACAGTTAGGGAGGGAGGAGCCTCTCATTTATATATATACTCATTTATGAGTCTAGAAATCTGAGTGAAAAAACTGACCCCCAAAACCTGGATTGACTTATCAGTGCAAGTGCTGTACCTCAATTCAAAATAGGATCCATCTCCCTCTCTGAGGAGAGCGGCAAAAGGTAAGAGCTTAGTCCATCCCAGGAGAACCTAAAAGAAGCACCAACCTCCTCTCTTCTCTCCACTGTGGTGCTCCTTCTGGCCTTTTTGAATGTTTGGATAGGAAAATAGCAGCATTCCTGGGCATCATTTCTGTCGGCGATGCTTTGATTGAGAGTTCCTGCATGGCGGGGGGTTGGACTGGATGGCCCTTGTGGTCTCTTCCAAATCTACAATTCTATGATCATTTTCCTTTCCCTTGTTCTTTACATCCTTTGTTGCATGCCCATAAGTTTTACCCTATACTTATACATGGGTCTTATCAAAATACATAATTTTGGTCCCCAAACCTGCCCTCGACTTATACATGAGGTCAACTTATATATGGCCAGGCCTCACCTGGAATACAGTTCTGGGCATCACAATTCAAGAAGGATGTTGAGAAGCTGGAGCGCTTCCAAAGGAGGGCGACTAAAATGGTGAAGGGTCTGGAAACCATGAAGTATGAGGAGAGACTTGGGGAGCTGGGGATGTTTAGCTTGGAGAAGAGAAGGTTAAGAAGTGATATGATAGCCCTGTTTAAATACTTTAGGGCTCTTTGGACTCTTTGTCTCCCAAAACCCACAGAGCCAAAAAAGAGGAACGGCCTCTGCCTCCGTGAATGCCATCATCTTAACGGAGAACAACAACATCATCATGACAAAATGGAGGCCTCTGACCCCTAACATTGTCCCTTTCTCCTTTCTTCTGTATGGTTTTTTTTAACACCTTTCCTTGACGAAGAAGCCAGTGGAGCTTTGAAAGCTTGCAACATGTATACTGTGCATTTTGCGTTGGCCCAAGCAAAGTATTACTATTTGGTGGATTGAGGTTGCTATTGTAAAAAAAGGACTGTTATCCTTTCAGTTAGTGCATCCATTTGAGACACAGTAAATTCTCTCTTTCTCGTTCGCACCGTCTCTCTTTCTCTCTCTCATGCGGAAACAGAAGCCTTTGCCTCCGGAGCATAAAAGTTCTTTCTTTAAAAGAAAAAATCAAGGAGAGAGGGATTAAATTCCTTCTGGAAGAAGGGGGCTCATGGTGCATTTTGCAACACTATCCCTTCTTCTTTAGAAAAATGCAAACCAAACCCACCCCCCATTTCCTGCCTTGCTCCAAAAGGTTCTCCAGTATCTCCAAGCAAGCAACAAATATATTGGCGGGAGAGGGACGAAGATGTTATAGGTTCACAGTGTAGACATTGACCGCGTTCCTCTTTTAGCAAGTCCACGAAATGTCATACAATTGTCATTTATAATAATAATAGCAACAATAATAATATAAGAGCATTGGACTAGCTGGCCCTTGGAGCCCTTCTAGCCTCAAGAGAAACCCTGTCCTAATGGGAAATGAAGGAGCTAAAGGAAGAAAACAGAGGTTGGGATTCCAGTTTCGGGACCTCCTCTTCTCCAAAGCAAGCGGCGGCGGAGAATCCGCGCAGCGCGCAACGGACAGGCCTGTGTTCAAGAGAGGATGGCACACGAGAGAGACACAAAAAGTATCTTGTTAAGGGATTGGGGTTGTTGGGGGTTTTTTTTACAGCTTCTACCACCAAACAAGCTACTTTTTCTCTCTCGATAATTTATACCTGAGCGGTGCGTCTAGACATGACATCACCCCAAGGTATGCCTGGTGTTTTGTGGTCCGTTTACAATAACCAGGATGTATAATTGCTCTCGTTCGGGTCAGCAAAAGGAGTGATTAGTGGGTTGGGAAGCAAGGAGGAGATGACATATCAAAAGAGCCTTTCTCTCCCAGCAGCTGTTCTGGGGAATGGTTTTTATAGGCAGTCGCTTTCTGCCAAGGAGACGGAGGCCCGGAGAAAATGCTCAAATCCACGCAGCGTCGTATTCCTCCCCAAAAGAAAATAGTGGGGAGAGGAGGAGGAGGAGGGAGAGAAAAGTGACAAATACCGTAGATAATCTTCCATTCACAAATGGTTTCGTTGCGTATGGTTCCTGTTAAAGCCTGGAAAGAGAGCCAACAACGGATTGCGCAGAGTTGCGACCCATTGAGGGTACAAGGCGAAATGGGAGAGCGCCAAGATTTGGGGCTGGTTGCTCCAAGGAGAGAATTTGGAGCTCCGGCTAAGGTTCAGCAAAAAAAGGAGAGTGAAGATAGGCAGAAGGAACCTCAACAATCTTAGATTCGTGGATGACACCCATAATACATACATGACGGACTTGGAGCAATTGCTAAGGAAGGTCAAAGATGAAAGTGCAAAGGCAGGCTTGCTGCTGAACATAAAGAAAACACAAATAATGACCATGGAGGATCTACATACGTTCAACCTAGATAATGAGGAAAACGAAAGAGTGAAAGAGGTCCCATAACTAGGATGAAACATTCATTGGAATGGATACTGGGCTCAAGAAGAAGACTAGGAACGGGAAGGCCAGCCATAAAAGGACTAGACAAGATCCTAAAGTCTGCGCACTAAAGTTAGAACCTTCCAAGCCACTTAATCCTCATCACCAGAAGAAGAATGAGAAGACAAGTAGGAATGGGAATTGTAGGTATGAAAGAACTAGACAAGATCATGAAGAGTAAAGTTATACAACTGAGCACTAAAGTCAGAATTGTCCAAGCAATGGTATTCCCCATCGCCATGTACGGATGCGAGATCGGGACAGTAAAGAAAGCAGAAAGAAAATCAACTCATTTGAGCCGTGGTGCTGGAGAAGAGGACTTAGGATCCCCAAAAGACAAACAAATGGGTCCATAAAGAGATCAAGCCTGAAATCTTGAAAGCCAAGATGATCAAACTGAGTCTTACTCTGGCCACATTATGAGAAGATATGGATCACTAGTAAAGACAACAATGCTATGAAATTTAAAGGGTGGTAGAAAGAGAGAACATCACACACCAAATATTTGGACTCCTGTTTAAATATTTGAAGGGATGTCATATTGAGGAGGGAGCAAGCTTGTTTTCTGCTGCTCCAGAGACTAGGACCCGGAGCAATGGATGCAAGCTGCAGGAAAAGAGATTCCACCTCAACATTAGGAAGAACTTCCTGACAGTAAGGGCTGTTCGACAGTGGAACACACTCCTTCCTCAGAGTGTAGTGGAGTTTCCTTCCTTGGAGGTCTTCAAACGGAGGCTGGATGTCCATCTGTCGGGGATGCTTTGATCTGGATTTCCTGCATGGCAGGGGGTTGGACTGGATGGCCCTTGCAGTCTCTTCCAACTCTATGATTCTATGAGGAGGACACAGGCAAGAACTAAGCAGAGCAGTGGAGGACAAGAGGTCTTGGAGATGTTTAATCCATAGGATTGCCATGGGTTGCAGTCGACTCGAGGGCAGTTAACAACAACAACACCAAAGGCCAAGATCCCGTTCACTGGTGCAGAGTGTAAAACAACGCTTGTGTAGTTACATTACAGTTACTGGAGTGTTCCCGTGTGCGACTAGCGTTACATCATGTGCTACGGTCATGAACTGTACCCGCCAACATCTCACAGATGAAAGCAGAACATGTGTGGCCCAGCAACACCAGAGCGTGGTCACATTGGCTAAATAAGAAGGAGGCAAGTTAGGAGAGGCCTGCTTTTGCCTGAGCCAACTGGGAAAAGCAAGATTCCACCTCTTCCTCCTGCTCCTACTGGCCAAACTGGGATTCAAACCCTGTTCGAGCCCAATGCTCAAACCACTACACCATGTCCCCAAAATGCACGCAGCTTACCCTGAAACACTGTATCGGTTTTTGCGTACTCCCCCGCGCATATATTGTATTTTTAAAAATGCACTTCAGTTTTCATTTTCTCTGCAAATATGCCTATTAGTATGGCTCGCCGCCTAAAATATACCTTTCAAGTGTATCCTTTTTTGTAGTGGTTCGAGGCCATGTGGTAAAAGTCAACAAACCGTACTGTAAAATTGGAAAGGGTAGAAAAACTGAAGGATGGTTGCGCTACAATCCTTTTGATCAGCCGGGTCGGTTTCCTTGCCAAATGCCGTTTTGTTGCCAAACGCAAACGAAAACCCTTGCGCATCTCTCCTAATTTCTTCTGCCTTTTAGGAGTTTGAAACCATTTCCAACGGAGTTGTCAGGCTTTGGGGTTTGCTGGCCACCTCACAGAGTCTCTGCAAGTGACATCTCAAGGGCAAATGGTTTGTGAAATAGAACAGCCTTGTCTGAAACAAATAAGCCGGCTTAGACGGTCAACTGTTATTTGGTGGGAAAAGCAGCAAAGCTTGAGGTTTGCCCCATATCAGGTTTCGTATCGGGATCGCTAGCTTTCACTGGTATCCTCCTCAAAATCCTCCTTCTTCAGGGGTTCTCTGGTTCTTCAGATGTTCTGGACTTCAATTCCCAGAATCCCCCACAAGCAGCCTTGTGTTTCTGGGAGCTGAAGTCCAAAGGTGGATAACCATTGGAGGACCAAAGGTGGATAACCATTGCATGCCGTTGCAAAGATGGAGGGGAAACCATCTTCAGGGTCAAGTAAGCATTAGGGAAGTGACTGAAATCATTGCTTGGGAATGACTTGAAGGCACACAACAAGAATAGGCAATTCAACTTTTGCACCAGGCTCTCATTTGTGGGGCTCTGCATTCTAGTGAAAAGAATAAAAGTAATGGGGGGAAAGTAGCACCAAGGTACAGCCATCCCCTCTCTCCCACCAATCTGTTTGTATTCCCAAAGCCAGGAGCAATTGTGCGTCTTTCTGGCTGCAGCACAGCATTCGGCACAAGAAACCAGATCTCACTCCCATGTAAAGGGAAAACTCCTGGCCTGTTTTTGGAAGCGGCACAGACAAAGGCAGCCCGTCTCTCCTAGGGAAGCAGCCTTATTAAATGCATTCAAGCCCGCTGTGGAAACAGATCTGGTGTTGTTCAACAAACCCTTCCCAAGCGGCTTGCTCTGCGCAGGTTTGGGAAAGGAGGGAGGGAGAGGCCAGGGTTGCTTGCAGATGGAAATGTTTTTTGTGGAAGGGAGGGATGGGGGATCCAGGGAAAGGTTTGTGTAGTGGAGAATACTTATTGGTGGTTGTTGTGTGCCTTCAAGTCTTTTTGGACCTATGGAGACCCTAAGGAGAATCTATCTGGGGCTGAGAGTGTGCGATTCACTCAGTTGGTTTCCATAGCCAAGAAAGGAATAGATAGATAACTGATCTCCAGAGTCATTGACCAACATTCAGACCACTACGCTGTGCTGGCTCTACACTTGTTGTTGTCGTGTGCCTTCAAGTCATTTCGGACTTGTGGCAACCTTAAGGCCAACCTATCACAGGGTTTTCTTGGCAGGTTTCTTCAGAGGGGGCTTGCCGCTGCTTTCCTCTGAGGCTGAGAGAGTGTGAGTTGGCCAAGGGTTTACATGGCTGAGCTAGAATTTGAACACTCACCTCCAGAGTGGCAGTCCAACGCGCAAACCACTACAACACACTGGGTCAGAACACTTATAGGGACCCATAAAAACTTAAGACAGGCCAGGAGCAACGTGAAAACGAAAAAAAGGAAGGAAGGGAGGGAGGGAGGGAGGGAGGGAGGGAGGGAGGGAGGGAGGGAAGAGAGAGAGAAGGGGGAAGGAAGGGAGGGAGGGAGGGAGGGAGGGAGGGAGGGAGGGAGAGGGAGGGAGGGAGGGAGGGAAGAGAGAGAGAAGGGGGAAGGAAGGGAGGAAGGGAGGGAGGGAGGGAGGGAGGAAGGGAGAGAGAGAAGGAGAGAAAGAGAGAGAGAGAAAGGAAGGAAGGAAGGAAGGAAGGAAGGAAGGAAGGAAGGGAGAGGGAGTGAGGGGAGAGAGAGAGAAGGGGGAAGGAAGGGAGGAAGGAAGGGAGGGAGGGAGGGAGGGAGAGAAAGAGAGAGAAATGAAGGAAGGAAGGAAGGAAGGAAGGAAGGAAGGAAGGAAGGGGGAGTGAGGGAAGAGAGAGAGAAGGGGGAAGGAAGGAAGGAAGGAAGGAAGGAAGGAAGGAAGGAAGGAAGAGGGAGTGAGGGAAGAGAGAGAGAAGGGAGGGAGGGAGGGAGGGAGAGAAAGATAGAAAGAGAGGAAGGAAGGAAGGAAAGAAGGAAGGAAGGAAGGAAGGAAGGAAGGAAGGAAGGAAGGAAGGGGGAGTGAGGGAAGAGAGAGAGAAGGGGGAAGGAAGGAAGGGAGGGAGGAAGAGAAGGAGAGGAAGACAGAGAAATGAAGGAAGGAAGGAAGGAAGGAAGGAAGGAAGGAAGGAAGGAAGGAAGGGAAAGCAAGAGAGAAAGGAAGGAAGGAGGGAAGGAGAGAGACAAGGGAGAATGAAAGGAGCCAGAAAGAAGAAAAGAAAAGAAAAAAAGGAGGCCTGGGAGAATGGAAGGAGCCAGTAAGGGGTTAATTGGTTCCAGGACAGACGGCAGCTCCCTCCCTGTTCCTTTGCAAGGCAACTGAAGAAAATATCTCCTTCCGTGTTTGTCTTATGTTGGTGAAAATCTCAGCAGCGGCTAGGTTGCTAGGAGCCTTCCGCTGGCATCCTCAACCGACCCCAGCTCCCAGAATGCTTTGGGGAAAGCCATGGCAGTTCAACGGTTGCTGTAACCAAGGCTGACACTCTCTCGGCTTGGCAGGGAGAGAAGCCGCGGGAGGAGGATGAACCAGGCCCAGAGTCTGCTGATCGAAGGCCTGACCAGCACCAAGCATGTGGCCAACGCCGCCCTCATCAAAATAGCCGACCGGAGCGTGATGGCGACAACGCCGGGCTTTAACATCCAAAGCCAGGCCCCCGTTTTCGTCCAGGCGTTCCAGAAAAACTTGCTCCAGGTGCGAAGAGACGGCCTCTACTTCAAGGACCGGTACTACAAGGGCGTCCGAGCGGACGAACACTCGATCTACCTGAAAGGGAAAGACAACGGTCTGGTGTTGGCCAAGACCAAGTCCTTCATCTTGCTTGGGACCTACTCCCATGGCATGTACCCCAGCGTCTGCGTGGAAGCAGTGGAGAAACTGGCGGACTACTTCCGAGAAAAGGGGAACTGAAGGCCGCCAAGATGGCACCATTTTGTCCCAAATCGTGATGAGAAGCAGAGGGTCTTCCAACCTGTTCTCCTGGAGGTGGAACAAACTCCAGATCCATTTCTAGCATTTCCTTTCGGTGGCAGAAATAAACAAACAAAACAAAACTCCAAAATTTCAGCAATCCGGTATGTTACCACGAAATAGCTACCAGCGTGTGAAGGTTTAGTTGCAGTTTGTTTTGGGACAGGCTTTTCTAAAGTTTCATAGACGCTGTCACATTTGAGATGGGAAAAACTGAACTTAGAAGAAAGCCCCAGAGGCTTTTGTGTCATTTCATGGCTCTGGGTTTCAATGCAAGCTTTAAAGAAGTTGGTCAAGATCAGTCCCCAGAACAGATTCAGCACCTTGGATCGGGCTTTAAAACATTGCCTTTTGGTGTTTGAAATAAATAAACAAACATATGGTGCCAAACTCCAAAATTCCAGCAATCTTGTATGTTTACGTGAAATAGGTACCAGTGTGTGAGCTTTCGCTTCAGTTCATTTTGGGTAAACCGCTCCAAAAGTTTGCAAATGGTGTCATATTTGGGATGGGAAGAACTTGAAAGGTTTTTTTGAAATCTGAACTTAGGAGAAACCCCCGGAGGCTTTTGTGTCATTTTGTGGCTCTGGGTTTCAGTGCAAACTTTAAAGGCATTGGTCAAGATCAGTCCCCAGTATAGATTCAGTACCTTGGATTGCTCTTTAAAACATTGCTTTTCGGTGTCATGCTGGAAGAAATCGAGTCTCGATGGCTCTTTACCAGATTCCTTCCTCCCTCCTCTTCCATTTTCCTCTTTATGCTGCGTCAGAGGCTGTCTGTCTGTGGAAGCGAGATCGGATCTCGTCCCTCTTCCTCACAAAGCCTCCCTGTGCCAGGGCACGATGGGCGCTGTAGTCTGTCGCACATCCTGAAAAAGAGCCGAGCTCCGAGAATAGGCCTCCGGCCGTGCAAAACCACTTGAAAGCTCTCCTTTCCAAGTTGGTGGATGGAAAAGGGGAGGATGCTAATCAGATTTCTCTCCCGATAAGAGAGCCAGGCTGCGCTGGGAATATTTAGTAGGCAAGGAATTAAAAACACAGTCAAAAATCTTGATTAAAAGAGGGATACGGGCAGGAGTCCAGTTAATAAGAGTCCAAAGTCAATAACGTGGAGAATAGTTTGGTTCACATATCTTACCCCCCACTCTCTTCGGTTCAAGGCGACGCAGGAACTCTGGAAATTAACAGACAGCTGTCAGGGTGCCTTTTACGTAGAGAACGGATGCGAGCTGAGCTTAACTCACCAGCCATCATCTTTGTGCGCCAAAGCACACTCACAACGGCTACATGCCTGCCGAGTTGTTTCCGACTTATGGAGATCCTAAAGCAAACCTATCATGGGGGCTTCCTTGGTAAGATTTCTTCAGTGGGTTACCCTGGTCAAGCAGGGATTCAAACCCTGGTCTCCACAGTTGTAGTCCAATGCTCAAATCACTACCCTATGCTACCTCTTGCACATAAAGCTCGGTGGTGTGGATCTGAGAATTTAAACCACAAGGTTGAACCTGGGCAGCTTTCATGTCAGCCATCTGCCAGAGATGGTTCAACACGTCGGAAATCTCTAAAGCAGTAGTTTCCAAATTTTGGTCCTCCAGATGTTTTGGACTTCAGCTCCCAGAATTCTTGACTGCTGGCTAAATTGGCTGGGGCTTCTGGGAGCTGAAGTTCAAAACACCCAGAGGACCAAAGTTTGGGACCAGCGGCAATGGCATCTTCAATAGTAGAGGGATGGTGAATCTGCTCTGAACTTTACAGATTAAAACAGAGTGGATTTGCCATCCTCTCCTATGGAAGATGATGTGGCTACTACTTCATGTATTTTGGAATAAAGTGCAGTATTTATGTCAATGTAGAGACAGGAGGGAATAAACTAAGGTGCATCATGCTTCCTTGATACAACCCATATTGGTTTAAGACCCAATCCTTGGTCTCTTTTGGCTGTCACGGCAGACCTTGCTTTCTGCATCACATTTCAAATGAGTCAATTCTCTTCCTGACAGTTTCCTCCACTATCCAGATTTCACAAAGGATGGAGACATACTGGATCGCAAAGGAAGTATCGTTTTGTGTTGCAGACGGAGTTAAATTTCCTGGATTTTGAGAAGCTCCCAGTAGACACAGGGCCAGGAGGAGGAGGAGGAGGTGCCAGCCTAAAATAAATACTCCTCCATACCATCTGAACTGAAAACAGAAACAGCAAAATGCAGCCCTAGGACTCACATCTCCCATTTTTGTTCTCCTGTATGGTTTTTAACACCTTGCCTGTTGAAGAAGCCAGTGGAGCTTTGGAAGCTTGCAACGTGTATATTGTGCATTTTGGTTGGCCAATAAAGGTATCACTGTTTGGTGGATTTTGGATTGTTAAAGATTTTAGGACGAAACAAGATGCACAATATGCATGTTGCAAACTTCTAAGCCACCACAGACTGGCAGCACATCAACTGCCTTCCCCACGGCAGCCATGTGGAAGGAGCCATTTCACTTCGCCTCTTGCTGAATTTGCACTCTTCCCTTATGGGGAGGAGGAAGAAACCCTTCGTCTTAAGACCGGTCGGAGAAGGAAGAGCTGACATTGGATATTAGCAGAAGTAAAATAAGGTCGTCGCTAGCTGGCCGGCCTCAAATTGGCGCCAACATTCCAAGCTGGCGGGGGACATTTTGGGAAGCCTCCCCAGAGATGATGCCTGGGCTTTGAACTTCAAGGAGGAAGGGGGAATCGGGGAGGTTGAGGTGTCAGCCTCCTCTTGGGTGCAAATCAATCAAAATGATGCACGATTGCAATAAGGAGCCCACCTCGCCTCGGCCACTGCCCTCTTCCATATGGTCTTCATATCAGTCTTCAGCAGGCTGGGTGGCTCCTAGGACTCATTTCCTGTTGTAGCTAAAATCCCCCTTCCTCCAGAGAGAGAGAGAGAGAGAGAGAGAGAGAGAGAGAGAGAGAGAGAGAGAATAGAAGGGTGGAGGTAGGGGCTTATTAAGAGGGAGAACCGTTGGAGCAAAGTCCCTCCAAAGCCGCGGCGACAACTCCCGTTCCATTCTTGGTTGTCCGATCAACTTAGCCGGATACTGCAAGCAGCCAAAACAAGCCAGGGATTAACTGCCACCTTTTCCAAAACACAGGGGTACCCCATATTCTGTGGCCCTGGGGGGGTTACCTCTAGGTTCCTCAGGTTCGGGAACCATGGAATGTAGGGTTATCACACTGAAGACAATCTCAGACCTTCAGGCAACTGGTGGCCCTCATATCAAAGGATGGTGATTCCACTTTGGATCAGGGCATTTGAATCAATGGGTCTACTCTACTTGAGGCTATCATTCAGAGTTCAGCCCATGCTTGTCATTCTCTAGCTTAAATTAAGAGGAGAAGATCTAGGAAACACCCATCCATGGGATATTAGGGATTAGGAGACCCCCCAAGGGCCATCCAGTCAAAGCACACTCAACAGATGGCCATCCATCCCTCCAACCTCCAAAGAAGGAGACTCCGCCAAACTCTCAGGCAGCATCTTCCATTGTCAATCAGCTCTTGCTATCACAAAGTTCCTCCTAATGTTGAGGTGGAATCTCTTTTCCTGCAGTTTGAATCCATTTTTCCATGTCCTAGTCTTTGGAGCAGCAGAGAACAAGCTTGTTCCATCTTCAATATGTCACTCTTCAAATATTTAAACAGGGCTGTCATATCACCTCTTAACTTTCTCTTCTCTCAGGCTAAACATACCCAACTCCCAAAAGACTCTCCTCACAGGGCTTGGTGGGTTCCAGACTTTTCACCTTTCCAGGAACAGTAGCCTGAAAAAAAGAAACCTTTCCCTCCTAAGCTGTGTTATAGAATACAAATGTCAGGAACCTGAGAGGTCCAAAAAACACGATCATCATCATCAGGAATGGCACTGAGGCAGTGAATCCACTTTTGATTTCAACCTAAAATATAGATGATCTCTCCAAGGTGCTAAATACTAACTTTACAAACCGGGCAAGTCCCAGGGATGTTAAAACCCAATGTGGATTCACAGATGAGGGAGCCACCAGAAATCCGCCACTGTTCCAGTTCTGGACTTCAAAAAGTGCTCTAACCTGTCAAGACATGCTCCTTCTCCCCAAAATACAGCAGACAAGTATTCTGCATTGCAAATAGTCAAATTTTATGTCATAAAACCCAAAGGTGTTAGCTGGAAGACATCTGCAGACAGAAGTGCCATCATACACCAACACTGGCATAACAATGTCCCCTTTCAATATTTCACAGGCTTCTTCTTAATTCATTCATTTACTCATTAAAACATACCAACCCTCTCTTCCATGACAGCCTCCTTCACTCAGTCCTCAGTCCCATCTTGGTCTCATCTCTACTTTCTGTTTCCCAGCAGCAGACTGTGAGAAAATTCTTCCTCCACACATTCGCACAATCCTGTTCCAGACCACAAGCATCCCTTGAGCCACCACCAATCATTTATACTGGTACTATACCTCCCATCACTCTCATCATATCCCAATACACTCTAACATTCAGTCGGTTGTTGGCTCCCACCTCCTACATTTCTCCCTGTTGGGATTCGTTTTCTTAGTCTTGGCCCAGCTTTCTGGTATGTCTAGGTCCTTCTGAATTCGGATCCTGTCATCTGGGGAATTGGCTACCTTTCCTAACTTAGTGCGATCTGCAAATCTGATAAACTGGCCCTCTATTCTTTTATCTAACTCATTGCTAAAGATGTCAAATAACAAACTGGGGCCAGGACAGAACGCTGTGGTCACTTCCCTCCAGGATGAAGAGGAGCCATTGCGGAGCATCCTTTGGGTTCAGACAGTCAACCAACTACAAATCCACTTAACAGTCACATTTTACTAGCTTGTTTTGCAAGGAGATCATGGGGGACTTGTCAAAGGCCTTACTGAAATCAAGACATGCTGTGTCCACAGCATTCCCTTCATCTACTAAGTCTGTCAAAAAAGAAAGAGGTAATATTAGGCTGGCATGACTTTGTTTTGAGAAACCCACTTATCCCACTAAGTCCCCCCCCTTATGCCTATAAAGTCACATTACCTTATTAAATTAGGACCTCAAGTTCATCTTCTTGGTTTCCCAATCACTGCATCACACTGAATCACCTAGTACAGTGATGGCGAACCTATGGCACACGTGCCAGAGGTGGCACTCGGAGCCCTCTCTGTGGGCACATGTGCCATCGCCCCAGCACAGAGCTTGCCAGAGTTTGTTACTAGAAAGCCAGAGGGGCATGGCACTTTACAATAAATAAGTGGGTTTTGGGTTGCAGTTTGGGCACTCGGCCCCTAAAAGGTTCACCATCACTGACCTAGTACTTTAACTCAACTACTTTAACTCAACTCTCAGGATCCACAAAGGCCAGAGTTGAAGAACACTCTGGTTTCAAGGTAAGGAATGAAACCATACCTCCCAAGGTGAGCATTCTCCAGGCAAAAAGCCCCATCACAATGTCCTGGGGAAACACAGCCACACTGTGTGCTGTGGGAATGAGGACATCCCACGAAGGAGGTAGGCAGGTCCACTCCAGAAAGGAAAACAGAGAAGCTTTGAAAGCACTACATTGAGCTCAGCTTCACTGCCAGCAAGATTTCCTCTAGGCTGGGATTTCTCTTTGTCAGCTGCCAGGTTAAGAGTTAAAATTCCAGAGGTGATTATAATCCAAACCATCTGCTGCCTTCAGTGGTTAAGGAGGTGCCCACCAGCTGGTGCTGGTTAAATGGTAACTGTTCTCCAAAATACCCCCCCCCCAAATAAAAACACACACAGCAACCCCTCAAACCTATTAGCAAAGGGTCGGTCATTTAGTTACACTCCAGCACAAATTTCACCAATGGTTTGGCTGCAAGAACGATACAGAGAAAGAAAGAAAGAAAGAAAGAAAGAAAGAAAGAAAGAAAGAGACAAGAATCCAGAGCGACATGCATTTAAAACTATTTCAAATAGTCTGGTATAATTTCATAATGTAAGCACTCTAATCCATCTGAACAAGTTAAACACATATGTACATTTGGGCAAGACCATTAGAGACACACATATACACATACAATGGCTGCCAATACATAGAGAAGGGCCATTCCTGCAGATCTCAGTCCTATGGCAATCTTAGAGAGAGAGGGGGACTCCTTCAAGTATTAGGGTCCGAAGCCATTTACAGCTTCCAGTGTCATCATCAGCACCTCAAATGCAGTCCGGAGTCATACTGAAGTGGCTAAATCCCTTTAAAACCCTTGGACTATTTCATAAGAGTATGCTGCTGATGGAGGATCAAGCTACTAGAATCAGAACACTTCTCATCATGCTTTGAAAAGTTAACACAAGTTACAACACAGAAACAAAGATAAGGAACTTAAGAACGCAGTAATGTATCCCTGCTCTAAGTCAGTGTAACACAAAGGTATGCAAACCCTCTGCATTGGCATGTCCAAATCAGGCATTAAAATTGATGCATTGGACTACAACTCCCATCATTTCTTGACTTGGGAGAGAAGGAACACTCTTGCTGGAGAAACACAGCTTACCTTCCTCACAGTTGCTTCCGGTGAAGCCAGGGCAGCATCGCCATTCAAGGGCAGTCACCGTTCGGTAGGATATCTTGTACGTGGGCCTGATGAGAGTCCTGTAACTAACACAAGGGAAACGTCACACAGACTGTCCAAGTGTGGAAAAACCGCGAGGAGACCCATGTGAAGGACACCAAGTTATGGCTTAGTGCAGGAGCATCACTAGGGGAGCGCAGCCCGCAGCTGAAGACAACCTATGACACCACTGTCCCCCAAACACCTGCCCTTTGGCCATCCTTTAAAATGCTGGAGATGGCGTGAGTAAGGTGAAGCTCAGTGGAAAGAAAAAGAAAAGTCCTCAGGGATTTTTTGTTCTTACAAAAATAAAGGTTTTTTATTATTGATGTAGCCTGCATCAATACAAGTATATTGTCTAGATCAAGGGAAGTAATAGTGCCATTATATTCTGCTCTGGTCAGGCCCCACCAGGAATATTGTGTCCAGTTCTGGGCACCACAGTTCAGAAAGGACATTGAAAAACTGGTGTGTGTCCAAAGGAGGGTGACTAAAATGGTGAAGGGTCTGGAAACCATGCCCTACGAGGAATGACTTAGGGAGCTGGGGATGTTTAGCCTTGAAGGTTAAGAGGTGATATGATAGCCCTGTTTAAATACTTGAAGGGATGTCATATTGAGGAGGGAGCAAGCTTGTTTTCTGCTGCTCCAGAGACAAGGACTCGGAGCAATGGATGCAAGCTCCAGGAAAAGAGATTCCACCTCAACATTAGGAGGAACTTCCTGACAGTAAGGGCTGTCCGAAAGTGGAACAAACTCCCTCGGAGTGTAGTGGAGTCTCCTTCTTTGGAGGTCTTTAAGAAGAGGCTGGATGGCCATCTGTCAGGGATGCTTTGATTTGGATTTCCTGCATGGCAGGGAGTTGGACTGGATGGCCCTTGGGGTCTCTTCCAACTCTACGATTCTATGATTCTACACTGTTATAGTGCTAGTGTTCCACTTTTACTACAATGGCTGCCTCCTGTCCTGTGGCATTCTGGGCTTTGTAGTTGAGGGAGGCCCAAGATCTCTCAGGCTGAGAATTATAAATGCCTTTCCTTAAACTGCAAATGCCAGGAGTCCACCAGAGGCAGCCATTGCAGTAAATGTGAAATAACAACGCTATAAAAGTGTGGTGTGATAATGTCCAAAGCCCCAAAGAGTTCCTTTCCATTTTGTACTAAAATGTGAAATGGATTCCCCACCCCACTGACATGAGAGCCACATTTTGCATCAAGGGTCCATTTTCATTCTAGGCAAGCAGGCTGTCAAGACGGGAAGCAGATGGGACGAAGGGACAGCTGAGAAACTATGGAGGAACAACTTGGATCAGGCCAAGGCAAAGCAGCCTCCCGGGACACCTATCAAGACCACACAGGAACCGGGCCTTTCCTGTGTGTTTAAAAACATTGGCTCTGCAGCGTTTAACAATTTGGCAACCAAGCAGAATGGCGCACACTGCCAGCTCAAAGATTGGGATCAAACTCGCTTCCACTGTTCATGATAAGAGTTGGGTGTTTATCTTCCTTTCTCTTCCGGATCCTGCCAAGAGAACGCTTGCAGCAGCCTCCTGGGACGTCTGAGTCCATTTATAGAATTGCAAAAAGGGCACATTTTAAGCATTTCTGAAACTTACATTCCTTCTGTTTATTGCATATTGGTAAAGACCCCAAATAGTGGGGTCTCCTTTGGTAAAGACTAACATTTGGGTTTAAGACAGGGGTTGCTTAGAGTGCAGACCTACAACTGAACTACAATTCAGGTTAGGCAAGATCGTCGAGGGTGAAAAGCGTTCGGAGTTGGAATCTGTCAAGCCTGCATTATTCTCATCCCTGATTTTAAAAGGTTTGCATTTCTATTTTAGACTTTGGCTTAGGGAACATTCTAGACATGCCTTTTATCTTTTTACATCCAGTGCAGGAAAAAAAGCCTCATTCAAATTATTGAGACATGGGGAAAGAGCAGTCGAAACATAAATGCACCCTGAAAGCCTCTCTCTTTCTCAGTCTCTTGGAATGTATAAGAACTGTTTTAAAGCGGGGCTTCTGTTTTATGTTCGCGTACAGCCGCATTCGGAGAAGTGACTTAACCCCGCTCTGAATAGTTAGAATTGTCGAAATTGTGCGTCTCGACTCTCTTTTAGCTCCTGCACGGCTGCCAAGGAAGACTTGGATCCAGATGCACTTGGCTGGCTGGTTTTATATTTCAGTCCTACACACACCTAACCTGGGAATACTTTACTCCTGGGGAAACGTGCATCCACTTGGACTATTAATCTGTAGAAGCTTTACATGGGAACACGAACATCAACTTCCCATTTTACTTTAGCGACCTGATGACATCCCCATAAATAACACATGGGGGATTGTATTTATAAAATGAAAGTCAGCAATTCCTTTCCCCCCCTCTTGCATCTCTTTGCAATTTCTAGGCAAGAACAGCACTACACTTGGCCCTCTATATTTCTGCCTTTGACTTTTATGAATTTGATTATCTGCAGATTTGATTAATATGTTCTCTCAATCCTCCAGATTGACTCTATGGTGAAATTCCATAGAGTCAATCTATGACCATAGAGTTGTGCTGGACGGCCTAGAAATTCCTAGAGAGAACCCTTTTCTAGGCATTTTGGGTCCTCCAGTGTGGTTGTATGGTCAACTTGTGCAAGACGTTGACCAGAATTGCACTAGAGGACCTACAGATACTAGAAATGGGAACTTTTCAGTTAAAGGCACGAGAACCATTTCAAGCCTTAGTCTGTAGAAAGATCTTGTAGCAGCACCCTTGAGATTAACTGAAAGAAATAAGTTGGCAGCATGAGCTTTCATAGACTTAATGCTACTTCCTCTGATATGTTTGGAAGTGGGCTTAACTCTAGGAAAGCTCATGCTGCCAACTTCTTTCTTTCAGTGAGTCTCAAAGGTGCTGCAAGATCTCTCTACATACTGATTCTACAGATGAACATGGCTCTATCTTTGCATTCTTTCAAGCCTTAGTACTACTTTATCCGTCCGCTGTCCAGTGATAGGTCTCCCCGCCCCCCCCCCGCCCAGCCTAATATGACAACCATTGCTTTTTGCAGCTGGAAGCACAAACAGCACAAAATTCGGCATGCTTCTGTCTAGTCGTAGCCAGTGGCTTCCATAACAATAAACGGATGAAGCCTTTCTGTATTCGAGTTTGAACTCCACAGGAGCTATCCGGGGTGAGGACCTCTATCTCCAAATAGGTCCAACATTTGAACTAAAACCCATGTCTGTACTGCTGTACATACATGACCTTCCCCTGTAACTTTTCACGAAGCCATGCTATGTGCTGAAAGGCGCTATTACCTCACTAAGTTGGCACATGGTCCTGGCCACCGGCAGCTTTGGTAAACCCTCTGGATCACCGTCTCTGAGCCGTTCTGAACCTGGCAGGAGACAGTCCGGGTGACTGTGTAGTGACACCAGTGCCTAAGGGGAAAAAAGGAGACAAAGCATGGTGTGGTTACAACTTAATTACTGTATAAGACCTACACATCTGTTGTTGTTGTTGCTGTGTGCCTTCAAGTTGTTTCCGACTTATGACGACCCATGAGATTTTCTTGGCACGTTTCTTTAGAGGGGATTTGCATTGCCAACATTTGAGGCTGATAAAGTATGACTTGCCCAAAGTGTGCTGGAAATCCAGCAGACAGCTTAGTTCTTGTTGCAGTGTCAAACCGGATTATTTCTGCAGGACAGATGTAGCCTTAGTTTATAAGGGAAGGTCAGCCCTTCAGATCATTACATAGATAAATCAATATATCTCATAAGTGGTCTTAAGAAAGAAGACTTACTCTAGTACATTGATAAGCCATATAGAAATGTACTTGCTTTTGCTATTAAGAAAGGAACCTTAAAATCAGACCAGAGTCTGAGAAACAGGAGGGGTATTTCTTGCACCAGGGCAAATTTTTGTCCTGCAAACCCCTTCGTCGGCTTGAAAGCATCCCTTCTTTGATGGCTTCTCTTGGCCTTTAAATTACAGTTTTGTAAAGTCAAAGCGATGCCACTCCTGCAAAGATTAGAGAGTGCATCTGACAGAACAGGGAACGCTTTTAATTAGGCAGCGTGTTTTATTGCAAGGAAATCCTCTCCTCCCCAGAATGCAATTTTCACCACCGAGGGTAAGATAAACAAAGCAAAGTTGTTTTCCTCCTCGGGTTAAATTTTTGACGGAGGGGACCTTGCTTAGATTGCTTTTCCACCACTTCATCTGCCTTTCCCAAGGTTTCCCAGCAAGTGATGGAGGGTGCAAACAAGTTCTGTGGGACGTAGTTTCACGCATCTTTTGCAAGTGTCCTCCTCTCTTTAGCTCCTGCTGCGCCTTGCATTTTTCAAGATACAGAGCCCTGTTGTGTCTGTGAGCTTTGGCGAGGCATCAAACTCTGCCTGCCTTCCTTCTCCACTGGTCCACAGCCCCATAAAAAGTGCAGCCGCTAGCATAGGCCACCATTCGCGGTTGGCGTCACCCATGTCAGCAAGGCAGTGAACCCTTGCCAGGTTTCAGGCCGTGGGAGCTCTCCAAGGGGTTGACTTCTAGCCTCAGCATAGCTTCAGCACCTTGGAGAGATCTGTTTTTAATTCCAGTGATTCCCAAATGTTGGTCCTCCAGGTATTTTGGACTTCAGCCCCCAGAATTCCTGACTGTTGGCCAAGTTGGCAGGAGATTCTGGGAGCTGAAGTCAAAGCAACCTGGAGCACCAAAGTTTGGGAGTCACTTGTGTGCCTTCAAGTCCTTTCTGACGTATGGCGACTCTAAAAGGAATCTATCATAGGATTTTCTGGGGCCGAGAGAGTGCAACTTGCACAAGGTCACCCACCAGGTTTCCATCGTTGAACAGGGATTCGAACCCCAATCTCCAGAGTCTCAGTCCAAAGCTCAAGCCACTATGTCACACTTGCTCTTTGGGAACTGCTACACTACACAATTATGTACTATGACCCCATACAGACAGGCCAAAATAAAGCTGTTTCGGTCACTTTGGAGGTATGCTGTTTAAATTATCCATGCGTACTAAGAGTCCAGAAGCCATGTCAAAGCTACGATCCAGTCCTAAGGACTGGAGCACAGCTTTGGCGCATCTTCCGGCTTTTTAGGACGCATGCATCATTTAAACAGTATACCTCCAAAGTGACCGAAGCAGCTTTATTTTGGCCTGTTTGTATGGGGCCTATAGTTTCATTTAAAGGCCCTTGCTTCTGTGCTATGGAATCCTGGGATATGCAGTATGAGGGAATAGTCTCATCCCATGAGTTCTAATACCTCCCCAAACTACAAGTCACAGGATTCAACAGGACGCAGCCAAGGCAGTCAAAGTGGAATCATAGAGGGATAATGTTGCAGCATGGAAGGGCTCCATAACACCTATCCAAAACATGGACCAACATGGGAAACAAGACTCCAGCTTTGTAAGAAGCAACATAACTGCTTTCATTTTCGACTCTGTTCAGGTATTAGCACCACGTTACACTGCAGGAGTAATCCAGTTTGACACCACTTTAACGGCTATGACTCAATGCGATGGAACTGGGAACGATAGTTTTGTGAGGCACTTAGCCTTCTCTTTCAGGGAGCTCTGGTGGCACAACAAAGTACAACCCCCAGAATGTCCTAGCATTGAGCCATGGCAGTTAAAGCGGTCTCAAACTGGATTATTTCTGCAGTGAAGATACAGGCTGAGAAAGGAAGGACAGGAATGTTATCTTGTCCTTTGCTTCTCGGAGCAAAAAATATACCTTGGTTAACCAAGCGGATCCTGGGCACAACTTCTTTAAGAGAAATATTGTTACTAGAAACAGAAATATAGTGAAAAGAATAAGGACAAGTTTATTCATCTGTGCTTTTATTGCCTGATAGTTGCCCTAGTCACTGCATCTGCAATCATCCTGACCTACCTTGCAGGACCGTTGCAACCCTAAAAACAAGATCTGTTTGAGAACGTGCCAAAGCCTTCAGTATTGCTGTTACAGTCACCTCCAAGAGGGGCCAGCCGTATTTCCCGGGCAGAGTGCCTTTGAATGCTGGATTTTATTTTAAACATAGAGAGCTTGTGTTTTATGGGTGTTTGGAAAAAAAACCCTAAGCACTTAACCTCAGCTGCATGGCATGAACTTGTGAACCGAGTCACCTCATAACTCATCGGCAGGAGGAAATCCAGCCCTTGAGTTTGGTTTATACAAGCCAGGACCTCTCACTTCCATTTAGAGAGATAAGTTGCTCTTGAATGCCAAGCCGGGGTTTCCCCTCTTGCAAAAATTGCATTTATTACCCAGAGTAGAATCTGGGCTGGGTACCATTTGTCCAAAGCCAGCCAAAGCAACAAAGGAAAGACTATTTGAAGAAACACAGCAGGTCCCCTAATAACTCTGGGGTTTTATTTTAGGGGAAGAAATCCCAGTTTGGAAGCATTTGGAGTGGACCGCGTGCCAAACTAAATGGATCTACTGCTTCATTTGGACTGTGAAAGAAGTTTGCAGAGTACAAATGAGATTGGCGTCTGAATCCGTCCGACTGAGAGCTATGAAGTGGTACCTGGTTTTTGGCACTACAACTCCCAAGCCCTGCAACGGAGATGGACATTGAACAAGAGGACAGACGTTTGAACACAAAGCAAAGGCGTCTGTAGGGTTGCCAGGTTGGGAGGACCATCCCAAGTCCTTTGATCGGAGGCCCAAACCCGGAGCTCTACAGAGGATGCCAAAGTGAGGTCAGCGGGAGTAGCCCCCATTATGTCATGGTGATGCTATAAAGCACGGTACATTAAACAGGGCCATCAAAAGAAAAAACACCAAGTCGGACAAGTGGGAAGCGATTTCTCAATTGGAAATTCAAACCAGCACCGTGTTCGTGAATGACGATGCATCCGCTGAATAGCGACCCAGTTTGGTTGGAGGTTGTGGAGGATAGTAGTCTCTTCCCCAACACACAGCAACCCAAATCCCCACCCTTTAAGCAGAGTAACACACACACTTTCTAACCTGACATTTTCATGATGTCGGATAAGTGGAGATGCACCCAGCTACTTTCCTGTAAGGATGTCATCTGCAGGGATCTCCTTAGGAGGCCCAGAGGTCTCTGTGGAAGTCATAGCATGAAGGAAAATAGCTAAATGAATTTCCACTGATCTCTTTGGCCCTGTCTGCACAAGTCAGGATACCCCAGGGGTATGTTGGAAGGAGAGCCATTTGCCAGAATCATACAATCCTAGAGTTGGAAAAGACCTCAAGGGCCATCCAGTCCAACCCGATTCTGCCATGCAGGAAGACGCCGTCAAAGCCCTCCTGATAGATGGCCATCCATCCTCTGTTTAAAGACCTCCAAAGAAGGAGACTCCACTAACTCCAAAACAGTATCTTCCATTGTCAAACAGCTCTTACCATGCGATAAGACCATGCATCGCTTCTCAGCCTTTTGGCTAAGATCAAGTGTAGTATCTTACCATGCGGAAATTCTTCCTAACGTTGAGGTGGAATCGCTTTCCCTGTAGTTTGAATCTATTGCTCCAAGTCCTATTCTCTTGAGCAACAGAAAACAAGCTTGTTCCATCCTAATATGACATGCCTTCCAATATTAAAATATGATTACATGTCCCGGCTTAAACTTCTCTTCTCCAAACTAAACATATCCAGCTCCTTATGTTTCTTCTCACAGGGCTTGGTGGTTTCCAGACCCTTCACCGTTTTGGTTGCCCTCCTCTGGATATGTTACAGCTTGTCCACATCCTTCTTCAACTGCATACAATATTCCAGGTGAGGTCTGACCAAAGCAGAATAAAGTCACACTATTAATTTCATCAATCTGGACACTACACTCCTATTGATGCATCCTAGAGTAGTGGTTTGAGTGTTGGACTACGACGCTGAAGACCACAGTTCAAATCCCAGTTCGGCCATGAAATCCACTGGGTGACCAAGGCATGTGCTCTCAACCTCAGGGGAAGCCAATGGCAAACCCTCTCTGAAGAAATGTGCCAAGAAAAGCCCATGATAAGGTCACCACCATAAATCGGAAACAACCTGAAGGCACAGAACAACAACAGAATCACATTGGCTTTTCTAGCTGCTGCACCTACTAAGCTCCTACATCCCTTTCATGTCCGCCTTTTGGGTCCTTATGTCTCTATATGTGGACTTATATTTGCTAAAATTAGAACTGCACAGTTGTGTCACATCTGGGATGCTTTCAAGTCACTATATAGCAGAGCCAGCAAAATGCCTGATGCAGAAGTTCTGGAAAGGGTGAGGTTTTTTTTTAATTCTGGGAGTTGTAGTCCCAAATACATTCCTCCCTCAATATTTGGGGCTTTGATATTTGCAGATTTGATTACTCATGGATTTGGTTAATATGTTCTCTCTAGGAATATCTGGGTCCTCCAGTGCAACTCTGTGGTCAATTTTAACTAAAGGTTGCCCCGAAAGACCTAGACATTCCTAGAGAGAATACTCTGCTAGGCCTTTGTAGCTCCTCCTTTGCAACTCTGTGGTCAACCTTAACTAAAAGTTGCACTGGAAGACCTAGAGATTCCTAGAGAGAACATTCCACTAGGTCTTTGTAGCTCCTCCTTTGCAACTCTATGGTCAACCTTAACTAAAAGTTGCATTGAAAGACCTAGAGATTCCTAGAGAGAATACTCTACTAGGCTTTTGTAGATCCTCCAGCACAGTTCTATGGTCCGTGTCTGTCAGACGTTGACCACAGAGTTACACTGGAGGACCTAGGGATGCCCAGAGAGGTGTCCTCTTAGGTGTTTTTGTTATTTGTGCTTTTCCCATATTCATGGGGGGTCTTGTGCCCCTAACCCTAGCGAATGTGGAGGGATGAGTGTAAAGGCAACTTTTCCCAAGCTCTGCCTCCTGGTAAAGCCTTCCACCCTTCCCCTTCCTCCCCAAACTCCATCTCCAGGACATGCTCAGCTTGACCTCCTAACTCAAGCCGTCTGCGGAAAGGTCAACGGCAAAGAGTTAGTCTAACTCCCAGAAGGATAAACCACATCAAGGAACCGAAAAGGAAAGAAAAGGAGGAACCGTGGGTCCCCCTTATGAGGGTCCAAGTCTGCCAGGCACAGATGGAGAGAAGGAAAGGAGGCTAGCTTGGAGTTTGTTTATTCTGGAGCCAGACCTGAACAGGAGCCAAGCGGTGCTCTAAAAGAAAACCTCAAAACTAGGGCGGGATTCCAACCTTCGCCGCACACACGCAACAAACACAGACCCAAGTTTCTAGTCCTCTTGGTTGTCTACCCCGAGAAAGCTCTTTCGAAACAAAGTGCAGCGCATCCACAAAGAAACTTCTATGTCTTTTTTTCCTTCTCTCAGGAATTAAAAGACTTCCCTCTTCTGGCGGAAATGGTATTGCATGACTGTAAGCCTGCTCAAACAAGGCTTTTGAAAATCATGTCCCATCATCCCTGTCCTTGTTAAGCAAGGGCAGAACTGTTGAAAGTTGGGGATTCTGGGAGCTGCAGTCCAAGCTTAGAATAATTCGGGGTTCCTTGTACTCCAGAAAGATCCCAAAACTCTGAAACCTGTTCTGAGAGATTATTTTGAGCCACCATTTTAGCTTGGCATAATGATTCGAGCGTTGGACAATGACTCTGGAGACCAGGGTTCGAATCCCCGCTCAGCCATGGAAGCTCATTGGGTGACCCTGACTAAGCCACACTCCAAGCAGAGGCTGGATGGCCATCTGTCAGGGATGCTTCAATTGTGAGTTCCTGCCTGGCAGAATGGGGTGGACTGGATGGCCTTTGTAGTCTCTTCCAACGCTATGGCTCTATGGTTCTAAGACACACTCTCTCAGCCTCAGAGGAAGGCCATGGTAAACCCCCTCCAATGAAACCTGCCAAGAAAACCCCATGATAGGTCCCCTTTAGGGTTGCCGTAAGTCGGAAATGACTTGAAGGCACACAACGACGACAACAACAAGCCAGAAATAAGCAACATCCAGGGGGCCATTTCCCCCAGGCCCTCCCATAGGCATGTTAGAAAAGACAACAATGCTAGGAAAGGTGGAGAGATGTGGAAAGGGATGTAGAAAAACAAGAAGACCACATGCTTGATGGATGGACTCTATTGAGGAGGTAACAGGTATGAATTTGCAGGACCTAGGCAGAGATGGAGTCTCGGAGATGTCTCATCCGCAGGGTTGCCATGAGTGGAGGTTGACTCCAAGGTGGTTAACAATGACAACAACCAACATCTTGGTTAGCACAAGAAAATCCAAAAGTCCATCTTTCTTGGTGATGTGGTTCTTCTCTTCTGGTGCTGCGCATGAGGCCACCCTCACAACACTGCCTTTCCCAGAAGAGACATCCCTTTGACCAAGGAGGGAAACCGGATGCAGAGAGAGGGAGGGAGACCGACTAGGGCCCTTTGTAAGCCCTAAAGTATTTATGCACATTCTTTCACTGATAAGGAATTATTTATGCCCCACCGTAGGGAGCTGCCATATCCCTGGCTCTTTGAGCCCAGAGCATGGGAAACCTATCTTTCGGACTATCATTCTTACTTCAATGGGTCGAAGGAAATGAAATTATTACATTCAGTTAAATAAGCATTTGGGAAACAAAGCAGAGTACAAATAAAGTTAATCACAGCAATGGCTGAGATCCTGCCTCACACTGAAAGGATCTTTACAAAATACGGATATTTAACAATATGCTGCAATGATATTTTACCATGCGGTAGAGTAGTGCTACTAAATTCAAGGTATAAGATATTCAATCTGGCTGGCATAAATCTATATAGTATAAGATATGAGAGTCGGTGTGGTGCAGTGGTTTGAGTGTTGGACTATGACTCTGGAGACCAGGGTTCGATTCCCAGCTTGGCCATGAAACCCACAAATCACATGCTCTCAGCCTCAGAGGATGGCAATCTCAAACCTCCTCCGAACAAATCTTGCCAAGAAAACCCAGAATTAAGGTTGCCATAAGTCAAAAACGACTTGAAGGCACACAGCAACTACAATAGCATATATTATGCACATTATAGATAGCAACATTCCCTATCCTTTCACTTATTTGTTGACATGTGCCGCCACTGTACTGGATTATATGTGTTCCCAGAGGTAAAGTTCACTGGTTTTCTGGTGTAACTGTAAATTTTAGGGATGCTAGTGACCCATCATGGTGAAGTTGGCTGCTGAATCGGATATGATGACCAACTCTGATGAACGGTTAGCTCAAAGACTGGAGGTCCAAAGAGAAAGGAGACTGAAATGGCAAGAGGTAAATGTGAGCAAATGCAAAGACTTCTGTGATTCAATCTTGGGCAGAAGACTTCGGAACACAATTTGGCAAGGAACTTGCCAAGAAGAAGGAACTTGAAGGAACTTGCCAAGAAAATGCTATGACAGGTTTGCCTTTATGAACCATAAAATGATTTGGATGCACACGACAACAACAACAACAACAACAACAACAACAACTGAAAGCGTACCAGAATATATGTAATACTCTGAGACTTTTTTTTATTGATATGAGTCCAAATGAACCAAAGTCTGTGGGTCTTTATGGCTTGAAACAATATGTAGTGTACTGAAAAGGAAACTGAGAAGACAGATACACAGAGCACACATTTCCAATGATCCTGAGACACTGAATCTCATGTTCAAAGTTAGAAGTGATATTGTACGGTGTATTGATATTTCCAATGTTTCCCAAACTTTGGTCCTCCAGCTGTTTTGGACTTCAGCTCCCAGAATTCCTGACTGTTGGCCAAGACGGCTGGGGTTGCTGGGAGCTGAAATCCAAAGCACCCGGAGGACCAAAGTTTGGGAATCCACTGTTAACCTAATACAACTACGTCTTCACGTTGGTGTAATGTTATACACCACAGCTACACTGGAGAAATGCAATGACACTCTGCCGGTGTATTGCAACGATGCAACATCCAAGCACTGGCAAGAATGGTCTGATGTGCATTGGGCACGTCTAATGCGTATCTGGAATTTTTGATGCATACTGGGCACTCCTGTTGTGATCTGGGACTTCCTAGCCAGGGTCAGGATACACATTGTGGAACAGCCCCATGAGCATCAATACACAATGCACATTAGTCCTTCCACTCTGCTCCACCATTGTGCAAAGCACCCTTACTTACTACAGGCAAATTCAGTGGTGGCTGGCGGCTCCCATGGCACCGAAGCAGTGAATCCCCTCCATGTTTTGGGTAAATTTAAAGGCACTATCCACGGTGCTGAACTGGGGCTATCCAATATTAAAGTCTGGAGTGGATTCGCAGCCCCACTGACATGGGAACCACCAGTCACCATTGGTCTAACTAAGTGATGCTGAGGGAGGACCTTTGGTTCTTCTTGGCTGATCTATTCCGAATCATCTAGTAATCCACTCACTTGATCTTGACCATTTTGCTCACCACACAGTAGGAGACATGCTTATCTCACATGCGTATTTTACAATGAATGTGTTTCAAATCCAACAAAAAGTGCAGGAATCTAGCTTGGATTATTCAGCCAAAGAAAAGCTACAGGAGCACAATACTGTTATTCCGGTCAACAAAAAGCAGAGATTGAAATCCTTTTGAATTGCAGTTCCTACAAAAACACAGCCATCTTTTGTAGCCCCCCAAATTCTCTACTGCCAACCTCACACCAGCCTCTAGTAAACCCCCAAACTATTCTGCAACCTTCTGGCATAACGCCTTCCAGGTTGTGCTGCAGCACACCTCCCATCATCTCCTATCAGCACAACTGCCTTGGAATGAAGGGAGCTGGCAATGAGAACTTGGGAGTGTTACTTTTTGTGGCTGGCCACAATTCTCAGCATCCCTAAGCCCAGCCTGAATGGTCTTGTTGGTCCTAATTAGAAGAGGACTCTTGTGGGAGGGGGGGATGATGGGAATTGTTGTACAAGACCAGGATCCATCTTGGTAGTCCTAACAGGAAAAGATCCACTGTGGAACAATGAGGTGATGCATAAATCCCATTGATCCAATGGGTCAGTTCTAATGGAGACTCTCAATAGGATTTTGGTTTCCCCAGAAGTAGCTTGTTCATGCTCTGCTTGTCTAAGGAGTCCGGACACGAGAAAGAAGCAACCTGAAGGTTTGAGCTGAGGTCTGGTCCTGATCCAAAACCATCCCATTCACACACACACCAGGTTGCAGCCACATGGCAGAAATCAGAATCATAGAATTAGAAGAGATCCCAAGGGCCATGTAGTCCAACCTCATTCTACCAGGCAGGACAATCAAAGCACCCCCCAAAAGATGGCTATCCAGCCTCTGTTTAAAGATCTCCAAAGGAGACTCTGGGACTACATCTTCCACTCTCATGCAACTCTTACTGTCAGGATGTTTTTCCTACTGTTTAGGTGGACTCTCTTTTGCTGTAGCTTGCATTCATTGTTCGTGTCCTATTCTCTGGAGCAGCAGAAAACAAGCTTGCTCCATCCTCACTGTAACACCCCTTCAAATACTTAAACAGGACTATCATATCACCTTACATTTCTCAATGTTGACGTTCATTTTGTTAGTTTTGGCCCAGCTTTCTAATCTATTACGGTCATCTTGAATTTTGATCCTCTCCTCTGGCACCCCACTAGTCACTTCTCTCCAGGATGAAGAAGAGGAGCCATTGCCTTTGGGTCCGGCCGGTCAACCAGTTACTAATCCCCCTAACAGTTGCATTGCCTAGCCCACATTTTACTAGCTTGTTTGGAAGAATGTCAAAAGGCACCTTTTCAAAGACCCTACTGAAATCAAGATATTGTCCCAACAAAGCCTTGTGCGCTAAGGAGCTTTCCCCCCAAACCTCCTGGGCTCCATCTCCACTTTCAATGCGCAAAGTTTGGCCAGGACTCACCGTCGGTTGGAGAAGCTGTTTCCTCCTCCAGACCCCCCAGTTGAAGCTTGCTCAGGGTAGTTGTGTTGCAAAGCCGAGGCCGGGAACTGGTAGAGAAAACTGGTCCCGAAAGTCCCTCCCCAAAACCAGCAGCAGCACCAAAAGAAAACCAGGGACATTGTGGCAGGAGCTTGGCAAGCCTTTGGAGAGGCAAGGATGGCTGGGACGCACCAAGTTTGGAGAGGCAACAGGGGGGACCTTGTATCCAGCCCCAGTTCTCACAAACGCATCTTCCCAGACTCTGAGGGACTCGATGGAGGGATAGTAGGGAGGATGAGGGAAAAGGTGGGCAACGGGGTCCTGGGGTGGCGCTAGGAGGGTCGGGAAAACCCCTGCCAAAGTGGCCAAGGGAAAGTTTCGTGCGCCCTAGGCGCACGGTTGCCTTTTTCTAAGCAGAGCGATGCTGGCTTTTGGGCAGCTCCCCTCCAAAAAAGGGGGCGGGAGGTGGGCGAGGGGCTCTGGATTAACCCTTGGAAGGCCTTCTGGTCTGGAAGCTGGAAGACTAAGGGAGAAACTTCGCCAAAGGAAGGAGACCTCCGGCTCCCTTTGGCTGGTCCTAGGATGGAAGAGATATGGCAGAGACTCCAAAAGCCATCCAAATCCATTCAGAAAGACACCATCCAAGCCCTCCTGACAGCTGGCCCCCCATCTATGGCCATTTAGGAACCTGGCTACAGTGAATATGTACAGTGCTAATATAACTGAATCCAGAACAATCTGCAAAGAGAAGTTGGGAGCATGAGCTTTCCTAAATTCATTGACCCTGCTTTCTCCAAATGCGTCTGAGAAGGTTCATGCTCCCAACTTCTCTCTTTCAGTGAGTCTCAAAGGGGCTGCGAGATCCCACTGCAGACTAAATACAGACCTGTTACAGATCCTTAACTTTCTAGATCCATCACTTTAGGTGACAAATCTGTAATGATGTGACCAAGGACCTTCACAAGCTCAGCCTATATAATAATAATAATAATAATAATATTTTATTTATAGACCGCTATTCCGCGATGATCATAGCGGTGTACAGTAAAATCGTTAATACAATAAAAATACAGTTAAAGGAGGGAGGGGCCTCTTCCTTCAGGTAGTCCCTGATGTTGCTGGGTCTGCCTGATGGCTCCCTCTGAGGCCGAGATGACAGTTGAGGAGGGAGGGGCCTCTTCCTTCAGGCAGTCCAAGATGTTGCTGGTCTGCCTGATGGCTCCCTCTGAGGCCGAGATGACAGTTGAGGAGGGAGGGGCCTCTTCCTTCAGGCAGTCCAAGATGTTGCTGGGTCTGCCTGATGGCTCCCTCTGAGGCCGAGATGACAGTTGAGGAGGGAGGGGCCTCTTCCTTCAGGCAGTCCCTGATGTTGCTGGTCTGCCTGATGGCTCCCTCTGAGGCCGAGATGACAGTTGAGGAGGGAGGGGCCTCTTCCTTCAGGCAGTCCAAGATGTTGCTGGTCTGCATGATGGCTCCCTCTGAGGCCGAGATGACAGTTGAGGAGGGAGGGGCCTCTTCCTTCAGGCAGTCCAAGATGTTGCTGGTCTGCCTGATGGCTCCCTCTGAGGCCGAGATGACAGTTGAGGAGGGAGGGGCCTCTTCCTTCAGGCAGTCCCTGATGTTGCTGGTCTGCCTGATGGCTCCCTCTGAGGCCGAGATGACAGTTGAGGAGGGAGGGGCCTCTTCCTTCAGGCAGTCCCTGATGTTGCTGGTCTGCCTGATGGCTCCCTCTGAGGCCGAGATGACAGTTGAGGAGGGAGGGGCCTCTTCCTTCAGGCAGTCCCCGATGTTGCCTAGACAATGAAGAAATAAAAATAGTTAGAGTTCCCAAACCTGGGATCAAACATTGATAAATGGGAACTGCAGCCAGGAAATCAGAATATTAAGAATGGGGAAGATGGCTATGCAAGAACTAGAAAAGACCCTAAAATGCAAAGATATACAACTCAGCACCAAAGTTAGACTCTTAGACTTCATCGCATTCCCTATTACCATGGATGGATGTGAGAGCGGGACAGTTAAGAAAGAAGATAGGAGGAGAATCCATTCCTTTGAGATTATGTGGGGCTGGAGAAGAGTGCTGAAGATCTCATGGACAGCCAAAAGGATAAATGGGTCCTGGAGCAGTTCAAGCTGGAAACCTCCCTGAGGCTGAGGCTGTCATACTTCGGACACATCATGAGAAGAAAGGACTCACTGGAAAAAGAAAACAATGCTGGGAAAGGTGGAAGGAAGTAGGAAGAGAGGAAAGCCACATGCCAGATGGATGATGGACTCTATTAAGGAGGTCACTATGGGTTTTATGGGGTTACAGGAATTAAGCAGTGCAGAGGAGGAAAGAGGGTCTTGGAGATGTCTCATCCATAAGGTCACCATGTGCCGAGATCGATTTGAGGGCAGTTAACAACAAACAACAACAAATGACGTGACCCAACGCCCAGCAATATCAGTACTCTTGACCAACTGAAAATCACTTTGTTACTTTAGAAGCACAGAATCCTAGAGTCGGAGGAGACCCCCCCAAAGGCCATGCAGCCCAACCTCGGTTTTGGCTTGAAGATGCAAATCAAGAACATTTGGAGAGAGAAGAAAAAAGACATTCTGAGCATTCTGAGCATATTAAAGATGGCCTTCTTTTCAGGGCCTTTTTGGAGACATATCATGTAACGGTCTCCATTAATAGTAACAAGTAGGATGTCTCTTTCCCCCCCAAGGTGGCTATCAGAACTGCCTATCTGGACCGTGTTCTCAAAACTATGTTGATAAATTGGAAGCTGCGCAATCTGGAGGGAAAGAAGCCAACAAAAATATCCATGCGCTCAATTTATCAGGCAGATTTGTTAAAGAAAAGGAACCCAGAAATATGAGCAGGCCAGTTCCTGGAAACCAGACATGGCTGTTAGTGCAACAGAAGATATTTTTTCCCAGTGGCGGAGGGGGAAAAACCCTACATTTTTCTAATGACCTTCGACATATTGATTATTTGCCTGGGAATCAAAGATGATGTAGATGAAGTAGGAAGATGTGAAACTGGTTTAGACAATCCTTTGACAGGATAAATCGGATCCACATTGGTCGCAGGGTTCAGGAGACTCCCAACAGCTACTGGTCCGTTTCCAGGAGGAATTCGAAGCCTTTAAAACCCTATGCAGCTTGGGTCCAGACTATCAGAGAGACCATTTTATACAACCAAGGCTACGGCCACATTAATGCAGTTTGACGCCGCTTTAACTGTCATGGGTCCGTCCTGTGGGATTTGTAGTTTGTTGTGGCACCAGCGCTCTCTGACAGAGAAGGTGAAACATCTCACAGAACTACAGACCTCAGAGTTCCATAGCATTGAGCCGTGGCAGTTAAAGCGGTGTCAAACTGCATTATTTCTGCAGCGCAGATGCAGACTCCGTCCATCCCAAAACGAAGGATCAACCAATAGGCAGCCGTGATCCCAAATCTGTGCTTTTTTGTAGCCTCTGAGGAAACAGACCAAGTCCAGAAAAGCTTATGCTACAACTCCTTTTGCACAGTTAGTCTCAAAGGGGCTACAATATCCCTTCGCAAGCATAAAGTGGAATGATATGCATATGTCACTAACAGAATGCTGGCTGCTATAATATTATTAATTCTAATATCCTGCCTTTTCCCTGGTTAGGATTCAAGGCGGTTTCAAGAGTTAAAACAGACATTGGTCCAAAATACACTGCAGAAATAATCCAGTTTGAGATCATTTTAACTGCTCTTGGCACTAGGGAATCCTGGGAACTGTACTCTACAGTGCCACCAGAGCTCTCTTGACAGAGAAGCCTGGATGTTTCACCAAACTACAATTCTCAAAATCCCCCAGCATTGAGCCAGGGCAGTTAATGTGGTCTCAGACTGGATTATTTCTGCAATGTGTTTTGGGGCATAGTTAAAAATTAACAGCATACAAAAGTTAAGTATAATCGGCCCTCGGTATCCACAGATTCTTTCTCCATAGATTCAACCATCTACGGCTTGAAAATATTCCCAAAAATATACATTCCAAAAAGCAAACCTTGATTTTGCCATTTTATATATGGGACACCATTTTATTAGGCCATTGTATTTAATGGGACTTGAGCATCCACGGATTTTAGTATCCACACTGGGTCCTGGAACCAAACCTCAGCAGATACCAAGGCCCCACTGTAACGAAACCATCACCAAATTTGAAAGCAGTTAAAACAACAACGAAGAAATATGACAGGCATTCCCTTCTCTTTCTTGGGTTGTGAAGACCATAAGCCTCCTTTTGGACCATAGGTTAGAAGTGCTGGGATCTAATCTGAATTTTCAATGGGTTATCCATGGTGATGAACCTATTTGGGGAGGTACACACACTGACATGGAAACCAATTGCCTTCGGTCTTAGTCTGAGCTTGGGGAAATGTCACAGTTTGGATCACAACTCCCAAAATCCCCTGTGCTAACTGAGGGTGTAGCAATGCCACAGAAATAAAGCAGTTTGACACCGCTTTAACTGCTATGGCCCCATCCAACTGGATCCTGTAGGCGAGACACCAGAGCTCCCTGACTCACCAGGTTGAATATCTTACCAAACTACAAATCCCAAGATTCCACAGGATGGAGCCATGATAGTTAAAGAGGGGTCAAATTTGCTTTATTTCTGCAGTGTGGATAAATCTACCGCCAAACATTAAGACAACCTGGAACTCCACATGCACAACAGTCTTGCAAGGTTGGTTGCAATTTGAAAGTTTGGGGGAAGATAGTCTGTGAGATTATGGTTCCCAGATGATGGTGGTGTTGAATTCAGGCTTTTGTCTTTGGCCACTGGACTTTCGCTGGTGCCTCGGCCACCACTGCATCCGAAATGTGTCTGAAAGCAGTTCCATTTGGCTGCCAAGTCTCCCTTCCAGAAAACCCGGCCCCCCTTCATCTGCCATCACTTCATTTCAGGCATCTAGCTTGGCTTGATTCTCCGGACCCCCCTCCGGTAACTTATTCCACATGGAGAGGGGAAGAGTTTTGCCAGAGTTTCCCTTCCTCCCCATTCCCCAGCCCCATCCCTCCCTGTTCCCTCTTTCTGCATTTCTTTCCCCACCAGCAAGGAGGGTCTCTTCTTGTGTTCATGGCCTTTGTCCAAAGCAATTGGATGCATCCTCTTCACCTCTCCAAAAAGGTACCCGGCTCAGTGGCATGTTGAAAAAGTTGCCAGATTCCCTTCTTTTTCAATGCCTGGTATTATTTGACTCTGGAGACAAGGCTTCAATTCCCGCTCAACCAAGAATCCCACTGTCACACACTCTCAGCCTCTGGCTATGGCAAACCTCCTCTGAACAAACCTTGCCAAGAAAAACCCCATGACAGGTTTGCCTTAGGGTCACCATAAGAAGCTGGGATGCTCCAACTTAGCCTGGAAAATGCACATCGTCGCCCCTGAACATATGAACAGCCCAGTGCCAGTGCGGCAAAGCAAAGAAATGAAAGTGTGACAACTCCAATGGATGCAATCACAACATACGCAAACCAGACAGTCCAATAGGGGGCACGGGATGAAAGGGCATGTATGGGGGGCTTCCATGATTGTGCTTTGCCAATGTATCACTTGCACACCAATGCCCTGCAATGTGATGGCATCTGGGTGGATGTGGTACTTGGAGGTTGCAAGAATGGGCTGCCCCAGGTAAACCATGAAACAGACTGCAGTGACACCAACGTTTATACTTGAGCATCTACAGATTTTAGTATCCACGGTAGTCCTGGAACCAAACCCCAATGGATACCATGGGCCCAATGTAATAATAACAGTAATAATACCACACTGTATTCAATGGGACTTGAGCATCCACGGATTTTGGTATCCATAGCTGGTCCTGGAACCAAACCGCAGTGGATGCCAAAGGCATAATAATAATAATAATAATAATAATAATAATAATAATACCTCATTGTATGTAATGGGGCTTGAGCATCGATGCTCCGGCCATCTGGAGTTGCACAGCTGCATCAGGTACTGAATGGGAAGAGGCCGCCATTTGCAGCCTGGCTCTTGTTCCTGTAAGAGAAGGAAATTGAGTATATTGGGTGTTTTTAGGCAACCTGGTTAGGAAACCCAAGGTCCACCCATGAATCACAATGCCACAGGTCTCCCGCATCCAGCGCACCCTGCGCAAGAGAAACCCAATGAAGCAGGGACATCATGGGTCAGTTTCGGATTTCAGCTTCCATCTTTAACAGAAAACAGACCATGGCAGGGGGCTGGGAGAGAGGAAAGCAGCCTATCCTCAGGGAGGATTGAGTTGAAACCTGCCATTCAGCTCAGGTTAAGGGACCATAGACAACCAGGAACTGAATTTGGGAAGACTGAGCCTCTAGGTGCTATTACTCCATGAAAATGGACTCTGTCAGTTGCTTTACAAAATGGGGATAGACCGGAAAAGACTATTTCCAAATGCACTGCTGGGAACTATCTACAGCCATGCCTTTGAATCTATTGATTCTTTATCCACAGATTCCACTATCTATGGCTTGGAAATATTAAGAAATTTATTTCTAAATAGCAAACCTTGATTTCCCCATTTAATACAGTTGCTGTTGTGTGCCTTCAAGTTGTTTCCAACTTATGGAAACCCTAAAGCGACCCTATCATGCAATTTTCTTGGCAAGGTTTGTTCAGGGGAGGTTTGCCACTGCTTTCTCCTGAGGCTGAGAGAGTGTAACTTGCCCAAGACTTATGGTGACCCTAAAGCAACCCTATCCTGGGGTTTTCTTGGCAATATTTGTCCAGAGGAGGTTTGCCATTGCCTTCCCTTGAGGCTGAGAGAGTGTGACTTGGCCAAGACTCATGGTGACCCTAAAACAGCTCTGTTCTGGGGTTTCCTTGGCAATATTTGTCCAGAAGAGGTTTGCCATTGCTTTCCCCTCAGGCTGAGAGAGTGTGACTCGCTCAATGTTAGATTAATAGATTATTTTAATTTGAAGAGATTATTTTAATTGTCATATGTTTAATTGTCGTTTTAAAGGAGAGAGGGAAGATTGGGCTATCACAGTCATAGGGTATTGTTGGGGTTTTAAACTGTAAGCCGCTCCAGTTGTTTTTCTAACAGAGAAGCGGGATATAAATAATAATAATAATAATTATTATTATTATTATTATTATTATTATTATTATTATTACTATGTCCCCCAGTGGGTTTCATGGCCAAGCAAGACCCAATCCTGAGGTTCCCAGGGTAGAATACCCATTGTGTTCCCAAAATAAAGCACACAAGACACACCTTCCCCTTGCATTTTTAACAGACACATGATAAGCAAACGTTATTACAAGGGGGAATTTTTCCAGTGATTCAACTTCTCCTGTTGAATGGCCACCTGCCCTGCTTCAGCAGCAAGCCTTCCTTGCTGCTTTCCCCGCCCCTAGCAACCGTCCCTAGCAACGGTGCGTCGCTGGGGTGGGCGGAGCCGCCCTGAGTGTGTTGCCCGCCTCCTGGGCTCTCCCCTCGGCTTGGCCTTTTACGCGAGGCCGAGGCTTGTGCGGCCTAGTCTGGAAGAGGATGCTGAAAGTGAAGATCCTCTTCGTGGGCCCCAGCGAGGTGAGTGAGCTCCCCGAAGGGGAATCAAACCCTCAAATCTTCCTCACTGTCACATTTCATAGTTTATAGCGGTTTGATTCCACTTTGTCATGGCAACAAGGGGCTGAATGGAATGGGAAAGGTTTAACAAGGAGGGGGGGCATCTACACTGCAGAATTAAAGCAGTTTGGCACCACTTTGGCTGCCCTGGCTTCATCCATTATACAAATTCCCTGGGATCTGTAGTTTGGTGAAGCAGGCACCACTTCTTTAGAAGGCTAAAACTACAGAGCTTGGGATCCCATTGGGATGATGGGGCCGCAGCACTTAAAAGTGTTGTTGTTGTTGTTCGTGATAAATCCGTCTTCTGTGATCATTTCTTTCAGGCTGGAAAGTCTGTCTTGGCAAACTTCTTGTCAGAAAGCACAGAAGGAATCGGTAGTTATATCCCAACGCAAGGCGTGAGGTACGTCTGGAGGAAGCCATCCTGTTGTTGTGCCTTCAAGTCAATTCCTATTTATGGAGACCCTACGGCGGGGATTTCTTGGCGAGTCAGAGGAGGGTTGGCCATTGGCATCCTCCGAGGCTGAGAGAATGTGAACATGGTCAAAGTCACCCAGTAGGTTTGCATGGCCGAGCCGGGATTTGAACCCTGGTCTCCGGAGTCATAGTCCAATGTTCAAACTATTACACTGCCCAGCCATCCTGCCTGAGCCAAAATGTGGATGATAGTCTCATCGAACCCAGTGGGGGCTCTGGTTAATTCTTTGCCTTGAAACATGGAATGATTTTTAAAATGCCTGCCTCATAACTGAGGCTACGAACTCCGGCGCAGAGCAATCTAGTGCGCAGGTAACATGTGCAGCCATAAGATGTGTACGCCAGATGTTGACCGCAGCAAAAAAGGGGTAGGCAGTGGGAAACTGGAGCCATTCACATTGGGCTGAGTGGGTGGAACGTCCCTTTATCCCAAAAGACACTGGCTGTCTTTGTTCGTATACGTACATGCCTCTTTCAAACCATTTTAGGATACTTGAATATGAGAAGCCACAGATCAATGAGAACAGCAAAGGATCGGGGTGTCGGTTTGAGCTGTGGGATTGTGGAGGCGATCAAAAGTAAGTACCTCTTTTACCAGACTCGCCAACTCTCTTAGTATTGGCTCAGACTCGACACCAGGCCAAACTGCAATGAAAGGAGACGGACTATGGTTTGGTGTGATGTCTCAAAGCCAGACACTCATAGGCAGAGTGGTATTACAAACCTTGGTTTGTACCATGGTTTGCTTCGACGACTGCTTAGTCTATTGCTTTGCCTTCTGTTGCTACATCATGGAGGAAAGTATGCAATGGCAGGAGATTATCTCACAAAGCTTCCCTCCTGATGCCGTTGCAGCTTTTTAAACACCCGAAACAATAGCAATTCTTTTCACATTACCACCCAGTTGCGAACCAATAACAGGTTGGCTATGGATCTTACCATTCTGTTCACTGTTCAGGTATCTGAGATTAAGTACATAAGTATAGAATCATAGAATCGTAGAGTTGGAAGAGACCACAAGGGCCATCCAAGTAGTCTTGCCTTTATTGGGAACGGAGTCCCTGCAGTCAAACAGGTGTAAATCCCCTTCTGTCTGAATTGCCCCAGAATGATCTATCGCACATACTTCAATAATGGTTAAATGAGGGATTGGCAGCTATTCGCGGGAGTTTCTCATTCCTCAAAAGCAGCAACAGAAGCACACTACAGGATACCTAGCCACAATGTGGTGCGATAAGATCCGTCAATTAGGTTCAATCCTTTTCTGTTCCACTATTTAAGCACCATCTTATGATCTCTTTAAGAAAGGCCTAGGCCTAAAATAACTGGGGAGGGGAACTGTTGCAAAAATGCCCTTACAGGCCACTTAGGAAATGTTTTATTAACTGATTCTTTAAAATCCTTGGATGCCCTGGGGGCCACATTTTGCCTACAGTCTAACCTAGGCCTTTCCAACCATGGTGTTGTTGCCCTTCCAGGTTCGAGACTTGCTGGCCGGCTCTGATGAAGGATTCCCATGGGGTTGTCATCATCTTCAACCCAGGCCTGCCCAGCCACGTGAAGGAAATTGAGATGTGGCACTCCTGTTTCATCCAACAGCCGCAGTTGCTGGACAGCCAGTGTCTGCTCATTGCCCATCACAAGCCTGGCTCTTCAGGAGACACGGAGAATCTCAACTTGCGTAAGGCCACCAACCTCACTTCCTAGCTGTTACGTATTGCTGCTGTTGTTGTAGTAGGGTGCCGTCAAGTCATTTCTGACCTATGGCAACCCTATCATAGGACTTCCTTGGCAAGCTTTGTTCAGAGGTTTGCCATTGCTTTCTTCAGAGGGTAAGAGTATGGGACTTGCCCAAGGTCCATGGGCTGAGCTGGGAATTGAACCCTGGCTTCAAGAGTCGTAGTTGAACACTCAAACTGTGTGTAACATATTCACTTTGCCTATTTTAATGTTCACTTTTTGTATGGTTTTAACTGCATCACCTTTTTAAACTGCCTTTGGACCCAATTTTATGAGGAAGGCAGGATAGAAATCAATTATTACAACAATTGTATGTTTGGTGCGCTATCCAAAAGTACTTCAATTTCAACGAACTTCTTCTTCAACTTCAAAGCTTCCCCGCTGGACAAGCTGCAGCTGATACACTCCTCCCTCGAAGAAGACCCTGAGGATGTCCGGATGGAGTTTGTAAAGTACCTCAAGAACATTACCAACTTGGTGAATGAGAACCGAGACCGAGAGGAGATGTCCATCATCACTTAAAAGTAGGAGAAATGTTGTGGTAGGAAAAAAGGCACTTAGAAACCTACCAGGATGGAACAGGGAACCAAGGCTGATCTCTGTTTCTCCTCTGCAGTGAATTCATCATGCCCAGGCAACAGCGTGCAATTTTACTACAGGTTGAATATCCCTTATCTAGAAATCCAATTGTGCACATGGATGGCTGAGACAGCAACACCTTTGATAGTTCAGTGTACACAAACATTGTTTCATGCACAAAATTGTTTAAAATGTGTATAAAATTACCTTCGTGTTTGGTGTATAAGACGTACATGAAACATAAATGAACTTCAGGTTTGGACTTGGGTCTCCTCTCCAAGATCTCATTATCTATATGCAAATGTTCCAAATCCCAAAGCACTTCTGGTCCCATGCATTTCGGATAAGGGGTACTCAACTCAATATTTTGTTTGGAATGTAGGAATAATGGAACCACAATTCTCTGTTCCTCGCCATTAGCTGAGCTGGCTGAGGATGCTGGGAGTTGCATTTCAGCAACAACTTGAGGGCCACACAGTTCCTGTCCCTGGACTGAGGCCTAAATCCAATAGCTAGTCCCAGTTTAAGCATACCCATTCAATCAAAGATAAGTCAATTTTAAAGAAGCATCATTAATCCAATGGGTCTAGTCTACCTGGGATTAACAAGTCCCTTTTGGACTAAGGCCCCACATGGTTTTAGGTGATCATGCAACCCCCAGACAGTGAATGTAGACTGCCCTTCTAAAAATCCTTTTTTGCAATTTGTTTTCAGGTTTCTGTTTTGACCACTTCACTGGCGACGGAAGGGCTGCCCTCTCAGTTTGTCCTGGTGCTTCCCTATCGAATAAAACTGAAGCTGACGTCTGTTCCTTTTGGCTATTGGCAAGTGTAAATAAAATACAACTTTTTCCCCACCAGTTGGGCAAATGAAGTTTTTGTTTATGGAGTACAACTCTATGGTGAACTTAAACTAAAAGTTGTACTGAAAGACCTAGAGATTCCTAGAGAGGCCTTCGTAGCTCCTCCAGTGCAGTTCTATGGTCAGCGTCTGTTGGACATTGGCCACAGAGTTGTCCTGGAGGACCTAGAGATTCCTAGAGAGGATACTCTACTAGGCCTTTGTAGCTCCTCCAGCGCAGTTCTATGGTCAGCGTCTGTCGGACGTTGACCACAGAGTTGCGCTGGAGGACCTAGAGATTCCTAGAGAAGTGTCCTCTCAGGTAAAAACGTGGTGTTTCTGTTATTTGCGGTTTTTCCATATTCACGGGGGTCTTGTGCCCCTAACCCTGGTGAAGATGGAGGGACAAGTGTATTTAGCTTCATGGTGTATCCCATCGTCTTCAACAGAAGCAAGCCATGGGACATGAACATGAACTTCAGAGCCTTCGAATACAGGCAGCTTTCAAAGGTGTTCATGGGTTGATGTCTATTTCATCTTGCAGTCGATGCAAGGCCTTGACTGCCAGCCCTTTACCAATCTCCCTCCCTCTCTTTATACATACATATTGGTATGAAAAACCTCATCTGCTTTCCATCTCTTCAGAGCCATGTACCCACATGGAACCTCTTAGACAAGAGGAGAGAGATGACATAGTCTCCGTATGGCTCTTGAAAAGATTTTCGACTGCATAAAATGCCTGGGGTGGAGGGAGGGGGGGATTATTATTGCAAGAGAACTAGTGGTTCTGGGAGACAAACTAATTTTATTGGAATCAGACTGTTGCTGGGAAGATCCTTGGTACTCTCTCTCTCTCTCTCTGTATTTTTGAACTCATACTTTATGAGAATTTGGGGGCTCACCTCCATTTCCAAAGCAAAATAATAATAATGAGAAAGATGCTGTTTTGGCCGAGGGGAAACACTTGCACGCCATTGATGCTCCAGTGTGCGGTGCCTCCGATTTCATTGGGACCATGTGCGCCGAAGAGTCAAATGTTGTCGCTGGCCGTTTCTGGAGGATAGCCCCCAAACTGCAAAAGATGGGACGGATTTAGTTGATGTCTTGTTGAAAGATCGCAATGAACAACGGCTGGGAGAAGGGGAGTTGAGGGTACGCATTCGAAGTCAAGCATACAGCAACACAATTGTTTGTTGGGAAAAGGGGTTTTCATAGGTAATGACGATGTGGCGTAGTGGCTTGAGTTATGACTCTAGAGAAGAGGTTTCAAGTCCTCAGTTGGCCATGGAAACCCATTAAAGGTGGCCTTAGGAAAGTCACACTCTCTCAGCCTCAGAGGGAGGCAAAGGCAAAGCCCTTTGAACACAGAATCTTAGGCCCCATACAGACAGGCCAAAATAAAGCTGCTTTGGGTCACTTTGGAGGTATGCTGTTTGAATGATGCATGTGTCCTAAGAGTCTGGAAGCTGCACCAAATCTGTGCTCTAGCCTTTAGGACTGGAGCATGGCTTGGGCACAGCTTCCATACTCTTAGGACTCATGCATCGTTTAAACAGCATACCTGCAAAGTGACCCGAAGCAGCTTTATTTTGGCCTGTCTGTTTGGGGTCTATGTTACCCACATGGAACCTCTTAGACAAGAGGAGAGAGATGAGATAGTTATGAAGCTCCGAATAAAAGGATTTCATATACAATGTGCGGCATTGCTAAAAACTAGCTTCAAGTGCCACAACAGGAGCACCGATGGGCAGCAGAAGTGCCCAGTTCTCATGGCGATACTCTTGCTTGTGCCCATCTTTGCGATTCACTAACAAGGTTTTGTTACCTTTCGGCATCTCTGAAGATGCCAGTCACAAATGCTGGCGAAACGTCAGGAATGAACTCTTCTAGAACAAGGCCACATCGCCCAAAACCCCCAAAGATTTTGTTGCTTTTCTGCCAGCGAGACGATGGAGATGGAGATGGGGAATGGAAGATCTGCCCTCGAGAAAAGTCACAGTCCGTGTCGGAAAATGTGATGGGGAATAAACTGGGACAGAACATGCGTCAATTGGGTATTTCAAAAACAAATGATCAGAAGACAAGTGCCCAACCGCCCCATTTTCATGTCTGTATTTCTTTTCGGTGTTAAATGTTTGTATTTTACATTCCAGAGCTCCTTCACGCTTTATGCAATACCTTGAAGCGTCATTTCGGGACCGACGTCCGCTGGCTTTCGCGTCAAATGTTATTTGTCTATTACATTCACATCCTGGAAGCTTCTCTCGACTCAAGAGAGCGTCCAGGATTCCTGTCTAGCAAGGCTAAGAGGGGATATGATGAGAGCCCTGCTTAAATACTTGAAGGGGTGCCATATTGGAGAGGGAGCTTCTTTTCTGCTGCTCCAGAGAACAAGACCCAATGGAGCAATGGAGGCAAGGAACAGGAAAAGGGATTCCAGCTCAACATTCGGAGGAGCTTCCTGAGAGCAAGGGCTGTATATGCTGTAGCTCTCTCCCATTCATTGCTATGCCAGCCAGACACTGGAATAAAGCTCTTCCAGAAGACGGCCGCAGAGGCCAAAAGCCCACAAAAGCCCTATGGAAGCCAGCCATGAACGCCTTTGGAGAAGCATAAGCCACAATGCGCTGCTATGCCTCTGAAGTATGCTGCAACCTTCCCCAGCAAATGCTAAACAAACGTCTGTAATTCAGCGCAGAGGAATGGTTTGAGCGTTGAGTCTTGGGTTCGAATCCCGGCTCAGCCACGGAAACCCAATGGAGGACATAAGGCAAGTCACACTCTCTCAGCTGCCTCAGAGGGAGGCAAGGGCAGTCTTTAAGCCAGTCTTGCCAAGAAAGACCCGAGAGGGTCCCCATAAGAAACCGCTTGAAGAGACACAGAGGAAGCCTCAGACCTTGCGCACTGATGCTTCTTGGCTGCAGAAGTAAGGCAGGGAGTTGTGGTTGTTGTTGCTGTTGTCGTGTGCCCCTCAGCCCTAATAATAATAATAACTTTGATAATTATTATTAATTATCATCACGACAATAATAATAATGATGATGATGATGCTTTTAAAGGACCTGCCTCACATTCACTTCCATTGAGTGGCTTCTTCCACAACTGACTTCCACGCCTCTCTCTCTGAAGTAAAAACGTGACTCTCGACAGCGCATGCGCTCAGCACCCCTTCATTCGCTCATTCCTCAAATTAATCTGCAGCGCATGCGCAGAAGTCCCTCTCCCCTCCATCCAATTTCTGCAAGCGCCGAAAACCCGCTCTTTCTCCTTCCAATCTCCGGCGCATGCGTAGACGCCTCGCTCCCGCTCCCTCCTTCCTCCAATCTCTGACGCATGCGCAGAAACCCCGCTCTTTCTCCCTCCCTCCTCCAATCACCGACGCATGCGCACAGTCCCCGCTCAGTTCCCCTCATTTATTTCTGACGCATGTGCAGACTCCTCACTCCTTCTCCGTCCGATGTACCTCCTCTCCCTATCCCTCCGAGCCTCCCATCTCTAACGCATGCGCATAAACCCCGCTCCTTCTCCCTCCCCTCGCAAATCACCGACGCAAGCTTAGAAACCCCTCTTCCTCCCTCCTCCGTCCAATCTCCGACGCATGCGCACAACCCAGGTTCCTTCTCCCTCCCATCTCTAACGCGTGCGCAGAAACCCCGCTCCCTCTCCCTCCCATCTCTGACGCCTGCGCAGACACCCCGCTCCCTCTCCCTCCCATCTCTGACGCGTGCGCAGAAACCCCGCTCCCTCTCCCTCCTATCTCTGACGCCTGCGCAGAAACTCCGCTCCCTCTCCCTCCCATCTCTAGCGCATGCGCAGAAACTCCGCTCCATCTCCCTCCCATCTCTAGCGCATGCGCAGACACCCCGCTCCCTCTCCCTCCCATCTCTGACGCGTGCGCAGAAACCCCGCTCCCTCTCCCTCCTATCTCTGACGCCTGCGTAGAAACTCCGCTCCCTCTCCCTCCCATCTCTAGCGCATGCGCAGAAACTCCGCTCCCTCTCCCTCCCATCTCTGACGCATGCGCAGAACCCCTTCTCGCCAATCGCCGTCGCCTGTCAGGATGATGAGGCGGCGGCAGAAGCAGCGGCGGGGCTTCTCCTCCTCCTCCTCTTCCTCCATTTCGGGCGGTCGGCCTCGGCCTGACGTCGCCGCGGAGCCGGCCTCAGACTGACGGAGGAGGAGGGGGGCAGCTCGGTCGCCATGGCCCAGGCAGGGCCGGCCTCGGAGGCAGCGGCGGTGCAGACAACGACGGCGGAAGGTGAGCCTCAGGCGGCGGCGGCTCTGAGCGACGAAGGGAAGGGGACCCAGAAGGAGAGCCTCCACACACGCCCCCCTCCATAGGCATAGACACATAATAGACATCGCTTACATGGGGTACATGGATGAGGAGGAGGGGTACATATATATGTATGTGGGGGGGGGGTGTATGGATATATATATATATATGTCTAACGTCTAATTAACACATTGTAAGCCGCTCTGATAGCCTTGGATGAACAGCGGAGTATAAATAAATATGTACTATATATATATATATATATATATATATACTGTATATGAGGAGAGGTATGTATATCTGTGTGTGTGTATACATACACACACATATATATATAGCTCTCTCTATATATATATACGTGTGTGTGTGTATAAATATATATATATATACACACACATATATATTAAACTGTTCCTGATATATATATATATATATATATATATATATGAGAAGAGTTAAATATATACATATATGTGTGTGTGTGCATATATGTGTGTATATATATACAGTATATATATACACACACACACACATATATATATATAGCTCTATATATGTGTAGGAATATATATACATATATATTAAACTGTTCCTCATATATATATATATATATATATATGAGAAGAGTTAAATATATACATATATGTGTGTGTGTGCATATATGTGTGTATATATATACAGTATATATATATACACACACACACATATATATATATAGCTCTATATATGTGTAGGAATATATATACATATATATTAAACTGTTCCTCATATATATATATATATATATATATGAGAAGAGAGTTAAATGTATATACATATATATGCGTGTGTTTGTGTGTGTATAAATGTATCCACGCACGCACACACACACACACACACACACATATGTATTACCTCTCCCTCCTTTCCTCCCTCTCTCAGGCGAAGAGCCCCCTGAAGAGCTGCTCCTTGGCCCCTTCCTTCATAGAGACACTCTACTCAAAGATCACTATCCTCATCCCTTTATTTCCTACTCATCCTATCGCCCCCCCCCCCCACAAATATGATTATGCTTATTATCCCTCCCTTCCTTCCTCTCTCAGGCCAATGGCACCCCCTGAAGAGCTGCTCCTTTCCCCCTCCTTCAGAGAGACACGCCTCAAATATTATTATGCTCATCCCTTTATATATCCCTCATATATATATATCCCACTAAAACACTGCTGTGCTCATGTCAGTATTCTCCCCTCATCTTACCAGCCACCCATCCCTCCAGGAGCTTCTCCTTACCATCCCCACCCATTGACACCCCTTAAAATATCATTACCTTCGCCTTTTAACTCCTCTCTGACTGTTGCCACCCTCCTAAGAGCTTCTTCTTATCACCCCCCTCCTATATTTACCCCCTTAAAATATCACTATGCTCACCCCTTCATTTTCTCCTCAACTTAAGAGCTAACCACCATAAGGAGCTTCTCCTTCTCATTACCCCAACCCCCATATTTACATCCCCCCCCCTAAATATGATGCTCATCCCTTCATTCCTGTCTCAGCTTTTTTAGGATCTTCTTCGTTCTTCGACCAGAGACTTGAGTGTCTGCTTTTTGTCTTCCATGGCAATGTGTTCCTGAGTCTTGCCATGCCTTCGTTGGGCAATACCTTTGATAAGGCAAGCCAAAATGGATGGCACAAAGGCTGAGATAGCAGCAGCAGTTTATCGCTTGTGGCTGAAGGCTATTGCAAAGGGTATCAGATAATGGTAACAACACCAACACACCAACAGATACAAATTAAACATATATATACAGTATATATATATACACACACACACATATATATACACACACGCTATACATATATATGTATATGTGTGTGTGTATAGTAACACTCTTGCCACTGTATATATGCTTGCCCACTAAGGTCACCAAAATCATTACATAAACCTATTGCTAACATTAACCGATGTCGAAACCTCCTAAAACAGTGGCTTTCAGCGTTTGGTCCTCTCTATGATGTGGACTTCAGCAGAAGACTTCCCAACTAGAGGACCACTGTGTTGAAATATTCCTCTCTAGGCATTTGTAGGTCCTCCAACATGATCCTATGGTCAATTTCAGCCAGATGTTGACCATAGAGTTGCACTGGAGGACCTGGGGCTTCCTAGAGAGGTGCTCTCTCAGGTAAAAAGAATAGCATTCCTTTCCTTTGTGGTTTTTCCACATTCACCCCTAAACCCAGCGCATGTGGAGGGACCACTGTCCTTACTTAGCATCCCTTTCTCTTTGGCCCAGAGCTCCTCAGCCTTTTATCTTTCAGCGCTTCAGCTCCCAGAAGGCTCTCCTCCAGCCCCTGGCCAGTGAAGACAGTTTCTGGGAGGTGAAATCCAAAACCTATGGAGGGCCAAAGGTTGGGAAATGCCGCTTTATCCTATTAAATCCCATGTAAAGATGAGCCCACAGAGTACAAAATCCTTCTCCAAACATCCTCAGCATGGGTGAACTTGGCTCCTGCTTCCTTCAGCCGCCGGTTCTTTCAATTGCAGGTCTGAAGGCCTGTGCTTTTGTTCACTTTGGAAGTGTGGTTGATCTCTGGAAGTGTGGGAATGAATGGCGAGACCTTCTGGGAGATGCTTTCTTGGGGAGCAACGTTGGATATGCCTGCAGAGCTGGGCAGCAGAGTTAGACTTGAATGGCACTGTGTCCATGGGAGCAAAGAGGAAGAGAGTAGTAAATATGCCTGCGCCTTGAAATTCCATGGGATTGTAGACATACTCATTCTGTGCAATGAAATTATTTGACCCGGATGTGACCGTGGTTATCAAAATACACTGATATAATGGAATCTGCCTCAGGAAGGGTGGGTTTTGTGTGATGCTTTTGGCTTGTTGGTGAGTCCCAACTAGAGCAGAGCCATTAAATCGGTTGAGGCATGGCAACTGCATTTCATAGGCAGATTTAACTGATTCGGTGGCTCTTACTCAGGACTTAACAATAGGGTTTAGGCCTTAAGGATTGCATGTTACAGGCAGCCCTCCTTCTTCATAAACTTTTTATCCACGACTTGAAAACATTTTCTAAACATATGAATTCTAAGAGGCAAACCTTGAATATTGCCATTTTATATAAGGGACACCATTATACTATGCCACTGTATTGAATGGGATTTGGGCATCCATGGATTTTGATGTCCAGATAGAACCGGCAAATAAGACCAGACTACGCTGCGCATCAGAAGTCATTCCTACTATCCTGCCTAAAACTTGATGGAGGAGCTTAGCAAGTTTCCTTAAAACTGGGAGTAAGTTAAGCAGGCTCTTCAAAGGTGGAAATTGAAAAGGGCATTGGGTAAAACATGAAGAAAGGCTTTGATTTTACTTCAGCTGTAAAAAGCTCCATCAGTGCAGGGTCCAATCTGCAGGTTTTGGGGGAATAGTAAGGGAGGGAACGTGTGTGTCATAGCACTTCGAAACAATTCAGTTCAAAACCCTTTGGGGCTTTAAAAGCTCTGAAGCCTTGTCTCTTTTTTCCATCTGAGAATCAAGTAGCGATGCAGGGTTTAGGGTTAGGTCACTGGCGATGCCCAATGTGCCAGAAACGTATGCGTTCAGGAGATCCATAAGGCCTTTGCCAGGCCAGACAGCACTCCAGGAAGAGACCAGAGTCTTCTACTGGTATATGGCTTCCTTGTGCCTAAGAGAAGGCTTAAATGAATACTCTCAGAGCAGTCACAACACTTACTAGCCTACAACTAAATAAATGCCAGGCTCCAGGAGGGCTGGCAGAGAAGAGCTCTGTCTCTCTTGTAGCAACCCAGTGTATTCCTGGGCTGGCATGAAAGAGGGTTTCTTCCCTGCCATCCTGGTTGGTTTCTGCATGGAGTGCAGAGGAGGAATGAGTCCTCCATCCCTCCGCCAGCCTCCTTATGCGCCTATAGGCAAGCGCATGGTGTTCCTTGTTGCCTGTAGCTGCCAGGTGAATACTTAAATACAAGGCTCTGGAGAGGCGTTTTCTATGCTCCTGAAGTGAGAGAGCGAGGGGAAAGGGGTGAGGAAAAGAAAAGTATTCGGATGAATCCCTTCCCCTGTTTTCTAACAACAGCAGAACATGAAGGATCTTACCAGGGAGGACAACAACATATGTCAAGTTTATCTCTCCATTGAAAGTTGGTTAATGTGTGTTGTCCTAGATGTAAGTGCACCAAAGGATGTAGTAAAAGGTGCCTTCACAAGTCATTTCTCCCTTGGCCACTTGGTTTAGTGTTTAGTCATCTCATCCTCCTGAATAGCTTTGTATGTTCCCAGGCGATAGGGTTAGAAGATCTGTGTGGTTATTCAGACCCTTGCCTAAATTTGGGCTAGCTTGGTTCAAAACACACTGCAGAAGTAACCCGGTTTGAGACGGCTTTAACAGCCCTGGCTCGATGCTAGGGAATTCTGGGCACTGCAGTTGTGGGAGACATTTAGCTCTGGTGCCACAATAAATCCAAAGGTAATGGCAAAACCATTGCAGTAGCAAAAAACAATACTATCTCCCAGATTCAGTAAAACCAATAGCAACAAGCGGAGTAGACCAGTGGCGGCGAAGATAACGGATCGACTGAGATACTAGATAAGAGAGGCTCCGGCAGATGAGTCACTTCCAGTTTTTACTCTTTAAAATGGGGGACATGCCTCGCAATCGCCGGCTTCCGATGCAGGATGTCTGCGGTGAATGGCTGGAAATGTTGTGTAGCACGGTTAGGAGTAGGGGAGAAATGTATTGCTGTGGTTGGGGGCCTTGGTATGAAGTCACATAACAAGGCTTGAACTGAAATGGGGCATTTCTCCAAGTAAGCTTTGCTGTTAAAACCAGTCTGTTGCCGAAAGTTAATGTTCACTGTACAGCCACCCCTCCGCATTTGCGGCTTTGGCTTTTGCAGATATGATTAATATGTGCTCTCTAGGAATTTCTAGGTCTTCCAGTGCAACTCTGCTGGAAATTGACCATAGAGTTGCACTGGAAGACTTGGAGATTACTAGGCCTTTGTAGGTCCTCCAGTGCTATTCTGTGGTCAGCGTCAGGCAGATGTGACCATAGAGTTGTGTTGGAGGACCTAGAGATTCCTAGAGAAGTGTCCTCACGGGTTAAAATGTATTGGTTTTTTATTTGCAATTTTCCACTTTCTTGTGCCACTAAACCCAGCAAATGTGGCTTTCAACCCAACTGAATATGGCTTTTTGAATAAACATTAGTATTAAACCCTACTAAGGTTTGACTATGTTTAACAGGGAAGAAAGGAATGGAGTTGCAGCGTTCTTTTGGAGGGGTTGGACAAACAAATTTGGGGTTGAATGAGTAACTATCTTTTGGAACAGACTTTTGGCCTTTCGAAAACCGGTTTTGTTTTGCTTCAGACATATTCAAATATATGGAGTTTATATTCTGAACCTTTGTTGTTGTTGTGTGCCTTCAAGTATCTTCTGACTTATGGTGACCCTTAGATTATCCTATCGTGGGGTTTTCTGGGGCTGAGAGTGTGTGACTTGGCAAAGGTCTCCCACTGGGTTTCCAAGTTGTGATGGTACTGAAAAGCACAGAAGACTACCATATATGAGAAGGGCTTTTCAAAATGCATGGTAGTTTTGTTGATGCTTCTCTGCACTTCCATTTTACAGGGCTAGGACAGAGCAAGTTGGACGGAAGCTTGTCACTTATCAGGTCGAAATCCAGTGGATCAAATCGTAAAAACGTGCCACGATTCTGGGCTTTCTTTGTTTCCCATGCCATTTCTGAATTAAGAAAGACGTTTCTGATTATTTGCTGCCTTGTAATATAGATCCAGCGCAAACGCGATCCTTGTTTGGACGCTGCTGCTGCTGCTTTGTCAGGAAAGCCAGTATCCTCAACGTTTCCCTTCATTAAAACTTTAAATCCACAAGGCACGGCAGGCTTGGCTTTTTGCTTACTTATCATTAGCTTGTGTAATGACCCGGGACAATGCCATTCAGTTTGCCCTGGCGTTCCTGAACCAAAGCGTTCTTGTACTTCCAGAACTGGTTAGGAAGCAATCTGTGGTCCTCTTGGTCACTTCTTTCTTCTGTCGGACCCTGCTTCCAACTTGATTCCCACTTTCTTACAAGCGATAGGTAGAAAAGAGTGGACATGCATTGTAAGTTTTCCAGTCTCTGGGTCAGTTTTGATGCCAGAAATAGCTCAGCCTGGGCTAAAGAATTTCAGTTATTATATCTCCGAATCTGAAACCACACATGACTTGGAATCATGCGCCGTTTCGTCCTCGGCTTCTTGTAATGTGCGATGGTGATAAAGATAGTGGAGCGAATGCTTTAATGCTGACTCCTAGGAGAGCTAAGACTGCTGAATGCTTCACAACTGATTTTTTTCAAGTGGCGGTACTAGAACTTCTCTGCCTTTTAGACTGTTGGTGGGTTAATAAAATGCCGGCCATGAAAGCCTTTGACTTCACAGATCCTTAACCATTGATACAGCCACTGTCTCACTTCTCAGTTGCAGCTTCTCTTTGCAGTTGGAAGAGCCTTTGGCTTGAAGAGAGAATTCAAGTCTTCCAGTTGATCAGGATGACTGGGATCCCTTTTCTGCCAACCCAGATGTTCAAAATCATGAATCGGTTCCTCAAATTCCTCATTTTAGAGCCTGAGTCAGCCACTGTTTTTGCAGACATCGTCGTTTATAGTGTGAAGAAGAGCTGGCTAGATTTCCTCTGGCCCTTGGCTGTTTAGAGCTTGTTCCAAACTCAGTTGGAAGGGTGCCTTTAGACATTTGAGCAAGGCTTCGGATATGTTTCTTGCAACATCCAAATTCCAACATGTTTGTGAGAGGTAGGCAAACACATGTGTGTAAAGCCAGAGTCCAACACTTGCAAGCCTACTTGGGGGAAACAACTGTGCAAACATGGGGATGCCATCAATGGGATTTGGTTAGGAAAGGCAGATAGGAAACGCCTGGAGGACTAGAGCTTGGGAACCACTGTGTTAGGGATTACCATATCTTCCCAGTCTCCATCTCTTCATTGCGGCAACATGGTTCCAGTCTACCTTCCCTCCCTTTGTGCCAAATAATAATAATAGTTTAAAAATACCAACCTTGTAAGAGTCTGCTTGCCTTTCATTGAGGAGAGCTTTGGAGCATCCTTGTCTTGACCGAGGAGCACTTAGCTATGGCAAGGTAGTCATTTGCGTCCGCTTGGAAATGTGGCCCACCACAGATCAGTATTTTGGGGGAGCGTTTTATACAATATTTGCTTCCCACTTGCAAAGTTATATCCGCCTTCATTGAGATTTTCTGGCGTTGTAGGGATTTAAATTATTACTCTGCCTATGAAAAGGCCTTCCAACAAAATTCATTCGCCATTGGTTTCCAATAAAGTTCATTGAGGCAGGCAGTACATATTATGCCTTGGAGCATTTGCTCGTCTTCAGATAGGCAGCTGTTCTGGGGTTTTGTTTCGATTTTGCTTCTTCGAACTGTTCTAAAGCTATGCTAATGTTAGACCAAACTTGTTGCTTGTTTGCTTTGTACCTAATGTATTCAGGAAAAGCTTCTGCGCTATTAATATATAAATAGACTCTGGGCTCAAAAATAATCTTATTGATAATCAGCTTTGCCTTAGTTCTGGAGCGGTCGCTGTGTACTTCACAGCGCCAGAAACTTTGGCATGGATGTTGCTAAAATCTGGCCTAGGTGTGTGTGTGTCTATCTATTGCTTTGACATTACCTATCCAGAACACCTTTCCCCCAGGTTTTATAAACCTGAATGGCACCATAGCTGAAATGTATGTATTTTTCCTTATGACCAGGAAATTCACTAATAGAAGGAGACCAGCCAGGTGAACCTATTCTAATACTTTCCGTATCTTAAGCATGTCTGTAACAGGCAGACTCCTGAAAAACCTTATTTAAGACTAAGTATTAGAAGTGGTTGGGCAAGGAAGCTTGAACCAAATTGGATGGAGCATCTTCAGAGAGGATTTTAATTCTGTGGTTGACGGTTTTTCATTTGGGCTTCTCGACCGTCACCAGTTTTGGAGACATATCAAACAGTCTTCTTTGAAATACTGAGGTTGCACCATACTCTTTTACACCGACGGACAAAAACTTAAATTCTAGGTGTGTTTTTTTGTTTTATGTTGATTATATATGTCTTCCAGGCGTTAGAAACTGGAATGGTTTCAAAGAAGCCAGCGTTGTCAGGGAGGTGACAGGACGTCTTCCGGTTCTCTCTGTGTTGCGGCTTGCGGAGGCAATATTTTAGAAGCGAGGTACTTACCTTTCAAGCCGACTTAAGCTCTGCGGCTCAAGAGGCTTAAGGACTCCTTACACCTTTGGAGAGCCTTCCCTTGCCTCCGTCTCTGGTTTGTTTGGAATGACCGGGGCAAAAGATTAACCGGGGTTTGAAACATATGAAGGCTAGTAAAAAGTCACTGGGCAATGAGGGAGTCAATGGGTAACAGAGCAATATCTTTGTTTCTTTGCTTTCACTCCTTACCTGTTTTTGGATGCTGCTTGCTGACTGCTCAAGACCTTCCAACCCTCCAATTTTTAGTATTGAATTTGAATTTAGCATGATCATCATACAAGGTTTGCCACAAAACCATGCAGAAAGCCCCCTCCAGAGTATGAAAATATAGGAAAATACCGTCGCCTCACTTGCACACGCACCCCAGAACCTTGTACTAACCCCAAATGCCTCTAATCCCTCTCAAAATGGCTAAAGGAAGGATGGGAACAGCTGTGTTCTTCAGTAATCCCTCTCAAAATGTCCGCCGAAAGCGATGGAGCATCGCTTCCATTTTGAGAGGAACTGCAGAGGGGGAAAAAGAGGTATTTGTACTTGCACTATGTGTATGGGGTGCAGCCGATGGGGTTGAATTAGCCGCTGGCCACCATTCAGTTGCCCATTCCTGAGACAGAAGATGAGATGAAAAGAACATGACTTAATAGGGGAAACTGCAACTGTCCCTTAAATGTCCCAAATATATAGATGCACCTTGTGTGGCCAAAGCTAGCTGAGGGGCAAATCTGTCATCTGGACAATGCGCAATGGTTATGCTCTCCTCCAGAGAAAGTGAGAGGACATTATGGTAAGCCACACTGTTGTTTGAAGTGCTCACGGATCTCTTTTTTCCCTTCTCTCCGTTGGGTCGTCTTCAGCTCTCCTTCAGCGAGTGGCAGAGCTGGAAAAAGTCAATGCCGAATTTCTCCGCACGAAGCAGCACCTCGAGCAAGAATTCAATCAAAAGAGGGCAAAATTCAAAGAGCTGTATCTAGCGAAAGAAGGTAAGGCTTCACATTTCTGAATTGGCTGTAAAAACGTTTGTTCTTGATGTGGTCTATGGAGCGGCTGGGTGCAATCCGCTATTTTTAATCTAGTGAGGAAGAATTGCTAAGGTGGTTTTCTCACATTGTAAGCTTGACGCTCCAGTTATATGAATTTCCTGACTTGTGGGCTGCGACAAGGGCCACCCATTTTGACCAGGGAAACCCCCCATCTCCATGAGTCACTGCAGAAAATGCCTCAAAATGGAGTATGCAGGGTTTGTATTCACCACTTTTAGCCTTTTGATGTGTGTAGGCCACCTAACACCTGCAGATTAGGTTGACATATCTAGTTACACAGCCAGCTATATTTAGCCTGGCTGCTTTGTGCGTTAGTTTAGTAAACATCTCAGGAAGCAACAACTGGTTGGAAACAGCACCGTCATGCTGCTGTCACCTTGATGCTTGTGTTGATAGTCCCTATTTTGTGCATACGGAAACACTGTGGAGTGCTGAGGTATATCTGTACTGTTTTTGTCTTCATTGCAACCATCAAGGAGTTGGGAGCACAGAATGCCCTTCCTTGTGGCAGGAGGAAAGATGGCTTCAGAAAGATATGAGGCCAGACTTCTTCGGTTATTCTAATAAGGACATCAATCCAAAGATAGGATGGCTATGTTACTCTTACCAGTAGAAGATAGAAGATTAGCGAACACCAGGCCACAGAAATGTAAATTTTATTACCCTGCTATTATGTCAGAGAACTAGTGTGATATAGTGGTTTAAGTGTTGACCATCTTGCCAACTTTAAAAAACGATAGAGAACCATAGAAAATGAAAGCCGGTGTGTTGTAGTGGTTTGACCACTGGACTATGACCCTGGGAGACCAGGGTTCAAATCCCCACTCAGCCGTGGAAAACCCCTGGGTGACGTTGGCCAAGTCACACTCTCTCAGCCTCAGAGGATGGCAATGGCAAACCCCCTCTGAACAAATCTTGCCAAGGAAGCCCTGTGATAGGTTCACCTTAAGGTTGCCGTTTGCCGGAAATGACTTGAAGGTATACAGCAACAATATTGTACTTGTTGTGAGTATGTGTTATTGCAAAGGCATTCAAGGGAAGGCGTAGTGGTTTGAATGTTGGACTCAGATAATGGGAGACTTGAACCCAGTTGTGCCGGCCAAGCTGTCATTTAAGCTGTCATTGGGCCTGTACAGACCAGCCAAAATAAAGCTGCTTCAGGTCACTTTGGAGGTATGCTGTTTAAGTGATGCATGCGTCCAAAGAGTCCAGAAGCCATGCCAAAGCCATGGTCCAGTTCTAAGGAGTGGAGCGCAGGTTTGGTGAAGCTTCTGACCTCTTCAGATGTGTGTGTCATTTAAACATCATATCTCCAAAGTGACCCAAAGCAGCTTTAATTTGGCTTGTCTGTATGGGGCCACTGACAGCTAAACTGACACCAGTAATAGCACAGAATTCGGTTCCTTTGGTTCCAGTGAATTTCCTGTGTTAATGTGACCAGATATCCTGTGCCATTTGAATGGAACTCATCTCTTTTGTTCGACAATGTTTTTCCAGAGGATCTGAAGAGGCAAAATGCAGTACTGCAAGCAGCCCAGGACGATGTGGAGCAGCTGCGAACACAGCTCACGGAAGCCCAGGCTGAAATGGAGAACATCAGAGCCATTGCGACGGTGTCTGAAAATACAAAGCAAGAAGCCATTGATGAGGTGAAGAGGCAATGGCATGAAGAAGTTGCTTCACTGCAGGCTATAATGAAAGGTAGGACTGAGAGAAGTGGCTGAGCTTGCTGCTAAAACAGTATTATTGTTGTTATAGTTTATTTCTATAAATAAACTGTACATACAGATAATCAATAAAAATATAAAACCTGCCAATGGTGTACAATCTACAAAATACATATAAACAGTAGGTAGTAATATAAAATAGATTTAGTTAAAAAACAGGCAACAATTAAAACATCAACATCCACTATCTAATCAAATATCAGATAAATATTCACACAGTGCCTGGGAACGCATCCGTGAACAGGGTGGTCTTCAGCTCAGATTTAAAAGTCGACCTGTGTTCACGGGGGAAGAAGGTTCCAGGAGTGAGGCGCAGCAAGTGAGAAGGGACGGATCCGGGACGGGGCAGTGGAGATCCTAGGCTGGGACAGCAGACCTTGACTACTAGAACGGAGGGTACGAGTGGGAATGTAAGGGGAAAGAAGTTCAGATAAATAAAGAGGAGCCAACCCATGCAGGGCTTTAAAAGTTAACAACAGAAGCCTATACTGGATACGGAAGGGAAAGGGGAGCCAGTGAAGGGATGATAATAAAGGAGAAACATGGTCAAAGCGGCAAACGGATGTAATGATGCATGCCGCTGAATGCTCAATGAAAATGTTTCAAATCATTCTTGTAAAAAGGAAAGCATATTGAAGAAAGCTGGAAAGTTCACCTTGACATTTAAAGTCATTCTCCAGCGTCTTTTCTAACTTTAATTCTGTTGCCCCAGATTTCATTTTTTCAAAAATGCTTGCTCAAGTATTGAAGTCCCAAGCCGTTTATGGCTTTTAATATTGTCACCAGCAAATGTAGTTTCTTCAGGATTAATGTTAAATATGTTATCTGAATGAGGTCTAGTTGCTCTGCTTTTCACTTGCTGCTATTTCTGGGTGTTCCAATTATTTTCATTGCTATGTCAGGTCTCCCCGAAGTGTCTGGCAGCCTTTTAACAAAATCTTGTCCTCTAAAGAAGATGTTGGGGGGGATTTAAAGAAGCAGTGAACAACTTGTTATCGTTGTTGTTGTTAAACAGAAACTGTCCGTGACTATGAACACCAGTTTCATCACAGGCTGGAGCAAGAGCGAGCTCAATGGAACCAATACCGGGAGAACTTGGAACGGGAAATAGTGGAGCTGAGGAGGAGTCTTTCAGAAGGCCAGGAAGAAGAGAACCTGGAAAATGAAATGAAGAAGGTGGGTTAAAGACATAACTTTAAAATGTACATATCCTTGTCAGATGTGAAACCTATCGGTGTGATTATCCCTAGTGATTGCAAGTTGTGTTACTTATTTAAATTAGACGTGCATGCTGCATTCATCATAAATGCACAGTGTATTTTGTGTTTGACTCATTAGTTTCCAAGTGGAAGACGACTTATGGTTCATGATAGTTCTCTTTCTTTTCCTTTCCTTTCCTATGCTGCAGCATTTAGGTTTGTAACCTGGATTCCTTTAAATGGCCCTTTTCTTCCCATTCCCCACCAGCCCGATTTTTTAAAACTAGTCTAAGTCGCCAAGTGTGGTTTTCTGTTAACGTTCAAGCAGTAGGCTAAGAATTTTAATTCTGACCAGCTTAATTTTGACTTCAGGCCCAAGAAGATGCAGACAAGCTCCGCTCTGTTGTGATGCCCATGGAGAAGGAAATTGCAACTTTAAAAGAGAAACTGACAGAGGCTGAAGACAGGATAAAGGAGCTGGAGGCTTCAAAGGTGGGTGAAGGCAGAGCATGGACCATTTTGTTAGCAGAGGATGGGCATTGTAATTGTATGCAAGAAATATAGAGTTTTTCTTCTATCATCCCCAAAGCAGCTAAGGAGGGTTTGAGAATTTTCTAGTTCCTTTATTTTTCAAGAAAACAACATTTGGGTCTGAATCATAGAATCATAGAGTTGGAAGAGACCACTAGGGCCATCCAGTCCAACCCCCTGCCATGCAGGAAATCACAATCAAAGTATCCCTGACAGATGGCTATCCAGCCTCTGCTTGAAGACCTCCAAGGAAGGAGACTCCACTACACTCCGGGGGAGTTTGTTCCACTGTCGAACAGCCCTTACTCTCAGGAAGTTCCTCCTAATGTTGAGGTGGAATCTCTTTTCCTGCAGCTTGCATCCATTGCTCTGGGTCCTAGTCTCTGGAGCAGCAGAAAACAAGCTTGCTCCCTCTTCAATATGACATCCCTTTTTACCTTGTCTGTGACAGCTGACTATGTGCTAACTCTTAGAGCAAATAAGATAATATTTTCACTTTATAGTAGTGCTTTTAAAAAACATAGTGCAGGGAGGGTCTACAAGATCTCCTGATGCCGAAATTAGCGCTAATGCATTGATTTAGTGAGCCATACCTTTTTTCTTTTTCATGCATTCTGTCCCAGCATCTAGCTCATCACTTACTTAATTTATCTTTGGTTTTGACTGTCTCAGATGTGAAAGATGGGCTGCTTGATATGCTAGTTCTCAGTGTATACCATTCAGTAGCCACAGTTTTCTGCATAGTATACAAATAGATTAAAATAATAAAATAGAAAATGCAGTTATACAAAAAGATAGGGCAATACAGGCTAAAATGGAAGAAGAATCGGTAAGTGGTGATAGAACAGGGCAAAGATCTGAAAGCACCAGAGCATCTGGGAACATTTTCAGAAGGTCTTTGCCTGCATGGGTTTCAGGTGAGGGTACCTCACAGGTGAGATGCCATCTGGAGGAACCCTCTCTTTGCAATTTCTGCCTCTCAAATAGTACTTTGAGAGGGGTTTGCCTTAGTGCACGAAGCAAATACCAGAACACAGTAGTGAACATGGAACCCCAGTAAGGACATGTACTGGAGTTCCTTAAAAAACCTGCTTAAATTTGTTAGCAAGACCACAGCATCTGCGCAGCACAGCAATTGAAAGCAAAGGCATGCATTAACCGTAGGCTTTCTTGGTACTCTTTTTCAGATGAAAGAACTGAATCATTACTTAGAAGCCGAGAAATCCTGTCGAACAGATCTAGAAATGTATGTGGCTGTTCTGAACACGCAGAAGTCAGTTCTGCAAGAAGATGCGGAGAAATTAAGGAAGGAACTTCACGAAGGTATGGATTTCCCCTGTGTGATTAAAAACTATGCAGGCGGCATCATTACTCAGGGCCTCTAGATGGAGGGTGGACAGCTGCACACTTTAGGAAGGCTGTATGTTTGCACTGAGTTTCCGCCAGGCAGTTTTTACCGCCTTTGTGGGTTCCCTTCTGGATGACTCCTTCCTCCAAAAGTGGACATTTTGCACTAAAACAAGGAACTCTATAGTCCTCATGCTTCTAAAACATAACCAGAAACATCTATAAGTGGATGTCTCATCATTTAAAGAAAGGGGGAGAAAGATGAAGAAGGATGATCAACATTTTAGGGCTGGTGGATTTTTGTAGCAGAAAACTGTCCCCTGGGTCCATTAAGATGCCCAGCCCTAGTCTTGTATTCTATGTGATAGCATCATACATTCCAGGAAGCTGGTCTTTGCCTGATCTCAGACTTCACAATTATGGTTCCTATTTTTTAATTAGGATTTAAAAATACATTTTGGAGTTCCTAGCTCCCCTCAGTTTGGCATTTCTTTTCTTGCAAAGTAGGCAGTGAACGTTAACACAAATATGTCATAACCGAGAAACAAAAGAAAGCTAATTAATTAAAGTAGGTGAACATTCACAAAGGAACCACAAAGAACAATAGTTTTTAGCTTCTGAGTATTGAGGACAGACTAAACCTATCCAGAACATTGGGTATTTCTAATAATTACCTGAATATAATTTCCAGAATTATAGATTTTGGAAGGACCACAAGGGCTATCTTGCAGGAATCCACAGATAAAACATCTCTGAAATGTGGTTACCCATCCTCTGTTTAAAGATTTCCAAAGAAGAAGAGTCCACCACTCTCTAAGGCAGTCTGTTCCATACTTGAACAGCTCATATTATCAGCAGGTTTCCCCCAATGTTTAGGTGGAATCTAAGCATTTTGCTCCTATTCTATTGTCATTCCTCATTTACAAATGTTTTCTGATCAGATCAAAAATCAAAGGAAGATAGGGAAAAACAGTGGATGCTTATAGATGAAATTGAACCAGTGAGATTTGCCTGTATGTCGACCTGAAAGCCAGCATGGTGTAGTGGTTTGAATGTTGGACTAGGAGTTCAGAAACCAGGGTTTGAATCTCATCTCAGCCATGGAAACCCACTGGGAGGCCTTGGTCCAGTCATACTCTCTCAGCCTCAGAGTATGGCAAAGACAAAGCCCCTCTGAATAAATCTTGCCAAGAAAACTCTGTGACCTTAGTGTGGCCATAAGTTGGAAACGTTCTGAAGGCACGAAACACATATATGCTGACTTCACTATTCAGCAATTGATTCAACAGCCTTACTCATGTTGGGCTCCATTTCAGACCACTCATAAAATGTCCATGTTTGAGGCAGTATAAGTGTATATAGAATTGGGCTCTGATGTACGGCGAGCCATATGGGCAATAGTACATAAATGTAACCACCATTAACTGGGTGAGAATAACAGTTTAACAAATCCACTTGGTTGCCTGTGTCCATTTCCACGCAGTCTGCCATCTACTAGACCAGGAGCGGCAACAGCACAACCAGCTGAAACACACCTGGCAAAAGGCCAACGACCAGTTCTTGGAGTCTCAGCGTTTGCTCATGAGGGACATGCAGTGGATGGAGATGGTCTTGACCTCAGAGCAGCTGCGGCAAGTTGAAGAACTAAAGAAAAAAGACCAGGTTAGTTGCTGTCCCTTTATGGTTGTGGAACCAAGTTTGAGTGCTGACTTTGGTCTTGTGAGCAATGTACAGTGCGCCTGTGGTATACGCGGCTTTGAGCATACGCACTCAAGCCGAGAGGGAGCGCACGGGGCGGCATGTCCCATTTAGATGAATAGGGTGCATGCCCGCCACCGCACACAAGCGCCAATCAAGTGAATGGGGCTCAAGCATAGGCAGAATTCGCCATCCGCGGGGAGGGGGTGTGTCCAGAACAACCATTGTATGAACATGCCTGAGTCTAACTCAAAAAATACATTTTGGAAGGACATCCCCTTCTAGTTTGTAGAAACACTGGAGGCCATGGGTATACCTCTGTTCAAGAATCCTCTGTTGGGTGGAAGGTTGTTTTCCCACAAGCAGCCCTTTCAAAACCTCTATCTTTTGCATGGAGTGTTCTGCTGTAATAACAGATGAGACCAAATGCAAATGAGAGGGGAAAAAGCTTTCATTTACTACTTGTTTTAGGAAGATGAAGAACAACGACGATTACATAAAAGGAAGGAAGACAAACAGAAAAGTGCTGATGAGGAATCTAAAATGACTTGCTCCATAGCCCACGATGAATCCCTTCCACAATTCCCAGCCGAAGAGGTAAAGCCAGTAGTTTGAAATGCATTTCCTTCTTGTAGGGAATTCATGTTGTGGATCAGTGAAGTATTTGTTTTCTCCTGAGATCATCGTTCGAGGTTAGAGTTACTAGGTTTAGTTAGATGACACGGTATACAAAATTGAGAGCCAACAATCATTCTGGCATGGATCTTTTTTTTAGGACTACATATGAGGGTTTTGTATGTAGAGAGATCTTGTAGCACCTTTTGAGACTAACTGAAATCTAACTATAGAAATAGACAAAGACAAAGGGATGAGGAGGAAGTAGAACAAAACAAAACACCAGGACTAGTTCTTAGTTATCGTTCTAATGGGCAGCATCCAACCATTGCTATGTAAAAGACATGGTGTTTGAGTGTTAGACTGGGACTTTGGGAAAATCCTTGCTCAGCCTTGGAGACCAACTGGGTAATTTTGGGCAGGTCTCACTCTCTCAGCCTCAGGGGAAGGCCATGGTGGCAAACCACCTCTGAATAAATCTTTGTCTTGGGTTCACCATAAATGAGAAACAACTTGAAGGCACACAGTATCAGCAGCGTAATATTTGCTAGCCTTTAATGAACGAATAGGTCTGCTAAATGTGAAGCTCCATTGTCAGAGAAGCTTAAGTAGGGTTTAAAAAGAGCAGGGAAGTATTTGCAGGGCCTTGCGTCAGGTTCTGGCAAGAGATTTGGCCCTCTTAGAAATAGGCTAAGAATTTATAGTTGACTCAACAAACAGTTCCAAGTCAGCCTAAAATGGGAGACAGCTGTTTTAGTTCATCCACAGTAAATTCCCATTGATACTGTTTATTTTGTGTGTTTCCTTTGAAATATTCTCTCTCTTCCCCCATCCTCATGTTAGCAGCAAAGCAGGAGACATCAGTTAATGCAGAAGCTTTCTAAAACTTTAATGTTAAAACCTCATTTTAAAAGCTAGCTATATGCACATTACGGATGAAACTTAGACTATAAAGATAATTAAATGTAACCTAAGGCTGCAAGTTATTACAAAGAAACAAAGGAAAGCTGATGTCCTAACAGACTTTTTGGATGTTGACCACTTTCCAGCTGATTTAACTTATCATGACACCAGCCTTCAGCGGATGCTTATTCGTCCCCTGTCATGTCCCTCCAAAATAGCGTCTTATTCTGGCCCTGTTCCACAAATCCGTTGCACAGAGATCTTCTGTTTCGTTACATTTCTGAATTAATTAACCTTTTGGGCCTTGTTTTACATTGTTACATTTATTGTGAAGCCAAATGCTTGGAGCGGCTGGGATTGCTTACATTTTTTTCCTGGCGGTTGGATGCTATAGACTTCCGAGTCTTAATTGAAATTCCCCTTTTCACAAATGAGTTGTGGAATTGAACCTATTTTCCCTCTGCTCTGGGGGCTGAGGTGTGTAGCAGTAGTTCTCAGAGTGGTGTGAGCAGTTGTTACGTGAAACACAGCTCGGTTTCCATGAGTTCCCTGTCCAGTTTTTAGCCTTCATGGTTGGACCAGAAGATGGAACAGTACCCTGCTTCCAGTTTGTCCCAGTGAATCCATAGCCATTTGTTGGGGACAGCACAGTCTATTAATGTCGATGAGTGAGTGGTAGATTAGTGTCAAGACGTTTTTCATTATCTAGCGCCTTTCCCCTAAAGATCTTCAAACACATACTTGGTTTGTGTAGACTTCTTTTTTCTCTTTCACATCCGCTTTGCTGTAGACACGTAATGGCAGCCAGCAATATAAGCATGTTTTGTCTCTTTCATACACTTATTGATGTTGAAAGAGTACTTTTTCCATCCCCGTCTCCGTCCCTAACCCTTCAGAAGTTTTATTGATTTAGGGTGGAAAGGAGGTGGGACCATTTCCTCCAACTGACCAGATTTGACAAGGATAGTCCTTCTTAATCCTGTTGTCCTACTGTTTCAGCTGCTTATAAAGTGTCCCAGTTTATCTGTCCTCCCACTTTCCCTCTTTGTCCTCAGCTTCGTTCAGTTGCTGCAAACTGAGCTCAAACTGTGAAAGTACACTTGTCCCTCATATTCGCTAGGGTTAGGGGCATAAGACCCCCATGAATATGGAAAACCCGCAAATAACTAAAACACCATGCTTTTACCTGAGAGGACACCTCTCTAGGAATCTCTAGGTCCTCCAGTGCAACTCTGTGGCCAACGTCCGACAGACACTGACCATGGAACTACGCCGGAGGAGCTACAAAGGCCTAGTAGAGTATCTCTCTAGGAATCTCTATGTCTTTCAGTGCAACTTTTAGTTAAAGTTGACCACAGAGTTGCACTAGAGGACCTAGATATTCCTAGAGAGAACATATTAATCAAATCCATGAATGATCAAATCCGCAAATGTCTTTAAAAACCTAGCTAAGTTGAGCACTTACAAATCTAAATGGTCAACATCAACAATTATTTTTGTGACTTCTTAACTAACCAATGAACTAGTTAATCTCCACAAATGCTTTCAGCGATGCTGCCGGTCGGACAGGATCAATAGTTGCACTTTTGCATAAGGCAGCTTCTGATCATAAAGCACAAACATTCCCCCTGAGCTGTGTTTTCTCTTTAAATTCTAGGTACATATAAACAGCACCCATGGTTCGGTCCATTCCCTCGATACAGACGCGCTGCTGTCTTCAGGAGAATCTCTCAAGTCAGACAATGACCTGTTTAAAGAAGGGCTGCGTAGAGCGCAGTCAACGGACAGCTTGGGCACGTCGGGGTCCTTGCAGACCAAAACTCTGGGCTTCAACAACAAAGCCAAATCGGCTGGGAATCTCGACGAGTCCGATTTTGGACCGCTGGTGGGGGCGGACTCTATGTTGGAGAACTTTGACACAGCCTCTCTCGGGTCTTTGCAAATGCCCGGTGGATTTATGCTCACCAAAGACCAGGAAAAGGCCATCACGGCCATGACACCGGAGCAGGAAGAGACAGCCTCCCTTCTCTCCAGCATCACGCAGAGCGTAGAAAACGCTTACATGTCTCCTAGCGGTTACCGCTTAGTTAGTGAAATTGAGTGGAATCTCCTCCAGAAAGAGGTAAGCTTGGTATCTATGACCTTCCTCCCATCTGATGAGAGTGGGTTTTGTAGCAAAGGAGAGTTTGTTCACTGCACACGCAAAGCTGCTTTTCCTTACCCAGAGTTTTTAAAACTGGGTCCACAATAGCTTCATTCGCTGTCAGGGTGAAATCCATGTGTCACTTTGGCATTCTCTCATTGAGTTCTGCAGCTTCTCAAGCAGCTAATGACTTTATGGGAGCCAGTGTTGTGTAAGTGGCTTAACTGAGAGACTAAGACTCTGGGAGACCAGGGTTCAGTATGCCAGATGATCATGAAAACCCATTGGGTGACCTTGGTCAAGTCACATTCTCTCAGCCTTAGATGAAAGCAGAGGCAAACTTCCTCTGAAGAAACCTTGTCAAGAAAAACCCAGGATAGAGAGTCAGCATAAGGTTTAAGTCTCTAACCAGGGTTCTTGGAGACTGGAGTTTGAATCTCCACTGTGCCATGGAAACCCATGGTCAAGGCACATTCAGCCTTAGAGGAAAGCAAAAGCATACATCTTGCCAGGAAACCCCTATGATAGGGTTGCTTTAGGGTTGCCCCAAGTCAAAAACGATTTGAAATTGCAAAACAATACTGAATGACCTTTATGTCCTGCAGGTGCAGAATGCTGGGAACAAGCTGGGGCGGCGTTGCGACATGTGCTCTAACTATGAGAAGCAACTTCAGGGGATCCAGATCCAGGAGGCTGAGATGAGGGATCAGGTGAGGGCAGGTTTCTCAGAATGGTTGCTGGTGCAGTTACTCACCCTTGAACTGACTGAACAGTTGAGTTGCTTGCAGAGGGAAAAGGAATCTTGTGGTAAAGTAAATTTGAAAAAGAAAACACAATCCCCACAACAGCTCCATTGTTGGTTCTGACCTTCTGGCAAGATCCTGGCTGTGTTTTGGAAACACTAGGGACTCTGATGGTGAAGTGCTCTGTTGTCTGGGCTCCTTCCCTTAGGACTGTTGCCTAAACCTCCTCTTCTTTATAAACAACAAAAGAGGCACAGAGTTCTTCCTTTAAGCTGCTCGTCTACTAACTCCAGCGTTCAACCTAAGATTCAGCAAATAAGAGCTGCTGAGTTGCATGATCCTGGGCAGTCTTAATGCCAGAAAGGAGGTGTTGCACCACTAACTCAGGACTGGACTGGACTGAGGCATTTGGCTATTGGAGGCAAAGAACAAGATATATCCCCATCCTATTCTTAGAGTTAGTGGTGCAATACTATCCTATAGTTGAAGGCATCAGATAATTCAAGAAGTCTCAGGTCAGGGCACATGGCATGCATCTTTCTCCTTTGGTGGCATGCGCTGGTGTTATCCGACAGTATGCCAGGTAATGTCATATTAAGGACATTGATGGAGGAGGCATTCCCAATCTCCTTGTAACACACCCAACAGAACCCAGCTTCCATGTACTGGAGTGTTTCCCCACATCTGTTTAATAGCCACAAGGAGAATGGCAGGTACCTGGGCATCATTTGGCCACAGTCCTGCAGCCAGGAGAATAAAACAGACATTGGCTTCCCTTCTACAAAATGGCTGTGGGAGCATGCTCAGAATTTTGGAAGCTGCCTTCCAAGTGGTACTTGCTGGCAGAACATCACACTCTTCAAATCTGATGTAGGATCACACCAGTGGCTGCAGTCCTTCACAGCTGAGTTTCATGTAGTGGTTCCGTATGTGGAACTGTGCTACAGTGAGCCTGTGTGGGACCCAGACTTCATGCCCATAGGGTAACACCTACAACTAAGAAGATGGCAGTCTTCTGCCATAGTGATAGAGCATGTCGGAGTGTATTGGTGGGTAGAGCCAGTGCTGCAGTTCTGTCTTTGCTCAGTTTGAAAACCTGGCTTAAAATTGTCTTGCAGGAAGGGGATGTATTATTAAACATCTTGCAAGTGGTAGTCTCTTCCTCCCCTTCTGTGCATATGAGCCATCACTACTGTAAATAAATAAATACATAAATAAATAAGTCTGCTCTTTTGTACATTGCAGGTGAGAGCAGGAGAATCATATCCCCTGTTACAAAACTGGCCACTCAAGATAGTTGTCATCAAACCTGCGATCTTTGCATTTTTCACAAAACCATGGATGACCCAGACAGCACACAACTGAATCCTGACTCAGTCTGTGCCTCCAGCCAATGTTCTTGAATTACTTGCATTCCCACTTTCTGTTTTTGAGGCCTAGGGTTTGTTTACAAGATCAGGTGTACCCCCAGGCTGAGTTTTTCACAGTTGGTTAAACTCAGGATTGGACTCTTGAAAAATTGGCCCTCCCATGATCTGTGCTGTGCTTGCGCCACTGTGCTCACTTTCTCGTGTAATTCACAGGTGAAATGTGGCTGCAGGGGATTCTGCTCTCCACTCGCCTTTGCACACCAGTGATAACAACTCTGCTATTGTTTACACGAGAGGTGGGTCAAGAGCCCCGGCCTTTGGGTAGGAGCTCCTTTCCTCTCTTTCAACTCTCTTCAGCCTCCAATTCACCTTTTCAAAAAGTTTTTTTAAAGTCGGAGGTCGAAGAGAGTTTTGGGGTTGTTATCTCTTGGTAACTGGTCATGTAGACAAGCCCTTGGCAAGCAGATATCTTTTCTAAAAAAGTTTAACCATTCAGTTTGCTTCCACTTTGTACATAGTTATACCTTCAGCTGGCATTTTTGACATAGTCAGTTTTAAACTCCATAAACTGGTGTTGGAGAAGAAAAAGCACATTCTACATTGTAAAGTCAAAGGCTTTCATGGCCAGGAGCCATAGTTTTTTGTGGGTTTTCTGGGCTATGTGGCCATGTTCTAAAAGAGTTTATTCCTGACGTTTCGCCAGCATCTGTGGCTGGCATCTTCAGAGAATGCATCTCTTCAGAGATGCTGGCAAAGCATCAGGAATAAACTCTTCTAGAACATGCCCACATGGCCCGAAAAACCCACAAAAATCTACACTCTACTTTATTCCCATTAAAGATGCACAAAGCAGTGACATAATTCTGTGACATTAAAGGGGGGAAATGCAAGCAATTCTCTCCCCTGCCCTACTTTCTAGGGAAAGAATTCACAATTCACTACTGTTCCTTTCTTCTTGTCTCCCAAGAACTGGAGGCCATGGCTTTACAGAAGGTCAGAGACAGCACCCATGAGCACGGTCACGAGGTGGTGGTGGCCTGCTGTTATTTTCAGCCTTTTCATAGCTTTTGTCCTCTTTCCAGAAGAAGGGAGGTTTATGCTGTTCTCTGTCCCTGACTGCATAGGTGAAGAAACTTCAGGCAATGTTGAGGCAGGCCAATGACCAGCTCGAGAAAACAATGCGGGAGAAGCAGGAGCTGGAAGAGTACATGAAACAAACCACAGAAGACTCTGAAAACCAGGTATGGGAAGGAATAAAATATGAGTGAGATTCAAGGGTCCTCAGCTTTAAGATTTGGCTAGAGCAGAAGTTGGGCATGTAGTTTGGCTCCAATGGCCACTCTTGGGACCCCCAGGATCACCACTGAGCTATACCACTGTGGTCACCATGTTGAACAAGCAGAAGTAGCTGTTCCGAGTCACTGAAGAGGGTGCATCAAGGTGCAGAAGTGCATTTTAAGTGTTTTGGGGAAGGGTATAGCACTCAAAGATACAGTCATGTTAGTCTTTAAAATCAGTATGCAAAGGTATCTTGTAGCATCTTTGACACTGACTGAAAGAAAGAAGTTGGCAGCATGAGCTTTCATAGACTTCAGTCTGCTCCTCAGATACATTTGGTGGAGTGGAAAGCCAGGGCCAGACCTATGTGTGTAATTCATGTGTGAGAATGTCAATTCAAATTCAAAATCCATTGTGTATGGAAAAGAAATGGCAGATGGGGATGTCAGCCAAACATTTTGGGAAAAGGTGTGGACGGATGTAGGAGGCTTCTCCCTCCCCACCGACAGACCCCTTGAATCCTTACTCCTGCTCTAAAGGTATTCCTTCTAGGGAGGTCTTTCCAGCACTGTCTCTTTATACCCTCTTGTACGTTGTAGATTATTTCAGGGCATGTTCTTTCAACAGGGGTGGGAGTCACGTATGCCCTTACAGATGTTGTTGGACTGCAACTTCCAGTAGCCCTAGCCAGCACAACCAAATGTGAAGAACACTGGGAGTTGCAATTGAACAGCATCCTGAGAACCACACAATGTCCATCCTTGTTCTAAATCTTGAAGCATCTTACCCACTGTGTTCTCCTCCATTTTGACAGATCTCATCACTTACCATTAGAGTTCAAGAATCCGAAAGCTTACTTGGTGAACTGCAGCAGGCTTTTTCTCAGGCAAAGAGAGATGTCCAGGACCAAATGGTAAAGAAATGTAGACTTTTGACAGTTTCAATTTTAAAATACAAATTCTCACAGTCTCCTCGCCAATGATTTCCCCAAAGGATATTTCATATAGTATCATGATAGGTTTCTGTCCTGTGGCCTGAGGCGCATAAAGGAATCCAGCAATATGGCCAGAGTTTGGGGCCAGCAGTGACCTGTCCTCCGCACTGTGTTGCTTGTCTGAGGAAAGGAAAAGAAGGATGCTCTTTCCCATAACCGTTTGACTAGGAGAATGGTTGGGAGTCCAAGGCTTCCGTTGGATGGGTTTCCCATATCCCCCCAAGCACCTGCCTGGATTTGCTTGATAGTTGCAGTGGCCTAACAGATACAGAGTGGCGACTAAAATGGTGAAGGGTCTGGAAACCATGCCCTATGAGGAAAGACTCAGGGGCTGGGGATGTTTAGCCTGGAGAAGAGAAGGTTAAGAGGTGATATGATAGCCCTGTTTAAATACTTGAAGTGATGTCATATTGAGGAAGGAGCAAGCTTCTTTTCTGCTGCTCCAGAGACTAGGACCCGGAGCAATGGATGCAAGCCACAGGAAAACAGATTCCAGCTTAACATTAGGAGGAACTTCCTGACAGTAAGGGCTGTTCGACAGTGGAACACACTCCTTCTTCAGAGTGTAGTGGAGTCTCCTTCCCTGGAGGTCTTTAAACAGAGGCTGGATGGCCATCTGTCGGGGGTGCTTTGATTGTGAGTTCCTGCATGGCAGAATGAGGTTGGACTGGCTGGCCCTTACGGTCTCTTCCAACTCTATAATTCTATATTTCTGATGATCTTAGGAACCGAGACACCGCTCCTCTATGGTTGGGGGTCACCACAATATGAGGAACTGTATTGTAGTGGCATTAGGAAGGTTGAGAGCCACTGCTCTAGGGGAACCCATATTCTGGCCGCTTCTTATTATTTAGATCTCCAGTGAAATGCACTTTGTAGCTGCTCTTTCTTAGAGTTAGGAGTTATCGTTTTCACTTCATCTAATTAGATTCCTCTGTTTGTTTGGAATTAAGTCAGGTCGGATTGTTGTTAGAGCCTGCCTGTTGCAACTGATGCCGTGTCCGGTGTTAAAGCCGTTAAAGCTATTAAATGGCAAAGCTATTTGAGGTAACTGAGAACTTTCACCTTGAAAAGGAGCAAAGGCACCTTTTGGAGCAAGGAAATCCCCAAGGGTCTTTTCTTTCTTTCTTTCTTTCTTTCTTCAAGGAACATGCTGACTGTTGCACAGGCAACCTGTAACACGGCTGATCTTTGGTGGTGGTTTTTAACATTTGCCTTAACATTTGATTCGCCCTAAAGGACTTTGAAGTCATTTTTGTTTTCCCACTCCAAGGAAAGAGGTGACAAAAAGTCAGGGAGAGGGTCAGAGGCACTCTCCTCCCTGGTCTTTTCCCTTGTTTTTCCCACGGCCTGTTTTTTTCACCTTGGTTTGCATCCTTTCCAAATGCTGAGAATGAAATGTGACTTGAGGGAAAGGTCATTTTGGAAGCTGTGGTTTTAAGTCTGTGTTTGTTTGTTCACCGGAGGCTGTCCTGATGCAGTCGAGGGAACATGTCTCCGAGGAGCTGACAAGGCTGCAGAGAGACAACGAAAGCCTTCAGGGGAAACATTGCCTCCACGTCTCTTTGCAGCAGGCCGAGAACTTTATCCTACCAGAATCTGGAGAGGTAGGACATTTCTGGATTGATTTTAAATGGAGTACTTTTGTGTGTGACCACAAGACCCACCATGGTGGTTTGAGACCAGAGTTTCCAGCTATGGAAATCCCCAAGGTAACTTTGGGAAAGTCACACTTTCTCAGCCTTGAGAGGAAGGCAATGGTGGTGAACCACTCTGACCAAATGCCACGGAAACCCTGAGAGATGTTGGGTCCCTGTAAGACAAAAGCGTCCTGAAGGCACAAAACAACAACAGTATAGTGGAGCCCCCACTGTTTGAGATGGGGGGAAACTACAAGTTTTTATTTCCTACCTGCCTCTCCTCACAGGGTACAACATAGTTAAAACACAATCATTACATAAAATACACATATTAAGCTGCATAAAATACATATATTAAGAGATCTATGCAATATCGATATTACAATACATAAAATTCATATTTAAAATTCATGATTAAAAACTGCCTGGATAGGCCTGCCGGAAGAGATGGGTCTTCAAAAGTGTCTTATATTCCGACCGCTGGTTTAGCTGTCAGATCTCTTCCGGCTGGTCATTCCACAGTTTTGTACACTTCAAAATACACTTCACAATCACTTCAGTCTCCTTTTATACACCATGTGGTGAAATGTTTGCTCTGAAGGAAGGCCTGCGAAATAAAACCCTTCTCTCTCTCTTCTCAGATCCCATTACATCTGGTAAAATGCCTTAGTGGTCCCATTATATAGCAACCTATTTCTCTCATTCCCAGCGTCTTAGGCACACATTTCTCTAATGTTTCAGTTTGCAAGATCAGTGCTGGAAGTGTTGCTCGGTTCCTTTATTTTTTCAAACTTCCACCTTCCTGAGGCTGTTAAAAGGTCCCAAGGGCCCCATCATTTTCTTATGTCCCAGATGCATTATGTCAGCAACAGCCAGGAGTGCATTTGCACACTTGAGACCAGTGCACCCGCTGCTCTCATTGCTGGAGAAGTTAGATTGGGCCACGGTGACACATGGCTTCATTACGTTGCATTTTACATGAGGTTGTCTTTGGAACTTTAGCAGGTCTAAGTTTCTGCAGCCAGAATGCTAACTGGAGGGCTGTGCAGATGTGCCAGATACCATGTGCCAAGCCTCTGGTATCCTGCTCCTGGTTTCAACCTGGTTCAGCCCCCAAGGCTGGCACAGTGTTTACACACTCACCTGTCACCATACCATGGGCCAGTTATTCTTTGGAGATCCTTTGTGTCTTTACTGTATTCTTTTCTTCTTCTGTCATTTCTTAAAATCAATGTCGGCTCACCCAAATCAATGTAAGCTTGTCCCTCCATATTCACTAGGGTTAGGGGGCACAAGACCCCAGTGAATATGGAAAAACACAAATAACAAAAAAGCCACCATGTTTTTACCTGAGAGGACCCCTCTCTAGGAATCTCTAGGTCCTCCAGTGCAATTCTGTGGTTAATGTCCGACAGACACTGACCATAGAACTACGCTGGAGGAGCTACAAATGCCTAGTAGACTATTCTCTCTAGGAACCTTGAAGTCTTTCAGTGCAACGTTTAGTTAAAGTTGACCATAGAGTTGCACTGGAGGACCTAGAGATCCCTAGAGAGAACATATTAATCAAATCTGTGAATAATCAAATCCGCAAATATCAAAGCCTCAAATATGGAGCCATGAGTGTATTATTAGTATTAGTATTAGTATTTTAATGTAAGGCTCTGAACATTGTGTGTGTCAATGGGGTGGTGGTAAGAAAGGGCAGCGTTTTGGGTTTTTTAATATGTGAGCCTTTCTTTCAGGAACTCCGTGAACTGGTCCTCAAGTACCGCGAAGATATCATTAGCGTACGGACAGCGGCAGATCACCTGGAAGAAAAACTGAAGGCAGAGATTTTGTTCTTGAAAGAGCAGATTCAAGCTGAGCAGTGTTTAAAAGAGAATATAGAAGAGACTCTGCAGCTAGAAATAGAGAACTGCAAAGAGGAGATAGGTAAGAGGAGAAGAGCGCCTGGAGCTGGGGGTAACAAACTGCCAGAGTAGGAACGTAACCTTGGGCTGGAAGGCCACTGCTGACCTGGTTGTGTGGCAGCATTCACTGGATTTATAGAGCACATTTTAAGTGCTCAGTACTCTGTTATCTCTGCAACTCCCTAAAACAAGCCCATGAGAGAGTCTATCATTATTGCCGCCATAGCAAGGGCCACACAGCAGGGATCGGCAACGCATAGGCTTCAGTGGGCCACTGTCAGGGGCTATGGGGCTGCTTGCCCCCCGGAAACCTTGGAGGATTGTACATCCATCAAAGGTTGACTTCCTTTTACCTTTGTGTTAGAAGAAAGGCCTTCCTTGCCCTAAAATGGCTCGGGAGGCCCCAAAACGGATAGTATTGCAACCCCGGCAGGCATTTAGTGGCTCCTCAAGGAGCTTACATTCTCTTTCCCTTCTCTTGCAGCTGCTGCTTCCAGTCTAAAAACAGAACTGGAGAGAATAAAAGCAGAGAAGGAGCAGGTAAGGGCTCCTCCATCCAGACACCTCCAGAGACGCTCATGAGACTCTCCCCCTCCTTTGATGGGGAGGATGGGAATTATAGTCTAGCACATGGTTGGGGGAGATGATGCTGCAGCAAAGAAATGAAAGGAATCTTCTAGTTCTATGCCTTTTTTTGTCTTTGGTTGTACTGGTCACCTATAGAATTGTAACTGCTTTGGAAGACTTGGCCACAGACCATAGTTCCCTTGTGATGCTGTATGCTCCTAGAAATCAGAACCCTATCTTTTCCCTAAGATGTAATTGTCAATGAACTTTTTAAAAATTGGCCCAGGGAAAGAGAGGGAGAAATGGGAAGTTTTGAAGGAATATATCTAAGAGATTCTTCATCATGCGGTTTCTCCCTTTGTGGCTTTTTCTCACAAAGGAATTATTCTGTTGATGTGGAATAGTAAACTTGAGCCTCGTGGACAGAGCCAGCCTGCCTTTTTCACAGGTATCCAAAATTCAAGCTACCAATCCGGTGCCTTTCTGCAGGTTGTGCCCTGTACCTTGCATCCCACTCCGCTCATTCTATATAGGCCCTGATAGTGTGCCAGTTAAAGGAACGTAAAGTCCTTAACATAAGACGGGCAGAGGAGATGAGAAGAAAAGTCTCCAGTCATGGTGGCTTCTCCCAGTTGGTTTTATGGGCACCAGCAGTGAACTCTTTCCATCTAGTTTTAGAAAGGCAAAGAAAGGAACCAGGCAGGGCACCTGGTGGCCATACCCAGTTTATATCCTATTTAGATTTGCTCTTCGATTTTTCACAGTTGGAGTCTGCCTTGAAAGAAAAAATGCAGCAGTTAGAAGGCTTCCAGGAAAGGAAAAACAGCCTTGAAGAGCAGTTGAAGAAGGAGGCAGCTGCAAAGGTACCAGTGGTTGAGGAAGAATGGGGTGGGTACATGTCTGCCTGTGTCTCTTGTCTCTTGGATATAAAATTCAGGATTGTTTCTTGGTTCAGGCTAATCTTGAGCAGCTGATGTTTGAGGAGAAGAGCAAAGCACAGCGGCTGCAGACAGAGCTGGATGTCAGCGAGCAAGTACAGAGAGATTTTGTAAAGCTATCTCAGACCCTTCAGGTAAGGTTGTCCTCTGGGACCTGGACAGATGGAACACGGGAGGGGTTTTCTGTACTATGTCTGAGAAACGACTTGTTGTCCCTTAGACAGTGTTGGGCAACTCAGTTTTCATGGAAGTTCAGTGTAGTCACAGCTGGTCTACCTGGGGAGTTCCCAGTATTTGGGCTGTCCTACATACAGGTAACTCCTATATCAGTGTTGAGCAACTGTATGGGCGCCAGAGGCAGTTGTCCCCCACATTCCCTCTGAAGGCCACACACTCCTCTAGCTAGCACAAAGACCACCCATTTCCCTCTGCAGTCCCTCTCAAAATGGTGAGAAGTGGCATTCCCAGTCCTGGGAAAAGAGCGGGATACAAATTTATTAGAATCATAGAGTTGGAAGAGACCACAAGGGTCATCCAGTACAGCCCCCTGCCATGCAGGAAATCACAATCAAAGCATCCCTGACAGATGGCCATCCATCCTTTGCTTAAAGACCTCCAAGGAAGGAGACTCCACTACACTCTGAGGAAGGAGTGTGTTCCACTGTTGAATAGCTCTTACTCTCAGGAAGGTCCTCCTAATGTTGAAGTGGAATCTCTTTTCCTGTAGCTTGTATCCATTGCTCTATGTCCTGTTCTCTGGAGCAGCAGAAAAGAAGCTTGCTCCCTCCTCAATATGCCATCCCTTCAAGTATTTAAACAGGGCTGTCATATCACCTCTTAACTTTCTCTTCTCCAGGCTAATCATCCCCAGTTCCCTAAGTCGTTCCTCATAGGGCATGGTTTCCAGACCCTTCACCATTTTAGTCACCCTCCTTTGGACACGCTCCAGTTTCCTAATGAGATTAGAGTCCCTCCCTTCTCAGATATTGCCTTTTTGGGGAATACACATCATATAACCTCAATTTTTTGACTTTGTGGCCTTTGTCATGTGGTGGCCACCTAAGTCCAGAGTGGATTCTCTCAGCATCGAATTTAATGCCCCTGCCTGCTCCCTTTGGAAGAGCTCTGGGGAAGGCAAATAATCCACAGCTCTTTTGCAGTGATGAGTAAAAATGCCCTTGTTGAGCGTTGCTCTCAAAGCAGAGCCAGGAATTCTCTTCCTCCTCTCCAACAAAAATGGCCGCCCTTCTGTTCTGATCTGTATGGAGCTGTGAGATAGGGTGGCCATAAACCAGAGTCAACTTGAAGGCACATAATACCAATATTACAGCAGTAGACTTAAACAGAGGTGTTTCAACCCCACTTTCTCAGTTTAATATTTGTTTCCATTAATGGGAAACGTAGGAAAGCCAATGTGGTGTAGTAGTTTGGGTGCTGGGCTAGGCCTAGGACAGGGTTGACATCCCCTCTCAGCTGTGGAAACTCACTGGTTGCTCTTGAGCAAATCACACTCTCTCAGCCTCAGAGGAAAGCAATGATAAACTAACTATGGAGAATTGTTAATGAGAAAAGCCCGTGATAGGTTCACCTTAGGGCTGCCTAAATTAGAAATGATTTGGAAGACACATCAACCTCAATATCCCACCTAAGTGTGTCTTCTTAGTGGTCATTTCTAACTTTGGCTCCAGGTGGTTAATCTGCTGGTTTTTACAGCTTGCAAGTCCCCCTTGCGGGTTACTCTTTACCTATTCCCCCTTTTCCGACGCCTGCTTTTTCTGCTCAGGTCCAGTTGGAACGGATCCGGCAGGCCGACTCCCTGGAGAGAATCTGCGCCATCCTCAACGACACGAAACTGACAGACATTAACCAGCTGCCCGAAACATGACACCCACGGTAGCAAGGCTCTGAGGCTGCCTCTTTGGGGTGTTTTTCCCCCCTTCCCGAAAAACTCATCTTTATAGCGAAACGTTTAATAATAATAATTATTTAACTCTTTAACTGAAAAGAGCAGAAGATGATGGCACAAGGAGGGAGAACAGTGGTCCAGGCTGTGTGTGTTTCCAGGAGGGAGAGGCGGTTTTGCGTGAGGGCGAGAAAACGACAAGACTGAAAGCCATGCAGGGATGCTTTCGGGGTGTCTGTCCTCGGTGGGCTCAGGCGTTTCTGGGTCGCTGCCCTCTTCTTTTCCTTCACTTTCCCCTTGACAAAGCAGGTCTCCATCCTATTCTCTCTTCTTCCCCTTGTACAAAAAACTTATTAAGGTCAAGGAATCTGCTGGAAGTCAATCCCTCTCTCCCTCTTCTTCCCCAATTCCTTTTGACGTGAAGCTGTTGACCTGCACCCTACCAGCGACTGGATGGTCACCAACAGTATTTAGCCAGGGCAGGAGGGTTATAGTAAGCTATGTCAGTATTTTATATTAAAATATGGATTGTTTTCAGGACGCTGGGATTTGGGTTGGGGGTTTTTCTAGCTCGGTGCACTTTTTGTCTTGTGTTTTTCAGTGGCAGAAGAGCCCTGTTTGCAGTTGGGAAATAGTGACAAACAGGACATCGGAGTAGGTGGGATCAGAGGGAAAGGATGGGGCTTGGCTGAGGGAAATTAATCCACTTGGGGGGGATCACTTAGAAAAGGGGATAGAAATCTCCTAGCCACCTGAATTCTTAGAGGGAGACTTCGAAAGCAAAAACACCCGGCAGGTAAAGCGGACAGTGCCTTCATCTCAGAAACGGGAGCTGGCGATTTCCAGCCCAAGCTGAGCAAGAAAATCAAGAGCCTTTCCTTATTGGATTCCTTGTTTCTTTAGCGATACGGAGGTGATTATGGTTCCCCCATCTTCTGAGAAGTTGCATGGGTTTTTAGTTTGGAAAGAACCGGGGGATAAAAATGGCGCAGTGCCTTGGGACCGTCGACTCTGAGGCAGAACCGGTGTCAAGCTGGACCGCTTGGTCTTGCTGTAGTCCCACTGAAGTTCTTGAATTCAGAACCAGGTCTTCAGGCTTAGGTCCGTCGAGTGGGACTCCAGTCAGGCATTGCTTGCTCTGGATCTGACCCTTTTGAGAGAACGGGAACAGAAGTTGGGCTCTGCAAAACTGAAAGTGTTTTTGATTCATTTCCGTCAGCATGAACCCGTGAGTCTCTCTGTATCGGTAAGAGTTTACAGCTTCCTACTGAGTGCATCTTTTCAAGATAAGGCACATGTGTGTACAGTAGTTGAGGACTACAATCTGTGCCATTCTGATCCCGTTCCCATTTCGAGTGGTAGCACCAATGGCCTTTTAAAAAGTGGTGAGTTGCAAGTGTTTTTCTACTTCTCTTGCTCCCCAAAGGCAAGCCATTGACTTAAATTATGTTCACAATAGGCAAGCAGCTATTGGTTTAAGCGCCACTCGGTATCTCGGTATTGGCAAAGGCACAGGATAAATAATGCCAGAGTTTAGGCTTAGTGTTTTGGGTGGAGGCACAGTCAGTCACTGGAGCATTTCTATAGGTTTCACCTTAAAGCACCTGGCAGCGATGGACCCAACCATGGGGAAGCTTTGGGTAAGGTGAAGGAAGGCTTTCCCCTTCTTAAGCTCAGTTTGAGTCCTTAATGTGGTCCTTGGGATTTTTAGGGGAGGAATTCCCCCCCACCACACACTTTTCTTAATCTTGCTCATGGCATCTCGACCCTTGCGAGATGCCCTTCAAATACTTGGGTTTGGAGAGTCTTCTGGGGAAGCATCTCTTGACAGAAAGGTCAGCTTCACTCAACACTTTTGTTTTAAAGCATGGCTTAAAACTATGTAATTTGGGTCTGGTTTAATGAACTACGATAAGCCACTTCAGTGCTCTGCCCAGTTTTGGAACGGAAGACCAATACTGTGCGAGACCAAGGGCTTAGCTTAACTGTCTTCACAACCACAACCAAGCCTAGAACTACTCCAAATACAGCTTCAGGAAGAACATTTTCAACTACTCTGCCAGAGAGGAGGAAGCAGTGAATAGAACAGCAGTGCTAGATGTAAAAACTTTGTAGTCCTAACTTAAACTGTAACGGATATCGACAGTACCTTGCTTAAATTCAGAAGCCCTCGAATCCCAAACTGCCCACAAGATTATTTATTTGAGGCCGCCCGCTCAGCCGCATACTTTTTAAAAGGGAAAATAATTGAGCAACAGCTAGTTGGACGGTGGACTTTGCGGCCTTTCACCATTTTTGTTTTCGGTTTTAAAGGGAAAGCTGTGCCCACCTCGTTCTAGCGTTCCTGGCTCTCTTGCCGGAAGGGACTCTGTAACTTAGAACCTTGGCTTTCCGTCTCTAGCGACTATGAATGGACAGGGGCCTAATAATACAGCCACAGCTGCATTGATTTCGGGAACAGGGGCTGCTGCGTTGCAGAACGTAGGAGGAGAGAAGCCGGCAGGTTTTAGCTCTGTTCTGTATACTTGTACAGTCTTAATATGTGCAACATAGAAGTTCTTACAGCATGTGTAATAATACTTAACTGTTAACCCCTTTTAACTTTGGTGGTTCTTGTGGCATCACTAGACAACCTCTCAAAAGCATGGGTTTGGCCAAGGAGAAGGGTGGGGAGACAGGGAAGTCGATACAGAAAACCCCCCTTTTTTTCTATTAAAGCCTTTCGATTTCACCGCAGGAGCATTTGGGATTATGCTGTGTTCCAACAAAACCAAGCCACTGGTGTCCTGTGAAACTGTGGATGTAGAATTCTCCTGTCTACTGAATTAAAATAAACTGTAACCATTTGTTAACTGTATTGAAGGTGTATCCTTAAAGAAGTGTTCCAAATTAAAGGAGGAAATAATAATAATAATAAAAGGTCTTACGTGATTCTTCTCAGACCCCTTCGCCGACAGAAACAGACGCTGCGCGAAATCACTTCTGGGCGACTGCGCCCCACTGGCCTCTCCGCTGAAACATCTAATAATACCCCTTGAGATTTGTTTTATCCTTTAAAAAGGTATTTATTAAGCAATGTGGACAATGTAAAAAAACAACAACAATGATACAAACAACTTATAAATTAGGAGAAAGGCATCTCATTAACATTCCACAAAGTTAACGGCGGCGTTTGTGATGCAGCCTAAAAGGCGACATGGTTCCGGATGTCGTTTATCTGTTTCACCATCTCCTGGATGTGTTCTCCCCTGTAAAAAAGTAAGAAAACCCCCAATTAAGACACAGCAATGATTGTGAGCGAAGAAAGCAGGAACATTACAGTGGACCCTTAGTATCCGCTGGGGTTTGGTTTCAGGACCCCCCCGTGGATGCCAAAATCCGTGGATGTTTAAGTCTCATATACAGTGGCATAGCAAAATGGTGTCTCTTATTCGAAATGGAAAAATCAAGCTTTGCTTTTGGAAATGTATATTTTTGAGTATTTCTGAGCCATGGATAGTTGATACAGAGGGCTGACTGTAGTTTTTAATGTCAGGAAAGGTTTTGGACAGTCCGTGGCCAGTTTTACAGTTAGGCCGCTGCAACTGTAAATGCAGAACTCGGCCTGTATGTATTTGCGCATCTTTCTTACCGTGTCCCCATCAGGGTCATAAAAATGGGGGAGATCCTTAAAAACTAAAGAGACAGTGAGCTTTCTCTCAGGCAATGCAGATACTTGGGATGCGCAAAGCCTGCCACATTGCACACATTTCCAAGAACAGCTCTGAAACCCAAACCGCTCATCTGCCTGGGACAGTCCTTTGCCAAATCTGTTAAGATGTCAGAGGAGGGTTAATGTGGTGCCAACTTACTCCTCTTTCAAAACGGCCTGGATGCATTTCCTCTGATAGGCGCTGAGGGAGATGCTGGGCGTCCGGGGGCTGGTCCCCTTCTCCATTTTCCTTTGCTGGTAATCCTTTTTCATTTTAACCTACAGGCAAAACACAAGGATAGCCTCCTCAAACACCTTTAAAGCCACAAACAGCAAACAGGTGGCCTCCCCAGATGCTTTTGGCAGCAAGTCCCATTCTGCACTGGCAGGGCTGATGGGAGTTGAAATCCAGTATCTGGAGGGCAAGGGTTTCCACCGCTGTGGTTGAAAAGTGACACTGAAATGTTAAACTCACTTCATGTTGGATGCGCACATATGCCCATGTTATTTTCATTCACACTGCACAGTTAAAGTGCTGCATTCCACTTTAACTATTACAGCAACATCCTAAGGAATCATGGGATTTGCAGTGTAGGGGCATTTTGAGTTCTCAGCCAAAGAGATTTTGCATCTCCCAAAACTGCAAATGCAGTTTTCCCACATAGTGGTAAAACTGAAATAATAGTGCTATAACTGCATTAGTGGGAATGGGGCCCTTGGTCTCTTGAACGCATGAGAAAAGAAAAGGCGCACTCACCTGTTTGATAGAGTTTCCCAAGTGCCGCAACTGCTCTTGAATTGTCTGCAGCTCTTTCTTCATGTCCTTTTCGCTGTCCGACAAGACGGGCAGCTGAGAGTGAAAACGGTGCAGCACCTTCTTCATCCTTGAAGTGCAAAAACCAGACCAAAATGCCAGTAAGAAACTGTAGGGCAGGCTACACCAAAACCCCTGAGGACTGCTGAATACCAAGGGGCTTTAAGTTACAGGAGAGTAGTTTTCAGTGGAACATGAGAAGCAACCTCTTGACAGTAAGAATGGTTCAGCCACAGAACCAAATGCCCAGAGAGGTGGTGGGTTCTCTTTCTCTGCGTGCCTTCAGAAAGGGATTCAAAACTATTGTTAAAGGATTTCGACAATGAATAAGTCTCTGTGAAACTGTTAGAAGCTGAGGTGGCCGGCTTTGTTCCATACTGCTGCTGTCTGACCTCCCCAAAGCCCAGCTCTTATCCCTCATTCGGTGCACCTCTGTGATGCCAGAGGATGCATAGTTTTGTGACTCAGCTCCCAAAGAAGGCCTCCGCAGTCTCACTGGCATCAGAAAAGAAGGATGCTCATCTCCAGGGAGAGCCTCCCTGTCTTTACCTGTTCACAATGTCTTCTTGTTTCTCTTTGGCTTCCTCGTACTTGTCGGCCAGGCGCTCCGCCATCTCCCGGAGGCTTTTCCTGTAAGCGAAAAGGACACATTTGTTCCCTGTTGCTTCCAGGCCTCTCAGGAGCCAAAGGGGAAGAAAGAGGCACAGGCAACAGACTCAAACCACTGGTGTTTCTCTTCCAAATCTTAGACACCAGTTGCTGTTGGCACAGAGTAGCAAAAGACACTCCCAAGAGGTTTCCGGCTATAGGGACCGGTGGGCAATGACAGCAGTTGTGAAGCTTTGGGCTGTAAGCTCAAAGGCAGGGACTGTCGCATTTCTGGTTTGTAAAAAACATTCTGGGAGGAGAGGAAAAATGCTTGAAATAGAGAAAGAGAAACCAGCCAGGCTTATCAGAAATGGGTTGGCCTCACCTTTCTTCTCGACAGTAGCCAAGATCCTCCAGCTGCTGCTTCTTCTGTTCACGCAGCAATTTCACTCTGAGGACCAAAGGGAGAGGCCAACATTTTAAGACTTGGATACAGTGCAAAATGCCTGTGCTCTTCTCATTTGCTCCACGTCTATTTCTTTTACCGAGATTAATAAATGCTGGGAAGCAGTTCATACAGTCATAAAAACATAAGGGCTGGAAGGGACTGCAGGAGCCATCTAGGGCAACACAAGTAACGCATTCCTGACAAGATGGCCATCCAGCCTCTGTTTAAAACCCTCCAAAGAAGGAGACTCCATAACCTTCCAAGGCAGTCCATTCTAATGTCCAACAGCTCTTAAGAGTCGAGAAATTCGTTCTCACATTTTGGTGAAATTGCTTCTCTGGTCGTTTGAATCCACATATGGGGAGGACACTTAATACACAAACACACACATGCTAGACAGAATCAAGCAAGAGAAACTATCCTATTACTTTTATTGTCTCCCAAGGAAAGGGAGAGGAGGGAGAGCCTCCCTGTGAAGAAAGACAACACAGATAGACCAGAGCAAAGTCTCCATCCATTCATGCAAGGCACTCCTTGGATGAGCCCCACGATAACATAAAGCAAGGAAACCCTCTTTGGAACAATAGCTTATTCCAGTGCCTAGGAAATCTAATGGCTACAGACTCTTGTCCGTATTGCTTCTGAGAAAATCAGGAGGTGATATAGATCGGTGGCACTCAAAGTGGTGGTCCATGGAGAGTTTCCAGGAATGAATGAAACAACTTTGGCCAAAGGGCCCAAATCTAGTGCTGCTCCCTGAGGAGAAAACTCTGCCAGTCCCTCACACAAGATACTTTGAAAGGCACTGATACAGACCCCAGGTTCTTTGGGCATCTGAAACAGTCCACTGTGGCAAAACAGGGAGCCAAAGAGCTGACCAACAGGTTTTAGAAGCTTTGTACCTTCGCTGGATCTCTTCTCTGGCCAAGTCCTGCTTCAGAATGTATTCTTCCCTGAACACTTGGGTGGCTCTGCTGAGAAGCTGAAGGCATTCGTCGGGGGGTGGAGAAGACTCTTTATCCGCCGTCCTGAGAGGCAAAAACATCACCGTCGTAACATGCAAAGAGATATTATGCCCCGAGAAGAAACACTTAACCTGACAACTGGCTGCGACAATAGGATGTTTTCTAGCATTTCTACTGGGGTTCAACCTATCTGGTGGCTGCCAAAATAAATAACCTTTCAATGCTGCTGTGTTCTCCTCCATTAAATCCCATTCTGTGCTGCTTCTGACTGGGTCATGTGCCCCATACATACTTCCTTTTGACCTCAGGATAAAACGCACTGTGCCACCCTCAAGGCTGCTGGCATCAAGTGGAGCAAGGTGCAGTTATCTGAGATCTAACCTGCCCTGTGGCCTGGTTCCCTGTGTGATGTTTTGACATGGAAAGAACAGAAGTTAATGGCCCACATCTTACAGGCAGCCTGAATTAGACTAGATCCACCGAAATACATGATGGCTAGTAAGTAGAGACTTATGTAAGTTCAATGGATTCAAAGGGACTGCCCACAGGATTTGAGCCCAAAATGATTGAAGTCACTGGAACAGGTCACACTTTACGATACTAGGTGCCAAACCCCAGATATGCAACCAACCCCATATGTGAAAGATTATTTGAAGGCGCTACACATGGTCTTTTCTCATCTACTGTGTGCTCTCTTAGTTAACAGCTGAGCTGTCCATACCCCTCTTTACCCACAACTTCACTTGCGAAGGCAGTGTTCAGACAGCCCACAAAGCAACACCTCAACTCCCTTGGGTCTCCATCAGGCTTTCGGGGATTACTATCATGGAAGCAGAAGACTGAGAGTGGTGAAAAGTATGCTATAGAAGCAGCAAAGAAGGGGAAGAGAAGAGCTTGGATCAGCCACTGGTCACAATACTGGTGAAAAAGGGACCAGCCTTGGCATTTCCTCACACAGAGGATGTGTCCAGGCAACGGTCCAGCAATGTGGGTGTTGTAAAAAAGCTATCCAAACAGGACACAAAGTCCTGATTCCTTCTCTCACTATTCCAGGTGACCCTTCCTGGAAAAGGCAAGGGCTTGGAAGCACCAATACCTCCCCTTCCCTGGTCGCCCTGCAGCTCTTAAGGCTAACTGCCCAACAAGAGGGTCTGCTTTGGACACTGAGGGGTCCAGGAACGATGGGGAATATATGATGAACACCTTCCTGGGTATATTAAATTTCAGCAGAAAGAGATGCCGTACTTCAACAGCAACGGATTGGCAGAGACGCGAGACAAGATGCTCTGGATGTGTCTCTCAAAGGAGTCTTGCGATTCAGCCACGATGCGGAGGGGTGAGGCCATAACCTGAGAGTCTTCCTTGGTGCAGAGAAGTGGAGGGCAGGGAGGGTGGACGGCAGAACTGTTGAAAGAAACACCAGGCATTATCATCTGTCAGTATTCACCAAAGACCTCTCCCCGGTCTTCGCCACACTCTTCCCGATCTTTAAAACAATCCCACCAGTGATCAAGAAATCTCAGCTTGTATCCTCACTGGCTTCGCATTTTAATATTTCACGAATGATGAAATTACTTGAAGCTACTTATAAAATCTCTTTAAATATTTTACCTATGTGTAGCTAATTTTTATGCATTTTATGTAACTGATTTGTATGTACGTTTAACACAAAGTGTGGCCCTCAAGCAGTCAGTTAACCCCAGCCATGAGTTTACTCATTGCGAGGGACGCAGCACAATTTCCACAAGGCCAAGGCTTGTGCTTCATCGAAATCCTTTCCCATGAGCAACAATACTTTCCTGCTTCGAGACCTAAAGGGAAGAGGAAACGTGAAAGTGGTCTGGTACATACAGAAGAGGCTTGGTGATGCATTCGTAAGACCCAGTGAGGCAGATCATTGTGGGGCCCAAGATGTCTGAGATGATGGTAAACCCTCTAATGGAGGCGGATTGTCTAGATTAGAAAAAGAAGACAAAGGAGAAGGAGGAGAGTATACATTAACACCTTCTGGAAAGCTTCAACCGACCCAAGTGCAGAACAACAAATGCCATCTTCAAGGTAAGACACCGAAGACTTTATATGGCATTCTAGCACTGCCTGGCTCTCTCTTACCTGCATGGCAGAGGCTTGGTGCAAAGGATGTGCTCCACAAAGCATTTCTGTTCGGCTCCCAGTTCTTGCAGACTGTCCTTGTCTTCCTCATCTGGAAAAGCCGGCAAACTCATTCAGACATGCGACACAGGGAAGGTTTCAAACAACGTTACACCCGTGTCACAGTTTTAGCTTTATATAGACACCGCTTGCCTGTATATTTATGTTCCAGGCAGTACTCGGAGAAGATTTAAACGCTTAGCTTTAGGAAAGCAAGACTCCCAAGATGAAACTCACCTGAGCCGAGGAATTTGTGCAGCTTGTTGATCCAGGGAAGGCCAACGCTGTGCACGCCGGCATCGTGTGTACAGTGGTAACGCGAGGGACATTTCGGATCTGAAAGGGCAAGTTCGTTCACATGTTAGCAAACAGCCAAAGCTCAAGCTGTAAGTCCCTTACAACTCAAGTTGTAAGCACTCACACAACTCTCTCTGGCTCACAAGGCTCACCAGAGATTTCCCCTCCTTCCCTTTGACTGGATTGACTTAATTCTTTCGGGGAAAAGGAATTATTTGGGTTCCCCTGTCAAAAGAAATGTAGAGAACCTCTTTACTAGCCATAGTAAGAGGCCACAGAGTGAAGAGGTCCAACTGCAGCTTCTCAGGCCGAGCCACAACAACCTGGAGAACTACAACTCCTCAAATCTCTCAGTCGTTTTTCCCAAACTCTAAGCAGGAGTCAACCATACAGCAAAGCATTTTAGGGCAACGGAGAGCCAGGAAGCAAACTGATCAGCAAGTCAGTTAGTTTGGGGTTGCCATGTGAAGCAAACTGCACAGAGTTTGGCCATATGTTTTATTGACTTTACCTGCAATGTGGGTTTATTCAGACACTACATAGAGTGCAAGAGGACCCCAATGGAGGCAAGTCTCCTACCTCGGTGCAGTTTAATTGGGCAGGAGAAGTCCGGGTCCAGCGGCTCCTCTCCCTCTTTCGAGGCCAGACGCAGCGCAAGCTCCAGTTCGACGCACTCAAACACATAAAGGGACGGGATGAGGTCCGTTCTTGAATCCCAGGATTTGACAGACTGCAGGGAGCATTTGAATGGTTCTGTTAAGATTTCTCTACTCAGAAAGGGGTTAAATCCACTCAAGAAGCACTTTGCGTGCAAGTTGTGCTGCCAGATTTCATACAAACTCTGGAAGGGTTTGCTTTAGACCTCTGCTAGCCTGGTTAATTCTAACTATAGCCGAGCCATAGTATTCGCTATGTTACAGTTTGTTTGAGGTCCGAACTGTAATATCCAAACGTACCATTTGTTCGTCATCCTCTTCTCCTTCCAACACCACGCAGTGATATAACATTCCCGATTCGGTGGCGATCACTAAGATGTTGGGGACACACGGAAGGCACAGAACCGCGCAAGCGTCGTATCCGTAGTTGTCTTCGGCCGCAGGGTGCATGGGCAGCGGACCCAACAGCTTGCCAACGTTCCCAGCACTAAAACAATCCAAGACACAACCTGTTTATCATCGCCAACCTCTGTATCCTTTTCACACCGACCCAAAGCTCCGAATTGTAGCCATTTCCCACTGCGGTTAATCAGATGCTTCTGTCAGAATCCAAAGAATCTGTCTTTTCAGTCCTTAGTACCAAAGCATGGCTTTGGCGCGGCTTCCAGCCTCTTAGGACGCATGCATCATTTAAACAGCATACCTCCAAAGTGACCCAAAGCGGCTTTATTTTGGCCCTTCTGTTTGGGACCTAGGTTAAAATAAAAAAGACTAACATCCTTATGTTAGAAACCACAATTACAGTTTAGATCTTTACCTGTGGACCAGACTGATGTAGGTCAGGAAGGTCTCCCCATTTTCGTACAAGATGTACAAAGGGTATGCCAGCACCTCCTCTTTCTCTCGCTGCTCAGCAATGCTTTTGGGAACTGCTGTCAGGGGGCCAAAATCAAGAGCCACAGCCGTCTCGCCAATCAATGCTGTGTAGCCTCTCCTGAGGGGAGGAAGGCAATTCAGTCCGGAGTACGTTCCTCCATACTCAGTTCCTCCAGGGAGGAAGCAACAGCAGTGTTTCCAAAGGCAATAAATCTTACCCTTTGTTAAGCCTCAGCATCTCCTCATCAGCAGCCGAGGAAAGAGCAATCACTTTCACGGGGGTCTCAGGCAAACTCAGGCTGTAAATCCTAATAGGCAAAAATGGATTAAACATAAATAAACCACAGTCCAGGTAATCAGGTCATATTGAATCGCAGTTTGAAAGTGGTTTAACAACTGCCTTGTTTGCAAAGCTTCTAATCCTCATTCCTCGGTTCAGATGAAACGGTAAACTATGGTCAATGAGAGGCTTGCTAGTTTATTTGCTCAAAGCATTCATATTCCAGTTATTAAGAGGAGACTTTGTCGCGTCGGCGCATTGATCGTCTCCATAATCATTCCACAAAGCCTGGGAGCTACCTTTTGTAAGGCAACTCCTGGAATCCACTTACCAACATGATCACCGTTTGGGGATTCTGAGAACTTGGTCCAAAAAATAGAGCGTCTTTGCAACATCTTTGTAAAGTTGCGTGAAAGGGGCCACAGCTCAGTGGTAAGAGCACATGCCAAAGGCCCCAGGTTTTGAACTGTAGATGGGGCGGCTCAAGGCTGAGTGAGTCTGTGGCAGAGACAAGCTTTGAAACCATAAAGGTTTCTAGTTCATACTCTTTGCCACTTTACTCTTCTAACTCTTAAGAACAGTGGGATGAAGGAATGCACAACTATGCTATCAGTATCAGATCAATAACAGGGAAACCACACTCCTCTGCTTAAAAGCAAACCGTCCAGGGCATGGACGTTACCGTATTGTGTTGTCGGACGTCAACAGCACAACGTGGGGCTCCAGGGTCTCACTTGGGAACCAGGCCGCATGCTTCAGTGTCAGAGTTGTCGAACTGGTGAAGAACCTTTCAGCGATAGGTATAGTGCTGGAAGAGAGAGGTTTGAGAAGTGAAAAGCACCGCGTTTCAATTGAAAAAACAGGCTGCCAGCGGCACAGATCATCAGCATTTATTCCTGCTAATTATTATTATATTCTGTTGCCGCAACAACAGAGGAGCGGGGCCAAAATGATGGATTTGGCTATGGCCCATGGATAAGTCGATGGTAAAATTTAGGGGCGTATGGCAAGGGATCTAAAGGATGAAGCAAAGCAAAACAATGTCAAAGAACTTACAAAAGTCCAGCAAACATACTTCTTTGTGCTTACTCTCAAGGCTGGATGGACGAGAGAGTAGAGGGGGGGCGGTGCTCCATACATACTATTACTTTTCACCAGGAGATGGTTCCTTCTTTTAAGTAAGAGTTAAGATACAGTACTTACATTGACCCAGGGATAAGTCGACTCAAGTTTTTGGGGTCAGTTTTTTGACCTAAATGTCTAGGTCTGAAAGGAGATATTCTACTGTCTACCCGGAAATTTTTGAATAAGAGGAGTCATAAATGAGGCTCCAATATCTTTATAGACGGAGCAATAGAGAAGAACGTGGCAAACCATCTCTACTTCATCAGAACCGCAAGGGAAAGCCGGTTCGAGTATGGAACCATTTTACGTTTACCGTCTGATACAGCAGAAGGAAAGATGCTCAGTCTGGCTAACGTGGAAGCTCTTCTTAATATAGGAATACTCAGAGAAAGAATTACAATGGATTCGACCAAACCGGAAAACGAAGTCCCTGCAAACCTGCAATTCACGGTCGCCTTCCCGCCTTCGAACTCGGAGTTCTTCCCCCAACGTTTGGGCAGCTCCAGCGCCATCAGCCCCTTGGTCCCAATGAGCGCCACATGCTTCTGCGTCGGGCTCAGCGCCGCCTGATAGACCTCGAAAAGGGGCGGATTGATGCACAGCAAGGTCTGGAAATGGAGGACATAAAATTGGTTTAGAAACACTTCCGACTTGCATCATAACTTGAAAAGAAACCCCGTCTTAAAGTAAGCGCATGTCACTTGTATTGTGTCATCGATGCTGTGTGCCTTCGAAGCCCTTTCTGACTTATGGTTACAGATCTTGGTCCAAAACAACACACTGCAGAAATAATCCATCTTGAGACCGCTTTATCTGCCCTGGCTCAATGTTAGGGAATCCTAGGAATTGTGGTTGATTGTGGCACCAGACAGAGAAGGCTCAATGTCTCACAAAATGACAGTTCCCAGGATTTCCTAGCATTGAGCCAGGGCTGTTAAAGAGGTCTCAAACTGGTTTATTTCTGCAGTGTGGATTGGGCCGTTGTTGCAGCTGCTTAGGTCTACGTCTTCTTATAGTGTTGGTCCTCTTTATTCAAGCTTGTGCAGCTTGAGAAAGTATTTTGGAACTTATATTTTGGGGGAATCAAGCTGTGGACAGGAATCCATGGGATATACACAGAGGGCCGATTGTAATGCGGTTTGACATTGCTTCAAGCGCTAGGGCATCCTGGGAGTTATAGTTTGGCAAGGCACACAAGCCCTCTTTCCAAAGGCTTAAAGGCCTCGTAAAGCTACATGTCCCCCAGGATCCTGTACCACTTTATAACTGATTTTTAATCTTGAACTTGTAACTGATTGTTTTAATTTGATGTTTTTTTGGTGGAGAGTTGGGGATTGTATCATTTTGATTATGTTATGATTTGTGTTTTATTTCCTCTTACCGTAACCCACCGCGATCCCTAGGGAGAGGCGGGATAAAAATTAAAATTATTAATAATATTATGTTAAAAATAATAAGAGGTTAAGAATAATAATAATAATGAGAGATCAAGAACAACCCTGCAGGATAAATATAATAATGATAATGTTAATAATAATAATAATAGGTCAATGACAACCAATAGGTCGACAATAATAATAATAATAAGAAGAAGAAGAAATCAAGGACAACCCTGCAGGATAAATATAATAATAATAGGTTGATAATGATAATAATATATTAATAGGTTGAGGACAACCCTGCAGGATAAATATAATAATAATAATAATAATAATAATAATAATAATAATAAATTAATAATAATAATAATAATAATAATAATAATAATAATAATAGCTTGAGGACAACCCTGCATGAAAAATCTTATAATAATAATAATAATAATAGATCAAGGACAATGATAAATAATAATAATAATAATAATAATAATAATAATAATATATTATAATAATAATAATATGGGTTGAGACAACCCTGCAGGATAAATATAATAATAATAATAAAAATAATAAATTATAAATTAATAATAATAATAGCTTGAGGACAACCCTGCATGAAAAATCTAATAATAATAATAATAATAATAATAATAATAGATCAAGGACAAGGATAAATAATAATAATATAATAATAATATATAATAATAATATAGGTTGAGACAAACCTGCAGGATAAATATAATAATAATAGGTTGATAATAATAATAGTATATTAATAGGTTGAGGAAAAACCTGCAGGATAAATAATAATAATAATAATAATAATAAGGCCGAGGCCAACCCTGAAGGAGAAGCCAAGCCTCTTTAGGGGGAGAACTGTAACTGCCAGAGGGGGATTCTGGGAGTTGTAGTCCTCCTTTCAGGAGCAGCACCTGGTAGCGGCCTAGTCCTTCGGGCTCGTCGCCCAGGCCCCGGAGGCCGAGGACGTAGAAGGCGGCCCTCTCGGCGTCCCAGAGGAAGAGCTCCGAGCCCAGGCCCAGCATCAGGTCCCGAGGGAGGGGGGCTGCCTTGAGTTGATCCGAGGCTTCGGGCCTAGCCTGGGCCTGGGCCTGGGTCTGGGTTTGGGCCTGGTCCCTGAGGCGGCACAGGGCGGCGTGCTGCGGCAGCTGCGCCCACCAACGCTCCCCCAAGCCCCCCGCCGCCATCATCGGAGGGAAAACAGGCCCCGGGAACCGTCTTTGCAGAAGGGGCGGACTACGACTCCCAGAAGCCACCGCGGCAGGTTTTATATAGAGGTATGAAAAAGTTCAGAGTGAAAGGCCGCTCCTTAGTTTCAGGGTCTCGCGAACAGAGAGAAAAGCCTTCGACTTCACAGCGAGAACAGAACTGAGATAGACTTATATATAGATTAGAGCGGACGGTTCCTCGCCAGCTTCAGGGTTTCGCGCAGGCGCAAAGAGGCCTAGCTAGGGCCATGGCGCCAGGGCTAGATTAATGTCAGGCTAAGGCTCCATTTTTGTATGTGTGTCTTTTCAGCCCCATTGTTGGAACAAAAGTGGGTTAATAACCTCCTCCTCCTCCTTTTTATTTTACTACTTCTCATCTCTTTCTTTTGGAGTAAACCACTTGGCCATCTTTTCTGTCTTCCAGGCGGAGCGAGCGAAGGGGCGGCCATCTTCCCACTGTCAATTCAGAGCCCAGGAGGCAAGGTGGGCCTCCCCTTCAGGAACAAACTCCATTATTATTATTAATTATTATTATCACTGTACTTTATTATTATTGCATTTACTTAATATCTCACTTTTTTCCCAATGTAGGGACTCCATTTCTGAGCGCTGGAACCCGACGCCAAACTCGCGCCAAGGACCCACAAAATGGCCGCCGTCGATCCCTATCGCCTGAGCGACATCCAGGCAACTTCGGGCCTCTAAAGCGGCGGCGAACAGGGCCAACACCATTAGCGCCACCAGAGGTAGCCCCAGTACTTCCACTATTTCAATGGAGCGACAGACAAAATTCAGAGTGTGTCTTCAAGTGATGGAGGTGCCTCGTCTCACAGCGTATTTGAGGGGAGCCATTTGGCGACACTCAGCGGCGCACATTTCATGAAGCACCGGGGAATCGGCCTCCGCATCGAGCGAAGATTGCACTTATTTAAACCCCAGCTTCTCAAAGCAACGTATTCGCCCTGACGCCCCAAGTGACCCAGATCCTGATCACTATGCCGCCAGGGAGAAACATCACAAGGAGTTGTGCCAGATTTCGGATTCTAGAGGCAACCGGTGAACTTGGATGAGCATCTCATCCGTGCCTGGAGTTGGAGCCCAGTCCTGATGATAAGAAGCCAGAGGATATGTTTTGCGACTCCGCCACAAAAACACCAAACTCACACCAAAGACCCTCGGAGAACAAAATGGCTGCCGTCAATCCCAATCACCAGGCAACTTTGGACATCTAAGGCGGCAGCAAACAGGGACACCGCAACCACCATTAGTGCCACCAGAGATAGTCGCAGTACTTTTGGGACCTGTCATGGTCCCCCAACTCCAGTATTACTGTGGCGCGGCGGACAAGATTCAGAGCGTGGCCTCTAGTGGTGGTGGCTCCTCATTGCGCAGTGTACTTTAGGGAAGCCATTTGGCAACACTCAGCGGCTCACAACTCGCAAAGCACCAGGGAATTGGCCTCTGTGTCGAGTGAAGATTGCATTGATTTTATTATTTATATGAGGTTTTTTAAGTTGTTGGGTTTTACTTCTACTTGTATTGTTATATTTTTACTTCCGTCGTGAGCCTCCTTATTATCCTGTATATCAGGGGTCGGCAACCTACGGCCCACGGACTGGATCCGGCCCGGCGAGGCCTTGGGACTGGCCCCAGCCCAGTCCTGCCACCAATTGCTGCCCCCACCGCAGCTTCTGCGCCACTCCGGGCGCCATTTTGAGTTCGGCCCCCCAGTTGTCTGAGGGACAGCAACCCGGCCCCCAGCTCAAAAACTTTGCCTACCCCTGCTTTATATGATTTCAACCCCAGCTGCTTCTGGAAGCAACTCTGCACCTCCAAAACGTATCCGCCACGATGGCCGAAGTGACCCGGATCCTGACCACTATGCCACTAGAGAAAAACGCAAGGAAGAGGCGCACCAATTTCGGCTTGTGGACTTGGACGAGCGTCTCATCCGCGCCTGGAGTTGGAGCACAATCCCGATGAAAAGAGGCCAAAGGATATCTTTTGCGACTCCGCTGCAAAAACACCAACTCCACCCCGGGTGCCAAACTCACACCAAGGACCCTCGGAGCGCAAAATGGCTGCCGTCAATCCCTGTCGCCTGAGCGACATCCAGGCAACTTCGGACCTCTAAAGTGGTGGCAAACAGAGACACCACAACCATTTTTAGTGCCCCCAGCGACAGCCCCATTACTTCTGGGGTCTGCCATGGGCCCATGACTCTGCTATTTCAATGGAGCAGCGGACAAGATTCACCCCAATAAATAAAATAATTTAAACTATATTGACTTGTCACGGTGTGATTCTGTTTCTGTATTTTATTGTTATATGGGATTTTAAATATAACAATTCCAAAAAGCAAACCTTGCTTTTGTCATATTATACAAGGGACACCATCTTACTGTGTCATTGTATTGAATGGGAGTTGAATATCCACAGATTTAGTTATCCATGGAGGGTCCTGGAAGTAAACCCCAGTGAAGGGACCACTGTAAATATTGCTCTTCTTCAGTTCGTTCAAACAGAGATGGCTGTGTCCGCACTGCAGAAATGATCCTTTTGACGCTACATTAACTGCCTCGGCTCAAATCCTGTGGAATTATGGTATTTGTAGGTTGTTTGGCACCCGATTTTCCTGACAGCAAAGGTTAAATAACCCCCCTTCAAAATAACACCCCTTCAAATACTTAAAACAGGGCGATCATACTTAAATAATTTTTAAATCATTTAATTGTAATTTTTTTATTGTAGGTGGGTGGGTTTGTGGGATATCATTGTATTTTAATGTTTTTCATGTTGTCTTAACCTTCTATTCTCCAGGCTAAACATTCCCATCTCCCTAAGTTGATCCTCATAGGGCTTCACGGTTTCCGGACCCTGCGCCATTTTGGTCACCTTCCTTTGGACATGCGCCAGCTTCTCAACATCCTTTTTGAATTGCGAGGCCCAGAACTGGACATAGGATTATTCCAGGTGAGGCCTGACCAAAGCAGAATAGTGTGGTTTTTCCTTTCCGTTGTATAACAAACTCTAGGAGAACATGATCAGCCCCATCTAAGGATCCCACCATATTCACCCCATTAACCAGCTCATCCCTGATGGTTAGGATATACATATGCTGCAATTGGGTAGCAGAAAAAACACAGACCGTGACGACGGCCATAAAATTTCGAACGCTGAGAATCACATTGTTCGGTTTTCCTGAGTTTCCAGCTCTTATGGCTCTGGTGACACCGACTGAAATGTGTGTAGGCAAATCCATTAAACATCTCAGAAGACCATGGGTGGGAAATATATGGCTTTACTGAGCAGCTCTACACAACTGACAATGTCAGGCAAAACAAAATAATGCAGAATTAAATTACAACCGGCCCTTCTTATACACGGGTTCAAGCATCCACGGTTTGAAAGTGTTCAAAAAGAAGTATACATTTCAAATATCAAACCTTGATTTTCCATTTTTTAATAAGGGACACCATTTTGCATTTTGTCGTTATATTTAATGGGACTTGGGCATCCATGGATTTTGTTATCCATGGGGGATCTTGGAACCAAACCCCAGCGGATAACAAGGGTCTACTGTAGTTTTATCTTCATAAAAAAGACTTCTGTGCAAATAGATTTCACAGGTCATCAGACTGCAACCCTTACTTCCTTTACGCATGAAAAGGCCTACTACATTCACCATAGGCAGGCAGGCAAAATCTCTATTACAGGAGGTAGAGGGAAGGCATTTAACCTCAATGAGTAGCCCCACATAAACACCCTGAAGACACCCATTCCCATCTATCTTGGAAGCTAAGTACTTGGAATATCAGGGGCTGTAGGCTATATTTCAGAGGAACGCAACAACAAGCCGCCTCTGACTTTTACTCACTTAAGAAAACCCTATGAAATTAATGGGGTCTCTATAAATCACCAGGCTATTGAAGGCACATACTTTTCTTACTATGTGAATGGAGCACATGATTTTCGTGGAGAGAGGATGGCGAAACCAAACCCACAACAGGGATGTGTTTCCACACCTTCTGGGTACTTGGGATTGTTATATCTCACACCCAGCAACATACTGGAAGGAGACAAGATGCGAGTTAAGCCACGGTTCTTTTATGCATTTCCACCGACAGGGAAAGGGAAAGGTCCGCTTGCGTACATTCAGGTTGGATCAGGGACCGGAAGCCCTCATATCGAGATTAAAAACACGGCGTGTGTCTATACATATGTCTTGTGTTAAACGTTCTCCCCACAACCGAGGCGGATGTTCCCAGAGACTATTATTGCTCAGAAGAAATGGGCCAAGCGTACGTAAGGCAACGGGGATAGCTGTCTCTAGCGACGGAGCCAAGGCCAGCCCTTGAGAAACGCACCCACAGAGGCCTGCGGACTCAGGGCATCAAGCAGTCTTCTGTGACGCCCTGAGCTGCCAGCTCCGCCAGCACATTGTCCAGGTAGTTGGGGTCCGGGTAGCCGTGGCCTGAGGCGTTGGAGTGCATTTCCGTCTTGTGGTGGATCTCGTTCCACACCACAGTGTTGCTCTCGCCTGTCGTGCTGGACGTCCCGACGGTAAAGATCAAACGCCTCCTCCAGGCCACCTTCAACAGCTCCAGCACCTGGCGGGGAAGAACAAAGGTATGAGCCTTCTCAGATGTCATGGGCAAACAAAAATCCAATGGGACATGTTCCTCTCTGGGCTCCTTTTTTTTAGCCTGCATCATCTATGGCTGCTTCTTACACCTCCCTTTCCTAACCGTGGCCACCTGGAGATGCCCCTCTTGGATATCTGTGCCTCTACAAGTTTCCTTATTATTATTATTATTATTATTATTATTATTATTATTATTATTAATGAATCATAGAGTTGGGAGAGACCCCAAGGGCCATACAGCCCAACCCCATTCTGCCATGCAGGAACTGTCAGTCAAAGCATCCCCATTGACAGATGGCCACCCAGCCTCTGCTTAAAGACCTCCATCACTCTGAGGGAGTGTGTTCCACCATCAAAAAGCTCTTAGGAAGTTCCTCCTAATGTTGAGATGGAATCTCTTCTCCTGGAGCTTGCATCCATTGCTCCATTGGGTCCTGTTCTCTGGAGCAGCAGAAAACAAGCCCGCTCCTTCCTCAATATGACATCCCTTCAAACATTTAAACAGGGCTATCATATCACCTCTTAACCTTCTCTTCTCCAGGTTTCTTGCAATCTCTATAGGATTTTGCTCTATTCACACAAATTCTTTTTTGATTGCCAGCCAAAGAAACAAGTCTGATGGAACAAAGAGTTGGAAAGCTTGCTCCCTTGACAGTATGAAGCTCTTTCATTGACTGTGAATGGTCTCTCGCAATCCTTTTTGGTCAAGCCCGTCTTTGTGATGTTAACTTCACCAAGCCAAGACCCAGGTAGGGAATGCAACGTGATGGCAAGGGAAAAGATATCCTTTCCAGTGTCATAACAGCCTCAATGAACCCCCTGACTGAGGAAAGTAAGTCAAACAGATTCACTTAATTTACATGATTTTGTCAGGCCAGAAAGCCCTACTAGAGGGACAAACTCATTACATCCACCAAAAGATGGCTGTCACAGGTGTGCCACCTGCATTAGCCCCACAGTACCTTTCTTCCTTTGTCATTATTTGGGAGGTAACAGTAACGCGGAAAGCCTCTTGCTGTGTATGGGAGCCCTGGGTTGGGATGCTCCGGACCCTGAAAAATACGACAACAGAAAAAAATCTCGTCAATCCAAGTAGTCTGGTTTAGATGCTGGAACATTCTAGAAGCTATTGCTATCTTCTGAGGCTGAGAAAGCATGACTTGCCCAAGGTGGGATTCCATGGCCGAAATGAGAATCGTATCCTGCTCTCCAGAGTCCAGTGCTCAAACCACTATACTATGCTGGCTCTCAGGGTATGTCTGTACCACAGTCATTTTAGTCTGCCTGTTAACAAAACCTTAGGAGAAGCATTTCAACCTTTCAGAATAAATATAGTGTTCAAGGGAAGGGGAAATAATCATCTGGGGAATCCCAGGAGGCCTTAACTCAGTTCCCCAGGACAGCCTGATTCGCTCCCATGGCCTGGGAGTTTCCCCAGCCATGTCTCCTTCTGCCTAACAGCAGCCTTTACAAATTGGGAGACAAAAAGTAACTTCATCCTTCTCTCCTACCCAATCCTTCCAGCCAGGGATTTTGACCCTGAGCCCTTCAACTTACAAAGGGTTGTGGAATCCTTGTTATCTATGTTTGCCACTCTGCCTTCTTGCGAGGGAGTGTTTTGGCACCGATGCTTTCCTCACCTGTATGCCCTTCTTGATGTAATACATGATTTGTATGGACCCACAGCCCTCGTGTCCTGGGAGGGACTCCGGGAAAGTGACGACGTCCATCTTCCCGTTGGGTTGCGTGCCTGTCTTCTCTCCGTAAATGGTCTTGCAAGAGGGACACTGCAAGCTGCCGTCCTGGAATTTGAAAATAAAGGAGTGGAGTGATGAGAATCTACCACGTCTGTTCAAAAAAACAGTGGACTGAACAAAAACATTCACGCACTCCAGAAGGTTCTTCCAAAGCATTCAGAAGATAGAGCTTTTACATGGCCATGTTACCCATCCCTGATCCTAACTGAAGTGCTGCGTTTGGTAACAGAAACAGAGGCCCAGCTCCAAATAATTCAAATTTGCTGTGAAGTAATGAAAACAAACAAACAAACAAAGGTAGACACACAAAAATGTCTACTTAGCCTCTGAGCTATGTCTGCATTTGTGACACTCCAAGAGGAGCAGGAATTGGCCTGAATATTCCTTGCCTAAGAAAACGCTACAAAATCCATGTGGTTGCATTTAATTTGACAAGTGACTCGAAGGCACGTACTACACACAGAGAGACGTCTTCTATGAATGGTGTCCAACTTTGCTTCCAGCAATGACCCTATGCTCTCTCCAAACACTTTCCCCTGTACCTTGTTGCCACTGGTATACATGGCCAGGACGCAGAGCAGGTGGAAAGCGTGGCTGCACTTGTCCAGTCTTCCTATGCTCCCCGGCTGGATGGTCTTGCTTTCACATGAATCACTGTAGCCTGAAGGAGAGCTCAATTTTTCCATACAGATGATGCAGTCCTGGGAAAACAAGGCAGAAAGAGTGTGTCAATGCTCTCCCCAATTCCACTGAAGCTAGGGATGCTGAGCGTGACAGTCCAAAAAAGGAACCTTTTCCAACTTGCGGGCCCCGCTAACTCACCTCATCCGCCGGGGGTGTCTTCAGCTCTTGGAAATACCTCTTGACCACCTCTTCTGGGCTGAGGGTGCCACCTGAGAGGGAGAAAGAGAAAGACGGAGATGTCAATCCACATCAAACCATCATCTGAGCAAGAAGAGATGGAATTAACAGGAACAGGAGTCTCAGACGGATTAGTAAGACCAGTCAAGGAGAAATGGTTAGCTGTGGCTTGAAAGTGAATCCAGCGGCAAAGGTAGCTTTCTGGGCAGTCGCTTCGAGAACGAGCCATTCCTTCAAAGCTACAAACCGGGAATGGTCAGTCCCTCCCTTCTGCAGAGGCGCCGCACAGAGAAGGACCCAACCGCAAGGATGGGAAGGTAAGATCTGCAAAAGGGGAGCCTTTGGGAGAGGAGCTCGGTGGGATGGGACAACACAAGGTAAGGAAGAATTTCTTCTAGAGAGCAGATTTATGCTAGGTAGGGCTGATGGGAGTTAAAGTCCAAGAAATCAGGGAAACCACAGGCTCCCCACCCATGGTATGTGAAGTGTAAGTACAGTGGGTCTTCCACATTTGCTGGGATCCAAGGCCCTTGTGAGAGTGGGAAAAACACCATTTGTTTTAGCTGACAGAACACTGGAAAGAGACACCAGAGAGAAAAGGAAGAGGAGGAGAGCAGGCAGGAGAGGCAGCGCAGGAAGGCGGTCCAAGCGCGTGAGCTACCTTTGAAGGGCGCTCTCCTCCTGTCCTTAACGGAGGAGTGTTTTTTAGAGTCTCTATAGGCTCGGACGGACGGAAGTGCCTGGGTTAGCTGCACAGGTAGTCCAGGGACTGACATCAGAAAGGCCATCATGCCTACAGGGAAGACGGGGCGGTCATGCATGGGGTCGGGGGGAAAGGGATGGGGAAGACATGGGCATCATATGAGCGATGAGGAAATTAAAGTTTTAAACAAAACCAAAAACACCCAAAACCTTGATTCCAGGAGAAGGGGGGAAATACAACACAGAGAAACACCAAGCAAACACAAGAGGGAAGGAAACAATTCAGTAGAGGGAAGCATAGAGATGTGAAGGCCCATGGTGCACGGTGCAGAGAAGCATTTTACTGGTGTACATTGCTTTGACATGTTTGGGTGAGTGATATATACATATCTGCAACTCGAGGAAAGTGTGGACAGTGCAAGCCACCTAGGAAAAAGATCGGAGATTTCAGAGGTTAGGTTACCTGCGAGGGCTTGGCTCACTTTGCTGGGTCTGGACATGCTCACTGGCAGCTTTGGGATACTGAGGAGACAAAAGCAAGGGGAAATGTGATTGGGAATGTTTTGAAAATGGATAACGTCAGAAAACATGCATTAAGGAGACACAGCATACTCTGGGCTACGCTCCCCCACACAAAGTGATATATCTTAATTCTTTTCTCCAGGCAATCCAGGTTTGGGAAGTCGAAGGCTTTCATGGCCGGCATCCATAGCCCGAAAACCCCACAAAATCCAGGTTTGGCCCAAAGGAAATCTGAATGTTGCGAGGTGTGCAAATCGTTCAAAATGAACACATCTGCATCACTGACCATTAATAGGAATTCCTCCCACGATTTAAGGTGGGATGATGGCAGCGCTGCCCTTGGTCTTGTGCTGCCTCTGAGGTTATCAATGCCCCTTCCTCCAGTGTTCTCCTGCCTCTGGGTCTAAGCATTCTGTGGTACAATATTTTATGCATACAGCCTGAATCAATTGGGTTTTATGATACTATACAGCCTTGCCTGACCCTTTTTCAGATTGGGAACCATTCTGTTTCTCTTTATTCCATCCTGACGGCAGCTTGTCCTGAGTACAAGCTGCGCATCAGGACAATCAAACACAGTGGTGCTCCCATGTCTTTAAGAGCATCCTATTGCTTTCCTCTTTTCATTTCTTCTTTTTAGGGGGCACTCTCCCAAGCTTCGCTGTGCAGCAGGAATCAGCGTTCCCCCGATATAGTAAATACAGACTGCGAACAAGAGAAGATGTGCGCTGGCCAACTGGGGTATACAGGTAGGAATGTTGTAATCTAGGGTTGTGGGACAGAAGAGCGAGCGGAGGAAGGACTGAACAACGCTGCCTGAGAAAAGGACAGCAATGGCTGCGTGCTCAGATTTCCTCTAATTGTGTATATTAGGGTTTTATGAGCTGCAAGTATGCAACCCCAGACAGACGTAATTGCACACTTCCGAGGGAGACTATTATGCCATAGGAAAGGCTGACACCGCGCCCAGGGACTGTCTCTTGGTGTTGAAACCGTTCTTTCCATGGCTCAAAGCAACTCCCTTGTTCCCAGACGTGAGCATCGCTTTCAAAGACTGCTCCCCGACACAAAGGGATCTGGTGTTTTTATATCCAGGTTTATAAATTATATAGTGCGCCAGCTATATCCCTTGAGTTGTTTGAGCATGGATGCACCAATTTGTTCTGGCCTTGAAGACTCATCTCCCTGCCTTTTTCAGTTTGCAAGCTTGATTTATTGGTTACTATTGGTTTAGTTTACAGTTATGATTTATTGGTTATGGTGGGTGGGTGGGTTTTGGGGACATTGCATTTTATTGCTCATTCCCATTTGTGAAACATATGGTTTTCTCAAACCTGCTCGACCAAGGTGAGGATTTATAGGCATCCCATTTGCAGAAGAAGCAAAACGGTGGATCACCGGTGAGAAAATCTGAAGTTCAGAACATTGGGGTTTGTTTTTGCTGAAGTCATAAAAATAACAATGCCTTAGTAATTCATTCGAATTATGTCAAGGCAATGTGAGGAGCCAGGGAGGGGAATTCCATTGTAAAGATAAACACAGGCCATCCTGCCTTGTTAGACACTGCAAACAGGGTTTTATGGCTCACACCATTAACTGCAAGAAGGGTTAGATAGGTAAAGCCAGCTCAGTGTTTTATAGCCCTCATTCTTTGAGTATTTGTCAGAAATGTTTGACTTGTCTGTGAAGGGGTGACCAACTCACTTTCCATGGAGGAGCAAGACAAATAACAACATTATCCACCCTGATTCAGGGATGGGATGAATAGATATCACTAACTCATACTTGAGCTAAATGTTCAAGTCAACCGCTACATAAATCCCACTGATACTCGACCTCTCCCAATATAGCATACCTGACTCCTTTGGATGCTCCATGCGCCAGACTTGGCCCACTGACAGTTGGCGGTTGCGGTGCTACCCCTAAACTCTGAACATTCAACTTCGGCATTGACCGGGCTCCAGAAATGGTGGGCTTGTTGTAAGGCACGAAGCCCGTCTGAGAATAACCGAGACCAGCTGTCCTGCCGGCAGCCCCCTGTACCCCAGCAAAGGGCCTGGGTCCAGTTCCGGCCGAGGGACCGGGGAGGTTGACCATGGAGTGCCGATACCGGGTAGTGATGGGTCCGGTCCCGCTGTTCAGAAGGCACTGTTGGCAGGAACACGTCGGCCCCGAATGAGATGGCCCTGTGGCTGTGGCTACCGGGTAGGGTGAGTCCACACGCCTCTGGATCCGCCGCTGGTAGCCGGTGGTTTGGTTGGTCTGAGTAAGTGAGGCAAAATCGATCCCATAGTTGTAGCCAAAGGGGCCGAGGTCCACTTGGGGGCTCTTGAAGGCAAAGGCTTGCTCCAAGTAGACGCAAACGTTCATCTCGTAAGGGAACCAGCCCCCTTCGTCGTTCTGCCACTCCCAGACGACGCCTTGCCCAGCCGCTGAATCCAGCTGGAAGATGTGCCTGCGCACAGAGCGCATGGTCCCTGCGAGGAGAGAAGAAACAGGCAAAGCGCATGAGGAAAGAAACTACGTGGGAACTACTAAAATCCTACTACTAGTGTCCAACTACTAATGCATCCACTTGAATCAACTGCTAAAATGGAAAGGCAAGGGTACTACTAACAACTGGATTTGGACTCCAAAATAGATGATAGGGCCACGCATGGACCCACAGGCCATTCTGTAGCCTTGGGGGCAACTTTGGGACTTCAGGTGAAAATCACGGGGTTCTGTTGTCCGGATTTGTTCAGACCGGAGTTTGCCATTACCATCCTCTTGAGGCTGAAAGAGATGACTGAGTAGGGATTTGAATGCTGGTCTTCCAGAATCGAATACTCAAACTACTTGCTCCGGATATATGCCAAATCTATGTTAGGGTTTTCTTGGCAAGATTCGTTCAGAGGATGTTTGCCATTGCCTTCTTGAGGCTGAGAGAATGGGACTTGCCTAAGGTCGCAATTTGAACCCTGGACTCCTGGAGTCCAATATTCAATCCAATAAATCATGCTGTAACAACCATGAAATACCCCTCAAGTTTATTTTGGTTCTAATCCTGTTTTCTGCTCTTTAAAGGCAAGCTTTCTGTATCTTACTGTTTTTATTTGGCACTCGATTTCTACAACGCACCAAGAGATATTAAAAGGATCGGAGAGGAAAACATCCGTCTGTGAAACTATCTGACCCCTTTTTATCTCAGCTGCCAGACAGACAATCTGGGATCTTCATAGGAAACCGGGGAGAATGGCAGGAAGCTTCCCTTCCTGAGCTTCTGAATACCTTCCCAGAAAAACAGAGATGAACTAGAGGAAGAGCTCCGAAATCGGCTGCCGGAGATGGAGGAATTAGGCTACCAAGACATGACTTAGCCAGCGACGCAGCCGCGACGTATCTTACCCGTATCTTGTCGGAACTGCGTCAGACTAGGTAGGTCAATGATGTACGGTGCCAGCGCCGGATCCGCTTGCCCTAAAGGGATGCTGCCGCTGACCGGCCAAGTCCCCAGCGACCGCCGTCCCTTCGCCGCAAGGGCCTGGAACGACTGCTCGATGTAGCTGCACACGGCGCTGCGGTAGGGCCTCCAGCGGCCGAGTTCGTCCTGCCATTCCCAGACCGCCACACCGGGGTCCGGAGGAGGAGGAGGAGGCCCAGCGGAGGTCCCTGGCGAGGTGGCCATTTTGAGAGGGCTTTCCACCCACGGATCCAAAGAGGAGCAGGAGCTTCGGGATGGTTCAACGGTTCATCTTCGGCAATGGGAACGCGTCGGGTCTGCAACGGAAAAAGAGCAGGGAAAGTGAACCATGAAATGTTACACCAGAGGGATAAAGGCACATATGTTGTAAAGGCATACACTACAGGTTGAGCATCCCATATCCATAATCCTGAGATCTGAAATACCCGGGGATGGCTGAGATAGTGAAGCCTTTGCTTTCCAATGGGTCACTATAGCCAAGCATAGCTCTTGAAGAAAACCACTCGTCTAGCCTTGCTTCCTCCAAAAACCAAGACACAGGCTTTCGCTGTGACAGACGGCCATCCAGCCTCTGTTTGAAAGCTTCCAAAGAAGGAGACTCTGTCATCCTCCATTAAAGCAGCTTCTTCTACTGTCGAACAGGTCTTACTCCCAGGAAGTTCAGGAGCTCCCTATAGGAACTGTGTTAAGGACCTATAGGAATCTCTTTTCCTGTAGTTTGGATCCATTTGTGTCCTGTTCTCTGGGGCAGCAGAAAACAAGCTCGCTCCCTCCTCGGTATGACATCCCTTCAAGTATTTAAACAGGGCTATGGAGGACTAGGACTCTCAGGACTCTGGAGGACTAGGACTCTGAGTATTATGGAGGACTGTGACTCTGGAGGACCATGGAGGACTCTGATTCTGGAGGACTGTCTCTGAGGACTATGGAAGGACTTGGAGGACTATGACTCTGGAGGACTCTAATTCTGAAGGATCATGGAGGATTCTGATTCTGGAGGACTCTGTCTCTGAGGATTTGGAGGACTAGGACTCTGGAGGACTCTGACTCTGAAGGACCAAGGAGGACTGATTCTGGAGGACTCTGTCTCTGAGGACTATGGGAGGACTTGGAGGACTATGACTCTGGAGACCAGGGTTCCCAGCTCAGCCCTGAAACCCACTTGATGACCTGGGCAATCACACTCTCTCAGCCTCAGAGAAACAACAACAGCAGCAGCAGCAGCGATCAACGTCCCTTGGACACTACAGCATCCAACAAACCCAGAGGGGTGTCTGATGGCTAGAGATCCAACCCCCAGGGACTACAGCTCCCATCATCCCCTGCTCCAAGAGGAGGCGACAGCAGGCCCAGGGGCTCTCACCTCGCCGTTGCCAAGGAAACGACGGCGATCGCTCGCTCTCAGCCTCCGTTGCCACCGCTGCTCCGGCCTTCTGATCAGACAGAACACCGGATGTATCGGGTTTCTAACTGCGCATGCGTGCGCTCTTGCCTCTCGCCGCGATGCATCATGGGGGTTGGAGTGCATCGAGGCGAGGCCGCCGGCCGCCATTTTGTCTTCCTTCTGGGGACGAAGGGCGCATGCGCATCCTTCTTTCCCTCAGTTTCTCCTCAGAGAGGAAGGCCTTGGTGGCTTGTTTTGAATTTAAAACCTCACCTCTCAGCACTTTAACCCCAATAAACTATAATAACATCCATATATATACATATATAAATATATATATATGTCTGTATATATGTTTGTGTGTATGTGTATATATATATATATATATATATGTATATACTGTGTGTGTGTGTATATATACACACACACACGTGTGTATATATATATATATATGTGTGTGTGTGTGTGTGTGTGTGTGTATTATAATATCCATGGGTGGCTGTGTTGGCCCTATAGCAGAGTACAATAATAAATAATAATTTTATTTCTCACGGCTCAAGGCGGGTTACAACATATTTAAAACACAATTGTTACATAAAAACATATATTAAGCTTCATGTCTCCGCAATATTTATATTACAATAGGTAGAACAATAATGAAATATAAAATTCATGGTTAAAAAACACCTGGATAGGCCTGCTGGAAGAGATATTATTTATATTACAGTATGTAGGACAATAAATATATAATTCATAGTTAAATTTTATATTTGATGGTACATACTGTATATGATTTTATATGATTTTTATATATAGATATAATTATTAAACTTTATTTATAAAGCACTGTTAGGTTTACACAGCGCCGTACTACATAAAATAGAATAAGATAAGACTAAATGTACCCACCAGTAGCGTACGTTTGAGAAAATGGATAGGTCTTCCAATGATTTTTATAACATCCATTAACATCCAAACTCCACAAAACAATGGTACCTTTATTGGGCCAAGCAATAAACCCTATGAAGCGTCACCGTTTTGTGGAGTTTGGATGTTCTTGTACAGTTGTTTTGCTCACAACTAAAGAGTACGCATGGTGCATTGTGGTTTGCGTGTGGGAATACGACTCTGGAGACCAGGTTTCGAGTCCCCGCATGGCCATGAAACCCATTGGGAGACCTTGGGCAATAATAATAATAATAATAATAATAATTTGTTTTATTTATATACCACTATTCCAAAGATCATAGCGGTGAACAGCAAGTAAGCTAATTAGCAGGTAAGCTAATAAGTCACACTCTCTCAGCCTCAGGGCAAGGCAATGGCAAACAAATCTGGGCAACAAACCTGAACAAACCTGACCAAGAAAACCCCATCGTCGGTTTGCTTTAGGGTCGCCCTAAGTCAGAAATGAATTGAATGCACACAGTAACAAAAACAATTGCCATCACTATAGTTTTTTGTGAGGTTTTCGGACTATGTGGCCATGTTCTAGAAGAGTTTATTCTTAACATTTCGCCAGCATCTGTGGCTGGCATCTTCAGAGAAAGGACTTGATCTCCACGTTGCTCGCCATCAAGTCGACTTGGTATCAAGTCGAGGAAAAGGATTTCTGAGCTGCACATAGGCTTTCTGAGCTAGAACAAGATGGCCTTTGTTTCGGCCGTGTTAATCTGCTCTGCGTGGTGGCAGCCGCGTCAAGGACGCAACGTTGAAAAGCGGATCTTGGTGGTGCCAAATAACTTTTGCCGGAGACCCACAACTGAGGCTGAGATGCACCGACGCTGACTCTCCGCTAAAATGCACACACTCCTATCCTGTTGGTCATTTACACATTATTATTATTATTGGCCCCGTACAGAGAAGCCAAAATAAAGCTACTTCGGGTCACTTTGGAGATATGCTGTTTAAATGATGCATGTGTCCTAGGAGACCGGAAGCCACAACTTAGGACTGGAGCATGGCTTTGGCATGGCTTCCGGCCTCTTAGGACGCATGCATCATTTAAACAGCATACTTCCAAAGTGACCCGAAGCAGCTTTATTTTGGCCTGTCTGTATGGGCTCATTTCCTTCAGATCCAGCCGTAAACCTGCCTTTGCAGTTTCTTCCTTGGAAGCCAACTTAATGGCAAATGACAACTATCACAACATTTAAGGTCCCCTCTAGCTTTGTCCTTTGGCCAAAGCAAAGAGGGAATGAGACCGACAAGTAGCCTTTGCCCACTTTCTCTCTCAAGTTGGAACCATGTTGGATATGCCAAGGCCTGAGGCCAAGAACCTGTCGCCAAAAATGATCATTGCGGACTTCCTCCCAATTGAAACATGTTTTCCCCTCCTCTTCTTCAAGGGGAACGAAATGCCTTTGCAAAGAAAAGAGGGGGGGGGGAAGCTTAACCTCTTCTCATGCAACTAGCCTCCAATTTCTATCATCATCCTGGCGCAAACACACACACACACACACACACACACTTGTGCCTTCCTTTCGTTCCCTTTGGAAACCTGACCCATTCTCTACCTTGAAAGGTGTATCTCTACATAGTTCTCCACCTTGCCCTATCTCTGCTTATGGAGACATTTGTTAAAACACTTTAATTTTTGCATTTTTTCCTTCCACGTCCGAACGAAGATGTGCGACTTTAAACCCAGCCGTGGTTGTAGCATAGAGTTTTAAGCGCCTGATCCATGCAATAGACACCAAAGGTGCGAAAGGTTGCCGCAATGTGGAACCACACAATTGACGGATGAGGGACTTCTCTTGTGCCTATTATTGGTACTTTGCAAGGAAAGAACGAATGTAACCCTGGCATTCCTTCGAAAGCGGGAAGCAAAACGCCAAAAGAAAGGTACGTGATCTTTCCATCTCCTTTGATAGCGACTACAAGTAGCAAAATGAAGTGGGAATTTTGCAAAGGACATTGACCGCTTCGCTCCACAACCCATGAGCAGAGTTATAGGAATGGTGGCGGTCACAAATAGTACTGTTATTGATAATAGCAATATCAGTGAACTTGGATATTCTACACTGTGGGGAATTTGGGGGGAAATCACATTGAATGTTGAGACATGGACGATTCATTTTCGGTGTGTTATGCTATGCAATGATGTCCCAAATTTGACCGCTTTTTATTATAGATATACCCTCAAGGCACCAAATCCTGGAAGCAAAGCAGGGTCAGCCCTGGTTTGTACCTAGATGGGAAACTGCCAATGGATACCAGGTTAAGCAGTGATAAAATGCAGCCTTGCCTGACCCCTTTTCCAATTAGAAACCGTTCTGTTTCTATGTATTATGTTCCTAACAGTCACCTGAGTAAAGGTTATCTGTATCCGAACAACCAAATGTTGTGGCACATCCATTTATTTCACAGTGGTCCATAGTTTTTCATAGACAATCAGTTTGCTCTAATCTATAAAGCACTGAAATTCTTTGGTAGGCTGCGTTACCCAGTGTATTTTTGTGATATGATTCCTAGTGCCTCTTCTTTTCCTGAACCCAATGTGGACAGTTCTTGATACGTATACAATAAACGTCTATATTGTGACGTCGAAGGCTTTTGTGGCCGGGATCCATAGTTTTTTGTGGGTTTTTCGGACTTTGTGGCCATGTTCTAGAAGAGTTTATTCCTGACGTTTCGCCAGCATCTGTGGCTTTGGCGTCTTAAGAGGATGCTAACATGAAGAGAGTTGGGTCTATATTGTTTTGGGCATAATTTTGCTTGGATGGGAAATTAACGCAATGGTCCTGTGGTTACTGATGTCTCCTTCTTTAGGGGAATGGGACGTATATTGAGCATTTCCAATCTGTGGGCCATCGTTTTGTTTTCCATATCTGTTGGTAGCTTTGGGTTAGAACTGGAGTAGAGTCTGCAAAGACAAGCAGCTGTCTTGGTATGCCATTTCTCCCTTGTGGCTTATTTCTCTCAAGTGCTTTGAATGCGCCAGGAACATGGAATTGCAAGTATTCCTGAAGCTACAGACTCTCCGTATGAAATATAGAAACAAATCAACAAGACAAGACTTGCATTTCTGCCTAATGGGAAAACTGGCCTCTGGATTTCCAGGAAAAGAACTCCTCAGGGCATGTGCAGCGCAAGTGGGACATACGTTGGACTATGACTCCGGAGACTAGGGTTTGAATCATGGCCCATCCATGGAAACCCACTGAGTGACCTTAGGCAAGTCATACACTCTCAGCCTCAGAGGATGGTGATAACAAACTCCTTCTGAAGAAACTCGCCAAACCCCCCCCATGATAGGTCCACCTTAGGGTTGGCATAAGTCAGAAATGACTTGAAAGCACACAACAACAACAACAACAACAGGGCATGTGTGGGCATGATGCCCTATACGTCCTCAACTTCAGAACACACCAGCAAACAACTGGCACAGTCATATCTGAGGATGAAAAACAATCTAGTCCCTCCGTTGTGCCCTTGAATGCGCCATTCATCCGCCGTGGTGCGAGAATAATGTCGCCTTTTGTGCTGAGGGGTCCGGCCTGTTCTCCCCCTTTTCTGCCATCCGTTGAGAGAAATGGTGATGATGGCAGATGCGGGGGCTTCTTCGTGCCAAGAGCCACATCCCTGTCCAGGATCCAAGAAGGTGTGCAGGTTGGCATCGGTGTGCCATCTCTTCCCCGACCGCCACCTCAACAATCAAGAGAGCAAAAATCTCTCCATGCCAACTGCAAGGGGACCCAAGACTGGGAACGAATGGGACTCAGGCCTAAACCCAACATGTTGTGAGCCACCCTGAGTCCCAGTTTTTGGTTATAAATAAATATAACAACAGCAACAGCAACAGCAACAACAGTTCATGTATGTTTCCTATGCACCGTATACACAGAGCCTTAAGGGACTATCAAGACCTTGTAAATCTACAAGTCCCAGGATTCCATAGGATGGAGTTACAGCACTTAAAGTGGTGCCAAACTGCATTATTTCTCCAGCGATTCCCAAACTTTGATCCTCCAGATGTCTGGAACATCAACTTCCAGCTTGGCCAACAGTCAGGATTTCTGGGAGCTGAAGTGCAAAACATCTGGAGGGCTAAAGTTCGGGAACCATTGGTGTTGATCCACCCTAGGACCAGGGTTCGAATCCCTGCTCAGCCATGGAAACCCACTTGGGCAAGTCACACTCTCTCATCTTTGTCGACTAGCAAGGATTTGCATAGGAGAGGAGCTCTCCTTTGCAGACTGCAGAAACAATGCCACCCAACACTAACATATACGTATTAGATTCTTTAAAAAGAAATCCTCTAAGGATGGAGAGATAACAGGTTAGACTTTTTCAAAATGAAGATTCCCATGCTTAAGTTTGGTCCTTTGTTGTCTTCCTATCCAGGTGTGGCTTTGCAGTTCTTTCCCTGGGAGACCACTGCAAAACCCGGCGAGAAGCAGAAATGAACATTGGTCCTTGTCCAGGACACCGGAAGAGAGATCGGAGGCCTGGGCTCTGCATATCATCTGCCTTGCTGGTCCTCTCAACCCTGGGTCCCTTCTTTTCCTTTGCCCCAGCAGGTGAGCTTTTCTTTGAGTAGGAACTTTAATGGGGATGGAATTCGCCTCTGCCCTCCAAGAGTCCCACACTGAGGCTGCATCCGCACTGCAGAAATAATCCACTTTGACACCACTTTAACTGCCGTGGCTCTATGGACACTGTAGTTTTGGGAGACCTTTAGCCTTCTCTCTCAGAGAGCTCTGGGTGCCACAACAACCTACAATTCCCAAAATGGTGCATTTGATATCATAATTTAAAGGTGTAATATTAATCTTGCCAGTTCTTTATGTCACAACAGTTACCATTACTTTACAATCATATAAGGGAATCTCCCAGCCAGCATGGCTACCAGTTGGTGAATAATGGGAGGTGTTGTCAAAAATTAAAACGTAGGTAGGATTAGTATGTAGAGAGATGTTGTAGCGCCTTTGAGACTCACTGAAAGAAAGTTGGCAGCATGAACTTTCATAGACTCAAGTCTACTTCCTCAGATGCATTACTAGGGAGGCCAGTGATAGGAAACAGATGAATGAATGCACGAAGTGTAACTTTTCCAAGCTCTGGACAGAACTGGCTTTACAACTTCCAGCCTGGGTTCATCCTTGGGATCACTCAGCACAGATTAGATACTCGATCCTTGCAAACCGACGTGCAGCAGGGCAAGGAAGGCTGGCCTGGGTTTTCAAGCTGGAGGTTGCATTTTGGGATTGAAAGGAAGGAAGGGAGAGAGTGAAAACTGAAACCCCGGTACAAATGCAGGGCAGGTTGGACTTGCTGTATCTTCCGCACTTCTCCAAGCGAGGAGAAGGGCTGTGAGGCTCAGCGGCTGGATCCGGTTTCCTTTGGATGGGTGGAAATATTACCGATTCTATTTTTGTTTTGTTGATTCGTCTGTTTCTCTTAGGGGTGCAAATGGTGCAGCTTTCCAGACGTTGCTCAACTGCAGTTCCCAGCATCCTTTTGCTTATCCCGGCTAGGAATGCCAACAACATCCAACACATACTTCTTTCCCCTGAGATACATCCAGGCAAGGCATGGGTGAAGGTACAACAACAACAACACCCTAGAGCAGTGATGTCCAAACTCTGGACAAGGTGGGAGATGAAGTCCAAAACAGCTGGAGGGGCAGAGTTTGGACATCGCTGCCCTAGAGAGACTGCAGAAATAACCCAGTTTGACACTGTGATGTTCTATGGGATTCTAAGAATTGTGATTTCGTGAGACATTTAGACTTCTCTGTCCACAAACTACAATTCCCAGGATCCCATAGCATTGAGCCATGGCAGTTAAAGTGCCCTCAGCCATAACTTGGGCATTGTTGTTGTTGCTGCTGCTGTGTGCCTACAAATAATGTCTGACTTATGGCGACCCTATCATGGGGCTTTCTTGGCAAGGTTGGTTCAGAGGAGTTTTGCCATCGCCTCCCTCTGAGGCTGTGTGTAACAGTGAACATGACTTGCCAAACTGGGACTAGTACCCTGGTCTCCAGTGTCCTACAACACTCAAACCACTACTCCATGCTAGCTCTCATAAGATATGTGTTACGTATTTGCAAATATTAAAAAATATGTATGTATCAGAAATCCGAAACCTTTCTGGCTCCAAGCATTTCGGGTATCTTAAAGGACCTCTCCAGGGTATCGAACCTATACAGTTTCTAAACAGATGCTGGATGGCTACCTGTCACAGGGAGTGCATAGATTGTGTCTTCTTGCATGGCAGAATGGGGTTGGATTGGATGGCCCCCGGGGCCTCTTCCAACTCCAGGATTATATGATTCTATGATCAGTAAGTGATCATGTATCCCTCCCATGGCTGGTCGAGTATGGATCAAAACGCAATGTTTTAACCCTCTTCTTTTTCCATTCCAGCTGGAGGCTCTGAGCTTGCAGAGATGCATGTTGCAGGTGAGACTATCCGTATGCCTGTGTGCATTTGTGTGTGTGAGAGAGTGCACACTTCTGTTTAAGATCTAATAAATTTGGAGGGATTACATCCCCTCCAACATTTCACAGATGAAAGCCAAGACACCTGTCTCAAGCACCTGCACATCCCTGTGTAAAATATCTAAATCATAGATGCGGTGAGGAATATAGAATGGACTTTATGGGTATACATATAAATAAGTACTTATTTATTTACTCTGTGTACCTATATACATATACATACATATATGCACGCACACACACACATATTGTTAAGAATTTTGTTTGGCTAAATTAGCACTTTATTTCTTCATAGAGGAAGAATGTGATAAGTTCTTTAAGACTATAACAGAAGGTATGTATATATATATATATATATAATAGCCGTGTTAGTCTGTAGGATCACCATATAGAGAGGTCTTGTAGCCCCTTTCAGACTCACTAAAAGAAGAAGTTTGTATTAAGAAATTAATAGGGATATTCAGACCCTTTGATGGCTTAAATATTTAAGCTATCCTCTGTCTTATCACTACTTTGATGTTATGGAAGTAAAATTCAGAGGAGGAATATGACCGAGAGAAGAGTTTTATATAGGGAGAGATCCGTGAATATGAGCCGATTGGAAAGCCGCTGGGATTTCATTACCGGAAACTACTTGAAGGTAGGAAATTTTGGGTGATATAAGGAGATGTTTGGAATGCAATAATTTGTATGGTGGGTTCAACGATAATGAAAATAATAAAGATAGATAGATAGATGATAGATAGATAGATAGATAGATAGATAGATAGATAGATAGATAGATAGATAGATAGATCTTTATTATTTTCATTATCATTGACAAGATGGATTTATATTATCATTGACCAGATGTATGCGTGTGTGTGTTATACACACATACATATATGAATATGAATCTGGGTCCTGGGAACAAGGAATGACACTGTGGAAAACTTCTTTAATGTTCAGAATAAATCCCAGAGGGGATTTGCTGACCACTGACCACAGCAACCTGAATGGTGGTCCTCTTTCTTCCAGAGATCCGACTGGTCAATGGGCGCAGCCGATGCCAGGGCCGGGTGGAGATCTTCTACAACAACACCTGGGGCACAGTGTGTGACGACGACTGGGACATCGTGGATGCCAACGTGGTCTGCCGCCAGTTGAGCTGCGGCCGTGCCATCGCCATGCCGGCCACTCTTTCCTTCGGCCAGGGCCGGGGCCCCATATTCTTGGACAACGTGGACTGCAAAGGGACTGAGGCAGCCCTCAACGAATGCAGCAGCCACGGATGGGGCATCCACAATTGCTACCACTACGAGGATGTGGCCGTCACGTGTAACGGTACAAAGGTTTGGGCTTCATTGGGTTGCAATGGCGGTGTACTCTGTCTGGCTCCTTGCACTCCCTAGAGAGCATTTGGAGCAAAACGTTTTCTGGAAAGCTGGGCCCAAACTAACCAAATCACTTTCAACCATGAGAAATGTAAGGTACTGCACCTAGGCAGAAAAAATGAAATGCATAGATATAGGATGGGGGATGCCTGGCTTAAGAAGACTACATGCGAAAGGGATCTAGGGAATCCTAGTAGACCACAAGTTGAACATGAGTCAACAGTGTGATGCGGCGTCTAAAAAAGCCAACTCAGTTCTAGACTGCCTCAATAGAAGTGTAGTGTCTAGATCGAGGGAAGTAATAGTTCCACTCTATACCTGTGAATACTGTGTTGACAAGCTGGAGCATGTCCAGAGGAGGGCAACCAAAATGGTGGAAGGTCTGAAATCCACAAAGCTCTGTAAAGAGAGACTTTGGACAATATCACACAACTGAAATTGGAAGTATAATCCAGTGTCATCCTGAACACAGTCATGCGTATTCATGTTATTGCGCGAAAGGTTACCACGCGCGATCGCTGGCAGTCCGAACGCAATCACGCGTCAATCCACAGTTAAGTAAATTCTGTGAACTAGCGAAGTCACAAGCCCTATTCCTAGGCAACTTCGCACTCAGTGCGCTGTTGTTTGGTGTGATATACATGTCTCCTTTGGTCTGTTCCCCCCTCCATCTGGAAGAGGGGGGTTTCCCATGAAGCCATGCTGCAATTCCGCTTCAATTTTGCTTCCGCTTGTCCTTCAGCATTGCTGGGGGGGGCTACTGCCTACTAATGAAGAGGCATGAACCTGGAGCTATTGGATAACCATTATATTCACGTTTTAACGTTACAAGAGTGAATATATGCTCATTTTAGCATGTTCTTTCAACTATTCTTCCCCCCCTCTTCCAACCTCTTTTGTAAATTGTGGGGTTCCTTGGTTCCTCTCTCTTACTCGCCTAAATGCACTATGCTCCAGTCATCTGGAGTCGCACTGAGCATGCGCAAGGGTGCCAATTCGCAATTAAGAACCCACCAATGTGATGGCTTACTTTGTGCAGAATCTGGGTCGCGTTCGGGGAGGCCATTACAGCGAATTTAAGGTGTGATAAGGAATCCCGTAATTGCATGAATTTTTGAATTGACCTCACTATCTTCTCTTTCGAAACTGAGAGCCTCCCGTCCCGTTTGATAAACTCCTTTGGGAGCTGGGTATGTTCAGCCTGGAGAAGAGAAGGCTAAGAGGTGCTATGATAGCCCTGTTTGAGTACTTGAAGGGATATCATATTGAGGATGTAGCAAGCTTGTTTTCTGCTGCTCCAGAGAATAGGACACCGAACAATGGATGCAAGCTACAGGAAAAGTGATTCCACCTAAATATTAGGGAGACCTTCCTGACAGTAAGAACTGTTTGACAGTGGAAGACACTCCCTTGGATTATGGTGGAGTCTCCTCCTTTGGAGGTTTTTAAACAGAGGCTGGATGGCCATCTGTCAGGGATGCTTTGATTGTGAGTTCCTGCATGGCAGAATGGGGTTGGTCTGCATAGCCCCTGAGGTCTCTTCCAATGATTCTGTGGAGGGAAGAAAAAATGACTATGGAGGGACTTCGAGAGTGTTCCAAGAATGGACCACAAGGTGCGCTTTGGCAATCCCTGCCATACATGTGTATGTGTGTGTTTGTAATTCTAAGCCTGTGTCTCTGCAACCTTGTCGATTTTCACAAAGCCTTGTGTCGGAGAAAGGAAGGCTAATCTCTTTGCTTCTGTCCGCAGAATTCTTGCCCACCCAAGTGCCCAGAGGCCCGACTAGCAAAGCTTCCACCGTCTCACTACAAAATGGGGAAAGTGAGTATTTTGAGGAGTTCCCAGAGGAATCACCTCCAGCTTTTTTGTTGCTGTTATTGTCATTAGCATGTGTCTCTGGTTCTCAGCAAGGAAAAAGTGAATAGGTCCTTGCCCCAAGATGGCAAAGGCTACCCAATGTAGAAAAAAGTTCTTGGAGACCATCTTAACTGCTATAGAAACCTGAAGATATGAGTTAATAATAATAATAATAATAATAATGGTAACAACCCATTGTATATAATTGGACCTGAGCACCCATGGATTTTGCTATCCATGGGGGTCCTGGAACCAAACTCCAGTGGATACCAAGGGCCCACTGCAATGGTTGTCATTGTCATCATCATGGCAATAGGAATGATGGTAACCATTTTGGATCTTACCATGGTTCTGTCTTCCGGTCCAGCTAATGGGAGCATCCGGCTGGTGAATGGGGCCGATTCCTGCCAGGGCCGAGTGGAGATTTTCTTCAAAGGGATCTGGGGCACGGTCTGTGATGACGACTGGGGCCTGAGCGATGCCCGGGTGGTGTGCAAGCAGATGGGCTGCGGCCATGCCATGGGTTTCCGAACCAATGCCTTCTTTGGCTATGGTACGGGGCGCATCCTCTTGGACAACGTCAACTGCGACGGGAGTGAGCCTCACCTCTCAGCTTGCTACAGCCTGGGATGGGGCATCCATAATTGTGGCCACCATGAGGACGCCGGAGTCATCTGCTCGGGTGAGTGCAACAAAACCCTAGGATGCCAGTCTTGGCTCCAAGGGTCAGTGTGGCGTAGTGTTTTGAGTGTCGGACACTGATACACCAGGGTTTGAATCTTTGCACTTCACCACAGAAACCTAATGGGTCTCCTTGGGCAAGTCACACTCTTCCCTAGCACTTTTGTAGATTTGTGAGACATGGGAATGGCCTGGATGTCCCACAGGGTCTCTTCCAACTCTAGGATACTATGATTCTGAAGTTGTTAAATTTGTTAAGCTTTGCATTTCTGTTACTCTTCACACATACAAGCTGCTCATTCGTGGGTATAAATGTCTGCTCCTGGGTGCTTCGCTCCACGCATCTAGTAAATGAAAACTCATGCAACCCATTTCTTTTCCCAGTTAGTCTCAAAGATGCTACAAGATCCCTTCACACACTGATCTAGACCAGTGATGCCCAAACTTTAGCCCTACAGGTGTTTTGGACTTCAACTCCCAGAAGCCCCAGCCATCTTGGCCAACAGTCAGGAATTCTGGGAGCTGAACTCCAAAACATCTGGAGGACCAAAGTTTGGGAAGCACTGCTCTAGACTAGTGCAGGCATGTATTTGATTTCTACCATGCATGAAAAGGAGTGTGCTTACTTTGGTGTCCAGATTGCTCAGCGTTGGTGCTGACATTTGGACCAGTGTTGTGTCATTAAACAAACTGCTGCATTCACAGTTCATTGAGACTGCATTGTGGCAGTTAAAGTGCCATCAAAGTGCATTAATTCTGCAGTGTAGATGTAGCCTCCAGGCAGGGACTTATTCCAACATCGAAACCACTATGCCACACTAGCTCATTGGATAATGCTGGATATCAGATACCCATTGTCTAATAAATATGATGTATGTTTTCCCCCACTTCTCTTGTGTCAGGACTCGGAATGACAACAGTCACTCCCATCACAACATCTATCGCCCACATCTATGATGAATCCTTCACTGACATGGCTACAGGTAAGACCAGAGGATGTTCCTTTTAACCCCAGACCCTATAAATCCATCATGGTGGATTGGTTGCCAAGTTGGGTGGACTTCAGGCCGGTGGAATTGCTTCTGTGACTAAAGCCTTGGAGGTTTTAAAGCTATCTACCAAGGCTGCTACAAGGAAAAGATTTCCTACCTTACTATTTATTATTTTATTATTCTTTATTTCATTTCTATGCCACCTTTATCTGCTTACACATTCACATTAAAGCACTCTCAAACTGGGTTATTTCTGCAGTGTGTTTTGGACCAGCAATGCTTTTATGGTGCCAAGCAAAATGCACATTATACATGTGGCAAGCTTTCAATAGTTCTCTCTTCACACCCAGAGCTTGCAATATGTGTGTGTGTGTGTGTGTGTGTGTGTGTGTGTGTGTGTGTGTGTTTTGATGGGACTAGAATTCTCAGAAGCCAAAGGTGGGTGGCTGGATTCTGGGAGTTATAGTACCTTTCCCCAACCTTTGCTCGAAACCACCTTGGAGAGTTTCCAAAGACACATTTTGGGGAAGCGTTCCAAAATCTTGTCCTGATAAAGCCGTGTGTCTTTGCAGGCACAGAGGGGAGAGAGAGGCCTACGCCAGAGACGGAGGCGATGATGACCTCGGCCCTTCTTTTGCTGGAGAAAAGGAGTAAGTTTGATGCTCTGACGTGTGCCGTGCTGCAATTTGCGTCAGAGATGTGAAATCTCCCACCAGAACAATGGAGAGAGAGAGGGAGGCAGAAATGTTCTTGGTGCTTGCAATGCGTGGGAGTGTGTGTGTGTGTGTGTATGTGAGGACAATGTCAGGGTTTTTGTTCAGATCACTGCTTGGAATAGTCACTTTGGGGACTGCATATCCCAGAATCCCCCAGCTTTGCTTTAATCTCCCCCTATCCAAGAACAAGAAAAAATGTTGAGTCCACAAAATGGCAAAACATGGTCGCAGATGTCTCAAAAGAAGGCACCCCTTGCTTTCTAAATGCAAAAGGTTGAGGGGACAGGGAAAAAGAAAAGAGAAGGAAGAGTGGATGGAAAAGATTTGTAGTGCAATCCTGGGGATCATCCTATGTCCATCCCTGCTTCTGACAATAACCAGTTCCTTAGAAAACATGATATCTCTCTTGCATTTGGGGCTCTCATTCTTAAATCTTTGCCCCCAAAACATGACAGCATCGTTGCCAGTTTGCCCTTCCTTCCTTCCTTCCTTCCTTCCTTCCTTCCTTCCTTCCTTCCTTCCTTCCTTCCCTCACTCATGAATCTGGGCAAGTCACACTCTCTCAGCCTCAGAGGAAAGGAATGGCAACCCCCCCTTCTTTCCAAGAAAATCTTGCTTTAGGATCACCATCAGTTGGAAATGACTTGACGGTATACAACAACAGCAACAACAAATTTAGGATTCTCAGCCAGAGTACTCTGTTTTTGTTGTTGTTGTGTGCCTTCAGGTTGAGAGTCAGTGTGCATAGTGGTTTGAGTATTGGACTAGATCAAGGTATGATTCCCCATTTGGCCATGAAAACCCACTGGGTAACCTTGGGCAGGTCACACACTCTCAGCCCCAGAAACCCCCGTGACAAGGTTGCCTTAGGGTTGCCATAAACTGGAAATGACTTGAAGGCCCACAACAACAACAAAGGTAAACCTAGGACTTTTTGCAGGGCTGAGAGCGTGTGGCTTGCCCAGGGTCGCTCAATGGGTTTCCATGGCCGAGCGGGGATTCAAACCCTGGTCTCCAGAGTCATAGTCCGACACTTACTCCCTAAACTACAAAGCCACAGGAGACAGCCATAGAAGTCAAAGTAAATAATAGCACTGTATGGCCTAATGGTTCAGTTCCCAGCTTGGCCATGAAACTCACTAGAAGACGTTGTCCACGTCACATGCTGTCAGTCTCAGGGGAAAGCAATGGGAAACCTCATGATAGGGTCGCCATAAGTCAGAAACAACTTGAAAGCACAACGTGGTAGTGTGATGTTATTGTGAAGGGAGGGCTGGCTATGTACTTATAGCACATTTCCCTGGTCCGGCTAGCAGGTGGTGGCATCCGACTGGCCAACGGGAATAGCAGCTGCCAAGGCCGGGTGGAGGTCCAGCACGGGCAAACCTGGGGCACCGTCTGCGACGATGACTGGGGCTTCGCCAATGCCCAGGTGGTCTGCCGGCAGGTGGGCTGTGGATCTGCGGTGGTGGCCACCGTGCTGGGCTACTTCGGCTATGGCAGCGGGCCTATCCTCCTGGACAATGTGGGCTGCACCGGGACCGAGAGTGACCTGGCGGACTGCTTCCACCTGGGATGGGGGCAGCACAACTGCGGACACCATGAGGATGCCGGGGTCATCTGCCGAGGTGGGTAGGTGGGCAGCAAAGAGGACCCCTTCCCTCAGTTCCTTCCCCAGAGAAGAAAGATTCCTCCTGACATTTGTTAGGCAATAGCATTTACATTTCTGTCCCGCTTCCCACTGAACTCAGCGCTCTCTAAGCGGTTTACAATCTGTAATCCAATTGCCCCCGACAAGCTGGGTACTCCTTTTACCAACTTACGAAAGGATGGAAGGCTGAGTGGACCTTGGAGCCCTGCCTGGGATCAAACTTACAACATTGTGGCTGCAGTACTGGCATTTAACCACTATGCCACCAGGGCTCCTTGCTCCTGGGTTGAGGGATGCTGGGCTTTATAGTTAAAACCAAGGGGCAATATTGTCCAAGCCACGTCACTGATGCGTTTTGAGGGTCTCAGGAACCAGTGTTCAGAGAAGTTAATTTTGGGGCTACAACTCCCAGGACCCCCCAGCCCACGTGAAAGCAACATGTATTTTATCCCAATGGGCACCCCTGACCCAAAGATTATTTAACAAACAAACAAACAAACAAAAAACCCTTCAAAGATGGCTGCGGTAAATGTGCATTTTATGGTCCATCTCCTTGATATTCAACATGCGATATGCTTTTTCCTGGGTCCAGGTGTTGATGAATCGGGAGATCCATTCCTGGAGGACAGCTTTCCCATTACAACCTCAACCACCACGCGGCCAAAGGATGGTATGTAAAGTGTGAAGGGGAAAGAGTTCCCTGGCACATTACACATATTATAATACTAGTTTACACTCCAGCCTCACGAGGGCTCTCTTGCCCAGCTTATTCCATCTCCTTTCTGGTTCCTGACCAGCAGCAGAACTCTTTCCAGTGTTTCCACCGTTCATACGGGTATCTGATCATCTTGGCTTGAGGCGAAATCTTTCCTCCTGACTTTTCCCTGAAAGACCATCCCTAAAACTGAACTTGTCACATCATCATCATACCCACAAGTTTGGCATTTCCATTACTATTCACACGCACAACCTGCTCATTCGTGGGTATCAAGATCTGCACCTAGGCACTTCGCTCCATGCATGTGATATGAAGTGGATTTGGGGTGTGTCTACACTGTAGAAATTATGCAGTTTGGCACCATTTCAACTGTCATAGCTCCAGATTTCTGGGATTTGTAGCTCTGTGGGACACTAGTCCTACACAGGATGGAGCTACAGTACTTAAAGTGGTGTCAAACAACATTATTTCTGTAATGCTGATGCACTCTGACTTTACAAAAGCTCATGCTATTTACTTCTTTATTTCGTTTCAAAGGTCCTATAAGATCCCTTTGCGTACTTATCATTCATAACAGTTCTGGAAGATTTGCCTAAAAACAACAATATGAGAGCAAATAGCAAAAAAAACAAAATCGTAGCAGGTTAGCGGAGATATATGTGCCAATTGTGAACCAGCTGTCATTAAACCCTAATGGAAGCTTAGCAAGCAAGCACCCAGTAAAATCTATTCTTGCATTTCGGATCGATAGGGTCGGAATGCTCTGGTAACGTTTGATCGGCTTTTCCTTGAGATTCTTTGAAGCCAAAAACCCTCTGCAGCTTCTATATTTTTCCTTGATTCAGAATATGGGTTGAGTCACCCTTCTGGAGCATGTCCAGAGAAGGCCGACCAAAACGGCGAAGGGTCTGGAAACCATAAAGAACAGGGACCAATATTATATTCTGGAGAAAGAACAGAGGACAGATTTGAGGAATCCAGTCCCAGTGTGGCCCATAATGCTGAGGCCATTCTCTTCCTTGTCCTTCTCTCTTTCTCCTTCGCAGGCTTCCTGCGCCTGGTCAACGGGAGCCACCGCTGTGAAGGCCGTGTGGAGCTCTTCTACCTGTCTCAATGGGGAACAGTGTGCGACGACGCCTGGGATATGAAAGACGTGAGAGTTGTGTGCCGGCAACTGGGCTGCGGACGGGCCTTAGCCGCCGCAGGGGAAGCCCGGTATGGCCAAGGCACGGGCTACATTTTCCTCGACAACCTCAAGTGCAAGGGAAATGAGGCCTCGCTCTTGCGCTGCTCCCACATTCGCTGGAACGTGCACAACTGCGACCATTCGGAAGACGCAGGCGCCCTCTGCAACCTGCTATGATGTGCTGGAAAGTAGGTGCTGGCTCACAGAATTGGGTGCATCCTTTGGATCCATTGTCTTAGGCTGTGTCCGCACTGCAGAAATAATCCGAGTCGACCCCACTTTAACGGCCATGAAGATGTCCAGGGAAGGAGACCCAGTACCACTTCTCTAGGTAGTTGGTACAATTGCTGAACCGCTCTTACACTCAAGAAGCTCCTTCTGATGTTTAATGGAAATTTATCCTCCTGTAACTCAGAGCCATTAAACCTACCCTCTTCCATGTGACAGCCCTTTAGGTATTTAAATTTACAATCATGCCATGCCTCAGTCCTATCCTCACCAGGCTGAACATCCCACAAAACTGCAAATCCCAGAACTGCATAGCATTGGCCATGGCAGTTAAAGCAGTGTCAGACTGCATTATTTCTGCAATGCGGATGCACAACGTTTTGGGAATTGAGTCGGGTCTCCGCTGAATCTGAGTGGGAAAATGGTTCTTTCTTTCGGCTTCATGGTTCATGCGTTCTTTTCTCCCCAGACTAAAAGTCACTAACCTTAGGGAACAGAGCTGAGGAAGGCGGCGATTCCTGAGACCCGCATCCAAAGCCTTCTGGTGGTGCAGCCCCTTTGCAACATGTACATCCTCGGAATGAGCATGGGCCTGTACACAGGTCTTCTGTAAATCTGTGTATATATATATTTACTTGTATTATACCTTCCAACTGCCCCAATTTGGATGGGACACCCCCCAATTAATCCTCTGCCATCCCAGTTTTTCAGCTGCTTTTATAACGTCCCAGTTTCTCTCTCCTCCTCCCACATTCCCACTTTGTCCTCAGCTTACTTACTTGTGGGGTGTGTTGTGTGTGAGAGAGTTGTGGGGACGTCCCAGGATTTGCAACTGCATTTCTAAATATCCCGTTACACCACCAGCTTTCTTTTCGGTGCTGGTTTCCCGACGCCTTACAAAACCCAGCACACAACTGCTTTTCCATGGTCCAGTTGTGCAAGCAACATCGGGGGCAAGACAGCTTTGGAAAAGCTCTAAAGAAACCAGCATGACACAGAGCTGGAGGAAAAGCTACATTTGTTGGACTGCGTCTCCCACGACGTTTTAAGAGCTGTAGTCCAAATCTGGAACTTTCCCCACCTCTGAATCAGAGGAGATGGACTTTTAACAAATGCAAGGGATGCATTTATTTTTTAAAGGCAACATGGCCATCTGTGTAAATATATATCATTTGTGGGGTGGGATGGGGAGGCTGTGAGAGTGTTTGTATAATTATTTTTGTCTATATTACAGTGTCTGTATTCCACATTGTCCTCCCCCCCCCCCCCCCCAATTATACCTATCTATATAAAACCTTTGTTTTCTTGTATTTTGAATCTATGGCTCCGTGTCCCAAAGTCTCTGGAGCAGCAGAAAACAAGCTCAGTCCCACAACTCTATTCCTACCAAATCCTGAGAGCCATAGTTTGGTGTGGCCTGACAGAGAGGGCTGGTGCCTCTCCAAACTATGAATCCCAGCAGTTCGATACCACTTTAAGCTTCCATGACTCTATCCAGGATGCTGCAGGATAGCGTCGTGGAAGTTAAAGTGGTGTCAAACTGCTTTAATTCTGCAGTGTGGACACACTAGTAGTGAGGACAAATTCAACTTGTCTGTTTCTCTGCATGGAATATGAGTCCAGATGGGTCTCAGGCAGCAGTTTGTCTTGGATCAGCACCCCACATCCTTCCTTTTCTCCCATATTAATCAGCCATTTTGCTTTGTCCCATCATCATCATCATCATCATCATCATCATCATCATCATCATATAGTGGCACCTTGCTATCCACTGGGTTTTGGTTCTGTGACCTCCTGTGGATGCCAAAAGCAGATGCTCAAGTCCCATGAAATACAGTGGCGTAGTGAAATATAAAATGGCAAAATCAAGGTTTCCTTTGGAGAATTTGTGTATTTGCTAATATTTTCAAGCCACGGATGGTCGAATCCATGGATAAGGAATCCGTGGGTACCAAGGGCACACTGTAATGTCCAAAAGACTCGGATAATAATTCTGCAGAAGGTTCAGATCTGCCCGGATCAGTAGCGCCAGTGTAGCTCCCGCCTAGCCGGGATCAATGGCAACTTTGCTTCATCATCTCTTATAAAAGGAAATGGTGGCTGGCAGGAGCCCGGATGGGCGATGGGGACGGAGGGTGGATGGCAGGGAGGAGAGGAATAAATATTTCACCACATCTGAAGCCAAGCCAGTGGCTATTTTCAGGGCGGATTTGCAGCCTTTCCAGAGGACGGAAAGAGCCGGCTGGAAGGGTGTGTGGGGTGGAACGCATTAAGGGAGGCAGCCAGAAAGATTAATCCTCCGATCAGAAATGGCAAACCAGGCCTTGCGTTCCAGAATATCCCAAGACCTGCCATGGATACTTACTTTTTTGGGGAGGGTTATCAGTCCGATGGCCCAATCTGTTCTCTTTTTGAGCAAAACAATAGCAAGTCAGGAACAAAATATAATGAACTGCATAGCCAGCATTCTGCATTAGTGAAGCAGTTCAATATACTGTACTTAACTCAGGGGTGCATCTACAGGGTAGGAATAATACAGTTTGACACCACTTTAACTGCCATGGCTCCATCCTACAAAATCTGGGGATTTGTAGTTTGGTGTGCCAGCGTGGAATATTCGTTTGAGCATTGGACTATGACTCTTTGAATCCTAAAGCATACCTATCACAGGCCTCATTCCCACTACCTTTTAAATCGGATCGCAATTCGGGTTGAACTGATCCGAATGACCCTGGTTCCCACTTAAATCGATTCGCTGAAGTGATTCGCTGAGGGGGGCCTACATCAAACCCATTTTACCAGCGTCTTTGTGACGCTGATTTTTCCCCCCGCGTCTTTTTCACCAAACCGATTCAACGCAAGCGTGAACCAGAAGCGGATCAGAACCGATTCAAATGCACCCTTCGGCCGGCTGGAGCCGAATCATTTTGAATTATTTCATTCGTGAATGCGAACCGCAAGTGGGTGATTTGGATGCCGAAAAATGCGATTGGGGCAAGTGTGGTGTAAACCACTCATCGATCCATCGATTCGGATCACACACCAATTTATCTGTAAGTGGGAATGAAGCAGGAACGACTTGAAGGCACACAACACAGACACAATAGGAACAATGGGAGACACACAAGTCTAGGTCTTAGCAACCTGTGGGCATCACTCTCTCTTTCTTTCTCTCTTTCTCCCTCTCTTTCTCATTCTCTCCATCCCTAGCCAGCAAGAGACCCTCCCCAGCCTCTTGTGTCCCTGCCTTTCCTTCCTCCACTCCTCATCCTCCCTTTTTTTCCTTCCCATCCTTCCCTCCTCCCTATGCCTCCTTTTGTTGCTTCTTTCAGGCTGAGAGTGATGTCAAAAGGAAGAAGGCACATGGAGGTTGCTAGGCAACCAGGGAGGATGCCCTGGCTGGACCGCTTACCCATTGGCTGAGGATGGAGACGGAGGAAGGCAGCCTCTCATCACCCGGGGGACTTGGGCCTTGGGTTTAGAGGCTGATTTCTTGGAGATTAGCGCCTCGGAAATTGGTCTTTGGTGCCCAGCTGGGGATAAGATGGTCAAGCCTTGTTCTGAGCCTGAAAAAGAACCAAGCAGAGCTAGAAATGTGAAGGGTGTTGTTTTTCCTCCCTTTCCCCCCCTCCAAGCCTTTGAGCATCGGACTCCGGAGACCAGGGTTCGATTCCCGGCTTGGCCATGAAACCCATTGAGTCCCACTCTCTCAGCCTCAGGGGAGACAATGGCAAACCTTGGCAAGAAAACCCAAGGTTAGCTTCGCCTTAGGGTCGCCATATGTCCAAAACGACTTGAAGGCACACAAGAACAACAACAGCAACTCTACATTTACTGCATCCTATGGAAAAATCCTATGGAAGCCTAGGTTAGGGAATGCTTTGGTAGTGCCTCGCCAAACTGCAGAGTCCAGGATCCAAGGTCCAGCCACAGCAGTTAAAGTGACGAGGCCATGCTCGAACTGTGCGGCGTAAACGAGCACCCATTTATTTTCAGTTGCCCCTTGCTATGCCCATATCCCTGGCTTCTCTAGCTTGCCAGGGTGGGTCCCTTGGCGCTCTCCTTTTTCCCAGAGACATGCTGCAGAGCTGGAGCAAGGCCGCTGCCATGCTATTTTAAGGAACTGCAAAGTCACTTGTGTGCAGTCAGCTCATCGGGTTTCAGAGCCTCTTTGCCGAGAGCTGGTCTCCGTTTCTCAGAACAGCCGAAAGCATTTTTGGCACACGCGCGCTGCCCCTCGCCGGTCTCCAAAGAGCTTTGGGCCTCCTGGATGCAGAAACCAGACGCTGCAGATACCGCTGCAGCCATCTTGAGCTTTAAGGGGGCACACGCCGCAAGTTCTGCTTGGCCACACAATTGCAGCATGTCTGGATTTCAGCAAGGGAGCGCGCTCTCCGGTGTGCGCTTTGAAAGCCGGGGTGCGCAACTGCAGTCTCTGGGGAGGAATCTGGCCCTCCAGGGATTGCAATTTGGTCCTTGCAGGGCCACAATCCTTCCTCCATTCCTTGGTTTCCCTGCTTTTGTAGGGATGTTTCTCAGGGGTGCGCATCGCAACCAAGTGACACCTCACAAAAGGGTGTCTATCTTCCGGTGTGGTGTCTACTCAGGGTGACCAGGCCCTCATTCCTACTTACAGATAAATTGGTGCGCTATCTGAATCAACCGATTGATTCGACAACGGAGCATGGTTCCCACTAGATTTGCCCCAATCACATTATTCCCCCTCTAAAACAACCCACTTGCGGTTCACATTCATACACGAATCGGTTCAGAATAGACCCGCTCTAGACGGCCAAAGGGCAAATTTAAATTGATTCCAATCCGCACCTTGTGTGAATCAGCGTCAAAAAGATGCGGGTTAAATGGGTCTGGTGCGTGGGCCCCCTTGCCGAATCGCTTCAACGATTCGACTTAAGTGGGAACCAGGGTCATTTGAGCCAAATTGCGACCCGGTTTAAAATGTAGTGGGAACGAGGCCCAGATGTCCTCACTGCAAAATGTCGGACGTGCCAGAAAAAATGTAGGACGTCCCCAAATAAAAGCTGAAAACACTCCAGATCCAGTTGTATTACACTGGTTTGAGTGTTGAAATATGAAGGTGGAGACCAGGGTTTGATTCCCAGCTCAGCCGTAAAACACATGGGGGGACCTTGAGGAAGTCACACTCTCTCAGCCTCAGGGAAAGGCAATGGCAAACCACCTCTGAGTAAATCTTGCCAAGAAAACCCTGTTTGAAGCCACCTTGGACACCTGGAGTGGTGTAGCGATGGGAGCATCGGACTGCAGGCTTCAAATCCCGACTCGGCCGCGCAAACCCACTGTCCGGCCTTCTGCAAGTCACACTCTCTCAACCTCAAAGTGGCAAACTCCTTTTGAACATATCTTATCGATCGATTTCAAGTGGGAACGACGGTCACATAATCCCATTTTCGATTCATATTAAATTGTAGTGGGAACGAGACCCGAGACATCTATATTTTGAGCCCGCATGGTGGAACAGCTTGAGTCTCAAGACTAGAGCTCCTGGAGGGTATTATTTGGACAGCATTATTTCCACAGCGTAAATGCGCCCTGTATGACTCTGGAGACCAGGGTTCGAATCCCGATTCAGACGTGCAAACCCACTGGCCAGTCATACTCTCTCAGCCTCAGAGGAAGGCAAGTGCAGCCTTGGCTCGAAATCTGAAACGGAAGCAATTTTAAGGCAGAAGAAACCAAGATTTGCAAAAGTCCCCAAAAGACCAGGGAAAGGGGGTGCCTTTGCTTTTTGGGGGCCTGGCGGTCAGTAGGCCTCTTGCCTCGGAGCCAAGACAGGGCTTCTGGATGCTTGGCATCGGCTGAGTCATCCTGCAGTGTCCTCCTCTCCTTCTCTGCAGCAGCAGCAAAAAAAAAAAGGCTGCCTGGCATGCACTGGGCCACCGCCTGCCTCCTCATGACGAAAGCTAATGCCGCCCTTAATGGTTCTTTATGGGGGGCCCCCAGTGCTTTCTGCCTACCGCCTGCTTTCAGGACCCATCCATCATCTGCAGAGCTGGCAGGGAAGGAACAGGAGGAAGGCAGCCGGGGTGGAAAGGAGGACATGAAGCAGAGAGAATACCTTTCCTTACGAAGAAATTAATGTACAGTGGGCCTTTGGCATCTGCTGAGGTTTGGTTCCAGGATCCTCCATGGGTACCAAAATCTGTGGATGCTCAAGTCCCTTTATATGCAATAGATGATGATGTCAGGGAGCTCTGGTTTGTCATTGCCATCCTCTGAAACCGAGAACCACCGCCATCTAGGACTGGCAGTCGGATTTCCCCTAATCATTTGTCCCCATCTTTTGTCACCCAGAGGGCACCCGAGGGTACAAGGGGCAGCCGAGGTGTGCCACGCCAGCTCTGCCCTTTCTGTCCTTGCATGCTGCTGCATCGCTGTCTTCAAAAAAACAAGCCACGGTGATGCTGCAATGCAGCAGCAGTGGTGCCAGCGTTCCTCGCCTGAGCCGAGCAATGCATGCAGCCATGCAACCCCTGAGAAAGATGCTTGCTCCTCTAGATGAGCTCTGAAACATACCCTCCAACTGTCCTGGCAGGCCCCATTAATCCTCTGCCATCCCACTTTTTCACCTACTTTTAAAATGTCCCGGTTTTGCTCTCCCCTCCAGCCACTTTCCTCCTTTGTCCTCAGCTTGCTGCACAATTACTACAGCATCCTCAGTCCATAGGGCGAGGTGGGATATAAATAAATTTGTATTATTATTATTATTATTATTAAGAGGGCATTCCAGATTTTTGGGGGGCTTCGATGTTGGTAGGCAGCGAATCTGTTCCAGGTTTTGCCTGGCTTTTGCATAGGGCCTGTCCAAGGTGCTGTATCCAAGGAGCGTAAAACCTGGAATGGATCCACCGCCCCACCAACCTGGACTCTACTGTTTTTGCTGTAAAAGCGGATTTTGCAGGCAGTCTGTGGACACAGCTCACGAACCGGCCAAGAAAATGAATGCTCTTGCCTTTGATTTCCTTGCAAGCGGTGCAAGTTTTTTAATTCTAGCGTTTCCCCCCAGAGTGCTTTCTCTCTCTTTCTCTCTCTCTCTCTTCAAACGCGGCTTCGGAAAGGATCCAGCCTCCCGGCAGTGCATTGCAGCAGTCCCACATTAGTATGCAATGGCAAAGCAGCTCAGCAGTTTCCACTGCAGTGGAAAGAAAGGCATTGCTGTGCTTTTGCTGCTGGGAATGCAGCAAGCAAATCTGGTGGACTCCCACCAAAGGATCCTCTGAAAAAGGGATGGCCCCTTTTCTCATTCCTTGTCTGAGTCACTGTCAGAGACATCCTGGGGAAACCCTTTCTCTGCCCAATGCTGAAATGCAGAACTTGGGGGATAGAAAGGATTTTGGGAGAACTATAGCTCCCAGGATCCCCAAATCAGTATGGCCACCGTCTGCGGTTCAAGATGTATCAACCCTCCAACGAACTGCGACACACTCCCAGTTTGGTGGTGATCTTCCATGTTGCTGTTGCTCGAGTCATTTCTGACTTACGGCAACCCATGGGATTTTCTTGGCAAGGTTTGTTAGAGGTGGCTTGCTGAGGCTGAGAGAGTGTGACTCACCCAAGTTGATCCAATGGGTTTCAGTGCCAAGCGGGGATCCGAACCCTGGTCCGCAGAGTCATAGTCCGACACTCAAACCACTGCGCCATTGCATTATAAAAGCAACCAGCTCATTGGGACCTTTCTGTATGTGTTTTAATCTGTGTTGCTTGCAGTATATTTTGTAAACTGCCATGAGTTCCAGTATTGGGAAAAAGAAATGAATGGATGGATGACAGATAGATGATAGATAGATAGATAGATAGATAGATAGATAGATAGATAGGTGATAGATAGATAGATGATAGATAGACAAACAGATAGGTAGATGATAGGTAGATAATCAGATAAATAGATGATAGATGATTGATAGATAGACAGACAGACAGATAGATGATAGATAGACAGAGACAGACAGACAGACAGATAGATACTGTAGATAGATAGACAGATGATAGATAGATAGATGATAGAAAGAAGATAAGCAGATAGATAGATGATAGATAGATAGATAGATAGATAGATAGATAGATAGATAGACAGAAGATAGATAATAGATGACAGATAGATGAAAGATAGACAGATAGATAGATGATAGCTAGCTAGCTTTGTCTGGTAGTGGTTATTGGTCAAGGGACCTCAAATGTACCAATGTAGCAAGAATATGAAAGGTAAATAGAGGCTTGTTTCCTTACCAAAAAATCAAACCTCCATGTACTGATGTAATATATGTTTGAAGCCCAAAGCTAAATGGGTACGGCCTGTTGTTGGGCTGCAGCCACACTGCAGAATTAATCCAGTTTGAGACCGCTTTAACTGCCCTGGCTCAAGGCTAGGGAATCCCGAGATGTGCAGTTTGTTGCGGCAAAGACAGAGAAGGCCAAACGTCTCCGAAATCTCTGTGTTCTTTGCTTTCTGGCCATCCTTATGGCCTGGTCTGCCTTGTCATCTGTCCTGGGTCACCTCTTGTCCCTAAGGGATTGGTGTGGATGAGCGTTTCGCCTTAATCCAGATGGTCAACCATGTCTTTGCCACCAGCGTCTGGTCCCAGGCTGTGGTCTTGTCGCCCAAGCACCTGGTAAATTGCCCAATTATAATAATAATAATTAATAATTAATTATTATTATTATTATTATTATTATTATTATTATTATTATTATTATTATTCCTTCCCCACCTATCCTATAAGTTGAGGCAGGTTACAGCAATAAAATCCATACAATATAATAAAATGAATCCCACTAATTATCTTTGTTGCTAGCCAGGAAAGGCTAACAGGAACCAGCCGCTATATATAAATTTATTATGTAATAAATATATGTACATATACATATGAATAAGTTAAAAGATAGATGAGGAAAAGAGGAGAAGAAAATCACAAAAAGCAAAAGAAACTGAAACAAATACATAAAACAATATGTAACATGACAGGCAATATTGTAAACTGATGAGTATATGCATTAATAAAGTCATCTCATACATTAATAAAGTCAATAAATACCAATAAATAAATAAATAAAAGTCAGTCTCGTACATTAATAAAGTCAATAAACACCAATAAATAAATACTAATAAGTAAATAAATAAAGTAATTAAACACCAATAAATAAATAAATAAATAAATAAATACAAATAAATACCAATAAATTAATAAAGTCAGTCTCATTAATAAAGTCAATAAATACTAATGCCAATAATAATAATAATAATAAAATGTTTATTTGTATAAATAACATGATAGACAGCATTAGAAACTGATAAGTTTATACATTAATGAGGTCAATAATAAATATATGTACATATATACATATACTATTAAGTTGGATTGCAACTCCCATCATCTCCTGGGAATGGGGATGATGGGACTTGCAATCCAACTTAATAGGAGAGGCAGGGTACAAATAAATTATTGTTGTTATTATTTGTTTGTACATATATTTATTCTCTAGGAGTTGTGGAAGGGGGGGTTGCGCTGAGGAAAAAAACTACAACTCCCGTCGTGCTTTGCGCGGATCGCGGTTTGACGCCATATATATCGTATTCTTAATAGGAAGGGTCTAAATGGAAAAAGAGGGCGTGGCCTTTGACAGGCAAGGAGGAGCGTAGGTGTGGGCGGCGCATGCGCACAACGCGAGGGCGAAGCCGCCACTGCCATGACGATTGCCAGTTTTGTTGCCCTCGCCCCTCAGAGCAGTCGCGGCGCGAGCGGGGAAGGAGTCTCTCTCTCTCTCCCGCTCTGCAGAAAGCCTACCAACCAATCACCTGCCTGCGTTCGCCGCGGCCAGCCAATCAGATCGCTCCGTTTGCCTCACTCATACACACACTCTCTCCCTCTTTCTCTCTTTTTTTTTCCGGTTGATTTTCTGTTTCTCCCTCGCCGCCATTCTCTCGCTGTCTCCGTTCGGTCGGGAGCAGAACAGAGAGATTGCGCTTATATCTATATCTATCTATATATCTATTATATATTAATTAATTAAAATTAACAAAGATGGTGGACCGTGAGCAGCTGGTGCAGAAAGCCCGGCTGGCCGAGCAGGCGGAGAGATACGACGACATGGCGGCCGCCATGAAGAACGTGAGTTTGCCCCCTTTTTCAGTCTTTCTTTCCTTCGGAAGGGGCCCGCCCGCCTCCTTTTCCCCCTCCATTTTTTACCTCAGAAAATAAAACCTTAATTATCTCCCAATTGGCCCACAAATAATTCATATTAATTCATTTTGGGGGGGAACTTGCCACAATATTTATATTCATATATATATATATATATATATTGGGGCAAGTTCTCCCCAAAATGAATTAATATGAATTATTTGTGGGCCAATTGGGAGATTAAAAATGTGTGTTTCTGTATCCCCCCCCCTCCTTTTCATAACCTATTTTTGTCTCTGGGTTGGAATAATAACTGTCTTTTTAAGGGTGGGAGGGGGCTTAACACAAATGGGAGGAATAGATGGTGGGTTTTGTGAAGGAGGAGGGTGTCCTCCATTTGGAAGGAGGACAAGAGAAAAGCTCTAGATCTATCTACATCCATCTGTCATTATCCATCTTTCTCTATCCATGTATCTGTCTATCTCTCTGTCATTATCTTTCTATCTCTTATCTGTCATTATCTATCTTTCTAGATCTATCTGTCATTATCTTTCTATATCTATATATTATCTGTTTTTCTATATTGATCTGTCATTTTCTATCTGTCTGTCATTATCTTTCTATCTATATATCCATATTTCTTTCTCTATCTGTCTATCTATCTTTCTATATCTAACTGTCATCAATTTTTCTATCTATATATTTCTTTCTCTATCTGTCTTTCTGTATCTATATATCTGTCATTATCTCTTTTTCTATCTACCATTATCTATCTATCTATCTATCTATCTATCTGCCTGTCATTGTCTGTCTGTCTATCTATCTATCTATCTATCTATCTACCTCTATATTTCTTTCTCTGTCATTATCTATTTTTCTATCTATCTGTCTGCCATTATCTATCTTTCTTTCTCTATCTATCTGTGTGTCATTATCTATCCTTCTATCTCTGTCTATCTATATATTTCTTTACCTGTCTGTCTATCTATCTTCATATATCTCTCTGTCTGTCATTATCTTCATCTATCTATCTATCTATCTATCTATCTATCTATCTATCTATCATTATCTTTCAATCATTAACAACCTATCATTATCTTTCTGTCATTGTGTATCTATATATATATGTGTGTGTGTGTGTGTATAAAACACATATGTGCTATATATGTGTGTGTTTGTGTGTAACATATTTAGCTATATGTGAAGGCGATAAAGAAAATACATGTGCTGCAATCTGGGAGCAAACTGTAGTGCCATTATATTTGTGTTAATATATATATACATACACACACACACACACACACACACACAGGCACAGCAATACATATACGGTATTTCCACATATATATGTGTATGTAGAAATCTATCTATAAAACAATAGAAATCTATATTTCACATTTATATGTATGTGCACATGGGGAGAAATCATATATATATATATATACATACATACACACACACACACACTAGAAATCTATATTTTGCATTTATATGTATGTACACATGGGGGGATTTATATATATATCTCATTAGAAATCTATATTTCACATTTAGATGTGTGCATACTGCTATTTTGGGGCAAGCTGTAGCCCCTTTAAGGTAAGGGATGAATTAATCTATACACATATATGTGTGTGTATGTGTATAAGTATATTTCAGGCTGAGAGGAAAGGAATGCATTTGGGAGGACAACGGTGCCCTATTTATTCTCCTTCCTTGCCCTTCATTTCCTCCATCTTTCCTTTCAAATGGAGGGGGCGATCTTCCCTCTCCAATGCCATCCTCCTCCTTCTCTTTCCCATTTATGCCTCCTTATATTCTGGTTTTCCAGGGCTTGCCATCCGAAATGGCACTGAAATGGAGAGAAAGCCCTCCTCAGGATGAATCATCTCTTTTTTGGAGGGTAATGGGGGGGGGGGGCAGAGTTTGGCTCCCATTGGGGATCATTGGGCACTCTATGGGCTTTCTTTTCCCCTTCCCCCCCCAACGGCGCAATAAAATATTTCATCCCCCACCTCCCTTATGGCACATATATCCAAATGCTTTGGGGGGAGGCACATAGGTTTCCCCTGAAGATCTGTGTTTTGTGTGTCTGTGTGTATCGCCCTCCCTTGTGCCCCTTTCTTCTCCTCCTCCTCCTTGCTGTGCCACACCTAAAAGCAATAGAAGTGCCACACTAGCCGGGTTTCTCCCTGGCCTTCTTCACATGTCTAAAATGATAACCTCCCAATATCACTGCGCTTGTGAGTATGCACTTATTTTGCTTGCAGGGAGGGAAAAGGTGCGTATATGTGTGTGTGTGTGTGTGTGTGTGCATATGTATATATACACACAGACGCAATATACACACACGTCTCTGTATCTGTAGATAGATAGATACACACACACACTATACACACATGTCTGTATCTGTAGATGGACAGATAGATACACACTAACACACACTATATATATGTTCACACTCACATGTCTGTATCCAGATAGCTAGATACACACACACACTATGTACACGTCTGTATCTGTAGATACATACATAGATAGATACACACTATACACAAATGTCTGTGTATCTGTAGACAGATATATATACACACACACTACACACACATGTCTGTGTAAGTGTAGATGGACAGATAGATACATACATAGATAGATGCACACACACACATTTGTCTGTGTATCTATAGATAGACAGAGAGGTACATAGATTGATACACACTCACACACTATACACACATGTCTGTATCTGTAGATGGACAGATAGATGCATAGATACACACACACGCTATATTCTCACTCACATGTCTGTGTATAAAGATAGATAGATAGATAGATAGATAGATAGATAGATAGATAGATACACACTCTACACACACATATGTCTATCTGTAGATAGATAGATACATAAATAGATACACACACACACACTATACACACACATGTCTATATCTGTAGATACATAGATGGACACACACACACACTATACACACACACGTCTGTGTATCTGTAGATAGACAGATTGATACATAGATACACACACACTATACACACACATATCTGTGTAAGTGTAGACAGACAGATACATACATACATAGATAGATGCACACACTTGTCTGTGTATCTGTAGATAGACAGAGAGGTACTGTACATAAATAGATACACACACACTCACACATCTATGTATCTGTAGATAGATAGATAGATACATAAATAGATACACACACACACACCCGAGCAAATGAGTACACAAGCATATAATACACACACACATACAGTGGGCCCTTGAGGTCCAGCAGGGTGTGATTCCAGGATCCCCCATGGATACCAAACTCCGTGGATTCTCAAGTCCCACTTAATGCAAGGGCCATCTAAAATGGTGTCCCTTCAATAAAATGGCCAAACCAAGCTTTCCCTTTGGGAGTGTGTATCTTCTTTTGAACATTTTGGAGCCGTAGATGGTTGGATCCGTGGGCGAGGAATGTGTAGGATACAGAGGGCTGACTGTGTGCTGTATAGATGCGTGAGGGGTTTCCTTTTTAAATTTGCGCCCCATTCCTAGCGCAAAGTGCGCACGCACAGCATGCTCTGCCCTCTCCGCCCCCGAAAAAGCCTCGCCCTGGAACCGAAATGGAGAAGGGCGCCCTTCCCTTTTGCCACTTGATCGGAAGCGCCCCTCCTTGTGGGCACACTTCCTAGAGACATAGGGAACAAAGGCCCCTTCCTGCCCCTTTTGACAACCATCCGTGGGCAACCTCTGCCTTTTTTACTACGGAGGGGTATAGTCTCTTGCTAACAAAAGAATCATTTCGGACCCTGTGGGTGCCGTTTCCAAGGCAGCTCCCTTAGATCCCCTTTGACTCTGTGTTTGTGGACATCGTCTGCGTACGCATTGTGTGTATCCGTATGCGTGTGTGTGTGTGTGCATTGCTTCCTTTTCATGGCTGCAACCTTAGAGGAAACCATCCCTTTTCCTTACCAGCATATTGATACCCCACAAAGCCTCTATAAAACAATAGCCAATCTCCTTGTCCCTGGATATGGAGGAGAGATGCCCCTTCTCCATTCTGCTTTATCATTGGGCCTAGCTAAAATGGTTTCTATGAGCAATGTGTGCGAAATTGGGGCGGTCTCTTCAGGGTATGTATCTATAGGTTCTGGGTGGCTGACCCTAGACTGCTCCTTTGTCTCAAATGAGAGCAATCCGGTAAGGTTTTCCCAAAAGGGTACCGCTAGCCTTGCGGACGCTGTGCCCCTTTCCGTTCTCCGTCTCTCTCTATCCGCCCACCTACTTCTGGTGCCACTCCCTGCCACCGTCCCCCATCAATCCAGCCAGCGTTCCCACCTCTTCACCCCTTCCCCATATGGGCAACTTGCCACCCTCCTCTCTTAAATCTCTCTCTCACGACAGGACACTGAATCGCCTCGAAAGATTGGTGCCACGGACCATTAAAAGAACATCCACGCCCCGTAACCGTAACGGTTTACAAACCGTCCGCGCCCTCGTTTTCTTACGGGGCGAGCGAACGAGGCGCGGCAGCTAGGATTGCGAATAGAGATATAAGAATATAACTTGTAGGGGAAGCTTATTTGGGGGCTGTTTCTTCCTGTCCACCATTATATATATATATATATATCTCCATTGGATTACCCTATTTACGTCGTTTTATTAGTCTTTATTTGGGCTAGCTTTTAAAAGAAACGTACGTTTGGCGTTTGGTTCGGTGTTGGCACTGGGATGGGTCAGTGTGTTTTCACACTTGGAAGGCTTTACTCTTCTTAAGTGTGGTAGAGCAAGTGATTTCGCTGGGTGCGTGAGTGTGCTTTTCCACTTCAGCATTTCCCCCCTAGATCCCCGTTCTTAAACGTTGCAGAGCAAGCGGTTTCTCCCTTTAACTTGATCTGTCCCGATAATCCGGCGGGCAAAGGCGAAATCTTTGCTGGGATCTCACAAACAAAGCGATGGTGGGAGGCGGCAGCAGCGTCAAGCGGTTCCAGAAGCTTCTGCATTTGTCATATTGCAGAGAGAGAGGCTAGACTGGGTGGAGAGCGGAAAGGGAGGGGTTGGCTTTAAAGGGGAGAAGCGGTGCTTCTTCTTCGCATTTGCCTTCTTAGTCAGGTCTGAGCCTTTCGGGGAGGCTGGCCTGGCCTCCCTCTCCGATGAAGACTGAATACTGATCCAGAATTGTCGCAGTCTGCTTGGGACCAGGCTGCTCCCTCTCTTCTTGCACCATTTTGTTGTAACCTTGTGTGTGTGTGTCAAGCGGATGGGACTGCCAACAAGCTCTCCTCCATTAGAAAGACACAGCTAGTGGCTAAAACCATTTGGGGTTGGCGGCAGTCAGCATCGAGGCACGGCATAGAGGTCCTGCTTTAGGCACTGGCAGCCCAGATCCGCATTATGATTCGATTATGCCAACCACTGCTTAACAAATACTCTTATAGAACAAGCTTCACGTTTCTGATGTCTTCGCTAGCCTTTCTAGTTATCGAAGCCGTCTTCTTAAATGCTAAGGAAGGGAAAGTGGGGAGGTTAATCTCTTCTAAAACATCAGCCTCCTCCGTTGGCCTCTGGCTCTTTGGGAGCCTTCGCAGGCTGGCACAAAGATTTGGGCGGTTAATGCTCGGAGGCGAAAGGTTTTAAATGCGCCGGGGCACAGCAGCGACGGTTCTTGAACCGGCGTCTCCTTTGCTCAAACCCGGCTCCATTTTCTTCCAGCCGTGCGGGGGACTTGTGACCTCGCGCGCATTTCCGTAGCAACCCAATGACGTCACACGTAACAATAGGAGCTGCAGTGTGCCCAGGTGGTAGCAAAGGGGGCGCAAATGGCATTTGGCCAAGGTAATGCAGAAATCTGAGCGTACGGTCGCATCGGGATTGGCACCACATGTCCCAGAGAACAAAATGGATGTGGGGCCCTCTCTTTGCTTTGTCCTTTCGCAAGAAACACATTCAGTCTTGCGACTCTGCATTATCATTAACAAGCCCTTCTATGGGGGAGGTTTATTCAAGATGGTTCCCTGGTGCAGGTCTAAAACACACTGCAGAGATAATCTAGTTTGGGACCGCTTTAACTGCCCTGGCTCAATGCTAGGGAATCCTGGGAACTAGTGTCGTGAGACATTGAGTCTTCTCTGTCAGAGAGCACAATAAACTACAATTCCCAGGATTCCCTAGCACTGAGCCAGAGCAGTTAAAGCAGTCTCAAACTGGATGATTTCTGCAGTGTGTTTTGGACCACAGTTAGCTACCAGATCATAAGGTTTGAGTGTTCCTTGGGTCTCCAGGTGCTTGACTACAATTCCTAGCATCCCTGATTGTTTGACCTGGAGACCAGAGTTTGGTCGGAGTCAAAGCCCTGCCATATCTGGAGGGTCATGGGCTCTTTTTGATGCTTGGTTGGGGTGCTGGGCACCTCCTTTAGGTATTTATTCAGGGCTAACCTTGGATCAGGGTCCACAGCCTTATCTGGTCCAATGCCCTGTTTCCACACGCTGCCACCCACATTTTATACAGCCCTGAACGAACGCCTAAGGTAGGTGCCCACCATTTTGAGACCGCTTGTATCGGGTCACAACTCCAAAGTGTCCTCAACACTACACTGACAGGGTTTGCAGCCCAACAACAGTGAGTTGCCTCTGGAAAGGCCACAAGAGGAGCATGAAGGCTGTGGTAGCCCTGAGGTTTTCACAGCCACTGACCTGGATAGCCTTCTGTGCAAGGGGCGGCTGGGTGTCATTTGCTGCTCCAAACCCTATCAGTGTAGTGTTGAGGATGGTTTGGGGTTGTGGCCCAATAACATCTGGAGTAGCCCTGGTCCTGAAAGCCTCTGCCAAGAAGGTGCTTCCGCATGCTCCTCCCTAACGGACGTCATCATCATCATCATCACCATCCTTGCTATCGTGCAGCTGCCTATTACAGGATGTCTGGATCAATACCCATTAGCTGTAGTAGAGACAGCCCTCTTACAGCCTCTCTGGAGATGGAAAGCCTTGCCAATTCCCATTTCATAAGTACTGCACAAAGCCATGTGTTGGCTCCATCTTGGTAACATTTTGGAATCAATTTAAACTTTATGCAAAGGTGCATAATACACTAAGGCCTCTTATTTCCAATGTTGGTATCCTTTAGGCCACAATGAAACGTTACTAGGCTTTCCTAATCCTGGCCGCTGTACTGTATCTTAATGCAACGTCTTTATATTCAAAATTAACCCGCCACACTGTACTGTTGTTGTTTTTCCCCCAGTTGTGGTAGAAAACAGCACAAAAGGCCCGCTCTGTTTCGCTCCCTTTAGAACGAGAAGTAGCCTCAACCCTTTTTGTGACTGTCCCTCTGTGTCCAAAATGTAATAATAGCATTAAGGGCAAAGTGTGATGTTACAAGTGACCTTTAACGTGCCATACGCTTGACCGTGCCATGGCTATACAAAGATAGATCAGAAATCTGCCCTTTGCGATGGCCGGACTCTGTTGGATCATGATGTAACACAGCGGGGCTACTGAGGAGTCTGTTTAATTTTTCACAGGGTCAGGATCGCTGCCAGTGCATTATGTTGCTGCGAGAAACCTTCAGGACTGGATTTTGGCCAATGGGCTTGGCTTTACCTTGGATGACATTGGGGAGGTCCAGTTGTAAGGTGTGCAACCAGGATGCACAAAGGACCACAGGCAGCAAAGTGCACAGGCAAGCGATACACCTCCTTGTCATTTATGCTACACCCAGATGTGCATCCCAGAATGCATGTAGCTAGTAAGTAACAGCAGTCTTTGGTCCAGACATAACCCAGAAACAGCCTCCTGTACAACCAGTGCTTACTGGGGCATTTAAGAAAAAGGTATTAGCCGTTGGTCCGGATGAAAAAAGGGGTTGAAGAGTGAGTTGACTGAACTTAGCAACTACAAGGGTGATGAACTAGTGAGCCATGTTTCTTGAAGCTCAGGAGGAAACGTAGTTGGCCTAGGAATAACATGATGCTCTAGGCTAGGGCAGTGATTCCCAAACTGGGGGCTTCCAGGTGTTTGGGGCTTCAACTCCCAGAATCCCAGGCTATTGGCCAAGAGGGTTGGGGATTCTGGGAGCTGAAGTCCTAAACACCTGGAGAACCAGAATTTGGGAATCACTGTTTCATTTGTTCATGTTGCATTTTTAAACATTGCCCAGCCTTCATACAGTAAGTTGGTTCTTCTACCAATGGCATATAAAGAACTTGCTATTCAGGTTGCAAAGTAGTTCTGGGCTAAATCTGTGCTGTGTGTAGGATTTGCTTGGGACCAGTCACTTTTAAAGGTGAAAACTAGCATCCTTGGTTTATGGGAAGTAACATTTCCAACCTCTGGTGTCTATGGACTAAACATCCTCTGAACAAACCGCACCAAGAAAACCCCATGATAGGGTCGCCATAAGTCAGAAACTGTTTGGAGAGGGACACACTTCTAAGGTTAACACTCTTGTGTTTCATAGTAGTCCTTCCAATGCTCCTGCACATGTAGTTCGGATGCTTGTGCATTTCACAAGGCTTACTCCTGGTCGCATGATCCTCTTTAACTTTTATCTCTGGACACTTGGTACAGACAGTCTCATTTTATGTAGTGAGCACTGAGGCGCATGATCTTCGGGTTCCTCCTCTGGCTGTGTAAGTTGTAAAGCCATGTAGGTTCCTGAAGCTAGATTGTGGGTTAGCCGTGCCGGCAACATGGTTTCTTCCAAAGCCTTTCCCAACCTAGTGCCCTTCAGGGATGATTTATGTCCTGGCAGTGATGCCATGCCTTAAAGCGGAGCTAGCTCAGTCCAGCAAAAGGGCAGAGAAGACTTGGATGCTGCCTTGCTTACCAACGAACACCTGAAATGTGCCTCTCCCCGAGGCTCAGCTCATGCTCCAGCCCATATCGGCTCAGGGCCAAGTAGCTATTAGGCAGACATGTGCGGGATTAAAATATTATAGACCAGTAAACATGAAGACCTCCGAGGGCACATCGCCTTCTCTTTCACCATAGCAACAGGACTGCATGGCTTTTTCAATCTCAAACAGAGTGTGCAACGTTTTCCCTTTGCTGCTTCCCTGGATATCCCTCCTTTTTCTGCTGTACTTCGCCCTTTGTGTGTGTCCTGTCTCTTTATATATGCCTTTGTATGTGACAAGCCCTTTCCATCCTTTTCTTCATTGGGTGGGAGGTTTTGATCTGTGATTATATAAATAAAGCTAATAATAATAAATAATAAGAGGTCATAATGATTTAGTTGGTTTATCCGTGGAGGCTGTTCTTTTAGCTTTGTCCACTCCTTGTGGTTTGGCTGCTGCAAAATACATCACACGAAGCACCGTTTGTGAAAGCTTCCTATGTACAGCAGGATATATGTTGGGTTTATTACCCCAAAAAGCATTGGGGACACTTCTAAAACCTAGCCAGATAACCAAGGCATCGCTTCCGCTTTTCAGCAGAGCATTATACGTTCTCCAGCCTCCCTGGCAGTCTTGCAAGGACAACCTCATGATGCTGAAAAATGAGTCACTTCCATACCGTTTGCCTATTTTGAAGCTGACAATGGCAAATCCCTGAATGGTGGGGTTCTGGCTGCGGTAGCTCCCATGGTTCATTGAAGACCTCCTCCTTCAGATTGTAGAACAGCGATACAATTAGCTAATGAAAAACGAAATTGTGTTGGCTGTTTCCAAATAATTACATATTAGGAAAAGCATAGGAACTTCAGTGGAATAAAATCAGTCCTTTTGGTGCACAAAGGTTATGTTGTGTCGAGAGAGCCTTGAACGGTGATTCACTGGGCTTTCTTAATATGGAAGGGCTAAGCAGACTGGAGAATCTGGCTGCCTTTAGTGAAGTTGCTTAGACTTTAAAAGAGGTAGGAAAAGATAAGAGAAAACAACATGAACATGGGGAGTGTGTTGTTGCTTTGGAAAAACTCCTTGCCCTTAATCTTATGTACCATTTTAGGAATGCGTTCTTCAAATTTTAGCTTTGTCTTGTTAGGCCTTCATTGAGGGAGAGGTCTACAACTCCCATCCTATCTTCACCAAAACATTAACACGGTTTCCTTGGGGGGGTGTCTCCTTTTTGTAGATGACTCGCAACTTCAGAACTTCTCGTTTTGACTGACACTAATTGCAAACTAATTTATGAAACTGCATTTTTAGAAAAGCGACGCTTTCCCGAGGAAATAGATAGTAGAAAGGTTTCTGCGTCCTACGTAACTGAGCCTAGAAGAGGAAGAGGCAGTCTTGAGAAGGCAGCTAACCAAAGCAGGTGAGCCTAGGAGGTAGGTTTGTAACTCAGAGCAGAAGGGAAAATTTAAGGCGTTATATTAGATCAGAGTGGGGAAGTGTGAAAGCACTTATCTTTTACACTTGCTTGAAACATCTAGCCAAACCTTAGTGACCAGAGGGCTCATGTTGATGGAATGTAGCCCCAGACAAGTCGTACACAGCCTGTTCAGTAACCCCTTGAAATATGCTCCAAAACACATTGACAGCCAGAGCAAATCCTTGTAAGTAAATGTTCAATGAAGCTCCTGTTGTATCTTGTACCACTTTCCAAACTCTTTGCAAGGGCAGACGAATTTAAAATTCATCACAGTAGTCAAGCGTTGGTCACTGTCCAGGACAGTGACAGCAGAGACTGACACCGCCAGACAGGGACATGTCTGAGAGGAAAGATCCGCAGAGGCCTACTCAATCCTCAGTTGTGTGTGTAGATGTGTCTTCCAAGTCACTTGCCTACTTATGGTGACTCCACATATTTGCCCTCGACTTATACATGAGGTCGACTTATAGTCAAATATATACATTAGGCTACAGCACCTCCCATTTGTTAGTGGTCTCCCACCTAAGTACTAACCAGGTTTGACCCTGCTTGGCTTCCAAGGGTCTGGTGCCTTTGGGATATTTAGTGGCCTATGAATTCCTATTTATTAGAAGCAAACACCATTAGGCGTTTCTAATTATTAGAAGCAAAAGCCATTAGAGGCTGGTTTTATTTTCTGGCTTTAAATGCTGCACAGTCTGGTAAAGAAACCTACAGAAATTGAGAATGGGAATTAGAAACAAAAGTGGAACTTTTTCCATGACGAAGGTAAGTGTCCTATAGAGAGACTAAAAAGAAGTATGCACTTCAATGGTGAGGTTGCAGTAGTTAGCAGAGTCCAAAGGATATTCTCTGAAATTAAATACTACAGGTTGAGCATGCCTAATCCCAAATGCTCCAGCGCTGCTTGAAATCCTTACATATTAACCATGGCATAGGGCGGCAGTGGTTGGTTAAATCCAACATTTAATGTTGTTGAAAATGTGTGTATGCGAACATTACCAAATGCTTCTGGTCCCAAGCGTTTCGGATAAGGGATACTCAACCTGGCCTTGCTTCAGTTGTGTTTTCATCCAAATCCTGTTTCTGTCAATGTTTCTGGAAAATTGCATCTCGAGCCACTTAGCAACCACCCAAATTAAGCCTTCCGACGAGGCCATGTTGAATTCTAGGTCAGATGCTATTAAATGCCATGATATGGTTTCCCGGAGCAGTGAAGCAAGGTCTAAGTTTGGATAGCTGACTAACTTCATAATGAAGTCTTGGGGGATGAGACCTTACTACAGAGAGAGAGAGAGAATGTCATTTGAAGGTTGGGAAAAGCGTTCTGTTTCAGCCTCTTCTTTGTGGTCTCTGCGAATCACATGAATGGTTTATTTGCGCTTGCGCGGTGCACCGCTGGAATAAATTCTCTTTTTTCCCCCTTCTACGTTGTGTTCAGAAATCCTTATTACTGCATGGCAATATATATGTCTTGAATCATTTTTAATTGTGAGAAGGCAGGGCACAGTCCGTTTCAGTCCGCCTCATTTCTTTCTGCTCTTCCCATTCCTTCATAGTATCATCAGGGCCAAGAATGAATCCAGTTTCCTCGATCAAATAAGGTTGCCTTTTGAGGTGTTCTGGTCTCCTTGTCCTATTTCATTCCCATTTGAGCTGATACAGGGACACCATCGAAATGCATATACCCAAAAAACCCTCTGCATTCGTCCTCCACCTGGAAAAGCAGATGCAGCACCTTTTGAAATTCACACCCTTTCTGTTCTGTTTCGCAAAGGGACAGCTTGGAGTTGAAAGAACAACCTCCAAACTGAGCAGTTTAATGCAAGTTGCCTCCTTTTAATGCTCAGCAGTCAATTGCTCTGCACTCAAGAAGAAGGAGGCATAGGGACTCCTATGGAGAGAGTAGATAGACCTCCCTCAACAGCATGTTTTAAAAACATCTAAGTTTGGCCAGCAAAATGGAAATCATAACCAAAATGAAGGCTAGAGAGGGAAACATATATCATGAATGAAGCTTTTAAGTGATGCCTAGAAGGCTCAAATGTGCTTGTTTGCTTCAGCAAGGTTTATTCAACCCGGTTGTTTCGTATGCATATTGTTAGTTCAGAAAGAAACAAGTTTGATGAAACACGTTGGGACAGGAAACAAACTCTTAATGTCCAGGAACATAGATCTGTTTTCTCAACTGAGCTGCACCTATATATCTGAACTGGAAATTGCCTTTGGTTAACACTCTTTAGAGGACCGTTGTGTGCTTTAAAGTGGAAAGATGAGCCAATGGGTTTCCATGGCCAAAGAGGAATCGAACTCTGATCTCCTCCAGCATCATTCTGGCTCTCAGTGTTAACAGTTGCTCTAATTCATAGGAGCTTTGCCATTCAGAATGGGAAGGGTTAAGATTATTCATCCCTTCTAGCAGTCACTTGGATTGTGTGACTCACCCTTCTGTTCACTTCTACGTTCTTCAGATTTTAGGTATGTTTTTTTGTCGCGAGTGAATCTGCTCTCCTGAGCCTTGATAGTAAGAGCGCCAGAGGCCCACAATGTTCTTGGAAGGATGAACCTTAAGATTCGGGGGAACTCTTGCAACTGCTCTGGCCTCTATTCTCCCAAACCCTCCTTTGTGAAAAACGTTTCTGGTGAGCGCTTTGCTTAAGTAGGGCGGATTCAGTTTTGGCCTTAATATTTTCTCTAATGTGGGCCAGTCACTGCTGCTGCATCCAAGATCCTAGGTGTACTGCAACAACAGGAGAACATAGACGTGATTCATGCACTCCGTCTGCAATCTTAAAATGAAGACCTTGTGGGCGCAACATTTCACCTTACTCTGTAGTGTTGTTTTGACCTGCATCCCTTGCTTTTTGGTTCACCTGGTCCTGGAGAACTTGCAAAATTGCATGCCGTTCGTTATGTGTCACTTTGGTTGGCATTGCCCAACCACAACTTTTTCCCCCATCGTGGATAGTGTTTCTTTTTTGAAACATGTTCTGATCACTGTGGGGACATTACTGAATTGGCACAATTAAAGCAGGCAGCCTATAGGCGACCGTAAATGTTGCAAAGCGCTTCCTTTCGATGTGTTCTCATCTCCGACTGTGAAACTTCAGTTCCCTTGGGGCACCATTTTCTTGCCAAGGGAATTTGAGTTAATCTGTCCTAGGTGGGCGCCTGTTCATAGAAATACAGAGGAACTGTATAATTTCCTGGAGCACTGGCACATGTGGCCCTCCAGGTGTTATGGGGCTGCAGCTCCCATCCGCTCTGGCCAGCAAAGACGGTGGTGAAAGATGGGGGCCGGAGTCCATCACTCCCTGGAGGGCCACATGCTCTCCGTCAGAGTAATGCAGCATGGAAGATTAGCAGCAGATGTTGTCTACAGGGCCAGCATGTGGATGAATGGACTCAATGCCTAACAAAGCTGAAAGGTGGGATAATGAGTGATCAACCTACTAGCCTTGCGGCTAAGAATCCATAATTGCGTGATCCCAGAAAAATCATATCCTTCAAATATTTAAACCTCTAGGGAGAATATTCCAGCATCTAGTTGCCCTAGTTGTAAAGTCCATTCTCTTGCACATTTCCAGAATGGAACCAGAACGTCCCAGACAGCAGTACATCCTAGGTCCGTTCTAGGAATGTATATGGAACGCCAAAGCTTTCCTCATTCTTGCCTTTGGTTTCAGTTCATTGGAAATCTTCCGAAATGATTAAGCAATCTCTGTTCAGCTGGAATAGCAAGGCTGTTTTCAGCAGTGCCTTACACATGGTTCACTCAGTCTAAGCAGAAGTACCAAATGCACCTTAATGGAACGGTGAAACCACAGAGATCCACGGATTGCATAGAAAGCTGTTGGGTTCAGGGTCTTTGAGAATGGCAACAGCGCTGATTGAGTCCCTTGCACACTGGCATGAGGCGTCTTCATTGGCCAACATAGAAAAATATATTTCAGGTTCTGCATCAATGAAGAATAATTGCTGGGATTTTTATATGGTTGCATGAACTATCCTGGTGTCTGTGATTGAAATTGACTTAATGTTTTCTAAGCATCTTGATCTGGGATTCTTTTTTTTAATGGGGTAAGCAGTTAATTTTGAGTAGTCCTCTTACGGAATCTTTTTGATCCCCGAATGGAGTCTTTTCGTATGCTTTGGTCATTCCTTAGAGCCTGTAAACTAAGTGTCCGCAGTGGCTTGACAAAATGTGTCAACAGCATGTGGCCTAAAGAAGCCAGCCTCTGTAATGCCTCCCTGTGTTGTAGTTGCAGCAAAGAAGAGGAAGGGATATAGCTTGTCAAGGAGCGCAAAATGATGTATGTTTTGTTTTCCCACCTTATGTTCTCAGCAGCCATTTGAACGCCGGTCCCTCTGGTCTTGCTCACCAATGCTCACTGCACCACTCAGGCTCACAAGTGTTGTCCTATGGAGAGCCATTCTGCTCCTACCCTAGATAGTGGCCCACCGTGGTATGTACCATGGATTCGGCATCCACAGATTCAGCCATCCATGGCTTGAAAATAGTCCAAAAATAAGCCTGCAGTCTACAGTCCCTATCTTAGCTTGGAAGCCAGGCCAGCCAGATGCATTTCTCCTCCCTGGATTGTCTCCAGCAGCCATGGCAAGGCGGTTCCCTTGCGGCAGAAGTCTCTTAACTGCATTTGCTTTGGAACGATAAGGGTCTTGTTGAGGAGACTTGGTGGGTGTGGACATGGGGCGAGAGAGAGTGGAGGCAGCCATAGATAAATTAGAGTTAAGAGATGAGCAAAGGAGCTGGCAGGATTGGTAGTCATTTCATGGCTGGTTGTCAGCATTGCCCTGGAGTTCAGAGACTTGGTTTAGTTTGAGGAGAGCACATCTGAAGGACTTCTTAACAGGCATATATATGTTGAGAGAGCAAATGTGCTTCCCAAATCCTGTTCATTCGTTCAATACTTTTCTATATTGTGGCCTCTCTCTTCATCATAGATTCTCAGAATGTCTTAGCATTCTTGGCAGCCTCTTGGTTGTCCAGTTCCTCCTCACCATTGGAGCAGGGATAAATCAAGGATTCTCTCCTCCTGCTCCTCAAGTCTTGTTCAGATATCAGGATCCGGCCAGCCCCTAAATCTGTACGGTTTTCTTTAATACTACATTTTCTCCTGTGTAGCAGAGGCCCAGAAGAGTGGTTGTGTTGCTGGCTCTCCATAGCGTTGAGTTGAACCTAAGACGTTTTTGGAGGCCCTGGACCGGTGAGCTGACGGAGATGGGCAAGAACAGGTGGAGGATTAATTTGATACCCCCGACAAACCTAATATACAAAAGCCACCCACATGTGTGATGTGTCTTGTATTCTCTGTGTGTGCTGGGGATATTGGACAGCATGAGCCCTTTTCGGGTGATCTTTTCCTTAGCAAGCCTCTCCTCAAACCGACATGGCAGCCTCAAGCTCAGTTGTTGGCATGGCATGGTGGTCAAGGGCACAGCATAATGGCCAAAATGGTCGCCCAGTAGCAATTTGCTCAAAATGGGACTCTGGTGATTTGATGGGTGATCCTTAGTGAGTTCCTGGTGTGGCTCTGGCCATACAGAAAAAAGCCACCTGAATGCGTGTGTCTGTAAAGTAGGAGTGGTGGGTGTGGGTATGTATGTGGTATATTGGCCCAAGGCGTGCCCTACCTCCTGTTTTATTTGGCAGAAAATCAGTCCTGGAAACGATTTGTAATGGCTTTCTAGTTTTCATCTCAGGGGCGGCGGCGGCGGTGGCACCCAGTATTTGCTGATTTTCAAGGTGAATTGGGTGGTGTTTTGAATAACATCATTGCTCCTGATGGTGTTTTGGGGTTTTGTCTGGATGATGCTTCACCTGAAAAAACGGAGGGAGCTCTGGGGGCTTGGCAAGTGGGTTACACGCAGCTCATGGACTGCACTTTTCTTTCTCATACAGTTAGTGTTCCCCCCTTAAAAAGAAGAATGAATAGACCACAAGGGTCTTCTGCTCCAGCCTCTTGCCATGCATTTTCTGGACTCAATATTATGCCCTTCTGAGAGGTGCCATCTAACCTCTGTGTAAAGACCTCCAAAGATGGGGAGTCTGCCACCCTCCAAGGCGGCATAGTCCACTTCTGAACAGTTCTTACAGCGAAGAACTTCTTCCTGACGTTTAGGTGGAGTCTCTATTCTTGGCATTTGAGTCCACTGGTTCATATTCTAAAAAAACCATTACTATAGCGTCATGCCACTCTTCCTCCAGGGCAGCTTGCATAGTTGTTCCCCCTCCCTGTATTTTAGCCTCCAAACAACCTCCTGAGAGTGGATTATCCTGGGAGATTGTAACTGTTCTAAGGTCATCCAGTGGACATCATGAATGGGAATTTGAGCCCCTTTTTTCTTTCTGGTCTTAGTTTGACATTTTGAGCTCTCCACTGCTGGCTTAAGACCAATTCATTTGCTTTTGAAACGTGCGACTACTGTAATTTCTGCCCCGTTGTGGACATGAGCCTTTGTTCGTTGAAATACTCACTGTGTTTTAGGTGGGTATATTTTAAATTCCGGTTGTGGAGAGGCAATATACGTATATATTAAATATGCATGTTAAACAGGTTGCAGATCTTCGTTTTGTCTTCCGTTCCCAAATCCTTTCTTGATAATCTCAAGCTTTATCCGGGACGTGGACTTAAATGCCCTGCTGAATCCCTGTGCTTCCCTAAAAAAGACCCACAACAACAAAAATCCCACGCTCTTCCAAGAAGTTTTGGACAGAAAGGCACAGGAACACTAGAGAAGCGTGTATTAGTTGAGTACTGAGGCCAGGGAAGCTTCCAAAGCTGTACATTTCCCTGATTTGTGTAAGGAAAGGTAGGAAGTTCCATGTGAGCAGTTGCAACTTTAATAGTTCCTGAAATTAGAACAGGAATCCCTTTTGAAGGAGGCTGGTAACAAAATCTTTGTAACAGTCTTGGCACTGGACCATGGCTTTGGCCTAGCAAGAGAGCTTGAATTACAAGCCTTGCGCCAAGTGTAACCGTTCCCTGTTAAACTATGGTTTATTCAAACTGAAGCAAAGGCTTTCGAAGTGGCCAGATTGGAAGCCGAGGGTCCACTTCATTTGCATCATTCTTAACCATAGTTCATTTGCATTGTTCTTAATGCAGTAATTCACTTGCATCAAGATTCACTTGCATCATTCTTAACCAGAGTTTAGTGTTCTGTCTGAATGAGCTCCTTCCTTCTTGTCCTGTTGAGAACTTCACCATCTTGTCTGGTTGTTCATCTTCAACCAGGTCTTGGACTATGCTGCGCTCAGTACTTTGTGGTGCATTTCCACTGCATTGCGAGGGGAGGATAAAATTGGAGCCGCTCCTGCATTCTCTCTTAATAGCTTTCAGAAGTGCTGATGCTGTCTAGAGCATTATTGCAATCTCTAGGTGGATCTTGATGGTAAGGGAGAACTTCACAATTAGGGTTTAATATTACATTCTGCTACGAGGAAAAGGTGCCTGTGATCAGAATGGGCTGGTTGCTGAAAACAGATTGAAAATGATACCCTGACATCAAGCACTCTCTTAAGGGCTTGTCTTGAATGACACTCCAGTGAAGTAGTCTATAAATCAGAGTTCAGTTTGCAGCTAAGTTGACTGCCACAAGTATCCTGGGCCTTCTGTTGGAATGCAGAAGCGGCACGAATCTCTTAGGACACCATACTGGCAACCAGTAATGCCTGTAAAGGGGGGATCACAATGGAAAATAAGTCACGAGATTTCTTTTTAATCATCCACCACTTCTCATTCCAGGGAAATATTCAGAAGAAACTCTGTCAGAAGTCTTAGTAATGGGAGAAGTCCATCTATGGTGCTGGTGGAGGCTTTCATTTTGGCCTGGAGAGATCCCCAGGTTTTGTGGAGAGGCTTGTGAAGAAGCACACAGGAACCTCTGGTTTGCTTACAAGTCAAGAACTAGAAGAAAAGGAGGATAAGTAATAGGGGCTTGCCCTGCAGTCACAATGTCCGGAGGCACTTGGTTTACTATCACATCATGGGCAGCACCCTTCTTCACCCATAAGGAGAAGATGGCATGGCTGTTAAAGCCAGCCATAACCTATGTGCTCCCATCTCTCTTCACTTCCATGCTATGCTGGTGTCTCTTTACCTTGCCTTGACCAAGATCAGTTTAGGATAGTGCAGCCTCTGAACTGGGAGGCAGGGCTTTTATGGCTTGCTTGCCTACTTTGTGGTATCCCTGTCCTTCTGCATCCAGATCGTTTGTTTTTGAAAAGGTAAAGGTGGTAGAGAGGAATCTGAACCCGTCGAGGGGCTGGTGCGTATTTGAAGTTATTTTCAGGCCAGCCACTTGTAGCTCATATTCCTGTGTCCTCTGACTTGTCTCCAGAACATGTAGCAAGGTAGAAGTACTTACAACCAGACTATGGCCAAGATCTGGAGGTTTATCCTTGTCTCATCTGTTAGCTCACAATATTGGGACACCTGGGCTCTTGTGAAAGTCCAGTTGTCTTACACTGTGTGGTCTCGGGGTGGCGTGCAACCAAATCAGTTGAAGCAGTTGAAATGATCCAAAGCACTCAACGCAATTAAAGCAGATTAAAAATGGGAAGGAGGATGTCGCAGCCAACGTCTGCCCAACCGAAATGCGCATTTCCCCACCCTCCCCCTGATTTTTAAGCATGGAGGACACCTAAATGCTGTTTTCTCCGCTGCAGAGACCATATCTCAGGGTGACCGTCAAGGGACAGGGTCCCCTTGAAGCGTGGCTACGGCTGTCCAATTAAAACGTGCCCAGCACTGTCTGAAAGAAACGATCAAAAGATTTAATTGTTTCATGGCCCAAAATAGAGAAGTGCTGTGTGTAAAGTGACTGGAGGGGGAGAGTGACATTCTTAAATACGATCCTCCTTGCTTGATCATGGCTGAGATCCTCTCCTGGCGCTGTTCCTGAGGGCTGCAGCCTTCCTGCCTCTGCTGATGCCTGCCTCTCATTTGGGATGCAAGGGGAAGGGAGTATAGACAGCATTGAATTTGTGGCGCTGAGGCCTCTCTGTGCTTCCCGTCGCCTGCGGGATGCTTCTTCTGGGATCAACCCAACATGGGATTAGTGCGCCAGAAGATGGCAACTTCCCCAGATGCCCAGAAAGCTGGTGGTCTGACATTTGGGGGATTTCTACAAGGATAAGCACACACACACACACAGCCCTCACACTCCCTTTGTATTAATGGAGAATGCCTTGCTTGGTTTTGATGGCTGCTGAGTCCATGTGTGTAGGGATTTTCGGACGGCTTTGTGATGCATTTGGACTACAACCCTTATAAGTACCAGACAATGCAACTCGGGATTAGAGGGGTTGTAGTCTGGAGGGGGCACTAGGTTGTTTAACCTCTTCTAGTGACTATGGGGCTGAGAACCTTGAGAGGACTTCTTATTTTTAAGCGTTTCTAGGTCTAGTAAAGAATAGTGTGAAAATCCAGGGATGAGGTATTGGTGGTACTACTGGTCTCTCCAGCTTCTCAAATCTCTCCATTTGTCCTCTCTGTGGAGGACACTCATTATCTCCATTAGCAGATGTGTTCCTCTCTGCCCTCTTCCGCTTGGCTGGCTTCCTTCCTGTGTCTTCTTGCCATAATTACTTTGTGGTTTTGACTTCCAGATACCTTTCTTTTGGGTCTGGGTTCATCTTTAGTTCTGGGCTCTTGCCATCCTTCCAGGCATCACCCTCAAAGCAGCATCATTAGGTTGTGCAGTCAGTCTACATATTCCTGTTCCACTTGTTTCTAATATTTTCAGTTGTTTTCTTTGTGTACCTAATGAGGATGATATCTGTATCACCTCCCAGCCTATAAGGACTCCTCAGATGGCTTGACAACCATTTTAATTTGCCGTATTTTTACTGCCTGCCTTCTTCCTTTCCCCTCCAATTCTTCCCCATTCCAAGGGTAATTTTGTCTATGGCATCACCTTAAAATATCATCTGCTAGGAGTTGCTGGCAGGTGGTCTTTTGCTGAATTGTGTTGTCTAGAGAAGTGGCAAGGGTCCAAGCAAAAAGCAGAAGGTCTAACCAGGCGTCTTGTGTCATCCTTTTCCCCCTCATGCAGGTGACGGAGCTGAACGAGCCCCTCTCCAACGAAGAGCGGAACCTGCTGTCCGTCGCCTACAAGAACGTCGTTGGGGCCCGGCGCTCCTCTTGGCGTGTCATTAGCAGCATTGAGCAGAAGACCTCCGCCGACGGCAACGAGAAGAAGATTGAGATGGTGCGTGCTTACCGTGAGAAGATCGAGAAAGAGTTGGAAGCGGTGTGCCAGGATGTGCTCAGCCTCCTCGACAACTACCTGATCAAGAACTGCAGCGAGACCCAGTACGAGAGCAAGGTCTTCTACCTGAAGATGAAAGGGGACTACTACCGCTACCTGGCTGAGGTGGCCACCGGGGAGAAGAGAGCGACGGTGGTGGAGTCCTCCGAGAAGGCCTACAGCGAAGCTCACGAGATCAGCAAGGAACACATGCAGCCTACTCACCCCATCCGGCTCGGCCTGGCGCTCAACTACTCCGTTTTCTACTACGAGATCCAGAACGCCCCGGAGCAGGCGTGCCACCTGGCCAAGACGGCGTTCGACGACGCCATCGCCGAGCTGGACACCCTCAACGAGGACTCCTACAAGGACTCAACCCTCATCATGCAGCTCCTCCGCGACAACCTAACGCTCTGGACAAGCGACCAGCAAGATGACGACGGCGGCGAAGGCAACAACTAGACTCCCTCGGATGGACTGGCAGCCGCACGCCGATGCTACTACTGCAGTCTTTATTTTTTTTCCCACCAGTTTTGGGGGGGAGGGGGTCAAGGGTGGGGGAGGGGGAAAAAGGAGGGGCGACCTTCCAGGGAGGCTCCCCCCAAACCTGTCTTTGGTTGCCTCTTTGACACTTTTGCCAAAACACCACTAGTGGAGAAAGTCAGGCTGGCTGGGTATGTTAAAGGGAATGGCAGCCGCACAGTGGCATATGGACTGTTCTGTAGACAATTAATACAAGGGGAGCTGTCTTTAAGTTATCTCAAATCGCTAGGCATACATGAAGTTGAGGATGACTAACTTGAACGGAATGGCCCTCTTTTTCTTTTCTCCGTCGTTTGTTTGGTTCGTCGTCTTTCCTATCTGTTAGAGAAGCAGTTCTGTGGTTCCAGTAAAGTTTCCATCCATCTCTTTTAACAAAATGTCCCCCCCGCTAGTTAAAAACGTCACACACATCTTGTGTGCGTCTCCTCTACCAGCCCTAAGTTTTGGGACACCCCTTAATTTTAAAAAGAAAGAAAGCCCTTGACTCAAAACAACTAAAATTCTCTCGTCGGGATACTTAAGATAGCTTGCGGTGTTAACACTAAGCCACAGTTTACAGTATTTCTACACGACAGCCATATATTTGACATCAAGCCATCGAGTGTAAAGTTGCGTTGCTTCTTCTTTTTCGGCTTGCCATTCTCCTTCGGGGTTGAGCTTACCTTTTAACTTCCCGGATGCCATCTTGTTCCGACGCTTAGCCATTTTCATGGGTGCTTGGCAAGCGGCTGTATAAAGTTCCAAGAATCGACGGGGGGAAAAGAGAAGGAGAGGGGGAAGAAAAAAGATTCACATTTTATAAATTGAGCAAAGGGGGACGATGTTACAAAACAACGACAACGCGCTTGACAACCCATTTCGGGTTTGTTCACCCCGTACTTTGTCCTCTCCGAGAATACTTCGTATTCTCCGAGACGATTCTGATTCTGGGGTTGGGGTTAAAAGCGTTGTAGTCCTTCCTCAGTGGATTTTTGATCATGTGTAACCCTGTAGTACAAGCGCAACAGTCTGGGTCAGTAAGAAGTCCCTGCGGGCGAGAGCTCTTTCCAAAAAGCTAGGACAACATTAGGTGCTCCAAAACTTGAGCTTTAAAAACCGAATCTCTTAAAGGCTCCTATTTGCCAGGAATCACTATAATCAGGTAAATTTTCTAGCCCTTTTCGAGGGAAGTTGGGGAAGAAAGAAAACGTCACGATTCTTGGAAATTTCAACGCTGTTTTCCTCCTTAAATTATGTTTTGCCGCGTAGCTTTAGGAAACCGGGCTTTGAATGACGCTCATCGTACGGACGCCGTCTGTCGTATCCTCTTTTTGTCTGACGCACGGTGGTGGTCTTCGGCGTCTTTGTCACCTGCGGTCGCAAAGATTGTCACAAGAGGGTTTCGTTTCGGGTTTTTTTTAACGGGTTGGTAGTGGCGAAATGCTTGTAACACGGTGTCGGTGCAGATGCTATTTTTTAAACACACACACAGTTTAATCGTACTTTGTTGCAGCGCGACCGTTCGCAAAGCGCCGTGCGCGAGGTCCTCTGGCGCTCGGATCCCGAGGAGTGAGGATTTTGGGGTAACTGACCGAAACCTTGCGCACCGGAGGGACGCCTTTCCGCTTCTCTTTTCATTTGCAGCCACGTCGCGTCAGCAATTGCGCGTGTGTGTGTGTGTCCCTGGCTTTGGTTTGGAAGTGTGATTTTACTGGAATTACACAAAACAACAACAACCCTTCCTTGATATATATACATACATTATATATATATATAGATAGATAGATATATTTTCCCCTAGCTTTTAGCTCTGGCTGCTTTAAGGCAAACTTTATGCAGGGGGAAAAGACCGCACAAGAGGGCTAAATTCGGAGGGCGGGGGATTTTGGGGGGGACTTTGTGAGCAGCTTGAATGGTTCCAATCTTTCTCTTCTCTCTCTCTTTCTTTTTTCCGTTAAAAGAAAATGCACTTGCCTATGATGATAACTGTCTCTCTCTTTCTCTCTTTCTCTCTCTCTCCAGTGAAATGAACTAACTGCTCCATTACTCTATCGATACAACTATTGTGCATGCTGGTGTCGTATTTCTATCAAGTAGCTTGGAAATTTATTAACTTATACTGTAGATGTTGCGTATTCCTATGACAGATAAGTCTTCGACGATTTTTTAACGAAGGTTTTTTTTTAATTTATTATTTTCTTTCTCCTTTATTGTTTTATTTTTCGGGGGGGGGGAGGAGGGTTAGGGTTTAAAAAGGTTTGCTCTACCAAATAGTTGAACGTAACGAAAACCGATCTGTTTCTGGATGTTGCTATCTATCGTGACGCGCGATTTATCTCCGATTGCGTTCTCTATTATTATTATTTTTTAATAAGAATAAGAATAATAACGATATTAAAAAATAAAAAAGGAAAGCAAAAGAATAAAAAAACAACACCAGTGTTAGCTTAATCTTAATGTCTGGTGTCCGTCGCGGTGAAATTATAACTATTACAGTGTAGGAGACAAATGGCGATGTTCTTCTTCTTCTTCTTCGAATGAGCCTTTTTGTTTGTGCTTTTCTGTCATGTTCTGCGGTGAAACTCTTTCTTAAGGTCTAAATCGGTGATTATGATGATTATGATTATGATACTATTATGATTATGATTTCCTCCGACTCCGTGTTTCTGTAAGGGATTATTTCACACACGGACCATTCTTAGCAGTTTTTCCTCAGTGATGGAATATCATGAATGTGAGTCATTATGTAGCCGTCGTACATTGAAGCAAATAAACTTACAGATCTGATGTCAGCGCTACTTCGCGGTCGTCTTGTGTTCGGAGTCTGCCTTTTTTAATCCTTGGGAGCGATGGGACCCAGAGGTCTTTGGGGTGCTGTGGGCAGGGCCTTGCCAGGGATGCGTGGTACCCACCAAAGCCCAGCCTTTGCCCAAGGGATGGATATGGTAACTAATGCCCCTTCCTTTACACAGAGACCATCAGGCAAGTGATGCTGATGATGTTTGGAAACCAACTTGAGGACACTTTTGGTTTGAACATATTTTATTAATCATTTCACATATAAACACAAAGCCATTGTAATTTCCATACACTTCCATACATTTGCGCACTCTTCTTTTCTTTCTTTCCAATCATCTCTTCTCCTCCTTCCTTCCCCCTTTGCCCTTCTTCTTCTCAAACTTCATTTCTTCTCCATTCCCTCCTCTGTTCCTTAGCTCTAACATAATCTCCTTTCTCCTCCTTAACCTCTCCTCTCCTCAACCTTACCCAAACCTTCATCCAACATACTTTACCCTCAAACTATCTTCAGAGAAGATGCCATCTTCTTCGTCTTCATTTTCTCTGAAGAAGCCAGCCACAGATGCTGGCAAAACATCAGGAATAAACTCTTCTAGAAGATGGCCATATAGCCCCAAAAACCCACAAAAAGCTATGGATGCCGGCCATGAAGACAACAAACATTCATACAGTCAAACAGGCAGATCACTCCGACTTCCTCGCTTCCGATTTATAGTCTATCTTTGTACTATCCTTTGTCCTCCCTATTATCTTCCCTTTAATCTCTTTGCTACTATCCTTCCTCCCTATAGTTTCTCTCTATCTTTTCTGTGGTGTTCTTATCAGTTCTTTATCGTTGAACTGTGACCTTATCTCCATCTTTCTCCTTCCATCTTTTTTAATTTCTTTAGTGGTTTAAAGCATTTTAATAATTTTTCCTTTTTAATCCGTCAAACTTACAGTCGCCAGTTCCAACTTGAGGACACTTCTGAAAAGTTTCCCTAACAAAGTGGTATTGGGGTCTTCCCCAAGTTTAGGTAAGGCTTTTGGGAAGGTTATATCCCCCAAAGACAATAGTCATGCTCATCAACCGCTAGGAGAGGGACCTTGCATCTCAAAGGGGGGGCTGCCACAAAGCAGAACGTTGGACCTCCATTTTGTGGTTGCCTTTTCCACACGCTTGTCATTGTAAATAAGCACTTGGGGATGTCCATGGGGAGCCCCTCTCTTTGAGGGTGCAAGAGCAGAGAGACTTTCCCTTCCTTCTTTTCCTACCTTCCTTTTTTCTTTCCTTCCCTCCCCTTCTTTCCCTTCCTCCCTCCTTTTCCTCCCTTTCTTTCTTTCTTTCTTTCTTTCTTTCCTTCCTTCCTTCCTTCCCTCCCTCCTTTCCCTTCCTTTTCCTCCCCTCCCTTTCCTTCCTTCCTTCCTTCCTTCTTCCCTCCCTCCCTCCCTCCCTTCCTACCTACTTTCTTTTCCTACTTTCCTTCCTTCCTTTCTTTTCTCCCTTCCCTTCGTTCATTTGTTCTTCGTTCCTTTCTATTCTCCCCTTCCTTCCTTCCTTCCTTCCTTCCTTCCTTCCTTCCTTCCTTTTCTCCCTTCCCTTCGTTCATTCGTTCCTTCCTTTCTATTCTCCCTTCCCCTTCCTTCCTTTCTGTCCTTCTTTCCTTCTCTCCCTTCCCTTCATTCGTTCATTCCTTCCTTCCTTTCTATTCTCCTTTCCCCTTCCTTCCGTCCCTTTGTTCGTTCCTTCCTTTCTATTCTCCCTTCCTTCCTTCCTCCCTCCCTTCCCTTCCCTTTGCTCCTTTCCTACCTTCCTTTCCCTTCCTTCCTTCCTCCCTCCCTTCCTTTGAAACTGTGCTAAAAATCCCTTTCCTTGGCTGGAAGCAACGTGGGCTGTTCAGTGAGGAAGGGAGGATAAGGAGATAGGGGCCGTATTCCTTAATACGCCGCGTAACTTGACACAAATAGGTTATGCTTGCTTATTCTTTCCTCAGGCAGTGGGTCAGATTTAGTGGCCATTGCGTCTTGCTTTACCACAGGAGCTGGTTTCTTGCCACACAGAGCTAAGAGAGGGACGTTTCGTCTCCAAAGAGGGGTCCGTAGAGGACTTCATAGTTTCCAGGCCATGCAAAAATGAATTGACAACACACCCATGCTTAGTTTGGTCTCTTGCAATGTGGATCCATGTGCATTTGTGGGAATGTGTCCATCCCCTTGTGATTCGGGAAGGCTGACTCACCAGCTTTTTTCTTCCCCCCAAGAAATGGAGCCAGCCCCAAAGACCTGTTCGGTCTAAACCCGACACTGGCGATGATGAATGCTCCGGCAATGTGGCAGGTTCCTTACAGTCAGGGTGACTCATGTCCCTTTGGGAAAGAGTGGCAGCCTGTGAGAACGGCAATCCTACAAGTGTGCAGGGACAAGACGTTGTAGATGGACATGTGTTTGAAAACCTCCAAAGAAGAAGTGTGCCACTGTCGAACAGCTCTTACCATCCAAACGTTGAGGTGGAATCTCTCTTCTTGGACTTTCAATCTGTTGCTCCATGTTCCAGTCTCTGGAGCAGCAGAAAACAAGCTGCTCTGTGGAGCAGAGATTGGAACATGGAGCAACGGATTCAAATATGACATGCATTTCAAATCTTTATCGTATCGCCTCTTAACCTTCTCCTCTCCAGGCTCAACACACACCCAGCATCTCCCTAAGTCTCTCCTCATTGGGCCTGTGTGGTTTCCAGACCCTTCCGCCATTTTGGAGGCCCTCCTCTGAACAACATAAATTGTAGTGACCAAAAGTGGACAGATTATTCCAGGTGAGGCCTGACCAAAGCGGAAGAGAGGTGGCACTGTGACTTCTCTTGATCCAGATGCATCAGATGGCAGTGGACACATGGATGATTTATCTGCGGTTACGGGGTTCATGAGAAGCAGCATGGCCTAGTGGTTTGAGCGTTGGTCCGAATCCATGTTGCAGAGAAGGAGAATGAAGGTCCCGGATAGGATGCCTTGAGTTCCAGTTTCCCCCCTTTTCCAATCATATTAATAAATAACCATCTCTGCAATGCAGAAACCATGCGCAGGCACAGTGCGTCCTCCTTTCCAGCCTGCGTCCCTCGTCTCAGCTGCCACCTGCAGGATGGTGCCGGCGTCGCATAAATGAAACCTCCCTTAATAAAAATTATTTTAATTAGTTAATTTCTATTAATTCTCTCAATCCCACCCACCTACCCACCCACTTGCTGAAGGAAACCCTACAAAATTCATGGGGGCCACCATATAAGCCCAAGGGGTAAGTAACCTGAAGGCAGAGGCACAGGCAAGGAACGCATGCAGGAGAAATGCTCACATCTGGCACATCTGGTCCTGCCCTTCCAAGGAAAAGAGGGAGAAGAAGAATGAGAGCCAAATGGCATGGCAATAGGATGCCATAAATACATGGCAATAGGATGCCATCGATCAACAAATAAATACTCTCATATCAAACAGGCTAGTTGTGTCTTTTCTGCTGCCCTCTCCTCCTAGAGTTTAGGATCACAAACGGAGAGAGACAGGTATGTACTGTATCTTTTGCTATATATTTCTGTATACACCTATATATCTCCTTTGCTATAGAACATAGAGACACAAACACATCTCTTTTTGATACACACACGCACACAGGATATATACCTTTATATATATATATATACACACACACACATATACACATTTATATACATGCACATGGTAGAATATGAGATTGGTACAATATGTGGTTGGTAGAATATCACATATTGTATCAACCACACATTCTATCAACCACATGTTAACATATTCTAGCAACCACATATTCAATCAGTCACATATTCAAATATTCATACACACACACACACACACACACACAATATTATATGCATCGATTTGAACGTCAGGGTTAGCGGTCTTGGAGGACAGTTCCCATCATCCTCATCAGGCACAGCATGGCAGGCAGGTTGGAGGACACTTCCCAGGCAATGCAGAGGTTGGGGCAGGTCTCCCTGCAGCCTGTCTGCGCCTTTGGCCCCCTCAAGCTCCTTTCTGGAAATTCCCAGAGTGCTTGAGCCCTGCTGCAGGGCAATGGCCATGTGGGGTGGTGGGTGATGGGAATTGTAGTCCAAAGGTAAGAATTCTCAGCAGCAACGCCATTCTTCTTCTTTCCTCCTGTCCTGGAGCGCCCTCTAGTGGCAACAGAAAGGGCGAGTCGTTCTCCCTCCAAGGCTCTCTCTCTGGCGCCCTCCTGTGGCTAAAAGGGCCCACTTTGAGTAGGCTTCGATGCAAATCTCATTATGCTTCTTGTCCTGCAGCGCCCTTTTAGCCACAGGAGGGCGCCCGAGAGCCATCGCAAATGCTACCTTCATCGCAAAAGGCCAATCGCAAAGTGCGTTCGTTCCCGCAACGCCCCTTTTCCACCATCAGAGGGCGCTCCAGGACAGATATCTATTACACACACACACAAATATATAAACATATATATAATTATATATACACAGCTATATATGATTACACATGCACATGTCACACTCTCTCAACCTCAGAAGCCATGCCAACCCCATATATATATATATATATATATACTCATACATGAATGATAAGGTTGCCATAAGTTAGAAACAACTTGAAGGCACACGATAACAAAAACACACACATATATACACACACACATTCACACACATACATAAAATTACACACACAGTTTTATATATATATATATATATATATATACACACACATATATATAATTTTCATGGTGACTTGAATGTCAGGGTTAGGGGTCTTGGAGGACACTTACCATCACCCCCAGGCAATGCAGAGGTTGGGGCAGGTCTCTCTGCAGCCTGTATGCACCCTTAGCCCCCTCAAGCTCCTTTCTAGAAATTCCCAGAATGCTTGAGCCCTCCAGGACAATGACCATGAGGGGTGGGGGGTGATGGGAATTGTAGTCCAAAGCTAACAGCGCCAGCAGCAACGCTATCCTTCTTCCCTCCTGTCCTGGCACGCCCTCTAGCGGCAGCAGAAAGAAGGGCGAGTGGTTCGTCTCCTGCTCCGAGGATCCCTTCCTGGCTGTCTCTCGGGCGCCCTCCTGTGGCTGAAAGACCGCAGTTTGACTCAGCTTTGACGCAAGCCCCATTATTCTCCCCTGCCCTGGAGCGCCCTCTGGTGGCGGATAAGGGGCGTTGTGGGAACGAACGGAGATCGCATTTGCGATTGGCCTTTTGCGATCTAGATGGCATTTACAATCTCTTTCCTGGTTCTCTCTCTCTGGCGCCCTCCTGTGGCTAAAAGTGCGCGCTTTGGCCCCTTGACTAGGCTTTGGTGCAAACCCTATTATTCTTCCCTGCCCTGCAGCGCCCTCTTTTAGCCACAGGAGGGCGCCCAAGAGCCAGGATGCAAGGAGAATGGCTGGGAGAATATGTGGTTGGCAGAATATGTGATAGGCTGACCTTTGGGGTCTCTTCCAACTCTGGGGTTTTAGCATTGCAACTCATTTGGAAGGGGATCTTGACTTGCAAATGCACAATGTGCAGAGGAGACTGCACAGCATGCTCCTTCTTCTTCATCATCTCTCCCCCCTTTGTGCATTCTCCCACATCCGTTGACACAACTGCGCACACAGACACACACTTCTTTTTGTCCAATCGGCGCATAAGCCTTCCCGACCAATGAGCAAGCGCAACCAGTCTGCTGGCCGTCAAATCACTCGTCTGTTGCTAAGGCTGGCGGAGCCATGGGGAAGGAGCATAGCCTTTGTAGAAAGTGGGCACAAAGGGAGTGCGCTCCTGGACCTATTTTACATCTTGCATGCACATTTCCCGGCCTTTTCCATAACAGCAGCCACCCATCACCATGAGATGCTTTTAAAAGGCATCCCGACGACTCCGATGGGGATGCCAACCTCGTGCCTGCTTTGGGCAGCAAATCCCTCGGCACCGACGCAAAAGAAATGAACAGAGCTAGCTAGAGATATCTGGCATGAATGTATGTGGCCCTGAAAAGGGTCCCAAGTATGGAAAGCTGGCCCTTGGACCAACTGCGGTTGCTCATCCTTTCAGTAAAGAGGAGTGTTGCCAACTTTTTCAAAACATAGTATTTTGGGGGGGTTATTTTTCGGGGCTCTGGGGCCATGTTCTGGAAGAGTTTATTCCTGACCTTTTAACCAGCATCGTCTCCAAAGATGCCAAAGCCATGGATGCTGGTGAAACGTAAGGTCCAAAGACCATAGGAACCACATACGTGTCATATATATATAAATTTAAATAATATACAGGTTTTTAAAATTTATTGTCAAAGTCAATGCACAGATATCCTTACAAAAAAAAAATAAGAGGAAGAAGAAGGAAGACAGTGGTATTTTGAAATGCCCTTGTTTTGCGTGGCACAGATTGGGTTACTTCTTGGCTCCTTCCTCTGGCTTCTTGGCGTCGGATGGCGGGATCTGGGCATGAGCCTCGAATTTGACGGGGATCTTGATTTCGGCGGACTGGATGGCCGGTTTGGGCAAAGGGGCTTCCACCGTTAATGTGCCGTCTGGGGAAAGGGACGAACGGACGGCGGCCGGGTCGATGCCAGGGGGCAACCTGGAGGGAGAAATAAGAGGGGTATTATGCAAGCCCTCTGCCTCTAAGGCAGCAGTGTCCAAACTCTGGCCCTCCAGGTGTTTTGGACTTCAGCTCCCAGAAGCCTCAGCCACCTTGGCCAATGGTTTGGGATTCTGGGAGCTGAAGTCCAAAACACCTGGAGGGCCAGAGTTTGGACATCACTGACCTAACGGATGTGTCTTTCAATGCATCCAATGCAGAGTCCCATTTAGAGTAGACCCATTGCATCAGCGGGGTTGACGTCAACGCTGACTTCATGCTCGCCAACTCAATGGGTTCACACCAGTCAATGCTAGCAAATGGAGCAAGGCCATGCGAAACAGAGACCTTGGCCTTTCGATCTTGTTGGACTGCAAATCCCAGCATTTCGCACCCTTGGGGTCTGCAATTCAGGGCTAGGCAGAGTAAATCCCAATGGGTTGCTACAAATCCCATCTCTCCAAAGGGCTAGTAAACGGATTTGCAGCAAGGTCCTCCAGAGTTTCAAGGCAAAGGATGGGAAAAGGCGGTGATCTGCGAGCGGCTGCATGCGCGAGAGTGCGCTTGTGCATGTCGATTCCTCTTTTTAAATAAACTAAATACTGTAATAATAAATAAAATAATAATATATATATATTATTTCTATGAATATGGAATACCGTCTCTGGAGTTTTCTGGGTTTGGAACCATTGCACACAAGGTTTTATGTTACTAAAGCCCTCTCGCTGCTTACTATTGAGTTACCGATCCAACTACTTACGTGTATTTTCTGGTGAAACACCTGGAAATGAAGCCGTGTTCGTCTTGCCTTTCTTCATGTTTGCCTGAAAAAGAGTGAAAAGGAAAAACTCGAGTTGGTACAGAAGCGTTGTACGTTGTGGTGCACCTTTAAGTCGTTTCCATCTTATGGCAACCCTAAGGAGACCCTGTCATGGGGCTGAGAGTCTGCGGCGCACCGAAGGTCACCAAATGTGTTTCCGTGGCTGGACGGGGAATCGAACCCGGGTCTCCTGAGACATAGTCTCAGTTCCCATGGTTATGCGGATGCAAAAAAAGGCTGTGATTAAACCCCGGATTTCATATATTCATTGATATTTCAGATGACGATGAACTGGGGCAAGGATAGCGTTGGAGGGGAGGTAAGTTTTTTGCAGCGGCTGCATTGGGGATGCTGGCATTTTGCATTCGGAAAGGATTGCATTCGCAAAGGATGCAAGAAAACAGAAGCATACACCCCTTGAATGGTCCTTCCTTCCTTCCTTCCTTCCTTCCTTCCTTCCTTCCTTCCTTTTTCAGTTTTGGGTGGGTGGGTGAGATATATTTATTTGGAAGGAGGAAGGGAACAGGAGAGACAAAGTAGGGAGGAGAGAAGCCGCAACACTTAATGGTTTCACGGGTGTCTCCAGGCTTCTGCAAAAAGGCTGTGCCACCTGCCCTGTCATCCTGACTCGAACCCGGGGCCGGATTGATCTCATTGATTTTAATCCGCTGTGCTGCCAAGCGGCAGCTGCAACCCAGCCGGCGTGTGGCAGAAAGATGCGTTCAAAGAGGAGGGGGAGCGCCTTTGTCTTGCTCCTTGAGCCGCACATGTCTTTGTTCCTAAAGGATCTGCAATAGAGCCACAGCGTGGCATCGTGGTTTGAGCGTTGGACTAGGGCTCTGGAGACCAGGGTTCGAATCTCCGCTCGGTCATGGAAACCCATTGGGTGACTTTAGCCGAGTCATGCACTCGGCCCCAGAAGAGGGCAAAAGCAAATCCACTTTAAAACCTTGCCAAGAAAACCTTATGATGGGTTTGCCTTAGAGTCGCCGTAAGTCAGAAACAACTTGAAGGTACACAACAACAACAACAACAAATAGTAGCTCTCAGACACACACACACATCCCTAACAAATCTTGCCAACAAAACCCTACGATAGGTTTGTCCAGCCTTTAGGGTGAGCAGAGTTATGTCTGTCATAACCTTCTAAGTTCTTTGGCATCATTTTCCTTTGCTTCGTCCTTTACATCCTTCATTACATGCCCCTAAGTTTTACCCTTGACTTATCCGCGGGTCATATTAAAACCCATAATTTTGCCCCCCAAATCTGCCCTCGACTTATACATGAGGTGGAGTATATATGGTAAATAAGACAGGGCTTGATCTGGATGACCTTCAGGGATCCTGAGATCCCTCCTTGATATATATATATATATATATATATATATATATATATATATGATGGAAGGACACTTACCAGTGATCTCCACCACGCCGTCTTTGGTCTTGACCACCAGCTCCTCGGGGGCAAAATGGTTGACGTCCAAGGCCACTTTCCAACCGTCGGAGGTCTGCCGGATTTCGGAGATGCCGCTGCTGAGTTGCCGGCTGAGGGCCCGGTTGTAGGCCGGGTTGACCGCTGGAGGGACAGTGACGGCAGGACTGACCGCCACCGGCTCGGGACTCGCGCTGAGCAGAGGTCGGACGTAACCGGGCCAACTGCTGCTCCCGGCCGGCCATTTGTACCAATCCTCGGGGATCATGGGCATCCCGAAGGACTGGTCAAAGAGGCGGCTGCCTCGGTACCAGTCCCGGAAAGGGTCCCAACTGGGGGTGCGGAGGAAGGTGAAGGGCACTTGCCGTTCCGACATGGTGCTGAAGTCGAGGCGGAGGAGGCGCTCTCTCTGCCCAGGAGCGGACTGCATAGAGGATCCGCAGCCAGCTGGCTCTTATCAAGAGTCTGATGTCTATTTTTGGACAAAAATGTTTCAGCCTCTATTAATGGGAATGACACTTGGCCAGAGGAACGAAGAATGAACGAACGAACGGTGGGTGGGTGGGTGATGGGACAGGCCTGGACAGCATTCTCCTCCAGCAGTTGTCATCTTGACTGAGTGTTCAAAGGGGGAGTTCAAAGGGAAATGTCCTTTTTTGGACTGCAAGGCCCCAAATCCACCGGCCAGGATGTCTCTGAGACTCTGAGGCCATGTCCGCACTGCAGATTTAAGGCCCTTGGACGCCGCTTTAACTCTCATGGCTCTGAAAGTGGCATCAGTGTGTTTCTTAGTAGCTTGGCTTGCAAGCTGAATTTTGCCCCTTTGCTTTAAGGCACAGGAGGCTTGCTACGCTTTTGTGCGTGGCTACCTTTTATGGAAAGCAGGCTAGTTCATAGAGTGAGGACAAAGGGACGGAAGGAAGGAAGGAAGGAAGGAAGGAAGGAAGGAAGGTATGAAAAGGAAAGAAGGAAAGAACAGAGGAGGAAGAGAGGAAGGGAGGAAGAAAGAAAGAAAGAAAGAAAAGGGATGGAGGAAGGGAAAGAAGGAAGGAAAGGGAAAAGAAAGGAAAGTAGGATGTAAGGGGTGAAGAAAGAAATGAAGGAATGAAAAGGGAAGGGAAGGGAAGGGAAAGGAAGGGAAGGAAAAGAAAGAAAGAAAGAAAGAAAGAAAGAAGAAAGAAAGAAAGAAAGAGGGATGGGGAAAAGAGGGAAGAAAAGGGAAAGGGAAAGAGAAAGAAGGAAGGAAGGAGGAAAGAAAGGAAAGAAGGAAAAGAGAAGGGAAGAGAGGAAGGAGGGGAGGGAGGGAAGAAGAGAGAAAGAGAGAGAGAGAGAGAAAGAAAAGGGACAGAGGGAGGGAAAGAGGGAAGGAAAAGGAAAAGGACAGGAAAGGAAAAGAGGAGGGAAGGAAGGAAGGAAGGAAGGAAGGAAGGAAGGAAGGAAGGAAGGAAGGAAGGAAGGAAGGAAAAGGCAAGGGAAGGATCATAGTCCATTGTGGCTCTCCTTGCTTTTTCCAAAGCAAGGGGAGAGTAAGACCTTTCAGGCTCCTTGTTGACATGAGTCACGGAAGTGTAAATGCCTGATGATGAAGAGATGGCCTGAAGTCCCTGTCCTTGGCTGGGCAAGAGGGCCCTGGAAGGATCTGGCCCTGGCGCTAGAACATTCCTTGCCTTTGACTCCCTCTTTTAAAAAAAGGAGAGGAAGAAATACAGAGCCAGGATGATGGCGAAGTCAATGGGACCTTCTGGACGCTCCCTGACCCTCCCCAAAAACACAGGCCATACTATGTCTGTATTGAAATATTATTGCCTGGGCAGAGAATGGGGAATATTTTCCTCCAATGGGCTCTCCGATCCCAAGAGGCCAACACAGAGGCTGCCAACTTTTACACGTTCGGTTGCTGATGGCATTAATATATTCTGGGGAGCAGCTGTTGACAGGCGCGCAAAGGACGCACTGATTTATAAAGCCGGCGTCCCTTGGGCCCTGGACCAGCTTCAGTGGCCGAAAACAGAGGCGCCGGGGCCGTCTCCGGTTCCAGAACCAAAGCCAAACCAGCGAGGGGAAATCTGTGGGGAGTCTTTGCCCATCCCTCATCTGCCAATTTTGTCAGGTTCATAGTTACCCAGTCTTAGATAAAAGGTTAACTTGTATTTCTTTAGCTCAAGGCAGACGATACAGAAAGATGGACTTTAGAGTCCTTATCAACACCACCGACGCTAAATTTTGCAGGTGGCACCAAGTTAGGAGGAGTAGCCAATACGCCAGAGGACAGGATCAAGATTCAAAATGGACCCAAGTAGATTAGAAAGCTGGGCCAAAACTAACAACACGAAATGTAAGGAGAAACTTAGGGAGAAACAAGTGCAATGCATAGATAGAGGATGAGGGACCCCTGGCTTAAGGAGACTACATGCGAAAGAGATCTAGGAGTGCTAGTAGACCACAAGTTGAACATGAGCCAAGAGTGCAATGCGGCAGCTAAAAAGGCCAATGTGACTCTAGGCTGCATCAATAGAAGTATAGTGTCTGGATCAAGGGAAGTCATAGCGCCACTCTATTCTGCTCTGGTCAGGCCCCACCTGGAATAATATTGGGTCCAGTTCTGGGCACCACAATTCAAAAAGGATGTGGAGAAACTGGAGCATGTGTTATGGGAACAGTACACATATTGGTGAATAAACAACCGAGCCTCAAAAGTTATTGGGCTGTCATCATGATTGCAAAACCTGTCAAGACATTGGAGGATGTGTCTTTGTGCTTTGTGCTGTCAAGTCATGTTTCCAAAATCCCTGCTGCTGCAATGGAAGTTTATGCAGTAACTATTGCAGTAGCTCTATTGCAGTAGATCATCATCATCATCATCTTAATAACTACAGCAGTAAAAACTTTCCAGTGCTCCCAGGCCCAAAGCAGACCCAAAAGGCAGAGCAACTGCTGGCAGAGGCCTGACAGGCAAGAAATAACATCTCTTGCGTCTCAATTACTGGAGAGCGCTCTAGGTCTCAGTTGGCCTGCAGCTTATGCCCATCTCCCAGCTGCAGCAATAATAGCGCATGATGCGCAGGCTAAAAAGCACTCTACACTCCCTCTTCCACCACCGCCGCCATGGGGATTGCAATCCTGAAACACATGGGAGTCCCTGGGCATGAAGCTGAGCCATACAGAGGAGTTGCTTCCAAGAGGCTTGGGAAAAGCTCATATCACCAGCTCCTCCTGCTGGGCAGATATCCGCACAACAGCCGGGGGACCATTTGTGGTTGTTGTCAATTGTGTGCCTTTGGGTTGTTTCCTCTCCGAGTCACACTCTCTCAGCCTCAGGGGAACAAATCCTCTGGACGAATCTGTCCAAGAGCACTGCAGGACAGGGTCGCCACAAGTCGGAAACGACTCCAAGGCACGCAAATTCCAGTGTTTGTTTCCACTAGTCCTTTCCAAACTTTAGTGCTTTGGACTTCGAGTCCCAAAATCCACAGCCAGTTTGGCCGACGGTCAAGTGCTCTGGGAGCTGAAGTCCAAAACATCTGGAGGAGCAAACATTTTGCTTTCCAACTTCTCTCGCCTCCTGAGTGGCTTTGGCATCCTTGGTCCAGTCTCATCTGTAGGCCTCTCTTTCCATCTGCTTGCCATGAAGCACCTATCTTTCTTGAAACCATGTCGATACTCTCCTTTTCCTACTGACCTCAAGATGCTACAATAATAATAATAATAATTAGTAATAATAATAATGCTGAATCGGTGCCTTGACCATGCACAAACTACTGTTTGTACCTCTCCAACAAGACTATGTTTGATCCCCTTTTCTCTGCCAGGTGTTGTGTTGTTCCTTCCCAAAAATACATCACCAAAGGTCCCATCAGAAGCTATCGCAATAGGACTCTAGCCGATGTATACCAGGTTTGTCCATTACGGTTTAACAATGATGTCTTCTTTGACATCGTGCACATGGGCGCCACTAAGGAGAGACCGCACTTCACCCACAATTCCATTACAATATATATATATATATATATATCTTATATGTTTTATTATAATTGAATCAGCTCACTGGATCTACAACTCACAGTCCAAAGAAACAAAAGAACCGAGAGAGAAAGAGAGCGAGAAAGAGAGAGAGAACGTTTTTCTACAGGGTTATTTGTTCCAATTTCGCTACCGCTTGCGGAGACTACGAAAGAACGCTAGGAAGACTGAAAGTATTGTTTTTCCCTGATGCGTCGTCTTTCTCCTTTTGTTGCGCCGTGTGTATTTCTGTACCACTTTGTAAGGTTTCCTTGGAGGCGGATGCCCTGATCCATCCATGACCGGTTGTTTTTGTTTGCTGAACGGGGTCCGAAGAATTGAACTGCGCAAAGGCAATGGTTGCGCATGCACATTAATGCGAGGAAGTCCTTTCAGCCATTTTGACTGCCCTCAAGCATTTACAAGAACAGGGTAAGAGTGCAAACTACTGGATGTCGAGGACAACATTTGTTCCAGATTATAGACATCTGTAACATGTAGTTTTTTTGAGCACTGGACTATATGACTCTGGAGACTCTGTCTTGCTGATCCCAAGTTAAAACATGACCCAGCAGTGTAATGCTGCAGCAAACAAGGCAAATAACACCTGAACCTGCATTAACAGAGCCATATTTTTTTTTCAAGACAAGGGAAGTAACAGTCCCACTATAATTCTGCAATGAGGACACAGTCTGGTGTTGTGGTTTGAATGCTAGGTTACAACTTTTGAGACTTCACTTCCCAGGTGTAAGTATCAAGTCCCTGGTCACATATATGGGCTAAATTATGTTGTCTTCAGCAATATATATATAGATAGATAGCTGAAGACAACATAATTTAGCCCGTGTGTGTGTGTGTGTGTGTGTATTTGTCATCATACACCAAGCAATAGGCTATTTTGAACCAGTCTCTCACAGAGTACAGTTGGCCCTCCGTGTCCATGGGTTCTTTATCCATGGATTCAACTGTGCGCGGCTTGAAAATAAACACACACATATATAAATGTATGTATTCCAAAAAGCAAACCTTGACTTTGCCATTTTAGAGAAGGGACATCGTTTCACTACACCATTGTATTTAATGGGACCTGAGCGTCCATGGATTTTGGTATCCAAACTCCGGCAGATACAAAGGGCCAAATGCAATTTGCATTTAGGTCTGGCAAGTTTGTCTTCTTCTCTCTCTCACACTGTCTCAATCTCAAATCCTTTTCTCTTTCATTCCTTGTCTGGCAGCGTCCTGGAGTTGCTCAATGGCACGCAAGTCTTTAGGAGCCTGAATTGTGTGGATTGGCCTCGTAGGAAGGGTTGTCTTAATCCGAATCATCTTGAAGATAGTCCATCTTCTCTGGGCCAGGACAAACTTTTGGCCTGCATCTCACCTCCGATTGTCTAGTTTGAATGGTTCTCCAAAGTCTCATCCACAGAGCAATGTAGAGATCTCCTTCTCATTGCTGCCTAATGGATCCTCTTAGCTAGAGCTTCGACCAGAAACTATTTTGCCAGAAGTAACATCCGCCAGAGAACTGGGTCTTGGCAAGAAATGTTTGCAGGTGCTCTAGCAATGGAGCAGAAAGATAGTATATTTTCCTTTCTCTCTCTTCTCCCCTTCCTTTTGTTTCCCTCCATTCTCTATGTCCGTCTCGTAACCATATTCTTCTCCCGACAAACACCGCTGTGCCGCCGTGGCCCTTCCCCGTCCTTTCCTTTTCCGACCTTTCCCTTCTCCCCACCCCTGGGATAAACTATTAAGTGCAAATCTCTCCAGTCTTTCGGTCCTAGAATCCGAAAGGAATCGAGCACGACAAAACCAAGTAACTACATAAAATACATAAATACAGTCGATAACGCCCTTCCGAGCTGGAAGTAGAACCATCTTGTGAGCTGTCCGTTCGTGGGGGGAACGGAAAAAGAAGAAAAATGTAAAGGATCATAAATAAATAAATAAATAAGCAAATAAATAAATACATAAATAAAGGACCACTGCCCCCTCTTTCCCTCGGCATCCTTTTTTCCTAACTCAGTTAGCGGAGTCGAGTTTTGTCCATTTGTTCGGTGTGCCGTTTCGGAAGGCTAGGCGTTCGATGTCCCGACCGACCGTTCCCTACCTTTTCATTTGTAGGAATTGTTATTGTTTTTTCGCTGGAAAAACAAAGAAAGAAGAAAACGGAGGGGGAAGAATGGAAGGAGGGAACTCTACCAGGCCTATTGAAGCAACCTGGTCCTTGCTGCAAGGAAAAAAACGAAACGGGTCTTTCAGATCCAAACGAAACGTCTGCTTCTGATGTGGGTTTCCCATGCTGTGCCGTGGCTTCTTTTCGAAACAGGTGACTCCACAGTTTCTCCTCCCCTGCAAGTCCTACCTGTAGATTTCCCAGATCCCAAAGATAACAGGTCGACCAGCTACCCAGCCCTTGCTGATGGGATGTATCCGAGATCTCCAGAGAGACGAGGAGCCGGCTCTGGAGGAAACGGTCAAGGAACGGAAACCAGTTGAGGAACTGAGCTGGGCATGCCTGAGCGCTGGTCGGCAGCAGGGTTGGTAGGACGCAGAGACATAGAGAGAGATAGAGTTCAGGCTGGAGAAAGGATGAGCCAACTCACGAGCGAGCGGCTGTCTGTCAAAATCCGGCGCTCTCAGAGCTGCTCCGGCTGTTGTAACTCGGGCTGCGGCTTGGGGTTCGAGTCCGGCTCCGGCTGCTGCTATAGCTGTCGTAGCTCCGGCTCCGGCTCCGGCTGTAGGAGTAGCTGGTAAGCGAGCTGGAAGAGGATGGGCTGGGTCGGTAGTAAGGGATCGGGCGCTTGCGGGCACTGCGGGAGAAAAGAGAAATCCCGTTACTGGACAGCGATGGCAGGGCAGGCAGAACCGAGTCGGATTACGGAGGGTCGGGGGGCATTGCCACTTCAGCACTGAGAGTGGGGAGACGTTGGGGGGAAAGGTGATTTTGCCCTGCTGATGGGTAGAGCAACAGTGACCACGTTTGCCACTGTGGGGTGAAGAACCTTTGGCTCTCCAGATATTTTGGACGACAATTCCCACAATGCGCCACCATTTGGATCACAACGCCCACTATCCCTAAAGTTAGGACAGGGGTCTGATCTTGGAAGCTAAGCAGGTTCAGTCCTGGTTAGTCCTTGGATGGGAAGCCCCCCCCACTAATCCCAGGTGCAATAGGCTATATTTCAGAGGAAGGACCTGGCAAAACCACCTCCGATGGTTTCTTCCTCGCCTAAGGAAACCCTATAAAATTAATGGGGTCGCCGTAAGTCGACAGGTGACTTGAAGGCGCACAAATACACACTGACACAAAGGAGTGGAAATGAGGGGATTGACCCCAAATAAAAATTCCTCTCTCCATGAATTTTGTGTTCAGTCCCAAATTTCTAACATTGCAACAACTTAAACCGTCAATCAGTTGAGCATTTAGAACAGTGATTCTCAAACTTTGATCCTCCTGATGTTTTGGACTTCAATTCCCAGAATTCCTGACTGTTGGCCCAGCTGGCTGGGGCTTCTGGGAGTTGAAATCCAAAACACCTGAAGGACCAAAGCCTGGGATCCACTAAACAGAGTTTAGGCGTCCAAAGAAAAGGAACAGGTAATGTTCCAAAGGGAATGTGGACATTGCAAACGGAACAGTTTGGGGTGTGAATGGCTTTCAGCATCTGCAGACATTCCAGTGTCCTAAAAATTTGGACAATGAAGGAAATTCTACAATGTGTGCATTTACCTCGCTGTGTAGTTACACTGCTAGTTAAGTGTTAGTGGTAGGTTTTGTGTTCACTTCTTGTATTTCCAGACAAGAAATGTCCCACTGTCCTGCCAATGGGGCCAACGCACTTGAAACTGGAGGACTCCATTTCTGAGTCTTAGTTCAACTTAAGCAATAGAATTTGTGGTTCAGAAACACGCTGCCGTTTGCTCTACACGCCAACAGGAGCACATGTGGCTAATACAAATCCTTGCCGTAACAGGACCGCACCGTATGGATTTGGATGGGACACGGTTTCCATACATGGACTATTTGGTTGCCCCCATTTTGATCAACCCAAATGTATCTCCAAGTGGCCGACAAACCCCTCCCGAACCCCAATCCCCCAAACTGGACCCCATTTTGCTCAGTGCCAGAGTTGCTAACCCTCCGTTGGTTAGTCCCGGGTTAGCCAGCTAGAACAACAGAGTGCGAAAGAGTTAGCAAAGACCGCCGGTGTTTTTGTTGTGGCTGGAAGACAACAAGAGTTAGTGCTGCTGGAAAAGAAATGGTTAGGTGTTAGTAGTGAGGCAGATTTTACAGTGCTGTTCCTGAACATGATACCCTCCTGATGTGCTAGACTATAACTCCCTTTATACTTTATACTTTAAGGGGAGTGTGCATCCCCGTTTCTAGGATGCTCACTCATGCTCAAGATGGTTGGGCCAATTTTTGTAGAAGACAATGGCAATGGGGACTTCTGAGTTATCTATCTATTTCGTGGGGTATGATCTCAGGTCTAATCTACACTGCAGAAATAATGCAGTACTGACACCACTTTAAACTGTCATGGCTCAATGCTATGCAATTGTGGGGCTGGACACTTTGTGAGATATTTAGCCTTCCCCATCAGAGAGCTCTGATGCCACAACAAATCCCAGAATCCAAATCAGCATTTCCCAATACTAAAAACAGACCCTGACCCAGTGTTCCCAGACCTTAAACAGGGCTTCCCCACAGATCCACCGAATAATCCACATGCTCCCTTGACCTCAAGTGTATTTGCTGGTGGGTTTTTTTGTAAGTGCGACCGACAGAGCAAGAAAGAGACAAACAGCCGAGACAAAGCTTAGCTCTATAAGGCCTCACAGAGTAGCGGGTTCAACAGCGGGGTCCCGACGGAAGGCAAGGTTACCATCGTAACCCCACCATGTGTCTATGGGCTTCCTTTTGGACGTTTCTCCAGGACGCACCTTGAGACTGGATGGAAAAGGAGAGATTTTTGCATCATTAATGGTGGGAAGAGGAAGAGGAGGAAGAGGCAGAGGGGAATAGCGCACTTGAACGGCACAACAGACGTGAAACGCTTGGTGGCACCACAAAGGCTGGTCAAGGAATTAACTGAAGGGCGAGTGTGGACTCATTGCTCCTGTGACAGTGATTCCCAAACTCTGGTCTTCCAGCTGTTTGGGACTCTAGCTCCCAGAATCCCAGACTCTTGGCCAAAATGGGAGCTGAGGTCCAAAACATCTGGAGGACCAGAGTTTGCAGATCATTGAGCTATCTTTACAAGGTACTCTCTGAGAAATCTGACCAACAGTGTGAACTTAAAGTGTCTGCTGTTCTGTGCGGGATGTAATCTGAGAGCCTTTGCAACATCCTTGGTCTAGAGACATTGGGAAGATACTCTGCATGTTTGCAGGAGAACTCCCTCCTCTAGGCAATATTCCAGGAAAAAGACTAAAACTGGGGTGGGTGAAGAGGGGAAAGGAAGATGTGGAAAATGGAGGGAGGGTGGGAATATGCAGGTCCAGACCTCACAGAATTTACTTTTCAGGACCAAAAAGGAGTGTTGCGATGCTTTTAAGATCTAAGATACCTCCCTTGTGCAGTCTCCTAGTCCAGAAAGTGTGACTTCTTGTGTAAGACTATTTATGCCAGTGTAAAGTAGTAACTATAGAGAGCCAGTGTGGTGTGATGATTTCAATGATTTCAGGGACTTTGGAAGGCCAGAATTAAAATCTGTACTCATCTTTGGAAACCTCCTGGGTGAACTTGGGCAAGTCTGAAAAAGTATTTGACGGGAAAACCCTAAGCTTGAGTTACTACAGGTCAGAGTCAACTTGAAGGCACAACGGTCTAAAGTGCTTTACATGAATAAACAAACCCAAAAGACATTCACCTGGTAATTCTTCTGGGCTCCATGAAGCTGGGAGAGTCGCGTCGTCGTTTCCGGATTGGGGAGTAGCTCCGAGAACGACGCCGGGCGCGACTCGGCTCCGTATCGCTGTGCCGCGTCCGTGGTTCTGTGTCTTTCTCTCTAGATGAGGGGGGCAAGGCAACAAACCAATGCAAAAATGAGCAGCGTTCAAGCATTTAGTCTGTTATTTCAAAGTGCAGAGTCAGCATGGCGTTGTAGTGGTCTGAGCATTGGATTATGGCTCTGGAGAACAGGGTTTGAATCCCCACACAGCCATGAAACCCACTAGGTAACCTTGGGCAAGTCACACTCTCTCAGCCACAGAGGATAGCAATGTGACCTCTCTGGTTGAGTTTAGTCATCTAGTGTCCAGTCTTTCATACAAAGACAGTCTGTATGGTTCAGCATGGATCCCTATAGCATCAGAATGCAGTATTACAAGTCTCTCTCTCACCTGCTGCTGGTTATTTTTTTCTGCGACCCCGACCGCGTTCTGCTGCGTGCGGATCTCTTCTCTCGGGATCGGGACCGCGACTTCGATGGGGAGCGGCTCGAACTCCAGGAGCTGCTCCTTGAGAGGCTCTTCCTCCGCTCTGAGTTGTGCCGGGAGTGTTTGGGGGCTTGGGTTGGAGAACTGCTGTGGGGTCTCCCCCGCTGGTGCCTCTCTTTTGCTCTGAAAGGAGAAGCGAATCAATAATTCAGAGCTGGGTAAGGTAAACAGACTTTTCTGGAGAAGGTACTACAAGCCCCAGAATCCCTCTGCCTGCCACCATTTTCCTATTATGGTCGGCCCTCCTGATCCACAGAATTTTTTATCCACCGATTCAAGCATCCACGGCTTGAGAATACTAAACAAAAAGTAAAAAAGGTGAGCATTAATGCTACTTTGTGACCACTTTAATGGCGGGTTTTGTGCGACGTCGTGCAAAATCGCTACATGATTTTTCCAGGCTATTCACGGGATAAATTCCCGCTCACCTTCATGTGATAAACTCCTATGATTCAGCCAGGCTGAATGAAGGGTTCTGGGACTTGTCGTCCTGTAAGGGAAGCTTTCCGAGATCTGCCCCAAACCGGGAGGGGTATGACCACCAGATCACCCCAAGACCCATAGACTGGTCACTTACGTTTTCGGATGTACCCCATGGTTCTTCTCCATCCCGGCCGGTGCGTGGTACGGATGCGAACAGGCGGACCCCTCGGAGTCGCTGCTGTACCCCGTGTGGCTGACCGAACGGGGTGACTCCTTGGAGGCTGACACTTTGCCCCTGCTCCGTCCTTTGTGCTTGTAAGTTGAGATGGACCGGGCACGGCGTCGACGGAAGCGCTTCTCTCCTCCGGAGCACCGTCCTGGCGAGGCGGACCGCCGTGGGGTCTTTGGCCCATGCTTACTCCCCCGGCTCTCTTTGGAGTGGGGCGAAGGGGCGTCCGGCTTGACATGCACCCTGCCCGAGGGCGAGACCGAATCCGTCCTCTGGCAGAATGAAAGAAAGGGGTAGGACAAGAAGGAAGGATGGGGGAGAAAACAAAAAGAGAGAAAGAAAGACAGAAGGAGAAGAAAAGTGTTTAACAGGGGAACCCTTCCCGACCGCCGAGGAAAGCTGCAAATCACAACAGCATTGCACAATGATCGAAATAAGGCAGGCTAACACAGAAAAACTACTCTGCACCTCTCTCTCGACCTCTCGTCCTTAAACAACGCAGATCTCATGCAAATCTCCGGCATGCAAAAACGGAAAACAAAATGAAATAAGAATAAGAATAACAAAACGAAACGAAACCAACAAAAGAACCAAAACGGAAAGGGAGGGAGAGTTTGAACATGGGCCAGGAATAAGAATCATAATAATAACAGCAATATTTTTAAAAAAGAACAAATCCTTGTAAAAATGAACATATATGGTGGTGGGTGGTTTGTTCGTTTGTTTTTCGGTTTCCCAAATCGATAAATCTCTAAGGATGTTTTTTGAAAGTGAGTGGGGTGGGAAAGAAAGGGGAAGAGGGGGAAAAGGAGGGCATGGGTGGTGTGCAAAGAGAGGGGTATAAAGGGATGGAAGAAAGGAGTAGAAATAGGGGTTTGTGGTCGACATGTTTTTAGTGACTTATATGCAGCTAAGTGCAACATTACGCACACGTAAGTCACTTTTTGGACCGGGCACGAGGGTTATTCACTTGCACTTGTGCACCATCCAAAAACCTTCCAGCTCCTGGCCACTGTCAAAGTCTAGGAGGAGACACTGCTGTTGCATATTGGTAGGAAAGAAAAAGAAAGGAGGGTCAAAAGCTTTCATGGCCGGCGTTCATAGTTTCATGTAGGTTTTTTGGGCTATGGGGCCATGTTCTAGAAGAGTTTATTCCTGATGTTTCGCCTGCATCTGTGGCTGGCATCTTCAGAGAATGTACCCCACTCTCTTCCATGCCAGCATCCTCTTCCATGCCAGCCACAGATGTCGGTGAAACGTCAGGAATAAACTTTTCTAGAAGATGGCCACATGGCCCAAAAAACCCACAAAAGCACTATAGAAAAGGAGGGTGTTTGGGCTGACCATGAAGATCTGACTGCTCTGGGCTGCAAGGGGAAAGAAAATGCAAGGACACTCCATTTAAGAGTGCAGTGGTCCATCCACATTTTGCCGGGTTTAGGGGCACAGGACCCCATGGAAGTTGAAAAAACACAATTTAAAAATCCACTATCTTTTTACTGAGAGAACACATCCCTAGAAATTTCTAGGTCCCTCCACTGCAACTCTGTGGTCAACGTCGGCCCAAGGTTGACCACAGAATTGCTTTATAGGACCTACAAAGGTCTAGACAAGTCTTTCTTTCTAGTAATCTCTAGATTCATCAACACAACTATAGTCCATTTCCAGGAGAGTTGCACTGCAGGACCTAGATATTCCTAGATTAATCAAATCCACAAAAATCAAAGCCGCAAACGCGGAGGGCCAACTGTACAACCTTGTTTCCTTCCCCGTCGCCAGAATGAACCGAGACCAGCAGCTTCTCCTCTGGTCTGAATCATCTTCCTTTGCTTACTTTCTCCCAAGAGTATGCAATGGCAGCGGGGACCCATCCTAGAGACTGACACCTGTCAGTCAGCATATGTGTGTGTGTATTGGGTCTAAGAACTATGCATGCAGAACTATGTACCAAGTTAGGGTCTTGAACCGTTTCTATGTGTGTGTTTGTGTGTATGTGATTGGGATGGTGATATAAGCAGCTTATCCATGGAAAAAACGGAATTGTGAGGAGTGGGAAAGGTGATATAAATGAGGGGAAGGAGGATCAAAAAGGATGCAAGGGTTAGGAAGAAGGGAAATGGGAAAGAAACCGACAAAATAAAAGGAAACTCCACAAATGTCATCAGTACTGGGGGAAGAAATGAAAAGAACGAAAACAGGTTCTGAACTTGTCCTGGGTCTTGACCTTTGTGCAGAGCCTCCACCAGTGTTCTAGTCTCTTTTTAATATATAGATATAGATATAGATATAAAAAAGTTCATTGTATAATTGCTTTTGGTTAAATTTCCACTTATTTTTTTTGTTTTTAAAATTCCCTCCTAGTTAATATCCACTTACCAAGAAAGTGGCATTTCCTCCTTTAGTAGGTAAGGTATGAAGAGAAGGGAAAAGTTGGGCAATATAAGTGAATCGTTAGATTGACAAAAATGCAAGAGAGAGAGAAAGAGAGAGAGAGAGAAAGAAAGAGAGAGAGAGAGAGAAAGAAAGAGAGAACGAGAAAAAAGAGAAATAAAAAAACGAAACCACCCTCGTCGCCTAGGGCCTTGCAATAAACAACCGGGGGAAAGTGGGGAGGAAAGGATTGCACTTGGAGTCCAAGTAGATTAATAAATGGGTCTCTCTGGCCTGTTACAGACATCCAAAATAAAGCTGCTTCGAGTCACAGTGGAGGTATGGTGTTTCAATGATGTATGCGTCCTAAAAGTCCAGAAGTCGCACCAAAGCCACGCTCCTGCCCGAAGCAGCTTTATTTTGGCTGTCTGTAACAGGCCACAGTCTTGGGATGCAGGGGCATGGAGGGATTTAATGGGGATATCTTAAGATATGCATCTTCTGAAAGCTGCAACGGATTGATAGATCCGCATCATCTCTGTCCTTTGGTGCCTGATTCTCAAATGATACAAATGTGTTTCCATTCGGGGCTGGACCAGAGATGTGGATTTGGGGGTGCAGGGCCAAAAGGAGGGCATTCCCATTTTATTTTGTTCTCCTGTCCCCAAAGGTGTTGCTTAAAATGTCAGTTTTAGAACCCAGGCGTTCAAAGGAAAGAGGGGAGGCAGAGCGATCAAGGCGTATTCCCCGCCCTGACATTGCGCAGATAAAAACCTGGATAGTCATCAGAAACATCAGAAAAGGAGCGCCAAAGTTACCAATCGTGAAGAACGCACACATTAGGGGTTTGCTTTTGCTGCTGGGAAGGGCAAGATGCTGCCCATCCTCTCCTCTCTGTCGGCTGAGTTAACTGAATGCAAAGCATTTTTTGCATTTCAAGTTCAGTTTGCAGCAATTGGCGTAGGCTGGGGACAAAGGGGGGAGATGGGGACAAAAACTAGGACGTTTTAACTACCATTTTCTAATCTGTCATCTCCCCTTTTCCAGAAGATTCAAACCCACTCTCTTCCTTCCTAAAAATTCTAATCTGTCTCCACTTATCTGGAAGATTCGAACCCACTTTGATCTCTAATCTGTCTCTGATCTGTTTAGAAGATTCAAACCCATTTCCGTCTATAAAAATTCCAATCTGGCTCCTTCCATTCCAAAATATCCCATCTTGTTTTTGATCCTAAGTGACCGAAAGGAGCAAGTATCTTATAGTTTTGCACGTATGTGGTTTCCTTCCTTCCTTCCTTTTCTTTTTGGCCGGACTAAGTCTCTTAATTCCACGGGCGAAAAGAACAAAAATGATTTTGATTGTTGTGTTTTATATATGTTAGCCGCCTTGGGTCCCGCCTTGGGAGAAAGGTCGGATAAAAAGCTTTATCTGATAAACTCAACCAAAGGTTACCAATGCAAATATCCAATTCTATTACCTAAGATAACATTGCTTTATTGATCCCGTAATAGAGGTATATGGGATTGAAAATCCTATCTTTCTTTAATAAGAAAATCTAAATTTCCTAACCAACCTAAATCTAATGCAGGGGAAAAAGACGGAAAGAGGGGGAATTAAAAGATGCCACTCCGAAAAGCACTTAGTGGGTACAACACAACTGAAAATGAGAAACGCCTATACCCCAGAGCAATGAAAAGTTACCGCAGGGGAACTGCAACTCCCACAATCCCCATCCAGCTGTAGTTGGAGTTGTAGTCCCCAAAGCAGCTTTCCCAACCAACCGACCCATCTCTTCTCCTCCAGCATATTACACTTCAGAGTCCATAGTAGTAATTCATATTTCAGAAAACGTTACCCATATCTTCTATCCAACCAGACTATGGGAAAGGTATATGGACGGCTTCGGAAAGCGAAATCTGCCCTCCTGCAGTTTAAACCCATTGAATCTGACTCGACTCTCTAAAGTATCAGAGACTAAGTCTTTGCCATTGAACGCACAAGGGATTTGAAGGACAAAATCCAATACCAATCCAGTTTTTCTCTTCCAGGAGCTGGATAAATCCAAAGTGTATCTGCGTTACATTTTGATTTTACTTTGACTGCTATGGCTTTGTCCTATGGAATCCTGGGACACACAGTTTAGGGAGATGCTTTGAATTCTCCACTAGAGAGCTCTGGTTTTAATGTATATACTGTGTACACAAGTTGGGACCCAAGGGGTCTTACAACATATATATATATATATATATATATATATATATATATATATATATTTCCCAGCATTGTCAATGTCCCCCCCCCCGACTTGGTTTGCGTTGCCCAGTTTTACTGAACCTGCCCAGTAACGCCTAAAGAGATTTGGAAAAGTTTGTGGCTATCAGTAGATGAATTTTATGCGCGCTTTAACACTTGCCTTAGTGGCCATGCATCGCCCCTGAATCGCATGCACACTAGTGTATATGCGCTAGAGATCTTTCTTCCCATTCAGCTAGAGCATTAATGTCTAGAGATGGAAGAAGGGGACTGGAACCTTGAAAATGGCAACATTGGTGCATAATATTTTGGGTGCTGAAAACAATATAACCCCCAAAAAAACATACGGGGAAAGCGCTCAACATGGGACAGGTGCCCCCCATGAAACCTGGCGCAAAGAGCACTCACGCATTGTAAAAATAGTATCATTTTGTCCAACAAATGGCTTTGGCAAACTAACCAAGTGCATTTGTGTGTCACAAAGAGGACCCATGGCGGCCTTTGTGTCAGGGTGCAGAGGATCCATTCAGGGGTTCCTTTAAAGGCGCACACCAAGATGCTGAACTTGTTGGAGGGGTAAGGTAAAGCCCTTTGACCAGATCTTTTAAAATCTGGGTTAAAACCTAAAGCAAATCCTCTGCAACCCTGGCACTGAGGCCATCAGCCCTTATTGGAAGCAAAGAGATGGAACCAGAGATGTAGGCTGGACTACAACACCAGTTGCATCTTGCAGAGAGAGGTTTATATGCACCTTGCGTTTGTCACGTTTCTATCATTCCCATGCTATCCATCCATCCCAAAGTACCTGCAGAAGGCTTAATTCTCAAGAGGAATGAGTTACAAAGGGACATGGGATCTGAACATGCACAACGGGAGCCTTGGTAAGGTTGGCCCCGGGGTGTGCTCTCCAAACTCAACTCACATTACCCATTTTCCAAACATGCCCTCCCCAAGACTCAACCTGAAGCAAGTTAGCAAATCTGTCTACAGATACATATACCTACCAGAGAGACACCCTACGAAGGCTTCAGCATGAATAAGAAAACAAAAGGAAATCAGTATATTTCGGTCTAAATGGTTATCATTCCCACCACCAAACGCTACCTAGCAGAGTTTCCCCGCCACCCGGACTCCAGGTTGCAGTCTTGACGCTACTACTCCCCGCAACTTTGGTGTTGGTGAAAACGGTTTGATTCATACCAGAATGGTCTGACGGAGATTAGACCCAAGGGCTCCGGAAACCGGAACCGATGGGCTATGTCCATGCTTGCTTACTGGGTCTATATTTATCAAATGGACATGGCCAAGCCCTTTAACAAGAGGATGGTGCCGTACCATCCAACGTTTCCCAGGTGAAAACTGGGACCAAGCAACATCAGAGTATGGCGAAGGTGGCAAAAGATGCTAGGAGAGGCTGTAGCCGTTTGCTTTTGCATGATTCGGCCCCTTACTTTCCTCTCCTGAGTTGAGCGCAAACTCCTTTTACGCTTTCAACTCCATTTGCAGCAATGGAAGGAAAACGGAGGATAAAAGGGGGGAAGCGGGAGGAGGAAAGAGAAACCGGGACGTTTTAAAAGCAGCTGAAAAAGTGGGATGGCAGACATTTGGAGGATCTGTGAGGCATGGAGATCCCATACTCCCTGTCTCCTCTGGAATTAATCTGAATGATGGATATCTGCTGGGGTTCTTCATTAATATATCTCTCCACTATTACTTTCCCAATTTTGTTAGCAGTAGACTTGGTGTCAAATGACTCCAAGTTCGATGTGCATCATGGATGAGGATGTGGAAAATTACTATTTGGGGACTACCACTTGAATCTTTCCACCATCCATTGGGGATCATGAGACTTTTAGCCCCACGTTCCCAAGCTTTTGCATTGGGCTCACGACACACGGTTGTCTCCAAGATTTACGCTGAAAGCTGTGCCTCTCCGGTTAAGACTCAGGCCCTTTTTTATCACTAGGAACATAAATCTTTGTCAACTTCACCTTTCCCAGGCAACAATGAATGAATACCTTGGCTAATTTTCCTCCCACAGTGCACTTTGGAAGTTATTTGCACAAAGTGCGCATGCATCCTTGCTCAGAAAATTAGAAGATTTGGATGAAGACATTGTTGGCTTCATTTCACTGTATGGACATGTTTCCAAGTGACGTCGTTTTGTTGCTGAGTGCCTTCAAGTCGTTTGCGGCTTATGGAAACCCTAAGGTGACGACCCTATATCATCGGGTTTTCTAGGGCTGAGAGCGTGTGACTCAACCACACACCGAGCAGAGAACCAAATCCTGATCTCCAGAGTCTGAGCCTGTATCCGCACTGCAGAAATAATCCAGTTTGGTACCACTTTAATCGCCCTGGTTCAACGCTATGGGATTCTAGGGATTGTAGTTGTGGCACTGGCGCTACTTGTGAGCCAAACGGCTCACAAACTACAATTTGTGGCATTCCACGGCATGGAGCCACGGCCGTTAAAGTGGCGTCAATCTGGAATATCTCTGCAGTGCGGATGCAGCCTAAATCCTATGCTCATATCTCTACACCGTGATGGCTCTCATTACTTAACAACAAAGTGGAAGGAGGTCAATTGTATTTTGCATATTTATAGTGTTATATTATTGTGCTGGGAGGAAGGCGGGATATAAATAATCTTAATAATAATAATAATAATAATAATAATAATAATAATAATAATAATAATAATAGAGGACTTATTCCACAGAGGTGTGTGTGTATTTCCCCCTTACAAAAACCTGTTTTCTGCACAGAGAAATGTGCAGAACTATGAAACGATGCCCTTGCAACGCTGCGGGATGTTTCCATATCAAGGGAATGCTAAAAACAGGAGGTTTGGGGTCTTTTTAGGGGTTGCGTTCCTCCCAGAAAACCATTAAGGTTAAGTTATTGTCCAACATGACTGTAACCAGATGCAAAACCAGGCGGAGGTTGTGAAACTGGAAACGGACGAGAAACCCGAGGGGAACGCTGTTTGGCGAAAATAATAAAACTTTAACAGTGAATTAAACTAGCAAATTAATCCATCGATGAATTGTTTTTTGAAATCTGCTCTCCAGATTGCTTGTTTTTATCCCTTTCCTAGGAAATGTGGGTCGCTTGGTAGCCGCAAATCTCAACACAGTTGCCTGGATTTCCTCCCTTTTTTATTTAAATCAAATAAACTAACAAATCATTCAAAGGTGAGCATTCCTCAGCGGCTAAATTCAGGAATGTATACTCCAAAGAAGCCTTTCATTTAGCGACTCTTTGTGAAAGTAGCCTGTTCCGTTAGCAGACTATAGTAAAATAATGATAAGAGTAATAATAATACTAACACCACACAGAGGAAATCAAAAATCATCTGGACATAATCATACAATTTATGAATAACAAACACAAGATTGAAAAGAGCTGAGAAACACACAGAAATGCATTCTACAACAGAACGAGGGATTTTTAAAAAAGATATATATGTATATATAAAAGGAAGACCAAAAATTTCCAACCAAAAGAAAAAAAAGATTACACGGAGGGGGGAAAAAAGAAGAAGAAATAGAAGAAGAAAAGCATGACTTTTGTAGCTAACTGTAAAAAAATTAAAAAGAAAATGCAATAAAAATTGTACAGAGCCACCAAAAAGAGACAAGCGTCAGAAGAGAGGAAGGAAGAGAAGGAGAGAGAAAGCGAGAGAGAGAGAGAGAGAGAAGGAGAGAAAGAGAGAAGAAGAGAAAGGAGGGGAAAATAACATTTAATAATCAAACTACGGTGCTTTTGAACAGGCTGATCTGTAGAAGTGAACGTGCGGAGGGAGAGAAATACCTACCTTCGGTTTGGTCAGGAATGCAATAATAAAAACAAAAGAAACAATAATCTCCACATTTTGGAGGGCAGAATGGGGAAAAAGACAAGGACTCTTTTTAGTATTTCGCGTCAGACCCCTTTCGGTAAGCAACTCTTGCGTTTTTGGTATCATCTTTTGGTTATCAATTCTCGTCTTTCGCTAACCAACCCTCGCCTTTTGGAAATAACTCTCGTCTTTTGGTTATCAATTCTCGTCTTTTGCTAATCACCTCTCGTCTTTCAGAAATAACTCTCGTCTTTTGGTTATCAGTTCTCCTTTTTCACTAACCAAACCTCGCCTTTTGGAAATAACTCTCGTCTTTTGGTAATCTTTGATAACAACTCTCGCCTTTTTGGTAATCAATGCTCATTCTTTGGAAATCAATTCACGCCTTTTGCTAATCAACTCTCATCTTTTGCTAATCAGCTCTTTGAAAACCAATTCTGATCTTTTTGGTAACCAACTCCCACCTTTTGGTAACAACTCTTGCCTTTTGGTTAGCAGCTCTCACCTTTTGGTAACTGACTCTTGTCTTTTGCTAATTGACTCTCCTCTTTTGCTAACCGATTCTCGTCTTTATTTGAGCTGCTCTTTTGATTTTGCTTTGCCTCGGCAGACTTACTTTTGACCGCTGTTCATTTCTCTGACCTATTTATCCCTTGCAAATACATCAATAAATATATAGCTCTATTTTCCCCAATTGTTTAAACAGCAGCCGCCGTCGGAAAACGGAAGAAAATGAATATATATATATATATATACGTATATATAAAAGTTTCTACGTAACATTTAGCATTTGTTTTTCAAAGGAAAAAAAAGAAACTCCCAAAGAGCATGCAAGTAAAGCAGAAGATGAAGTCAGAATATGTTCAAGATATAATAATATTATTTTTTGAGGGGAGGGTCTGGTTTGTGTTTTGGGAGAGGTTAGAAGTGGCCCCATCAAAAGAGGGAAGAGTCTTAGTGTGTAATATGAGAGAGAGAGAGAGAGAGAGAGAGAGAGAGAGAGAGAGAGAGGAAGAAAGAGAGAAAGACAGAGAGAAGGGGGGAAAAGAGGGAGGGAGGAATGGAAGAGGAAGAGTGGGGAAGGCAGAGAGAGAACCATAACAAAAGCCAACCGGCATGAAAATAGGACGAGGAAATTAAAAACGGCCTGTTTAAAAGGGAAGACAACTTCTTGAGTTGAGCACAGCTTCATTTGTTCCTCAAAGGAAACCAGGTTTTTGATAGGTTTCATAGGTCCACCTAGGAACCTAGGAAACCTAGGAAACCCAAATCCAGGTTTAATCTCTGGATAGGCTGGAGGTTGGTTTCTTCCCATTTTAATTGTCATGACTCTTGTCCTGTAGGAAACCTAAGATTTTTAGTCTTGCGGAAGTCCATCAGGAGTCCTGAATGGGCATCAGAAGTTCTCATTATGCACATCAGAAGCCTCCAATACAAACCAGAGGTTTCCAATGTTCATCAGAAGTTCCTGATGGGCATCAGAGGTTCTCAATGCACATCAGAAGTTCCCAATGCCTATCCTAATGCTTTCAGAAGTTCCCAATGCACATCACAATGCACAATGAGCATCAGAAGTTCCCAGTGTCCATTAGAAATCCCCAATATGCATTAGAAGTTCCCAATGTACACCAGAAGTTCCCAATGAACACCAGAAGTTCCCAATATGCATTAGAAGTCCCCAATGTGAATCAGAAGTGCCTGGATATGCATCTTTGCCATTCATTAATAGATTTTCCTTGCATTTCCGGAGCATAGCTATGGATTTGTACAGTTGCGAAATGTAGATGGCAAACAAGCTGCTTTGAACACATTGTGTTTCAGTGTATTATTCTTTAAAATATTTTTGTGCAAGTGGTTTTTTTTGGTGGTACCTTGTTTCAATTGGATGTAAGCCACTTTGAGCCCTCTGCAAGGAGAAAGGAGGGAAATAAAATCAATTGATTTATTAACTAGTTGATCAGGTTTGTTTGGGCTTTTAAAAAATAAGTCAGTTCCACTCCACTCGCTTTCATAAAAGAGAAAAACAGCCAAAGTCAGATCTTTAATCATCTTTTCCCTGTTGCTTTTAAGCATCTGCACAGTTGTCGTCCCTTTTAAATCCGAAATTTAAACAGACAACAAAGTTCAACAACTGTAAAGAATTAAAAAGTGAGATGCCGGTGCATTTCTTAACCAGATTTCACAGTAACACAGACACACAAAACCAAAAGAAAATAGAAGGCAAAAGAAGAAGAAGAAGAAGAAATCATATCATCTAGACCCATATAACAACAGAAGAAAAAAAAGGGGGAAAGAGAGACTGAAAGAAAGAGAGAGAAAGAGAAAGAGAGAGAAAGGGATAGTTTGCATTTCTGTACATTACCAAAAAAAAAAAGGAAGACATGGGATAGAAATGGGGGAATCCAAAAGGCCCGGTCCATCCTCCTTCCACCCGTCCCACCCGCCTTTCCCTACTTCTGTCAAAGAAGAAAAATTGAACATTTATATTACTACCTTTTGGACGGGAGGCTAAAGAAAAACACAGAATGGAATTAAAAATAATATAGAGAGATATATTATAGATATATTTTTAAAAGTCGCATCAAAGAGCACCTGCCACAGTCGCTGACACCCAAAGGGAAGGCGGTTTTCAACTTTTTAAACTGGGAAAGGAGGACAGGGGAGGATCGGGACAATTTGGCCACCTTTGGAAGCAAGGAAAAGACATCCATTCAACACCGGGGTTTGGCGCACCAAAGCACATCGCCTGGCTAGGTTTTAAGAGTTTATGAACCTCTTCCAAAGTAAGGAGCAACAGACCCTTTTCTTCCAAACTTTGGTTCTCTTCTTATTTCAGATGGAAAACCTAGCATAACCCCAGAGGGTCCTAAGGCTGGGAAATGTCCCCCGAATGACAGAGGCACCCAAGTCGGTGGGGCAATCAATCCCTTCCAGGTTTTGACTGGTTTTGTATAAGAGTTATCAAAGGTCCTGAAATGATTCAGCATCATGAGAGTTCAGCACCTTTGGGCAGCTCTTTTAAAGTTTAAGTTGAAACGTGGCATGGATTCACCACCCCACAGATGCCATTGTGCCAATGCTAGATAATGTCCCATCCCTGGCCTATAGCGATTGGCAGAAGCTCTCTAGGGTTTCGGGTAGGGGTCTCTCCCAGTCCCAACCCTACCCGGGGATCCTGGGAATTGAATCTGGTAAACCCTTTAACGCAAAACAAGACTGTCCCCATGGAGTAACACCAACCCTGCCTTCGTCCTGCTGACCTGGAGGAACTTACAAAATGGCACTTTGCAGCAGTGTCTTTGTGTACGTGGGCAAGGTGAAAGTTTAGCAAAGACACCTTGGTTCCTTCCAAATGGTTGTTTCCAAGGGATCTTTTGTTGCGGCAAAAAGTGATTCCTATGTTCCTTCCACAGTTCAAGGTAGAGGGAGTGTGTTGGTCAGTCATGGCGGAAAGCTTGGAAAAATGATTTTCGGGGATGACATCTCCAATCTGAGGGTGGTGTCATCATCCCGAAACATTCATTTCCCAAGCTCTGCAGACGGGGTGGGCAGAAAGAAGGGAGGATTTCAATGAGAAACAAGTGCATCTTTGGCATAAGTATCTCAAAAAAGGGAGAGAAGGGTTGGGTAAGGACGGGGCGGACGGTTCTTGGAAGGAGACAGGGAGGCGTTGGGGCAAGGTTGAACCATAGTAAAAACAGACGCATCCGTACCTCCTGTTTTTTCTCCGAGGGAGCTCCGTGGCTATGGCGTCCGTTCTGGGCACTGCCCTTGTGCCCGTTTTGGTGAGGGGTGGCAGATCGACTGTGGTCAGTACAAGAGGAGGATGGGCTCTGGCTGGACCGGTGGCTGCTGGCCTTCTGGCCACCTTCTCTGTAGCTGGGGCTCACTCTGCAGGCAAAAATGGGAAGAAAGAGAGAGGGATGTTCGGTAGCCATCTTGACTCTGGACTTGGGGAAAGCCACCTTTTTTATTGACTCCTAGGTTTCCTCAACCATCATGGATAGTCATTAGAAGTCCATAGGTTTGCATGTTGCTAGTACAGAGGCAAGAAATTTCCACCATCATATCTAGGAATATTTAGAAATTCTATGTCTATCTATGAATTCGGATCTATGAATTGGGAACTGCACAGAGCATTTCATGTTTGTGTCCAGCAGAGAGAAGACTGCAGGACTTGTTCGTTCTTGACGATGTGGTGGAAGAATGTGTCGATTTGCGTCCCCCCACAGCCCTCCTACCTGCTCGTCGATTTGCAGTCGCTATAGTTGGAAGAGAGGGACGTGCTCCGCGAACTGCCGCTACTGTGTCTATGGGACCGCCGGGTCGATGAGCCACTGTGCGACCTGGAAGAGGATGCAGAGAAACAACATGGCATTGAGGCAGCTGGTCCAAAACGGTGTCCCCAAATAACTGGGGATGGGATAACAGCAGGACCTTCTTAGTGGCCGCACTTAGCTGGTGGAACATCTGGTTAAGTGTGGAATACAATAATGCTCACGGTTTGTGGGTTTTAACAACAGATCTCATCTCTTCCCCTAAGTCAGGAGCCATCTGTTGTATCAGATTACAGTCCCTATCATCCACTGCCAACAGTTTTTGGAAAATGGAAACCCTTCTCCGAATGTTATTTTATTTAACAATATGTCTAGTGAGTCTACAGCATGGGGTAGTGATTTGAGCGTTGGACTATGACTCTGGAGATTAGGGTTTGAATCCTGGCTTGGCCACGGAAACCCACTGGGTGACCTTGGGCAAGTCACTCTCTCTCAGCCTCAGAGGATGGCCAGGGCAAACCCCCCTCTGAAGAAACCTGTCAAGAAAACCCTAGGATAGATTCACCATAAGTCAACAATGGCTTGCATACACACAAGAAACAACTAGGGCGCCCTATGACACCGAGGGCAAGCACTTGCTCTTGGGCTAGCAATGGCCCTAGTGCCATTTGAATGATCCTGCTGGGTCCCTGAGAAAACAATTCTAAGGGGAAATCATCATTTACTACACCCAGAAGCCTTCAGTAAAACAGAAGATAGGGACTCTGTGATGGCTTAGGTTGATACCCTTTCCAACTTCACGAGATACCCGATCACTAACACTTTGCCCTACTAAAATTCACCAGTGATACCTTTATTAGCCAACCACAATGCACAATCTACTTGTTGCAAGCTTTCAAAGCTCCATGGGCTTCTTCATTCTTTGCCCTACTCTCATCCTTTCAACACTATCCTAAGTTTATAAGGGTCTCTATAAACCAATTTCAATATTTTAGAAGTCCAGAGAAGCGTGACCAAAATGGTGGAAGGTCTGGAAACCACCAAGCCCCATGAGTAGCATGAGCTGGGTTATGTTTAGCTTGGAGAAGAGAAGGTTAAGGGGGTGACATGACAGCGCTGTTTAAATATTTGAAGGGGTGTCACATTGAGGAGGGAGCAAGCTTGTTTTCTGCTGCTGCAGAGAATAGGACACGGAGCAATGGAAGCAAGCTATAGAAAAAAAGGTTCCATCTCAATATTAGGAAGAACTTTCTTATAGTAAGAGCTGTTTGAGAGTAGTGCAGTCCCTGTTGTAGTTCATGAGAGGTGGACTAGAGGGACACATCCCTCACCAAACATCTTGAAAAACATGCTTAAGTATTCCATCTTGGAGACAAAATGTGCTTATTACTCAGTTATCATCAATACCTCACTGCTTACTGCTCCATGGCAGGGGAAAGTCTGGGCAAAAATTGCCCCTAATCTCCATGCTCTGAGCCAGTTTTAAAACTTCCCATTGATCAAGGGATCTACTCTAGTTGGGATTTCGGCCAATGTCACTGCTCTGGTTATACTTGAGTTCTGTGCCAATGACTCCCAAAGCCAGTCTTATGGGAGAAACTCACCTTTTCCTATCTTTGTTTTTCTCTTTCCGTTTGCTCTTGGGACTTCTGGACCTACGAGAGAGCAGAAAACTGAATGCACAGGAAAAGAACGAGAGAGTAGAGCATGTAGATACAAGCACCGTCCTCTAAATATCCTCTATAGATACTTTCAGGAACAAATTCTACCAGAAGAAGGGATCCTACTCTTCCTACTCTTCCGTTGATCAGAAGTATCAATATTTCGACATCCTTCATGTGGTGGTAGTGAAAGGGAGAGGAAGGCAAGAAAAATCTTACAACGAAATGCTGGAATCAGAAGGGAGAAATGTTTTCTCATTTTTGGTACCAACGCAAAAGTATGGAAACTTTGCATTTTTGAGAATGCAACTCCCAGAAACCCCATATGGGTTGAGGAATCAGTGGTGGCTGGTGGTGTCCATGTCAGTGGAGCGGTGACTCTGTTCCAGGTTTGAACCCTATTCCTAAAGAGATGGACTCTTGGAGAGTTCTTCTAATCTTGGCCAAAACGTGGAATGGATTCACTACTCCACTGACATGAGAGCTACCAGACACCTCCGTTGGGAGTTGTAGCCCAGAAAGTAACTGCTCCAAGCTCTGCCATCTCACCTGCCCACCATTTGAGGTGGCAAAGACTAGTCCCTTACCAGGCTCTAAATGATTTCCCCATCCAGATTTTATTCTTCCTTGGAACAGATTCTCTGCCACAGTGACATGGGACAGGAGAGAAAATGAAATGACCATGTCCACATTTGGGTCCGTCTCTATCTCTATTTTTTAAAATAATAATAATAATAATAATAATAATAATAATAATAATAATATTTAATCCCACCTCTCTATCAAAGATAATTGAGGTGGCTTACATATTAAAATTTCATACAAATTTTTAGATACACGGCCAGCATGCATATCGCCAAAAGGTGTCCCTAGGCAAATGTATCTCATAACAGGTAAAGGATGCCCTGTATTGCCCCTGTTTTAATGCCTAGAGTGGCTGCCATGGCATATACGTGCTTTGAATCATGCACTTTTCATAGGATCCTACAACCTGGCAGCTCCCCTCCAAACTTAACTTGATGCACGTGAACAACAAAGATGCAACTTGGATTCTACATGGGTTGTTTTCACCGCCTGAATAACCCCTTGGTGTAATAGTGAAAATCACATCAATATGGACTTTAGCCACTAGAGAGCATGATTTGCCTCTCCAGAGATGGACAGGGAGAAAAGGCACGGAAGGATGGTATAGAGAGATGATGGCAGAGGCAGAACGGGGATGAAGCCATACTGTTTGCCCTCACCTGTGCCTCCTCTTCTTGCGAGATCCAGATGCAGACCTGGCAGGAAACAAAAAGAGGGAGGGAAAGGGATGGAGGAGATACAGGTTGAGAAAGTCAACAATGATAACAGCTTCTCTTTCCCCACTGCTGATGTTCTACTCATCTCCTTGAAAGCCATTTCCCTAGAGTTTGGTCATGTCCCAGCATGATGGATTCAGGGTGGGGATGGTGGAGAGGTCAGTGAGACATAATCCTTCATGGTTGAGGTTAGTGGGAACTAGTAGCCAATCTGCAGGACGGTGAGTTCATTCCAGGTCTTTGCAAAAAAACTTAAATGAACTTTCCCAGTGTGGCATAGTGGTTTGCATGTTGGGTTATGACTCTGGGGATCAGGGTTTGATTCCCATCTCAGCCACGAAACCCATCTTGGGCACAACACATGCTCTCAGCCTTGGAGGAAGGCAATGGCAAACCTGCTCTGGACAAATCTTGCAAGGAAAACTCTCAGCCTTTGGGGCTGCCATAAGATGGAAACAACTTAAAGGCACACAACAGTAACATCAGCTCCTAGGTGATACACCATATACTCCAAAAAAGGATGGGGAAAGTATTCAGATGGCCCCATACAGACTGCCAAAATAAAGCTGCTTTGGGTTACTTTGGAGGTATACTGTTTAAATGATGCATGCGTCCTAAGAGTCTAGAAGCTGCGTCAAAGCTGCGCTCCAGTCCTTAGGACTAGAGCATGCTTTTGGCACAGCTTCCAGATTCTTAGTACGCAAGCATCATTTAAACAGCACATCTCCAAAGTGACCCAAAGCAGCTTGATTTAGGCCTGTCTGTATGGGGCCTATATTCCAGTATATTCCAGTATGTGTTCAGGATCTCAAAACAGTTATTCCTTCAATGGGCTCCAAAGCTCATAGACAGTCCTGCTATCTCAGATTCTTTCCAGACGGAGATTGCAAGGGATGAATGTAGGGCCTTTTTGGCATGTAGGACTTTTAACATTAGAGCCTGGTTAAATATATGTATTTATAGGGGCTACATATCCAGGTATTCTCTGGTGGATTTGGGAGTCTGTAGCCCAGAGGAAACTGCCTCCCCTCCCAGGTCTGTCTTACCCAAACATATTCCCCCTTTTGACCTGAGCTTGCCTCATCTTCACCATTTACTTTTCCATGGATTTTGGGATCCACGGGGTCTTGGAACCAAACCCCAGCAGATACCAAAGACCTGCCATCTAAGAGATAAAGTTAAACTTAAATTAGTAAATTCCTAAAATGGACTCTGACCAGCTTCATCTACCCGAAATCAAGGGGGTGCCATGCTTACCATTAAAGAAACCATCCACTTACCTCTCCCTCCGATGTTTTTTCCCAGTCTTTTTCTTCTTTTCCTTCCGGACTGGGGAAGAGCTATCGCCACTGCAAAGCGAAAAAGGAGATATCGGGTCAGTTGGGGGGAAATAGGCATAGTCAATAAAAGATCAATCAATATTGACAAGTATCCAGAGATATTGGCAAAAGGGGCATGGGAGCACCAGGCAGCTCCAACATCCCCCGCCATAGTGCTGACTCCAGTGTCAGTGAGGCAGTGAATCCATCCCAGGTTCTATTCCAGTATTCAAAGTTCTCCAGTATTTTGAGCCCTATCTTGAGCTATGTTGGCTATCATTAAATTTTATTTTGAGCAACCAAAGAAGGTAAAGCTGAAACATTTTGCTAATAGATGTTCTGTTTGTTAACCCCCCTCTCCTTCTCCTTCTCCTTCTCCTTCTCCTTCTCCTTCTCCTTCTCCTTCTCCTTCTCCTTCTCCTTCTCCTTCTCCTTCTCCTGCTTGGATGCTTTAACAAGAAAAGCAAGGAGAGCTTTATAAATACATTAGCAAAACATTTCTAAATACATCAGCTTCATCAATATTTATAACGTTATAAATATTTTAGCAAAACCTTTGATACAGTCCGCTTCCATTTTGAAGAAGGCAGAAACCTGAAACATTTTGCTAATATAATTATAAAGTCCTTGTTGTTAATCCTGCTACTATATATATATATATATAGTGCTTCACTGCACCCTTCTGGAATCCAAAACAAACTTGTCAGAAGCGGTGTATGTTTGCTTTTCAATCAATACACAAACACAAACACACACACACACACTCATCTCTCCAAGATCCTACATTGAGGAGACCACGCAAAACTTTACGCACACTGTTAGCATGGCGACTGCACATTGCTGCTTCTTTGGGAGAGTGAAATGTGGCACAACGGAAGGCACGGCCAAATGTGCAATGCACCTCATGTGCAGTCATGCACGACACACCTGTGCGTCCATGCATAATGTGCAATCATATACAAGTGCGCCACAGCCACCACTCTCATGTCAAGAACACTTGAGCTGAATGTGGCCACTCTGCATTGGATCAAAATGTCTCACTGCTTGTGTGGAACACCAACAGGACTCCAGCCATGTGTGGACAAAAACGCACACAGAAAAAGAGAATTGCATACATGTTACTGCACAAAGGAAACTCGTCTCACCTGCGTTCTGATCCCGGCTTCCTTTTTTTGCTGAGGTTGCAAGACAAAAAAAAACCAGACAAAGCAAGTGTTAAGGAGAAATTGTTCACATGGCGGAGGAAGGTTCAGAGAAAAGGGCCGACCAGCAGTTGCTAGTGATTTCCAAGTCAGTGGGGTCAGGGGATCCACTCCAGGTTTTATTAGACTGAACCGCCAGATAGATGCCTTGGATTTATTGCTGAATCCTACTGGGCTCAGGGCCTGGACTCTGAGAACTGACACTGGCTGGTCAGCTCCTGCACACAACTGGGGCTGCTTCTGTCTCATCTACATCGTCATGGACAGAGAGAAGGGATATAAATAATAATCACAGTAATAATAATCTCTGATGAACTTTGCCCCAGGCTGGCCTCCAAGACATGATGCCCACCTGCCATCTGGTTCTAGCAACCCAAAGTGCCCATTGCTGCCCATGGAGCAGCAGCCAGTGACCTCTAGATAAACAGGGAAGTTGATCTGGGCCCATTTGAGGCATCAGACAGCCCCTTCAAACCTTAGTTTAACATCTAAAATGCTCCCCTGCCCCAGCGGCAGTGAAGGTACACCCCCAATTCTTTCTCATTAGGCACATTTCTAAGGAAACCATGCTCATTAAAATGACCGCGATGCTCCAAAGAGGAAGTCATTAGGACAAAGATCTGAAATGCTCATAGGAGGAGGCTTGGAAGAAGACAGGCTGGTGATGGATGCACCTCCCACGGTGTTTTAGATAGCAATGAGACCTGTGGTGTGGTGCGCAGCCAGGTCCTGTCACAGGGAGGCAGTGAAGCGCATTAAAGCCGTTCTGCATCGGGGAGTATTGTGCAAGTCTCCCCATCAGGCAGGAGACACCGGTGATGGGAGCCATGTAGGCTGATGCTAGAAACGCTTACAGAATTCTCAATCCAGGTGGAAGCACCACAAAATTAACAGGTGCTCTTTATGTTGATGAACGACCCCAGCCAAATCTAATCCCAACCGAGAGGTCTATCCAGATGCGGAAGAGGGCTCCCACCCCAGCAACCAAAGCGTGTGGTGCTCTTTCATCCACCAGATGTCTCGCATCCAGAAGTGGAGAGCCAATGATACAAAGCAAGACTTGAGGCGAAAAGCGAAGGTAGACAAGCCAGAGGTGGCAAATGTTGATATGTCGCACTTCATTGTTACTTTGCAGATAAGACCAAACAGCAGATCTAGGCATGGTCTCAGTTGGGAGCCATTAATGCCTTTTCTAGACTACCCAGTGGATGCTTGGCCATGTTTGTTGGGTTGCTGTCCAGAAATTTCCCAAGCTCTGAGACTAGAATAACGCAGTTTCTCAGAGGAGTAGGTATATAGCCTGATCACATGAGGACCAAGCAACAGCACACAACTGCCAGCATCCAGCTAGTGACTTATGCACAGGAAAGAACAGCTTGCATACATCGAAGCTCAGTTCTGAATGGGGCATGGAGGGCTATTTATTTACTCTGACACTCCGTCCCAAAGCCTTCCATTGCCTGGTCACTGTCATGGACAGAGATGGTGATTTAGACTATGAAGCCCCGTCTCCTCTGAGCTCCCGGGAGAAAGAAAAAGCAGGTGCGCTCCATTGAAGAGCACAACCTCAGTGCTTCCCCCCACGAGCAAAATGAGACCAGCTGCTTCTTCATGGTCTGTCACCTTCCTTTCCTCCCATGGCGGTGGGGTGATGCACAACTGTACATTTGCAAAGTATGGCCAAAGGTAGGGGCTTGGGCAATGTGTGGTGGAGCCCTGAAAGGCAGTTGTTGGAAAAGCACAGTTGCAGCAACAAAGAGATGTTTCTTGTCCTTATACTGTGAAAAGATATTTGCAGTGCTTTGTGCGTGACTCCCATGTTACTGAGGTGATGAATCTTTGCTGGGGTTTGGACAGCACTCAGCTAATATATATATTAGAGCTTAAGTGCACCCTTCTGGAACCCAGAACAAACTTGTCAGAAGCGCTGTTTGCTTTTAAATCAACAAACACACACATCTCCAAGATCTTACACTGAAAAGACGGGACATAACTTTATGCCGCGCAATGCTGCTTCCTTAGTGGATCCAGATGTTGCACAGCTAGATGCACCATCATATTTGCAATGTGCATCATATACAATGCATCCATGCACAATGTTCAATCGTGTCCAAGTGCACCACATCCACAACTCCACATCAAGAAACCTTGAGCTGAATAGGGCCAATCTGCATTAGATTAAAAGGTCTCACCAACTTCTGCATAGGGATTTATGTTTGTGTAGAAACACCAGCAAGCCTTCAGCCATGCACACAGAGAGAATTGTGTATACTTTGCTGCATTGTTGCGTGCAGGGATAAAGAATAAGCAAAGTCAAAGATGGACCTCCCTAAGGCGGACGACTGAAGACCTGTGACTTCTTCGCAAAGAGCAATTCCATGGTTGGGTCACTTACCGGCTTCGACGGTGACCCGATTTCTTTTTCTTTTTCTTCTTTGGTGGGGGAGAGGTGGAGCTACTGGATCGCCTCTTCAGCCTATGAGAGAAGAGAGGCAGGTGATATACATTTTTCATGTCTCTAGTCCTCACCAAGAGCAATGAAGGGGGTATTTACACTAGTCAAGCTCTGGAATGGATTTACTGCCCCACTGACATGGAAGTCACCAGCTGCCATTAGGACTTCTGCACCTGGGCTTGGGGCCACTCCTGATGATCTCTCCTTTTAATCCTAGAAAGAAAGGCTATAGTATATTAGTCTTCTCTTTGCTACATTAGACTTGTATGTGGGGAGAAAGAGTTGTATTTCTGAAGGTCAGATGGCTCTTGATGAAGTTGCAAGAAGACCTTGTAAGGAGATTGGCTATGCCCACCTTTTGGAGAGGACTCTACCGCTGGAATAAGCAATACTTTCCCCAATCCTAGCATTTCTGTAATTGTCCCTAATTGTTCATAATATGACAAGACCCCCCAAAATAGTGTTTGAGGTTATTATATTACAAAAGAAGGGCCAGGATTCATGATTGCGGTTGCAAACGTGTAACCGAGGGTTATGCATCCGTAACCGATTTGTATTCGTGATCCCTACATATTTATGATCATGGCAAATGTGTAGGAAATATGTAGAGATTGCAAAAGAACCAGGGACCCTGGTTCCAATTGTCACACCAGAATTGTTACAGGGATCCTGGTTCGCATTGTCACACGAGAGAGCACTGGTGCGAGGGAGTGGGAATTGTGCGCTGTATCCTGACTGATGGAAGAACAGACCTCTGTTGCAAGCAGTGGATGCTGCCTGGCTCGGCAGGACTGGGAGGGGATCAATCCAGGAGATACTACTTAGTTAAGTATACTTAACAATGTAGCTGATATAAAATCACAGGTCAGAATACTCCGGTCTGAAGACCCCTGAATTCTCCTCCATTACCTTTGCATTCCCCCGCAGTAAAACTGGGGTGGTTGCCTTCCCACACAATCCCCACACGTCGCCCAGTGCCACGGCTGAGATACAACATGGCGCCCAGCCATGTTTGTTGACATTGGACACCCCATTCTGACCTCAGAGCAACTTGTGCCCAGTGGCAGTGCCATGCCCTTGCAGGGATTGTGTGGGAAGCCAGCTGCCTGCCGTCGCTGCAGAGAGCCGAAAACCCACAGCAAAAGACAAGATTTTGAAACTTGGAGTAAGGGGAGGAAAGGCCAAATCGGGTACAGCCCAATTTACAGTTTTGGCCTCGTATCATACATGCAGGATGCAGCAAACATAGGGAGAATATGGAGTTACTAATTGGAGTTAATTATTTGGAGTTAATCAATTAACTGTACACCCAACAGGCACCAATTCTCCCCATATTTTGGAAAACAATAGGCGATGCCTTCTTTTTCGGCTGGGGACAACAAAATGGTCTTGTAGGCTGCTACAACCTTGCCGTATGCACCTCTTGGACTGTCTCACCTGTATTCCCGGTGACTGCTGTCATCTTGGTAGCAGTCGCTTGTACAGTCGCACTGGAGTGGGCAGCCTTCCCGGTATTCTGCGTATTCAATCGCGTACCCTTCTCCGTCCACCATGTGATGGTTTTCTATCACTCTGTCCAACGAAAAAGAAGAAGAGACGCATCACTTATTTTGTGGCTTTCTCGGGAGCATGAGATGTTTGTTGTTGTCATTGTGCGCCTCCAAGTCATTTCCGACCTATGGCAGCCCTAAGGCTTGGCAGGTTTCTTCAGAGGGGGTTTCGCATGAGCACTTTCTGGAGTTCATTGGCGAAAACACTCAAATATGTAAAGAAACAACAGCAACGGCAGAATGCTGTGTTTCTGTCCTTTGGGGTTTTTCCTTGCTCAGTTGTTATAACACTGTGGCTGGAAAAAATGCCTATTTTGGGAGGAAAATAGACTTCCCCTGCTTTGTCTGCTTTCCCCCAGGAAGAAATTAGAAGGGATGGGGAGGAGATATTTTAGCAGGAGGCAAAATATCCTTTGGCTGGCGACGGCCCGGGAGGCATTTAATCCCGGTTGCTCAGGGATCTTAACCCAATTACCCGCTGAGTGAATAATTGTCTGTTTTAAAGGAAAGGAACCCGGGGATGTTTTGGCTCAGCAAATACAAGAGAGACGTCAGGGCAGGATTGTTAGAGTGGGGAAAGAAAACATATCTGTATTTGAGTCTGTGGCTAAGGAGCCAGCATAGTGTAGTGGTTTGAGCATTGCACTCTGGAGACCTGGGCTCGAATCCTTGCTCAGCTATCTGAGGACCTTACAGAAGTCACTTTTTCTCAGCTTCAGGGCAAGGCGATGGTCAAAAACCTTCTCTGAACCAATCTTGCCAAGAAAGCACCAAGATAGGTTCGCTTTGGGGTCTCCCAGCGGTTTGAGTATTGGACTGTGGCTCCGGAGACCAGGGTTCGATTCCCAGCTTGGCCATAAAGCCTATTGGGGTGAGTTAGGGCAAGTCACAAACTCTCAGCCTCAAGAGAAGGCAATGGCAAACCTCCTATGAACAAATCTTGCCATGAAATAGGGTCGCCATAATTCAGGAATGACTTGAAGGCACACAACAACAAGAATAACAACAACTGTGGTTATGACTTGAGCACATCCTATCTTTTGAACTGTCATCTTCTCTGGAAATGTGCCTGGGGTTTGGTTGTTGTTGTTACATTTATTTGCATAGCGCCACATGCTTTACAAAGCATTTTACGAAGGAGAGAAATCAAAGCCTAACTACGTTGCACAATCTAAAACCACAAACAAGATTATAAATGGTGTTATGAATTGTGGTGACTTCAGTCAGATGTTCTGTCAGTCTTTTTGGAATTGCTTGGTGGCAGCAAATGGTGATGATGATGATGGTGATATCGGTCTGGAAGATGCTCTAAGAGCCTTTTCCGGTGGCAAAGGGTACATGTGTGTAAATTCAGTAAAGGAACAAATTTACTGCAATTTCCAGCAATTTCAAGGCGTAACCACTTGCCGTCCAAAATGGTCTGACGAACAAATTAAAAGAGAACTCTGTTAGGAAAGCTGACGCAAGCATGTCGCGCTGCCAATTTCATGGACGCGTGTCTCTAATTCACAGTTATCTCCCCAGGCTCCCAAAAAGCTCCATCTGGGGAGGCAAAATTAATTTTGACTGCAATGCCCATGAATTTTCGTCTCTGTGCATGAAAACTAAGGGCTAAGCCAGAGATGAGTCTCTGTATAGTATGAGGTGGTTTCGCTGGGAGGTCTTCGAAGAAAGTCATAGGTCCTTTAGATGTTTCGGACCACAGTGTTCACAATTATCTTGGAAACTTTGCCAAACTTGGGGTGGATTCACTGCACCACTGACATGGGATGTCCAAAGATAAAGCATTTAACGGAGCATTTTGAGGCTGCCTCTTTCACAAACCATGGACCCCTTGAAATGTTCAGTCAAGCTTCTCTCTTCAGTATTGGTTCTTCTCTGCCTCAGATGTTTTTCCAAAGTCAGCGCTCAGAAAAAAGTTCCTTTTCTTGGAATGCAGATCCCAGAATCCACTAGCTGGCATGAGGATGGGGATGGACAGGTTGCTTACCTGTAACTGTGTTTCTTCGAGTGGTCATCTGCGAATACATACAAATGGGTTTCACTGCGCCTGCGCAGTGCTGTTCGGAAACTTCTAGAATCACTGGGCAAAGTTAACTTTGCAACATATAGAAACTTTTTGGCGGTAACTCCGCCCACCCGTTATAAGGCCCCTGTCTTCCCGCTCTTTCCCCAGTTCCGCAATTTTTTTCCGCCAAGCAGGCGATGGAAAGAGCCAATAAGAGCAGGACACTGAGGGGATGGACGGGTGGGATTTGTATGTATTCGCAGATGACCACTCGAAGAAACACAGTTACAGGTAAGCAACCTGTCCTTCTTCTTCGTGGTCTCTGCGAATCATACAAATGGGTTTAGACTGACAAGCTTAGGTATGCGGCGGAGGGAGTGTCCTGAGACCAAAGCTATGGTGAATCAAAGGTACATTTATTACAACAATAAACACCTTAAACCATAAAAGAAGTCAGTCTTTTGTTCTTGTAGAAACCAGACGTAGCAACAACATTGCTAAACCTGAGGAGGGGAGATAAGGTCGTGCAAGACCTATCCCATTAAAATTGTGCAAGCAACATTCTACAGAATGCAAACGAAAGACATTATATACACAAATGTTAAACACAACCATAGTAGTGCAATCAATGCAACCCTGAAACCAACACAGCCCTCCCAAAGGCAGCCTCCCGAATAGCTCTGGTGTCCAACCTATAATGTTTGATAAAAGTCAGAGGTTGGGACCAAATAGCAGCTTTGCAAACATCCTCCAAGGAAATCCCCGATAGGAATGCAGAGGATGCTGACACTGCCCTTGTGGAATGTGACCGAACCCCGCCAGGGAGAGGTTTGCCCAGGAGTTCATAGCAGAGGCGGATGGTACCGGCCACCCATTTGGAAAACCTCTGTGCAGACACGGGCAACCCCATTTTCGGTACCGAGTAGCATTGGAAAAGTCTCTCGGACCGACTGGAGGCCGCAGTTCTGTCCAGGTAAAACGCCAGCGCTCTCCTGACATCAAGAGAGTGCAGGGTCCGCTCCGCATCCGAAGTCGGGTTGGAAGCGAGGGTCGGCAACACAATGTCTTGACACATGTGGAAGGCAGACACAACTTTAGGCAAGAAAGTAATGTCTGTCCGAAGGACCACCTTGTCCTTGTGAAATCTCAGGAAGGGCTGATCCCTCCTTAAGGCACAGAGTTCGCCCGCACGGCGGGCAGAAGTGATGGCCACAAGAAAGGCGGTTTTCCAAGTCAATAGTCTCAAGTCCGCCGTGGCCATCGGCTCAAAGGGCTTGGATTGGAGCGCGGACAGTACCACCTCCAAGCTCCAAGCCGGAGCCGGTACCGACACAGGAGGATGCAAGTTGGCACACCCTTTAAGGAACCCTTTCACCAAAGGATCCCTAAAAAAAGAAGCCCTCCCCCCGAATTGGTACTTAGCACAGATGGCAGACAAATAGCACTTGATGGATGCGAGGGAGAGTCCCTCATCCAAGAGCGCCATCAAAAATTCCAGCACCACTGGAGTAGAAACTTGAACAGGAGACAAGCCCTTTCGATCCAAGAAGAGGCTGAACCGCTTCCATTTCAGGGCATAGGACCGCTGAGTAGAAGGTTTTCTTGCAGCCAGTATCACCGTCCTCACCGACTCCGGAAGGGCGGTTAGGGCTGTATCCTCCAGGCCACCAACGGTAGGTTCACGATGTCCGGGTGCAAGATCTGGCCGTCCTGGGTCGACAGCAGGTCGGGACGGAAGTCGAGGCGGAGGAAGCATCTCCTGGAGAGGTGGAGAAGGGATGCGAACCACGGCTGCCTGGGCCACCACGGAGTGATCAGGATCGCATGGGAACGGTCCGCTGTCATCTTGGACACCACCCTGGTGATGAGAGGGAAGGGAGGAAAGGCGTACAGCAGCTCTCCCGTCCAAAGGAAGGCGAACGCGTCTCCGAGAGATCCGTCCATGTGCCTTCTGGAGCAGAACTGGGGACAGTGGCTGTTCCACTCGGTCGCGAAGAGGTCGATCCGGGGGGTTCCCCACCGCTCGAACAGGTCGCTGACCGTCTCCGGATGGAGCCTCCACTCGTGGCACACCGAAGAGGATCTGCTTAGGCGATCTGCCAACTCGTTGTCCTCTCCTGGGAGATGAATCGCCTGGAGGAGCACCTGTCTCTGGATGCACCAGTCCCAGATGCGAAGAGTGATCTCGAGCAGGGTCCTGGACTTGGTGCCTCCTTGCTTGTTGATGTAATACATCACGGTAGTATTGTCCGTCCTGAGGAGGACCACTTTGCCTGTGACAGTGAACTCGAATGCCCTCAGAGCCTTCTCGACTGCGAGCATCTCTAGCGCATTGATGTGGAGACGTTTGTCTTGTGTCGACCACTTGTCCTTGACCACCAGGTCGAGCAGATGGGCGCCCCAGCCCTCCAGAGAGGCATCGGTTGTCAGAGTCAATTGAGGTTGAGGTTGATGAAAGGGCATCCCGACACAGACGTTGTGATCGTCCAACCACCATCTTAGGGAAGCGGCCACCGGCCTCGGTACCGTGAGCCACTTTGACGGAGGGTCTTCCATCGGAGAGAAGACTGAGAGGAACCAGGACTGCAGCGGGCGCAAGCGAAGCCGTGCCCACGGTGTCACGAAGGTCGTTGACGCCATGTGTCCCAGGGCAACTTGGACATCCCTGGCCCTCACCCTTCTGTGGGAAATGAAAGGTTTCAGTGATGCCACTAGTGTTTGGAAGCGGTCCGCGGGAAGAAAAGCGGAGCATCTTTCGGAGTCGAGGATGGCTCCGATGAACTTGGCTTGCCTGGCCGGAATGAAGTGGGACTTTTCCTTGTTGACGACCAAGCCGAGAGAGTCTAACAGGCGCAAGGCGAATGAGATTGCCTCTCGGAGATCCTGTTGAGAATCGGCGACAAATAGCCAGTCGTCCAGATAGGGGAAGACCCTGTAGCCTCTTTGGTGAAGGTATGCCACCACCGGAGCCATGCACTTTGTAAAGACCCGTGGGGCCGTGGCCAGGCCGAAGGGGAGCACGTTGTAGTGATATGCGGTGGAGCCGACGGCGAAGGCGAGGAATCTCCTGTGGGACTCCCGAATTCCAATGTGGAAGTAGGCGTCCTTCAAGTCGACCGTTGCGAACCACAAGCCCTGGTATAGAAGAGGCAAAATGGAAGCCAAAGTTACCATCCGGAACCGGCGATATTCGAGGAAGAGGTTCAACTGTCTTAAATCCAAAATGGGTCTGATGCCGCCGTCTGCCTTCGGTACCGTGAAGTACCTGGAGAAAAAGGCTCTGGAACAGTGTTCGGGGGGTAATAGAGAGATCGCCCCTTTGAGGAGCAAAGCGCGCACTTCGTCGAGAAGGGTGTCCGAGGGGGGGGTGGAAATGAAAGCTCCGGTGGGCGGGAGCTCTTCGAACTCGAGGGCGTAGCCCCTACAGACAATGTCTAGTACCCAGGAGTCAGAACAAATAGAGGCCCAAGCGTTGGTAAAGGGCCTAAGGATGTTCAGAAAATACAGAGGGGAGGCGAAGTGCGCAGGAGGTTTTCATGCCCTCTTCTTGCCTTGGTCGGGGTCTTGCCGGCGGTTTTTACGGTACCGGGAAGACTGGTTACGGCGGCCAGATGATGAAGAGGACTGGGATGGGTACCTCTGGCGCTGGGGGCCCTGTTGATGAAACTGGCGGTCCTGATAGGAGGACCTATGAAATTGGCCCTGTTGCTGCTGCCAAGGGCGAAATCGCCTGCGGAAAGGAGATGGAACGGGGGCCGACATACCGTGTTTTTTTGCCGCCGCCTTCAGCCTGAACTTACGATTAAGCTTATCGTCCGTCTCGGCATGGAACAGGCCTGAGTCATCGATGGGCATGTCCTCAATCGTGGCTCTAACGCTGGAGTTGAGGTCCGAACCCCTCAACCAGGCGTGTCTCCTCAGGGCGAGTGATGCTGCCATGGCTCTGCCCGAACACTCAACGACATTCCTGGACGCCGTGATGAGCCAGGCGCCAATGGAATGGGCTTCATCCCTGATTTCGGTCAAAGTCCGTTGGATCCCATCCGGGACGTCCGGCACAATCGGGGAGATGCCCTCCATTAGGGTTTGGACGTAGGCGCCCATACAGGCAGTGTAGTTGGTCGCCTTCACCGCCAGTGCAGCCGCTGCGTACGCCTTCCTAGCCAGGGCATCAATCTTCCTGGCCTCCTTATCCATAGGCAACGCCGCCTGACGCTGAGTAGATACCTGCTGGGAGCCCTCGACGATGGCCGAATTCTGGCGAGGATGTGAGGTCAGCCATGGTGAGTTCGGAGCCGAAACCCTGTAGAGGGACTCGATCTTACGCGGCGGGCCAAGGAGCGAAGAGGGAGCATCCCAGGAGCGTTTGACCAAAGTCTCCAGAGACGGCAGGAATGGCACGGAGGGTGTCGCATGGACCCGACCCCTTACCCTGCGCTCAACCGGGTCCCTGGCTTCCTCTTCAGGGTATGAGAGCTCGATGTCCAGAGCCCTGGACATCTTGATGACATGCTCCGCAAAAGATCTGACATCATCCGTCGGGGAGGCTACCTCCGGGTGATGCAGAAATTGAGGGGAATCACGAGCTAACTCTTCATCCCCCGAGGCGATATCAGAGCCGACGGGTTCCGGTTCGGAGTCAGACGAAAGCAGGTCGACAGCAGGCACAGGTCTGGCATGTGTAGAAGGCCGGGTCACGGGTAATCGGGAGGCAGCGGAGGAAGGTCCCGGTCGGTCGGCCCGTTCTTCGGGTCGGTGTCGATCGTGGCCACGAGCACGGTCTTGCTTCCGGGTGGGGTCCCGAACCGACGGAGGTTTAGCCAAGGCGACCTCTCTCGGGACCGGCAAAAAGAATTGGTCAGTCTCCGAATCGTAAAAGTAAGTCACATCATCGGGCTCCCGGGCCGGTGAACGCGGAGCAGGCGAAGGAGACCTCGCTGGAAGGTCACAAGGGTCCTCATCCTCCGAAAGAATAAATGGAAGAGCCGTCGAAGATGACGGATCTTGGACCAGGGAGGATTGGACAGCGGCCCCACGGTCATGGTCACGATCCCGCACAGGAGAGTGGACCTCAACGGACGGCGTGGCGAGGGATGCAATCGGCACCGGAGAGTCGGGACGGGGGCGGTCCCGAAGCTGGTCCTGATGCTGGGCCTTGCGGGGCCGAGAAGTCTCCTTGGGTAAGGCCAGTCTCTTGGATGGAGACCCTGACTTGGAACTCGGGTGACCAGTAGATGACTTGGCCTTTTTGGGGGAGGCAGAGGTCGCAGCTGGGACCGATGAATGCCTCTTCTTGCCCGACTTAGGACGAGCAGGTGCATCCGGGGGAAAAAAGAGAATTGGTGACTCCGAAATTCTAGCCACCTGCCCAGCTCCATCCTTTTTCCCGGAGGAAGGCTCCTTCGGGCCCGAGGCATCGGGTTCGGAGGCGGCCCGCCTCGAAACGGAGTCATCCGGCTCGGAGGGCTTGGAACGGCCAGATGAGCCCGACTTGGACTTGGACTTCTTGGAGCTAGACGAAGTCGCCGAAGCCGCCTTATGGGACCTGTGGTCGGAGGACGCTCGGTGGGATGACCCCGACGGCTCGGAGGGGGCTCCTTCTTCGCGAGGTGGAGCAGAGGTGGCAGCAGAGCCCAAGGAACCCGATTTATGAGGGTGTTTAGCGGGCTTGGAGGTGGCACTGGGCTTAGTGGAGCCATGGGCCACAAGGGGTGCGGCGTCGGAAACCCCCGAATCCAGCACCAGCGAAGTAGAGGGAGGTGCACTGGCCGGACCATCACGGGCCGAAAGAGAAGGAGCCACGGAAGAGGTCGAGGGGGCCGAGGTAGGCCGAGGGTTCCCCTCCCGAATCTTGCCCTGGGCTATGGCGGACGTCAGCCGCGATTCCCGGTTCTTTCGGGCTTGGGAAGACATAGACTTACAGAGGCTGCAAGCCCTGGGGTCGTGGTCCCGGCCGAGACACAGCAGGCAAGAAGAATGCGGGTCCTGTACAGGAACTTTTCCTCCACAGACGTCGCATTTTTTGAACGGAGGAGACATCGTTAGTCGAAGTCGACGAGCCAAAACGAGATCCGAAATTCAATCGAAGTAGACGGTCCGAGGTCAAAAGCACGGGGGAAGAAGAGAAGCCAAAATCCAGAAAAACAGTCCGAGTCAAATAGAACCAGTGATCCAACAAGCTAGCAAGAGCGAAGTTCCAAACAGCAACCAGCACGGCGGAAAAAAGGAACTGGGGAAAGAGCGGGAAGACAGGGGCCTTATAACGGGTGGGCGGAGTTACCGCCAAAAAGTTTCTATATGTTGCAAAGTTAACTTTGCCCAGTGATTCTAGAAGTTTCCGAACAGCACTGCGCAGGCGCAGTGAAACCCATTTGTATGATTCGCAGAGACCACGAAGAAGAAGCAGCCTGGCAAAAAGGACTATTCCGAGCTCTCCTGAGAGTTACTCCTGAAAGAGGTCTTAAATATTCAATGACTCAGCCTGGTCTATTTCAGTCCTGACCGACGTGGTTTCTCTCTCCTTCTCTGCAGCCACATTGCCCTGGATGATGGATTATAACACGCAGTTTTCTCCGTTTGCTGGGCTGCCAAGCACTCCGAATCTAAATCACTGTCAGCCCAGGAAGCGGAGGAGCGTGAACAATGGAGGGGATCTCTCCTCTCAAGTGGGCAGAAAGCAGAGTTACAGCTTGCCTGGTGGGACCATGGCATCCGTCAGGAAGGTAACACATGGCACCAGGGACCCAAAAGAAAACGCAAACCAAGAGGCACCCAGCCGGTGTCAGTGCACCTCCTTTGCTTTTTAAAAGAAGCCAAAAAGGAGTCAGGGTCAGCAAGGCAGTGACTCCAGTTCACGTTTGAAATATATCTATCTATACATGGTGCTACAATGCTTCTGAGGTCCTCTCTTCCTACTTCTTCCAAGCAGAAGGAGACCTCCTGAGAGCACCTCTCCTGCTAGCCACCCACTGATGTGAATTTCCCTTTTATAGCAATGCAATGGGACCTTGGCCATAGCGAACTGATATAAATTCAACCTAGACAGTGAGTAAATCAAAACAGTTAGAGTTCCTGCACCTTGGATCACAACAGAGACTGCAGACAAGAAGTCAGAAGGAGACTAGATATGGGAAGAGCAGCCATGAAAGAACCAGACAAGATCCTAAAGAGTAAAGATATATACAACTGAGTGCTAAAGTTAGACACGTCCAAGTAATTGTATTCACCATTACCATGTGAAAACTGGACAGCGAAGCAGGCAGAGAAAAAGAAAAGAAATTCATCTGAGATGTGGTGAAGAGTGCTGAGGATATCATGGATGGCCAAAAAGACTCAGACATGAGTCCTCAAACAGATAAAGAGAACACCTCTCTAGGGATTTCTAGGTCCTCCAGCACAACTCTGTCGTCAACATCTGCAACGATAGAATCACTTTGGAGGACCTATAAATGTCCAGATAAGAGTTTGGGAATCTCTAGGTCCTCCAGCATGACTCTATGGTCAATGTCTAGATTAAGTACGTCTCTGAAGCGGAACATTTCAGACTGAAAGAGGTCCTCACCCTTGAGAGAGATAATCAATCGAAATCGATCGATCAATAGAACCAGTGTGGTGTTATGGTTTGACTGTTGGACTACAAGGAGGCCAGGGTTCGATTTCCCGCTCTGGGTAACCTTGGGCAAGTTACGCAATTTCAGCCGCAGAAAACACAGTGCGTCCATGCTGGTCTTCACCTTTGGGTCGCCATAAGCTGGAAGTGACTTGAAGGCACGCAACAATATACACACGAACACACCATATGAAGGGATACAGTCAAATGGACCCACACTCTGCTCGCAGGGCAACCGGTCTCTACTCACATGTGGCGTCCATGCTGGTCTTCACGGGTGAGCACACCCTCCTTCTCCATCAGCATTTGCCGGAAGGTCCCAACCTTCTGCCGGATCTCCTCTTCAGAATACCTGGAACGCGAGACAAAGGAGAAAGGGAAAGAGAGGGAAAGATAATCAGGGTCGGTTTCTTTCCCATAGCTTTGCTCCACATACATGAGTCCATTTTGAAGTTCTCTGTGCTCCTTACACTGAATGGTCAAAGATGGGCTTTAATGTAAAGGCTCATCTTTGGGTCACCATAAGTCAGAAATGACCTGAAGGCACACAACAACCACAACTTGGGAGTTTATCACACGGGGGGAAATTGGAAGTTTAAACAGGGATTATCCCATAAACATTATGCAATTGCTATTAAAATGCGATTAAGATTTTCACACATCGTCCCGGAAATAACCAGGGAATAGCCAGGCAATAAACAGCAGCAAATCATTCACTCGCTGCTGTTTATTGCCTGGTTATTCCCAGGATAATGACACTTTGATCTCTTTTCATCGCAACGTCATGTGAAAACCTTTGCCACTATTGCGCCATTTGCCTGGGATATTCCCGGGAATAATGGCAGTTTAATGGCCACGTCGTACAAAAATCTTAATCGCGAATGCATGACTTTCATGCAATCATCCCCGTTTAAACTTCAAATCTTGTGATGGTCCAAAAAAGGTCCCTTTGTCCATAAGAACAGCTGAGAAAGATGGGAGAAGTTGTAAGCAGAGGAAAACCAAAGAAAACCGAATGGGAACCCGAAAGAAAAACTCCTCTCAGGGCGACGTATTTTATCCCTCGAATGTGCCCTTGTTGACAAATGGCCACTTTGGCTTCCCTTTGTGACGGACTGAAAAGCCCCAAACGAGTATTTATGAGACAATTTCGGCCAGGCTTTTGTGGCCTCCGCAGCCCATTAACGCTGAGTTATAGGGCCAGGTGTTGGAGTGGGTCTGGGTCAACACCTCCTTGATTTATATTTCTATCCCCTCCTCACATGTTTCTTTCCTTTTTGCTATAACTAAATAAACCCTCCAAGCAGACATGTTGCTTTCATGCGCCGCCGACACCGACTGACCCCTGTAAAGATCTGAAAGAACTGTATTACCTTAGGCAACTCTTTGAGATATGTAGTTTCACAAGGTCTTTAGCCTTCTCTGCCAGAGTGCCAGTGTCTCACCAAGCTACAAATCATAGGACACTGTAGGATGGAGCCATGGCTGTTATGAGTGGCGTCAAGCTGCCTTAATAATAATATTAATAATAATAATAAGTTTAATTTATATCCCACCTCTCCAAAAAACAAAAAGGATCGAGGTGGGTTACAACATAGAGCAAAGTACATAGGTATTTACATAAATCAGTGCTTAAATCCCCTTATCGATGACCTTAAACTAACCCACAAAAGCAACATTATAATAAAGCAAGTAAAATCAGATTAAAATAATCTTATTTCGAGCAGGATGCTGAATGTCTATTTGAGCAATGGGTTTCTTCAACCGCTCCTAGACTACATGGCCATGCTCTAGAAGGCTTTTCGGGCTACATGTCCATGTTCTAAAAGGGTTTATTCCTGAGGTTTCGACAGCAGCATCTGAAATAATAATAATAATTCTTATTATTATTTAAAGCCTAGGCTAAAACCTTGCCCTCTGCTCCAGAGCGCCCATCCGTTGTACATATGCGGAGGGGGATTAATTCTCGCTTGGCATTTAGGCTGTGCCTCACGATCCTGCAAAACGCCGAGTGTTTCTTCTGGTTTTCTGGCCCCTTGGGAGCATCCCGGGGTGCGCGCGGGTGCTCAAGTAATGAGGGCATCAATAATTCCTTTTCATCTGGCTTCAAACGATGCGCAGCCACATGTTCGGAGCGGCACAGAGTTGACTCATTGTGGGAGAGAGCACGGCTTGAACATGTACGCCACGGGGAGGGAAAGAGACAGGGAATGATAGTTACTTTTTCGATCCCCGCACAATGATGGGAGTTGACGCTCCTAAAAAATGGTAGTTTTTCTGAGAGATATAGTATCCAAGCCAATGAAAAATTCCATTCTCATTTTATGTTGATTTCCAAAGACTTCCTTCTTTAGAGGTCTTTAAACAGAGGCTGGATAGACATCTGTCGGGGATGCTTTAATTGAGAGTCCCTGCATGGCAGAATGGGGTTGGACTGGATGGCCCTTGGAGTCTCTTCCGACTCTATGATTCTATGATCTTCGCTGCGGTGTCCAACCGTAGAAGGCTAAAAGGTTGCCTCAGTCCCCCCAGAGGCCTGTAGTGAACATGGGAGCGTTTTCACCATTCTGGGATCCATCCTGGGCCATTTTAGGCGTAGGTCAACCAAAATCTACCCTCTTGTAATATCTTTGCCATTGGACCTGAGCAGACATCACCTGCATATGGAGGCTTCATTCGTGAAGTTGAAGGCTTTCATGGACGGCGTCCATAGCTATTTGTGGGTTTTGCAGGCTCTGTGGCCATGTTCTAGAAGACATTTTGCCAGCATCCATGGCTAGCATCTTCGGAGGTGTCATTCGACCATCACAATCAACAGTCTATGGCAGATTGATCCTGGAGGATTCTCTGATTTTTTCCCCTTCCTACTCAAGCTCTGGTGAAAAAGCAAAATAAAACAAATTCCACAGTAGAGAAAAGCCTGTTAAGTTGCAGCGCATGGCGAGAAAATCTCGGCCCGCGCTTCCTCCTGTCTCTCTCTCTCTCCATGCCGTCTCTCTGAAGCGTCGCATGGGGAAGGCACCCGCAACATGAAAACAATCTGTGGCTTTGGAGATGCTTCAGGACGGTTGTCAGATAAAAGGGAGCTGGCGAAGCGCGGAAAGGAAGGGAAGGCAGGAAGGAACAGGCTTGTGAAAGCGTCGCCTTTTGAAATATACATCAAAATTCCTCGGCTGTAAGGCAGAAGGAGAGAAAACTCTGACTACAGAAGGAGGAGGCGCCTTGTGAGTCCCGGAAGAGCGAGGACATTGGAAAGGCTTGGTTTAAAGGCGCTGGGAAGACCTGCGTTCAAATTTTACCTTGACCACGAAGGAAGGCCTTATGATCCGTTTCAGCTTCTTCCACATGTGCATCTAATGGTATCTCCAAAGCAAATGGGAATACCACTTATATTTCATGACATAGATTATATGGTGAGATTCGTTTTAGAACTAAACAATGGTATCTATATAAACTCTATCTGGGCTTCGCAATGTCTTTCTGGCCTGTGTTACTTGAATCATTACAATTGCTCGCTTCTGTTACCCCTGTTCTTTATAATGTATAGGTTCAGTATATTTTAGATGCATAGGGACCTTGTTATCTGCTGGGGTTTGGTTCCAGGAGCATTCGTGGATAACAAAATCCATGGACGCTCAAGTCCCATTAAATATAATAGCAGAGCAGAATAGTGTTCCTTATATAAAAGGGAAAATCAAGGTTTGCCATTTGGAATTTATACTTTTTTGGGAATATTTTCTAGCCATGCATGCTTGAATCCGTGAATAAAAAATCCGTGGATAAGGAGGGCCGACCGTATATAACTAGATAACTATTTGCAAGATGTTTTGAAAGGGAAAACAAATCAGTCTCACGTGGAACAGAGGAACTGATGGGGGGAAAGAAGATAGATATTTGCCATAGCGCATTATGCATGCCGGACGTCATCGGACTGGGCATAGAAAACAGAGCAGATGGCCCCTTTTCTCATTAGCCTCAGTGGTTCTCCTTATTTATTTATTTCCAGATGGAGTTCTTGAGGAAGGAGATAAAAAAGGAGGCAACGCTGAATCATAAAGCATGCAGGAGAAGGAGCCGCTTTCTCCCTGGCACTCTGTGGGGAGTAGCTATGCTCAGCACATCAATGCAGTGCATCACCAATTAAATCCACCACATCCTGCCCAGCGCCTGCTGTGGACTTGCCTGCTGGCCTCTTTTTCTTCCTGCTCTAAGGAAGCCTTGCGTTTTTTTTAACTGCAAGTGTGCAGTGTTTGTGCGCACACCTGTGTGCGGAGAATCTAACCCCAGACCTCTGAATCCATCTGCGTGAAACAATGGGGTGAGCTAAAGACAATGGCGACCTCGCCACAGCATCGTGTAAATATCCAGCAGCAATGTTGCGAATACCAATGTAGTGCAACCTCTGTGGATCAGCGGTTAATACGCATGACTGAAACCCCCCTGTGCAATTGCAATGCAGGAATGCACAATATATAGGGACAACGTGCAACCACACCCCATGTTCTGCAAAAACAATGGTCTCACATGTGTAGCTCTGCTTATGCTGGATATGACCTCTACGCATTGTCCAAAAACCTTACCAAGGATCTTGCATTTTTTAAATCCTGTTTTATACCAGGCGCTCATGATGCATGGGGGCATGCTGTATACTGTGCATGACAGATACCAATAATCTCCTATATTATGCTCAATATACAATGTGAAACTGCAGTGGAGCACTGTAACACACAATGCACAATGTCCAGTTGCAACGTACAAAGCACAGAGGAACGTGGAGTCTGCCCACCTTTGCTTCCACTGTTTCAGTAGAGCACTTCCATTGTGCAATGGTGACTTTTGGGTCTGTCCCTAAATGGATGCCTGTATGTGTGTGTTTGCATGCACACAAGCACGCAATCTGTGTGCAGGAGGTTGGCGCATCAAGGGACAAATGAGTCAGAGGGATTTCCACGCCGAAGATCCGGGCAGCAGAAGGCTGCTCAGCAGGCGGCAGAGAGCCGGAGGAGGGGGAAACATGATATAATCTCCTCCAAACCCATTCAGAGAAAGGGAATCAGATGCTTTCAACTGGACTGTCTTCAAATCCTTCTCCTTTAGCAACTGTCCTCAGAGGCCTATCTCATGGGATTGCCTTCTCTTTCGTGGAAAAGGAGGTCTGCGTTCCAGTCTACCCAGTTGAAAAAAGTGGCTTACTGGAAGGAGGCGGGAAGGAATTGCCTACCAGCCCACTGTCTCGATTTGGTAGGGACACTCTGTCATCCCACCTTTTTGGCTGGTTTGTTTTTATTTAATGCTCTTAGGTCATACAGAATATCCTGAAAGGCACATGCATCTTCTAGAACAAGGGTAAGCGCGCACCAGTTGCTGGAGGGTCATCTGTTGCTCATTGAACCCAGTGACTTTGGTGCCTCCCATGTCGGTGGGGAGATAGATCCATTCCAAGTTCTCACTAGCTTTAAAGGAGGTATCCTTGATTTAGGAATTGGGTGGAGACATTTAATGCCCGGCTTAAAACATGGAGTGGAATCACTGCCCCACTACTATGGAAGTCGCCAGCCACCATGGCTTGAACCTCAGCAGATGGTGACAGCGCATCTTGTGCTACATCACAAGTGACCAGAAGTGATCTTCTGGATTACAGGAACCAATGTTTGGTCACTTTTAATGGCCTTTCATGCTGTTTTGGAGCACTCACCCAAGCCTGTTTTTCCCTAGAATGTGCAAGGGGAGCATATGGCAGTGTTGGAAGGAAAATAATACTGCATAGGACTTTTCACATGCTGCGTCCAAGTTGTGTAGGGATCCCTAAAAACTTCAGGTGGCCCACGGCACACGCAGGGACCCCAAGGGCCACACTGGGGCCACATGCATCTGAAGATGCAGGCTCAAGTCTATGAAAGATCATGCTCCCAACTTCTTTCTCTCAATTAGTCTCATAGGTGCTGTACGATCCCTTTGCAGGCTGCCTTTCCAGACTAACATGGTTATGACTTTGAATTAGCCCTGAACATGTTCATCCCTCTGGAGATCTCTTTTAAAGCTAGAAAAACCTGGAGTAGATATGGAAGCCTCCACTGCACCACAAGAATGCCTGCCCTTTCGACATTATATTTATGCTTGGTTGCAAGGCTTACTCCCATCTAGCTTCTGGTTACTTAGTTAGCCAGTCCAAAGGCGAAACAAATTAAAATTACCAGCTTGGTAGATGAAGGGAATGCTGTGGATATAGTATATCTTGATTTCAGTAAGGCCTTTGACAAGGTTTCCCATGACATTCTTGCAAACAAGCTTGTAAAATGTGGGCTAGACAAAGGAACTGTTAAATGGATCTGTAATTGGTTGACCGGCCGAAGCCAAAGGGTGCTCAACAATGGCTCCTTTTCATCCTGGAGAGAAGTGACCAGTGGGGTCCCACAGGGCTCTGTCCTGGGCCCAGTGCTATTCAACATCTTTATCAATGACCTGGATGACAGAATTGGGAGCATACTTATCAAATTTGCAGATGACACCAAATTAGGGGGAATAGCTAATACCCCAGAGGACAGGATCAAGATTCAAAATGACCTGAATAGACTAGAAAGCTGGGCCAAAGCTAACAAAATGAAATTCAACACAGAGAAATGTAAGGTATTGCACTTAGGGCGGAAAAATAAAATGCACAGATATAGGATGGGTGACACCTGGCTGAATGAAACTACGTGTGAAAGGGATCTAGGAGTCCAAGTAGACCACAAGTTGAACATGAGTGAACAGTGTGATGCGGCAGCTAAAAAGGCCAATGCTATTTTAGGCTGCATCAATAGAAGTATAGTGTCTAGATCAAGAGAAGTAATAGTGCCACTGTATTCTGCTTTGGTCAGGCCCCACCTAGAATATTGTATCCAGTTCTGGGCGCCACAATTCATAAAGGACATTGAGAAACTGAAGCGTGTCCAAAGGAGGGCGACAAAAATGGTGAAGGGTCTGGAGACCATGCCCTATGAGGAACGACTTAGGGAGCTGGGGATGTTTAGCCTGGAGAAGAGAAGGTTAAGAGGTGATATGATAGCCCTGTTTAAATATTTGAAAGGATGTCATATTGAGGAGGGAGCAAGCTTGTTTTCTGCTGCTCCAGAGAACAGGACCCGGAACAATGGATGCAAGCTACAGGAAAAGAGATTCCACTTGAACATTAGGAGGAACTTCCTGACAGTAAGGGCTGTTCGTCAGTGGAATGCACTTCCTCGGAAGGTGATAGAGTCTCCTTCCTTGGAGGTCTTTAAACAGAGGCTGGATGGCCATCTGTCAGGGATGCTTTGATTTGGATTTTCTGCATGGCAGGGGGTTGGACTGGATGGCCCTAGTGGTCTCTTCCAACTCTATGATTCTATGATTCTATGAACTGCCACGGCTCAGTGCTATGGAATTCTGGGACTGGAAGTTTTGCGAGATACAGTCGGCCCTCCATAGCCACGGATTCCTTATCGATGGATTCAACCATCCACGGTTTGAAAATTCAACCATCCACGGTTTGAAACTATTTTAAAGCGTATATAAATTCCCACAGGCAACCTTTGAATTTGGCATTTTACATAAGGGGCAGCATTTCCCAAAGCCATTGTATTTCATGGGATTTGAGCATCCACAGATTTTGGTCCTGGAACCAAACCTCAGCAGACACCATGGACTCACTTTGTTTAGTCTTCTCTTTAAGAGAGCTGTGGCGCTACTACAAACTACAAATCCCCATAGCATGGACCCATGATGTCAAAGTGTGTTACCTCCGCAGTGCGGATTCAGCCTCCGTGTTTTAGTTCACCGTTTTAAAGGAGCTGGCCAAGCTGCGCAACTCTGGTCCTCAATGTGTTCAGTGCCCCAGAAAGTTCCTTTATTCTAGTCAAAACCTGGGATAGATCCACCACCCCTGTGACATGGAAGTGAGCAGCCAACACCGAGACATGTCTCATGTCCCAAAGTAAGTAACTCACCCTTGTTCCTCCATCATCTCTTGCAGCTCCATGCATTTCAGCTCCACCCGCCTTTTGCGTTCGTGGTCCAGGATCTCCCGGTGGGCCTTCTTCACCAGGCCAGACTCCACCAGTCTCACCTCTTCCTCTGGTTTGTGCCAAGTGCCCGAGGCGCTGGGTTGGGAGAAGCCATTGGCAGCCTCCTGAGGAGAAGGCATCTTGGCGCCGTTGTTGCAGGCAGACATGCAGGCTGGGAGATGTGGGGAAGCAACGGGGAATGCGCCAGGGTCTGTCCCTTTGCGTGGCCCTTGTCAGAGACTGGAACAGAGAAGAGAAAAAGCACACACATGTTTATTTCTATACCCCTTACTTTGTTGTTGTTGTGTGACTTTGTTTCCAACTTATGTTAACCCTAAGGTGAAGCTATCATAGGGTTTTCTTGCCAAGGTTTGTCCAAAGGAGGTTGGCCATTGCCGTTTTCTGAGTCTGAGAGAGTCTGACTTGCCCAAGATCACTCAGTGGGTTTCAGGGTTGAGCAGGGAATCGAACCCAGGTCTCCAGACCTGTTTGGTCTGAAATAAAACCTGAAGTGGATTCACTGCCCCACTGATGTGGGAAGCATCCGGCAGCAACTCTATTCTTGTCTGTGCTCTTCAAATCCTAACAGTCCCACCTAGGTTAGTTAGTACTGAAGAATGATGGGAGCTGTAGCCCAACAAAAACAGTTGGATGATGCCCACTGCTTCTCCCTGCCCCTCTCCCTTTTTTCCCTGGCACATTTTGATAAGAATACAGGATGCTAATATTAAATTTGCGCAATCCTGTGACCAGTCGTCAATCAGAGGCATCCATCCTGACAGCGACGGCATGTCACCTGTCACACCTTGTTGCATGTCTATTGATCCCTGTCACATCCGATCAAGGCCTGAGCGCAAGGATGTGCCAGGTGTCGGCAGGTGCCAACTTTGGCCCAAGGTTGCAAACACTTTGGAGCGGAGATACCCAACATTGAAATGGTGGAGGATCTCCATCGCAAAGCAGGAATGAAGGGCAGGATGGAGGGAAGGTGAAAGGCTGAGCAAACAATCGAATAAACAAATGTGCCACCCACCGCAGGGAGTGACGGCTTTGATCGCAGCCACAAAGCAAGTAAGAGAGGGAGAAAACAAAATAAAACAGCAATTAGGTTGGAAAAGGAGGGACCCAAACAATGCATAGCAACAGCTCACAGAATTAGAATATGGAGGCCATAATCCAGACTATTTTTAAACAGGATTGTTCTTTCCCGGCCACCCAGGTGCTTCAGGGCTGTATTTCTGAGGAAGGAACTGGCAAAACCACCCCCCGAGTCATTATTGCCTAAGAAAACCTACAACATTCACGGAGTCGCCACAAACCAACAGGCGATTTGAAGGCAAACAGAGAGAACAGCCAGCCTAAAGACCCTAAAGGCACCAGATCCCACTCGATCTTGGAAGCAAACCAGGGTCAGCTCTGGTTAAAACTTGGATGGGAGACTGACAAGGAATACAAGGTACTGTTGGCAAGATTTTAGTAGAAGGAACGGGTCCAAAATGCTTCGGAGACTTCCTGGCCTAAGAGAACCTTAGGAAATTCTTGGGGTTGCCATGTTGGGATTCTCTGCTCTCTAGAGTCATAGTCCGACGCTCAAACCACTTTATTTGGGGCAACCTGCAGCCTATTTTGACTGGTCTTTATCTGATTCTTGTTTTAAAAGTCAGGATTGTAAATTTGGACAGCTTGGTTGGGCACCAGATGGGTTGGCACCTCTTGAGGCCCCTCACCCCAATCTAGGCATTCTGGAGACAGAGGTTGCCACCTGAAAGCTAGCTTTATACAAAACGGTGCCTTTGTTTTCTAACCAGGCGTCTTTCCAAGGCAGCATCCTGAGAAAGCTGCTGCAAGGAACAACTGGGGCACCCCTGGCGCGATGAGCGCATTAGAAAACCAGCTTTCCTCGGCTTTCCGCAGCCGGCCAGGTGCCACGTCGCAGATGTGGCCCGTCGTCTCCGATTAATCTTCATCACCGCAGCAGCGGCCAGCGTCGAGAGAGGCTGGTTTCTCCTTCTCTCATATCATCTCTGAGTCTTGCAAAGCAACGGATCAACTGGCATACCGCAGAATGGCCGCTTCACGGTGGGCTTTGTCCTAACCTGGTTTAAGGGGATATAAATGTTTCCAGGTAATGCCCCTGGATATACATCCATGGGGCTCGTGGCAGCCATGTCAGTAGGGCAGTGAGTTCATGCCAGGTTTTCACTGGCCCTGAAGGCGTTCTCCATGGCGCCGGACCTATTTAGGAATAGGGTCTTCGCTTCACATCTGTGGCCTGGACAGTGATGCATTCCAATGGCCTCCCATGTGCTCCTCCCTAGATTTTCTAGTTCTCTCCTCCTATTTCCTTCTCTATAGCGGGGCTCATGGCTCCCATGTCAGTAGGGCGAGGAGTTCATGCCAGGTTTTCACCATGGTGCCAAACCTATTTAGGAATAGGCCCTTCTCTTCTCTTAACAGAACCAGTGTGTTGTAGTGGTTCAAGTGCTGGACTTTGGCTCTGGAGACCAGGCTAAAGGGACACACAATTCAAGTCTTTGACATCCCATGTTGTATTTAGGGGTGTTTACTCCTGCAAGGCCTTTTAAAGTGTCTGATCACTTGCAGCTGAATGATTCATTACATGAATTTAAGCCAGCATCCCTGTTGCCAAAGCACCCATGTAAGTGCTCACTGGAGGCGTCAAAAGGAGGCCTGGAATGGCTTGTGACGTAATCGGCAAAACAAGGCGCCGCTGGAGGAAAAGGCCAAAATGCTCCATATCCAGTCAATTTTAAATCATGTGTTTTTAATTTGTACATGAATATATTTTAATCATTTTATAGTATTGCATTTTAACTGAGGGTTTGTGTGTTTTGAACTGTGTTTGGTATTTTAACATGCTATACTCCACTTTAACCTCGAGGAGAAACAAATCATCATCATCATCAATTCAATTCATCTCCATCTCCATCTTCATTATTATTATTATTTCTTAACTGCCTCTTCACAAGACTCAGGGTGAGGTACAACATATTAAAAAACTGCACGTTAATAATAATACTCGGTATATACTCATGTATAAGGTCAATAAAAATTGACTCCAAAAAACTAACTTGACTCATCCACTGGTCAATGTAAGTACTGTATCTTAACTCTTATTTAAAAGAAGGAACCATCTCCTGGTATAAAGCAAGAGTATAATACGTGAAGCACTGACCCTCTCTACTCTCTCATCCATCCAGCCTTAAGAGTAAGAAGAAAGAGTTATGTCTGTTGGAATTTTGCAAGTTCTTTGACATTGTTTTGCTTTGTTTCATCCTTTAGATCCTTTGCTATATGCCCCTAAGTTTTACCCTCGACTTATCCAGGGGTCATAGCAAAATCCATCATTTTGGCCCCTTGACTTATACATGAGGTCGAATTATAGTTGAATATATATATATATATATATATATATGGTTTGGCTCAGACATTTGGGGATTTGAGTTCTCCAGAATGGGAAATCAAATTGATCGGTTAAACCAGGAGAAAACAGGTCACCGCTTTGGCAGAGTTTGGAAACCAACCGTTTCGGACTACACCTCCTCAAATCCCCGAGAGAAGAGCAGCTGGGGTTTTTTGGGAGCTGTAGTCCAAACTGAGATTTCCCAGGGTTGGAGCTACAACTGCGGCGTAGCGTCGCGCCCCAGGATGCGTGAGGTGCATCTCCGTTTTTGCGTACGGCACACACACAGAACGGCGCAAACCTGGCCCTTCATCTCTCCGCCAGTAATTCTAGCCCAAGCGCTCTTATCTCCCACCTTCATTAAGCGGCTGATTGCTTAATTACAAGTCTCCTCGCTGCCCTCCCTCCCACGTCGTGCCACGATAGCAGACGGGACTAGTCAGCGCCAACGCCAACGTGGTTAGACAGCTGTATTTATATTTCCCCCTGGTGTTTAAGTGCTCCTTCAGAATTAGATGGAAATTACCTTGGAGAGGTGTTGCACCACACAGGCCCAATGCGGGCGATGTGTCACCAACGTAGATGGTGCCCTCTATGAAGCCGGGGAAAGCCCTGGTGGGTGGCACCAATGGCTCCTCCGAGCCACAGGTTGGTTCTTCCAAGAGAGGTCAACAATGGGTATAAACAGATCTTATGAATTATACTTGAACATAACAAAGCTACTTTACAACATACAGTAATTGTTGCCACATGCCTTCAAATCAAAATCAGTCTGTTTGATTCATGACAAATTTGTTTTATGATATTTGCTGATAATAAGAAAGACAATTAAAACATATTCATCACAGTGGAAAGGACATATTATGCTGAGCACAGCGGAGGTGGAGTTCCACATACGGCGGCATTGTGTGTTGTGGATTGTTCATTGCACACTTGCACAATGACATCCAGCCACTGGCACACTGCTATTCGGTGTGTTGGCAGAGCATCACTCCTCAAGGCAGGTATTTATACTGGGTTGTGGGGATGTTGGATTGCAGCCTCCTTATCTGGCTAACCCTGAAGGCACTGTCCAAAGTGATGCAGCTATTTTGGACTCATGTGCGACATCTTGAAGCATCCTTCAAAATATTGAAAGGTGTGGATCTCTAATTCATCTTGCAAATTTGCTTCTGTACTATTTGGCCCACTCCCCAATATGTGTGTGTGTGGGATCTGTCACTTTCATTCATGCACACACACACACACAATAAAGCATCATGTGTCAACAGAGAGGGGAAAGCCCTGCATGTCCTCCCTGCAATGCCCCATTCATGGGCTGGAGGTGATTGTCTACCATCTTTAGCACTGCGTTGCTAGGAGACGGGAGGAAGGATGCGGTTGCTAAGCGCCTGGGGAATGGTCCTAGTGGTAGGAGCATCCACAAAGGGGATGTCAAGGGCCTGTTTCAACAACCCTCCACCATTAAAGCTCACGTTCGCTCCCTCTGAGGATGATGTCACATCTGCCAAGAGGTAGGAAGAGAACCAAACTACCCATAGTAACCTTCTGGAAAGTACATACAGCTCTCCCTATCCATTGATTCTTTATCCATGGATTCAAGCCTCCACGGCTTGAAACTATACTCATGTGGGTGTGAATGGATAAGAACCAAGACATATACACACACACACACACACACATTCTAGCAGTGTTGCCTAATATTTTGTATTTTGGTTGACGCGATTGCAGATTTCATAGTTAGGCATCTTCACTGGCCACAGCCGCAAAGTCCCCAAGGGGTGGAGGAATGGAGCCAGACATCATCCATAGCAGTCCGCCGTCTCTGAAGCAGTACATTAAACAGGGTAAGAAACCCCTCTCGCTGTCCAGAATTATATCCCTGAAGGGTCTGCCAGCACTTGTAACAGTATGGGGTCACCATCCAGGCTTAGGCTGACCCAAGATGTTTTCCTGCCTGAAGCAAAAGTCATCTCAAATCCTACAATTATAGAATCATAGAAGAGACCGCAAGGGGCATCCAGTCCAATCCCCTGCCATGCAGGAAATCTAAATCAAAGCATCCCCAATGACAGATGGCCATCCAGCCTCTGTTTAAAAACCTCTAAGGAAGGAGACTCTACTACACTCCGAGGGAGTTTGTTCCACTGTCAAACAGCCCTTACTCTCAGGAAGTTCCTCCTAATGTTGAGCTGGAATCTCTTTTCCTGTAGCTTGCATCCACTGCTCCGGGTCTTAGTCTCTAGAGCAGCAGAAAACAAGCTGAAAACAAGTCCTGATGCATGGACTTGACTAGCTGTTGATTTCTGACTTTGATGCCGCTACCTGAGCAATGTCTCCCATCATCCTTGAAGGTTAGTTCGGCTACGATGGGAAACTTCAAGCCCACAGAGCAAATCTGGCCCTCTTGGATTCCCCAAATGGCCATGGCCTTCTCCCTCAGAGTCAAAACACCACTGTTTGCCGTTTACCCAGATTCAGTAGAGCTATGGAAACGCCTCTCAGAAGGCTCAGTCCAGCGGATCTCAAACTTTGGTCCTCCAAGGATTTGGACTTTATATCTCCCTCTTCCCAAAAAGGCACCTTTTAGATGTGGATAGTTTTAATATATATCTTATTTGTCCTTTTAAATTGATGTGTATTTTAATTGTTGTGGTTCTGCGCCTCGATCCATGGGGAGAAGCAGATTGGTGTAGTTGTTGTTTTTGTTACTCCTTGCCTTAGGAAAACTATTCTTTGCCCCCACAGGTATCAAGTGGTTGTATGAGACTCACCAGCTCTGCGACGTCACCCTGGTAGCAGATGGGAAAAGGTTTCCTTGCCACAGGTAGAAAGGCCAACTCAACGCTTTGTCCCAAGGGACAGTGTGGAAACTGACTTGAAGGGGGGGGGGGGAATCACATCCCTTATAAAGCAGGAGACTCTAGAGAACAAAAGCAGGAACAGTGGGACAAGAGTTGGGGGCTCCCATGACAGTGGGAGATGCAAACGCACTCCAGGTTTTGGCTAGTTTGAACGGCGCATACAATTCTAGAACCCTCAACTTGGAAGAGACCCTCAGGGGCCTTCCAGTCCAACCCCGTTCAGCCATATAAAACCATAGAGTTGGAAGAAACCCCAAGGGCCATCATCCAGTTCAATCCCCTGCCATGCAGGAATACACCATCAAAGCATAACTTACAGATGGCCATCCAGCCTCTGTTTGAAATCTCCAAAGAAGGAGACTCCACCACACACTAAGGAGATAGCATACCCCACTGTCAAACAGCTCTTACTATCAGGAAGTTCCTCCTAATGTTTAGGTGGAATCTCTTTTCCTATAGTTTGAATCCATTGTGTTCTCTGGAGCAGCAGAAAACAAGCTTGCTCTATCCTCAGCATGACATCCCTTCAGGTATCTAAACAAGTCACCCCTTAACCTTTTCCTGGCTAAACATACCCAGCATCTCCCTAAATCTCTCTTCATAAGACATGGTTTCCAGACCCTTCTCCAACTTGGCCGCCCTCCTCTGGACATGCTCCAGCTTCTCAATGTCCTTCTTGAATTGTCCAGAACTGGATGCAGTATTGCAAGTGAGGTCTGACCAAAGCAGAATATACCATCACTATGACTTCCCTCGATCAAACACTATACCTCAATTGACGCAGCCTAGGATTGCATTGGCTTTCTCAGCTGCAGCATTACATTGCTGTCCCATGCTCAGCCTGTGGTCCACCGAGACGCCTAGATCCCTTTCATGTGTCGTCTTGTCCAGCCAGGTTCCCCCCATCCTATATCTGTGTGTTTCATTTTTACTGCTCAAGTGTAGTATCTTACTTTTCTCCCTGATGAAACTAGTTTAAATCAAGTTAAGGGTTAAGTTATTGTTGCCCGGGTTAAGGACAAGAAATGGATTTTTAACACATCATCTCCAAACTCTGATCCTTCCTCTCAATCCTCTTGTGCCCCACAGAACCCTCCTGGCTGCAGTCAGCCTCTACTTCCAGCGCATGTTCTCCAGCACTTTTCGAGAATCTCGGGAAGGAGAAATTGTGTTGATGGATCTGGCCGCGTCTTCCCTCCAGACCTTGCTGGGTTACATCTACACAGGGGAGCTCACCTTCCGGGCAGAAGAGGCTGAAGAACTTTTCACAGCAGCCAGCCGCCTTCAGATAGCATCCGCACTAGAGGTTATCACCAGGTACCCCAAACGCACGCCAGATCCCATCTGAACTTGGAAGCTAAGCAGGGCCAGCCGTGGTTAGTACATGGATGGGAGACTGCCAATTAATACCAGGATGCTTTGCAAAGGCAGACCCTGGAAAAAATCACCTCTGAGTCTTCCTTGCCTTAGAAAACCCCATGAAATCTGTGGGGTCACCATAAATCGACAGGCATTCTCTTCCCCCTAACAAACACGCACACTAACACTTCCAACTGACATGGCTCCATCCTACAAAATCCTGGGATTTGTAGTTTGGTGAGGCACCAGGACTCTTTGACAGAGAAGGGGAAAGGCCTTGCAAAACTGCAAACCCCAGGATTCCACAGAACGGAGCTGCAGCACTTAAAGCGGTGTCAAACGGCATCATTTCGACAGTGAAGATGCACCCTTAGACTGAAGGCAGCTTACATCTTAAAAAGACTACAACTGAAATATACAAAACAACCGCATCAATTAAACTATTAACCATATCAAAAACGTAACACTGGAAACAAGCGTTTTAAAGTGGTGCAGTTTAAAACAAACACAGCCCTTGCAGCCCTTTGTTAAAAGCTTTCAGTTCTAAAAGCCTGGCAGAATGAATAAATAGAAAAGTCTTTGCCTGATGATAGAAGGACAGTGAGGAGGGGGCCGTTCTAGACTCCATAGACCAGATGTCCTAACCACAAAGGAGGACGAGGCACTGCAAAATGTAGGACACTCAAGAAAAACCTAGGGCATTACCGAATAAAAGCTAAGAACACTAATGGAAATATGAATTTGTTTCATGGAAGGGCTTGGATTGTGTATTCCTGCATGGCAGAATGGGACTGAACTGAATGGTCTTTGGGGTCTCTTCTAATTTAGGATTGTATGGTTCCTATTACCTGGCGGGGAAATGATCCCAATGTTGGCACCAATTGGGCCTCCAAGGGGAGGGAATGCCACAGCTGAGGTGCCACAATAGAAAATGCCATCCTCTTCTATGTTCTTCCACAATGGATCCCCGACTGATGGGACAGAGAGGAAGGCCCCTCCGACAGATCTCAATCCTCAGGAAGGGATACGTAGAGAGACTCTTTGTACCTGAACTGTATGATGTGCCTCTTCTCACCCAAATGCCCAGTTCTGTCCTCTGTCGCTTTTTTGTAGGTTCTTCACGGAAAGGATTTCCACCCAGAACTGCCTGGAGCTTTACATTCTGGCACACTCCCACAACCACCGTCCTCTCCTCCGTCCGGCCTCCCGCCACGTCGCTTTCAATTTTGAGCACCTCTCAAAGCTTGCGGCTTTCCTTGCTTTGGACTTCAGCGTCTTGGTCGGCATCATCGCCTTGGAAAACCTGGCGGTGGACTCTGAACTGACAGTGTACCGGGCGGTACACCGCTGGATCATGCACCGTCCTGCCGACCGCTTCCCAAAGCTCCCCTTGCTGATGGATCAAGTCCGTCTCCCACTCCTGAGCCCAGAGGAACTTACCGAGGTCCGGGCCGAAACAGAGGAATTTTACGAGTGCGTACGGCTCCCGTGGGAGGAACTAAATGTGGAGGAACGGCTGTGGGCCAGCAGAGGTCTACGGTGGGGCATGTACCACGAAGGGGTGGCATGTGTGGGGCTCCCAAAATGGAGCGAAGTCAATGTAGGAGATGAGGAGCTGGATTCTCATGTGCATTTCTTTGACCCTTCCACTGAGCAATGGGAACAGCTCCCCGACCTAAAATCCTTGACATGCCCCAGTTGTATCTCCATGAGCCACAAGCTCTACATCACAGGTGGGCAGCATTTAGACGGTTCTTATTCAGACAGTCTGCTGGTCTATGATACCATCGGAGGCTGCTGGACCCAGCTCCCTTCTATGTCCATCCCCCGAGCTGGACATGCTTTTCTCATCTGCCAGAAAAAGCTGTATGTCATCGGCGGTTGGGACAACTCAGGTAGCCTGGTCTGTGCGGAGAGTTATGACCTGGTCCATGAAGAATGGACTGCCATCTCCAGCCTCCCTTTTGCGTTGACTTATTTTTCCTCTACAACACTCAGAAACAAACTGTATCTCATCGGTGGGGAAATGGGGGAGTCTGACTTGCCAACCCCACACCGAGGATTCCTGGTTTACGATATAGTATCCGGGGAGTGGTCCCGGGTCCCTGTGGCTTTCGAATTCTACGAGGCCAGCGCCATCGCCTTGGGCAACTGCATCTTTGTCATCGGTGGGCTCACTGGAGATGGTACTCAAGAAGGCCGTCGCTTTACCCAGCGCTGTGTCTGCCTCTGCCAAGATGGCACGACAAGCCGTGACGTCTCCGTCCCGTCCCTTCCCATTGCGATCTCCTACCCAGGCGTCATCTGCTGGAGGAAAAGGATCTACGTTTTTGGCGGGGACAGCTACGACCGTTATTCTAGTGCCATCCATTACTGGGAGTTTGGTCAGGAAAGCTGGACCCGTTGTGCAGCGGATTTACCTGATCCCAATTACGGGGCATTTGGGTTTGGTTGCATGCCACTCAAAGTGCCAAGAAAGAATATCTTCTCCGTCTTTCACAGGGGCTCCGCCACCATGTTGGCAGAGCAGCGGACACTTGAGGACTCTGCCTGACAGTCTACCTTTTTAAAAAAATATATATATAGAAAATTTCCTCTAATTAGTTTGATTTTAAAATGAGAGTTTTTGTTGCGGTGTGCTTTCCAGTCATTTCCAACTTACGGCGACACTAAGACAAAGGCATCAGAGGGTCCTCTGGTCTTCTGGGGTACTAGATACCCATTCCTAAATTGGTGGCATCTTCAAATTTGAAAAGCGTGCCCTCTATTCCCTCACCCAAGTCATTGATAAACATGTTGAACAGCACCCAGGACACGTCCCTGGGGCTTCAACTCTCCTCCAGCTCTTTCCTTCCTCTATTCCAACACTAGATTTGTTTTATAGCTTGGTCTCTCAGCTCCTTTACTTCAGCAGCACATTTCTGCCAGAGAAACTGGAGAACAAGGAGAGAGAGAGAACTTGCAGCCTTTGCAGAAACCAAAGCAGAAAAACTCTCCCTGGCTTCCCAAATCCTATGGTTCAAGCCGACAATCCCGATTAAAATGGCCGCAGTGGGGATATTTGGTTAGCAGACACAAGCAGAACCTAATTCAAATCCTCATTAGTTGTAAGTATAGCAAGAAAGGCTTTTTCAGAAAGGTTGCTGGGGTCAGTGTCTCTGGCTGATCTCAAAAAAGGCCACCTTCTTCTTCATCTATTATTGATTTGCATTTACTTCAGGCATATCTGCAGCCTCTGCTCCCTGCCCATTCCAGGCTCTTCTTGCACTAATACACTCCAAAGAAAAGAAATATCCAAACAATAAAACCAGGGTGGTAATCGCAAGTGACAGGCAGCAAGTTCCCAAAGAGAGAGGGTATGAGGACCTTATCTACCTTTATGAGTCCCTTCAAGTTCTAAGATCTTCTCTACAGGACCTTCACTCAGACCCATCACCTTCTTAGGCTTCTTTAGTGGGAACAAGGGAGATGGAGGCCTTCTTGGTGGCAGCTCCCAGGCTTTGGAATTCCCTTCCTAAGAAGGCTAGAATGGCTCCATCTTTGCTGTCCTTCCACCGGTAAGTTAAGATCAAAATCATAAAGCTGGAAGGGACAAAAAGGGCTGTCTAATCCAAAGCGCTGCTACAGAATAACACATAACTACAGCACTCCGGAAAGGTGGTTGTGCACCGCTTGTTATGGTTACACATTGTGCACTGGAGTTGCACACTGTGCCTTGCTCATTGTGGTTACACTTTGTGCATTGCGGCTGTACACTGTTCCTTATGGGTTCGCATCGTAAACTGAAACTGCACGATGTGGCCGTGCGTTGCTCATTGTGCATTGCTTGCTGTGGTTCCACCCTGTGCGCTGCAGTTGTGCACGATGCATTTTGGTTGTGCATTGTTCATTATGGGTACACATTGTGCGCTGCAGTTGCACATTGTCACTGCCTGTTGTGAATTGTGCATCATGCATTGTGAAACAGCGCCCAGTCATTGACATAGGTTGTGCAAGGTGGCTATTTCTACATGAAGGTTGTATAGGGATGGTGTAGAGCATCCCTTGAGTCCTTGCACTGGTAGAAAGGTGGAGTATAAACATAAACATAATCATAATAATCTCTGTATGCCAATATTTACGCTCTGCTGAAGGGATGTTGGATTGCAACCACTGGCATGGATTCTGTTGCTAGTCCTAACCAAAGTAGACCCACTCAATCAATGGGATTTATCTGTGCGCTGACTTATCATTCAACAAGTCATTGACTGGGCCTAACCAACAGGATTGCAATGTTTTCTTTCCTGGCCTTGTCACCTTCCTGACCCATGGCTATAAAGATCCCCTGGATTTCTTGCAGAGGGATCCCAGAAAAATGCCCCACTAATGCCCTTCATCCCCTGGTTCCCACTTTCCCTGTTTCCTTCCTAGTCTAGTTTTCAAAGCTTTCGTCAGCTTTTTATCATAGGCAACGGAGTACAATGGGAGCCGAGGGAGGGGCGAGGGATTAAATAACACCCAGACATGAGTAATAGTACTAATAGCTAATAAAAGCTGTCTGCATTATGTAGGAGGCATGGATATGGCATAAAGGATGGGGAGGGGGGCAGTGGGAAGGATAGAGAAGGGCGGCTAAGAGGATCTAGATCTCAGTAGGTTGGTTGCTGCCGGGAGCATGGAACCTCGCTATCAATAATGTGAGAGGAGTAGAGAAACTATTTCAAAAGAGTATGGGGACAATGCTTGGAAAGGTCTGCCTTTTTGGCCTACAACTCCCAGAATCCCCCAGCCAGCAGGGCTAGACACTGAACCCATCCCAGGCCTTCCTTAACGTTAAAGGAGTACTCCATGGTACTAAAGCTGGCCCTCTGCATTTGCAAACTTTGGGGGAATTTAATATATATCAATATACCATTTATCACGATCAACAGATCCGACAGCAAACTCAAGTACGGAATTGAAAACAACACCCAAAAAGGAATAAACAGTACAGTAAAAACAATAAAAGCAACTACTATCAGCTTTATCTAAAACACACAGAGAGCTCTAATCCTCTTTGGCTCTGAAAGAAATTTAGCAACAGCCAACGTTATGTTTTGGGGACTTCTCCGCCGCCAAGAAGCTTTTGGGGATTTGATTATTCACGGATTTGACAAATATATTCCTTTTAGGAATGGCTAGGTCCTCCAACACGACTCTGTGGTCAACTTTAACTAAAAGACCTAGAGAGAGTACTCTACTAGGCCTTTGTAGCTCCTCCGGCGCAGCCCTATGGTCAGTGTCTGTTGGACATTGACCACAGCGTTGCGCTGGACGACCTAGAGATTCCTAGAGAGAACACTTCTCTAGGCATTTGTAGGTCTGCCAGAACAATGATATGGTACACTTCTGGCGGATGTTGACCACAGAGATGCACAGGAGGACCTAGCGATTCCTAAAGAGGCGTTGTCTCCATTTGCTGTTTTCTTCCCAAGCTTCTGGAGGAACTGCGTGCGTTGGCCTAGTGCGACAATACTGAAAATCTGTTCTGGCAAACAGGAACAGAGAAGTCCTCCTCTGGTTTTGGCAGCTATATCAGGCTGGAGCTTGCTAACTCCTCAAACCCGGTTTGACGTCAGAGATCCGTCATCTCTTTTTGCAGCAAATGGTGTCAAAGCCCTGAGTCTCCTTATACGCAAAACAGGGATACCTTCATTGGGCCAAGGAAGTCTTTTTCCAGGGGATGGTTTTGAGGACAAGGGCACGTCCTTTGCCCCCAATCCTTGGAAATGGGGTGGCTGGCAAATCTAATTAAACCCAGGCGGTTTTCCTCTCCCTTCCCACCCCAAGGGTAAAGCCGCTGCAATAATCGAGCAAATGGGGAAAGCATTTAAAATGCAGCAATTAGCAGGATCATCATCGGCTCCTGCTCTCCTAACTGTGACCCATTTCTCAAAAGGCGAGTGGCCTAGTGGAGACAAAAGCTTGGCATCAGCTTCAGGCAGGACAAAAAGAGATAGTTGGGCCTTTCTTTTTGCATCGCCAGCATTGCTTGGTTTCCCTCTCTTGACCCTGTAAGCTCAAAGCCGTTGTGTTGTCACGTATGAGATGCTTTGGTGAAGTTTTGGTGCCATGTATGAGATGGTTTGGTGCAGTTTGCACACAAAAGCTCCCCATGGATGGCAAATTTCTTAGGGTTGCAAGTCTCATTTTCTTCAATAGGGACACAACATGTACGCAACCGTATATTGTGCATGCACTGCCGTTGAGGGGAAAGGGCCAGGTCATCTGCAAGTCCCGTTTTCCTCAATGGTGGCACAACATGGGCGCAACCATTCTGGTTTGGCCTTGTGGATGCACTGCCATTGAGGAGAACGGGTCAGCCCATCCACAAACCCCGTTTTCTTCAATGGTGGCACAACATGCGTGCAACTGTGTTGGCGTGGCCACAGGCACACACCACCATTGAGGAAAAGGGGTCATGGCCATCCGCAGAGGTGCCAATTGGCGATCAGTGAGTCCGCAGACAGGGAGAACCAGCTGTCTTATTTTCATTTTGCTAGTTGCTTTGTGTCACAACTCTTGCCATTACATTCACTGGATGGCCCTTGTGGTCTCTTCCAACTCTATGATTCTATGATATACGGGAATTAGGATTTCTGAGTAACATTGGCACAAAAAATGCAACTGCTTGGTCCTTGGAGTCTTGCATGGCAGGGTGGACAGACTGGATGGCCCTTGAGGTCTCTATGATTTTGTGAATTAAGACGCCAATTGAGGGGAGACACCATGAGTTACCACACCGGGTGATGCCCACCTTAGTGACGCCATCGGTCACCAATGTACGTATCCACAGATTCTTCATCCATGGATGCAAGCGTCCATGGCTTGATAATAATTCAAAAAAGTATAAACTCCAAATAGTACACCTTCATCGTACCATTTTAGATAAGGGACACCATTTTATTATGCCATTGTATTTAAGAAGCCCTGGTGGCACAGTGGTTCAATGCCAGTACTGCAGCCACTGAGTTCAATCTCAGGACTCCGAGATCTAGTCAGCCTTCCATCTTTTTGCAGGTCGACAAAATGAGCTTCTTGGGGACAATTGGCTTACAGACTGTAAACCACTTATAGACTGCTATGAAGTGGCACAGATATGCAAAGTGCTATTGCTGTTAATGGGACTTGAGCATCCATGGATTTTGTAAGCCATGGAGGGGTCCTGGAACCAAACCCCAGTGGATGGCAAGGGTCCACTGTACTGAAGCCCTTCAAACAGGAGATGCTCTTAAAAATAGAGGACTACACTAGGCAAGTCTTTTCAAACAGAGGACTGTCTCCCACTCGGGCGCATCTGGGAAACGTACTGCGCGAAATGCAATCTGTCTACTCTGCTCAAACAGACCCATCCAGCTTTCCAGCAGCAAAACCCATCTATCTCACAAAATATGAGCCTGGCAATGGTGAAAAGCAATGCCAGCTCTCCCCGGCGGCATCCCGAGGTGGAATCCGGGACACCTGATAACGCCCCGCTTGCCCGCATTAGCGTCAAAGCATGAGGCAGCCTCATTCGAGGGGGAGGAAGAGAGAAAAGCTTGCTTTCCATACGCCGCTTTGCAAAGCAGACACCGGAGACGCGGCTGGGCATGGCGCCATGGGCGGTTCAATAGGTAATGTAGTTAATGGATGAGGATGAACGCAATCTTAAAAGCTGGGGGGTGGATGACCAGCACCAAGGAGGGTAGTCTGGAGTCTTTTGGCACCAGCCTAATGGCAAGGTGAGGTGCTCTGTGATGCTTTTGGGTAACTAAAAGAAAGTCACACTCTCTCAGCCTCAGAGGATGGTAGGGGCAAACTCTCTCTCTGAAGAAACCTGCCAAGAAAATCCCACGATAAGTTCACTTTAGGGTTGCCGTAAGTTGGAAACGGCTTGAAAGCGCATGATGACAACAAGCCACAAAGACTAGATCATTTTAAAAAATCAACTCTTCCTTGGCAAGATTTGTTCAGAGGAGGTTTGCCATTGCCTTCCCCTGAGGCTGAGAGAGTGTGACTTACTCAAGCTCACCCTGTGGGTTTCATGGCTGAGTCGGGAACTGAACACTGGTCTCTAGAGTTGTAGACCAATGCTCAAAGCACCACGCCACACTAGCTTAACACCTCATGTCAAATCTCCAATATTAAATCATGTATCATTAATTCGGATTCTTAGTCGATAAAACACTCAAGAGCAATGCTTCCAATGCTTTCTTTCAGTTCATCTCAAAGGTGCTACAAGATCTCTCCACATACTGATTCTATAGGCTATATCTTTCAGCTCATCACTCAAGGCTGTTTTGGACTAGAAATCCCATGGTCCCCCATCATCCGGGACTGATGGGACCTGAGGATTGCAAGGAGGTCGATATGGATTGGGTCATCCCTAGCTTCTCAGGTGCCCTCATTCATTTCCATCCATGGTGCCACCTGGAAATCCATCCATACCCAAAACCTCCCATCCAAGCAACAAAGCAGAGTCTTGACCTGGTCATGGTCAAGATGGTAAACCTCCCAGACCTGGAACAATTACTAGATCCTAAAATGTTAAGATATACAATTTTGAACACAAAAAGTGAGAACCGTACAAGAATCTATGGTTCTATGCCATTGTTTTCCCTATTGCCGTGTACAGATGTGAGAGCTGGACAGTTAAGAAAGAAGATAGAAGGGAAATCATTTGAGACGTGAGGCTGAGAAAAGGGCTGAGGATGGCCAAAAGGACAAGCAAATGGGTCCTGGAGCAGATCTCCCTCGACAAAACTGAGGCTGTTGTACTTTGGACGCATCCTGAGAAGACAGGACTCATTGGAAAAAAGCAATAATGCTAGGGAAGGTGGAGGGAAGTAAAACGAGAGGAAGGCTGCATGCAAGATGGATGGTGTCTGTTAAGGAGGGCATGGGTATGAATTTGGAGGACCTAAGTAGAGCAGTGGAGGGCAGGGAGATGGGAGATGTCTCATCCACAGGGTTGCCCTGGGTCAGGATCGCCGTGAGGGCAGTTAACAACAACAAACACATCTCTCCTCCTGATGCTGCCAAGTGTGGGTTGTAGGTTCTCCCTTGGCAGGCCAGAGATGCCAATGTTGGTTAACAAAAGACTTCTTGAATTGTAAAGTGGTAAGAGATGTTCCTCAACCCCTTTAGAGCAGCGTTCCCAGTAGCTGCCAATATCAGCAGGATGGTGATTCGACTGCAGGTTTTAAACCCGACTTGCGCTGTCTGCGTTCAAGTCATTTCCAACATATGGCGGTTCTGCCTAAAGCCTTACTGACATGGAAGCCACCAGCTGCCACGAAATATCATCACTACACTAACAGCCAGCTGGGGACGATGGGAGCTGAAGTCCAATACATCAACCAGGGTGCCAGGTTGGAACAGGATTTGAAACCGAGACGAACGTGGACAATTGAGCCATTCCCAGTTTGTCAAACTGAGAACAACGGCTTTGTTGCCTCATCCTTCGGCATCGCAAGCGCCCTCAAAGGCAATTATCTTGGGTAAGATAAGAAGCGATAATGCGGCAGGAGATTCTCTCTCTTTCCCCCCACCCTTCTTCCCCTCTTTCTCTCTATTAATTTCAGATGTTGTGTTTGTCAGGGAGAAATATAATTAAGATCCCAGACCCTTTGGACTGACAGCTGAGCCTGTGCAAACACAAAAGGAGATGAGGCGTTTCGGTTTGTTCTTCTTCTTTAAAAAGGCACGATCAGAGAGAAAGAAGCTTCACAAAAATCCAGTCCCCTTCTCCGCATCTTTTCGTGCCAAGGGTAGGGAAATAGATCCTCCTTTGCAAAGGTTTTTGTTCAAACCCTTCTTCTATCCATCCCAGCAGCGGCTGGGAACGTTAGGTTTTAGGAGGTTTTAATGGAGTGATCCAAAGTTCTGGACTCAGTTCCTCAATAGGTTCAGCACCTGCTCCTTGAGTTGACCTCAATTCATGCTGACCGTGAGACATAATAATAATAATAAATAAAAATTTTATTTATATACCGCCCTTCCATAAGATCAGGGCGGTTTACAACAATTAAAATACACAATAATCATTAAAAACCATACTAAAATTACATAAACCATACAACAAAAGCAAGAATAAAAGGCCCCCAGGTTAGCCAATCCCATTGCCTGTGCGGCGGGGGGGCCTATGGGACCTTATTCGGGGAATGCTATCTGAAACAGGTAGGTCTTCAAATCCCGTCTGAATTGGGCCAGGGAGGTAGCTGAGCGGAGCTCTATGGGCAGCGTATTCCAAAGGGCCGGGGCGGTGATGGAGAAAGTCCTCCTAGAAGTGGAGACCAATCTCGCCCCGGGAACCCTAAGTAGTTGCTGCCCAGATGTTCTGAGGGTGCGGGGCGGAATGTACGGGGAGAGGCGGTCCTTCAGGTATCCTGGGCCCAGGCCATTTAGGGCTTTATAGGTCATCACCAACACCTTATATTGCGCCCGGAAGCGAATGGGCAGCCAATGGAGATCTTTTAAAACCGGTGTTATATGGCTGGCCCTGGAAGTGCCAGTGACCAGCCTGGCTGCCATGTTCTGCACCATTTGAAGCTTCCGGGTTTGGTATAAGGGTTGCCCCATGTAGAGTCCATTGCAGAAATCCAGTCTCGAGGTTACCAGGGCGTGTACCACAGTTTCAAGGTCCCTCTGGGCCAGGTATGGGCGCAGCTGGCGAATGAGCCGAAGCTGATGACAGGTGCTCTTGACCGTCGCATTCACCTGAGCACCCCCAGACTGCGCACGGAGTCCTTCACAGGGAGCGTGACCCCGTTCAGGACAGGTGGAACCACCGCCATTCCTGGACCAGGGGAACCTATCACGAGTACCTCCGTTTTCTCTGGATTCAGCTTGAGTCGGTTTTCCCTCATCCAGCCCATTACTGACTCCAGACAGGCCACGAGAGGAGAGACACCATCCTCAGTCACTGCATCAGTCGGAGACATAGAGAAAATTATCTGGGTGTCATCAGCGTACTGATAACCCCGCGCCCCATGTCTCCGGATGATCTCTCCCAGCGGTTTCATGTAAATGTTAAATAGCATGGGAGACAGAATGGCTCCTTGAGGGACCCCAGTTTTAAGGGCCCTCTCACCGGAGCACACGTCTCCCAGCTGCACCATCTGGGACCTCCCGGAGAGGTAGGACCGGAACCACTGGAGCGCAGTGCCCCCGATTCCCACCTCTGCCAGGCGCCCCAGAAGGATACCATGGTCTATGGTATCGAAAGCCGCTGAGATGTCCAAGAGCACCAACAGGGACACGCTTCCCCTGTCGATGCCCAGACGGAGATCATCGACCAAGGTGGAGGACATCTCCTGTCCTCCACCGATTTGCTCAGGTGGAGCAATCCAAAGTTTTGGACTCAGTTCCTCAATCGGTTCAGCACCTGGATTGCTCCGTTGAGTTGACCTCAATTCATGGTAATCACAAGACATCTCCAAGATCTCCTGTCCTCCACCGATTTGCTCAGGTGGAACGATCCAAAGTTCTGGACTCGGTTCCTCAATAGGTTCAGCACCTGGATTGCTCCGTTGAGTTGACCTCAATTCATGGTGACCACGAAACATCTCCAAGATCTCTTGTCCTCCACCGATCTGCTCAGGTGGAGCGATCCAAAGTTCTGGACTCGGTTCCTCAATAGGTTTGGCACCTGGATTGCTCCACTGAGTTGACCTCAATTCATGGTAACCACGAGACATCTCCAAGATCTCCTGTCCTCCACCGATCTGCTCAGGTGGAGCAATCCAAAGTTCTGGACTTGGTTCCTCAATAGGTCCAGTACCTGGATTGCTCCGTTGAGTTGACCTCAATTCATGGCGACCGTAAGACATCTCCAAGATCCCTGTCGTCAGGCCCTACAAGCTCAGGCCCATGTCCGCACTGGTTGAGTTCATCCATCTGGCCTGTAGTCTTCCTCTCTTTCTGCTGCCTTCTACCTTTCCTAGCATTGTTGGCTTTTCTAGTGAGTCTTCTCATGATGTGGCTAAAGTATGACAGTCTCAACTTGGCTTCCAGGGAGATTTCAGACTTCCAGAACCCATTTGTTTGCCTTCTTCCCCCTTTCCTCTCAGCTTCGAAAGAGGAATGCACAGTCTGGTACAAAGGTAAGATCAACTAAAGCTGCGCAAGTGGAGAAGACTCCATCTTGATACCAATTCTCCAGCCGAGTCTCCGATTTCCATCCGCTGCACTCCTCTGTCTCAAGCTGAAAGGCATGGCTTTGTCTAAATGAAGTCTCGCTTACCGGGAAGTTATTAATCATTCATCGAGGCCTTTTAATAAGCAAGGTGCTTCTTCATCTTGATCGCCTTCCTGCTCCGAAGAAGAAAGGAAGTAGAGGATAAATCTGCACCGTTCTTCCCATTTTAGAGACGGAGGGGTGGAAGTAGGGAGGCAAATCCTTGCGCAATTTGTTCAAGTATGTAGGGGGAAATAATTGTGGTCCTTTCCTCCCAGATGCAAGGAAAAAACTCATGTTCCTCCTCAGGGTCCTCCCTATAGTCAAACATCCTCAAGTATTGCGGAGGAATTTCTTTTGTGTGCCGAAAAAACACATTTCTAACCTGACAAAAAGTTGTGTGAAAAACCTAAATATAAAAACCCGTTATCTGTACAGAATACAAAGGGAGTACTTAAAGCTCCGGTGCCACAACCAACTACAATTCCCAGAATTGTCTTGTTCTGGCATCGCACCTTCTTTTCTAGGGTATTTGGCGCCTTGAGCATGCATGGTTCTTATTTTCGGCTGAACCCAGGAGAGTTCGTTCTATTCCTCCCCAACTCTGACAATGGCGTGCCTGACCTTTCCCTTCTAGATTCGCAATGTCTTTATGCTCTGCTGCCGATTTAGCCCTGACCTAAGTGTGTCTAAATCTGGAAAATGCCGGTGGATCCCTTATGTGCGGTGACACACAGATAAGCCACTGGGGGATTTATGGGCCGCGTCGTCCCTCCACCTCCCTCTTCCCACAGTGTTCACCTCTTTTGCATCCAGCAAAGCATGCAGGCTCTGCTAAATAGGGATCGAGGAAACAACAGAGATAAGGAGAAAGAAGAATGGACTTTTAGTGTCGTCAGAAAAACCAATAGCTGGAATAGTAAAACAATTCCCTTTAGTATAAAAGTGGTCCCTTAGTATCTTTTGTGGTCGGTTCCAAGACCCCCCATGGATACCAAAATCCAAAGATCTTAAAGTCCCATTAAATACAACAGCGTAGTAAAACGGTGTCCCTTATATAAAATGGCAAAATCAAGGTTTGCTTTTAGACACCTTCTATACCTTCAAAATATTTTCAAACTAGGGATGAGTGGCGATGAATCCACTCCAGGCTACAAAGGATTCTCTCTGAGAAAGCGGCCTTCCATTCCCAAACAGAACGGTCCTTTTAAAGCCAGCAAACCCCGGAATGGATTCGCCGCCCCGCCGCCCCGGAGTCACCGGAAGCCGGTGGATATTTCGAAGTGAATTTCCTTGTCTTTTTCTTTTTCCAACAGGTGGGATGAAATTGTGGCAGAAACCCATCTTGGACATTTGTTAGTAGAGGAGCCTGGAATAAAACCCACATTTGGGGATTTAAGGGACATCGCCATCTGCAGCGAAAGATGCTGCTCTGTTTGCACACAGGAGAGAAGCGGCGAGGGAAATGTGCAAAAAGGGAATCCAAGGAAATCTATGCGGGTTTCAAGGAACTGGGGACTGACCGGTCGAATGAACCGGAGGGACCGACTTTGGATCTCTGTCCGCCCGCCCCTGCGTCTCCTTTTCCATTGATTGGCAGCTGTCACAGGTTGCTAAGCAACCCAGGTCTGGGTTCATCCAGTTCTCTCCAACTGGGCTTGGAAAGCCAAGACAAGGAGCATCTTGGAGTGTGTGTTGTGTGTGTGTTGTGTGCATGCGTGTGCATGCATTCCCTGGCCCAGCAATATAAGGCTGCTGCTGCTGCTAAGCAACACAACTCCTTCCTGACTTTTCTTTTTTGGCTGAAGGAGTGAAAAATACATTTTAGGAAAGGGGAAGGGAGGATATATATCACTGAGGCAGAAGGAAAAGGAAAAGCATTAAGTGAAAAAGGATTTCTTGACAATCGATCCAGGGACAAATGCACAGCGACGGGAGCCAGGTGGAGCCCAGTAATCTCTTTGGGAAACAATGCAAGCCCTGAGATTTTAAGCGAAGGTGGCAGAGTCAGAACAAGAGCTAGGTGAGAATATGGACCGTGATTCTATTTATTATTATTATTATTATTATTATTTACTTACGGTTCTACGGTACGATTCTACGTCATGTCCCCCGGTACGAAACTTTCCGAACCCGGTGCTACCTCTTTCGGAGGGGCAACGAAGCCCTGTTAGCGAATTGCAAAGATGCACATGCAAGGCTGCTCCAAGGATAGAAACCTTAATAGCGCTTATCAGATTCGTACTTCATGTCGCTGTGGGCCTTCAAGCTGTTTCCGACTTATGGTGACCCTAAGGCCATGGAGCGATCGTGGAGTTTTCTTGGCAAGATTTCTTCCGAGGACAGGCTCAGAATGCAAAATGATTTTAACGGGATAAAGAGTTGGGCCAAAACTAACAAAACAAATGTCGACAGGGAGAAATGTGCTACACTTAGAAAGAAAAACAGAAGGTGGGAGACACCAGGCTTGAAAACAAATGCATGTGAAATGGATTTCGGAGTCTAAGTGGACCACAAGCTGAACATGAGTCAACGGTGTGATGTTGCAGCTAAGAAAGCCAATATGATCCTAGGCTGCATCAATAGGAGTATAGTGTCTAGACGGAGGAAAGTCATAATACCGCTCTATTCTGCTTTAGACAGGCCTCACTTGGAATAATACTGTGTCCAGTTCTGGTCACCAGAATTCAAAAAGGATGTGGACAAGCTTGAGCATGTCCAGAGAAGGGCAACCAAAATGGTGGAAGTTTGAGAAACATAAAGCCCTATGAGGAGAGACTTAGGGAGCTGGGTATGTTTAGCCTGGAGAAGAGAAGTTTAAGAGGTGATATGATGGCCCTGTTTAAATATTTGAAGGGAGGTCATACTGAGGAGGGAGCAAGCTTGTTTTCTGCTGCTCCAGGACCCAGAAGAATGGATGCAAACTTAGGAAAAGAGATTCCACCTAAATGTTAGGAGGAGCTTCATCATGGAAAGAGAAATTGGAAATTAGAAGAGAAGGATTAAGTGCTGACATGATACGTTTTAATATCTGAAGGGGTGTCATGTTGGGGATGGAGCAAGCTTGTTTTCTGCTACTCCAGAGACTAAGAGATGGAGCAATGGATTCAAGCTATAGGAAAAGAGATTCCGCCTCAACATTAAGAAGAACTTGATGGCAAGAGCTCTTTGACAGGATCAGAATTGAAAACGACCTTAAGAGGATAGAGAGTCAAGCCCAAAGTAACCAAATGAATTTCAACCAAATGTACTACACTTAAGCAAGAAATAAACATTGAAAGGCTGATATATATAGCATGCGTGACACTTGCTTGGATGACGAATCCACCGATGGTTATTATTTTTGCCATCAAGGTGTTTCCCAGTGTGATGGGTTTTATCCCTTCGGCGCTTTGGAGATAGCTAAAATCTGGTGCGGAGTCCCTATCCCACCGAAGTGGGAGCCAGCCTCTGCCCCTGTTTCATCCATCCATCCTTTTGGCCTCCATCATGAGAGACTCAAGGAGAAAGGGATGTGATGATCCTTTCCTTTTTAAAGGGCTCTCTTGGATACTGATAAATACTGACTCCGCAGCAGTAGCCCTCTCTGTAGGTCAGTCATTTTTGCAAAGAGAGAGAGACACACACAAGATGCGCTCGCATTCCCTTAAACCCCTCCTTTTATATAATACGCCAGCCCCTTATAATTCTGGCTGAAATCCCGCTTATGTTATTTTCAGCGATGCACTAAATCCCAGCTTAGGGCATCTTTTTCTTGGCATGTTTTTTGATGCTGCCCCCGTCTCACCCTCCCGGCATCCAGGCACGGTTGTTCAAATCCACCAAGCGTTCGAACCCACTTCTTCTCGCCCGCCCACCGAACCCATCTCCGTAGCATCATCCGTCTTATCCTCATCACTGCCAGCTTGGCTTGTGTTCCTGGTGTTTTTTGCAGAGAGGACGATGAGAAGTCACAAAGCCAATAGGGAAACACTGTGGATTTTAAGGAGGAAAGAGAAAGGGAGAGGATTTGGAGAGACGCAACTCCTTAGCCCTCCAATGCAGAAATTTTACAGGTGTGAAATCTGGAAACCTCTAGGCCCTCCAGTGCAACTCTATGGTCAACATCAGGTAAAAGTTGACCATAGAATCGTGCGTACAAATGCCTAGAGAAGTGTTATCTTTAGGAATCACTAGGTCCTCCAGCATGACTCTATGGTCAACTTCTGGCAGAGTTGCACCGGAGGATTTACAGATTGCGAGAGATAACATATCAAATCCACAAATAAAAAGTCAACGCTGCAAAAGTGGAGGGCAAAACCCATAGCGTTCCCACCCTGGGCCTTGCAACATGCGCACCCCTGACTTTGCAATGCATGCCTACCGTGGACGAAGAATTGCAACCTACTATCAAATTTGCACGCGCCAAATCTGCCACAATCCTGCCGCAGTCTCAGTACCTTGCAGCAGGCCAAGGTAGCCGGATTTCAGTCCAAGAGTCAGCTTTTCACTCTCTTCGTTTTTTCCTCCCCTGGCATTGCTGTGGAAAGATACAATTGGTCCTTGGTTTGCAAGAATTCCCCAAAAGGGAAACCTGCAGACACAACGGCCGCATCTCCCCATGGTAACCAGGCTGCAGATATATCCACTGCTAGTTTTCTTGCTAGAGGGAAGTCCATATATTCCCTTTCCTCACATTGGGACGTTTCATTGCACCGGTAGCAACTGGGGACTCCCATGTCAATGGGACAGTGAATCCATTGTGGGCTTTAGCTAACTTTAAAGGAACTGTCCCATTCAGGCTTCAGCATCGTGGAAAGCTCACTTAAAGCCTGGAGCAGATTTCAATTTCACCCTTGTAAGCGCACTTTCATTGGGCATCTAGGAATCACAAATTGGTGTGAAGAAATATAATGAGCCCTCCATATCTGCGGATTCTGTATCCACGGATTCATAGACTCACAGAATTGGAAGAGATAGCAAGGGGCCATCCAGTGCAACCCGATTCCGCTATGCAGGAATACACAATCTAAGCCTATGACAGATGGCCATTCAGCCTCTGTTCAAAAACCTCCAAAGGAAGAGACTCCACCAGACACCAAGGCAGCAAAATATTCCACTGTCAAACAGCTCTTACTCTCAGGAACTTCTTCCTAATGTTGAGAAGGAATGCCTTTTCCTCTACCTTGAATCTATGGCTCTGTGTCCTATTCTCTAGAGCAGCAGAAAACAAGCTTACTCCCTCCTCAATGTGACAACCCTTCAAATATTTAAACATGGTTATCGTGTCCCCTCTCAAACTGCTCTTCTCCAGGCTAAACATCCCCAGCTCCCTAAGGCCTTCCTCATAGGGCTTCATGGTTTCCAGACCCTTCACTATTTTGGTCACTCTCCTCTGGACACCCTCCATCTTCTCAACATCCTTTTTGAATTGTAGTGCCCAGAAGCGGACACAATATTCCAGGTGAGGAGGCCTGACTAAAGCAGACTAGAGCCGTGCTATTACTCCCCTTGATCTAGACACTATCCTTCTATTGATGCAGTCTAGAATCGCATTGGCCTTTTTAGCTGCTGCATCAGAGTGTGGTGGAGTCCCCTTCCAAGGAGGTCTTTAAACAGAGGCTGTCGGTGATGCTTTGATCGAGAGTTCCTGCATGGCAGAATGGGGGTTGGACTGGATGGCCCTTGTGGCCTCTTCCAACTCTATGGTTCTATGAACGCATGTGAATCAACCCAGTTGCTGCTATATGGACCACTATACTTCTATTGATGCATCCTAGAATCACATTTTTAAGCTGCCGCATCACACTCTTGGCTCATGTTTAACCTGTGATCCACTAAGACTCCTGGAGATCCCTTTCGTAGGTACTGTAGCCAAGCCAGGTGTCCCCCTTTGTATATCTGAGCCTTTCGATATTTGTTTTCCTGCCTAAACATACTACAGTATTAGCTTAGGTTCACACCATGAGGGCTAGAAACCTGTTCTTCTGTTAGAATAAAGTCTTGGGCAGTTTAGAGAAGCAACGCACGCACGTTCTGGAGATCCCCAAAGTATCGCTCGCCCATTATGGATCCCCTCCGCCACGTCTTTTTAGAAGGTTTGTCTCTCCTATCTTTCATCAATGGGATGCTTATATAAGAGAGAAGCCGCTATTCCTGTACTAATAGGATTATGTAAGTTTGCCTGCCACCTGTCCAGAGAAATGAGGACAATGGGAAGCGCGGGAAGGGGAAAATACCGAGAGAAGAGGTATTTCTGGCCTTGTCTGCGCATGCCAAGCCAGGAGAAACAGCTGCCTTCTTTCACATCTCTCTGTGCCGTCAGCCACAGCCTAGAACCAAAGTTCCCACCTATATTTAAACCACATTTTTTCCCCTCTTGACAAAGAAATGAGATATCCAAGATGACATGATATGCCACTTCATCTTAGAAGGGGATTTCTCAGTTATGGGGTTTAAATCCACCCTTTGGTCTTGCAAGCACTGGGTGCCATGTCAGAGGGATGGCAGACCCACTCCAGGTTTTCAAAGCTCTCTCCAAGCATGTTAAAAGCCTGTACCTAAATAGAAGCAGCAGGAATCGCTTATTTAAAGCTATCATAAATAAATACATACATACATACTAGACTGAATTTACTGCCCCAGAGACATGGAAGTCAACAGCCACCACTTATGCCAACTCATGCCAACTTGCTGGTTTTCTGACCCTAGGAATAGAGATAGCACATGTTCCTGCATCATGCATTCATCCCAAGGGGCATATGCAACCCCCACAAGGCTGGTTTGTAGCCGCCAGGGGCTAATAACAGAAATGTGTGCTTCGAAATGGCTTCTAGGGACTGCGCAGGCCATTCCCACCACAGAGACTCTCTGGGCCACCTTTGCTGTCATTGTTTGTGTGCCTTGAAGTCATTTCTGACTTATGGTGACCCTATCATGGAGTTTATCTTGGGCAGATATTTTCAGAGGAGGTTAGCCGTTGCCATCCTCTGAGGCTGAGAGTCTGTGATTTAGGCCCAAGGTTGCCTGGCGGGTTTCGTGGCCGAGCTGGGAACTGAACCCTGGTCTCCAGAGTCATAGTCCAACACTCAAACCACAATATGGTTTCTAGGAGTGGGGGGGGGGGAGGCCTTGAAAAATGTTGCTAAAAATGTTTGCCCTCAAAAAAAAAAAAGGGTTCTAAAGGGGGGTACATGGGCAGTGCCACCATTTATTGGGGACCCAGGCCAATTTAGACCAAGAAGAAGAGAAGAGGAGGAGGAGGAGGAAGAGAGAAAGGAGGAGGCAGGAGAAGGGGAAGAAGAAAAGAAAGACTAGAAAGGAAGAGGAGGAAGAATAAGGAAAAAAATGCAAACACCAAAAGCGCTATGTTTTTACCTGGAAGGACACCTCTCTAGGGATCTCTAGGTCCTCCATTGCAACGTCCGACAGACGTCCGACAGACGCTGACCATAGAACTGCGCTGAAGGAGCTACAAAGGCCTAGTAGAGTATCCTCTCTAGGAATCTCTAGGTCCTCCGGCAAAACTCTGTGGCCAACGTCCGACAGACACTGATCATAGAACTGCGCTGGAGGAGCTACAAAGGCCTAGTAGAGTGTTCTCTCTAGGAATCTGTAGGTCTTTCAGTGCAACTCTGTGGCCAACGTCCGACAGACACTGACCATAGAACTGCGCTGGAGGAGATACAAAGGCCTAGTAGAGTATTCTCTCTAGGTCTTTCAGTGCAACATTTAAAGTTGACCATAGAGTTGCACTGGAGGACCTAGATATTCCTAGAGAGAACCTATGCATCAAATCTGCGAATAACCAAAGCCGCAAATGTCGATGCCGCAAATATGGAGGGATGAGTGCATTCCCTCTCCCTGGAGTGGCTCTGCAGATATCATGGGCCAAGTTCACCCGCCGGGCATTTCTCTGCTTTAAAAAAAGACAAAATCCCAGCCATCTGCTCCTGAAGAGAGGATTGCCACTTTGTGAGAAGGAAAAGGCTGCTGTCTTTTTGGGGGGCTTTTGTCATTACTGAAGGTCTGGTCTAGAAAGGTCTAATCCTTTGGAAAGCCTCTAATGCTCACAGCCGGCCCGGGGTTCAAACAGTTAATTATGTCTTTATGCGTGTGAATCTTAAGTGCTCCTTTTAATTCATTGGCATCAAACCTTCCCATTCAAGAGCAATGGCTCCACTAAAGTTGTCTATTATACATGTCTATCTCTACACAGGCACCAAGTCTGGAAATCTTCCTTTTTGGAGACTACAGCACCCAGAATCCCCCCAACCGGTATGGTAAGACTGGGAAACATGTGGGGCAGATGTTCTTAGGTGACAAAGTCCTACCAGGCTGATCTAGCAGAGTTAGTGACGGAGAATGCTGGGAGCTGCAATCCAACAACAGCATGAGAGGAGTTCTCCAAAGTGTCGAATGGATTTAGAAGCCAGAATTCAGCACTTTTGGAAAGCTCCCGTTCAGTCTTGATCAGACACAGAGCAGATACTGAAGAATAAATAGAGATATATTGATACTGAACAATAAATATACATGTACTGATATCAAACAATAAGTATATATTTATTGATATCGAGCAATAAATGGAATTTTAAGACATCCTTGCTAGGAAAGGAAGGTTTTCCAAACAACAGCCGTCAACCTGGTTTGGCATCTGCCTTCCCTGGAGACAGAAGAGATCTCCAGAAGCAAATATAAACACACATACGTTACACACACACACACACACACACACACACACACACACACACACACCACCTGCTCTTTGCAGAAAGAAGAGGACAGAAGGACCCAGTCTTGGATAACACACACAGACAGACATGCACACACAGAGACACAGCAGATGGGACTGTGGCCAAATCGCCTCCTGCCATAAGATCAGGCCGGCTGGGGGGAAATATAAAAGGCTTAGCAAGCTGTCCTCTCCCCTCCCCACCCTCCACCCAACAGATCCAGGCACCGCACAACAACAACGTCAACAGCACAACAGATCCAAATTTTGCAATGAATAAAGCACCAACACATCAACGCAACCCCACCCATCCTTCCCTTACCTTGGAGAGATGCAACCGCAGCCTTGCTGATGCTTCTCCGCCAGCCTCTGCAGCTGCTTTTTGGCCTTCTGCTTTCCGCCAGCCTTGCTTTGCCTTGGATTTCTGACCCCTTATTGTTTTAGGGGGGGGCAATCCAAATTATTGATCCCCCTCCCAGCCCACCCCTGGATCTGCTTCTCGATCCCCCCCTCCCAAAGAAAACCCCACCCTCTCTAGTCCTCTCTATTCCCTGGTTTTATCTCCTCACCTCTTCCCTGCCTGGCTGCTTTTGCAGCCTCTGCCTGGTCTGCAGATGCTGAAGTGCTGGACAGCTCACGGGAGCATAGAGCTGAGTTAGGGCCAGAGCGGCCCCACCTGCCGCAGAGCGCCACCCAGAGGACAGGAGAAGCGGAACAATGCCAGAGAAACTGAGCGCGAAAAGCTAGGGAATGCACTCAAGGACATTGAATCCTAGAGTTGCAACAGTCCAACTCCCTGCCATGCAGGAATACACCTTCAAAGCACCCCTGACAGATGGCCATCCAGCCTCTGTTTAAAGGCCTCCAAAGAAGGAGACACTGAGGGAGTGTGTTTCACTGTTAAATAGCTCTTACTATCAGGACGTTCCTCCCAATGTTGAGGTGGATTCTTTTTTCCTGGAGCTTGCACCCATTGCTCCATTGTCCTAGTCTCTGGAGCAGCAGAAAACAAGCTTGCTCCATCCTCAGCATGACACTCCTTCCAATCTTTAAGCATGGGCATCATGTCACCCCTTAACCTTCTCTTCTCCATCATGAAGCTCCTCCTAATGCCGAGGTGGAATCTCTTTTCCTGGAGCTTGCATCCACTGCTCCATTGTCTTAGTCTCTGGAGCAGCAGAAAACAAGCTTGCTTGGCCTGCAATATGACAATACGACGTCCCATCAAATACTTATAATAATCATATTTTAAATTAATTTTAACTTGTAATTATGATGTTGGTATTTTAGTTAAGGCAAGGGATAAGGGGATATGTAATTTTTAGTTGCAAACGTGTTATGTACCATTTGTGTATTTTCTTGTAACCCACCTTGATCCTTTTGGAAAGGCAGGATATAAATAAAATCTATCATCATCATCATCATCATCATCACCACCACCTCTTAACCTTCTCTTCTCCAGGCTGAACATACCCAGCTCCCGAAGTCTCTCCTCATAAGACATGGTTTCCAGACCTTTCACCATTTTGGTGGCCCACCTCTGGACATGTTCCAGCTTGGCCACATCCTTTTTGAATCGAACTGCTGTTGACTCACGTTCAACTTGTGGTCTACTAGGGCTCCTAGATCCGTTTCACATGTCGCCTTGGGAAGCCAGGTGTCCCCCATCCTATATCTATGCATCTCATTTTTAATGCCTAAGTGCAGGACCTTACATTTCTCCTTGTTGGGAGACGGGGGTGACAATACAGTTTGATAGTCCACTGTCTTCTTCGTTGGGCAAAGGTGTTAAAAATCATACAGGAGAAAAAACAATTGATAGTATTAGTCCCAGGGATCTATCCATTCCCATCTCTACTCCCCCAACTTCTCCAGGGATCGAGGGAGGAACTCTCTGCTCTTGTTTTTATTTCATTATAAAAGGAATTGCTTTAATTTAAGGAAACCACCAAGGAGCTCACATCTCTCCCTTTCCCTTTGCATGCAAAGAAATTGGAAAACAGCACCGGAGCAGCGTTGACGTGCGGCTGTCGAGTAAGGCGGCGGTAAATCACAGGCGGATAAATTAAAATCCCTAAATAAACGGGTAAGCAGCCATCGTAAAGCCTGCAAACTCCTGGCATAAATCAGGAAAGGAGATGTGTTTTTTCCTCCCAAGGAGGGTAGGGAGCAGAGGAGAGCCGAGGGATGCTCTATCCAAGCGCCTCTTCTGAAGAAACTGTGACCAGAGCGCATATTCCAAAATGGAAGCATGGCAGGTTGCGGGGCTGGATGCCTGTGAGGGGAGGTGACCAAGAAAGCAAGGGGAGAAATGTACAAATGAAATGCAGAGATACAAATGAGGGACCCCTGACTTGATAGCAGTACATGTGAAAGGGATCATGGAGTTCTAGCAGACCACAAGTTGAACATGAGTCCACAGTGCGATGCGGCACCTTAAAAAGCCAGTGCGAATCTAGGCTGTATCAATAGAGGTATAGTGTCGAGACTGGTAGGGATGTAATAGTAAGTACCATGCTATTCTGCTTTGGTCAGGCCTTACCTGGAATATTGCGTCCAGTTCTGGGCACCACAATTCAAGAGGGATATTGACAATCTGGAGCATATCCAGAGGAGGTTAACTAAAATGGTGAAGGGTCTGGAAACCATCAAGCCCTGTGAGGAGCGACTGAGGGATCTGGGTAGGTTTAGCCTGGAAAATGAGAAGATTAAGGGATGATGTGATAGCCATGTTTAAATGTTTGAAGGGACGTCATGTTGAGGTTGGAACAAGCTTGTTTTGCATTGCTCCAGAGAATAGGGCCTGGAATAATGGATGCAAGCGACAGGAAAAGGGACAAGGTATGACTTCCATCCTATGTACCTCCCTGTTCATTATTTTCTCCATTCTCGCCTTTCCTCTCTTCGTCTTTTTACAAGTTGCAGAAAAACGTCAAAAGAAGGTGGAAGGGAGAGAACCAGACCTTTGGAAACCGAGCCACCGTCGCAGGAGGAGGGAAGAGAAAGAAGAAGAGGTGGAGGCGGCAGAAAAAACCACCTGGAAATGGAAGAATTGCAGATGCTGTCAGACAGCTGCACCAGACAAGACCGGCCGGGCCAATTTCGAGCTGTCCTTTTTCTTTCTGCCCATGAAAAATTCATGGGTCTTGGCAAGGAGCTGCACGCTCGCTCGCTGGCTTTCCCTTCCTGCTGCTCTTGCTAATGCTGTCCTTTAAAGGCCTGCTTTAAAGTCCAGGGTTCCCAGATGGCTCTATAAGCAGAGCAAAAGGCACCGCTCCTTCCCAACTGGGTTGCATTGTTCGCTCGGCCTCCCAGGTCCCAAGGGACTCAATCTATGCACAATGGCATCTGGGGCAAAAGTGTGTCCGCTGCTGGTGGCCGACTCCTTATAAGCAGCTGCCATGACGGGTTCGGGAGCAATATAATGTAGGTCTTAAGCACCTAAATGCCCCAGATCCTGTCTGATCGTGGAAGCTAAGCATGGCCAGCCCTGGTTAGTACTTGGAGGGGAGACTGCCAAGGAATCCCTCTACGCTGTATTTCAGAGGAAGGAACTGGCGAAACCAGCTCTGAGGATTCCTCGCCTAAGAAAAGCCTGTAAAATTTATGGGGTTGCCCTAAGTCAACCTGAAGGCACATAATAACAACATAGGGCCAGGGTGATGTAGTGGTTTGAATGTTGGATGATGACTCTGGAGACCAGGGTTTGATTCCCAGTTTGGCCATGAAACCCACTGGGTGACTTTAGGCAAGTCACACTCTCTCAGCCTCGAGGCAAACCTCTTCTGAACAAATGTTGCCAAGAAAACCCCATAATAGGTTTGCCTTAAGGTTGCCATACGTCAGAAATTACTTGAAGGCACACAAGAACTACCAAACAAATGAAGTGCGTGTTTGTGTTATTAACTAAGCAGGACTGAAAAATATACATGGAGCGAAATGTTTCAGCATCCTCTGGGACTCAGGACAGACCTGGAAAGTTGGAAATGACATGAAGGCACACACAACAACAACAACAGTTGGAAACTAAGCAGCGTCAGCCCTGGTCAATACTTGGATAGGAGACCACCTATGAATACCGGGTGCTGTAGGCTGTATTTCAGAGAAAGAAGCTGGTAAGACCATCTCTTGAGTCTTCCTTGCCTAAGAAAATCATGTGAAATCCACCAGGTCGCCATGTCAAACAAGCAATTTGCAGGCATACACATACATACAAGTCTAGTTTATAACATCATAACTGTCAGCTCATACTTTTAAAGGTGGGTTTACTTACACACACACACAGACATTTCTCATTTTGGAACATGGGAGTAGTTTTCAGAAGAAAGGGAAGATATGGAGTAGGCTTTTAAGGCTGGCTCTGGGGAAACATCTCTGCAAAAATTATGGTGCAAAGAAAATGGGTTGCAGTTCCTGGCTGTATTTCTCACTTAAAAATAATGACGCTCTTGGTCTGAGCCACAAGTTCAGGGCTTGGAGACACAGGCCAGCCTCTTGTTAGTGATGTGTGTGTGCATAAGTGTGTGGCTTACATGTGCAAGTCTTACACTCAATCCTCAAACCTCCCCATGCAGACTGCAGCTTGCTTCTTACCATAGAAAGGGGAGCGAAGAAGGAGATATTACAGGCTACTCTGGGCTCTTGGAGGAAGAAAAAAGGAGGTTGGATGGACTCCATCTGGGAACACACTCTCATTTCTTTCTGCACCAAGCTGAGTCTGGCGGCTCCTATGTGGCATGAATCAATTCCCCACATACACACATTAGTAAGCAGCAACAACAGGGGTTTGCTGTCTGCAAGGGATGGATAAGGAACAGGTGCAGGTATGCTATGATGTATTACCTGCAGCGCAGATCTGTTTTAGGGTTCGGCTCCAGGATCCCCCAGCCGCCATGGGCAATGGCTGCACCGGTCACCTTTGTCATCTTCAGCAGCCCTTGAACCCAAGTTCTGAAGAAGGGCAAAAAGAATAAAAACTATTAGCATTGTTATAATTATTTCGATCTCACGGTTTTACCAGGCGTTCTCGGTTGGACCTTTGGACCATTAAAAGCCTGGATTCTACCCAAGACTCTAGGAAACAGTGGGATATCATCAGATTTTGTACCATGTTCCACATTTAATTTATATAAAGTCATTTTAATTGTTGTTATATTTTATTATATTAATTGATTTCATCTGCAAGCTGCCTTGAGTCCCTTCGGGGAGGAAGGCGTGGTTTAAATGAAATTAATAAAATAATAATAATAATAATAATAATAATAATAATAGTTATTTAAGCATATATTCCACTCTCACGATCCTACGTATGGCGTATTCAGATGTTTGATCTCAGTCTTTTTGGAAAGGCTTCCAAAGCACTCCTCTCCACTGGCAACCATTGGCGATAGCTTTCCACGACCGTGGGTTTCCATGCTCCGGCCTTTATAATGCCAAACTCCTATCAAACCAAGCTACATTTTTAAAAAATGATTTTATCACATGCACTTTTATACCAATGAGGCCAATTTATTTCCTTTAGGTCACTTGCAGAGTGGTGCGGGGATAACGGTTACCAAAATGTTGGCGTCTCTGATGCCGCTTGGTCCCCATTTAATCACTCTCTATACGCCTCTCCCCCACGCCTGCCTTCCATCTCTTTCCAGGCCGTTTCTTTTCATCCCTTTCAGGATGGCAGAGAGGTTGCCAGCTTGCCTTCATCTCCACCTCCCTTTGGAGCCGGCCTGACTTGACGGCTGAGACAGTGCGCCATCCGCACGCCGGCGGTGACACATCAAACGAATGCCAGTTCAAAGGCTGCGGAGGAATCCGGGAGGCCTTCCTCCTCACCCCATTCCTTTTAACAAAATCACTTACATTTCCCCTAAATGATTGTGGGGAGGGGAGAAACATCCACTTACTGTTTAAAATGCCAGTTTGATAGCGACTAAAGAAGCAAAAGGGAAAAGGAGGGGATGCCGCAGCTAAAAAAGCAAAGATATAGGATGTGGGATGCCTGGCTTGGCAGCAACACAAGGGACCAACTCCATCGGGTTTGGGCCCAAATCTAGAATGGATACAGATGCTGGCATTGCTCATGACAAGTTTCGAAAGCTTCATTCCAACTTATGGATTAGCCATGGCTTTGAATACAAGCCACCATGGTGCATCTAGGACTCAAAATCCCAGTATTCTGTTTTCAGGGTTTTAGGATTAGATGTCAACTTTGCAATGGACTGATGCTTCCTCAAAGCACATGCAGCATTTCTCCTACAATCGATGGTTTCTATGAAAGGAGGAGATGGGACACAGAGACAGGTTTGCCCTTGACCAAATGCATCAGAGTCGTGGCGGTTTCAGGCTTGCACAGACCTGGGACTGCTCAGGCGCACAGGAAACGGCTAAGACCAGAAAGATATTCAGCCGAGGGACTTGTTCCTGACAGGATTTATTATTCATTCGATTTACATCTCACTCTAGATCTCACCGGGTTCAGAATGGCGTGCAGGCATTTGTCATTTTATGTTAATAGTCTGGTTCCCTGCGGGGGGGGGGGGGGGGCACAATCCAATGTTACAGAGGATGAGAGAGACCAAAGGATGGTAAAGACAACTGGGTTGGATCCAAATTGATGCCTGTTGTCGTTGTTGTTGGGTACCTTCAAGTCATTTCCGACTTACGGCGACCCTATATGCTTTCTTCTGAGACTGAGAGTGTGTGACTTGCTTCCACAGCCGACTAGGGATTCGAACCCCAGTCTCCACTCAATCCACTCAACCACACTCCAACAGTGAACCCACTCAACAACACTGATTTTATTGTTCTTGTTGTGTACCTTCAGATCATTTCCACCTTATGGCAACCCTAAAGTGAACCTCTCACAGGGTTTTCTTGGCAAGATTTATTAGGAGGGGGCTTTCCTTTGCCATCCCCTGAGGCTGAGAGAGTGCAAATTGCCCTTGGTACCCATTGTGTTTCCATGACCGAGATGGGATTTGAACCCTGCACTCCAATGCACAAACCCCAACGCCTCGCTGGACCTCCATATTTGTGGATGCCGTGTACCTTCAAGTCATTTCTGACTTATGGAGACCCTCATGGGGTTTTCTTGGCAAGAGAAATTTTGTCATGGCTTTTCCTGGAGGCTGAGAGAGTGCGACTTGCCTAGGCTCACCCAGTGAGTTTCATGGCAAAGCGGGGAATCGAATCCTGCTCTCCACAGTCCAACACGGAAACCACTACGCCACACCTGCTCTCTTAAATTGCCTATCTCCCTCCAAATGAGATGGACTGCATGTCCCAGCCTTCCAATCTCCTCGGATTATCCTAGTGATCTTCCAGTGCTGTTCATGGCTCCCTTTGTAAAAGATGTTCCCGATCACTCAGAGAGGTTTGCATCCTCCAAGGATGAAAGGTTGCAGACTAGTTAGCACGGATCTTGGTGTCTCAGCTGACATTTCACTGCAAGCACACACTCGCTTTCACACAGACACATATCCATGCTGTCAAGAACTGTCTGGCTGATAAATAGCGCCCAAGTTGCAGGGAGGCTCAAGATTAATGTAGGCACCATCGTGAAGATTCGGCTCAGAATAAAGCTGGGCACCTGAGGAAGTAGACTGAAGTCTAGGAAAGCTCATGCTGCCAACTTCTTTCTTTCAAAGGTACCACAAGATTTCTCTGCAGACTATTTCCACAGACTAACAGGGGTATATCTTTTGAATTGAACATCTGTTTGTTGTATGTTTTATCAAGACACTAAGCCAAGACTGGCGGCCCCTTCTGCCCAGTATTACTTACCCCGGTTGGTACTACGGTTGAGGTTTTTGAGCTGAGAAAGAGATCTCCTAGTCATATTAGCTGGGGATCAAATGCGGGACCTCTTCTCAAATGGAAACCGTGTGCCGATGCCCGCTCCCCCTGGCATTGCTGGGTTTTAAAGAGTGCCTCTCAAATCGCTTAAGCTTGGCAATCAAAAAATTTCAAGGCAATAACGCCGCGTATTATTAGCGCAGCCAAAATCCAATATTTCCTAAGCCGGCTCCCTAAGACCGCAAAATCCCCGCCGTGTGAGAAGGAAAATAACCCAAATGAAGGCGGCAGAAATGTGTCATTCTCTTTCCCTCCCCATCAATTATAGATCTGCTTTGCCATTTCATCACGGAGGGGAATAAAAAATACATGCACAAAGTTTAAAGCCATCAAGTGTCCTCACAACCTCAGCGTTGGTTTTGGAGCTCAGGGAGGTTCCTTTGTTGAACTACAGTTCCCAGAATCCCCTGTCGAGAATGGGCCATACAGACTGTGCCACATAGGAACCAATGCATTGCAACATCCATCCATCTATCCATCTCAGCACCTCCCTTTGGTTTTCAGGATGAGCAATTTGCAACGGGAGGAAAGCATCGCTCGAATATATTCCCAGGGCCCCCGCGTCACTCGCACCGGTTCCTGCATTTGAAAGGGATCATTATAGATCTTTCCCCTGATGGGTGAACTGGCCATTCTTGGACCGTAATGAAACCATCCTTCAAACAGCCCTGGAGGAGCTGTCAGCTCTGCGATGTCTCTGGATAGCCGCTAATCAGATTCAGAATTGGGAGTTCAGAGACTGTTTGGCAGACTGGAAAGAATCCAAGGAAGAACGATGGAGGCAATGGATGAACAATACATCTGGGATCCCTCAGAAAGTCAGGATGGGGAAGAAGTTAAAAGCACAAGGGGAATGCTGTGACCCACAGTCCATGAACAGCCTCTGAGAGGGTTTTGCAGATGCCCCCAAAGACACCAAAAAAGCCATATTTCAATATTTCATATTTTAGTCGAGAAGGTATACATAATAAGGCTTTTTCGGTAGCTCCAGAATTCTCCTAGTTTAGAACAGTCCCCTTTGTACTGATCTTCACCTTTTTAAAGCCAAGGCTTTTAAGGTAGTTTGTTGTCGCTGCTGCTGTTGTTGTTGTGTGCCTTCAAGTCGTTTCCAACTTACGGCGCTTTTCTTGCCATGTTTCCTCAGAGAGGGGTTGCCATCGCTATCCTCTGAGACTGAAAAACATGCCCAAAGTTGCCCAGTGGGTTTCCAAAGGGGAACCAGGATTCGAACCCTGGTCTCCCGAGTCATAGTCCAAAGCTCAGATGACGACACCACTGGCAAATGGGCATTTGTGTCGCCATGGCCAGGTCTGGCATCTCATGGAACGTACCCAGTAGGTACCCAAGGCTTAACTATGCCAATGTGTGTCCCTAACTGTGCTCAAGGGATGGAGACTGTGCTTGGCAACATCTTTTGTAGCCATGAGAAAGTGGCCCAGATATTTTGGCAACTATGAATGCAGTGACACGTACTTACACACACACATGCGCGCGCACGCACACACAGGGCCTAATCAGTAGCCGAATCCCTCCGTCCTTCGTCGCCATCCATCTTGTAATTGAATTGTGTGGCATCGCCAGCCCCGAGCGCCAGCGGGTCAAATTGAGATAAATGGCTCCAGTCCGCTCACAGGAGGAGACTCGGCCTGCAAGAGGAAGGAAGCAATTCTTTGGCCCAAAAAAGAAAGAAAAGGGGAGAACCATTATGGGGGTTTGACGATGAGTAAAGTAATAGTCTGGTCTCCTCGATCAGTAGGCGCTGCATAAAAATTAGATCGAAAGCTTTTGCCATGCCTCCAAGTTTGCAAGGTAAACGGGCAGCAGACGCTGGAAGGAGCGGAGAGGAAAAGAAAGGTTGCAATGCTTTGGAAAGGTTGGAAACCCCAGACGCACGGCAAGCTAAAAGATTCAGGTCAAGATGACCAGATGGCCTAACCGCAAAGGAGGACAAGGCCCGGCAAAATGTAGGTCCTTGCCGGAAAATGGAGGTCATTCCAAAACGAACGCTAAAAAAACCTCAAAGAAATCTAAGTTTGTGCTTCTTAGTCATGCTCAAAATGGAGGCCGCTTTTTGAATTCCTCCTAAAGCTGAAATGTAGGACATGTCCCGAAAAAGGGGGATGTTTCTGGTCAGCTTGGTTCAAGGGGAATTTAAGGCTACGTTTGCAGAAAGAAGAGGCAGTGTGGTAGGACAGACAAGCTGACTTGGAAGACTCGAGTCTCCGCAATGCAGAATGCAGTTGGACACCACTTTAACTGCCATGGCTCCATGCTATGCCATATTGGGATGTGCAGTTGGTTATGGGACCAGGGCTCACTGAGAAAGAAGGCTAAACGTCTCACAAAACTACTTTTCCTAGTGTTGAGCCGGGGCAGTTAAAAGTGTTCCCAAACTGGATTATTTCTGCAGCGTGTTTTGCCTGCATCCCAGGAAGGTAAGCAAAGAATGAATGAACCCATCCCTTCATTTGCAAAATCTAGACAAGTCCCTGAATTCTGTTTTCCCCCCCTGGGATGCAAAATTTTCTTTAGCTTTCCACACTTTGTCTTTTCACACTGTACTTGATTCTTTGCCATCCTCTGAGACTGAGAGACTTGCCCAAAGTCACCCAGCGAATAAGCAACCCGTATTAATACTGGAATAACGTACGTAGTCCCATTTTAATGTATCACTTTTTCTATGTTTTTAGTTGTACCGTTCTTGTAATATCATGAGCCGCTCCGAGTCCAAGAGCGGGATACAAATAAATATAATAATCAATGTAATAAGGATAACAACCCTCTCTTCGTTTGGTCCGTAAATGTTTCTGGATGCCCGCACCTTCACCTGAAAGGATGGAAATGTATGTATCTTGTTTGCTGGAAGAGATGTTACGGAAAGATCCCTTTCTTTGGAGGGAAGCAGCCTTTGTTCCTCCATCTCCATGGTATTCCATCTCACCCAAGGACATGCTTTCACACTATATAATACGCATTCACTTTTCATTGCCAAAGACCACTTTTCTTTCACTGATCAAGAGGCAAAGGTCTCCGCGAGTGGGCAGAAAGTACCATGCTTTGCTACATTGCCAATGGCGTTAGATCAACATCCAAATAGAATGGGGGGGGAACCCTAACAGGTTGGAAAACAAAGGAAACAACACGGAAACCATCCCCTGGGACTCGCTAACGTCAACACACATATGGTCTGGAGCTTACAAGGACGAAGGGAAGCCTTGGGGCCAGTTTTAAAGCTCTTCTTGGAGACTTCCAGACAATTGACTCTCTTAAAAACAGAAACAAACTCAGATAGCTGAGCATTGTTTATAGGGCCATCCAATCCAACCCTATCCACCATGCAGGAAGAGACCATCCAAGCCCTCCTAACCGACTGCAAATTATTAAGCAAATGCTCTTCTGATGGCATTCCCTGCCGGTTTCTCGGGTTTTAAGATCTTTGTCTCGGCTTCCCCTGGGAACGCTCCTTGCCAGCCAAGGAGGCGGTGATTGATGAGAATCCACTCCTCTTGCACCGGGGAAGGAAAGATGCCCTTGAGTTGGTGACCAGCTGCCTACATGACTGACAAATAACCAACCCAAAATAAAACTTAAAAGGACAAAAAGCAAGTGTCCTTTTCAAGCAACTTCTATCTGATGGGGTTGGTAGGATGGCATCAGAGAGACTGGCGTAGAAGTACGTAGAGAGATCTTGTAGCACCTTCGAGACTAACCGGAAGACGCCGGCAATATGAGCTTTTCCAGACCTAAATCTACTTCCCCAGATATCTTTTATAAGTTCCACATTCAGCTTTCTGGTCCTAAAAGCAAGGGGTGCCAGGGATGCAAGAACCGGGGTTTACAGGCTTAATGTGGCCTCTGCAAATTCTCCATCTCTAATGCATCTTTGCATACTCTCCTTACAAAGGTTTAGACTTAGAACAGTGGTCCCCAAAAATGTGTTCCTCCCAAAGTCCCAGCCGACTTGGCCAACAATTCTGGGAGCTGTGCTCCAAAACATCTGGATAAGTTTGGCAACCACTGACTTGGAGGAGGAGTAAAGGTCGGAGGAAGGTGCACCAACAACCGAAGAGATACTTCGTACTTGGTACTAGCAAAAAACAGCATGGACTTGGAACAATTGCTGAGGAAGGCCGAGGAAGAAAGAGTAAAGGTGGGCTTACTCCTGGACATAAAACAAAAAAGAATGACCATGGAAGACCTACGTAAATTCAACCCAGACCAGATCTGACAATGGTGATACATACAGTTTGGATTACTGTAACATACTCTATGCGAGGCTGCCCTTGAAAACGGTTTGAGATTTTGGCAGCTCCAAAACGCTGCAGCCAAGCTGGTTACAGGGACTGTGCGACCGCATGTCCAAACAGGCTCCTGGGCCATTTCTGGGAAGTATTCAAAGTGCTTTACCTTTAAAGCCCAATGCAGCTTGGATCCAGACTATCTGAAAGGTGGCTATCTCCTGATACAACTCAGTTTGAATTTTCTGATCGGCAGGGGAGAACTTTCTCTCTTTCCCATCCTCTTTGCAGGTGAAGAAGACTTGGAAGAGATCCGGCTCACCGAAGTCCCTTCCAATGGAGGCCCAGTTGGCTTTCTTTCTGCTGGCAGGTGTTTCGATATTAATTCTGGAGCAGAAGTGTGTGTGTGAGAAGTGTGTTTTGAATGTATTTTAACCATGCTTTTTTTTTTAACGTTACATCATTCTTTTTTAATTTTGGTAATCTAATGTCTTAATCTTGTTGAAATCATTGTAAGCCACCTTTGAAATCCCATCTTAGGATAAAAACTCCATCAGTCACATTACAGCAATGGAGAGCCCACTCAAGTTTAAAAATGTTTGCTGCTCTGCTTTGAGATTTTAAAACGCTCCTTCCCTCCTATTTCTAATTACAAAAGCTGGCTTATATACACTCCTTGGGAGTGGTCCGTGCTTTTGCTGGCGGAAAGAAAGGAAGGAGAGAAAAAAACCCACTAGCTCCATCTCTTGGTCTGCCCAGGAGTTCATCTGCAAATCTGTATAGACAAGCAGATAGCAAAAAAGGGACTCAAGGCCAAATGTGCTAAAAACTAAGATCACTAATAGAAATAGCTTGTGACCCTCTTTTTTAGTGCTTTGCTCCGAATTCATTTTATATTCTGGAAATGCTGCCCCTCAAAAGTGGCCAAACACTGGAAATTTAAGACGAAAATTAATGGCGGGGAAGGCTTACATTTTGGCTAATTTTCATATTCCCTGACTGCCAAATATGGAAGAGAATATGGAAGATATATGAGGTTTTAAACCCTTACAAAGGTTACGACTACATAGCTCCTTTTAAGTGTGCTAAGATGCCAAGATGATGTACGATTCCTTACATCTGAACTCATTTTGGCTGGATTTATGAATTCTAGCTCCTCTTCCTTTTCCCTTAACCTTCTAAGATAACTGCACTGTCCTTTACAACAGGGGCAAATTGGCTTAGATTTTCAATCTACCACATTTTGATCTTCCAGTTTCCAGATTCCTCTCCATGCGTGTGCATCTTTGGTACACCCTCAACTGTGGCACAAGCGTTACAAAAGGTTTCAGCTGTGACGGACAAACCTCACAGGATCGGAAGGGGCTGCAAGGACATCTAGTCAAACCCGTCTGTTGTGTAGGGATTCACAACTAAAACCCTCCTAAGAGATGTCCATCCAGCCTGTTTAAAGACTCCCATGGCTGAGCGGAGAATCGAACCCTGATCTCCGGTCACCATCCAATACTTAAACCCACTACAATGAGGCCGGCTCTAACTCACCTTACTGTGGAGTAAATCATCTGTAGCAAGTCTGCTCCTCACTTGACGCTACTAGTGCTCTTTTACGCTACTAGTGCTCTTTCTGCTCTTCACTTGACGCTACTAGTGCTCTTTTACAGTACACCAGGCGTACTACGGGAGAAAAAGGGCTTCAATGTTGTTGTGAACAACTGTCAGGACAGAAATTTGGTAACACAATACACATTATGTAGAGAACTGGGCTTCTCCATGATCGTATCGTCTTCTTTTTTCCCCCATTCATATAATGGAAAGTATATAAAGTGGTAATATCAAGGTTTGCTTTTTTGGAATTTATCTATTTTTGGAATATCCTCACGCCGTGAACGCTTGAATCCATGGATATGGGGGGCTGAAAGTACAACCCTTTTAAACAGCATGTGGAGAATTACAAACTAGATTTGTAGGTGCTTACATTGGACAGCAGGGTTTTGCTCCAAAACGTGAAATAATGCAATCTCTTGGAGGTGGGGAATGAATTGCCACCACGTTTGGAGCCTTCCTCCCCCAGGGGTCAAAACAAAACCTTCTCTCTTTTGTCCACTGGAGCAGTCTAGGCAATTGCTTAAATCCTGTCATTAATTTTGCATAGAGCCTTTGGATCAATTCTATTTATCTGCTGACTCAAACGTTTATTCAATGGTGGTCAAAATCAAAGACATAGCCGTGTTAGTCTTGAAGCACCTTTAGAGAAAAATAACTTCTAGTAGACTGGGGTCCAAAACACACTGCAGAAATCATCCGATCTGACGCCGCTTAACAGCCCTGGCTCAATGCTAGGAGATTCTGGGAACTGTAGTGTTGCGAGACATTTAGCCTTCTCTGTGAAGTCCTGGAGCCACAATAAACTACAATTCCCAGAATTCCCTAGCACTGAGCCAGGACAGTTAAAGTGCTCCCAAATGGGGTTATTTCCGCAGTGTGTTTTAGTCCTGAGTCGTCTGACGAAGTAGGCTGAGTCTACGAAGGCTTATGCAACCAACTCCTTCCTCTCAAAGGTACTACAAGATCCTTTTGCCTATTAATTCAATGGGCGACTGTAGTCTGGACTGACCATTAGGATTCCAACTGACATGCGCTGGAAGCACATGTGCAACTGTGTTTCTTGGTTCTTAACTTAAATTCTTTGCACACAAGCTTCTGTGTCACCAGTGGCCACTTTCACAGCCAGAACTCTTCTGTAACTAGAAGAGTATAACCACCACCCTTTATCTCATATCGGGATGTCAGGTAGCAAGATGGAATGGGTAGAAATTACAGCATCCCTTCAGGGTAGTGGCAGCTACATTTTCAAAGACCTGGCTGTATATTTACAGTATATACTCATGTATAAGTCTAGAAATTTGGGTCCAAAAAATGACCCAAAAACCCTGAGTCGACTAATTCACGGGTCAATTTTAAGTACTGTATCTTAACTCATCCCCTGATGAAAGGCAAGAGTATAATCTGTCCTGGAAGCACCAACCCTCTCTATTCTCTTATCTATCCAGCGATAAGTGTGAGCACAAACATCGTGGCTGGAATTTTGTAGGTTCTTTGACATTGTTTTGGTTTGCTTCACCCTTTGCTATATGCCCCTAAGTTGTATAATCGAGGGAAAGAGCAGCGTGTCAGGGAAATACTTCTAAAACCTACAAGACATACAGCCTAAGGAGCTGTAAACTGTACCCTAAAGAGAAAGGCTGGAAATAAAATGAATGTGCCTTGACACAATCTGGCCAACTGTTATGTGCTGGTCTCTGATTCATGCAAAGCTTCCCATCTCATTTCCTGGGGTTACGTGGTGGAAATCCTACCAAGAACCTAACAGTATTCCCTTGAGGAAAAGGGCTCAAATTGACCAGTGCTCTTATGATAACCCTTTTGGAAATACCCCCCAACCATCCTCCTCCCTTGCGTGCACACGCATGTACACTAGGACTACCACACCAGTTAGCCAGGGCATACCCTGAAAAAAATAATAACAGCTTTTAATGGAGGAACAGATTTCCAACTGACAGATTATAGGGCAGGTAATACCAAGGCCTTTCAGGCAAAAACCCCAGTTTTGCCTCCGGACACCTCTAAAGTGACATGATGCACCTTAAAATAAATTAAGGGGACTGCAGTTCGCTTTGGTGGTCAGGGCCTCACTTCATGCTCTTGGCAAAATCTTCGCCTTTCTTGATGGACGCCTTCAGCTCCGAAACGGCCTCGGCCACCATCTTCTCTTCAAAGGGAGAGATCTTGCCGATGCCCAGGTTCTTTTCGATGCCTTTTTTCTGGGGGCAGAGGGAACCAAGGTGGAGGAGGAGGAGGAGGAGGAGGAGGGAGGAAAAAACTGCATTAGAACACTGGAACGAAATGAGAGATAAGCGCTGCTTTCATGCGAAAGCTACCAGCTTCCCTAAATCGTACGGAGTCGGCTCCCTGGGAGCCGGAAGGCAAACAAAGCTACATTTCAAAGTTTTGAAAGTGTGCCAAATGAGCTTGTTGAGTCAAACTTGAACCAAAAGGCCTTGACAGCCACAGGCCTGTCTTCCAATTATTCCACCACTCCACAGACGAATGGCTGCAGGGGATTCCAATGCTCTGCCTTTGCTGCTGTTGAGTAAGAGCCTGGCCAATTGCTCCTAGAGCTGAAGAGTTTCAAGTGCACTTTTTATGTTTACTGTGTTACTGCCTGGAAACACCAATCCTACCTTCCGCTGCGTCGTCTGTCAATTTGTTTCAGAGCTTGGCTTCAAAGTTTTGGTACTGATCTATGAAAAGCCTTGTCCGTCTAAGAACTGGTTGATTGAGGAACCACCTTTACCTATATGAACCTATCTGGATTTTAAGACCACAATCCCAGGCTTTGCTCTCTATTCTCACTTTAAATCAAAGTAAACTGTTTTTAACTAGTTCTTACGTTTAAGCTGTATTATGGTTTTGCCTGAAATTGTTCCGAACTGTTTTATCCGATTGCTGTTTTATGTCTCATGACTATTTTTAACTAGTGTTCACCCCAGTTTTGTTGATTTATGCTGAATGTTGTCCCAGACGACAGACTATACATTTACTAAATAGTTTACTGGAGGACTCCCTAGATGTGTAGCATATTAAGTAAAGCCCCGTCTGGGGCTCCAGTACCCCAAGTAGTAGCGGCGTGGAGAAATACGTGCACTCCGTTTCCTCGGATCGGACGAACGAACACTCAATGACTCCTTCCTTCCCATTCATGGCATCCAGGACAGAAAAGACAAACCGGGCTCCAGCGTAGGCCATGGAAAGCGTGGCTGACCCTGGTGGAGCAAAGGGGGAGAGATGCAAAGGACTGTGGGCACAAATGCTTGTCTTCCTTTACTTTTGTTCTTGTTGCGTGTGCCTCCAAGACATTTCCAAATTATGGCGACCCTAAGGCAAAACTGTCATAGTGTTTTCTTGGTAAGTTTCTTCACAAGGTATTTGCCATTGCCATCCTGTGAGGCTGAGAAAGTGTGACTTATCTGTTTAATAATATATATTTGGTATTACACACTGGTGCCCCTGAGAACGCCACAGAAGTGTTATTTGAATCACTGAGTTCAGACACAAGGTGTATGGGGTGACATTAGTTACTGAAGGGTGGTAGTGTCTAATGGTGGTATAAGGCAAATAAAGTCTTGTACAGGAATCATGAAAGCATCTAGAAGGTCTTCACATTCAATGCCACAATTGTGGAACAGGAGGAAGTCTTCACACTGGGAAGCAGGTGCGGGTGGACACTCCTCACAATTGGTGGCTAAATAGAAGCTCTCAGTGATGAGGTAACACAACAAGAAGCAGCTATGGAAATTGGAAGACAACCTGCCTCACAATGATGGTCAGTCTGTGCTATGCATGTATGAGGTTCCGCAGAACCCAGAGGGGAAAGACTCCCCCAAACCCACCTGCGCCTGCTTTGGCCTTGACCACTTCTGTGCCAGCCTCCTGAATCCTTCCGGTGAGGGCTGTCAGCTGGTCCTGAGGGAACTCCACTTTGGGTGTACACTGCAGTAAGAACAAGGAGAGGGTGGCCTTTAAACCCCTGGCTTCCTCCACATCTACCAAAGTTTCATATCATCTGGATTTGTCCCCAACCTTCTACCAGCAAAGCATGAGTGCTCCTTCCCCCAGAAATCTACCCCTCAGCACCAGATGCCAGTGATATACATTTGCTCTATCGTGTGCCCAAAGCTACCCTTGACATCAGTGCTCTCCACCTTCGTGTGCCTAAAAGTGTAGACTTCATACCCGTACCGGCATAACATTTAGATTAAAGTGTTTCACATCAGTCTCAGGAGAGGCATTTCAGCTTTGGAGAAGGGCAGGGAGAACCCCATCAAAAGAGCTAAGAAACTCACAACAGTGGCACAGAGAAGGGATTGTGGCTTTGTGCAGAAAATTGAAAGGGCCAGATTTGGCTCAAGGACTTGAGGTTCTCCATCTCTTTGCTAGAAACAACCAGAATGAAGGCTGCGACTGATCCCTCAGTTGCCAACTGTCCACCATTATAGCTTTGGTTTGTGATAAAGCAGAGATTCCTAACATAAGAATGTGGCTGTGTCTCTCCAACCCAATTTCTAGACTAGGCTACTGTTCCATGTTGAAACCTGTGACTATTTTTCCTTACTGTCTGAAAGCAGAGAAATCGTTCCTCTTTCCAAGTGGCTATACAATCCTGCCTAATCTAAACTCTCCTCTCATGGGCATTCCAGTTTTGCTACCATTTGCATGGTAATGCTGACAAAAGGCAACTTACTCATCTCTCTCATCCTCCCCACTTTTTCAGACCCACAAATATTATCACGCTCTGGAACCAGGGAATGCCCCTCTAACACACACCTGAGAAATAAGTGGAATGATGGTCTTCCCTGCATGGCCGCCAATGACTGGGACGTTGACCCGGGCTGGATCCAAGCCCTGCAGATGGAAAAGGCAGTTTCAGCACAAATTCAGAACCAAACGCTGGAAGAAGTTGTGTAGCTCACTTGGGAGCAGGAATGAGAAGGAACTGCTATTAAATGGGCTGGGACTGGATGAACCATGCAGCCGCACTCCTGAAGTTCAATTGCCATTCAAGTATGGAACCAGATTTCTAGTGAACAAATGGAGGTGGCTATTCTTGGGAGTACTTCCATCATTTGAGGGGCGGGAAACGTTCCTGGTCCTGACAAAACAGAAAACCTAAAGAAGTGGAAATTATGTTGTGACATACTTCCAGCTCTAACCTTGTTTTTAAAAAATCTACTCATGTCCTCGCAGCTTGTTGTTGTTATCCCTTTGTTAGCTTTGTTTTATTGTTTGAAACCACTCTGGGTTTCTGAAACTGAGATATCCAAGAGCGTGGTAAAACAACAGAGACTCTTGCCACCTCTTTATGTTCTGAGAGAAAAGCTAATAATACATGGAGGACAATTTTGGTAAGGATCGGGCACCCAGCCAAAGCCCGAAAGAACTAAGTCAAAACCACATCGTAGGACTTCTATTCATGATCCCTTTGGGCAAGGTGACAAGAGCACAGGCCGCTCTGCAACACTGGACAAGAGCTGAAACTGGCCAGTGACCAGTTCTCCTGGTCTCTAGCCAGCTGCAATAGCTCAGGACTATTCAACAGGACCAACTAGGCCTTGTGTTTCTTTCACAAGGCCTAGCTGGCAAAAGAGGTCACAAGCTTGCCAACGTCCAAATTCCTTCACAATTTAATGGACAGGGTCCAAAACCTACACCGCAGGAGATCAGAGATCAGGTCGTCTTGGGCAAATGAAATGTAGGCTGCTGAATGCCAGCTGCTGAATAATGCTCAAGCAACAGTGCATAGAAGGTGCTTTGCCACTCATTCCCAGCCTGCTATGCAAGCAGGGCCTCTATCCGTGGCAGACTGAGAATGTCAGCTTTTAATTTTTACACGTCGGATTCTGTCCTCTGCAATTACATTACAAAGGTCCTCACATATCAGAAATGGCCCCAACCTACCTTCAGCTCAGCTACAAAAGTATTTGCTCGAACAATGTCCAGTGTTGTGACTCCAAAGATTTTGTTGGGGTTGTACACCCCATGCTTCTTAAAAACCTCAGAGGTAATTGGGATGGTGGAATTGACCTGAAAAGCAAGGTGACGGTAATCCATTAAGTCTTGTTTGAAATGTACCCCGCTTTTCAGTCCTTCAGGGTCCTCTGAAGTACCTCTTGCCACAAAAGGTTAAAAGCACAATTTTTAAATCCACACATAATTGCATATTATCTTGAAGTAAACAGTCCCAGGAACATAAAAAATGCTGTCATGGATCAGATCAATGGTTTACCTCACTCAGCACTTCTGAGAGAAGCCAAGCAGTTGTCTCTGGGAAGCCTTCAAACCCTTCCTCCAAGCAAAAGCCCTCCTAAGTTTTGCTTCTCCCCAGCACCCTTTGGTGAGGCTACATCTACACCACAGAATTAATGCAGTTTGACACCACTTTAAGTGTCATGTCTCAATGCCATGGAATTCTGGGGTTTGTAGTTTTGTGAGATACTTAGCCAGGTCTGACAGAGAGCTCTGGGGCTGTAACAAACTACAGATCGCAGGATTGCATAGGATGAAGCAGTAATAATTAAAGAGGTGACAAACTGCATTACTTCTGTAGTGTGGCAGCAGCCTGACTTGCACAGAACCTGTAGACATTTTAATTATCATAACTACTAATTAGAAATGGGCCTATTCTTGTCCATGAGTGTCTTTTCATCTTCAAAGATGGGTTCTGGGGGCAAAAATATGTCCTCCAATCAAGTTGATCTGGAACAGCCAATCCAGTCCAGGTAATACAGACGGTCAGAGTGGCATGGCCCTGTTCAACATCTGTATAGCTGGGTAGGTATGACATACCCCCACACTTGCCCAATATGTAGCCAAAGACTTTCGGCTAAGAAAGGAATGGGTTGCAGGAAAACATTTCATCCAGTTTCAAAACATAGTGCTTAAGATCCCTTGAGGAATGCTGGGTTTTGCTTACCGGGTTTGCAATAACGCAGATCATGGCTTCGGGGCAGTGCTTGGCACAGGCTGCCGCAAGGTTAGCTACAATGGTGGCATTTGTGTTGAAAAGGTCATCGCGGGTCATGCCTGCAGATCGGAGCAGAGAAGTCACTAGCAATGTTCTGCTCTCCATGGCCTGCCCCAGCAGCTAAACCACCCCCCAGGGATCTTAAGATGGTAATGTCCCATGCCTCTGAGTGGACTCTCTGACATACAGTACAAAGTGGGCCAGGAAAAAGCAAGGTGTCCAACCCATTCCACGACACCCATCTTGTGCATTCTGGTCTCCAGCTACAAAGTGGGAGGGGAAAGAGCCAACTGGCACTTGGCATTATGGCACAGGAGTCCTCATTTACTGGGTGGCATCTCTCTCAGTATATTCCAGCCTGGCCACTGCTTGTCTACTAAAGGAGTCCTTCCTCTGGGTACCACTCTTTGGAGTAATACACTATGTATACACCTTTCCCTTGGAGGACCATTCAGCACCTCCTGTCAGTGCCCAGTTACCACGTCACTGAAATTTTGGAGGCTCAGTGACTATATAAGACTGTAGTTCCTGTAACTCCCCACCATTAATTATGCTGGCTAAATCTGATGGGATGGGCCTAAAGCAGGGATGTCCAAACTCTGGCCCTCCAGGTGTTTTGGACTTCAGCTCCCAGAATCCTAAACCATTAGCCAAGATGGCCAAGGCTTCTGGGAGCTGAAGTCCAAAACATCTGGAGGGCTAGAGTTTGGACATCACTGGCCTAGAGGCACTAGATCTCATCTGATCTTGGAGGCTAAGCAGGTTCATCCTGCTTAGTACTTGGATGGGAGACTGATAATGAATACACTATATTTCAGAGGAAAGAATGGGTTCTCTGCCTAAGAAAACCCTATGAAAGCCATGGGGGTGTCACCATAATTTGACAGGTGACTTGAAGGCACATACACACACATAAAGCTGATGGGAGGTGTAGACCAAAATACACCTAAAGAGTGACAGTTATCCACCCCAAGCAATAACTGGCATTGGAGAACAAACAGAGAAACCCTGTCATATCTCTCAGGCAGAAATAGTGATCAACCTCAGCATTAATTGCAGAGGTACTTGCCCAGCCATCCCAAGTCACCTTGGTTCCCTTTAGAACTTCTCGGGCAGAAGACTTACCTGGCTTTCTAGGGACTCCAGCTGGAATTACTACAACTTCACAGCCTTTCAGGGACTCTGGCAGCTGCTCAGGTCCTAGAAAACCTGGAGTAGAGTGACAAACATCCAGGCTTACAGCCATCTACTGACAGACTATTCACACATGAAATACTGAAGAACCGTTCCCAATAACCTTTGTTGGTTAAGCAAGTCCTGGGGTCCTGACTACCAGGATGTTTAGTTTAATGCCAGCACTTACAAATATACTTTATTTACACGGGAAACAGACAGACATGGGCAGACTAGGAGTCCCATGGTACATCAATAAGCAGAGGTGTCAGGCATGCTGTCTCCACTGAGGTGGTATGGCGAGGCAGAAAAAGCCAGGGAAGCAAATAAAGTGTTGAGTTGGAACAGTTCAGAAATACGTCAAGCAACTTTATGGTGGTTTTAATTAAACCCCAAGTCTGTTTTGATTAGACAAAGCTCTGCCCTTCTAAATGAGCAGAAGTGGTCACCAGAGGCTGCTGTGAAGTATCGAAACCAGTTATCAAGAAGTGGTCTTTATTTATTACTTTTCCTGCTCAGACCGGTAGACACTGCAAAGGGAAATGTGTCTCTGGGCAGCCTTCCAAAGTGGAAGGAGGTGCTCCCGCTAAGATTGATGGCCACCGCAGCTGTACAATCGCACTCTCATATCTCTCCTACTACAGCGTCCTCCTGTAGTTGAAGGACACAGGGGACCAAGGGAGGGAGGTAAGATGAGAACAGCTGCAGCTACAGTTCCATCTTCTCTGAGAATCACCCATTTTAGGAAGAGGACTTGGCCCAAAAGCTTGGCTTGGAAAAGAGGACAAGGACCAACCTTTTCAAACGGTTTTAGTATCAGTTTTAATTTTGACTTTTTGTGTATCTTTTAACTACCCTGTAATCATTGTCATTGATAAGCCGCCTTGCACTGCTGTCATGGGGAAAAGGAGGGGTATAAAAAAACAAGATGGTTCACAAAGTTTGTGGATTCACAAGACATAACTATGCACCAGCAAAATGAAGGCATTCCATACCTTTTACTTCGGCTCTCGTTTCGATGTGGCTGAGGTCAGCGGCAACGCCGGGAGTGTGTGCGATATCATAGAGGTTGAGGTGACTGACTAAAGGGCTGTTCTTCAGCAAGAGGGAAAGAGGCTGGCCGATCCCTCCAGAAGCACCAAGCACCGCCACTTTCGCATTTTTCTAGATGGGGAAGAGAACAAAAAAGACATTAAATGGATGTTTCTCCCATGCTGATGAGAAACGAAGGTGCTGCATCCTTGGAACATCTGTTCATTTCTGGAATGGGATTAAAACCGTTCAAAGAGTGTATTGCCTCCTCAAATCTGTTATCTAACTAAGGTCATGGCTGCAGTCACAGCAGTGAGCATCTGCTGGCTCTTTAGAGCAGCGGTTCTCAACCTTCGGCCCTCCAGCTGTTTTGGACTTCAATTCCCAGAAGTGGGACTCTCTTACACAACCCAAACAAAATCAGGATGAGAAAAAGAAAGTTAAGACTCCTGAACATTAGGAACGCAGACGCCAAAAGCAAGCAGCAAACCCAGTTCTTTAAGGGATCCCATCTTAGATATATGTGAAGGAACTTATGAGGGGCAAGAGGAGGTTGTGAGTTGCTCAGCTATTAGGAGATGCCTTCTGTCCACTGGCCAAGTTGAGTGAAGTCACTGGCACAGGCCTGAGAGCTACTTTGGTACACTGCTGACGCCGTGGTTCTGGAGGGCCTGCCAAGATGGTCCTCGGCCAAGCGAAGGTGAACGTGGAGCTGATGTGTGCGCAACTAGCTAATGGCCTTGGAAAGCGGAGGAGGAAAGCTCTCCAAGGCAACTTTTAGGGGGGGCATCGTCCTTGGATGCTGAGAAGTGGGAGGATTTAACACCAACAGGAACAAAGGGTCCCACAGTTGGCACCAATAGACCTAACCGCTGCCCCAAAGATTATATAATGTTTCACAAGAGATATTCTGGTGTTCTTCAATTCCCCTGATTTACATATGCGACCCACCACTCCAATATAAAACATACATGTTTGCATGTTATTACTAGTCTTAAATTAATTATGCCATTTCAATGCAATACCTTAATCCGTTACATCTAGCCCTCCTATTTCATTTACTCTTCCTATTTCTATGTATTGATTTTGCTCTTCTTTTATTATACTCTCGCGATCTAGGATATCATTATCGTTTTCCCCTTAGTATCCCAGAGCTTATTCATATATTCCTCTAATGGACCCCATTCCCTTTTTTTACAGATTTGTTGTGTAACAGTGCTGTTAAATTTATCCGTTTCTCTCCATCCCCAAATTTTTTGGAGCCAGTCATCTATATCGGGTATCGAGAGTGTGACTTGCCCAAGGTGAGTCTCGAGAATTGCAGCCCAATACGCAAAACACGACTGATAAGAAGAGGCTGATAACAACAGAGTGTGTCCAGAGGAGGGCGACCAAAATGGCGGAAGGTCTGGAAGCCATGAAGCCCTATGAGGAGCTGGGTCTCTTTAGCCTGGAGAAGAGATGGTTAGGAGGTAATACGAGAGCCCTGTCTAAGTATTTGAAGGGGCGTCACATTGACGATGGAGCAAGCTTGTTTTCTGCTGCTCCAGAGAACAGGACATACAGAGCAATGGATGCAAGCTGCAGGGAAAGAGGTTCCAGCTCAACATTAGGAAGAACTTCCTGAGAGTAAGGGCTGTTTGACAGTGGAAGATGTAGTCTCAGAGTCTTCTTCCTTAGAGGTCTTTAAACAGAGGCTGAATGGCCATCTGTTGTCAATGGGGATGCTTTGATGGAGAGTTCCTGCATGGCAGAATACAGGAGTTGGACTGGATGGCCCTCCTTGGAGTCTCTCCCAACTCTACGACTCTATGATAAACATTAGGAAGAAATTCCTGGTGAAGAGTGGAATAGACTCCCTTGGATCATGGGAGTCTCCTTCTTTAGCAGTCTTTAAACAGAGGTTAGATGGCTATCTGTCACAGGGAGGGCTTGGATGACTTCCTGCATGAGAGAAACTGGTTGGACTGGAAGACCATGATGGTCCCTTCCAACTCTATGATTCTAAGAAGAGACATGACAGCCCTGTTTAAGTATCTGAAGGGGTGTCATATTGAGGAGCAAGCAAGGGAGCTCGTTTCCTGCTGCTCCAGAGACAAAGACACTGAACAACGGATGCAAACCACAGGAAAAGAGATGCCGCCTCAACATCAGGAGGGACTATGCGTCTTTCCTTTCAGGCAGTCAAGGTGGAGATAGAGAGGTATTCTGTATCCCCCCTTTTTACCTGAATGAATAAAGCTCTGGAGAAGCCACTGGGTCACACTCTCTCAGCCTCAGAGTTCCTGCCTGGCGGAATAAAGGGGCTGGACTGGATCAGGTCCCTTCATGGGGTCTCTTCCAGCGCTGTGATTCTGTCATTCCACATATGTATATACGGATATTCATAGGCACACACATATATATGTATATACATACATATATATGTATACACACATATATATACATATGTAGATAGATACATATACATATATATCCATATATATATATACACACACACACACACACATATATATATAATCTCCCCGTGAAGATCCTGAGGAAGAAAGCCCCCTGAAAGGCTCTGAAGGAAAGAAGGGAAGGAAAGCTGAGGTTAAAAACTCCATTGAAAAGTTGCAGAGCTGAAACGGAGGGCTTTAAGGCCATGCGCATGCGCAGTAGCTGCTCCTGCCGCCGCCGCCGCCGCCGCCGCCTCAGACGCGGCCTTCGCTGCCTGTTGCTTCCCCTCCGCCTCAGTCAGACGCGGCCTCCCTCGGGGCTCGGGTTACCTGAGCGGAGGAGGCGAACCCTCTCCGGAGGGCGGCCGAGGCAGGGCGGGTGAGCCGGGAATACATGGCCACAGAAAGGCAGCGACGAAGGACGCGGCGACTTTGCTCCTTCAGGCGACGACCTCCAGTCGGCGAGGCTCTTCGGGCACCTGAGTCTCGCGAGAACGGGCGGGAAAAATGGCTGCCGACGAGGCTCGTTTAATACCTCTTGGCCCAACTCTCGCGAGACGTTTGGCTCCAATGGAACGGAGAATGACCCGCAGATCGCGAGACTTTGGCCTTCTTGTCCGAAGGCGTGACAAGAGAGATGTATTGTACTATGGAGCTTAGGTGGCTGTGACGTCACACTAGGGTACCAGGTTCCACGGTTGCCCTGACGACGGTTTCCAAGGCCGGGTTGCCGTAGCAACAGGGGGATGCAGGCTTTTCTGTCCATAAAAGGTGGGTTGGGCCTCCATCCTTCAGCCCTGTCTCTTATTATTAACCTCTACAAAAGACTAGGATTTATAGTATGTATGTATGTGTATATATATATATATATATATATATACATATATATATATATATTATTTATTTATTTATCTATTTGCAGAGCCTAAATAAGGTTTTTAAGAACCATATATATATATATATATATATATATAATCATAAAAACATTATTTAGGCTCTGCAAATAAATGAATAAATAATATGTGTGTGTGTGTGTGTGTATATATATATATATTGTACATAATATGTATATTATAGATATATTCTATATGTGTGTGTGTGTCGTTCTTAAAAACCTTATTTAGGCTCCACAATTATGCAAATAAATAATATAAATATAAATAAATAAATAGTCTTTGTGTGCGTATATATTGTACACTGCATGTATATTTTATATATATATATATATATATATATATATATATGGTTCTTAAAAGCCTTATTTAGGCTCTGCAAACAAATTTTATATATATATATATATATATATATATATATTGTACATTATATGTATATTCTATATACACTATATATATATATGTATGTATGTATGTATATATATATGTAATATTCTTAAAGACCTTATTTAGGCTCTGCAAATAAATAAATAATATATATATATATATATGTGTGTGTGTGTGTATAGATACATACATACAATAAACTCCTCTAAAGTCACACTCACTAAAGCCAAGGTGGAAACCCTTTTTCAGCCCTGCATCCGAATAGAAGAAGGGATGCCTCTTCCTTCCAAGAGGGCTCTCACTGGCAGCCTTGCTTGAAACCCATCTTCCTTGAAGCCCTGGAGCCCCATTGTAGCCAAGTGTACCTTTGTCCACCGCATGAGGACACAACAGCCCCGTCGGCGTCGGGTTCCTCTGGCTCTCCAAGATGGCGGGGGTGGCGCTGTGTGAGCCCACGGAGCTGTACAACTTGTTGAACCAAGCGAACAGGGTCTCTCGGCTGGCAGAGCCCAACTACCTCTGTTTGCTGGGTAAGTCACAAGTCTAGTAGACGCAGGTTACACTCATGTGCAGCCTTCTTGTATTGAACATGAGCCGACGATGGGACGTTGCAGCAAAGGACGCAAAGGAAACCTGCGATAACCGAACCATAGGTTCCAAGCCAAGGAAAGTCATACTCACTCTTCACTAGCCAAGCCCCAGTTCAGGGTGCTTCATATTACTGTATATAGGCCCCATAGAGACAGGCCAAATAAAGCTGCTTCCAGTCACTTTGGAGGTATGCTGTTTCAATGCTGCATGCGTCCTAAGAGTCCGGAAGCCGTGCCAAAGCCACGATCCAGTCCTTGGTTGATATTTTAAAGCACTGTATCTTAACTCTTATTTAAGAGTCTGTCAAAGGGAGAACCGTGTCTTAACGCCTGTCTTTTCACTGCTTGTTTCCAGACGCCCGCACCAAGAGAGAGTACAACGAAGACCACCTGATGACAGCCGTACGAGCCAAAACGGCAAGTGACCCTTTTTCAATGCGTCAGCTGTCAGTTCCTTTTCCCTCTCTATGGCGGGGAATGCTCTCCTTTACAGACATTGCACATTGGTGCGCCTCAAGAGAAGCAAATGGAAGAAATACTCATTGGCAGGATTGTAATAACTGATTGGGGGTAGTTCGTTTCTGTTGCTCCTCCTGCTGGGTGTCTTTAATCAACCCTGGCAAGGGTTTGTTCCAACTCGGACGTGGGCATATGGAGCCCTAAGGTCTCTCCCCATACTCCTATCCCTCAGATCCAAAAGAACATTAAGGAGAACAATTGCATTTCCAACTCATGGAAGAATATAGTTTGACTTGATGGATTCACCTCTCTTCTTCTTTATCACTTTTCTTCTGTCTAAAGAATCCGTTGGGCAAGTACATGGTTCCCGAGTCGGTCAACCTAGAATGCGTCAGGCACTGCGTGGTGTACGACGGCGTCACCAGTTCCGTCGAGGCGGCTTTCGACATGGACTACGACTTGTACGAAGTGGACAAAGAGCTGAAGCGTATGTCCTGCCTCTTTCTTTTACTGGGGAGCAGGCTGGGCGGTTTGTGCTTGGAGGCCTGGATCATAGCCATCGACATATCCCTGGTTTCCACTGATGTCCTGGCAATCGTCGGCCGCAATCCTGGATCTTAACGTAGTAGTTCCAAATGCAAAACTATAGATCTATTGTAGAGCTGTTGAAGCCGTTCTGTGCCTTGTGGAGAGTGGGGTGGTTTTGGAAGTATCTGGCTTTGTCCCCCTTAGGCAGACATGAAGTGATGGCATTTTCTGCTGAGGTCCTTTGGGGTCCTCTGAATGTCTCTAGTGAGCGATGTTCATCATCTAGCATAAATGTATGACTTTGTAAACTTCATTTAACGTTTGGATTAAAACCCGGAGGAGATCGGTCACCCCACTGGCATAGGCACTACCACCCACCATACAGACAGGCCAGAATAACGCTGCTTTGGGTCACTTTGGAGGCTTGCAGTTCAAATGATGCATGTGTCCTAAGAATCCGGAAGCCACAATCTAGTCCTAAGGACTGGAGCGCAGCTTTGGCTTGGCTTCCGGACTCTTAGGAGGCACGCGTCATTTAAACTGCATACCTCCAAAGTGACCCAAACCAGCTTTATTTTGGCTTGTCTGTATAGGGCCTTTATTAAGCTATGTAACAAAGGTAGTTATGTCACCAAGTAGCTGCTCTAGAATTGCGGCCGGCCATTACCTGCAAGCTTTGGCGCTGGGGCTGGGGTCGTCTCTGGATGGTCAGCGAAGGGAGTGGGCAGCCTGGGAGCAGGACCTCCGGAGCATGGCCCAATGCTTCTGCCTTTGGAAATTAAGACAAAGATATGTGTTACAAATCCCTGCTCGTCTCTTCTCTCCACTTAGCTTTCGACGCGGGGACAGACATCTCGCAACTGAGACACAAGCCGTCCTCTGAGGAAAGTAAGGCTGGTTTTATCACTCTTGTTTTCCTCCTTTGTAAAGCGCTGTGTAAAGCCTCTGGCGCTATATAAATAAACATAATAATAATAATAATAGTAGTAGTAGTAGTATCAGGATAAAGACCAACATGGCCTTTGCTGAGTAGAGGGCCTTGTCTGCAAAAGCCTTCTTTACGTTCAGCGCAAACCTACCTTCCTTTCCTCCAAGTACAGTACATACTATGCTCCTTGCGTTCCAAAGTAGTCCCAAACCGAAGCCTTAATGCTCAGGAAGTTTCAGGTTTTGGAGCATTTGGGTTTTGGGATTTTCAAATCAGGGAGACGTATATATTTATGTGGGCATGGGCCATACAGCCGGGTGCTTGGATCAACGCCCTTCCTCTTCTCCTTTTCCCCATAGACGCTAAGGACGGATCTGCAGCCCGTTGCGCCAGGGTCATGCAGCGCGTCACCCGCTTCCCCGTCTTGGTCCTGCGGGGCGGCTATCAACTGTTCACCCGATACTACCATTACCTCAGGAGCCAGAAGATATTCTGGATGCCTCGTGTAAGAAAGACTAGAGTGGGATCGTTGTCGGAAGGGTTTTGGGTTTCCGAGCTGCACCTCCGTCCTTTCATCTGGTCCTTTGGCTCTTCCTCTGCAGGAACTGGAAGCCTTTAAACCCTATCCGGTGGAGATCCTGCCCCAGAAGCTCTATATGGGGAACTACTCCCAAGCCTGCGATAGCCAGATCCAGAAAGATCTGAAAATCAAAGCCCACATCAACATCTCCGAGGAGGATGGCACATTGTGAGTTGCATGGTCCCCGGTAGCAACATGCTCAGTGTTCCTTCTGGCTTCCTTTGTGTGGCAGAGGATCACCTTCAGCACCTTTGCCAGCTCTTCTGAAGTCCTGAATAGAACTTGGATTCGCTGCCCAAGTGGCACAGTGATGAAATGGGGATGATTTTATGGCTGCAACCATATTGTTGGCGCTCACTTTTCTTGGGTACATAAGTTTTAAAAAATGGTGAAGGGTCTGGGAACCACCAAGCCCTATGCGGAGAGACTTAGGGAGCTGGATGGCCATCTTTCGGGTGTATGTTGATTGTGTCTTCCTGCATGGCAAAATGGGGTTGGACTGAAGTCTATGAAATGGCACACTGTTAAGCAAATCTTCTCTCTTTGCCCTTCCCCAGTTTCGTTGGAGACAGCGACAAGCTCCTTCACATTTCTGTCCCGGATTCGGTGGAAGCAGATATCTCTCCCTACTTCAGCGACATCTGCCACTTCATTGGTGAGTTGCCCAAGATGGGTTCCTCCTTGCCATCCTTCTGCCTGGCAAGTTGCCTGGTACACAACCCCTTTCACAAGCACAGTCTCGTATGTCTGACCCCATCCGTATACATCCTCTGTGTGACCCATGGGGCAAGGGTCTTAACAGAGCAATCTGATATATCCCTCCAGGGAAGTGATGCCTATTGACTCTGGTAGAAATGAACCGCATTTCCACAAATGGGATCTGCTTGTCAGGCATTTTGAATTCAGTTTGGTTGAAAGAGCCTGAATCCCAAACACGAAGGCACCACAACGACAGTGAAATAGTCCTTTCCCAGTCAGGCTGCTCTTTCCCAAACCTGCACCTTTTAAATAGGACCTTTTATGAAGCCATGAGTCTGGATTTAGGTTTTTAACCTCCTCTTAATTCCTATCAACCCAGGAACGAGAACAAGTGTGTAAGTACACTCATCTCTCCATATTTACGGCTTTGATATTTGAGGATTTGGTTATTCAGGTATGTTCTCTTTAGGAATATCTAGGTCCTCCAGTGCAACTCTATGGTCAATTTTAACTAAAGGTTGCACCGAAAGACCTAGAGATTCCTAGAGAGGATACTCTACTAGGCCTTTGTAGCTCCTCCAGGTCAGTCCTATGGTCAGTGTCTGTCGGACGGTGACCATAGAGTTGCCCTGGAGGACCTAGAGATTCCTAGAGAGAATGCTCTACTAGGCCTTTGTAGCATCTCCAGGTCAGTCCTATGGTCAGTGTCTGTCGGATGTTGGCCACAGAGCTGCCCTGGAGGACCTAGAGATTCCTAGAGAGGTAAAAACATGGCGTTTTTGTTATTTGTGGTTTTTCCATATCCACGGGGGTCTTGTGCCCCTAACCCTCGTGAATGTGGAGGGACAAGTGTACTAGACTTTCCTTTGGAACGCTAAGATATCTATTCAATGTAGGTCTGACATGATTGTATAAACGGACCTCAGGATAAAAGCAAAACTTTCCCCCCCATATTCCTCCTTTCAGACACTCGCATACACAAAGAGGCCATCCTGGTCTTCTCTACGCTGGGTATCAGCCGGAGCAGCACGGCGGTCTTGGCCTACCTGATCCATTCATGCCGGCTTTACTTAAAGGTGAGCGAAACCCACGCTAAGGATGGCGTCCGCACTGCGCTTTTCGTTTTGTAGCCTGGTTTTAATCTCCGTTGACTTAGGGTCGTGTGACGAAGGATGTAAAGGACGAAGCAATGGAAAAAGACGCTAAAGGTCTCTAAACCTTTGACAGGCGTAACCCTAAAGGCTGGATGCATGAGAGAGTAATAATAATAATAATAATAATAATAATACTAATAATAATAATAATAATAATAATAATAATAATAGAAGATTCCTCCCCATATAAAGAAAGGAAAGTCTGCCTTGGTTCCTGACCCTTTTCTTCTTTGCCTGGGCTTCCCAGAACGCTTGGAGCTACGTCCAGAAGTGCAAGAACAACATGCGTCCCAACCGGGGCTTCGTGCGACAGCTGTCCGAATGGGAAGAGCGCATCTATTTCACCGCCATCACCGACGTCTCCGAACCAAATTACTGAGCGGCGGCGGCGGCGGCGGCAGCAGCATCTCTTTCCCAGAATGCCAGGCTTTGAAGGGACAGGGCTCTCCTTTCAAGTGGGATTTCTTCCAGCACTGTTTGATCGGGAAGAATAAGAGAGAATGCTTTTTTTCAGTTACTGGAATCTATTATTTTAAGATATATATATATAAAGAAACCTTAACTTTTTATACTGCAGTGTTTATTATTGTTGTTGTTGTTGTTACCTGTGATGTGTTTGTATTCTGTGTTCTCCTCTCTGTGTGTTTTGCATGCCTTCGTTTCTGCTTTATGGCGACCCTAAAACGGCCCTGTCCTGGGGTTTTCTTGGCGAGATTTGTTCGGAGGTTTGTCATCATCATCATCATCATCATCATCATCATTGCATTCGTCCCTCCATATTTGCGGATTTGATATTTCAGTCAACAAGGAGAATAAACTGGCACCAAAGAAGATTAATATTTCCGAAACCAAGAGGCCAACGAGGGCATACTTCCAAAGCTGAAAATTGCAGATTTGCCCTTGCGAAATAAAGCAGAGGTTGGGAAAGAGGGGAAGCGAGTTCAAATCATAGCAGCAAGGGAGATGAGACATCATTGCGTCATGGCTTTGGGGCCAGACAGGGATTCAGGAGCTGGGAGCCGAGTTTGAATCCAGTCCCTACTTGGCAATGGACTTTGGGCTTGACTCTCTGAGCTTGACTTTGTTGTAGGAGCATGTCTTTAATAAAAATGTATTTAAAATGTATTATATAAAAATATAAAAATAAAATAAAACAATTTTATCAAAAATAATAATTAAAAATAAATAATAAAATATATTTAAAAATTTTAAACAATAATAAACTATATTAAAATAATAATTAAAAATACATAATAAAATATATTAAAATTCTTAAAATGATAATAAATAACAATAAAATTATATTAATAATACAAGATAAAAATAAAAAATATTAAAATGTATTAAAATAATTTAAAAATGAAAACAATAAAAATATATTAAAATAATAATAATAATAAAATAAAAATAATAAAAATATATAATATTTATTTCAATATGTATTTTATTTAATATATTTAAAATGTATTTATTTAGGCTGTCAGAACAGGTTGCAAATTGTTAATTAATTAACAAAATTAATAACAAAAAATTAAAAATTAATAAAAATATATTAATAATAATAATAATAATAATAATAATAAATTAAAAATAGAGGCGCCTGAAGAGCCACGCTATTGGTGGGATGGGCGGGGGCCACGCCCACAAGGGGGCGGGGCTTGGAGGGACAAAGGCACTCCGTCCTGGGCGGGCTTTCTTCTCAGACGGTTGCCGCTGGCGACGCCCCGCCCCCTCGACCTGTTGATTGGCTGAGGCGGCGGCGCCGGGAGTCCCTCCCCCGGAAGCGGTTTCACCACCTTCTGCGCCTGGCCTCCGGAGGGGAAGCGTCGCCGCCGGAGCCTCCGCCATGAGCCGCAGGGACTCGGTCAGCGACTGCCTCCGCGACTGGGAGGAGCTCCAGGGCGGCTTCCAGAGGGTCCAGGTAAAGAGGAGGGCGGGGCGGAAGTGACGTCACGGGGAGAGGAGGGGGCTCCGAGGCAGGGGCAGAGCGCCCCCAGGGGGTGATGGGAGTTGTAGTCCAGGAGCCTCCCTCTCCCTCGTCTCTAGGGCTCTTCCCAAATGGGTTGATACGACTGAGTTAGAATTCGAACCCAGGTCTCCAGAGGCATAGTCTCAAAGCAAGGCACTACTCTGGCTTCCCAAAAGGCTGCGCACTGCCCATATATATATATATACATATATATATACACACACACACACAGAGAGATATAAATAAATACATTGATAGTATATAGTCAGCTATAATATATAGTTAAATATATGAGTGTATTAGACTATATAGATATAAGACTATAAGTATATATTAGTGTAGTAATATACAGTATATATGTATATATAAGTATAGTATTGTAAGTATATATATATATTATAGTAATAAGTATATAAGTATGTGTCTATATATATTTATATATATTAGTATTGTATAGTATATAAGTACTATATAGTATATATAGTATATATACTATACTATACTATACTTATATATATGAATATATATATACATGCTTATATACTGTATATTACTGTAATATATACCTCTCTCTATATATATAATAGGTATATATAAATATAGTTATATATAGTATATAAGTGTGTGTGTATGTGTGTGTGTGTATGTGTGTATATATATATATATATATATATATATATATATGTATAGTCCTATATCCTATTGAAATCTATCTAGAGATCTTCCAGCTGTAGGCAGGGAACATTGTCCATAGAGTAGGCTTGGACTCTTCTGTGAGGCTGGAGGAAGGGGAGCTGGTTCCTGAAGAGGAGAGGCAGAGGCTGAGGCCTGGCTGCCCTCAGAAACCAAGGGAGGCCTGGAGCAAGGGCTGAGGAAGGCCCAGCGGAGAGAGAGGGCCAAGGCAGGATCAAAACCAGCAGCAGCAGCGAGAAAAGCAACGGCCGCGGAAGGTCTGCAAGAACTGGCCCCAGTCGGCCAGAGTAGTCAAACGTTGGTTCCAATGCTGGGATGGAGGCTGCGGTCAGTGAATCAGAAGACTAAGGCTAATGGGAAGGGCAGCCATGGAAGGACGAGTCAAGACCCTAAAGGTATTCAAGGGAGCCCTACAGTTAGAACCCTCCAAGCCGTTGTATTTCCCATCGCAGAAGCGGACAAGGAGAAAACCAACCCGTTTGGGACGCGATGCCTGAGAAGGAGGCTATCATGGTTCCACAGCATGGGAAGGAGCGGGAGAAGATCCGGCCTAAAGAGCATGTCTGACATGTTCTGGACGTTTTAGCTATTTGACTGAACTAATAACAACATCAGTCTGTGATTGATCAGTGTTTTCTATCTCTACTGTGTTAATTTATTGATGTAATCCGCTGCCGCAAGATACTACAATTCCCTAGCGCTGAGTCAAAGCAGGTCTCACATTGGATCATTTGCGCAGTGCGCTTCGGACCGCTCTCTCTTTATGTGAGGAAGTGTGACAGGAACAGAACTCAGCAATGCTCCTTTGGTTTGGATCACGTCTCCCAGAATCCCCCACTGGCTATCCTTGCCGAGGGATTCTCTCAACTCTAGCCCCAAAAGCATGACTTTCCAGACGCCTTGGTGGCTGGGCAGCGCACCTGGGCATGAAGACGATGCACATGCGACAATAAGCCGGGTGCGTGGCGCAAAGGCGTTTCCGTCCTAGTTATCACAAAGCTTATCAGAAATGGGAGTTGCTTTCCACTTATCCCCAGGATGGAGGCGGAGGGTGTTTTCGACGCTTGGGACTTCTCCTCCGCCCTTCTCTCTACCTTGATGTACTACATTCGAGTCTTCCCCTGCCTCTCCTGGTCTGGACAAGGCAGGACTCCAGTTCCCATCATCCTCTGCCAACCTGGTGAGCGATGATGTGTGTAGGACAGGGATGGATGGATGGAGGCACGCACATGTGTGGGTGTGTTTGTCTCTGCCTTGACACGGTTGTGTGATTCACCCAGACGTCATGCGCCTTTGAAACTAACCCTTGGCTGATGGAGGATTTTGTCGCTCTGACACCGCAATCAGGTTTCTCTTGGCAGTTGCCGCCGGTTGAGCAAGGCCTGCCCTTTGCCAGAGAGAGGGCAGCTCCGGAAGCTTCCAGATTGGGCATTTTCATGTGCAGTTGTGTGCAAAGCTCCAGATACTGTTGTATTGCAGCTCACAATAGCCTTTACCAAAGACGAGGAGCGCCGGGAGTTAGATAATAATAAATAAATAGAGCCTGTTCTTTTCCTTTTTCTAAACCGTTCTTATCTTTCTTCGGCCAGGAAACTCACCGTCTCTACAAGCAAAAGCTGGAAGAGCTGACCAAGCTCCAAGATGGGATCTCCAGCTCCATCTCCCGGCAGAAGAAGCAGCTGAAGGAGCTCTCTCTCGCCCTAAAAAGGTATGTTTGGCGGTTGCGGTGGAGGATTGCTCCATTTGATGCAGCCTCTTGGGTTGTGCTGCTGTTGTTGTTGTTGTGTGCCTTCCGACTTATGGCGGCTGTCAGTGGTTGAACCCACGGAGAGTCACTATACTACCTTGAGCTTGTTGGGGGTAAAAGCAGTGTATGAATGTAAATGCTGTCCTGGACCCTGCAGGTGCAAGGTTTCCCTCTGCGACCAGGAGGCGAAAGAGGAGGAAGAAACCATCCAGGAGCTCCAGAGCATGGTCAAAGAGCGGCAGAATGTCTTCTTCGAAATGGAGGCCTACTTGCCCAAGAAGAACGGGTAAGGAAGGGCCAGGTTGGTTGTGAAAGCCACAACGGCTGGAAACGGAGGAATGGCTGGAGCATGGGACCCGTTTGGCCTCCAGCCCCATTGCATGGCCTTCTTTGAACGCTCTTCTTTCTCCTTGCAATCCAGGTTGTACCTGAGCCTAGTCCTGGGGAACGTGAACGTGACTCTGCTCAGCAAGCAGGCCAAGTAAGGGCTTACTCATCCGTTGCGTCGCTTGCCCTCTTTCGCGCTTCGTAAAGGCTAGGGACTTATCTAAAGATAGGTGCAGCCTTGGAGATTGGCCTTGGAGGGTCTGACCAGGACTGGATGAGAGCCCTCCAGTCGTGGGGCAATACCTGGGGTCCAAGTTGTTGTTGTTATGCTTTGTTTATATAGCGCTGTAGATTTAGCTATTCAGCTCGAAAAGGGGGACTTTTTGCCCAGCTCTGAGCCAGAACCTGATCCATGCTGCTTCTCAAACCGGTCTCTCACTCAAACAGGTTCGCATACAAGGATGAGTATGAGAAATTCAAGCTCTACCTCACCATCATCCTTCTCATCATCTCCTTCACCTGCCGCTTCCTTCTCAACTCCAGGTGAGTCAGTAGCCCTTTTTATTTTACAATAATATCTATCTATCTATCTATCTATCTATCTATCTATCTATCTATCTATCTATCGATCTATCTATCTATCTATCCACACACACATACATACACCAACTATATTGTGCTTGTTGATTTATAATCCATCTTGAGGCCTGATTGTGGGATTAAAAACAAGGTACAAATTCATCATCATCATCATCTAAAGATTGGGACCATTACTTTTTGAGACTCCAGAGTCCTCAGAGGACCCCAGCCAGTCTGGCTGCTGGGATTTGTGGTCTAAAAATGCTGCTTTCCCAAGCTCTGGCCTCCATTCGCTCCTGATCGCCTCTTCCCTTTCTTGCTTTTTGCCGAAGGGTGACGGACGCCGTCTTCAATTTCCTCCTGGTCTGGTATTATTGCACCCTGACGATTCGGGAGAGCATCTTGATCAACAATGGATCCAAGTAAGGGGAAGCTCCACAACCAGATCTCCTCCTTTCAATTACCTGAAAATTAGAATCATAGAATCATAGAGTTGGGAGAGACTCCAAGGAGGGCCATCCAGTCCAACCCCATTCTGCCATGCAGGAAATCCAAATCAAAGCATCCCCATTGACAGATTGCCATCCAGCCTCTGTTTAAAGACCTCCAAGGAGGGAGATTCCACTACACTTTGAGGAAGGAGTGTGTTCCACTGTCAGACAGCCCTTACTCTCAGGAAGTTCCTCCTAATGTTGAGCTGGAATCTTTTTTCCTGGAGCTTGCATCCATTGCTCTGGGTCCTAGTCTCCGGAGCAGCAGAAAACAAGCATGCTCCCTCCTCCATATGACATTCCTTCAAGTATTTAAACAGGGCTATCATATCACCTCTTAACCTTCTCTTCTTCAGGCTAAACATCCCCAGCTCCCAAAGTCATTCTTCACAGGGCATGGTTTCTAGACCCTTCACCATTTTAGTCACCCTCCTTTGGACACATGGCTCCAGTTTCTCAGCATCCTTTTTGAATTGTGGTGCCCAGAACTGGACACAGTATTCCAGGTGAGGCCTGACCAAAGCAGAATAGAGTGGCACTATTACTCCCCTTGATCTAGACACTATACTTCTATTGATGCAGCCTAAAATTGCATTGGCCTTGTTTGCTGCTGCATCGCATTGTTGACTCAGCAGCTAACAAGGCCAGTGCAATTTTAGGCTGCATCAATAGAAGTATAGTGTCTAGATCAAGGGGAGTACCCACTGATTTCTCTCCTTTTCCCCTTGCATGATGTTGTGTGCCTTCAAGTCTTCTCCGACTTACGCTGACCCTATCACTGGGTTTTCTTGGCAAGTCTCTTCAGAAGGGGTTTGCCATTGCTATTCTCCGAGGCTGAGACACTGTGACTTGCCTAAGATCACACAATGGGTTTTCATGACTGAGCAGAGATTCAAACCCTGCTCTCCAGAGTCATAGTCCAGTACTCAACCACTACAACATGCTAGCTCTCTCCCTTTTCCCCTTTGGAGCAAGGGTTTTCCAACGCAGGGCCTGGTGGTGGCCATATTGCAGCTGTCTCATGCTTTACCTTTGAGCTGTCAGGCTCAAAGGCAGAAGTTCAATATTGCTGAAGGGTATAGAGGTGAGCATTAAAAGAGCATCCTAGTCATTTGGGCTTCAAGGCTAATGGAAGTCCCCTTTCCTTCCTTCTCTTCCTGCTCCACCGATGACTCCTGGCTGTCTTCCCCAGAATTAAAGGCTGGTGGGTTTTCCATCACTACATCTCTACGTTCCTCTCAGGAGTCATGCTGACCTGGTGAGTCGGTTCTTTAAGCTTCCCTTTGGTTCAATGGCTCTGGTTCTGGATGTGGGTATGTCATAGAATCAGAGTTGGAAGAGACCTCAAGGGCCATCCGGTCCAAGCAGAAAACAAGCTTGTTCCCTCCTCAATGTGACACCCCTTCAAGTATTTAAACAGGGCTATCATATCACCTCTTAGCCTTCTCTTCTCCAGGCTAAACATCCCCAGCAGTTCCCTAAGTCTCTCCTCATAGGGCTTCATGGTTTCCAGACCCTTCACCATTTTGGTTGCCCTCCTCTGGACATGCTCCAGCTTCTCAACATCCTTTTTGAATTGTGGTGCCTAGAATTGTAGAGAGCATGACTGGTTGGGAGGCAATGGGAGGCGTCACCCAAAACAGTGACCTTTCCAAGCTCTGAGCCAGCAACTATCATCCCGTCGTGTGGCATTAAACCTCCTACATTAAATGTAAATCCCTCTTTTTGCTCCTCTCTCCTTCCCTCATCCTTCAGGCCCGACGGACTCATGTACCACAAGTTCCGAAACCAGTTCCTCACCTTTTCCATGTATCAGAGTAAGTGAAGCATATGTGTCAGGAATGTGGATGCTGAGCTTTCCAGGTGTAGCTGAGCCACCCCTTACCTGTCGCCACTAGGCAAGTTGCTGGTGGCTGATAGGAACTGGAGTTTGCACACTTGCTGCAACCGTACATGGCTAGTGTAGCGGTTCTTTATGTGGGGCTGTGTAAAATGAGCCGTTTGCTATCCCCCCAGAGATGCTGAAGTCCCTTCCTATGAACATTTCGTGTGGGATGGAAAGGGGAGGGAGAAATATCTGGCTGTGTCCCATAGCCAGATGCAAAACATCATTTGCTGGGATGCTATGAAAGTCTCAGCAGATTATTATTATTGATTTAGAGTATTTATATCCACAATGGCTCTCAGAGCGGCTTACAAAATGGTTACTTGGACAGTTTATGATGTAATGTAATGTAACGTAATAGATGTAATGGCTTCACGTTTGGCTACAGGGACATAGCCAGATGCCCCTTAAACTGTAAGCGTTAGTGTTTTGCATTAGGATTTGGAAGATCGGGGCCAAAGCTTCCACTAGGCCTCGGACCTCATTGGGACACTCGGTTTCTCTCTCACGCTAACAAACCCCGCAGGATTGTTGTAAAGACAGACTGGAGAGGAGAGACAGATATGCCACCCTGAGCTCAAGTGGGAAGGCAGGATATAACTGTAATGGATCAATCTGCGTGAGCAACAAGTGTCTGTCTTTAACAGGTTTTGTCCAGTTCCTTCAGTATTACTACCAGAGCGGTTGCCTGTACCGGCTGAGAGCCCTGGGCGAGCGGCACAACATGGACCTCACCGTGGGTAAGCGGGCACTTTTGGCTTCCTGCCATTTATTACATTACATCGTATTACATTATATGATTTATTATTTGTCTTCTTCTGCAGAGGGCTTCCAGTCCTGGATGTGGAGAGGCCTCACCTTCCTACTTCCGTTCCTCTTCTTTGGCCAGGTAAGGATTTTTTTCCCTGGGGAGAGAGTCTCTCTGGCGGCAGAAATTATAGCTCTTTGGGGAAAGTAGTACTATAAAGAATTGAAAACCAAGCTCTCTGAGGAAGAGCCAAGTGACCTGGGCATGTTTGGCTTGGAGAAGAGAAGATGGAGAGGAGAGGCGATGCAATAACAACCATCTCCTGTTATCTCCCGGGGCTTTTCATAGCAAGCATTTTGTCTTACCTTCCAGAGGATTTGGAGTCTCCCATTTTGAATTGCCGCAAATGCAAGCAATGACCAAATGTATGTTTTAATACCAATATTTTGGGACACTGCAGAAAAAGAAAGGGCCAGAAACATGGTGCAACCGGGGAAATGTCGTTCAGACCTAAAAGGTCAAGGATGTACAGCAACGACCCATGCGCTTCATCTGGAATGATCCCTCCCTTATTTTCCTCTCTTTCTCTGTAGTTCTGGCAACTGTACAATGCCGTCACGCTTTTCCAACTTGCCCAGCATCCAGAATGCAAAGAATGGCAGGTAAGGAAGGAAGGAAGGAAGGGAAGAAGGAGATATGAACAGGTCGTTGGAGGCTTACATCTCCTGTCACTCCCCTTCTATACACCTTTTGCCTTGGCGCATGAGATGCCAGTGGCATTAACAGGATGCCAGCTGTTGAATTTTAACCTTTTTGTCACCAAGCTGGCGCCCTTTTCTTGGCTTTTGCCTCTTTTGTAAGCTGTTTTGGGTCCCACGCTGGGGAGAAGAGGTGGTTATAAATGATGTGATCTTAAAAAACAAAGCCATGGAGGGCTTTAATACAGAACTGTCAGTTGTAATTGCATATATAAAGGCGCAACGGGGGCAAGATAGTTGATATAGAAGCTGATATAGAAGGGGAAATAAAACAAGGCACTACTCCCCCTTAAAAGATGCTCCTTCATCCGTTACAAACTCAATTTCTCACCTTCCGGCAGGTACTGATGTGCGGCCTCCCTTTCTTCATCCTCTTCGCCGGGAACTTCTTCACCACTTTGCGGGTCGTGCACCAGAAATTCCAGGACAAGGCCCAGAAGGCCGAGTGACCGGGGGCCGGGTTTGAGTGCCACCCCTTCCATTCCTTTCCATATTCTCCTGCTGGTTGTCTGACCAATCATCCTTCCGTCTTTTTGGGGGGAGCGCTGGTCTTGCTCCCCCGAACATGGTCTCTTCCGCGCTGGATGTCTCTCCCAGTCCCATCCTCTGGTGAAACTGGTGCAAAGGATGCTTTTGTGTGGGTTCTCTATGGAGTGTGGCCTCTCTTGTGAAAAACATAATCGAGGATTATGGGAGAATGCTGGCGACCCAAAAAGCTGGGACACAACGCTCCTTGCAAAAACAAGCAGTGCCAATTCCACGGAGACAGGTACATAGATCTAGGTTTTGGGAACCGAGAGCGCTTGGGACCATTTGTCGGAACTGAACTGGTGTACAAACGGAACCTTCTCTCCTTAAGACCGCTCTCCAGCCAGCACTTCTCTTCCATTCCTGTCTGTGTAAAGTAAACCTTTGGGTGGGCAAAAGGGGGGTTATCTTTTCAATGGGCATCCTGATGCTGTTGGACTGCAACTAAATGTAGCCCTCCCTTTTGGATTGCAAGTCTCAGCTCCGGTTAGGGATGATGGGAATTGTAGTGCATTCACGTTACAAGGGCCACACGTCCGTCTCCCCCGTGTCTTCTCTTCTGACCAACTGAAGAGGAGCACTTAGAAAGGGCTTGATGGGATTGAGCTGCAGCGTCTCCCATCCCATGTTATTGTATGCCGGGTGGGAAGCCGTCCTGAAACTGCCATCTAAGAATGTACTCTTTGTCATTAAATAAATATATACACATGTTGGAACAGTAAAGAAAAGGGAAATGTCTTCTTAGTAGCTGTCCTGCTTTTGTAGACAAGGGGTTGGGGTGAAATGTTGTTCCTTCCCTATTTCCATCCCATGGAAAGGATGGTGTAGTTCAGTGACCCTGTGGACATGTTGGACCTCAGCTATTTATATTTTGGAGTATTTAGCCACAAAGGCTAGCCAGGCATTGCTTGCTGACTGGGAAAGAGCAAGAAATCCAGGTTAATTCTGGTTGGCGGTGGCTGCCATGTCAGTGGGGTAGCGAGTCCACTCCAGGCTTTAAAGCTACCTGAAGCCTGGAGTGGATTTACTGCTCCACTGACATGGAACCAACCACCCACCACTGGGAGCGGGCAGCCATTTTGCACAGGGCCTCAGGAATAGGATGGCAAGAATACATTTTTGGAAGGGTGTTTAGGCTGGAGTCAGCGAGGGATGTTTGAAAATACGGCCAGCCCTCCATTTCCATGGATCCAATGGGTCTGACCCCAAAAGAGTCAGGGACCGGCGAGGACCAAAGTCAGGGGCAGCCAATAATAAACTCCTCAGAAGTACGATGGCAAACGGCCATGAATTGGGTTCTCCTCGGCCAAGCGAGGAAGCAAGGCCAGCGGCCATTTAAACATTTTCCTCAAAGTGGAGAGTGCGCCAGCGAGGCGGGTGCCATTTTAAAAGTTTTCTCCTCAGGAGCACAAAGGGACTTCGCCAAGTGCGCCAGCTGAGGCAATTTTGGTATCCGTGGGGGTCCCTGGAAGGTATCTCACAAGTGTGGGAGTCGCAGAGACCCTTTATTTCCGTTCTCAGCGTTATCCATCTCCCCGCCAGCCCTCCTCCGACCCGAGACGCACAGCCAAGAAAGAGAACGGTGCCGAAGAATCATGGTTTATTTTATTTGAAGAGCGAGTCTCCTAAAATTATGTACATTGAGCCGACAGCCTGCTCAACTCCCAAATGCACAAATACACGTTTTTGTCGGGCCTCGGACAGCAACAGCTTCAAAGTGGCCTGAGAGGCAAACGGACGTGAAGAGGAACGGCAGGGGCCACCTTGAGAAGGCACCGCAAGCCACACTCCTGCCTCAGTTGGCCCAGTATTTTGACAATCTTCATGGCGTGTCTCGCCAGCTAAGGAAATGCCTGGCACTCGGCTGCTGGTCTAAACCAGAAAGGGCTTCCCCACCGAGGGGAAGAGCGAAAAGAGAAAACAAAGTTCAATGCAGAGATGTCCTCCTCCATTCAGGCAGAGAGATCCATTGCTCCAATCCATCCTCGCTGCCCCCAAAGTGCTGTTTCGCACTCAGAGGGGAGCAAGAGTACAATTTCTCACTGGTTCCTTGTGCAAATCGTTGCTGCCTACCAGCTCCAAGCTACCAGGACAGAATGCTAAAAGAATGAGTCGCTTTACTTTCCACCCACCCTGCCCCTATTTAACCCCATGGTTGGCTTTAAATATGAGAAGTGCAAAGCCGTGCCTTCTCCGCATGGGTCCTCTGAGCAAGAAAGGCTTCCAGAACAGCCCAGGAAAAGATGCGGCCTGTTTGACAGGCAAAGATGGAAAGGCAGGAGGAGGACAGAAGAGGGACGTTATGCATTTTTGAGTTGCAAACATCATCCAAGTCTCACAGGGATGTGTCCCATCAAAACAAACAAGAGATAGCTGCAAGACAAAGATGGAGTTTCTTCCTCCCCCCGCAAAAAAAGAAGAAAGAAAGGTGTCTAGAGGAACACATACCCCTTACGCACATCTACGCAACAGCGGCTGCTCCCAGGTGAAAGAGAAGAGAAAGAAAGAAAGTACAGATATGACAGGGTTTTGCTGGTGCTTCGACTGTGCCTGGCTGGATCTGGCCTAAATGTCCCGCCGAAGAACCCCAAAGCCTGTGTGGACACAGCCTAGGAAGGAATGCGTCGGAGACAGAGGAAGCCAAACTATGGAGCCTCTTCCTTACTCTCCTAGCAGCCACCTGAGAAGCACCCCACCTCCTCTCCCCAGCGAGTGACATCCCCCCCTTAACTCCAGACGTCCAAGGAATAGCGTCCCTTGGTCATTAGCTTCTTGATGTAGTCCACCGCCTGCTGCTGGCTCATCTTCCCGTATTCGGCCACAATCTCATAGAAAGCGTTCTGCACATCGCGGGCCATGTTGCGGGCGTCACTGGAAGGAGGGAAAGCCAAGATGAGTCCAGGCAGTGGCTGCCGCAGAGACTCCCACCCCACCAACCACCTCCGAACCCCTAAATATCCCAACATCTGCCAAAAGTTGACCCCTGAAAAGCACTTTAAGACCAAGAAATGCCTAGAGAAGTGTTCTCTCTCTAGCTTCTCCAGTGTGAGACTATGGTCACCTCTGGCAGAGGAGGATTTCAGATTTTGAACACAGAGCTGACCACCCATGCCTTGGACTCACCCGCACACATAGATGTGGCCATTATCCTCATGGATCAGCTTCCAAACGTTCTCCTTGTTCTTCTTCAGCAGGTGCTGAACGTAAATCTGGAGAGGAAGAGAATGGCGGGGTGTTAGGAATCTCACAAACGGCACCAGTTTTAAAAGGCCCTAGTCCTTATGACTGCAAAGGCAGGTTCCTTCCCTTGGCTAAAAAGACTAGAATGATCCAAAATGGATTTTGCCCCCTTGGTCCAATTTGGAATATCCTCGCGGCAATGATATACCTGAGTGAGGAACTTTGTATGGCTTATATGGCCAAGACACCAAACTGGCTAATGGTTCTGCCACACTCATGCACAGAGGTAACTCACCATCCCATATAAAAACCAAGAAGTAACCACCTTCTGTCAGCCTCTGGGACATTCCTACATTCCCGAAACAATACACCTGGCCTCCACTGTCCACTTACAAACCTAGCGCAGGCCTGGTAAAAAGTCTATGCCATGACGCCATGCTCTTTGGCTGCCCTGCCACTCCACACACCCCATTCCTACTCCTAAGAAACGTGCCCCTTGGGAGGGGCAGAACTACATTTAGGAGACCAAATCAGATAGAGGGAAATGGAAACGGCATTACCTTCTCAGCTTGATCCCGGGAGAAAGCCACGTTGAGCTGCGTGAGGGCCCCTTCCTTGAGGAACTGGGCCAGTTCGTCCTTGTAAAGGTAGTCTTCATTTGCATGCCGGCAACCATAATAGAGCACCGTGTCGCCAACCTCCTTGCCTGGAAGGACACAACACCACCATGTTTACGGCTCTGCTTCAAAGAGGCAACTCTGCTCTGAACATCAATTCTACTGGCTAGCCTGGTTGGCCAGAGCTTTACTCACTAGCCCAGCTGGCCAGAGCTCAGCTAAGGGACGAGTCTCCATGGATGAAAAGAACTCCTCACCTTGTTGCTTGAGCCAGCCCCGCTCTTGTATGAATCCCATGAAGGGGGCGATCCCTGTGCCGGGCCCAATCATGATGACGGGAGTGCAAGATTTGAATGGCAGCCGGAACTGGGACTTGCGGACGTACATGGGCACCATGGACTTGTGGCCGTTGTCTATGGGCTGCTTGTTCTTCAGCCAGTTGGTGGCCACCCCTTTGTTCACCCGGCCCGTTTTCGTGGTGTACTCCACCACGACCGCACAGATGTAGATGGAGTTGGGATGCACCTGGGGGGAGGCAGGGAAGAAAGCCAGTAAGTGGGGAGCATGGGGGTGGACGCCAAACACCAGGGGGTCTAGCTAAGGAAGCGTGGGGAGAATAAGGCCATTGCTCCCCCAAATAAGAATTCTACAGGTTGAACCTCTCTTATCCCAAATTCTGAAATCCCAAATACTCCACAAAAAACAACATTTTCCACATGGATGGGGTGAGATACTGGCATCTTTGCTTCCTGGTGGTTCCCTTCCTCTACCCCCAAATACAACCAAGAAAGTCCACCTATAACATGGCCCCCTGCCCAGATTACAACCTCCACCAATTTTTCGTTCAGTGAAAAGGACCCCCAAGATGGGTTCACGCAGCTGTGCTCACCTTGGAGGAAGAGGCGATGGAGTAGTAGCGAGCCTGGAGACGCGGCAACAGCTCGCAGAGGTGGTCGATGGGCGGCCGCAGGGAAGGCGTATCTTGCAAAATGGCCAGGATGTTCCTCCGGGATTCCACCACCCAGCTAAGGTACAGGGCCTGCGCAGGTTAGCCAAACAACGGCGGGAGAAAAAGAGACATTTCCAGTTAAGTCATACACCTAGAAGTCCAGAAATGATGCCACAAGAGGCCACTTGCAAGAGAAGGGACTTTTCAGTGGTGGCACCAGTTAAGTAATATCCACCTTGGAGAAGCTTCCCTGGCAATTACATTACAAGCTTCAGGGTTTGGCCAAGTTCCTGTATGTTTTCCCCCCACTACAATTCACATAATTCCAAAAACCAGAAAACTGCCACCCAATAGTCAACAAAACTTGGGGGAAGCCCTTCACCTGGAGGCAGTGGCAGGTGGGATGTTGGCCACTAAGAGCTGCCAAAGAGGCCACCTATGGTACCCACCTTCCCTTCGGCAGAGGAGGAAGCCATCTTGCGGAGGTGCTCCTGCTCAGTGGCGTCGGTGGCATACTGGGCCAACTCATAGAGGACGTTGGTGCGCGGTGGGTTGGTGATGTCCAGGTAGTAAGTCAGGGCAGTCCGGTAAGAAGTGGGGCAGGGGAACGGATGCTTCTTGTTGGACTCCTCTGCAGGAAGGAAGAGGCCAAAGGAACGAAGTCAGGAAAGAGGCTAACGATGGATTTCCTCAGTTTTTTTGTTGGAAGTGCTCTCAGTCCAGAACTTGGAAGAAAGTCTGACCGTTTTTGGACTACAACTCCCAGAATCCCCCAGCCAACCACTAGTTGGTGGGGACATGGGAGAAGGACTTCTCAGTGGCTATCTCACAGGTTCTGGGACTCCCATCCCATTCTGGCTCCCTTCCTGTTGTCTCTCCTACAACAAGCTTGTATCCCACAGTGCCACCCCCTCAGCCTTCAGGGAATTTGAAAGAGGTTTTGCATACGCTACAAACTATAGGTAGTTTGCAGCCCTGCAGGTTTGTCAAGAAGGTTCCAGAAAGACAAGCAAAGGTCTGAGTCAGCACCACAATAACTGTGGGAAAAGAAAACCAGTTCTACCAGTTGGCACAAAAGGGAGGGCATGGCTTGCAAAAAGCTAAAATGCTGCCCCCTAAAATGAATCCAGTGACGCCGCTCTGCAAAGACGGCCCCACATCCCAAACTGTGGTTTTGCCCACTGCTTCCTATGAAAAATAGCCTAATGGCGCCTGGTATTCATTGGTAGTCTGCCATCCAAGTACTAACCAGGGCTGACCATGCTTAGCTTCCAAGATTGGATGGGATCTGGTGCCTTTAGAGGATGCAGGCCTCCAGAGCAATTTACAATGGCTTATTTTATTTTGTTTTTTACAATTCCTGACCTCCAATCTAAAGAGAGACGGAGAAAAAGAAAGAGGAAACAAAAGGATAAGGAAGAACAAGGCCATTGGGGACAAGTGACTCACCATCTAAGTTGTTCAGGGAGATGACTGTATCCAAATCAGCCCCCAAGATCTCTCCAAGCTGGTTCACCAACAAGGTGTCATTGGCTGGATACACAGCAACATGGTCTCCCGATTCGTATCTGGGAAAGAAACCAAGTGACTTGCATGATTCCCCTACGCCACACTTTTTAATATTCAATGCTGAAGATAAAAAAAGTCTGGGGAACCGCTTTCAGCTCAACAAGGGCCGCACTTGATTTCAGCAAAGTTCTTGGGGGGCACCTTCCAATGGTAGGCAGAGCCAAAAGCAATAGCAGTAGGGCCAAGCCACTAGCATCTTCAACTCTGGTATTTCAGGTTTTCCGGACATCAGCTCTCTGAAGCCCTGTCCAGTTTGGCCAGCAATTGGGAATTCTGGGAGCTGAAAGTCCAAAACATCTGGAGGACCAAAGTTTGGGACCCACTGGCTTCATGCTTCTCGGTGCATAACTGCAACAAGAGCCATGAAATGCAACATGGAGTTTAAAAAACAAGCAAAATGGAGGTGGCAAGGGTTACAAAGTAGAGAAGAAGCTTTGCAAAAGAGGATCTCGGCCCATTTTTGTAGGACGTCACCCATCAACAGTGGCTAAACAATCCATATGGTCAGAAGCAGTTTGTTTGCAAATACACCAATGGCTGGGAAGGATGTCTATGCCATAGGGACCATGTATCCCCAAATCTATTTGGGGGGTGTTCAGCACCTTCAGGTTCACATTGAGATCCAGTTTCCACACCACTAAATGCATCTGAGGAAGGAGGCTCAAGTCTACGAAAGCTCATGCTACCAACTTCATTCTTTCAGCTAGTCTCAAAGGTGCTGCAAGATCCCTTTGCATAATGATTTCTCAGAGTAACACAGCTAGGTCTTCGAATTTTACTGAAAACCGAAGCAGTTTCACTACATAAAAACCCCTAACATAAAAGCTGTCAGTTATCTGGGGTAGTTGGCGACTCTGATCCATCACCGAAGGCACAACAGAACATGCCAAAATGGACCTTAGATCAAGTTCTGAAAGGCTTTCCTCTGCGTTCCTAAACCAGGCAGCCTCCTAGCTGGGTTGACTACACCTCCCATCCTGGAATGATGGAAGGTATAGTCCAAAACCTTCAGAAGAAGAAGGTGGCAGCTCTTAACATGCAGATTCCAGAGGCTTCCAACAAGCTAAATCAAGTTTGTGTCATAGAATCGTAGAATCACAGAGTTGGAAGTGTCCTCAGCTGCCATACCTACCTGATTTTGGAACCGGTGATGTCCACCTCGAGGTGCATGAGATGCCTTTCCCCACCTTGGTTGAGCTTCCGGTTTGCCGTCACTGGAGACAAGAAGGGGTTCTTCGCATCAAAAGGCCTGGAAGTAACCGTGAGGCTTATATTAGCAACAACTCTGCGGAGCCAGGATTCACTCCTTGCCTTGTGCCAGGATCTTTTGAAAACTGTCCACTTCCATTTGGTTGCCTTGTTACCCATTTGCCCTGGGCAGCAATGAAACTAGCTAGCAAACCAATACTGAAGGTGGTTGTAGGAGGTCTCTTGTTGATGGAGGACCAAATCCAGGGAAGTGCTCCAAGTGATGGGTGAACCAAAGGCAAAAGGGGTGGGAGCAAAAGAATTACCAGCCCTATTTCTTACTATCAGGAACTTAGCCTTAGGTCTGGGGGCTACGACTTCTCCACACTCATGAAAAAACGTGGCTAAATTTGCTACTCCAGAGAGTTCTCGGAGTCCATATATAGCCTGTGGACCACATTTGCCATTGCTGTAAAATATGGGATCGGGACATTTGTGTGTAGGCGTCCTGGAGGTTGTATGTGCCCACAAACCACATGGTTGTTGTCTTAAGGAAGATGACAGACTGTGAAGATGGCATCCAAGTGCTGCCCCAACGCAACCAATCTCCACTTTGCCCTCCTCTTTGACCCCCATAATATAACTCCCCCCCCAACTTACGGTTTCTGGTTCTCGTAGCTCTTCAGCCGGCCCATTTCCCCAGTGTACACCTTGTTTGCGTTGATGTCGGTGTGGACAACCAGTTCATACTGGCGGATGCTGTGAAGGAAGGAAAGAGGAAGAAGGAGAATAAGAGAAGAGAAAAGGGAGAGAATAATCAACAACCCCCCCCCCCCCCAAAAAAAAAACACAGCTGGTTTCAGATTCTTGAGAGGGCACAGCGAGAGAACCAAAATGATCCAGCGGTTAGGCTAGTTTTGGGATTGTTACCTTCTTGCGGTAACCCTAAATCCATTACTTGTGGAAGGAGTCTGGTTATCTGGACAGGAGGTTGCACTGAATTTGTCTGAGAGCAACAGAATACCCCTTCTACCCATGTCTCCCAATCCCACCTCTGGCACTACTTCTGCCCCTTGCACTGACCTGGATTCATCTCCCGTAGCTTCCACACCAAAGTGCTCACACACAGCTGGCCAGAACTGCTCCCTCCATGTGATGAAATCTTCTTCCAGGCTGTTCGGAGCAACAGAGACGGAAGCAGGAGGGAAGAAGAGGAAGGAAAATAATTTAAAGCTAAGGGTACAAAGAGTCCAGCAGGATCCTTCCAAGCTGGTCCCAGGTTTTGGAACTCTCTCCCTAGGAGAGCTGGGGCATCCCTGCTTTCTTTCCACCAGGAAGAGAAACTCAAGCTTTAGGAACCAACTGCAATGGGATTTTAAGGGTGTGATGCCTTGCTAATTTCAACTGCATCAACAGTTGCGTCCTGTCTGTCAGGCACCTTGAATGTCATGGCTTCTGACAGTCCTTTATTGCCGTTTTGCAAATTTGGCAACACTAGCTGGAGCAAATGGGACTCCGAATCCAACTACACACCATCACCTGACTCTCTTCACTTTTTAGCACAGCCACTCACTTCCCATCGTCGTCTCCCAAGCCAAGCTCAAAGATCCGCTGGGCTCCCAGTTCTTCTAGCCGTTTGTCTACGTACTTCCCCATGGCGTTGAAGTGCTCATAGGTCTTGTTCCCGAGCCCAAACACCTAGGAAAGGACAAGAGGAGGGAATTCAGGAGATGGAGCAGGGTAGCGCTCGCAGCACAAGACCCTGAGTATGAGGCAGGCAAAATGACCCTACAGCCCTGGTCTTGAGAAAGGCCATTTTATAAAGATCTACAAACCACTGAAAGATAGACATCCTTGTTTAGCTACATTGAGATATAGTATTTACAGCGGTAGACATACATAGGCATACATTAAATGCAGAACACAGCAACCACCAGAGTGTTAATGAGTGTTAATGAGTTTGTAAGAAATCGGTTTCAAACAGATAGGCAAGTAAGAAGAAAAGAATACATACACACCAGCTATGCAGGGTTGCAAGCGGCTGTGAAGCAAAAGCCTTTGCGTAACAGCATCCGACGTACCTTTTTCCTTCTACAGAAGCTTCTAAAAAAGCTTCAGGTCATCCAACCTAAAGAGTCTGGGCCAAGCAGAAAGGGGGAAACATTCCCATGCTCCTTGCTGAGATGTTTACCAGCTGCCCAGAGATGGGGCGCCTTATCTTTTTGGCATTGGGATAAGGATTCCTCCACCTCCCTGTACTATCTCCGGATGCAGGACTTTTCCTTGACCCATTCTCTAACCAAGCGAACAAGGCCTACAAGGCTACAAGGCAAAATGCATCCTGAGTCATACAGCTCCAGGCCCAACAACACGCTTTTTCCTAAGAGGGTGCTGTTCAATGGGAAAGGACTTAGATTTATAACGGCGAAAGTAAAAGAGATGACAATCTTCGCCTTTGCTCTCTTGGCACTGAAACTCAGATACAATGGGAAGCTCTCTGTAAACCTAGGTGGGGAGTTGGGGCTGGAAGTAAGGATGGGGAATGGCTTTCGGTCCTCAAGGACCACGTATAATTCGATTTTTGCATGTATTTCAGTAGATAAAAATGTACGAATGAAGTACAATATGTGATGTTAAGTTATCCGAGGTGGAACAGACTAGAAAGGTCTATTTCTGTATAGAAGGTTGAAGAATGGGAAGTGAAAAGGGAAGCACAAAATTAAAGATGTTGCAAAGTAGGGGTTTTTGGAGAACCCCAGGAGTGCCAGATCTGGACCCCAGGAGGGCCGGATTCAGGGCCTGATGAAGTTGTCCACTCCTAGCTTGGAAAGGAAAGACACAATTGTATGGGGTGAGTAGTAGAAGAGTGAGGCTCCTCTGTTCTCCCTCCATCTGGGGCTCGTCCCTCCAGCACTGACGCCATTCAAATGCCGCCGAGCCGCTCCTCGCCTCATTACTCCTGGCAATTAGACTTTAAGCACCGGAAAAGAGCAACTAAATTGGGAGGCTTGAACAGATTTAGGAGGACGGATGTCAGCAAGGGCTACCCAATTAGCTGGCAAGACGAGGCCGGCAGCGCATCTCGGCCTTCCAAAGAGCCCAGAGAGAGGCCATGTGCGGCTATAAATACACACACAATCCCCCCCCCCCCTCCGTGACGCATTGCTCTTGAAGGAGCAATGAATCAGAGGCATATTCTCGAGTACCACTGAGCCTGAGATAAGTTACTTTTCTGGACTGACAGGGGGGATCCTGGGAGTGGTCGTCCCCAAAAGTAAACCTTCCAAGCACTAGTGGAAATATGGTGCCGCAGGGCTCCAGTGGGGTACTGTATCCTATTTTAGACAGGACAAGACTAAAAAAGATAGCCGTCAAGATGAAAGGTCTGGATACTGAGCCTTATGAGGAAGGACCGAGGGAGCTGGGGATGCTTAGCTTGGAGAATAGAAGCAAACAAATCGTAGAGCTTCATTTATATACCGCTTCATACTGAACTACGCAGTTTACAACTGTAAAGAAGACCTCAGTGCATGTACACTGCAGAGGTAATGTAGTTTGAATCACTTTAACTGCCACAGGACTTGGGATTTGCACTCTTTGGCAGAGAAGGCTAAAGACCTCGTGAAGGTGCAAATCCCAGGAGCTACAGCACTTAAAAGTTGTGTCGAACTGCATTATTTCTACAATGTAGAAATACCCTCAGAGCCAACTTTAAATACCTGAAGGGATGTGGCATAGAAGATAAAGAGTGAGCTTGTTTTCTCCTGCTACAGAGACCAGGATCCGAATTGCAAGGAAAGAGATTCCACCTAAACATTAGGAAGGGACTTCTTGATGGCAAGAGATGTTCAACAGAGAAAAAGAAAACTAAATTTGGGGACCAAGAAGGTCAAGTTACTTCGGCACACCTTTCCCTGCACCAAACCACTCCTCCGTCTCAGGCAAGCTCTCACTTTATCTTTCAAGCGCCTGAAAAGGACTGGAGAAAAGAAACAAGAGGCGGAAAAGACTCACTGTGTATTTGAGGCCGGAAAGATCAGTGTCCGTCTCCTGAAGCCAATCGTAGAAGTCTTGGGCATTGTCCGTGGGGTCCCCTTCGCCATAGGTGGCCATGCAAAAGACCGCCAGGGACTTGTCGATCTCCGAGAGGCGGCTCAGGTCCGACTGGAAGGGAAAGACAGGCAGAAAATAAGGAACTACCTCTGGTGAAGCATTGCAGATAAGGGAAACTCAACTGCTATGTAACTGAAAGTCGTATAACGTAATGCCGTTGTTGTTGCTGCTGTGTGCCTTCAAGTCGCTTCTGACTTACAGCAACCCTAAGGTGAATCTATCATGATGAGGTTTTCTTGGCAGGATTTGTTCAGAGGAGGCTGAGAGAGCGTAACTTGTCGAAGGTCATCCAACGGGTTTACATGGCTGAGCCAGGATTTGAACCCTGATCCTCAGAGTCACAGTCCAGTGCTCAAACCATTATGCCATGGTAACTCAATGTGATTTTTAAAAAATCGTCATTTTAGAAAAAGGACACGTCAAGCCCCTCGAGGGGCAAAACTAGTAGAGGACATACCAATTCATACTCCTCTGGGTCGGCAGACATGCCCCGCATCCCATACCGGTGGGCATCCTTGGCGAGGCGGTTGGCAAACTCTTCCGCTGTCCCCGTCTGAGAACCATAGAACACAACGATATTTCTTCCCTGGAATGAAGACAAAAAAGGAGGGGTATTTTAGTTCTGAAGGCTTTGTAATGGCTCAGTAAGGCAGAGAGCTTGTCAAGTCACTTTGTAAAGATAGTGGTGGTGTTAAGCTGCATTGTTTCTACAGTGTACATGCACCCATCCTCACTGGGAATGGAGGTAACTACAAGTAACAGGCTAATTCGATATTTAAACTGGCTATTTCAGATATTTGCATTGCTCAGGTAGCAACCTTGCCTTCTTCACAAATTATCTTTCTCTCCCCACTTTCTGTGTCTTTATATAGCTCTAAATCTGGGATGAGAACCATGCAGCCCTCCAGATGCTCTTGGATCGCAGCTCCCAGCATTCCCCATCACTTTGCAGGCAAAGCTTACTGGGAGTTGAGAAGGGCTGCAGAAGAAAATGGATGTGTTTGGTATTAATGCGGAGTTCTTGGATGTATGGGGGCGGTTTGGGGACAAAAAAATGTAGGGTGTCCCTTGTGGGACCATAGGAGGCCACACAACCAGCCCTGGGTGCCACAGTCCACACTTTGCCCTCCTTTGCATTAAGAACTGCATTCACTTAGGTTGCATATTTGAAGGTCTACCAGCCTAAACCACAGGGAGAATTAAGCCACGCTTACCGTCTTTTTCATTTTCTCAATGAAGCTGCCCTCATTTGTCGACTGACCTCTAGAAGAAAGAAAAAGAGGGAAATGTTAATATCTGCACTGGAGTGATGGACTACAACTCCCATCAGCCTACAAATCAGCTGCTGGCTGGGGACTTGTAGGCATTGTAGTCCCACACCTGTAAGGCTGCCCGAATCAGACAAATCAGAGCTTGGAAAACATTACTTTTCTGGGTTACAAGTCCCAGATTTCAGATAGCTCCCTGATCTTCAGGCAGCATGCAACTGTAGTCCAAAATAATGGTTGAGGACCTACAAATGCCTAGAAAAGGGTTTTCTCTAGGAACCTGTAGGTCAGTGATGGCGAACCTATGGCACGTATGCCAGAAGTGGCACTCAGAGCCCTCTCTGTGGGCACATGTGCCATCGTCCCAGCATGGAATTTGTTACTAGAAAGCTAGAGGGACATGGCACTTTGCAATAAATAAGTGGGTTTGGGGGTTGCAGTTTGGGCACTCGGCCTCGAAACGGTTCCCCATCACTGCTGTAGGTTCTCCAGTGCAATGGAAGACTTAAGAGATTCCTAGAGAGGACACATTAATAAAAATTGCAATGAATCAAACCTGCAAAAGTCAAAGCCGCAAATGTGGAGGGCCAACTGTATTATTATTATTATTATTATTATTATTATTATTATTATTATTATTGCATTACGCCACTTTCCTCAGGGCCCTTTTAGTGACTCAACTCCCCCGGGGACTCAAAGCTGCTCCGGATGAGCGCCGGCAAGACTAGCGCTCCCAACGCCGGAGAAGCAGAGACTTGGAAACTTTGCGGTCGCGGTTTCCGACGTGGGGCACCTCCTCATCTGGATCTCTCTTTGGATCTGAGAGAAAGACATCTGGCAAAAAGCGAACACAGCCTCAAGAGGCGGGAGGCACCGATGGGATGGAAAGAGAGGAGGAGGAGGAGGAGGGGTGGTTTAATTGAATCCCACTGAACACCAGGGAGCTTTTGGAAAACAGAAGAGGAGGAGGAATTGGCCGCCTGCCTACCTTCCTCCTTCCAACAGGATTCAAAGGCTGGGGATGAGGGGCCAGTTCTCATTTTTTACCCTTCTTTCCACAATGGAAAAAGAAGGCAAGACCCGGGGGAGAAACAGACCCAACACAGAGGGATGCTGCATTTTGAAATATGCGTTACTGCGCATTTTAAAATTCACGTTTGGATCGGATGTTAAACGCTTTCAGAACTTTTCTGATACGCATTGCTTTAGCCGTTCTGTTTTAGCTTAAATGCTGCTAGACGCTTCAGACTCTCAAAGCAGTCGTCCGGTCGACTTTGGACTCATGGCGGCCTTCTCCTTGGGATTTCTTGGCTGGGGTTCTTCAGAGAGGAGTCCCCTTTGCCTTCTGCTGAGGCTGAGAGTGTGTGACTTGCCCATGGTCAGCCAGTGGGCCTCCGTGGCTGAGCACTTAATTGAATCCCAAATCTCCAGAGTCCTAGTCCTGTGCTGAAACCACTCCACCATGCTGGGACCTCCATAAATTTCTAATGCCATTTACAGAGCAATCCTATACAGTTTGCTCAGAGATCCCATGTATTTTGTAAAGCTTACTCCTTATGAAGTGTCTTATGGTGAAGCATAAAAAGCCTCTCAAGACACTCACTTCCAAGCCATCTCCAGTTTTCGTGTGTCTGCCTCTACAATGGCATCTGTAAGAATGAACCACTTCAGTCCCAATTAGAAATTCTGGATCCTCTCCAAGGGCAGCCCCACACAAAGCACACTGCAGCAGTCAAGCCTGCAGGCCACCACTGGAATAAATACCCTCCAGGGCTGCCTTTCCTCCGACAGCTAAACCTTTTTGACCCTTGGTCCTGTGGGAGAGGTGTGCGTGTCCCGAAACCTTTACAAGGTCCTGCTAAGTCTCGAACGAGTTTGCAAACATCTTGCCCCTGACCTTTCATTTCACTTTCCGCAACCAGGACACACTTTCGGTAGAGTTCGGACAGAGGGAAAGAGGAACAAGATGTCCCAAGATTGCAACAGCAGCCACCCAGAAATCCGACGGCCTCACATGGCCGCATCCGTGAACGTTTCTGGAACTGATTTCCCAGATGTTCCCTGTGCCAGCAAAGAAAACAACAACCTCGGCATCCAATGTTCTCAACGCCGTGGGATGGGAATCTGTTACCCGGGGCCAGGACAGCTAGCGGTTGTCCAAAAATGTGCAAAGAGGCCAGGGAGTAGAGGTTGCCAAGGGGTGCGCCAGTGACCGACTTACCTCCCAGAAGACATCTCCTCTTGGAGGGAGGAATACCTGCAACCCATGATGGATTCAGAAGCGCAGCTGGAGAGATCCGGCGAGGTTAAACTTGGCTCGGTGGCGGTGAGAACCCATCGGCGGCACTCCTCATCCTAATCCAGTCTCGGTTCTTTTCAGCCTGCCGAGGCCGGCGGCCTCCTTTTGTTCAAGTGGAGCAAAGCACGCATACCAACTCCCCCGTGTGCGACGACACGGAGGCGCTGAGATCCTCTGCGATTTTTCGTGCCGGACGCTTCCCGAGTTCCCCGGAGGGGTCCGGCACGAACCCAAGAACTGAAACATCTGGCAGAGGAAGTAAGGAATGAAGAAAGGGAGGGAAAAAGAGGAAAGAAACAGAGCAAGGGGAGGGAGAGAAAGCTGTGCTGGAGAAAGGAGGTTCCCAGGGTCTCCGCTTTTGCCATTCAAGGACCAGATCTGTGTGGCAAGAGATTTCCACGTTCCCGGAGCAATTGGCATAAGACCAGAGCCTTTTCATAAAGAGAAAGGGTCTGGGCATTGCTTTTTTTAATGATGGGAAACTTCTGTTACTCTGCTAGTGACTCTCTTTGCAAGTTCCCAAAATGAACTGACAAGAAGAGATGAAGAAAAGCAAACTTTCCAGTGTTCACTTTGAGAGTGAAGAGGAAAGTAAAAAAAGACTCCTGGAGAACCGGGTTCGAATCCTTGCCCGGCAATGGTGATGATGAACCAAGTCATTCTTTCTTAGTTTTAGAGGAAGGCAATGCCCAACCTCCTTGGGACGAACCTTGGCAAATGAAAACCATAACCATAAGTTGGAAATGACTTCAAGGCGCACAAAACGCAGGTACTTTTTTGGAACCGGTTTTCTTGTAGCAGTCTGTGTGCTTAGAGTTCCTACTCAGCCCTTGGGTGACTTTGCGTAGGTCACACTTTCGCAGCTTCCGGGGAAGGCCATGGCAAACCCGCGCCGAACACATCTTGCAAAAACAAAAGACGTCATAGGTTCCCCAAGGGTCGCTCTAAATTGAAAACAGCTTGTAGGAACACAACAACGCAATTCAGCCATGGAAACCCGCTGGGTGACCTTAGCCAAGTCACACTCTCTCAGCCTCCAGTTAAAGCCATGCAAATCTCCTCTGAATAAATGACCAGGAAAACCCTAAGGCAACAATCTTATATGTAAGATGATGAAATACCTTGGACATCAGACACGGAGACCTTCTCTGCCCTGTTGAGAAACTAGAACAGCCAACAATTTGTTCCTCAACTATTTTTAAACCCATTCGGAGTTGACAATACAAGTTAAAGCCAAGACAACAATCCCTTCCATCTTTTGTACGCTTTGTACAATCCAGCTAAACTTTGAAATAGGAAAAAGCCCAAAGTTGTAATCTTCACTTTTGGACTGAAATAGATGTCACATTGAAGCATGAATCTAATTCTCGCGTGGCTTTCCCTCCCTCTTTTTAAATCTGCCTGGAAAGGATACCTTTTGGCACAGCAGCATCCAGAAACGCCAGCAAGAAAAGGACAAGTAAAAATCAGCAGATGTTGGAAAAAGTCATTTGTTTTGGACGACAAAACCCAGAATCCCATACTAGCGAAAGGAGGTAGGCATTGTTAGCCAAAAAAGTCCTTTTTGACTCTCTGAAGTTTCTTAATCTTGACTTTCAAAGGTTGTTTATAGGACACAGGATATTTTACAACACGGCACCACAACAAATTCATCGCTTTGTCTTTCTGGAGTGCAGCAGAGAGCACAAAACAACACGCAGCCATAAAAGAAAAGGGGAATAGCCTCAATTATGGTATGGAAATTGGGGATTTGTAGTTTTGTGAGCTATTTCGCCTTCTCCATCAAAGAACTCTGGTGCCGTGACAAACTCCAAATCCCAGGATCCCACAGCACTGACCCAAAGAGCATGGTTTCCATTCAGTGGGGTGCTGAACCCACGCCACATTTCACTTTGAGCTTTAAAGCAGGTTCTCTAGTGTGTGTACAACCCCTCGGCCTCATGAGATATATAACCCCTTTGAGGTGCAAATTTGGGAAGCCACAAGCCACCTCTGTCAGTTTGGAGACATCAGGGACTCAACCTGGGAAGTCCTGCATTCAAAGCATTGGTTCCCACAGTCACACAATTCTAGAGCTCCACTTCAAGGCTTAACAGCATTCTCCAGGGTATCAAACCTTATTCTGCCCCATATATTCAGTACCATGACCTCCTTTATAGTCAAACTCTGGCATGGATTTATGCCCCACTGACATAGAAGCCACTCAGCTAAGGGCACAGCTGGGTTTCCCGTCTCCCAAGGTTTTGTTCCTTTTCCCTTCTACCTCCATTAGCTTAAAAAACAACCACCACCTCCATAGTTATGCAACAAAGTCATCATATGCAAAGAGAAGAGGTCATATGAGATGAGTTCAGAATCACCTCCTCACGTACTAGCTGCAGAAGCCAGTTTTTCTGGTTCAGACCGCAGGGCAGAGGTTGCCATCATCCACTTGGGGAGCCTGGCAAGAAGCTGCCGCTTAAAAAGCAAACACTGAAAGGACACGGGGCGACCTTCTAAAAGGGTAACACCGGTTTTGGCTAACTGCTGGAAACCTTTCCAAGGTCTGATGGCTTTCGGAGATTCTTAGCTGGATATCCCAAGAGGTGGGCAGTTCCTGACTTTCTGGAAATGTTGAAACAGAAACCGGACTGACTGGTCCATCCATCCAGGTGGTCATAGCCATACGATTCCTGCAGCAAAGCAAAGGGGACTGGACCATATAGCCTCTCACAATTCCACCAAAAGTCACTATGGCATAGTGGTTTGAGCACCGGACTCTGGAGATCAGGGATCAAATCCGGGCTCAGCCAAGTAAACCCACTGGGTGACACTGGGCAAGTCACACTCTTTCGGCCCCACAGGATGGCAGTGGCAAACCCCCTCTGAAGAAATGTGACCAGAAAACCCCATGAGAGGTTCGCTTTAGGGTGGTCCTAAGTCAGGAACGACTTGAAGGCACAAAACAACATTCCCCCATGTCGAATGTCAAAAGAGACCACAAGAGCCATCCAGTCCAAACCCCTATCATGCAGGAATGCACAAGAAAAGCACCCCTGAAAGATGCCCATCTAGGGTTGCAACCACACTGGAGGAATAACCTGGTTTGGCACCGTTTTAATTGCCTTGGCTCAAGGCTATGGAATTCTGGGAGTTAGAGGATGTGAGGGGCTGTTCCGCTCTGGGCCCACAACAAACTCGCAACTCCCAGAATTCCATAGCCTTGAGCCAAGGCAATTAACGCGGTGACAAACTGGATTATTCTTCCAGTGTGGATGCATCTTAACCTCTGTTTAAAGACCTACAAAGATGGAGAGTCCATCATCTTCTGGGGCAATCTGTTCTTGCAGTAAATGTTTAGGCAGAATCTCTTTTTTTGTCGTTTGAAGCCACTGGTGGTTTTTCTAATCTTGGAGCAGCAGAAAACAAGCTTCTTCCATCTTCTACATGACATCCATTCAGATCTGTAAAGATGATTGCCATGTCCATCTGATTTTCTCCAAGCTGAACATAACCACGTTCCCTATATTTTGAGGACTCTAACATCCAGCTCAGCCAGCATCCTCAGTCGGCATAAAAGATGGGAGTTATAATCCGAAAAGAAAAAGACGAACAACTTGACAGACTCTCAAAAGAAAACTGGTCAGGACCTGTCGAGCAACCTGTCGCTTGCAGGCCTCTCTAGTTGCGCCTATGTCGCCTCATGATGGAGGTGCGTGTTGAGGTGCAAGCGTCTGTTTGGGATTCTCATTCCAAACCTGAGATCTAGAAAGTGGAGCCGGTGTTTTCAGAGAAAAGGGACAGCAGCTGTGCGATACGAGTGTGTCCTTTGCATGTGGCCATGCTGAAAGGTCATTGTAAGACCTGTTGTGCTTGCAGATATGAAGCGAGGTTGGTGACTGTTGGAAGTGAGGGGCACCATGGGGAGGAATGCTCTTCCTCCTGGGGCCCTTTCACACTCCACAATTATAGCACTTTTATGCCACTTTAACTGTTATGGCTGCATCCTACTGAATGTTGGGATTTGCAGACCATTTCAAATCCTGTCCCTGTCTTGTCTTCCTGGGTTATTTGCTGCTCCTTCTAGTTCTGTGTCATCTGCAAATCTAAGACATACTGTAATACTTAATGTTCTCTGAATGGAAATTAAATTACATGGCAATGCTGTGTCCCCTTGATAAAAAAGAAATAAACACAGTCCTTATTAGACACCTGGGAACACCTTCCATCCCGATCAAGGAGAACAAAATGTCCAGGACTCACTGTGGGAAAACACAATGCGTTGGGACCAAGGTGTCTAAACACACACACCCAGACATGCACAAACAACTTGTCCTCCTTTCACCACTTACGTGTTTGGTGGCTGGATTTTGGTGAAATCTGGGACTTCTTCCTTCTTCTTGCGGAAGAAAAACCAGTATGTCAAGAGGCCGATGATGACGGAAAAAAGGAAGACATCTGTGATGCTGAAGGGGACCGATGCCTCGGGGGTCTTTGCCGAAGCGGCGTCTTCCTTGGACGATGCTGTCCCCATGGTGGCAGAAAGACTGCAAAGAGAGAGAAAAGAAAGAGGGTCAAGTTGTGGCCATCGATCTTGACCGACGGAGGAATTGTAGGACCCAAAGCTTCAAGGCGGGATGAGCAGCTTCATTTGTTGGGAACTCCAGGAATTTTGGAAACAGGGCATTTTGTTCAGGTTGTTTGCTTGGGAGGGATGAGCTTTGTACAATGAGGTTTCAGACTTCAGCAATATGGGGAGCTGAAGTCCAAAACGCCCAGAGGGCCAAAGTTTGGGAACCACTGCTTTAAACAAAGAAGCAACAACAACAACAGACCATCAGACGCAAACTGTACAGCGACAGGGATGTCTGCAAGACATGACCTAGTTGTGTAAGAGAGTCACTAGCTTAAATGAAACCCCTGCCAGGTCCAAAGGCCAGACCACCCCCCTGAGATCTACTATTGCACTCTTTCTCCAAAGGCTTTCAAGCCTGTGTAGCAATGGCACCGGAAGAAGAAGGGAAATTTGCACATTTTATTAGCAAGGAGGACCCAGGCAGAGGCAGAGCAAATGTCGGAATGAATCAGCAGACTGGGTGGGCGAGAAAACCTGGAGCCAGCCATTCATTTCAACATGCATTCACACACAAAAGCCTGGACAGAAACATCACAGTTGCCAAGCCACACAAGAACAGCCCAGGAAAGGTGAGATGGTTGGGCAAAAGCGCTACTCTATGCAGTCAACAAGGATCGGTTCATTAGTTGCCTTAGTGTTCTTTATCAACTTACCAGAATGCAAAAGAAACTGCATTTCTAAGTAACTCAATTGAAGTTCCAAGTGTCTACAATGCTAGAATCGTAGAGCTGGAAGAGATCCCCCAGAGGTCATCCAGCCCAACCCGATTTTGCCATGCAAGAAGACACAAGCCAAGCTCCCCCTGGGATAGATGGGCATCTGGCCTCCATTTGAAAGCCTCCAAAGGAGGCTCTACCACCCCCCATGCCAGCAAAATATTCCACAGCCCTTACTGTCAGGATGTTCCTCCTAATGTTGAGCTGGAATTTCTTTCCCTGTACTTTGAATCCATTGCTCCATGCCCTATTCTCTGGAGCAGCAGAAAACAAGCTCACTCCATCTCCATACATTAGTCTCTGGAGCAGCAAGAAACAAGCTTGCTCCATCCTCAATGTGGCACCCCTTCAAATGTTTAAGTATGGCTCTCATGTCACCCCTTAACCATCTCTTCTCCAGGCTGAACATCCCCAGCTCCCCAAGTCTTTCCTCATAAAGCATGGTTTCCAGACCGTTCCCCATTTTGGTCCCTCTCCTCTGGACACTTTCTAGCTTGTCCACATCTTTCTTGCCTTGCGGTGCCTAGACCCGGACACAATATTATTCCAGGTGAGGCCTGACCAACGCAAAACGTAGTGGGACTATTGCTTCCCTCGATCTAGACACTCCATTTTGCCCCACAGCCACCGCCAACCTCACTTCACATCTACACAAACCGCAAGTCTTGCACTGACCTTTTAGCGTCACCGGATGCACAAAAACAAAGCAGTGATTAACTTTCTGGACGACAGGCAAAGGACGCACTCTTTTATCGTACAGCTGCAGCCTTCTCTCTCCAAAAACACTGGTTCTGGAAGGAGAATCCACAGATGCTGGCGCCTCCGCACATGCCTCCCTTGGGACAAAACACAGGCGCAACTAGAGAGAGGCCGCAAGCAGGGCCTGCTCAGTTTCCACTGCAGAGCCTGGAAAGCTCTTCACCTTCTTCCTTTTGGAAGTACAACTGGGGTTGGAAGAGACCTCCAGGGTCATCCAGTCAGACCCCTTTCTGCCATGCAGGAACTCACAGTCAAAGCACCCCCAAGAGATGGCCACCCAGCCTCTGTTTAAAAAGCTCCAAAGGTTATACAATGCCTCCCGCATCCACCCACAGCATTTCCGCAACCCAATGCTGATTCAACAAATGGATGGACAAAGAAAGGCAATCCCTAAGCCTCTTTGTTTATGCAACCATCGTGTGTGAAAGAGCACAACAATGGTTTTTCTCCTCCCCAAAGAACATGCATCATTCAACGAAGGATTAACTGTAGACAGGCAGTGTATTGGCTCACCCAAAAGGAAACCAAATCCTGTATATGAAAACACCCAGGACTATGAACAAGCAAGTTTGTGGCTGAGGTACACAGGTCGAGTGTCCCATATCCCATAAGCCAAAACTTGGCCGGCCAGGACAGTGACGCCTTTGCTTTCCGATGGTTCCAAGTTCACAAACTTTGTTTTGTGCGCAAATTCTTTCAGTCCAAAATCTGAAACCCCCCCAAAACCCTTCTGGTTCCCAAGCGTTTCGGATAAAGGGACACTACCTTGTACTTACAAAGTTGAGAGCTAGCAAGGCATAGCGGTTTGAGTGTTGGACTATGACTCTGGAGATCAGGGTTCGATTCTTCGCTCAGCCTTGAAACCCACTGGGTAAATATGGGCAAGTCACACACTCTCAGCCTCAGGGGAAGGCAATGGCAAACCTCCTCTGAACAAACCTTGCCAAGAAACCCCGATGATAGGTTGGGCCTTAGGGTCGCCATAAGTCAGAAATGACTTGAAGACACACAACAACAGCCTTGCAAGTGTGTGTTTGCTGGCTCAGATGTTTCACTGGGATTATCAGTCCTCACTGTTACCAAGCCCTCCCTTACACACAAACACACCCTTTTTGTGGCCCTTCGCACCATTCCTTACGAAAGACAGAACAACAGGCAAGGGCCTTAATCTGCCTTCCTCAAACAACCTTAAACCAAGAGTACGATCACACAGGAATGCTATTTTGTGTGGTTTTATTCTTAGTGTCACGTTTGTGGTTAGCTTCTGGGTCTGTTTGGTTTCATTGCCACCTGCCTTGACCTTTATTTCGAGGCGAAGCCAACGTCGCATGCCTCAACTGCCCATTTGGGACTGTAGGCTACACCTGATTTGTTTGGGTTTGATATATCCTTGCATGCTTCAAGTACTTAAAAGGATCAATAACCACCTCGGATTTATTAATTCCCACCCAAACCTGTTCTGGTTTGCTTTAAAAAGAGGGCCGGGGAACACCTGGCCCTCAAGATGATGTTGGACTGGAACATCCATCGTTTCTCACCAGTGGGAATGGCAGCTAGGATGATGGGAGTAAGGCATTGCAGTCCATGTGCTGCGAAGAGAGAATTGAGTTCACTCCGTATTTGGGTCTGAACTTTAACAGATCTTTGCCAGCGGGGCAGTGAGTCCATTCCAGGTTTTAGTTAGCTTTAAAGGATATCTCCAAGGCACTCTATCTTAAAATTTAGACTAAAACCCGGCACGGACGCAGCACCTCCATCAACCAGATGTCACTGCGCCTTCCCACGTGTCAAAAGGCAAGCTAGTAAACTCAGGAGTGGAAGAGGAGGAGGAGGAAGACGGCAAAAGTGCCACCACACTGCAGCATTAATGCAGGTCAATGCCGCTTTAACTGCCATGTCTCCATGCAATGAAATCCTGGGATTTGTAGTTCACTTGTTCAGTCGTTCCTTCAGTTTGTTGTCACTGCAGAGCCCTCTGATAGAGAATATTTCACCAAGTGACAAACCCCAGCATTGAGCCATGGCAGTTAAAAGCGGTGCCAAACTGCACCAACTTTGCAGTGTAGACGCAGCCACAGAAAGCCAAAAAGCCGGGAGGAAGAGAGACATCTTGGCTAAAAGGGCCTCTGGAAGGCCTCCTGACGCAGCAGCTCCACGTGTGTCAAAGCCACGTTGCACAAGCAGGTCCCTTGTGCAACCTTTGGGCAAGGTGACTGGGGCTGATTCGCCTTTGGCAAAGAGCAGCCAGTGGGACAGTCCCTGCAGTATGCATTTGCATCCATAAGCGATTCAAGGCCCCATTACAGTATAATCTACAGGCACCCCTTGCATTTTCCTTTGCAAGTGATGCAAGAAGCCCTGCAGTCCAACTATTTCTGCTGCCACCCACTTTGAAGAGCTTGACTCCTGGAGATGCTCAGCCACACCTGGGAAACCAAAGGGCAAATGAAGGGACGAGGCCAGAACCTCCTGTGCTACAACTCCCAGAAGGCATCAATCGACGCTTGGGTTTCGTCCCATCTCCACCACGTCCCAGACCCCTACAGACCTCAATGGGCAACCATTGGGGAACAAAGTACGGCCCTCCTATACTGCCCCCTCCATGAGCCAAGAAAAGTTACATTTATTTTGGACTGTAACTCTTAGGCATGATGGCTGGAAGAGCTATGGTCCAAAACAACCATTTTTCCACCTGAACATTGCTCAGGAAAGAGCGCTTCCCATTTCCAATGGCTTCCAATGGAACAAAGGGACCCACAACTGGACTGGCTGAACTGGGACAAATCCCAGCCTTGGCTTGGAGGTTGGCATTGGGATCAGGAGGTGCTGGGTACCTCCAACTTCACATTCTCCCAGTGGACATCCCCAAGAAAAGGCAAGGGTGGCGTAGTGGCTGGAGTGTCGAACTAGGACTCTGGAGATCAGGGTTCGAGTCCCCACTTGAACATAAAAACCCACCTTGGGCAAGTCGCATACTCATAGCCTCGGAGGACGGCAATGACAATGAGGAGACTTGCCAAGAAAACCCGACGATAGGTTCTCCGTAGGCTACCCTAAAATGAGTTGGAGCCACACTTAACAACAACAACGGGACACAGCATGGTGTTGTCGTGCTTCAAATGTTGGACAAGGACCCAAGGAGACCAGGTCAGGATACCTGGGCATCCTTGAAAACTCCAGGTGAGCTTGCTCAGGTCACACACTCTCAGCCACAGGGGAAAGCAATGCAAACACCCTCTGAAGCATTTTTTACCAAGGGAAACCTCATGACAAGAGTGCCTTCGGGTCAGCATAGGCCAGGGATGGCTTGAAGGCATAGAAATCAGGGCATTCCTGCATGGCAAAGGGAGTTGAATGGGACCGCTTCCAACTCTATGGTTTTATGCGACTTCCTATAAATCCATCAGATCCACTCTAGCTGGAAAGAACAACTGGATTTAGGGCAGTATCTTTAATGCCAGGTCACACCTCAGCAACTAACCACCTTTCCCACACATGGCAAGTGCCTCACGTCCGCCCCATAAAGGAGGCTTTAATGCAGTCGGTGCACCAGAATAAGCCCAGTGCTCATTAAATTTAATTAATTTGGTGCTAAATCAACTTCCAAAATGAAACGCTCCCAGTGAGTCAGCAGCTAAACAGAGGCTGGAAGATCATTCGGTCGCATGAGAAGTAATGCGCTTCTACCATTTTCATACCAGTTTAACCATCATGACTCTGGTGTCCGGAGTGCCTGCATTTGTCCTTTTGTGAGTTCTTTTAGACTCCAGGAATAATCCAGTTTTGAGACCACTTTAACTGCCATGGCTCCATGCTACAGATTCCTGGGATTTGTACTTTGTTATGGCCCCGGAGCTCTCTGACAGAGAAGGCTAAAGAGCTCACAAAACGACAAATCCCAGAATTGTGCACCACTGACTGAGCCATAGCAGCTAAAGCGGTCTCAAACGGCACTATTTCTGCAGTGAAGATGCGGGCTTTAAGTCCCTTCCCAGACTACATCTCCCAAGAAGAGCCATAACAAATGGTATAAAACCACACAGTGTGAACGCATCCATCTAGTTAATGGGTTTTTGGGGGTCTTTAAATTAATATTTATATTGTATATGTGTGTGTGTGTGTATGTGTGTGGATGGATGGATGGCTGGGTGGATAGATGGGTGGACAGACAGACAGGTAGATGGATGGATGGCTGGATAGACAGACAGACGGATGGATAGAGGGATAGATAGACGGATGGATAGACAGATGTGTAGATAAATGGACAGATAGACAGATGGATAGATAGATGGGATGGATGGATGGGTGGACGGACGGATGGACGGACGGACGGCGTGTGTGTGTGTGTATATAGGTAAAACTCAGATGGGTTTTCTAGGAAAGAAGCTGGCCAGACACCACACTAACCCTCATGTAACACAACTTATCTGATGCTAGACCCTTCAATAGTGGGACTGCAGCCTCCATCATCCCCAGGCAGCGTGGCCAACTGCCCAGAATGACGGTGGTCATAATTCCACTCAGATCATTGGAAGTAAAGTAGTTACCGATAACTGGCTCCTTTTCAGGACAGGGAGAATATAACAAGGTTTAAAAGTAACAGAATCTGCAACAAGCAAAGCTTTCTGACATTTTATGAGGTTTTAGCTGCCTTTTAAAACACTTCTCAATTGACGCATTCAATCCGGTCGCTTACTTAATTGCTTTCCGACTTTTCCTTTTGCGTCCCAATTTCAACTGCCGATAACCATAGGTCGTCACCAACGTAAAACGAAAGATTACACAAATGCCAAATAAAGCTATAATAGTATAAAACGTGCCACAGAATTTAAAGCTTGTACATCTTCCAGTGTTTTAATTGTACAATTTGCTCTCCACAAACATTTGTGGTTTGGATTTTGCAGTTTTGATTAATATGTCCTCTCTAGGTCCTCCGGCGCAACCCACACCATAGAGTTGCACCAAAGAATCTAGAGGTTCCTAGAGAGAACAGTTAGGTAGTTCTAGTCTTTTTATAATATTACTATTAATAGTAATAGTAATAGTAATAATAATAATATTAATAATTTATTTCTGTCTCACCTCTTCAATAAAGATTGAAGTTTTAGTTTAAGTTAACCATAGAGTTGCACTGGAAAAGCTACAAGGCCTAGTAGAGTATTCTCTCAAGGGTTCTCTGGCTCTTTCAGTGCCACTTTTAGTTAAAGCTGACCACAGAGTTGCGCCGGAGAACCTAGATATTCCTAGAGAGAACAGATTAATCAAATCCGTAAATAATCAAAGATGCAAATATCAAAGTCGCAAATACGGAGGGATGAGCATACTACCAACCTGCAAGGCGATCCTGTTTCCTCTGTACAATTACTCTGTTGTAATGCAAAGTATTTTGGGAGTGGCTCAGTGCCACGCAAACGGGCAAATTAAGAGCCATTAGTTATACAAAAGACCTGCCATCGCCTAATGGAGAGGCAAGCTGCCAGAACTGGTTTGTTCAGAGGGATCAACCCGGGTGCCTTCATTTTCAGATTCCCAGGGCTGGTGAGGATGAATGGCAGCACTTAAAGAATATAAACCGCCCCGGCAATGCCAGGGCAAAGTTGTCAAAGCAGTAATGGAGGAGTCGGTTGGCAGGACCAGTCAAAACCATGCCAGCCGCGCAGGCTGACGCCCAAGTCCCGATTGAGAAACTCCACCAGCGCATGACTATGACACAACGGAAGCGTTACACAATTCTCTTTCTTTCCCTCCCAGAGATTTATTCCACCATGTCCATCATGACAGGCAGAAAATAGATTCATTTGATATGTTATTATTATTATTAGGATACCACAAACTGCCCAAGCAACAAACGAATGGGTCTTAATCCATGCCAAACCTAAACTCTCCCTAGAAGCGGAGACTTTCATACTTAGGATGTAACATGAGAAGGTAGGACTAATTAGAAAAGACAAATGAGGCTTGGTAAGATAGAAGGCATGCCTAAAAGACCCTAAAGGCACTAGACACCACTGAAACCAAGCAGGACCAGCCCTGATAGAATTCAAAGATATAGCTGCGTTCGTCTATAGGACCAGTAAGCAAAGCGATCTTGTAGCACCTTTGAGACTCACTGAAAGAAAGAACTTGGCAGCATGTGCTTTCCTAGACTTTAGTCTACTTCCTTAGATGCATTTATGTAATGTAATGTAATGCTCAAAGGTATGTACAGAGATCGTGTAGCACCTTTGAAACTCAATGAAAGAAAGAAGTTGGCAGCATGTGCTTTCCTAGACTTTAGTCTATTTCCTCAGATGCATTTATGTAATGTAATGTAATGCTCAAAGGTATGTACAGAGATCGTGTAGCACCTTTGAGGTGCACTGAAAGACGTTAGAAGCATGAGCTTTCGTAGACTTCAGTCTACTTCCTCAGATGCATTTATTTAATGTAATGTAATGCTTAAAGGTATGTAGAGAGATCATGTAGCACCTTTGAAACTCAGTGAAAGAAAGAAGTTGGCAGCAAGGGCTGTTCGACAGGGGAATGCACTCGTTCCTCGGAGGGTGATAGAGTCTCCTTCCTTGGAGGTCTTTAAACAGAGGCTGGATGGCCATCTGTCAGGGATGCTTTGATTTGGATTTCCTGCATGGCAGAAGAAGGGGGTTGGACTGGATGGCCCTAGTGGCCTCTTCCAACTCTACGATTCTATGATTCTAAGAGCTTTCCTAGACCTCATTCTACTTCCTCAGATGCATTTGGAAGGAGACATAAGTCTACCAAAGCTCCTGCTGCCAACTTCTCTCTTTCAATGAGTTTCAAAGGTGCTACAAGGTGCTCTCTGGTTATCATTTGCCCAAGAAAACCCAACAAAACTCACGGAGCTGCCATAAAAGAAGAGGAAACCTGTAGGCAGAGGAACATACACACACGCAAGAAAGTCCAATGAAAGGGTTGCCGCAGGCTGAAAGCACTTAACAGCAACGACAAAAGGAGATATATAACTGGAAGAGGTTACCGAATACACTCACAGGTTGGTTTATTTGCTGCCCCTATGTATGTCTCTCTCTCAATCTCTTCCACTGAGCTCAAGACGGCATAGGTACCTTTCCTCTTCTTTCCTCTGAAGGGAACAAGATCAAGGTAAGTGAAGGAAGATGGAAGCAGGCCCAGAGAGGGCCATGAGATCCTACACTCGAAACCAACGTCTCCACCAATGTTGGTCTTTGGAAACGGACATCTGTCAACGAAGCGCCGAAGGAACCCACCCTTTTGTTCGCAGATTAATTTGCAGATGCGGGTTCAGGTTACCTCCTGGGCCTGTCAAGCACTTTATGTAAGAGTTGGACTCTTCAACCCTTGCTGAAAGAGGCAAATAAACAAGGAAGGGCCGGGCGGGGAGAATAGGAATGGAGTTTACCTGAGGTGACTAGAGAGGGAAAACGGGGAGTGGATAGAGTTTGTTTGAGCAAATCCGCTCCCCATCAGCTCCTTGGTGCAAAGTGTTCTCAAAAGGTAATATTAAGGGTGCTTTTGGGCGTGAGTGAAAAGCTGCAGATGAAAAGGACAAAAAACAGACCAATCCAAGAGATGTGTAATTTGGTGCAATTCATCCTAATGGTCCTTGGCAGCCGTCACACTGAGGTTTTAGTAAGGAGAAGTGTCAAGGCAACCTCGGAAAGCGGTGGGCTGGTTATCTCAAACACGATGATGGCCTGATTGTATCTCTCTCTCTCTCGGATAAGATGCAGCGATGTTCTCTGAGAAGCGTTTGGAAGCTTCTGGATGCACAAAGAGAGGAAAATTAAAAGCAAATGCTTCTTTTTGGGGAGAGATGTGGGTCTCATAGAATTGGAAAGGACCATGAGGGCCATCTAGTCTAACTCCCTTGCTATACAAGAACACACATCCTGAAAGGTGTCCTTCCAACCTCTGCTTATCATGTCACCTCTCTACCGCCTCTTCTCCAAGCTACCCATGCCCAGCTCCCTCAGTCGGTCCTCATAAGCCTTGGTTGTGAGACCACCGACCATCTTGGTTGCCCTTCTCTGGACACGTTCCAACCTTCTCCTTGAAATGGAGACATTATTCCAGGTGACCAAAGCAGAAGAGAGTATCCCTTGACCTGGATACTACACTCCTCTTGTTGCAGCCCAGAGGTATGGAGAACCAAACCTATGAGGAAAGGTTGAAGCTGGTGAAGAGAGGACAGAAGGGTGACATGAAATTCCTGCATTGCACATGAGCCTTGGACTCAGCCCCTTCCAATTCTATGGCTCTTCATATCCAGGATGAAAAGAGCTTGATATTTAAAAACAATTCGATATGTGGGAGAAAACCAACACTGCATTGGTTCCGAATTTCAGGTTTTCCACCACCGTAATACTGAACTGGCATTGCCACCCTTTCCTCCTTCTTGCCTTTACTGCCGACACAGTGACAATAAGTTTAATTGTATACTTGAAATTGTTATTGAGTTTACTACCATGTGAATGTGGACCTTTGGTATGTTGGAATAAGTGTATTGTATTTACTTTATCTTGTCATATGGTTTTAATTTAATTAGCGTGACAAATTACAAAGGAGTAAGACGAGTCCTAAATTGGGGGGAATGGCAGGGGATAAATAAAGATGATGATGATGATGATGACAGTGAAGATAGTGATGCCAGCAAGCAGGTGCAAAATGCAAATGGGGTTAAATGTAGTTTCAATCTGATTTGGAAGGTTGTTACCAAAACCCACAAATCCCTTCCTATTTGGGACGACAAAGGGGCTGAGGTTAGGGAAAACTACGTTAAAACAGGAGGGAATGGAACCAGCAAATATATCCCCAGAGACCTCTAAGCTTCCTTCTTTTGTTTTCATGTGGAAATGATAGGAGTACATGCTCAAGAGTCTATAGTATGCGTTACCTAATGCATCTCTCCAAGATCATATGACAAACTCCAAAGTCCATGTTGGGACAATACGTTCCCAAAGCCAACCCCAAAAACAAAAGGCACAATTGTTTTTATGGGCAAGCTTCCAGAACACACATTGCACAGTTTATAGCTGTGAATAGACCAACTTTAGTTGCCCTGGTTTCATCCTGGGGAATCCTGGGAACTGTAGTTTGGGGAGCTCACCAATAAGGAGCAGGTGCTGCTGGCAAAACCTCCTCTGAGTGTTCCTTGCCTAAGAAAACCCTTTGAAATTACACTTGTCCCAAATCGACAGACAACTTGAAGGCACATACCTTGTTGTTGTTGTTCTGTGCCTACAGGTTGTTTCTGACTTACGCCGACCCTAAGGCCATGAGGTTTCCTCGGCAAGGTATCTTCAGAGGATGTTTGGTTTTGCCTTCTTCCCCTGAGGCTGAGAGCATGCGACTTCCCCAGTGGATTTGGATGGCTGAACTGGAATTCAAAGCCGGTTCTCCAACCACGACTACAGCATGCTGGCTATCACTGAGTGGTATTAAGGCCTCAGGTATAAAGCACATTTATACAGTCGTGAGACTGGGAGGTAATGTAGAACAGGATCCAGAAAGTTGCAGGTCATCACCTTTATCCTTACGCTTTGTACCCAAAGTCCTAATTCCACGCGGTGCAGCCGAAGGAGTGGGTCTCTATGCGCGAAAGCTCATGCAAACATAAAACCAGTCTTCAATTACGTACGTGAAAATATTCCAAACTCCATAAAACCCCCCAAATCCCAAACACTTCTGGGCCCAAGCGTTGTGAATAAGGGAGATTCTGCCTGTATTATGATTCCCAAACCTCTCACTAAGGTCTCTCTAAGACAGCGGTTCGCAACCTGTGCGTTGCGGTCCCTTTGGGGGCCGAACGACCCTTTCACAGGTTGCCTAAGACCATCGGAAAACACGCATTTCCAACAGTCTTAGGAACCGAGGCACCACAATTTTATGGCTGGGGGGGGTCACCACAACATGAGGAACTGCATTAAAGGGTCGCGGCATTAGGAACGTTGAGAAGCACTGCTCTAAGACCGGACCAACTACGAGGCCTCCGTTAGTCAAAGAGCAACTTTGGAAAGGACTGAAACCACACAACCACACACACACAAAACAGGCTGCTAGGCTTTCAAGGGACACGTTCCATATTCTTTTCCTGAACTCTACCACACCTGGCCAGGCAGATAGCTGAGATTCCTCCTCCTTTCCACCGCCGCACACACACAAACACACTTGTCGTTCCAGGGAAAAGTTCAACACATTCCGGGCCTTGAGCCAAGTTCGGAAAGAGAAGTGGTCTGACCCTATGTAGCCAGCCCACAAGCATCCACACATCCAGGCCAAGGTTACCTAGGCATTGCTAAGAACCAAAGGGGAGAGCCTTCCTCGATCCTCCCGAAGGAACCCACCCTCGACTCAGGATCTCTTCGCTTTCCCACCTTTCCGATTCCGAGATGAGAGCCTTCGAGGAGGGAGAACGTAAAGCCCAAGCGCTTGCGATCCTGGCTTGTGTTTCACTTGTGTAACCGACAGCATTATCTAACAGGAAAGGAGCTGCCAAACACTGACTGGGAACAAATGAGGACTTGTCCAGCCAAGAAACATAGTTGGTGCAAAGCCTCTCTTCCAGGCCCCAAAGGAGTCAAAACGCCATCTGTACGCCATGCCTCCGCGCTGCCGGGAAGCCAGCGTATTGCGCCGACCCATACGGGCCCTTTGACTTTGGTCTCGATCTATTTTATTAACCGCCATATTGGGAATTGTTTTTTCATGGTATTTTAGGGTGGGAGGGAGATTGGGGAACTAGGACCTAATATACCTATTGATATCCATGTTTGATTTTACGGTTTCTTGTATGTTGTTCCCCGCCTCAATCCAATGCAGGGAGAGGCGGGATACGAGTAACTAGTATTATTATGATTATTAAACTCGTGCCAACTTTACAGCGCTTTATAAACAACTAAAAGGGGGGCGTTCAATTGGAGGAGGCAAGGAGCCAAGCCTGAAAGTACGCTCTTTGGAAACAGGTTCACAAAGACCTCCAAAGGCCCTGATCTTTCCAAGAACGGCAACGGATGTGTCTGCTCCAGGAAACCATCACAATAGCAGCCAGGACCAAGGCTTTGGTTCGCCAAAGGGGCTCAGATTCCTTTAGTGAAGATCGTCCTGGGTTTTGACATGTTTATGTAAGATGTTCCAGTCTAGGAACTACAACGCTGGACCGATTCCCAACAAACCTGAAACCCAGACTTTCTAAGGGAGCCGGCCGTCGATTCCAGGCTTGTCCTTCTGCAATGTGTGCCTTCCCAAGTCTTCTGTTTAGCATCTCCACCTGTTTATCTGGGGACACAGGCTTCGGAGATTAGCTCCGATCAGATAGCAAGCTTTCGCCTCCGAAACTCAAATCATGGACAAGAAGGTTGACTAGTCAGTCCGGCGGAAGGCCTAGAAAGCTCAGGAAACGGACTTGGCAGGAACTATAGGAGGGCAGTTATCCAGAAGTAACTTTTCTAAGCCCCTGTTCCAGGAAACCATCACAAAGAGCAGCAGGTTTACAATCCCCTTGCTAGATGTAGTTACTTCAAAAGCACCCATTTAACATTGTGTGTGTATATATATATATATATATATATATATAATATGACAAGCCCTACCCCAAAAGTAACTTACAAAAGCACCCTCTTTACTCCCGGTTCACCCACATGGCACTCCTCCAGGTTACAAAACTAGTCTCTCCACCTGTTTTTATCCAGGAACAAGATCTCTCTTCTCCCCGATCATCCTCTGAGATGATGATCTCTGGGAAGATTGTATGTCGACATCTTCAGAATCCGAACCCCCGCAAAGAGAGACTGGTCCAAGCAGAAGGCCTACGTCTTGGAAAAGTTAACTTTTGGGGGACCGCAACCCCAGGAACCTCTCAAATCTGGAAGGTTATAGTCCAAAGTCCTAAGGTTGGAGAGGCTGCGTTCCCAAACCGCTGGGAACTAGGCTTCCCACCAGCTCTGAGGGCTTGAAATCCATTTCTCAGAGAGGAAAGCTATGCCAGGACCCTGCCCCTTGCCCCCTTTGTTTGTAGGGTTAAGGGACACACAAGCGCCAGGACTGAGAGGACTCTGTTCTTCTTTAATAAAGACATGGATAAGATGACATCCGTCGTCCCCTCCCTCCAAAAACAACACAATAATTAAGGTATAGAAACGTGTTCCATAGAGGAAAGGGGTTTTGAAACCAGCCTTTGCTTTCTCATACTCTCATGTTTGCGGGAGCTATAGAACGTAGCAATAGATGCATCATCTAAATATATATTAATACATTATTATAAATTATTATAATAATTATATTATTACATTATGATAGCCACTTCATTGAAATATATATATACATACATATACTTATTATAATTTATTATAAATAAATTACAATATTATATTATAATATTATAATATAATTACCATATTACATTATATTGTAATATTATATTATAATATAATATTATATTACAACATAACATAATATGATAATTTTATGAAGTAACTACAATGTAATATTATGATTATTAATAATAATTTATGATATATATATATACATATCTCAATGGAGTTGCTACTATAGTATATAATAATAATACACTATGTTATTTTATTAGTGTATTATTATTATATACTATAGTAGCAACTCCATTGAGATATATATGTATTATAAATTATTATTAATAATCATAATATTACATTATTATATTATATTATACCATAACAGCAGCTCCACTGATATATATATATATATATATATATATAATATACTGAATTGTTATAAATAATTGTAATATTACAAAATTGTATTATAATATTATACTATAATATTATATTACACCATAACAGCAGCTTCATTGATATATATATATATATATATATATATAATTATAATAATTATTTATAGTAATTTATTTTATATGGTGAAGCTGCTGTTCTAGTGTAATATATCATAGTATAATATTGCAATATAATTTTGTAATATTATAATTATTATTTATAACAATTTATTTTAGTGTATATATATATATATATATATATATAAATGAAGCTGCTGTTCTAGTGTAATATATTACAGCATAATTGTTATAGTGTACTATAATAATAAATTGTTATGAATAATAATAATGATAATATGACAATATTATATTCCGTGACGACAGCAGCTTGGCCATATAAAATAAAACGACAGTATGATCTTGTCCTATGCTATACAGTATTGTTTTATATTATGATATTATACTAGGATAGCAGCTGATATCCTTGTAATAAACTGTTCTCAATAACAATTGCAACATTATAATCTTCTATTAGCATTTCCCATTATTGTATTAAAGTAGCTAATAGAATAATCGATGATATTAATATGATCTCCTCTCCCCAAAAGCCAAAGGAAGCCCCAAAACCAGACTCAGCTGCAAAGCCTTCCACCAGAAGGACCTCTTAGTGACGTCACACGAAGGACCCCTGACCCCTTGACCTTTCACCCCGAGGAAGGCCGGAGCCTCCGCAGAGAGCTCCCCCGGAGCCCGCCCTTTCAAGGCCCGAAGAGAAAGGCTTTTCCCCTCCTCCTCCTCCTCCCTTCACTCACCGATCGGGGCTCCGAAGAAGGAAGGAAGGAAGGCCGCGGTGGAAGAAGAAGCGAATGGAGCGGCCTCCTCTTCCTCCTCCTCCTTTTTTTTCCCTCGGAAAGAGCCTTCAGGGGGCGTGGCCTACGCTCGGAGCATACCATTGCACCAAAAGGGGGGAAGGAAGGAAAGTCCAAGGAGAAAGGAGAGCGAGAAGCTCTCACACACATTGGATCAAGTGGGCTCCTCCCCCCCACGCTGGAGGGATAATGGTACGTCCCGCCCCGCTGTCACTCAAAGCCAGGGAGGGGGCGCCTCCTCCTTCGCCTGGGCCGCCCGCGCATGCGCACAAAAGGAAAAGGGCGTATGAGACTTTGGGGAGTCAAGTCCCTTGATTTAAGTCCCACAGAAAGACAAGATAAACACAGGGTTAATTATTGAACACATAAAAAAGGGAGAGGCAGCTGCACCGCAGGGATAGTGCTGCCCCTTCCTTAGGCCATGCTGGGATGTGTAGTTTTCCAGGGTCCTTGGGAAAAACTACAGTTCCCAGGATTCCATGGGATGGAGCCATGGCAGTTAAAATGTAACTGAGAGTATATATTTCTTGCAGAATTTGTTTATATTATTAATTAATGTGCCTTTATTAGTAGTATTATTAATATTAACAATAAATATTAATATTTATTTATTACATATATATATATATATATATATATATATATAAATAATAATATTTGTTTGTTCCCTGCCTCTCTGTGCAACACATCCGGGGCAGCTTACATATTAAAAATACAATCAAATCCCCCTAAAATATAAACAATTCACAATAATAATATTTAGTACTATAAATTTATTTATATTATTTATATTTATTTATCAATATTATTTATTTATTAATAATTATTAATAGTATTTATTCATATTTATTTACATTACCAATATCATCTATTAATATTTATTAGTATTATTAATATTATTATTATTTATTTATTCATAGTTATTAATATTATTTATTCATATTTATTTACATTACTAATATTATTTATTAATATTCAGTAGTATTATTATTAATAATATTTATTAATATTTATTAATATTATTATTCATATTTATTCACATTACTAATATTATTTATTAATATTTATTAGTATTATTAATATTATTATTTATTCATATTTATTTACATTACTGGTATTAATATTCATTAGTATTATTATTATATATTATTATTAATATTTATTCATATTTATTCACATTACAAATATTATTTATTAATATTTATTAGTATTGTTATTTATTTATTATTGTTTACTGTTATTTTTATTCTATTTGTTATATTATTCAGAGCTTGGAAAAGTCCCTTTGGGGACCACAGCTCCTTGAAGCCTCCAGGCAATTACCCCTTTTGGCCTGCGAAAGGTACTATTTTTTGGACTGGGGGGATTTTGGGAGCTGTAGTCCACAATATATAACCGTTCCAAGGTCTAGTCAAAATTCTAGATAGAAAGATAGATGAGTGAAATCGATATGGCTTTGCTTTATCTTTAAATACATATGCCTTGTACTAGTAGTACAGAAGCTGTTGCCAATATATTACTTTTTATGTTAATGGTAAAATTAATAAATAATGAAAAATAGAATCCCGCATGCCTTGTTGCTTTTCTATGGTGGCCCCTAAAAGCATAGGGTCAGAGAATGGGAAGAGACCCCCAAAGCAAAGTCAAAGGCTTTTACGGCCGGCATCCATAGCTTTTTGTGGGTTTGGGGGGCACTGTGGCCCTGTTCTGTAAGAGTTTATTCCTGATGTTTCACCTGCATCTGTGGCTTTGGCATCTTCAGGAATACACTCTTCTGGAACATAGTCACAGAGCCCCCAAAAACCCACAAAAGGCCCCCAAAGGCCATCCAAGCCCTTTCTGCCATGCAGGAACTCACAACCAAAGTGCTCCAGAAGACCTAGCGTGACTTACAGTTGAGTATATACGGTCCTACTATTAGAGTGAGCTTATCTGCTGGGTTTTGGGTCCAGGACCCGCCGTGGATACCAAAATCCATGGAGGCTGAAGTCCCATTTGTCCAAAAAAGCATTTATAAGGATTTTGCATGGCATGGGAGGAAGGGTGGCACTGTGAGTTAACACACCGCATGATGCCAACCCTAGTGATGCCACCGCTCTCAGATGAGTCTATTTGGGGGCGAAAGGTGGCCCTGGAGAAACAAGAGAAAAAAACTACACATCCCACTCACCTTCTCGGAGGCCCTTGCTATGAAAAGCTCCTTCCCTGGTCGCCTGCAGTGGTTCTTTCGCTTGCGCAACTGGCCTGATGTAAGGTGGTAAAGTCCACAGATCGTGCGATGACCCGCTTTGGTCTGACGTGCCCCTTGCCGATGCCACCTGCTCTGGCACACCTTTGCCCCAGAGCTCCTCTTATTTAATATTGGACTCGTTTGGCCTGGGTTCAGGCTGTGCCAGCTGCGGAAAAGGGGAGGAGAGAGAGATGGAGCAAACAGGACGGACGGGCTGGCATTACCCTCGAGGGGCTCTTTTCTATCGCTGCCAGGAGGAAGGGAGCTTGGCAGAGCATCAGACTTGGAAGACACGGGTTCAAATCCCCAGCAGACTGTGAGACCTGGCATCCTTGGGGCCAATCTTGCTCAGCTGACCTGGGATTTTTAGCCTTCGCTGCCACACAAAACTACAAATCCTAGGATTCTGCGTTTAAAGTGGTGCCAAACTGCATTGTTTCCGCAGTCTAGATGTACCCTGAGTCCAAACTGGAAAAGTAGTTTGCGTTCCATTAACTCAACAGGAAGGAGGGAGAATAGAGGGGTTTTAAATTCTTCTCCTTCCCTGCAAGCTCTGGCAAAAGCAAACCGCTGCAGGCCTTTCCTAGGTTGCCAGTTCTGCCCCATCCATAATGTTGGCCATCTTGACCACGTTACGTCCCAATTTTCCTCTGCGAAACGTTGGGAAGGGAACCACTGGTCCATGTACAGCAAATACGAGGGAACTTTTGCTATGTCGGAGGTTTCCGGAGAGGTGGGATGCCCACCTCTCGGGGGTCTTTCAGCCGCGTATTCCTGCCCTGGCAAAGGGTCCAACCAGATGTCCCTCGTGTTCCTTTTAAGTTTATGATTCTAAGAAAAACTAGAAGGGCGACATGGCAGTTCTGAGAACCGGCGAGTGACGCCCTTTGCATCGTGTGCCCTCCTCGCCTGGCGCAAAAGGTCAGCTGGCACTCTGCCTATACTTTCCTTTTTTTAAAAGAGAGAGAGATGCAAGTTTTCTGCCATGATTGCACAACTTTAATCTGGGAAGACAGACTGTTCAGGGGCAGGATAAACTTAGATATATATATCAAAGAGAGAGAGAGAAAGAGAGGGAGAGGGAAAGGGGGGAAAGGAGGAGAGAGGAGCTGGGAACATAGGCTTCGGGGAACTATAACTCCCAGGTTTTTCCTTGCAGATGTAGTCAGAGGTGGCTGGTGTCTCCGTCTCCTCTCTCTCCATTTGCTCCAGTTTGTATTCCAAACTTTGAAGGAGTTGTCCATGGTAATAGATCTAGGTTAGATTAAGGTGAATTTGGGGTTTTTGGCTTTTTGTGGGTTTTTTGGGCTCAGTGGCCATGTCCTAGAAGACGTTTCGCTAACAACTTCCCTGAAGATGCCAAAGCCACAGATGCGGGCGAAACGTCAGGAATAAACCCTCCTAGGACATGGCCACAGAGCCCCAAAAACCCACAAAATGTATGGATGCCGGCCTTGAAAGCCTTCGATTTCACTTTGGGGTTGTTGTTGTTGTTGCTGTGTGCCTTCAATTCATTTTGTGACTTATGTCAACCCTATCGTGCGGTTTTCTTGGCAAGCGTCTTCGGGGTTTTGGTTGCCATTGCCATCCCGAGGCTGAGAGAGTGTGACTTGCCCAAAGTTAGCCGATGGGTCTTCGTGGCTGAGCGGAGATTCGAACCCTGTCCTCCAGCTTCATAGTCCAACGCTCCAACCCCTCCACCATGTTGGGCTACCTTGGATAATTCCTTCAAAATCCAGGCTATCCTACTGTTGAGAGCTGACCATAGGCAAGTTGCATGCGCTCAGCCTCAGAGGAAGACCATGGCAAACCTCCTCTGAACAAATAATGCTGAGAAAACCCCACCATAGGTCCATCTTAGGGCTGCCAGAGGTCTGGAATGACTTGATGGCGCACAATGACATTTGCACTGCCCCAATGACCTGGGGGTCACCAGCGGATGCTTTTCTGAGCTCATCTGGGACATGTTTTCTTGGTTGCAGCCTAACGCATACAACACACACACACACATGCCTGTGCGTTTGGCAACCGCCAGCGATGCATTAGAGATGTAGGTCAATTCAATTACTCGCACAGCACTCAACACATCTTTAATCTACTCCTCCAGAATGTTAATGAACTGCAATCGAAATGCAAGGCATGCTTCGCAAGAGCAGAAAACTAGGAGGGACGGAAAGAGGGTTGCGTCGATCCCCCTTTTTTGTTCCAACGGCAGGGTCAAAGCGTTTGGGCAAGTTACATTTAGTCATGAAAAACAGCAACGCCGCCTCCTTTTACTAAATACGATTGGCGATGAAGACCTAGAAAGAAGACACGGAAAACTACTATTTTACACGGTCGGCACAGCTATTTGGAAAAGAGAGCCAATACCTGGTATAGATTCGTGGTTGTTAAAGGTATACGATTCTATGGAAGTGGTCAGATTGACCTGTTATATCAATAAGAAATCAATAAATGGATATGGACGAGAATGGAAACCACAGACTGCCTAAGTAAAGGAAGAAAAAGGAGCACATGTTGGTCTTACGTTTGAATGAATTCTGATTTAATACAACCTGCTTACAAAGAAGATAAAACGTACCTGATAAAATAACTGAGAGGGGATTTATTGTGGGACCAGAGGAGGCTAAATGGCTCCCGAAATGAGCCGAGGCAGTTAAAGCGGTGTCAAACTGGATCATGTCTGCAGGGTGGAGAGGACCTAGGTCAGGCATTTGGATACGTCTGAGAGCTCTGGTGCCACAGCAAACCACCAATTCCAGAATCCCACAGCATGGAGCCGTGGCATTTAAGTATTTAAGGTGGTGATAACGAACATACGTTTTCTGACTACGATTCTTGACAGTTGTGATCCAAAAAAAGTAACTTTCCCAAGCTCTGGCTGAGCCACAATAAGGAGCGGGAGTGTTTGACCTCAAGAGAAACCATAGGGCCATACCTACTTCCCGGCGGCATGTGACGTTGGGAGCGGTGGACTGACTAATAAGTAATATCTCAGTTATTACAGATAATATCAACATATTATCCTGGATGTGAAGCAACTGCTTTTATGAGAGTGTTTATTTCAGGAAGGTGTTTTTCTCCAGAACTCAGGAGCTGAATCACACAAACTGGCTCTTCAAAAGAGGAATAGCCCTATTATAAAGATCGGCCCGGCGGAGATTTATTAAGGTCACAGACTTGCGTGAACGAGGTACAAAAACAAAAACGTCAACGTCGGATCCGGCGTCGCTCCGATTTCCATCTCATTGCGCTGACCAGACATGGCCCTCTTTCCAAAAACCATCCAGCTGCTCCCTGCTAATTTCCATATATTGATCTATATTATTTCTACAGCCAAAGTTCAACCTAGCTCTTAAGTCGCTCCCTTTAAGATTGCTCTCTTTCAATATTGCTTTGTTTGGGAGTGCAGCTTTGAGAACTGAATCCTCTAAGGATGCTGGGAGTTATAGTCCAAGGCCTAAATCAGGTGATTCGGTTATTAAACTATTGTCCTACCTAGTCCAACACTCAAACCGCTACATCATGTTAGCTCAGGGTTTTCTTGGCCAGAGGAGGTTTGCCTTGGTCTTCCTCTACACTTGAAAGAGTAGGATTGCCCAAAGCCATCCAATGGGCCTTCAAGACTAAGTGGGGATTCGAACCCTGTTCTCCCAGCACCCAGAACTTAAACCACTACTCCAAATAAGCTCCTCTTTGTCTGCATTATTTAGCGCTACACAGAAACCGCACCTGCACCTGGGCAAACAGTGGAGCCACAAACATGCAGGTGGCCTTTGCAAGGAGGAGCATCTCACCTGGCTTTTGCCAATGCGCTGGACCAACCCCAAAAGCAAGGTAACAGCATTTTTATTATCCTAGGTGATGGTCAATGCAAGACTTGGTAGCGAAGGGTTCTGGTTTGGGACTGCGTCTGCCTCTCTTTGGAGCATCCTTGGTAGATCTTGGCTCAATCCTGGCATCGTCTGCAAAGGTAAGACTTTTGCTTGCGTTTCTGTGTTTGGCAAGGACCTTGTTGACCTTCTCAACCATGGCTGAGGGCTCTTGTGTCACTTCTGGGGTTGTGTCGAAATCCTTCTACAGTCTCTCCAACGTGTTGGACATGTTTTGACAGAGCTCAGGTTCTTCCACCTCTTCTTTAAAGTCCACACTGTAATAATCCAGAGCGTCCCACCAACTTGGGAGACTCCAGCCGTCTCTAGATTTTATATATCTGTACAGGTTGAGCCTCCTTTACCTGAAACGTTTGGGGTTTGGACTTCGGAGTTTTTCAGATTTGGGGGATAGTTGAGCATGCAAAATGAGACATCTTGGAGACGGGACCCAAATCTAAACATGAAATCCATTTATTTTATACACAATATAGTGTCCGAGATTAGAGGATGCGTTCAGTGTAACATACAGAAGGGCCAATGGTCTCAACCGTTTGGGGACTGCAAACGTATTTGCATTTTAAACAGTCTAACAGTGTATCGCGCATCAAATGCTGGCCTATGAAATTCTCCCTCCATGGTCAATTCTAAAATGGTGCCTATCTCAATGTTTTGCCTTTCAGCGGTGTTTTGTCCCTGCATAGTCTCTCTTCTGGACGCTGTCAGCTGCAGTACAACTCGGCACAAAGCCAGGATGGGGCAGGTCCATTACCAAAAGGTAAAGGCGTTATCATTATTGATACTATTAATTATTTAATGAATTCTAGCAAGGCTGTGGGACTAGGAGCAGATACCTTCCAACTGTCCCAGTTAATCCTCTGCATTCCCACTTTTCCAGTGGCTTTTAAAATGTCCCGGTTTCTCTCTTCTCCTCCCATTTCCCCCCTTCGTCCTCAGCTTACTTCACTTGCTACAAACAGGATAAAATATTACTATTATTATTATTATTATTATTATTATTATTATTATTATTAAACTGAATTCAAGTGCAAAAGCAGTTTATACTCCATTAACTCCGCCGGGAAGAGGGAACAATCTCTTGCCATTTCCCCAGAGGTTCATGCAAAAGCAAACTGCTACAACTTCTCTTAGTTTCTCTATTCTTCTTCATGAAGAACCTTTGGACATCTTGACCGCATGCTTCTTAGGGTTTTCATCCATGAAACAGAGGGTATGTTAGCATGCAACCAAAGAAGCTGATATCCTATGAGTTCTGAATGTAGACCTTCCAGACTGTGCGCTTATGGGCAAGGTGAGAACGAAACCAGATCCCGGCCCTTTCTTTTTGTTCCCTGCAGCCGAAGAGAAGGTCCTTGCGGTGCTGTTATTGCTGCGTCGAATGCCTCAGTGGGTTCCTCGTCTTGATGTCGGTGGCCACCGTAATCACGCTGCTACGCTATTTCCTAGGTAAAACCTTGGCCAGAACTTGAACTCTGCGCCTGGAGACAGAGCTATTGGGGTTTAGGGATGGGTGAGGATTGCATTTCAGCTCATTGTTAAGAAGAACGTATCAGAAAATTTAGACTTCATGCTCACAATGGGAAGAATTAGGGTTGCCAATTCTCCCCCGCCCCCCAAAGGCTCGTCTCCTTTAACACATGCATTGTAGGCATAGTTTACTCCAACATCTATGGATCCAGTATCCACAGTTTCACTTATCCACTTCTGAAATAATATCTTCTCTCTAGGCATTTTTAGGTCCACCGTTGTGGTTCGATAATACGCTTGGGCCAGAAGTTGTTTGTCTCATTCAAAATAATAGTGTCCATTATTATTTGTGGTTTCAAGTACTGTACTGTATTCCACTTTAACTGCCATGACCGTATCCTATGGGATTCTGGGATTACCGGTTTAGGATGTGGCCTTTACACTTCTCAGCCAAGGAACTCCAGAGCCTTCCCAAACTACAAACCCCATGATTCCAGAGGATGCAGCCAAGTCAATTGAAGTGGACCCTCCAGTGCAATGGTTCCCAAGCTTTGGTCCTCCAGGCGTTTTGGACATCAACTCTCAGAAACCCCCAACAAGCTTGGCCAATGGTTAGGAATTCTGGGAACCGAAGTCCAAACATCTGGAGGACCAAAGATTGCTCCAGTTGAAGTATGGAAAGCCATACATGGGTGCAGTGGGAGTTCAAAGTGGATTCATTCATTGTGGGTTCGTTTTTTCCTCCTTACGCCGCAACAGAGTTCTCCGGTCTTTCGTTCGCAAATGGCGGAAACGGAACTGAAGTCTTCTCAGACCTGGGTCCAACCCAAGGACCCACCAGACGCTTTCTTGAGACTGTTGCTCAAACCAAAGCCATGGACAAATCTCCTTCCCAGCAAATCTTAGACCGTCTCACGTCAACGTCCCCAGATGCACCTCAACCGTCATCTCAACTCGCTGAGATGCAGCAACCGATATCTCCATACTCAACCTCAGCGTTGAGCCAACCTTCTCCGCCTTCCACTACTGAACGGAAATCATCTCTATTCTCCTCAGCTACGTCATCTTTTCCAGCGGACGTCACTACCTCCATGGCGTCTCCATTGACTACGGACACAATGCAGACATCTTCTGGTTGGGCAACTTTGGCCACTAAATTGAGTGTTTCCTCTCAGCCAACAACAGATATTCAAGAGACGTCTCCCAGCGAAGCAACTCCATCTGTTCAATGGAGTCCTTCCTCTCATCTGCCCACAACTGTCAACTTGACTGGTGCAAAGCCAGGTTCTCCAGAGGATCCTATAATGGGTTCTCCGTGGCCAAATGTAACTTCTCAGCAGCTTCCGTTTTCAGTAACTTCTCCAGTTGACGGAAATGAAACCAACCAATATTTCCATGGTTCCTTCCAGCTTCCAAAGGAAGTCTACCATTCAAGCTACAGCAACCACACTTCGGAGGATTTTAGGAGCGAGGCGTTGAAGTTGGAAAACATGGTGAGCATAAGTCTTTATTTTTCATCCATAGGGAAGGCTGAATGGTGAGGATGAGCCGCTTCCATGCCATTGGGCCAGTAAGTCTGCTCCAGTGTTGTAGTCCAAACTTTAGAAGGCTTCTCTGCTGCAAAGGAGCATTTGGGGAAATGGACAAACACTGCAAAAGTTTAGGATATGTCATGATCAGGGTGACCAGACCTCCTCTTTTTCCAGGACATGGCTTCCTTGTCAATGGGGGGGGGGGTGAATCTGCTCCAGGCGTTACTATGAACTTACACTATCCCTGAAGCCTAACCCTATCAACACCTTGGAAGGGATATTTTGGGGGGGATATAATCCCCTTGTGCCCATGTTGGCTGGAGGATGGAAGGAGCTGTGGCCATTTATGTTGTTGTTGTGTACCTTCAAGTTCTCTTCCACTTATGGAGACCCTAAAATGGGATTTTCTTGGCCAAATTTGTTTAGAGGGGTGTTTATTTTTGCCTCCCTCTGAGGCTAACAGAGTGTGACTTCTCCAAAGTCACCCAGTGGGTTTCATGGCTGAGCGGGGAATCGAACCCTGGTTTCCAGAGCCATAGTCCAACACTCAAACCACTATGCCACACTGTTTCGGTCCTTTATAGAACCATTATTACCTGGACCCAACTTGTGGGGAACTAACAGCAGTAATGAGTCCAAAAGGGTAATTTCTCTCAAGCTTTGTCCAAGCTTCCCTTAAAAACCAAGCCTTTCTCAGCTAATGTTTCACTGAACTCAGACCGAGGGATCCCACAAATATCTTTGGCTTAGAGGCAGGATTCAAGGCAGGAGAAACTCCCTTAACCGGTCCGGCAGCTAGATCTGTGGCAAGGCACCTGCGCACTGAGAGAAAGAGACAAAAGATGGGTTTTGAATGTCAACAGAGTGAGGTCTCTCATGTTGCATCCAGGCCCTGCCAAGAAAGAAGGCCTTCTGCTATCTGTCGAGGAACAACATTCGGTCCCCTCGTGACTGGTGGCAGAGTGGCGCATAGCGCATCCATGGGGTGCCACGTTTTGGGATTGAAGTGAGTCCTCTTGCAAAGGCTGGGGAACCTTTTCGGGGCCGACCTGTACCTTGGGTCAAACACTGATCAGAATGGGGACTGCAGTCATAAATCCAGGAGGCTAGGACATGGGAAGGGCAGCTACGAAAGAACCAGAGACGATCCTGAAGAGTAAAGATATACAGCTGAGCGTTAAAGTTAGATTTCTACAAGCCATGGTATTCCCCATCACTGTGCAGAGAAGAGAAAGGTGGAAATTGAGAAAGAAAATCAACCCTTTTGAGACGTGGAACCTTTTGGGGGCTCACAGCTAAATCCTAGGGGTGCAGCCACAATGCACAAATAATCCAGTTTGGCACCACTTTAACCGCCACGGCTCAATGCTATGGGATCCTGGGTGATACAGTTTGTTGTGGCACCAGAGCTCAAGTCATTTCTGACTTATGGCAACCCTACGGTGGCTCTATTATGGGGCTTTCTTGGTAAGATTTGTTCGGGGGAGGTTTGCCGTTGCCGTCCTCTGAGGCCGAGAGAGTGTCACGTGCCCAAGGATTGCATACCTCCTATCCCCTAATATCCTAATAAACTCCATCTTTTTTGACATAAAGCTGCTTATTCTCCTTTTTTTCTATGTGTTTCTCGCTATGGTCATTAAGTTGGCCCCAAAAAAGGTTCCCCAGCCTTCACAGTAGGGCTCACTTCAATCCCATCTTGGAGCCGGGATGAAACGGAGGTGGTTTCATCTCTCCGCTGGTTGTCTACACACTCAGTTGTGCCCTTTTGCCCTTCCTTCCTCCATTTGCAGTAAGCTCATCTGACCCAGGGAGCTAAATGAGGAACAGCCTTGGGAGGAAAGGCCCAAAGGTCCTTTTTCACAATGCTTTCCCCTGGAGGGAATTGTTTGTTCTTGCACCAACAGGTCGGCAGTTTGCATCGCTCAGCTTTCCAAGAAGCGAAACCCACAATGCACTCTGGACGGGCAGCGCCCGTGCCAGCCATGGATGGGGCGGTGAATCCGCTCCATGTTCTAGCCTGAACTTGGACATTGGTGCTGAAAACCCTCTCCTAAAGACCCAGTACCTTGGACATGCAGGGAACTGTGTCTGTTGGATGCCTTCAAGTCATTTCTGACTTATGGCGACTCTAAGGCAATCTCATGGGGTTTCCTTGGCAAGTTTTCTTCAACGGAGGTTTGTTGTTGCCTTCTTCCGAGGCTGAAAGAGCGGGATTTGCTCAAGATTACCCAAGGCTAAGAGGGGATTTGAACCCCAGTCCCTTGGAGTCTTAGTCCAATTCAAAAAGCCATGTGTCCAAAGGAGGGCAACTAAAATGGTGAGGGGTCTGGAAACCCTGAAGAGAAGGTTAAGGGGTGATAAAATAGCCCTGTTTAAATACTTGAAGGGATGTCATATTGAGGAGGGAGCAAGCTTGTTTTCTGCTGCTCCAGAGAACAGGACCCAGAAGAATGGATGCAAGCTGCAAGAAAAGAGATTTGACTGAAGAAATAATCCAGTTTTATACCACTTTAACTGCCCTGGCTCAATGCTAGGGGATTCTGGGAACTGTAGTTTTCAGTTTCGTGAGACGTTTAACCTTCTCTGTCAGAGAGCTCTGGTGCCACAATAAACTGCAATTCCCAGGATTCCCTAGCACTGAACCAAGGCACTTAAAACGGTCTCAAACTGGATTATTTCTGCAGTATGTTTTGGACTTTAGTCTTTCCGCGTTGTACTTTTAAATGGTTGGAACACTGCCTCACCTGCCTTGGCTAAGCACCGTGAAACATCCGTTTGCAAAGGGAAAATGCAGGTGAGTTTTATAAAATGAATAAATAAAAATACATGGCAGCATGAGCTTATATGTGTCCAAAGATAAACTGCATTGGTTGCTTATAGATAGTACTGAAGCCTAAATGACCTGTTTTGAGCAAGCGGTCACACACCTCTTTTCTTCTTCTTCCCCCCCCCCCCCCAGATTGACAATATGTTTGCCAAGAGCGCCTTAAAGCATCAGTACCGGAAATCGTTTATTCAGGGATTGGAGTAGGTATCATCATTACTAATATATATATATATATGGGGGTGCATTTTAGAAACTTTGTGATGATAGTTATCTTTAAAGAAGCCCTCATTTTGGGGGGCAGTGGTGAAATATGTGGAAATCCTCACTTTCGGTGGCAGCAGAGGGGTGAGAAGAACTTCATAGATGGTGCCCAACGTCTTTGTTTTCTTCTCAAGGCCTCAGCCTTTCAGGGCCAAATTCCTCCTGAAGTTCAGCAACGACGACCACGGGCCAAAACTCGACCCGGAAACCGTGGTCAGAGAAATGGTCCAGGGCTATAAGGAAACTCAAGACAAAGTTGCGGTGGATGTCAACAGCATCCTGGTGGAAGGTGAGTTGGGGTGACCATCTGTGATCTTTTCTCATGAAGTGACCTCCAGAATGTGATCTTATTGCAAACCACCCTGAGATCTTTAGACAGGGACTGACTCCACAATTTGATAACCTTAGCTCCCAGGGAGATTAGATTTCTGGCTCCATCTGTCCAAAGACCCATTGATTTGTCTTCTTAGCTGTCCATGGTCTCCTCAGTACTCTCCTCCAGCATCACATCTCAAATGGATTGTTCTTCTTCTTATCTGCTTCCTTCACTATCCAGCTCTCCCATCCATACATGGGGATGGACCTTTCAGTTTAAACATTTGAATAGCCATCGTCAACTATCTGAAGGGATCTCATGTAGAAGGTGAAGTCAACTTGCTTTCTCTGGCTCCAGAGACTAGGAAAAGGAACATTAGGCAGAACTTCTTGACCATAAGAGATGTTTAATAGTGGAATGGATTGCCTCAGAGGGTGGTGGCTTTTCATTCTTTGGAGGTCTTTAAAGAGAGATCGGATGGGCATCTCTTGGGAATGTGTTAGCTGTGGACTCCTGCAGGACAGGGAGTAGGACAAGATGACCTTTTCCAGAGCCTTCCAATCCTATGATCTGATGAGTAGGTGCTTTGATAGCCAGGCCAATGCAAAGTTGGTTGCCTAATACCGTTCCAAAGTTGCTCCACCGGCCGAGTCGGTTAAGCAAATGTCACCAATATATTTTGTCAATTGAAAGGTGGCCGTGGACAAATGACTCTGCCTGAGATTGGAAGCCCAGATAGGCCCACTCAACTAGGAGGGACGAGGCCCAAGATCCGATACTTGGGGTGCCTCCAACTCTCATCCAGGCATTTGGTTTGGATGGTTTCTCCCCAGCGAGCGTCAGGAACGTGCGGATTCTGCAATCCCACACCTTCGTGGCAGGACAGGTGGAGAATTCACAACCTTACGGATCTTCTGTTGTGTAATTTAAACCCATTTCTGCTCCTGTATGTATATATTTCTGCTTCTGCCAGGTCCAGGGGCAGTTGGTGGCTTCAATATCAGGGAGGCAGTGAATCCTCTCCAGGTTTTGGTTAGCTATATTGAAGGACCTTTCCAAAGTGCTGAACCTCTTTGGCAAGCCTGACTTAGCACCTGGGATGGCTCTTTTTTGCTTAACATGTATGCTGAACGTTATCATGGAGTATCACAGACTGTAGAATTGTTTGGGAGTTGTAGCCCAAGGCCAGATAAATTGGGTTTGGGGACTACTTTTTGTAACTCCCCATGCTCTCCTACACTGCAATGTTGACCAGAGCCCATCTCGGTCACATTGGTGGCTCAGCAGAAACAGTGATGCTTGAATATAATCAATGATTATTCGTCGCTAGATTACAAGGAACTGTGCCTGACCAAGCCAACGTCATTATTGTCCCCCCTTCTTGGTGCAAACCACAAGCCAAACAGCCACTGGGATGCCAAACGTCTCAGTCATGCACAGGACTGGCCTTGGGTCGCCAGCGTCATGAAAGAGGACATCTCCGTTTGCGATGGGACCCTCATCATGGACAACTGGGTGCTGACTGCCAGGAACTGTGTAGCATCTGGGTGAGTCTCCTAATTTCCATGTCCCCAAAGGTGTCAGACCTTTCAAATGTCCTCCTCGGTCAGGGAGACTCCTAGTTATTCCTCTGTCGTCCCATCTTCTCGGTGGCATTTAAAACATCCTGGTTTCTGTCCCATTCTCTTCTTTTGTCCCCAGCGAATTTCAGATGCTGCAAACTGAGTTCGAAGCGCCAAAAGTAGCTGCCTAAATCCCCCCTGGCTTGGTTTCTGGGACTCGTTGCCCCAAAATAACTTTGGTCAGCTCTGCTTTGTTTTGGAGTCAGTTTAATAATGCAATCTTATAGATATAAGAAAAACCTATAAAAAGATTTTATATATATATATATATATATATATATATATATAATTTGACAGTAAGGATGAATACGTTGTTTCTTCTCTCCACCCAACGTCTGCCCTATGCTTTCACTTTCTTTCCTCCTTTGCAGCACCCCTTCCTTATACACCGTAAAACTTGCCCCGTATGCGAAACACGCTCCTTCGGAATCGCTGCATTCGGTTGACAAGATTGTTCACCCCTCAGGAACACCAAAGGATCTCGCATTGCTCCAACTGGCCAAACCCGCACCCGCCACTTCTTCTGTCCACCCCATTTGCCTTCCTGACCCTTCCCACATTGCGCCTTCCGGGACCGAATGCTGGGCTCTCGGATCAAAGGAAAAGCACAGTAAGCAAGGAGGGATGCTTTTCGTTACAAGAAGCCGCGGCTGGTGGCTCCCATGTCAGTGAGGTGGTGCGTCCATTGCAGGTTTGGGCTAGGAGCAATCCAAGGTACTAAGCCTATTTAAGACTAAGGTTCCTCAAAACGACACAAGGTCCAAGGTTCTTCAGAAGCATGAAAGTGTTGCTTCTTCCAGAATGGTCGGCTGTCAGCAACAGCCTCCCAAAAGAGTTGCTGGATTACTTATGGCCTAGCAGCCTCTCCTAGCTCTTGCCTGAGTAATGAATATTTTCTATATAAATGCTTTGAGCTACCTAAACCCTTCCATGCCTAAGTTCCTTTATGGTAGGTATTACTGGGCCAGTGTCTCTGTGTTGTGGATGCTGGGGAGTGTCACTGTCTCAAGCACTGACATGTCCCCTTGTCCTTCTGTTTCCCCCTCCAAGTCTGAACCTAGTTCCTGGGAACAAGGCATGACAAAACCTACCAGGAAATGTTGAGGGAAATCATAGACTCCTGGAATTGGAAGAGGCTCCAAGGGCCATCCAGTCATTCTGCCATGCAGGAATATACCATCCAAGCCCTCTCTGTGAGAGACGGCTATCCTCCGCCGCTCTCCAAGGCAGCAGTGTATTTCGCTGTTGAATAGCTCTTACTGCCAAGAAAGAGAAGCCTGGTAAAGAGAAGATGGAGCGGGGGGCATGGTGGCACTCTTTCAATATCTCAAGGGCTGTCCCAAAGAGAAGGGTGGTCAGGTTTGTTCTCCGCTGCCCCAGTGGTTAGGACCAGCTCTAATGGTTTTAAGTGACAGAGGGACAGATTTTGACTAAACTTTAGAAGGAATGTATTGATAGTGAGATTCAGCAATGGAACCGACTGCCATGAGAGGCAATGGCATCTCCTTCTCTGGACATCTTCCAAAAGATGCTTTAAGCTGGAGTTTCCGCACTGAGCTGCGGGTTAGACTGGATGGCCTCTTGGACCCCTTTCAACTCTGTGATTCTATGTTCACCACCCCACTGACATGGGGGCTACTAGCTGCGACTGAAGAGGAGTAGTTAGGAGCTGTGGATGAATAAAAACAAGGCAGGGGAGGTGCATATTTACAGAAGTGTGTGGTCTTTCCTTCCAGCCGATAAACCTGAAGTCCTTCAGTGGATAGTAACTTTCCAGACTGAGTGTCAGCCCTCCTCTCCCTCGCACTCAACATGCGCAGAAACTACAGACCTCAAGAAACATCTCCAGGTAAGTTGCCAGCAGCTGATGGGACATTAGCAATTCTGTTCCAGGCGCTAGAGGCAATGCCGTTGTGGCATCAAAAAACAGGATTACCATGGGCTCTTGGTATCTGCCGGGGTTTGGTTCCAGGACCCGCCATGGATACCAAAACCCATGGATGCTGAAATCCCATTAAATACAATGGGGTGGTATTGTTATTATTATTACTATTATTACTACAACTATAGTGGGAGCCCTTGGTATCTGCTGTACTTTGGGATCAGACGCTCCCATGGATACTAAAATCTTTGGATGCTCAAGTCCCATTATATATACTGGCCTAGTAAAATGGTGTCCGTTATATAAATTGGCAAAATTAAATTTTGCTTTTGGAACTTATACATACATACATACATACATACATGAATGTTTTCAAGCTGTGGATGGTGGAATCCATGGATAAGCAATCCATGGATACATAAGGCCAACCGTATTATTGCTTTTAAAGACCTTAAGTTGCCTTAGGGTCACCATAAGTCAGAAATGACTTGAAGGCACACAACAGCATTGGAAAACTCATTTTTCAACCTGGAAATGAATGATGGTAGATGCTCTTTCTACTATTTACACAATAAAGGCAGCGAGCAATGCAGTAGACCAGTACTTACTTGTCTTTTCTTCCCTTCCCCTTTTAAATCTGCTGTCTTGCCAGTTGAGCACAGGAGGGCCCTTTCTTTGTCTGGGAGAGAACCAACAGGTTTACCTGGAAGGAATCGTTCCAGTCTCTCCTGAAAGCCAGGACAAGCCGAAGGGGAAGAAGAAGGAGCAGTCGGTGGCTTTCCCTCGAATGGCACCGTGGGTTCCTTGGATCAAGTCACAGCTTTTCCCCGATAAAGCAGCATAAGAGAAGGGGACAAGTGTGTCCTTGTGGCATTTTGGGGCAGGTGGAGGGGAACTCCACCATCTCTTGGCTCTTCTCAAGAGGTTTTTAGGTTTGTAGGTCTATTTCTTGGTTTGTAAAGCAACTCATTGCCCAGTTCCCTTTGGTGAGCTGAAGACCAGCTCCAGACAACCAGAAAAAAAAAGGTTTTTGTAAACTATGCAAGAACTGGAGCAGCGTGGCCTTTTAGGCGCAGAATACCACTTTGCATTCGGTGCGCGCCCCAAAGTGTCCCAGGAAACAATGCTGCGGAGAAATACATGTGTGTCTTCCAAAGTAAAAAACGCAATTTAAAGCAGGCTATCATAAAATAATAGGTTAAAGCGGGCAAAGTCTGGGTCTCCAAAACACCCCGACCCCCTCAATTTTATCAGCTTTTAAAATGGCCGAAAAAACTAGCCCAAAGCCACAAAAAAGGCACCTGAAGATGCACCAATTTGCTCCCAAAATCAAAACGCTATAGGAAGCCTTTGTGCTTCAGTCTTTACCATCCTTTATCCCCTTCCCTTCTCATGGCAATCCATACAATGTGGATGTGGTGTGGCTTCTACTATTTGGAAACTCTATCACAATACAGCTTTAGCCTTTGAAACTGTGTGCCACAGGACTGTCTGGTGCAATGAATGCCCTTTAGAAATTGCTGGTCACAGAGTGACAACGCATGGCTTTGCTTTGCTCTCAAACTCAGTTTGGTGGCCACTCAAAGCTCTGGAACCTCAGAGAAGGAAAAAAGGAAAGCAAAGGGGAAACCCAAATAAAGGCAGAGAGGCCAAAATGCAAAGGAAAACGCTCTGAGGAACAAACCTGTGCAGCCAGGTTGGCACATGCTCCAGCTTCTCAAAGAGAACCATCAGTCTCCATGCAGCAGGGCAGCTTCATAAGGATTTTGCAATATAGACTTTTAAAAGGGTTGCATATGAAATAATAATAATAATAATAATAATAATAATTTACTCACATTGCCTTCCGAGGGGCCAGAAGCATTTCATTCAAACCTTTCAAAACAGCTGCAATCCAATGATATCAGGAGGGCTCTATGAGTCCCACCTCAATATAAAGACCCTCTAGCATTCCTCTATGTTTTCCATCAACAAAGGAGCTCATGAGTTTCACACAAGATGGAGACATTTCTGAGTTGCACAAGAGACTTTTGTTTTTCAAAATGGAGGTCCAAACCTTTTCCCCCCTGTTTCACTCAGTCTCTGCAAGCCCAGCAGCAAAATGCAACGCCAATCCATCTGGAGAGTCCGGAGCCCCTTTCCTCATCCGAATTCCAGCAAGGTCCAGGGACCTGGGCTGCCCACCAGTCCCTCAACCTACCTAAACCCGGCAAAGGTCCACCGATTCTGGGGCTGCTGCTGTAGTTATGAATCCAGGCGCCTGGTGGATGCTGGAGCCATCTGTTCTTGCAGGCACCCATGAGTCAGATCCACCAAGATGCGGAGAAGAGGAGGAGGATCCTGGGGGAGCATGGAAATGGTGCTGGGCACACGGCTCTACAAAGGCACTGGTGGTTGGGTGTTGTGCAGGCGATAGTGGGTGCATGCTGGGATGTGGGCCTGGCACGGCAAAGAAGGCAGAAGGTGGCGGGCTGTGATAGCTCTGCGTCGGGTAAGAACCTGGCACTGGATTTAGCCTGGAGAGAAGAGAGGATGCATGTTAGTCCAGAGAGTGGTCACTTGGCTAATGAATTGATGTTGCCATGTTTTTATGGGTTTTTCGGGCTACGTGGCCATGTTCTAGAAGAGTTTATGCCAGCCATAGATGCCCGCAAAACGTCAGGAACAAACTCTTCTGGAACATGGCCACACAGCCCAAAAAACACACAAAAAACTATGGATGCCGGCCATGAAAGCCTTTGACTTCACGTTGCCATGTGCCTTCCAGCCATATAATCTAACTACATTGTGTGTGATTTTATATTATATTTTATTACATATAATTAATGTGATTTTTACATAGAGATGTTTTAATTGTTTGAATTTTATAAAAGTTGTATAGGTTGTATTTGTGAGCTGCCTTAGGTCCCTCCGGGAAGAAAGGTGGGATATAAATGAAATAAATAAATAAATGTTTATTATATTTAATTCTTTTTTAAAGGGGGGGGGTGTCAATTTATTTATTGAGAGTATATATTATTCCAATATATTCTAGTCATGTAAGCCACCTTGATTGCTGCCGCAGAAAGGTGGGGTATAAGAATAAAGCTTTTCTGGGCATGAGTATACAACCCACGGTTCTCCAGATGCTGTTGGACTTCAATTCCCAGTAGCTCCAGCTGGTAAGGGCACTGGTTAAGAACAATGGGAGATGGGAGTCCGTCAACCAGAGGAGTCCAATAGATAACACAACTCCCTTTAGCAGGGTTTTCGCACACTTACTTCCGGCTCTGAGAGGCTCTTCGTTCTGCTAGGGACCCCGGAACATACTTGAGGCCTGGGATTCTCTTCAGCAGTTGGAAAGGGAACTTTTGATCCAGACGAGAGACGACCGATTCGGGGAGATCCACGCGGGAGCAGAAGCCGTAACCATCTCGATGTTGGAATGCAGGATAAGGAGGACTACTGTGGCTAGAAAGGAAGGCATTTCTACATCTGATCACCTCAGCCCATGCTCCTAAGAAGCCGCTGGAAAATGCTCAGCAGCTTCAACCGGCCCAAAATCAAGTCACCTCCCTCATGAGCCCTCACTGGGACAGAGCATCCATTCTGTACTGGCTCTGTTGGTCTCCGGTATTTCCATGCTTCGTTCAACATGTTGGTGCAAACCATTTAACACAGGGGTGGATGGTCTCAGGACGAGGGGCCAAATCTAGTTCACTTGGGGTGACAAATTTGGCTCACCCAAGCTTCCAGAAAGGACTATGCCTCCCACTCCCTGACACCATTTCTATTTGTGGCTTTTGGAGACTTCTTTGGAGACTTTTAAACAGAGACTGGATGGCTATCTGTTGGAGTGCTTCGATTGTGTGTTCCTGCACGGCAGAATGGGGTTAGTCTGGATGGCCCTTGGGGTGGTCTCTTCCAACTCTAGGATGCTATGTTTCTAATCTTGAAGAGGCCTGAATATACACAGTTCTGGCACAAGGCAAGCTCACATGGCCAGCTTGTGAGGTTCTATTGTAAAGGATACAGAGGTTCCCAATCATGAGGCCACAAAGGTTTGCGAGGAAGGAAGAGATCAGTGCGAACCAAGCCACGCAGAGCAGGAACCAGGGGACTAGTGCCACCCGGAGGTTGACTCCCAAAACCAGCGTCCTTCTCATCGGGGAGCGGGCGATGGATGCAGCCAGCATGGCAAAAGCCACGGGTGCAAATCCCTTGGCGTCCGTCACCTCCAAGACGCTGGCAAAGGCAGCCCGGAGCAGGAGGTAGAGCAGGGCCGAGGCGACGGCGAAGGCCAAGGTGAGGAAGCTGTGCTTCACGGTGCCCACAGTCTTCTCGAAGCTGCCAGCGAAGTACCAGGCGATGACGGCACCGCACACCCAGGAGACTGGGTCGTCATACACAAAGATGTAGGTCACCAGCCGATAAACTGAGGAACAAGAGGGGGAAAAAAGAAGACATTTTAGAGACAAGCTTGGACTTTTAAATGGGTAATGGGTTCAGGTAAGGTTGGGAAATTTGGCAACACTGCATCTTAGGAGCCTCAGGGAACATAGTTATGACCTTTTAATGAATCGTCCTTTTGAAGACTTCCAGAATGCCTATTCATCAAGATAAAGGGTTAGAAACCGGATGGATGGACACAACTTGCCCTTGGGTCCTGTGTTGGTGTTTCCAGTATCATTGGGACAGTGGCTCCTCTACAGGCTTTAGGCAGTGGTTCCCAAACTTTGCCTTCCAGGTGTTTTGGACATCAACTCCCAGAAGCCCCAGCCAACGGTCAGGAATTGTGGGAGCTGGAGTCCAAAACATCTGGAGGACCAAAGTCTGGGAATCAGGGCTTCAAAGGATCTCTCCAATAAAATACAATATCAATACAGCATTGTATAATTTTGCTAAGATATTGTATTGCTGTTGGTCAATATCAACACAATATCATATGATAGCATTATAACCCTAACAGTAATCATAACAGCAATAACATGATTGAAGCGGCTTACATTTAAATATGATGATGATGATGATGATTTATAGTATTTATACCCCGCTCTTCAGGCAAAAGGCTTTCAGGGCAGCTTACATTGTTTTAAATTAGACATTAAATATTAAAATAAACCAATAAATTACAATATCAATACAATATCACATAATAACATATTAAAACCCTAACCCTCCCATCAACAATAATGAAAATACAATTAAATGATCAATTATTAAATGTTATATATTATAGAATATAAATATTATATATTTATATACATTATTATATATTTATATATAATTTTATATATTTATATACATTAAATATTATATATTTATATACATTATTATATATTTACATATAATATTATATACTTATATACATTATTATATATTTATATATAATTTTATATATTTATATACGTTAAATATTATATATTTATATACATTATTATATATTTACATATAATATTATATATTTATATACAATACAGACATAATATATAATAAATATATAATTTATAGAATTATTTATAATATAATAAATATATTATTTATGGAACATAAATATTATATTATGTTTATAATATTTTATATTCTATAAATTATATATTTATTATATTATAAATAATTCTATAAATTATATATTTATTATGTTTATAACATAATATTTACATTCTATCAATAATATATATTTATAATACATATTATGTTGATTATATAAATATATAATTTATAGAATTACTTATAATAATATAAATATATATTAATTATAGAATATAAATATTATAAACATATTCTAAATGTTATATATTATATTATATTATATTATATATGCCTGAACCCTCTTGGCTTCAGCCACAGTCGAACCCTCTTGCCTTTAAACCCTGGTTTCACCCTCATTGTCTGAATGGGAAACTGAGGGGCTCACCTTGCAGCCCCTGCAAGGCCTCAGGCCCCAGAGAGAAGGCCGACCCTCCCTCCTCGGCCTCCTCTCCGCCGCCCTTCCAACGCAGCAGCCTCGGGCCTGAAACGAACAGCGACAGTAGCACCGTCAAAGCAACCGCCGCAGGGAACCGTCGCTCCATTTTTCTGCTCCCTCAAAACCCCGCTTCCGGGTTTTTGGATTCCACTTCCGGTTTAAAATGGCGCCCGTGTGGCCACAGGTAGAAGAAGCGGAAGTCGCGCTCTGCTCCTCGCTCATTCCGACTTAGCCACGCCCCTCTTTTGGTGAAGGGGCGGAGCTAAAAGCGGAGGCGCCGATAGGCTGGTAGTTCCCGCTTTGGAGCGTTCCTGGGCCTATCAGAATTTGAGGGCGTGGCTAACTGCTCCTGCTTTGTCGAATTGAAGGGGCGTGGGCTAAGCAGGAGCGGCCAATGAGGGGCTGCTGCGTCACCATAGCGTGGACATACTCCTCGCTGGGGACTACATTTCCCAAGATCCTCCACTTGCCAAGCTGGCATCCTGGTTTATTTTCCATAGCCCAAGGCTTTTTGCATTTACTCGCCTTCTATTCCAGATAGTTACCCAGCTCTGGATCTCTTTGGCCCGCAGTTCCCATCATCCCCTGCCAGCGTAGGAAACGGCCAGGAAGTTGCAGTACTTCCCTAGAGCACCCTGAGATTTGTAGTTCTGGTGCAACCAGGTTGCATGTGCGCATGTGCATTGCAGAATTGATCCAGTTTGACACCACTTTAACTGTCCTGCCTCCATGATAGGGAATCCTGGGATCTGTAGTTTTGTGGGACATTGAGCCTTCTGTCAGAGAGAACTCTGGTGCCACAATAAAACTACAATTCCCAGGATTCCCTAGCCAGTTAGAGCCAGCTCCATAATACCACTCCAGATACACTTCTAGGGGTATGGCTGCACCAAGTTACAGCGCCCCTAAGGCAAACCTGTTGTAAGGTTTCCTTGGCAAGATTTGTTCAGGTTTGCCATTGCCATCCTCTGAGGCTGAGAGAGTGAGACTTGCCCAAAGTGGGTTTCCATTGTTGAGCTGGGATTCGAACCCTGGCCTCCAGAGTTGTAGTCCTGTGCTCAAACTGCTTCAACCAGCAGCCTTTTGGACATTTCTGGACTGCAGCGCCCATAATCCATCGGCCGGATAGCTGTGCGATCTAGGCACAATGGGGGTTCATGCCAGGAACATCTGGAGGGCCACAGCTTGAGAGAGGAGGACCATGTTTTTTGCTCCTGCTCTGCTCCAAGAAAGTGGTGCTGAATTTGGTATCCGCGCATCATGCGAACCCAGTGAGCATGGGACAGGCAAGATGGTGTCCAATGTACAGCCCCTCACTTATACCGTCACCTAGGTTCCCAAACTGGTCCTCCAGGTGTTTTGGACTTCGGTTCCCAGCCAACTCAGGAATTCTGGGAGCTGAAGTCCAAAACACCCGGCGCATCAATGTTTCAGAATCCCTGGACTAGGCTGAAGACAGAAAGGCCTGAGTTAGAAAATTCAAAACCCATCTCTTTCCCAGCTCAAGATGGCCGCCGTCTGGCGCAAAGAAAAGGGAAATGCGTAGGAGAAGCTCCCGGGGGATAGGGCCTTAACGGTTTTGTGGATTTGAAAAGAGATTTTAATGTTGTTATTGTGTTTAGTTTTGTTTTACGTAATTAGTCTTTTTGGATTTGTTTAGGATCAGGGGATAGACAGGTTTAGTTTTATGTTATTTTGCCATATTATGGTTATTATGTTGTATCTATGCAAGCCACCGCGATCCGTCGGGAAAGGCAGGGTAATAATAATAATAATATTAGTAGTAGTTGTATGTCCATCTCCTGCCCTTCCAGCCTCCAATGCACATGGCCATTGCCTCTATGCGCCCACCCAAAGGATGCTCGCCCTCTTCTCGCTTTCAGTCTCCCATCGCATACATAAGAGTGTCTCAGGCAATCTCTATTTGAAATAGTTTAATTTTTAAAAAATATTCTCTTCAGTGCTAAAATATCTCTTTTCCTTCCCTGGGCAGCCAAGCGTCCCTCGACGTCACCGCTGTGGCCGCCACAGGGCCTGGCTCACATGCCCCCAACCTCCGCATGCGGGAGCCAGGCCTGCCGAAGGGGCATCAGCCGCTGAGCTCCCGGGTCGGTCGGGCAACGGATCCGCTCCGGGGTTTCACCCTTGCTTTAAGAGCATTTTCCAAGGCGCTGAACTGTATCCCTGAACAAGTCCGACATCCTGTAGACCCCCCCCCCCCGCCCTTTATGTCAAAGAGCTCTCCAATATGTTGGACTCCATCCTTCAAAAGGTTCAGGGCCTTGGACTGCTCCTTTAAAGCTAGCCAGGCAGCCGAATCCTGGCATGGATTAACTGCCCCAGAGGAGCAGACTGGGAGGGCGATTGCCCTGCTTAACAGCATCTTCTGCCGACCTCCTGCTCCCCAGAGGCAGCATCCAAGCCTTTGCCCCCTGGGACTCCTCCTGAGCTCCCTTGGCTAGGGAAGGCGGCAACGGCAGCATCCTGGCGCAAATGGCTTCACCCCACAACTATTGCACTGCATCCCAGCTGGACCCCTGTAAGGTCCTCACGGTCCCCTAAAAAGAGGAGGAGTAAGAAAGATGGGGAGGGCATGGACTTCTGGGGTGCCCAGTTAAGTGCTATAGTACCCCATCTTCCTTAGAAGGACCCCCCACCACACACACCCCAGGAAGAGGAAAAAGAAAGAGCAAGACAAGAGAGGCCGCGAAGCCTCCTTCCTCAGGCGTGCAAAGTAGGGGTGGGTGGCGCAAGCCTGGCGCAAAGGGCACCCGGGAGATTATTGCACAGGCCACGGTGGGGAGAGGGAAGAAAGAGCAGGGTGTATCTTGGAGGACGGTGCCCAGGTCCCACAGAGGAGAAGACCATCTTTCAAAAAGGGCTGGCGTTGGGGGGGGGGGTGTAAATCAGGCAGGCTCTCGGAAAGGGCCCCACCTCGAGGGAGAAGCCGACGGGCTGGCTAGCTTTCGGAGGCCACTTGGCACGTGGCGTTCTGTTCGGCGCAAAATCTCTTGAGCGGCGGGGCTCCCGTGTCCTCCTCCCCTCCAGGCGCCTGCGGAAAAGGGAAAGAAGGGGAAAGGGAAAGGAGGAGAGAGCTGGTGAGTGACAGGCAGGGCATGGACTGGCCAGGACCCTGCTCTTCCACAGCGCTTCCCACAAGGAGACTTCAGCTGTGAAACAGAGACACAGGAGATTGAGCACAAGGACTCTCATCTATTGAAAATAGGCTGGGTTGCCAAAGTGCGGCTTCTGAGATCCCTCTCCAGCCCCTGGACTGCCCTTTTCCGATCAAAAAGAAAAGTTTAATTGCCATCTGGCTCCATCCTGGAAATATTCAGGAGTGGCACCATTTCAGTCAGCTGTAGCCCCTGCCCCCAGACTGTAACATCAGAGTCAAGTGGCAGTCATTTCCTAAGTCTCCAAAGGCTGCAGATCTAAAGGAAACGGTTTTGGAAGCTGCCCCAATAGTCTGCATTTGCCATTGATTTTCGGGCCTGGGCCTCTGGCCCCTGATATGGCTGGACCACAGACATGGTGGCTGGTGGCCCCAAGGATTACATGGCGCAGTGAATCTACTCCAGGTTTCAACGCAGGCTGTGAAGAAGCTGTCCAACTGGCTGAACACTATCCCTAAATAGATTGAGCACTTTGGAAAGCCCCTTTAAAGCTAGCCAAAACTGCCCCAATGACAGGGGAGTCAAGAGTCTGAAGGAGTTGCCCAACTCTCACCTGTTTCTCAGGCGGCACCGGCTCTTCCTTGGTGAGAGTGGGCGGCTCATCGGCTACCTCCGAGGAAGGGAGGGCGGGCTCTGGAAAAGGAGAGAAAGTTTGGGATTACGCGGTTACGGCTAGCCTTGGTCCTTTCATTAGCCCTTCCCCTGCCCAGAATGGCTGGTGCCACTTCCCGTGCCAGGGACTGCCCACATGGGTCAGACTTCACTGCACCAATACTGATCCCACCTGTCAGGATACTGTCAGGAGACATCATTTCTTTCTGCCTGAAGCCTGCCCCAAGCTGTCTAAAATGGATAGATGTTCCTACCAGAGGTGCCTGCAAAGGTGTTGGGGGAACCCTGGGGCAGGTTCATATAGGAAAACACAGTAAAGGCCCTCCTTACCTTCCAGGGGCTCCTGGCCGAGGGTGGGTGGCTGCGAATCATCCGTCCGGAAGTCCGAGGCATGGCTGGGACTCATGGACTCGCTCTGCTGAAGGCTGGGGCTGGAGGCAGGGCTGCTGTCCGCCTTCAGCTGGTAGGTGTCAGAGAGGGAACTCTGGTTGCTGTTTTCATCTGGAATGCCACAGGAAAAGGAGTCTGAGGTCAGGTCTGCACTGGCCAAAATACTCTGGACTGCTCCCAGGATATTCTGGGCCCAGTTCCTTGTTACCTGGGAACTCCGGAGCAATGCTGGGCGGCTGTTTACGCACACATCCGCTGTGCTGCCCACTGCCAGGAGTCACACCTTCTGAGGTTGGAAACAAGGTGCCCAGGGTCGATCACACGGCTGGGCACCATGTTGTGACCTCCGAGGGAGCGACTAGCGCCAGTGGTGGTGGGCAGCACAGTGGGCCACTGTGGAAAAAGCCACCTGGCATTGCTCCAGATTTCTTGGAAGGTCTGGAGCAAATAGTGCGCTTTTTAAAAAGTCAATTAAGGAAGAGATGGCCTGGATTTTCTGCAGAATGGGGAAAGCAGCCAAGAAGGCTCAGACCCAGCTTCAGCTTCAGTTCCCAGTGGAGGCGCTAACTCAGCCTCCTTGTCCTCAGAGTCCTCAACCCGACTGGGCATGGCACTGCCCTTCCCATATGAAAGTCTGCAGTTGAATCAGACTTTTGGCCCTGCTTTGTAGCACAAGGGCAGGGGAAAACCAATGTAAATGGCCCTGGGAGAAGGAGCCTACCAGAAGCCTCTACAATGGAAAGAGTAGAGCAGTAAGCCTCTCCATCCTTCCCCACAATCTGAAGGGTGCATACCAGCTCTGGAGGGTGGGCACTGCTGCTCCTGCTGCCCAATTTTTCCTATGGCTTCCTACTCCAGGTGAGTACAACTCCCACCAACTGGGGCAAAGCCTACTCACCTTGGAACTCCAAGAGGAGGGAAGAGTTGGCCGTCGCTTCAGCTGGAAACCCGTTGGCCTCCCGCACAGCACTCCCACCAGACTTGGATTTCTCTTTCTTGAGAAAGGGAGAGAAGGGAGCTGGTGGGTTTTGCAGACGAAAGGGGGATGCGTCTCCCAGTGACCCGTCCCCAAAGGGATACACCCTCTTTCCAGCCACCCAGTGGAAACTGGCAAATTCGGTTTGGAGGGATCCAGGTCACATCCTTTTGGAGAAAAGGGACTATAGTTGCCCAAAGAGGGTTATAATGGCCCAAGGTGGAGAAACCTCTCTCTGCGGCGTTTGGGATAGACAGAGAGACAAGAGTAATATTTACAGTATCTATACCCCGGTCTTCAGCCCTAAAAGCTCTCAATAATAATCAATCGTACAATTATAGAGTTCGAAAAGACCCCAAGGGCCATTCAATCCTGTGCCATGCAGGAACTCTCAATCCAAGCATCCCCAACAGATGGCCATCCAGCCTCTGTTTAAATTTCTCCAAAGACGGAGACTCCACTGCCTTCCACTGTTAAACAGTTCTTAATGTCAGGAAGTTCCTACTAATGTCCCCTTTTCCTGCAATTTGAATCTACTGTTCTGTTTCACAGTCTCAGGAGCAGCAGGAAAAAAAGCTTGCTCCATCCTCAATACAGCATCCCTTCCAATATTGAAACACCTCTTAACCATCTCTTCTCCAGGCTAATGTTTGGGTCTCTTTGTGTGTGTGGCCCTCCAAAGTCCCCAAGGGTCCAGTGGGGGTCCCAAACCCCCTAACCGTTGTCCGTCCCTGCCTTCTCCATCTCACCTCTTTGCTGTCAGCCACCGGCACCCACTTGAAGATCCGCAGAGAGGTGTCTCCCACCGTCACCCACTTCTTCTCCCTGGAGGAGGGCAGAAAAGAGAGGAGTCAAGCATGAAAAGAATGGTGTCAAGCTGCGTTATTTCAACAGTACGGATGCACCCCTCCAGCCAGGTTCAGCAAGTCCCCATACAACTCTCTCAGACAGCCCTACCTCACAGGGTTGTTTTAAAGCTGAAAGTAAAGGAGAGCTGCGTTGAAAAGCAGCTCTCTGGATGGGAAGTAGGATAGACACAAGAGTAATAAGCCAGCATGGCATAGTGGTTTGAGTGTTGGACTATAAGCCAGGAGACCAGGGTTTAATTCCCAACTCAGCCATTAAACTGACTGGGTGACCTTGGGAAGCCACTCTCTCTCAGCCTCTGAGGATGACCATGGCAAACTCCTCTGAACAAATCTTGCCAGCAAAACCCCAGGATAGGGTTGCCAAAAGTCAGAGAAGTCAGAGAAGACTGAAAAGGTACACAACAACAACAACAACAACTGGAAGTACTAAAAGAAATGATAGATATTTCTTCATAGAGAATCACTGGAGAATATTTGCCCATAGGGAATCATTGGGGAATATTTGCCCATAGAGAATCATTGGGGAATATTTGCCCATAGAGAATCATTGGGGAATATTTGCCCATAGGGAATCATTGGGGAATATTTGCCCATAGAGAATCATTGGGGAATATTTGCCCATAGAGAATCATTGGGGAATATTTGCCCATAGGGAATCATTGGGGAATATTTGCCCATAGGGAATCATTGGGGAATATTTGCCCATAGGGAATCATTGGGGAATATTTGTCCATAGAGAATCATTGGGGAATATTTGCCCATAGAGAATCACTGGGGAATATTTGCCCATAGGGAAACATTGGGGAATATTTGCCCATAGGGAATCATTGGGGAATATTTGTCCATAGAGAATCATTGGGGAATACTTGCCCATAGAGAATCATTGGGGAATACTTGCCCATAGAGAATCATTGGGGAATATTTGCCCATAGAGAATCATTGGGGAATATTTGCCCATAGAGAATCATTGGGGAATATTTGTCCATAGAGAATCATTGGGGAATATTTGTCCATAGAGAATCATTGGGGAATATTTGTCCATAGAGAATCACTGGGGAATATTTGCCCATAGAGAATCACTGGGGAATATTTGCCCATAGGGAATCATTGGGGAATATTTGTCCATAGAGAATCATTGGAGAATATTTGTCCATAGAGAATCATTGGGGAATATTTGTCCATAGAGAATCACTGGGGAATATTTGTCCATAGAGAATCATTGGGGAATATTTGCCCATAGGGAATCATTGGGGAATATTTGTCCATAGAGAATCATTGGAGAATATTTGTCCATAGAGAATCATTGGGGAATATTTGTCCATAGAGAATCACTGGGGAATATTTGTCCATAGAGAATCATTGGGGAATATTTGCCCATAGGGAATCATTGGGGAATATTTGTCCATAGAGAATCATTGGAGAATATTTGTCCATAGAGAATCATTGGGGAATATTTGTCCATAGAGAATCACTGGGGAATATTTGCCCATAGAGAATCATTGGGGAATATTTGTCCATAGAGAATCACTGGGGAATATTTGTCCATAGAGAATCACTGGGGAATATTTGCCCATAGAGAATCACTGGGGAATATTTGCCCATAGGGAATCATTGGGGAATATTTGCCCATAGAGAATCATTGGGGAATATTTGCCCATAGGGAATCATTGGGGAATATTTGTCCATAGAGAATCATTGGGGAATATTTGCCCATAGAGAATCACTGGGGAATATTTGCCCATAGGGAATCATTGGGGAATATTTGTCCATAGAGAATCACTGGGGAATATTTGCCCATAGAGAATCACTGGGGAATATTTGCCCATAGGGAATCATTGGGGAATATTTGCCCATAGAGAATCATTGGGGAATATTTGCCCATAGGGAATCATTGGGGAATATTTGTCCATAGAGAATCATTGGAGAATATTTGTCCATAGAGAATCATTGGGGAATATTTGTCCATAGAGAATCATTGGGGAATATTTGTCCATAGAGAATCACTGGGGAATATTTGTCCATAGAGAATCACTGGGGAATATTTGTCCATAGAGAATCACTGGGGAATATTTGCCCATAGGGAAACATTGGGGAATATTTGCCCATAGGGAATCATTGGGGAATACTTGGTCTACCTCACAGGGCTGTTGTGAGTATCCTACGACATTCTATGCATATGCAAATCGAGCTTATGCATATGCAAAACAACAGGCCTAGGCCTCTAAATGGATCACTCAGGGGCAGCGAGGCCCGCCTCTGCCCCCCTTAGCAACCCAACCTCCTCGAAATGCTATTGGGCCGTTGACCTGTCAATCCAAAACACCATTTTCTTTAAAAAAAATCTTCTTTCACCGCCCCTGAGGCGTGATTGGCTAGTGACGCCACCAATCACACCCCGGATCGCCACGGGATTGGTGAATGGAGAACGGCTCCGCCCTCGCGCCAAACGGCTGACGCTAATTGGCTGCCTGGCTGTCACCGGTGCCGGGTTGGTCTGTGATTGGTTGAGGCGGCCCCTGGCTCCTCCCCCGCGCCCCCTCGCTCCCCTGCCTCCCCTTCGCGCCGTCTCCTCCTCACCATTTGCGGACGCGCTCGATGGCCGCCATGACCTTCTTAATGTCATCCTTGGCCCGGCTCCGGGTCTCGGCCCGCACTGACCGACCCGACATGGCGCCTCTGGGGCCCTGGCTACCACTAGACACCGCTGCTCTGCCGGGCTCTGATGCGCATGCGCGCTCCTATCCCCGCCCTCCTCTCCTCTCATGACGTCACGCGTCACGCCGAAGGGGGGAAGGGACGGGTGAGTGCGCATGCGCGAGAGGCCCCCTGTCTTTCTAGGTTCCCCCATTTCTTTATTATTATTATTATTATTATTATTATTCTGAATTTTATTATTATTTTATTAATTTTAAAATTAATTTTATTATTATTTATTGTGAATTTTGGTATTATTGTATAAACTTTCAATTGATTTTGTTATTATTTCATTAATTTTTAATTATTATTTTATTATGATTTTTTATTATTTTATCAATTTTTAAATTAATTTTATTTAGTCTGAATTTTGTCGTTATTATTTTATCAAGTTTTAATTGATTTTATAATCATTGTATTATTTTTTAAATTAATTTTATTATTATTATTATTAATTTTAATTACATTCATTATTTTTATTATTCTGAATTTTATCATTATTTCAAATTTTAATTTATTTGATTTTATTAATTTTTAAATTAATTGTATTATTATTATTCTGAATTTTATTATGTTAGCCATGTTTATATTAATTTTTATTATTATTCTGAATATTAGTATTGTTTTTTATTTTTAAATTATTATTATTCTGAATTTTATTATTTTATTAATTTCTAAATAATAAAGTTAATTTATTAATTATTGATTTTATTATTTTATTAATTTTTAAATTAATTGTATTATTATTCTGCATTTTATTATTATATTAGTAATGTTTACATTACTTTTATTATTATTCTGAATATTACTATTATTTTATTATATTTTAAATTATTAATCTTAATTTTATTATTTTTTTATTAAATTTAAATGATAAAGTTAATTTATTAATTATTGATTTTATTATTTTTAAACTAATTGTATTATTATTATTCTGAATTTTATTGTTACATTTTAATGTTCAAATTAATTTATTATTATTATTCTGAATATTACTATTAATTTTTAAAATCATTATTATTCTGAATTTTATTATTATTTTATTAAGTTTTTAAATGAATTTAATTATTTATTTTTATTATTATTAATTTATTATTTTATTAATTTTTAATTTATTATCATTATTTCTGTACACGCTCAAGGGCACACTTGTTCATATTTATTTTTTGGCGCTAGGACAAGCCCCATGGGTAAGGAGAAATACTGTACAGACAGATCCTTTTTCAGGGAGCCAGCGGAGTGGTTTGAGAACCAGGGTTCGAATCCTGAATCGGCCACGAAACCTCTTGGGCAGCCTCAGGAGACGGCCATGGTAAGCACCCTCCGAAGAAACCTTGCCAAGAAAACGCTGTGACAACCTCGCCTTAGGGTCGCCATACATCAGAAATGACTTTGAGACCCCACAACAGCAATTCCAGAGCTGAGCCTTGCCCCACAAAGTCTGAGCCCATTGCCCTCCATGCATTTCCCTTTCCCGCTTTCAGCTGCTGGGGTTAAGGCCAGGAAGACAAAAGGGCCTCTTTCTTTCTTTCCTTGATTTAACATTGCAGCCATAGCCACGTTTATTACAGCCGTCCTCATTTTGTCGGACTGCAGCTCTCAGCAGCCCCAGCCCATGGGAGAATTGCAGTCCTACAATGTCTGGAAGGGAGAACTAGGTCATATATAAGAGAACAAGGCAACAATTATATACACACTTGTCCCTCCATCTTCGCCAGGGTTAGGGGCACAAGACCCCCGTGAATATGGAAAAACCGCAAATAACGAAAATGCCACGTTTTTACCTGAGAGGACACCTCTCTAGGAATCTCTAGGTCTTTCAGCGCAACTCTGTGGTCAACGTCCGACAGACGCTGACCATAGAACTGCGCTGGAGGAGCTATGAAGAATCCCATAATCCTACCCAGCTATGGAATTATGGGAGCCGTAGTCAAAGACATTCAAGAAAGCACCAACTCAAGGAAGCCTTGGTAACCTACTTCATTATCGGAGCCAGCATCTTAAGAAGGAAATCCCAAATCTCCGAACTGTATCGCAAAGATCGTTTTAGACTGTATTTTCTCCCAGGGTTTTGCAAAGGTCTGTGAAAATACAGGGAAAGAACGGAATAAGGCAACAAAAGAGCTCAGGGGCACGGGTCGCCTTTTCCCCCGTTCGGCATCTGAGCGTTTTCAGGCTCGTCTGCGAATCCAAGGAGAGCTTTGAGTGTGAAAGAGAAACTGCCGAATTGCCAGAACGCCGAGTCCCTTGGCAAACATCAAAAGCGTAGATGAAGATCTGGAGGATGTACGTATGGAACGAACAAGAGAAATCTTGCCAGGAAAGGCCTTAGGGTCGCTTTAATAAGCCAGAAACAACTTGGAAGGCCCACAATTCCAGAGCTGAGCCTTGCCCCACAAAGTCCGACCCACCGACCCCATTGCTCTCCATGCGTTGGAGGCAGGGATGTTTTTGGCCTTGGGTCAAAAGGAGCAAGACCGATGCACATCCTTGCCAAAACCGAAATGACATTGCACCTCTCTCCAAGAAAAACCCCTTGAAGTGGTCAAGAGTTGTGCAAATATTTTATTATTATTTCAACTAACTCTCCCCGATGCATGATGTAAAAAAGCCCAGCCCCGGAGCCTCTCCTCGCTCAGTTGCGCTTGCCGTAGATGCTGTCCAGTGCGCTCTGTGCACTGGCGATCTGCTGCTGCAGTCTCTCCCTGGTCGACTCGTTGGAGGCCTTTTTCAGCATGGCCTTCATCTCCTCCACAACCGCCCGGTAGCCTGTGACGTTGTGAAAGACGCGGATGGCCCGGTCCCCGGAGGAGACCAGGAAGCGGCCGTTCACGTCGAAGGCCAAGTCCGTTATGTGCTCCCCGTGGACCCCTTCGAAGCGCTCCTCCTCCTCGCCCCGTCGGGTGTTGTACACCGCGATGCTGGTGCGGCTGGAGATGGCCACAGCCCGGGCGTCCGGGGAGAGGGCAATGCGGCAGGGGTGCGCCACCTCACACTTCGCCGTCAGCAAGAGATAGGGGTCCTGCTGCTTCTTGTACTCGACGTCTGTGTCCCACAGCTTCCACGTCCCGTCCTTCGAGACCGTGGCCATCCTGTCCAAAAGGAAAGTGAGAAAACACAGGCATCAAGGTGATGAGCGCAATACAAACACCCTGAATTTTCTAAGTAGTCTGCAAATATTAAAAAGCTATTTCACCAGCCAATGTTCTGGCTTGTTGCGATGCTCTTCCTGGAAGATGGGAAGCATAGCTGCCAAGTGGATTTTGGTCTCTACAAAGTATATTCCCCTTCAGCTCCTCAGCACCAGAGGTTAACTGAATAGTTCCCTGTAACTCTACTGTCCATTCCCCATGGACTTGTAAAGGATCATCCTCAAGACCCTGTGACCTTAAAACAGGGGAGGCAACTTGTGCCCCCCCCCCCAGATGTTGGTGGACTACAGCTCCCAGCACTGACAAGGGTTATTGGAAATCACACTTGTTACCTACCCAAAGTATCTGGGTAAAGGTAGGCCATAAAACCATCTTTAGGTTAACCAACCTAGAAGGAAGAGCGCGCAAACCCTAGAACCCTCCTATATGCAGAGGGCAATGGTTCAGAGTGGGCTACTTATACTGAGGCCAGAGGAGATTCTAGCCCAGTCAAGACAGAATGAAACAACCAGGAGCATCATGCCTCACAAGCATGGAACGGACAAGGCTCTGGCCCAAAGGGTGTTCGCTCCAGGCCACTGACCATACAAAGTCCCTCACCGCCTAGAGTCATTGGAGAAAGAGAAGGAATAGACGCCGGCCGTGTGGCCCTTCAGCTCAAAGGCCCTGGCCACCTCTCGGAAGTCTCCGCTCTTGGTGAAGCACACCTCCCAGACTTTCACGTCGGGAGTGAAGCCGCACGAGGCAACGAACCTGGAGGGAGAGATAAGGGAAAAATGCCACTCTGTGTGTATGCATCGGTCCCATCCAACTTTATGAGACTTTGGTTCCGTCCCCCAAATAACAATAATGTACCTAAACATAATTATTCTAGCTAACAAATATCAACTCTTCCCCCTAGCAACAAAAAAATACAGTTCAATACAAATACTAGGATGATGATAACACAATAGGAGCAGAGGACCATAGTCCCATATGCTCCCAAAACATTACATAATAATAACACTTCCCCCTAGCAGCAAAAAATACTGTTCAATACAAATACTAGGACGGTAAGAATACAGTGATAACAGGAGACCATAGTCCCTTACAAGCCAAAGGTCCATTAGGAAGACACAACCCAAGCCCTCCCTGTGACATATGGCCATCCAGCCCTTGGTTTAAAAACCTCCAAAGGTTGCTAGAGATTTAACATTGCCGCTTCTCAGATGACCCATCTTAATTTGGAGCTGAAGCCAGTGGGAACGTAATGGACTCCGTTGCCCTGAAGGCGACGGACGGAGAGGAACCGGGGCAGGGAGAGGCAAGCGACTCGACTCCTTACCTTCCACACGGTGAGACGGCAGCAAAGGTGTTGTTCATCTGGTTGGTGTTGATGGTAGCCAAGATTTCCCCCTTCAGGTCCCAGATCAGGATGGTGGTGTCGCTGGAAGCAGTCATGATGTATTTTCCTAGTAGTTGAGGGGAAGAGAGGAGGAGGGACAGCAGCTTTTTTGCGGCTGATGCATTTGCAGGTACGCAAAAGGCCAACTCATGGAATGTTACTTAAGGGTTAGTAATGCTGGCAGGCTGTATTTTAATTGCATAGGTTTGCTCATCTCACCAATACATAAAAATTTGTATTCCCATCTTAGTAGATTTAATTAACTGTTGATAAATAGTTGCTTTCAAGTTGTTTCTGACTTACGGAGTTTGTTCAGAGGGACTTCACCTTTGCCTCCTTCTCTGGCTGAGAGAGCAGGACTTGCCCAAGATCACACATCTATTCATCTATTGGCTACAAAATGCATACATTTGGGTACCCCATTTGTAGATACTCTATCTTTTCTTATCAGTCTTGTTTTAACTCCCAGCACCGGGATGTTCCCAAACTGGCAATCCTTAACATCATTAATCATGTCTTAATGCATGCTCTCAGGCGCCGCTATGGGCAGGAAAGCCTTCAAGATATCACTCTGATCCTTTTGGCTTATCTATCTCTAAACACCCCTTCAGCCTGGACTTCATCTCTGAATCACTTTTCCATTAGCCTGTTAACTACATATATTGATTAAATACTGACTAGGGCTACCACAGTAGAAAAAAATGTATCCAAGGAATTGGATCAGTCTTTAATGTTTGCTGAAATGAACCGCACTCCCTACCTGTGTCAGCGACTCCGATGTTGATGACAGGGGCCTTGTGCTGCTTGGGGAAGTCCTCCGGAACGGAGACGTACGTGAAGCTGCCGTCCTCCTTCTTGGTGACTTTGAAGAGCCGGAGAGTGTCCCCATTGGCCAGCCAGACAACGAACGCTCTGAGAGAAGGGGAGAGGGGCCTGGGCTGTAAGCGGCAGAAGCAACCAGATACCCCTCAACGGGCAATGCCCTGCCAGCTGGGTGCAAAAGCATCTGGGTTTACCACGTCCTGCGTTCATTTAGCCCTTTTCCTAAAGGTTGATCTTCCAATCCTCTTGGTGGCTAGAAGGTTAGGGCAGTAAGAAGCTTACATGGCTCCTAACCAACTTTCTATTCCCCTCCCATGGCTTATACCCTTACAGCTTAACAACAAAGCAATGCAGGGGGCCAGAACAGGGGAGGGCGACTAAAATGGTGAAGGGTCTGGAAACCATGAAGCCCTATGAAGAACGACTTAGGTAGCTGGGGATGTTTAGCCTGGAGAAAAGAAAAGAAGATTAAGAGGTGATATGATAGCCCTGTTTAAGTATTTGAAGGGATGCCATATTGAGAATGGAGCTTGTTTTCTGCTGCTCCAGAGAACAGGACCCAATGGAGCAATGGATGCAAGCTCCAAGAAAAGAGATTCCAGCTCAACATTAGGAGGAACTACCTGACAGTAAGGGCTGTTCGACAGAGCAAGACACTCCTTCCTCAGAGTGCAATGGAGTCTCCTTCTTTGGGGGTCTTTAAACAGAGGCTGGATGGCCATCTGTCAATGGGGATGCTTTGACTGAGAGTTCCTGCATGGCAGAAAGGGGTTGGACTGGATGGCCCTTGCGGTCTCTTCCAACTCGCTTCCCTGTTTTGACTGAGCCAAAAGGGACCCACCCGCGGGCATTGCCCCTCACCTGGCATCTGGGTAGAAGCGGACAAAGGTGGCGTGGTCCAGCTCCACGTTGGCGCGCATGTAGCGGTGCTCCCGCTCCAGGAAGTCTTTGGTGCTCCAGATGCGCACGGTCCGGTCGTCGGAGCAGGAGGCCAGGTACTTCCCGTTGCTGCTGAAGTCGAGGCAGGTGACGCTCCCGCTGTGGCCCTGCGGAAGGGGAAGCCGGAGAATGGCTGGTTCGTCTCGGCAAACAGAGAAGGAATTCGACGGAGGGGAAGGGAGGGATGGGAGAGGAGGACATGGATCCACACTTGCGCCACCAGTGAAATTCCTACCAGCCCCTTTGGAAAGGATGCAAGCGGAAGGAACTAGCATTGACCAGCAAAGGAGCCAGAGACACAAGAGCGTAATGGCATCCACGCCTGGAAGGGTCCGATACAGCCGCCACGGCCCACTGCCAACCACCAACAAAGGCTCATAGGCCGGTGCCCAGCGTTTCTAGGACTCACCTTCAGTGCCGCTGCCAGGAGCGGATGCGCAAAGGTGTGCTGCTGTGGCTTATCTTTCCGAAGTCGCAGCTGCTTCTGCTTCTTCATAAACGACGCTCTGGCGGACGCTTCGCCGTTCGCATCTAAGAAATACAGTGGAAATAGGACTTGAAGAAAAAAGAAGTGTGTTTTGGGGGAACATCATCCATCTAATGGGGTTTGCTTCCAGATGCTTTCCCAATGGGGAAAAGGCAAAGCCATCTCTGTGTCTGCGAATGCCACCAAGGGCTTCCAATTCACCCTCACAAGCATGCTTTTCTTCTTCTTAATTTAATTTAATATATATAATAGCATTATAATATATATAAAAGCATTATAATATAATAGCATTATAACCCTAATAATAATTATATTCATTTATATGCCGCTCCCCTGAATGATCGAAGCGGCTTACATTAAAACAAACCAATAAGATACACTATTGATACGATATCATATAATTTTGGTATGATACTGTATCAATATTGGTCAATATCGATACAGTATCATATAATAATATAATATAATATAAAATATTATCATACAATATACTATATTATAATATATTATAATATAATAAAATATATACTATATGTATATAATATATATAACATTTTATAATATTATCATATATTATATTATTTAATGTATTATAATATTAAAATATATATTACAGCATTATAACCCTAATAATAATAATAATAATAATAATGTATTTATGTACCATCGATAACAATAAAATACAATTTAATTTTCAATTATTAAATCGAGCTTAATAATAACAATTAAAACAATGATTAAAAATTTGAAATAATTAATTTTTTAATTAATTATTTCAAATTTTTAATCATTGTTTTAATTGTTATTAAAAACAATTGATAATTAAATAAATCTGGGAATAAAGCAGAGTTCCCTTTTAAAAGGAAAAGGCTGAGGGGGGATGCTGCCCTCAGGTCCCGCCCACAAAAGGCGGGGCTAGGGACGGTGGGCGTGGCGTAGACTACATTGGCCCCGCCCCTTCGCCCAAGAAGCTCCGCCCCCTCTCACCGTCTCCCGGGCCGCTTGGCTCCGCCTCTTGGTCACGCCCCTTCCCGCGTGGCCCCGCCTCCTCCACCTCTGCGCCGCCGCTCCTCCACCATTTGAGGAGGAAGAGGAGGAAGAGGAGTCCGCCGAGGAGGAGCGAGAGGCTCCACAGCGGCAGCGCCTCCATTTCTTTCCCTAGTCGGCCACCTCAGCGCCACGGCGGAACGGAAAGGGGGCGGGGCCTAAGCCGGCGCAGGCGCACACGGACGCAGAGCACGCAGCGCCAGGCCGGTGTTGAACGTGGCGCGCATGCGCAGAACCCGGTTATCGGCTCCTGCCGGCGTCGCGCGGCTCTGACGTCATCAGCGCGCCCAAGATGGCGGCCTCCGGGAAGCGGCCCGAGCATCGAGGGCCCCCAGAATTGGTAAGAGAAACCGAGGAAGATCTGGGAGGGAATCCCTTAGGCAACGTCCTTCGCGGTGCATTGTGGGGGTTGTAGTCCTGAGGTGTAAACTTTGGGGGCTCTGCTATTATATATTTATATATATATATATATGGTGTGTGTGTGGATTCTGGGAACTGTAGGTATAATGCTCTCTGGATATCTATATAGATATAGATAGATATATACACACACGCAAACATATTTCTATGGGGGGGTTGCAGTCTGGAGGGATAAAGGTTTGGGCAAGCTCCTTAGACTCATATATATATGTGTGTGTGTATTCTGGGAGTTGTAGTCCTGAGGTGTAAACATTTTCCCTTCCTTGCAAGTGTGTGCATGCCTTAGTCCAGAGGCTCCAACCTCTTCCTGTTTCTCTCCCCAGTTCTACGATGAGGCTGAAGCTCGGAAATACACTCACAAGTAAGGCAGGCTTGGGCTACAAGGGGAATGCATGCGTCCATAAGAGCGTAGTTGTTGTTGTTGTCATTGGCAAACCTCTTTTCTGATCCGCGTCTCCTTTCTTCCCTCCAGCTCCCGGATGATTGAGATCCAGTCGCAGATGTCCGAAAGGGCCGTGGAGCTCTTGGGTCTCCCGGAGGACCGGCCGTCTTTCTTGCTGGACGTGGGGTGAGATGGCCGTCATGCGGAGCTTCCTTGGATTGCAGGGTCCAGAATAGAGCAGAATAAAACCTAGTCTGTGAAGCTGTCCATAGTTTTAGTCTGGGTTTTGGGGGGCTATGTGGCCATGTTCTGGAAGAGCTCATTCCTGATGTCTCTGGCATCTTCAGGGAGGTGAGTGGCATAATGCAGAACATTACACAGATCAACATGGGAATCATTCCTCCCAACTGGGGGTCACACAGTAAATATATATATATATACAGTCTTATACACCGATTTTTTAAACACGGGTTCAAGCATACACAGTTCGGAAATGTTCAAAAGACTTATTAATTTCATAGATCAAACCTTGATTTTTCCATTTTGTATAAGGGACACCATTTTGCTGTGTCATTGTATTCAATGGGACTTGAGCATACATGGGTTTTGTTATCGACGGGGGAACCTGGAACCAAAACCAGCATATAACAAGGGTCCACTGTGTGTGTGTGTGTGTGTGTGTGTGTGTGTATATATATATATATGGGGTGCAGGTCCATGTTGAGTTATAGCCAGTACACCGAGGTGATGCTCAACAACTTTATTCAACCCTTAACAACTGCCAACGACTTACACAGACTAGTTACTTTGCCGCCCACGACCGTATCTTTAGCTTAGGGTTTTGAGTCGGTCCCCTCCTCTCCACCTGCAGCTTCTCCTATAACTCTCCCCTGGGACTCCCGGGTCCTAGGCCAACCCCTTCCACGGATATCCCAGGGCAGGCGAGGGCCAGGAGCTATAAACGGCCGAGCCTAGTAAGGGCACTCACTTGCGTCTAAGGGCCAAGGTGCAACCCGCCGGGCAGAGAAACTTTCCACAGGGTGGTCCCTCTCACTTTCCCACCTGCCTTCTTCAGCCCTCCCACGGAGATGGTGACGTCCTACTTCAGCAGGCCAGGCGTCCTGTACCTTCCACCCTTTGACAACATACATACATATATTGATATATATTATAACCTGCACTGCAAGACAATGCAGCTTATGAAAAAAGATACAGCCGATCTGCCTCTATTTCCTATACGTAGATGAATGTGTAGAGTTGCATGTGAACTGTAAGTTACTGTTTCAAGATTTTGACTTAAAGCAACCCTCTGAATGAGAGGTCCCTCAAGATTTCCCTGGTCATGTCTTGCAAACTCAGGACTTAGGCTATGGCTTTCTTGATGGAACCAATCCTCCCATAATGCAGTCTCTTCCTATTACTGTACTTTCCCCAGAACTATAATCTTGTCACATCTTCTCACAATATGCCCCAAAACAGCAGCCTCAGTTTAGTCGTCTCCTGAAGTTGTGGACCTCTAAATCTCACCAGCGCTTTCCAGGGGCGAGGCGCACTAGGAGCCCACTGTGCGTCTTCTCTGATTTCTAACCATGTTTTTCTCCTGTTCAGTTGTGGCTCTGGTTTGAGTGGCGACTATATCACCGAGGAAGGACACTTTTGGGTTGGCATGGACATCAGCTCCGCGATGCTGGGTGAGTATCCGCTGTGCCATCTGTCCCAGAGGCTCAAGCGGAAATGGAGACTCGCGTATATTCAAACCGCTCCAATTTCACAGTTGCGTATACAGATTTTATTGTAAGCTGCCCAAAGATTTTGCAAGATGGGTCGGGGTGCAAATATTTTAGTTAAACAAGGAAACATGTTATTTTGAACAGATGTGGCTGTGGAGAGAGAAGCGGAAGGAGACTTGATGCTTGCGGACATGGGGCAAGGGGTTCCCTTTCGGCCTGGGACATTTGACGGATGTATCAGGTATTTCACATTATTATTATTCTATATGGTCTTTTAACTGATACAATATGTTGCGTTATGTTACCGGTTGTTGTTCCTCACCGTAAGGAGAGATGAGTAAGAAACAACAATGACATGAGATTGTACCTGGAGACTGTATTCATTGACACATTACTGAAATACCATTTTCCCCCTCCTGCAGCATTTCTGCAGTGCAGTGGCTCTGTAACGCTGACAAGAAGACCCACAACCCTCCCAAAAGACTGTATCGTTTCTTTTCCACTCTCTACACAGCGTTGGTAAGGGCTACACTCCCTGACTACTCCTTCATTCCTCATCCTGAATCTTTTCCTGTATTGCTATGTATTTTATATGTATTATCCTACTAGAGAGGCCCCTTCCCCACCACCACTCCCTTCTCCTTTTGTGCCGTGTCTTTTTAGATTGTAAGCCTTAGGGCAGGGAACCGTCCAATTATAAAGATTGTATGTACAGCGCTGTGTAAATTTACAGCGCTTTATAAATAAAGGTTAATAATAATAATAATAATCTTCCAAATAACTGCTGAGAACGAAGAGATGGGAAGGTGCTCCACAGCTATAGGCAGTCCAGGGCCTCCACATGTTTTCTTCATCTGGGGTGAATACGTAAGGTAACCAAAGACTGTGGGGAGACAGCAGGAAAGCAGTGGCAATGTAGGTGGATGCTGCTACTGCTCTTCCTTCTAGAAGCATTGAATCAAATCCAACCCGCTGCTTAGTGCAAAATCTCCAGCCAGAGCAAGGCAAACAGATAGCCGTCCATTCTCTTCTTTAAGACATTCAGAGAAAAAGACCCCACAGCCTCTCCTAAGTCATTGGTTCCATTGTCAAACTGCTCTTACGGTCAAGTCTTTCCTTCTCATGTTCTATCAAGGTCTACTTTCCTGTAAAACGCAGCCTTGTCTGACCCCCTTGTCAGTTGGAAACCTTTCTGTTTCTAGCCTCTTATGCAGTGAGTACAGCTTACGCATCAAATGTTGTGGCGCACCCATTTCTTTTAGCGCGATCAACAATTTTTCATGATCTGCACGACCAAGAGCTTTGCTGCAACCCATAAAGAAATTGATAAAGCACATATAAATCTTGTGAAATCCTTTGGCGCGCTCCATTACTAACCGTTTTTTCCTCCTCCAGGCTCGAGGGGCCCGTGCCGTCCTACAGCTCTACCCTGAAAACTCCCAGCAGGTAAGAAGGAAAGACTGCCAACCTCTGAAGTAGTCTGTTCTGAGCCGAGGGGGACCCTTTGTCCTTCTGCCGGTGCCCAGAGCCATGGAATCCTAAGCCTCTTGTAATGAAAGGCACTGAGTGTTAAAGGGACCTTATCTGGCAGAGAAGAGCTGGCTTGAAGTGGCCGGTCTGTTTTACTCTGAAGATGGCCAGGTCCCGTTTGCTCAGGCCTCATCTGGGTCCTTTTCTCTCCTGCCAGCTGGAACTCATCACCACCCAGGCCATGAAGGCGGGCTTCACCGGCGGCATGGTGGTGGACTACCCCAACAGTGCCAAGGCAAAGAAGTGAGTACCTTTCCATCTGGAGGAAGAAACTGGTCTGGGCAGAAGCTTTTGAGCCCACAGCAGGGATGGGCAACTGCCTCTCTTGTGCCCCTGAAAACACACAAATTCATCCAGATACCTTGCCAATACTTCCTAGGAATCCTATGAAGCCATTTTGCTTTGTTCTGTTTTGCCTCGGGTTGTTTTAGGTCACGGGAGACCTTTCTTTCCACAAGTGACCCAAAAGGTCAATTTCTTCGTCAAGAGGTCAAAGCGTAGACTTCCGGACATTGCATTGTGACAGCAGGAGTGAAAGATGGTGGGGGTGAACTCTTCAACTACATCTGGAGGCTGATGCTTCTTTGAAAGTGTGTGATACTCAGTCCTCCTTCATCTGTCTTTCTCTGTTTTCCAGGTTCTTCCTGTGTCTCTTTGTTGGCACAAGTGATGCGTTGCCAAAGGTAACAAAACCCAGCTTTGGGCCGTTGAAGTTGTCTTAGGCTAGATACCTAGGAATGGTGGAGACCTGCTGGATAGGCATATTCCCTCAGTTTCCTTCTGCAGTGAGAGGCCAAGGAAGAGTTTTCATAGTAGTTGTCCCATAACTTGGGGGCCATAACCCTCTTGGAGATTTTACAGTGACATAACTGTGCAAGATTATGGAGCCAGGCATCTCACTTGACCCTGTCGATTAAAAATCTCAAAATCCCCCCCAAGAAAGACAGGAGGAGAAAACTAGTCTAGTCTCCAAAACTTTCTTTGTTGTTCTTCGGATGTAGCATTTAATTTGCCTGGAAACGGCATCAGCCTAGCATTATAAAGCAGTTTTTGCTGTACAGTCTACCAATTCATTCCCTGATAACTCTACATGCTGGTCAGATTGCTGAACATTATTTAATTTCTTCAGTGTGCCTGGTTTGAAAGGAACATATCAGTTCATCATTGCTTTCTGCCTCTCGTCTTCCTGTATAGTAATGACAGTTGCTTCAGTCTCATGGCATTTGCTGTTCCCTGATGCAAATGAATGTTGTGCTCTCTTTTGTAGGGTCTTGGAACAGAATGCAGCGAGGAAGAGACAACGCGGGCCAAGTTCACCCAAGAAAGGTACCAAGGGCTGAGGTTGCAAGCCATAGCAAGAGAGTCCTTCATGTTGTACTTAGCAAGGTGTTGAATAAAGAGGGAAACAGGGAGGCTAGGCGAGCTGAAAGCTTGACTTCACAAAATACAATGCAAGTTCTAAACAACTGCAACATGTACAGGCAGCTTTCGACACGCGTTGTCAAAGCAGGATGGAAAGCCTATGCGGACGGAGTGAAGTTTCCAGACTTTGGAAATCGTGAAGCTCCAGACTTCCGTCACATGTCCCAAAAATGCAAGGGAAGCTTTATTTTGGGATCTGAATTCAGTTCAGGACTCATTTGTTGGACTGTTGATAGCCAGACCCTTCCTTGAGTCGCTGTAACTGAGGCTGGGTTTGGTGAATGCTGGTTTAGTAGAGCTGGGCTCCCTCTTTCTGGCCTCACTTTCCCCAACTGTAAAATGGGAATAATGACAGTTTGGTCTCTGATTTTGAACTGGGTGCCTAAAGCAGATGCTGCTTTTCCAGTTGAGCATCTCTTCCTTTGAGTCGTCCATACAGTCCGTTGGTCATGTCTCTTCCCTTCTGCTGGCCACAAAGGGCAACATCACCCCCTTCGTGGCCTGTGGGAAAGACAAAAAGCATTTGGCAGAGGGCCATCGTCATGGTGCCTTTCAGCTTTGGGTTGCCATGTTTTCCTGCCTCTGACAACCGAGTGGTAAAGTTGCTCTGTGAGAATCCAGGCACAAGATGGATATGAGGCCTGGATATAATTTTGCTGCTGTGTCCAACACTAGAAAGCCTGCCTTCAGCTAGACCTGCAGTGAGGGAATTGTGGCTCAGCATAATGGGAATTACAGTCCACCAAGATCTGGAGGTCCACATCAAACCTCACCTCTGGCTTAGGCTACTGTAATGCAGTGCTACCCAGGAGACAGCATAGAAACAATGCAGAATCTCGAACTGGCTAACGCAAGATTCTCTTGCATTACCTTTTACATGCATCTGAGTATCTTCCCAGACGCCGTTCAAAATGTTTTACCACCCTGATTTTTCTCTCCCTACACATTGCTCCTCTGAAGGGCAAGGTTTCGAAACGCCAAAGGGAAGTCGGCGAAGAAGAGCCGGGACTGGGTGATAGAAAAGAAAGAACGGAGACGGCGGCAGGGCAAGTAAGTTCGGCTCCCTCTTTGTCTCCATATTTTCTGAGATTCTGTTTTCCATCACATTAGGGCAAGCCCAAATATATTTTCCCCTGCAAACCCTTCTCAAAACGTTGGCCGGAAGCGAGATTTCCATTCATCGTTTTGAGAGGGATTGAAGAGGGAAATGGAGGTATTTGGGGACAATGGAGCATTTCAGGGAGACTGTACAGGTGATGCGGGGAACGTTTCCATCCATTGGGTGGAACTTTCTGTACTGTTTTCAGGTGAAAAGCACACATAAATTTCACGAATGTTTTAAAAGATGGGGACTACTTGGGAGGGGGGTGGCGGCGGGCATCATCGGCTACAATATAGGGCCAACGGGCCTCGCTTTCCCTACTCTTGGATTATGGGGAACAAGGACATGCAAGGCTTCCTCGACCTAAAGTTCTCCAAAGCTTTGGATAACATGTTGCCGGAAGCCAAGGTGGCTGGGGTCTTCTGATATTGTGAGCAGCCTCCATCCTGCAGGAGAGGCAGCATTATTATTATTATTATCATGGACACTTGCCAGCCCATACCTCTGGAGGTGCCAGCTTGAGGGAGCCTACCCTTGGCTTTATCCAATAGGTTTTTAAAAAGGCTACACTACCTGTTTGCCTTTCCTAAAGATGTCTCTACCTTCTCCCCATCCCGTTCCCTTTCTTTCCCCCCTCTGACCGCAGAGAGGTGCGAGCGGACACGAGATACACGGCTCGGAAACGAAGGCCTCACTTCTGATGCCGCCCTGGAAGCCTTTGCAGCCCAGAAAGCCATTTGGGCCGGCCCAAGCATCCTTTTGGACACCAAACAAGAACAGCCCAGGATCCGGAGTGAGGAGGAGGAGGACCTCCTTTTCAGCTGGCCCAATCTCTCTTGGCTCAGATTTGGAGAGACAGTGTGGTACCTGCCTTTGCAGGTTGTGTGTCGAGAGGGACTCAATAAAGCCTTTCTCTTGGAAAGCTAGTTTGCCTATTAAATGAGGTCTTGGACACGAACGCTGCACTGTCGCTATTTTGTTCAGGGTGTTGTGTAGAAAGCTCCTGGCAGGGAACATAGAGTCATATTTATTTACTACAATGTGTGTATGTGTGTGCTTTCAGATCATTTCTTACTTATGATGACCCTAAGACAAACTCATCAGTTTACTTGGCAAGATTTCTTCTGAGTGGGTTTGCCTTTGCCTTCCTCTGAAGCTGAGAAGAGTGTAACTTGGAGGTGTTAGTAAAAATGAGTTGGGAATTTTAATGAATTCAGTAATACTGAATGAAGAATTAATGTTGAATTGTTGCCGTGTGCCCAGTGTTGCCAATTGTGGCAACTCAATCATATGGTTTTCTTGGTAAGATTTCTTCAAAGGGAGGTTGCCATTGCCTTCCTGGGGCTGAGAGATTGTGATGGTTCAAAGTCACTCAGTGGGTTTCCATGGCCAAGTGAGGATTTGAACCCTGATCTTTCAGAGTCCCAGTTCCACACTTCCAACCACTACACCACACTGGAGCTCAAACTGGGATGTCAAAGCCGAACGGTCTCAGTGACTGCTCCTTTCCCCCGCAGCTGGTGCAGCGCATGGAAGAGTCAGGAGACGCTTCACGGATATAAATACTTCTTTATTCTACATAAAATTCCATCCGGAAAAGGAAGCCGTTTTGTTTTGTCTTTTGTCCCCACTCCCTTGAAATTTTTGGAGGGAGGACTTGAGTCCAAGTGAGTGAAAGAGAGAGAAAAAAGGCAACAGACAGACATTTCAAAATCCACCAGGATTGAAAAAGCAAGGCAGGTTTGAAGGGCTACAAGAGAAAGAGAGAAAGACAAGGACACTTGGGTTACACTTTTACGGCAATGTTACAGCTCTGGAGAAGGCCTCCAAAAAGACACACTGAATGGTTTGCAAATGCCTCCTTTTTGCCCCAGGCGAGGATGCCAAGTATGGCGGCAGGACGGGGGTCGTGGCAGTGGTGGCCCCGCCAGAGACCTCCCTTCCCAAAGAAATAGACGGCAAGACGCATTGTGGCGGACCTGATTTGGAGAGCGACACAGCTTCCCGACGACACAGACACACCACCGACGGCTCAGTTTAGACATGCAACAAAGGCAGGCATGAGCGGATGGAGGCAGAAGACCCCAAGGATGTGTGGGCAGGGGGTGCCAGGGTGCCAGTCATGAGGGGTCACTCGCCCCATATGCTGGTGGTTTCCTAAGAAATTAAGGTCCCAGAGGGAAGACAAAGCTCATGGGCCCAGCAGCTCCCAAGGAAAGTGGAAGCGCACAACCGCATGAGAAAAGCACAGAGAGGAACCGCACAAGAAAAGGCTAAATTTAAAGTCTGAGTTACTGGAAAAGAGGTGGTTTCTGGACTCTGCACCTAAGTGTAACATCCAAACATATTCTCACATGTAAGGATCAATAACGTCCGTTGTTTTCTCCCTGCTTGCAGGTGAAAACAAAACATTTCTGCACACATCTTAACCTCAAAGCATTTTGAGAAATGATTCTGTGCAGAAATATTTTTGTGATCCTTTTTGGCATAAAAATCAGAGTTTTGGTTTTTGTGCACAACACACATTTTGGTGCCCCAACACCACTTCCCACATGCCCCAAATGGCTAGGGTTTTGCTTTTGTCCAAATGCACAAACAAACACACACACACACACACCAGCGATTTTGCACAAACAACCCCCACACATGGGAAACATTGGTTGGCATTCTGTTCAGTAGTTATGAGATTGTAAACTGGACTTGCGTGCGTTGGGTGCCTTCGAGTCATTTCTGACTTGTGGCGACCCTAAGGCAACCCTATCGTGGGGTTTGCTTGGCAAGATTGGTTCAGTGGAGATTTGCCATTGCCTTCCCCTGAAGCTGAGAGCATGTAACTTGTCCAAGATCACCCATGGCTGAGTCACCTTGAATCCTATGCTGGTACAGAAGTGGAGAGGGAAAATGGCTGAACTTTGGGATAAGAAGAGGGGTCCAAAAACAAGTGAAAGGCTGCCAAGAGGGACTCTGCGCCCCTGTGCCAGCCCCCTGTGCCGTCTCACATGCAGCCCGCCTCCCCCCTTAATGCACATACCCCTTGTATTTGACACGCAGCATTAACACGAAAGATCATGCATTAGAGACAGAAGTGCTGGGCTGCCCATTTTGTGCCCTCTTCCCCAGCAGCTGCTCCAGGGCAGAGGCTGGGCATTGGGCCCCAGTTGGTCCGGCGTGCCCCTCTCTTCCGCCTTGGCGTTGTCAAAGACTACACAGTCCCAGCCGTGGGCCACCTAGCCAAAAATCCCTCCAACCGTGGAGGCGATGACAACGCCCAGCACCACGCAGCAGATGATGATCATGATCTTCTTCTGCAAAGAGAAGGAGGAGAGGTGAGGGTGGGCAACCTATGGAGACATATGCCACTAACAGCATGCCAAACTATGAACGTCGAGACAAGCGACCTGGAGAAAGACGGTTAAGGGATGACACGATATCCATGTATAAACATTCGAAGGGATGTCATATTGAGGAGGGAGCAAGCTTGTTTTCTGCTGCTCCAGAGACTAAGACATGAAGTAATGGATGCAAACTACAGATGAAGGGTCTGGAAACCATGAAGCCCTACGAGGAACAACTTAGGGAGCTGGGGATGTTTAGCCTGGAGAAGAGAAGGTTAAGATGTGATATGATAGCCCTGTTTAAATACTTGAAGGGATGGCATATTGAGGAGGGAGCAAGCTTGTTTTCTGCTGCTCCAGAGAATAAGAAACAGAGCAATGGATACAAGCTACAGGAAAAGAGACTCCGGCTGAACATTAGGAAGAACTTCCCAATGGCAAGAAGACACTGTGGCCTTGGAGGGTGGTGGAGTCTCCTCCTTTGGAGGTTTTTAAGCAGAAGCTGGATAGTTATCTCACAAGCAAGGCCTGGATTGGGTTTTCCTGCATGGCAGAAGAAGGTTGGATTGGTCTAGGATTCTATGATGTTTTGACCTGTGGCCCTTGAGGCATAATATTCCTTTCATGGACCAAGTTCTGAGAATACATGGTGGCTTCCTAGCTCCAGGGGTTCCTGGATGAAATAGATTATTTAGATCCACAAGGAATGGTAAAGTACCATTACATCCCAAATCCATAAAACAGCGATACCTTTCGTTGGCTGAGCAAAATGTACCAAAAACAGGATGCGAGCTTTCTAAGTGTCACTTGCATCATACACACACAAACACAAACGCACGCAGCTCACCCGTCTGGCTTTGCTCTGGTACTTCACGGCCTTTTTTGTATCCGACACGGCTCTTTCCACGTAATCGACGGCGTGCTCCACGTTGTATTCAATCCGGTCGATCATCTCGCCCTGGAGGGAAGAGGGACGCACAGGCCTCCTTGTTTAAAATAGTAAACCTCCAGAAAAAGGTGCTGGTGCCCGTGAGCCATTGGCTCATCTGGAGTCCCGTTTTACAGCTAGGCCTGTTGCAAAAGAAAGTGACAAAGAAGAGCTTACAATTGGCTTACACATTATTAAAATGCTTAGAGGGTGCTGAATTCACTATGAAGCAGTATGAAATGTACATGCTCTTGCTATGTTTAATAATAATAATGCTCTCTGATACAGAACCTTTTGCCCATACAGGTTCTGAACCTCAGAAAGCTCCTTAAAGCGATCCAAAACCTGGCGTTGATTCACTGTTCCCTGACACGATCAGCCACTATTTCTAGCAAAGAGGAATCTGGTCTTCCTTACAGACATCAATAACAAAGAAAGCACATTACAACACTTCGTCTGAGTCGCCCAACGCCACAGAGCTTTCTGCGCCACACCACAAAAAGGACCACAAAATGCATGCAGGACCCTTCCTACCACCTCAGTGCTGCATTTCTCCAAAAGATGTTTGTCAATGCTCTCCTCTCTTCTTTTAGTTCAGCACCTCGGAGGCCTCCATTATTGCCTGGTCTAAAACCCAGGATGGATATAATGCTCTGTTGACATGGAAGCCACAGGCTGGTCCTGCTTCTTAGCCTTGGGTTGCCAAGCTATCTAGCAGGGCCTGTGATATGCAAACCAACTGTTTCTAAGGCATTACCATTTGGCCACGATGATGCCAAGGATGGTGGTACCCATCTGCCTGGTGGCAGAGGCAATGCTCACTACAGGGCCATGCAGAATCACAGACAGCCATGCAACACAGAACATGCAGTATGAGAAGACTGGAAATGGCATTACCTGGTGGTTCCCAAGCGCCCTTCTCCAAGTGTGCATGGGGGATGAAAAGAGGAAGGATCAGAGAAAGGAAGGAAGAAAGGCCAGCTCAAACCTCTGCTTCCAAGGGGCACCAGATCTCTGCCCTTTTTACTCTGGATGGCACAAAACCCATCCTCAAAGCAGGGCAGTACCACCAAAATACGGTTTTCCAAGGTCTTGAGAGCTTGACAGTGAATGAAGACATGTCAAAAAGCCAACGCAATTCTATGTCACATTGACAGGAGCATAGTGTTCGGATCAAGGGAAGGAGTCTACCTACCCTTAAACAGTATTGCGGCACCTTTGAGACTAACGGAAATCTAGAAAGGCAGCTAACTGAAAGGTAGCATGAGCGTTTGTTGACTTTTGTAGGCTCAAGTCTATGAAAGCTCATGCTACCAACGTCTGTCTTTCTGTTAGTCTCAAAGGTGCTTAAGATGCAGACTGGTTTTACAGACAATTTCCATGACTGTGCCTTTGAATTCTACCCTTAAATAGGTTCCGCACCAAGCAGAATGCCAGCCAATTGGCATAAAAACTGGAACTCACATTGACTTACCAAAATCAACAACAAATACAGACAAAAGAACATACAAGGGCTTAGGCTGCACCTGCACTTGCAGAAATAATGCAATGTTGACACCGCTTGAACTGCTGTGATGGCTCCATGCCCTTCCTTGCTTCCTTGCGCCTCTCACCCTGCGCATGCGACGGACAGAGCTGTTTGTCTATTCACTTCTCCCCTCCCGACCTGGCAGCTCTCACCTGGCTCTCCACCAGCATGGCCATGTCCATGAACATGTCATGGAGCTCCCGGATGCTGTTCTCCAGCTTGATGATCTCGCTGTGCCGCGTCTCGATCTCGTTCAGCGCCTGCTTGGTGATGTTGGAGTCCATGATGATCTGGGAAAGGATAGAAAGCATGTACTGCAGACATGCGTACAGACATGCATACAATGGCAATGTGGAGAAGGAGACATGCGCTCCTCATTGGGCCACCAAGAGCCTCCCCTTTGGGGTTCTCCGCTGACAAAATTGTACAGACAAGGGAGGGAAGTGTTACCCCAGAGGAGAAAATGGCAGGGTTGCCACTCTCCAGCATATCTTCCAGTTCCTCGCTGGTGGTAGTCCTGCCAGCTGTAAAGGACACCAAGAAGTCAATAGTTAGCAAAGAGAGAACATTGAGACAGATCCCTTCTTCTTCCCAGTATCCCTCATTTTGAAGACCACTCTGCATCTCACTCCTTTCACAATCTCAGTCCTTTTCTGCTGTTTTCAAAGGCTTTTGCTTATAGCAGCCCTAAGGCCAAGCTATCCTGGGGTTTTCTTGGCAAGATTCGTTCAGAGGAGGTTTGCCATTGCCTTCCCCTGCGGCTGAGAGCATGTGCCTTGCCAAAGGTCATCCTGTGGGCTTTGTGGTTGATCAGGGAATTGAACCCTGGTCCCAGATTCATTGTCTGACACTCAAACCGCTATGACACACCGGCTCTCAGTCAAGGACACAAAATATGCATGCGCTTGGGTTGCGTAGGCAATGACATTTGTTTCCACAAAACAACCAGAGGTAAATTCTGTGCAGGATAAGTCCTGAATTGCAAATTCAGTATGGTTTTTCGAAGGCTTCTTCACAGCTAAACTTACTCATCCCTTCGTTCAAGAAGAATGTGAGTGAAAAATTACATCCTGACTCCAATCTCTTGTGGTCTCCTCCAACTCAACGATTCTATGAATCTCCAACCCGCTTAACTGTCCTACATCCAACTGGAGTGCATCTCTTATCCACTTGTCCACCCGTCCTTCCTCCCCGTTCTCTTCCATCTTTCCTTTCCTTCAGACTCCCACACAGTCCTTCTATTTTCATCTCTCCCATCCTCACCGCCCTCTTACCTGTTCTGCCTGCTATTCACACTCCCACCACACAGAAGTTACTTTCTCAAGCGCTGGATCTCCAGTGACATATTTTCCCCCTTACAAGTAATATCCATGTCATTTCTTCCTGTTCATTATCCTTTTTTTGGTGGAGGAAGGTAATGGATGATTGTGAATCACCCCTTCATTTATCAGCGAGTGCATCTAGATTGTAGAAATAATGCAGTTTGACACCCATTTAAGTGCTGTAGGATGGAGCCGTGGCAGCTAATGTGGTGCCATGCTGCATTAGTTCTACAGCATAGATGCACCCAGCTTATGTTTTATCTGTGGTGAGGTAGCTTTGGAGAAAAGGTGCATGGAAGCACACTGACTTATCTCTAGTTGCCTCTGGATGCGTCCCTTGCAGCGTTCCCGATAATCGGACTGCGTCGCGTTGTACTCGGACATGACCTCCACAAATTTCCGAGACAAGGTTGAATGCTGGACAGGGAAAGGAGGGGAAGAAAACACCAGTCTTCCCAATTGCAGATCATTCGACCAGTCCTCCCTCCAGCCATAACAGGGCTACCAAGTTTAAAACTGGGCTGGTAAAACCTCGACTAGTTTTTCACTTGGCCCTCAACCCTGACAAATGCCTAAAGGAGGGTTTTCTCTAGTAACCTTTCAATGCTCCAGTGCAACTCTTATGGTCAGTTTCCAGCAGAGGACCTAGAGATTCCTAGGGAGGACATATTCATCAAATGGGAAAATAATTACATCCGCCAAAGTCAAAGCTGCAAATGTGGAGGGCTGACTGAAAGCCTAATCCTTCCCTCTCCTTCCCTCCCCGCTGCATTTGGCACACGCGTTCCAGCTCTTTGCACTTGATTAAGGAACGCGCTGTTGTGTGTCTATAATTTCCCCGGTTGCTTCTCTCTGTGTGCATCGTCCATCTGCTCCGTTTTCGGAAAGGGAGAATGAGAGAGAGAGAGAAGAGAGAGAGAGAGGTGCTGTTTCTTCTAAAACCAACCCTTGACTTCCAATTTGGGGACCTGGATCCAGTTTTGTTTGTTGTGAAGATAAAGCTGTTTGGTTCCCCTTTGCACTGGTGTATGGTGGCTTCCTTGTCAGTGGGGAGGTGAATCCACTCCAGGTTTTAATTTAGTGTTTCAAGGAGCAACCTAAAGTGCTGAACCTATTTTGGGGAGATAGTTCGGCACATTGGACAGCAATTTCCGATGCACACTGGGCACTTCTGATGTGCACTGGGCACATTTGATGGGTACTGAAAACTTCTGATGTGCACTGGGCACATTTGATGGGAGTTGGGAACTTCTGATGCACACTGGACATGTGAAGTTGAAGGTTTCCATGGCTGGCATCCATAGCTTTTTGTGGGTTTGGGGGGCTATGTGGCCACGATCTAGAAGAGTTTATTCCTTACATTTTGCCAGCAGCTGTGGCTGGTGTCTTCAGAGAATGTACCCCACTTTCTTCCATGCCAGCATTCTCTGAAGATGACTGGTGAAACGTCAGGAATAAACTCTTCTAGAACATGGCCACATAGCCTGAAAAACCCACAAAAAACCCACACTGGGCATGTTTGATGGGAACCGGGGACTGGGAACAATCCACTCTGCTCCTCACCTGTGTTTTCCTTATTCGCAGGTCCGCAGAGGATCTGTTCAGCCCTTCCTCTTGTTCAATGCTCTGCTCAATACCTGAGAGGAAACAGAAGAGTAGAGCCGATTTGGAAAGGTTTTCAGAGGTAAGCGGGCGCGTGTTGTGGGTGGCTGTGAGGAACAGATGGGCCTCTTTCTTTCCCTCCTCAGCCCCCATATCTTCCGTGCCAAATATCCATTTCAGGACAGCTTAAAAATAGATCCATAGAACATAGGAGTCCAACTACAGCCCGTTTTTTTCCTTTGGGGAAGGAATGCTAATGCATTCAAATACTGGTCCCACCTGATTTCCTTAGAGCTGTTCACTTGTGGGGCTTTTTTAAATGTTAAGGCAGCCACAAATCTAGCCCAACCCAAAGGTGAACTCAGTAACCCCAACCTCATCTGCGTGTCATTGGCATCATGCCTTCCTTTGCATTGCTGCTCAGTGAAAGGAATGGATTCGCAGATAATACAATATGACCCCTGTATCTGTGAGACTAGGACTTGCGGTTTCATTTACCCACATCAGGGGAAAACATGTTCTCTCTAGGCATTTTATAGGCCCTCCAACATGTTTCTATGCTATGCTTCTGGTGGAAGTTAAACACAGAGTCTCACTAGAGGACCTAGAAATGCCTACAGAGGTGTTATCGCTAGGGATTTCTGGGTCCCCCAGAGCAACTCTATGGTCACCTTCCACTAGAAGCCATTCATTTCAATGGGATTTACTATTATCCATGGTTTTGTGTTTCCATGGTAGGTCCAGGAATGTATCTCCTGAGGATATGGGCATTGTACTTTGCCCAAAGTTGGAGAGAAGCGGAGCTGAATCCCTTGACCCAGTGGCACCTACTCACCCTTTCCAAGTAACTCACTTCTTAGCCCACCGCCAGGTGGCAGATACTCACTCTTTAGCTTGGAGCGGACTTTGTTGGCCGTCTTCTTGATGTCCGACATCAAATCCTCCAGTTCCTCTTTGGTTTCTGAAAAGGAGATTGGCACAAGCAGGCTTGAAATCGGCAGAAAGACTTGCCCCTTCCCTGGCATTGGCACCTTCTGAAGATGATCTGGCCGATCTGGAATATCTGTATTCAGTCAGTGCTGCAGACGTGGAGTCGTTTATCTGATGCAGTAAATTAATTCATAACTTGCCTTTGTCCCAATAAAAGACTCAGAGTAAATGGCTTGCAACATAAATGTAAAACAAAAGTGCTAAAACTATTATTATTATTAGTAGTAGTATTATATGTTTTTAGAAAGCATTAAACAATCAGCCCCATTAAGACTACCTTTAAGAAGCTATTAAAAAGACTAAAAGCACATATATTACATGTTAAGAACATGCAGATGCATATGAGGTGCACACATGGCTGGGCCGTGTGCCATTCGATGCAAAAGCGTGCAGGAAATCAACACTTGAGATCTTGCAAAGCAGCGCTTAGTGAAAAGGTTCTATGGGAAGAATTACAATACAACTGGAATTCCCTTAGAGAACTAAACACACATCCCATGCTATATCACAAAGCCACCAATGCACAACAGATTTATTTTGGTGATAGCGGCAGAAGCGGAGTTGTGCAGACAGCATTTTCCTCTGTCCCTTGTCTTTGCAAATTGCGTGTTGTGGTTGTGTGCATCTTATATTTTGCATTGCGCTTGTACTTCCCATACTTTGCATTTGGGTTGTGCCTCCTGTTCTTCGCATTGTGGTTGCACACCAAAGCTGTGCATTCTTTACTTTGCACTGTGGTTGTGCATTGCGTGTAGCATATTGTGCAAATGGAAAGCTGGTCTCCAGAGTCCTAGTCCAACACTAAAAGCACGACGCCATGCTCGACCTATATCACTGGCTACCATTATGCAACAGACAGATGTGCATTGTAACATCAAGGCAGGTCCTAGCTGAGCATGGATATTGTGGAAGAGCTGAGTCTTATATCCCACACACCTAAATCCACTTACAAAGATATGCCCCATATTGATTCCATCCTAGGTTTTGAAAATGAGCTGCCTTCTGCCAAAATCGGACTTTAACCATGACGCAATTGTTTTGTGTGCTTTTCCACATCTCCATCCTTTCTCTGCCCTTTCCCATTTTGAAAAGAAATGTCATTGTCGTGAATAACGTCGCAGAGATCGCAACGGTGGCATTTCTAATGCTGAAGAAGAAGCCGGTCACAGAAAAGGTTGCAGGCAGCCACTGGAGCCTTTTGTCCCTTTCTGCCACTTCCCATCGATCCCTCCCATCCAGACTTCTCCATGCCACCTGGCACCGGAGGCGGCAGGTGTGCGGCTACGTTCTCTGCCCGCTCTGCAAACCCCAGGGCAGAGATAATTGTCCTTACCTAGAACACCAAATGTTCCCAAGGTAACCAAGCAAATGTGGCAGAGCAACAGAGGACTCTGGGTGGCCCCCGCAGGTGCATCCAAAACATGCCCAGTTTGGAGGAGTGTGCTCCTGCATACAATGGCACATTTTGATTCCTAGCTCAGCTCCCATCCAGATCCAAAGGGGGCAATACCCTGTTGTGAACTGATGCCAAGGTGATGTATGGATAGCCAATATGGATACCATATAAATACGGGTATTTATATGGCTGTCAAGGGTGTGCAGAGCTCTCTTAGCAAGCAGAAAGGAAAACTCAAACTGAAAAAATAGATGGATATATAATGAATGCGCGCGCACGCACACACACACACACACACACACACAAATAGAAATACTCATCACAAAGACACAACCCCAAATGCCTCCAAACGAAGCTCCGTATTCAGGTTGAAAACATTTCTAGCCTCCCTTTCCCAAACCTTCCCTTCTGTTTTATTTTTACAAGACATGTCTGTCCCTTATATAATAAGGATCTGTCTCTGGGTTTGCAAACACAAAAGCGTCTCCGGGGGACAATTTTCTCTGTGTGTGTGTTTGCCGCAGCTATAAATCTCAGCCTGGGAGATCAGGGCTTGCCATTGCTCTTTTCCTTGCCTGGGCAACCTAAAACTCATAAGCCGCCAAAGAACCAGGCAGCTTTTGAGCAAGCGGGTGATACCGATAAAAGACGAAAACGGTTCAAGATTGCCCAGGTTGGGAAGGGCTATGACAGCTTGCATCTCCAATGAGTCCAATCCAGACAGGTTCAGCACTTTGCACAGCTGTTATAACATTGTAGTGAAAACCAGGAATGCTTAGCAGGAGAGGGGACTTACTTGGATGCCAAACTCTCGTGAGGCTAGCACAAAATTTCCCATTGCCTTCTCCATCCCAGTTGGAAAGGAGAGGCGAGGCGGCCTTACTCACTCTCATCGGGGTTTGGGGAGGCCAGGATGGCACTGTGCTTCCTCTTCACCTCTTCCACGTTCTCGGCGATCTTCTCGATGAATCCCCGAATCTCTTCCACCTGCAGATGGGAAGCCAGAAATGAACAGAGAGGAGAGGCTAGAAGTCTTCTTCGCCAAAGCCTATGAATGAGAGACCTTAAAGAGATCCACATCATGGTTTCCTCGATGGAGCTTCCCTACTTGTCACCAGTCTTCCTCATTTCCTACTTTTCTCCAGCATTATCTGATTTAATACGTCCAAAGTGTGACAGCTTCAAGTTAAACGTATTGGTTTCTGATGACAATTCAATTCAGTGGAGGCTGATGGCTCCCATGTTGGTGGGGCAATGAATCCATGACAAGTTTAGTGACAAAGAGCTCCTTGTCTGGTGACTCCTATGTCAGTGGGGCAGTGAATCCATGACAGGTTTTCAAAGGCTTCCAAGATCTCCAAGGAGCTAACCATGTTGAGGATTTGTGCTCAGCACAAGTCTTCAGAGCTTGGATTCAACCCGCCCTGGAGTCATCATCCTGCTAACATAGGGACCATCAGCCACTACTGGTTCAAAGAGCATCAAATAGGTCTTCATTGCTATTTGCAACACCTCAAAGCAACCACTGAGAAAGCCCTGTCTTCTGTGTTCCTACCAGATCTATCCATGAAGCTGGTAGGACACAGAGAAAGGCCTCCTCAAAACACGGTCAGGCTCACATAGGACCTGGACCAAGCAAGTCATGGAAGTGGATGGGTCTCCAATGTATTTCTTCCTCACCTGCTCGAAAAACTCATCCATAAAACGGTCCCGATCCACTCCCACGGCAACCTCGTCATCTTCATCGCTGTCTTTGGCCTGAAAAATACAAGGGACGGAGTGAACAAGACCATCCCTACTGCCGTGATGGAAGACTCCCATGTCAGTGGGACAGCGAATCCACCTGAGTTTTTAACTCAGGCTTCCTTTGAAGCCAAAACCTGGAGTGGCCTCGCTGGCCACCGACATGGAAGCCACCACCGGATGTGAATTTCTAATGTCTGAAAGTGCCTTGGAGAAAGAAAAGCAAAAGTGGACTTTAAATTTGAGAGTGTTACACAACGGGTGCTTACTGGGCATCTCTTGTGATGTCTCCTCGTGAGGATGACCCACATAGAAACCAGTGTTCACGCCAACCTTTTTGTAGTTGTCATTCAATGATTCCTTCCGTTCACCCATCTGTTCAATTCATCCAATATATTTCCAGATGTTAACTTTAAGAAAACGTTTGGACGTATGAGGCCCATTAAAAAATCAATGACATTTACATAAGTGTTGACTCCATATCCATTGGTGGATTCAATAGGATCACATTACAAATAGGATGCAGGCTATTGCCAGCATAAATTAATTTGTTAATGTTATTTATTAAAATATTTATATTCTCTTACCCTGTATTGCAAGACCTCAGGGTGAAAGCATATGCCTTCCCAGGTACTTTCCTCTTATAGTCTCTGTCTCTTGGTACAGTATGGCCCCCTTCTCAATGGGGAATACGTTCCCAAACTTACCATGGAACCATGGAATTGTGGATAATACCAAACCTTATTGAAATGAATCACTTCCAAAGGAGGCTGACCATAAAAGTGCGCTGGAGGACCTAGAGATCCTTAGACGGAGCACCTTTCTAGGCATCTCTAGGTCCTCCGGCGCAACTCTATAGTTAACTTCTACCGATCCACAGAACTGTGTTGGAGGACCCAGAAAATGCCTAGAGGGGACATATTCTTTTGGACATGGGTAAGTGGAACCACAGATCCTGAACCCACAGATATGTGGGGCATACCAGTTCAGTTTAGACTACAGTGGTTGGGGGACAAGGCAGGAGGAAGGATGTTGCCTAAAGCCAAGGTGAAGAGATAACCGTATGGATGCGTATTGGGATGTGTAGTGTAGGAACTGAAAAAGGATGTGATGAACTAGCCAAGAGAACCCACACGAGGCTGGGGCATTGGTTAGTGTTGTAAGGTGTGTTATGTGTGTTATGTGCACATTAGCTAACCCTCCAGGCTCATGGGGGACTCTCTTGGCAACTTTTTCACATCTTCTGTTTGGTCCTCGATACTCATTCCTACGGTTATCTACTCACCTTGGCTTTAGGCAGCATCCTTCCTCCTGCCTTCCTACTTGCAAGGACCATGGGCCTGCCACCTCCACACTCACAAGGTTTTGCATCCCTATGGATCTTCTCATGCTCAACAGGTTTACGTAGGTCTGGCCCTGGATTTTCTGTTCCAAGGAGGAAGGCCCAAGTCTACCAAATCTCATGCAGATCCTTTCAGTGAGTCTCAAAGGTGCAATATTGCTTCTTGGCTTTTTGGCTAAGATCAAGTGTAGATAAGATCCCAAATCAAACTAACCCAACCCTAACCCTACCCTTGCGTGACCACTACACCGTCCTGCCTGCCCCCCAATTGTGATGCCTCCGGCTTCAGGTTCTCCCTCCCAGCCTCCTGCAACTCTCCCTGGACCGGTGCTTCTCTGAGCTCAGTCTCTCTTGGCACTTGCATGCAACAGGCTGAGCTGGAGCAATGACCTCATTGCATCGATCCGCAGGGAGAGAAGGGAGGCAAGTAAGCAACAAAGCAAGCAGGGAAAAGACCAGCAGCCACGGCTCCTCCTCCTTGACAAGCAGTTGCCATGGTGCTCCTCAGCCATCCTGATCCCCAGGGCTGGGAGGTAGCCACGCAGGATCCCCAAATGCTCCCCTGTTTGGAGAAAGGAGAGAAGCGGCGGAGACGGCAGACACAACTGGGAACACTGGGGAAGACCACTGGGAGCAGTGGCGGCGTCTGGTTCTCATGTTGGCGAGCCTGAGAATCTTCGTCCCCAGAAAGAGGGATCTATGTCCAGTTTATGTCTGAAGACATCTGGAAAAGGAGACCCCATCGCCTCTCTAGGCAATTGATCCCACCAATGAATGACTCTCATTAATAGCCCCATACTTGCAATATATATCTATTGCAAGGATTGTTAAACCAAAACAAACAGAACTATTTGCCATAATGAGCTCCAGATTAGTCTCCTGCAATGCCCTCAACATGGAGCTCCCCTTAGAAAGTGTTTGGAAGCTACAGCTAATGCAAAAGAAATGCAGTGGACACTGGGCAGACCGTTGTTGGGTATGCCTTTCAGACGGCATGCAATCCTTGTCTTAGCAGAACTACTTTGCTTTCACCTTTGCTTCCAAGCGCATTTGAAGGTGCTGCGCTTGACCCTATAAACCCCAAAATGGCTTGGGACCATTGGCCTAGGAAGCTGATCCAGATTCCTTTAGTGAGACAACATATCCCAGGATAGGCATATTGGCCATAGAGCAAAGTAGAAGAACCTCCAAAATCCACAAAACCCTGGTCTCCAGAGTTGCAATCCAATGCTCAAACCCAACGGAGATCATGCCACCTACATTTCTCATGGATAGGTAAAGCGGCCTTTTTGCTGATCCTTTGGTTCCTTAAATTCGGGCGGTCGCTTTAGCCCTTTAACCATCTGTGGATTGCTAACTCTTTTTTAAAGAGGCCTGTTTTTCCATGTTTTTATTCACACGTGCCATGTTTTAAATACACATCTCGACACTCAAACAAGACACATTGGCTTTCACCTCCTCCGGCTGCTCAAAATAAGTGCGTACCAAAAGCATACTATCCTCTAGGTTGGGGCTCAGGCGACGCTAAGATTTGAAGGCTGCGAACCCAGAAAATTCCCCTTTTCTTGAAAGCGCCTGTAAAGTACATGAGACACGGCATTTCTCATTTCTATCCATGGCTGTGAAAGCAGAACGAGGAAGAAAGCGGTCAGGAAGACATGATGGAGGAAAGGAACGGCTAAAAAGACAAACAAATGGGTCCAAGTGTCCATCTGCACTATCAAAGTAATGCAGTTTATATATATGTATGTATATATACATATATACATATATATATACACACACACCTTATACATAAAGCCTGAAGGTAATTTAATCTAATATTTTAGTCTGAGTGCCCCAAACCATCCGAAAGCCAAGCTGTCGCTATCACAGCCGCCTATGAAAAACCTTTTTGAGTTTTGGAGTATTTTGGATTTCGGAATTCCGCATAAGAGAGAATTAACCTGTAATTATGTGGAAACGATTCAATTGACGTATTAATTAATGACAGTAACGAAGCATCTGAGCAAGAGCAAGATGAGCAGCAAAGAGAATATGAGCCGCTAAAGAGAGATAGAAGTATATCTATCTGGTGGGCAGCGAAGGAATACTTCTTTGCAAGTCAACAAAATGAATACCAAGGCCCCGCTTTGGCAACTAAATTCACCTCGCTGCCTTGTTTGTTTCTTGAATCCTTTCTCCACTTCCCAATATGACATTTCTACCAATTATAAGCAGAACACAGAAAACATCTGCAATATTAGTTTGCATCCCATTAGACTACCCACATAGACCTGGATCTCATTGGTTGGTCCCAATTGCGGCAGACGCATTGGATCAATTCGGAGTGGTGTGTCAGCCAAGAGGTAAATTGTATTAATTCCTATTCTAGTCTAGCCGTAATTGAGACAAAGCAGCTCTGGTTTAATTGGAAACACTGGCTGAGATGGAAGAGGAAAGGATGGAGCTGACTGGTTATAACAGTGATGGCGAACCTATGGCACATGTGCCAGGGGTGGCACTCAGAGCCCTCTCTGTGGGCACTTGTGCCATCGCCCCAGCACAGAGTTTGCCAGAGTTTGTTACTAGAAAGCCAGAGGGACATGGCACTTTGCAATCAATAAGTGGGTTTTGGGTTGCAGTTTGGGCACTTGGCCTCGAAAAGGTTCACCATCACTGGGTTATAAGTTCAGAGCTGCTTTGAAAGTTGCCGTTTTGCATGGAGAAGGAACTCTGAAGATGATGGTCTTTGGAGTTAGGGAGCCAGGTGACCCATGTTCATTGCAATGGGGTTGATCTTGTTTCTTGTCCAGAGAGGGAGAATGGAGGTGAAAAAGGATCTCAATAGTCATGATGGGTCCCCTGTCAGTGGGGCAATGAATCCACCCCATGTTTTAGGGTGCTCTCCTTGGGGCTGAATCTAGCTAGGAAGAGGTTTTGGTACCTTGGAAAGCTGGCTTCCTTTTGAATGCACCCGGTTTGTTGAGCATAATATGCTATGGGGTAGTGAGGTCCTGTGCGAAGAGAGACGTCTTTTTGTCTGTCCACCATCATCTCCTACTATTCTGGGGATGGCTGATGGGTGACTGGGGAGAGCAGGGAAATGTGACTCTTCAAAACATGCCGCCAAAAAGGGAAACCAGGGCCCATGAGGAGCTACTTAGGAAACTGGGTATATTTAGCCGCGAGAAGAGGTGGTTAAGGGGTGACATGGTAGCCATGTCTGAATATTTGAAGGGAGGTCATATCGAGGATGCAGCAAGCTTGTTTTCTGCTGCTCCAGAGAACAGGATCGGAGCAATGGCTGCACAGGAAAAGAGACTCCACCTCAACATTAGGAAGAACGTCTTGATGGCAATCAATTGATGGCAATTGCTGTTTGACAGTGGAATACGCTGCTTCAGAGAGTGATGGACTCTCCCTTTTTGGGAAGGGAAGCAGAAACTGGCTGGCCCTTATTGGGAGGGCTTTGGTTGTGTCTTCCTGCAAGAGGGTCAGATTGGATGACCCTTGGGGCTCTCCTCCCAGGGACAGACATTCAGTCTTTGCTGCAGCGTCTCTTCCAAGAAAGGAGATCTGTGGCCTTTTGCTCTGCCTCTAATTGGACCAAGGTGGCTTGTTTGAAAACCCATTCAGTCGCCTAATTAGCCAGGCCTGCCTTCCCTTCGGCGGCGGTGCTATTCTTAGCCCCGGCAAACGCAGCCAGCAACGTTTTGGCAACAACTGTGCTTTAGGTTTCCCTCTTTCTCTCCCCCCTCCATGCAAAAAACCTAAAATGGGTGGGAAAATGAGATAAAACAGCTATTCCTGCCAATTCCGCATTTGCTGGGCTGCTGTAAGTCTGGAAGACGACGATTTCAGATGAATCCGTGGCTGTTTCAAAAGCCTAGAGAGACGACCTTTGAGTTTCTGCATATTCTTTGGTTTTGGAATGATTGTCCTCTCGCCCTTCTTTGCTTCCCTCTCCAAAAGACACAACTTCTCCCTTGGACCAGAAAAGGCCCACTCCTCAGCTCTGTTCACCTGGGCTGCTGGGAAGCCATGACAGATGGGTCTGTTTCCAACTGTTTTACAATCTGCTACGCAGACGGCAAACCAAAGGGGTACAGATTCAAACGAAACCCCAGGCTTGACCATCTGCTCATCTCTTAAAAGCATGAGATGTGGAGATGGACGCTCAAGGAGCCGTCGCCTGGCGCCTTCCATGCCAGTGGGGCAGCCATGCCACTCCAGGTTTTAAGAAGATGCCAGCCATTCTCCGAAGATGCCAGCCACAGATGCTGGTGAAACGTCAGGCATAAACTCTTCTAGAACACGGCCCCAGAGTCTGAAAAACTCTTTTGCAACTAGCCAAAATGTGGAAAGACACAGGAGCCACCAGCCGGCACTGGCTGATAGATAGAAGGAACCTCAGTCGAGAAGTTACCGAGGGAGATTCTCCAAACATCTGCCCCAGTTATCCCAGTTTTGCCAGCTTAGAGATTTGTGGATGAATATTCAACGGCAAGGAGAGGAGCTTTGGCAAGGAAATCTATTCCAGCTCATTTGCAAAAGCGCCACCCTCTCAGCGCAGCCGAGGATTAAAGAGTTTAAATTTTAAACATGGAGCATCCATTAAGGCAGAGAGAGAGCTTTGCTCCTCGGAGGCCCAGGGAACAACAGACAGTGCCTACTTCATTGCGCTCCGACTCAGCACCAGCTTGCTCCCCGCAGGCTTGGTTTTCTAATAAGGCAGGCCTTAGAGGAAGAGGGAAACTGAGCCTGGGAGGCACTGAAATCTTTCTGCTCACAACTGAAAGGCTTTCCTCCAAACACGCAGAAATCAGAAGAAGTCAGAAGGCAAGGATTTGGAAGGGCAGCTTTGAAAGAACAAAACAGGGATCCTCAAGCGGAAAGATGTAGAACTGGATACCAAAGTTAGGATTGCTCAGGCTATTGTGTTTCCAGTTTCTATGCATGGGTTGGAAAGATGGACAGGGAAGAAAACAGATAGGAAGAGAATCAACTCGGTTGGGATGAGCTGAACATATATATATAAAAGCAAAGCTTGATTTTGCCATTTTATATAAAGGGACACCTTTTTACTATGCCGCTGTCCATAATGGGACTTGGTGAGTTGAGATGAGTGGCTGGAGGAGAGGTCTGCAGATACCATCCACAGCCAAAAAGGCAAACATAAACCAAAATGGGGTTTGGTTCCAGATACCAAGATCTATGCTCAAGTCCCATTAAATACAGTGGCATAGTAAAATGGCATATAAAATAGTAAAATCGAGGTTGGCTTTTTTGAGACATGTTTTTGAGCTGTGAATGGATGAACCCATGGGTGCAGAACCAGTGGATATGGAGAGCTGACTGTGTGCCGAATGAGTCTGAGAGTGCCATGCTTACATATTTGAAGGGATGTCTTATTGAGGATGGAGCAGGCGTGTTTTCTCTTGAGACTAGGATACGGAGCAATGGATGCAAGCTACAGGAAAAGAGGTTCCACCTAAACATTAGGAAGAACTTCAGGACCGTAAGAGATGTTCAATAGCGGAACACATCCTCGAAGTCTCCTTCTTTGGAGGTCTTTAAACAGAGGCTGGATGGCCATCTTTTGGGGGTGTTTTGATAGTGTATTCCTGCATAGCAGAAGGGGGTTGGATTGGATGACCCTTGGGGCCTCTTCTATGATCTTTCCAGGTTTCCAGACCTTTCTTTTGGCTCCTTTCTTCCTTTGCTTTCTCTTCATTGCGTCTCCTGCAAACTAACTCCGAGGCAAGATGGTCTTTCCTTTCCACCATCTCTCAGGGCCAGAGAAGGGTGGCAACGCTTTCGTCCATCCCTTTGGGGTGAAATCTGGGCTTTTGTTGGGTTAGGCACTCATTACTTTGGCTCCAACCATTGCCTGGGGCTGTCCATGGCAGCGTTGCTCATCCGACGGCTTTCACATCCGAGTTTGCCGCCTTTCAAAAAATGTGTAGCTCCTTTCGGAGACGGCAGCAGCAATATATATATATATATATATATATATATATATATATATATACCCTGCCTGCGTTTGCACTCACACACAGCAGGGAAGTCAGGGCTTATTTAGCTCTTAATTGAGAAATGTAATTTCTTTTCTTTTCGTGTTGCTTGCAATAACCCCAAGGCTGAACATTTCTGTCTGCCAAGCGGGGAGAAAGCAGCAACAGTCAAGTCTTGTTTCCAGAGCCGGGAAGACTAGCAACGCGTCCTGGTTTAGCCTGCGACCGCTCTTCGTAAGGATGAGGTTTCTGCTTATTTCGGGGAGCTTAAGAAGTTTGGTCTGAAACCCAGAGCGGATTCACCGCCTCATGGCTTGGAACGGAGCAAGTCGGGAGTCGTGTGAGCTCTAGTTTTCCGCATCATCATGTATGGATGCGAGAGCTGGACGGTTAAGAAAGCAAACCAGAGGTAAAGCAACACATTGGAGATGTGGTATTGGAGAAGAGGGCTGAGGACACCATGGAGGAGCAAGAAGACCAACAGATATGGTTTGGAACAGATTAAAGCCTGGGCTCTCCCTGGAAGCATGAATTCCAGGCTCGCATTGTGTGCATTTGGTCCCGCTGTGTGCAACAAATCTCATTGCGCACAGGTCCCTTTGCTGGCTATCCACGTAATAACGTAACAGCCACCCCTTGCAGAATACAGATGTTGAGCGGTACCTTCTAAGCTCTCTGAATAGCTCTGCTTGCATCCCGCCTTTTGTTTTATTCAGACGCTTCATAACTGATCCTTGTGTTGGCCTGTCTCCTATCTTTACCCATGTGTAGCACAACGGCTATGGGTAGCATGAATGTGGCATCAGATGAGGGCACCGCATGGCATTGCGCCCCCTCGAACCACCAGCAGAGGCGGAACGACACAAACGCCACAAAAGCGGGGCCTCCAGCCAAGAATTTGCTGCGGAAGAAAGGAGGAAGGTGCTGGCAAGCCAGGGATGACACAAGATGTTTGGCTGCTGAATGCCAACCTCTGCCACCTGTGCCAACCTTGCACCCAGTCACTCCTAAAAGTGTAACTTACAATAAGCATAGTGCATTTCTAGAAAGAGTTGCCAACTTATTACAAGCACAGGATAAAGGATAAAACACAGTCGACAAAGAGGAGACCCCACCCCACCCAATGCACTTTGCGTGTTCTCAGAGGCCCCCTTGCCATTGTGGAGCCCCTCCCAAAATCAGGAAAGATGGTGGTGATGGGATTTAACCCCTCTTTCCCATCCTGCCAGGCCTTTCCAACTTCGTCAGCCCACTCCAGGTGTCACCGCCGCCATCATAATCATTGTCGTCGTCATCGCCGCCATCACCATGACCACCGTCATCGCTACCAACACTGTCATCGTCGCCCTCATTCTTCATTACCACCATCTCCATCCCCATGTTCGTCTCCCCAGCCTCATCCTTACCACCATGAACAACAGTACCAGGACGACTGTCGACATAAACAGCGCCATCCTTGTCACTACCATCAGCCCGCTGTCAGCCATCCTCTTTGCCATCGCAGGCCTCATCTCCTTCACCGTCGTCTGCTCCGCTCGGTTCATCCTTACCATCATCCCCACCATTATCAGAACAGTCGCCGCCATCATCATAGCCGTCGCCAGCACCATCATCATCACCATCATCATCACCACCGTCATAACCGTTATCGTCACTGCCATCACCACCACCATTCTCACTACCATCATCCCCCTCTCCCTTCTCATCCTCATTACCACATCCTCTCTACTATCCCCATTATCATCATCATTATCAATCCTCATCACCACCATCCTCTCTATCATCCTAATCGCCATCCTCCCTACCATTCTAGCCACCATCCTCCCGACCATCATCACTAGCATCCTCCCGATCATCATCCCCACCATCCTCTCGACCATCAAAACCATCATCCCCATCCCCACTCTCATCATCGTCACTATCATCATCATCATCATCATCATCATCATCATCAGTCTTCATTGCCCCCATCATCTCCAACTTCGTCTTCGCCCTCCTCCTCCTCCTCCTCCCTGCCATCATAACCATAATCATCACTACCATCATCACCGTCACCAATCTTCATCCCCACCATCATCCCCATCTTCATCTCCCCTCTCATCCTTCTCCAGACCATCCTCTCTACCATTCCCATCATTCCCATCATTTCCATCATCCCCATCATCACTATCCTCCCTATCATCATAACCATCTCCCCATCTCATCATCATTGCCACATCATTGCCATCTTCATCTCCACTCTCATCCTCCTCCCCACCATCCTCCCTGCCATCATAACCATAATCATCACTACCATCGTCCCCATCACCAATCTTCATCACCACCGTCCCCATCTTTATCTCCCCGCTCATCTCCACTATCCTCTCTCCCATCCCCATCATCATCCTCATCCTCTCTACCATCATAACATAATCATCGCTACCAGCTTCCCCATCATCAGTCTAAATCACCACCATCATCCCCATCTCCCCTCTCATCATCATCATCATCACCACCACCCCATCTTCCCTCTCATCATCCTCATCCTCCACATCATCCTCTCTACCATCATAACCATCATCATTACTACCATCATCCCAATTTCCCCTCCCATCATCATCACCACCATCACCCCATGATCTCCCCTCTCAGCATCCCCATCATCCTCTCTACCATCATAACTATAATCATCCCCACCATCATCCCCATCTCCCCTCTCATCACCACCATCCTTTCTATCGCCACCATCGTCGTCATCATCCCGATCTCCCCTTTCCTCCTGTTTCCCATCCCCTTCATCATCCCCACCCTCCACCCCCCCCCCGAAGCCAAGGCTCCAGAGGAGAGAGCCCTTCGGGGGATCTCACCGTCCGCAGCTCCTGGGTACGATCCTTCATGGCGAAGGTGGCTCTTGCTGCTCCTTGTGGAGCTGGGACGGCGGTTGGCACATGCGCCACAGGCAGAGAGGCAAGGCAAGGCAATGCAAGGCGAGGCGAGGCAGCCCACGCCCCACTGCCTCTCCTCCCTCTGCTCTCCCCCCTCCCGCCCCTCTCTGCACCTGATCAGAGGCAGGGGCCCCTTCCTTGGCACAGCCATGCCATGCAGGAACTCCCAATCCAAGCCCTCCACTGTTGAACAGCTCTTACTCCCAGGAGGGTCTTCCCAGTGTTTAATTGAAGGGATGCTATAGTGAGGCTGGAGCTTGTTTTCTGCTGCTCCAGAGAAGAGGGCACAATGGAGCAATGGATGCAAAGTGCACTCTTCTCTGGAGCAGCAGAAAACAAGCTCCATCCTCACGATAGCATCCCTGGCATCTTACTGCCAGGAAAGAATCTCTTCTTCTTCAGCTTTGCATCCATTGCTCCACTGGGTCCTCATCCCTGGAGCAGCAGAAAAAAAGCTTGCTCCCTCCTCAATATGACACCTCTTCAAATACTTAAACAGGGCTAGACCATCCCCTGCATGGATTTGGCAGCCTTGCTTGGTACTCTCTCCATGCCCAGAAGATGGCACCCTTGAAGAAACCTTGTTGAGCACATGCAGTATCCATGAACTCCCATCCAGGCATGGGTTGGTTTGCCAAATTCTCAACCCGGCTGTCGCAGTTGTGCCTTTAGGGGGTGAAACTTTAAGCAGAGGAGCAAAATTTCACCTATTACTCCCCTGAGCCTGGTCTCCTAGAGTGCATCTACACTGTGGAAGTAGTTAAGTTCAACGTTGCTTTAAGTGTTTTAAGGATTTGTCGCTTTGCAAGGTCTTTTGGCCTTCTCTGCCAAAGAGTGCAAACTACAGTTCCCAGGATTCTCTTGCTGTGTGCCTTTGTGTCATTTCTAAGGCAAACTGATCATGGGGGTATTCTTGGCAGGTTTCTTCGGAGGGGCTTTGCCATTGCCTTCCCTTGAGGCCGAGAGAGTGTGATTTGCCCAGGATCAGCCCCCAGGTTTCATGTTCTCCAGAGTCATAATCCAACATTCAAACCATTCCACTACTCTGGCTCTTTAAGCTAAATTGCCATAACTTGGGAACAAGGTACCCAGGCAAATCCACTCCCCTGGACCACTGAGGCTCTCCCCAAACTACACATCCCAGGTTTCTGCAGGAGGAAGCCATGACAGTGAAAGTGGGATCAATGGGATGCTACATACCGTGTGCCCGCGTTATACACGGCTTTGAGCATATGCACACGAATGGGGCACACTCCCGTGGCGTGTGCCTTGTGCACTGCCGCCGCAGGCACAAGCCCCATTCATTTGAATGGGGCTTGAGCATCCACATATTTTCTCTTACGCGAGGGGGATCTGGAACAGATCCCTCGCATAAGAGAAGGGCGGACTGTATATATTAGGTTTCTATTTTATAAACTAGAGTGGGCCCTCCACATTCATTGGCATTAGGAGTGCAGGCCCCCATAAAATTGGGGGCAATGGGAAGTCAAGTCTGAATGCAATCATGGGGTTTCACATTATTGCATGAGAGGTGATCACACGCAATTTCGGCCGATGGCAAGCTATCTTCGGGTAATGCGAAGTCAGTTCGGACGCAATTCGAATTCACGTAAATTTGCTGAACTAGCAAATCCACGCGAATGCGTTCTGGCCCCACTTCCTTTTCATTCGAAATTAAGAGAATTTCCTCCTGTGTGATAAACTCCATTGACTATTATAGTCTTACATTGGAGGAACTAGAAACACCTAGAGAACACATATTAACCAAATCTGCAAAGGTCACAGCCACAAATCAGTCTGCAGAGGGATCCTGTTGCCCCTCTGAGGCTCACTGAAAGAAAGCGGTTGGCAGCATGAACCTTCCTAGACTAAAGTCTACTTCCTCAGATGCTTTTGGAAGCAGACATGAGTCCTGCTGCCAACGTCTTTCTCCCAGCGAGTCTCAAAGGGGCAACAGGATCTCACCACACGCCTGCCTGCTTCCTTGCTGCCCCTTCCTTCCCTCAGCCTCTCATTCCGCCATTTTTATTGAGCCTCCTCCCCTTTCCCTCAGAGGCGCTTTGGCCGCCATTTTGTCTCCCCCAAGCAGCCCTTTTATACTGCCCCGCCCCTTCTCCACTCCCATTGGCCACAAGGGCTGTCATTCACATGGTGACAGCCAATCAGGGAAAAAGGCGGGAAGAGAGCCTGCTCTTATTTCTCTCACAGCTGCTTCTAGTTCTAGTCCCTCTTCTTTCAGGTGGAAATAAAAGGCGGGAAGAGGCATGTGCCAGAGTTTAACTCAGAAAAGCCGCCTTTTGTCCAAAGTGTGAAGTAAATAAATACATACATAAATAATGGTGACCAAAGCACATCTTTCTCTCAGTAAACAGCCATCCAGCCTGACCCCAATTCTGCAAAGCCTTATCAAAGATGGCTGCCAGCTGCAAATAATATTCCCAAACCAATAGTCCCTCTGTTGTTGTTGTTTTTTTTTTTTGGGGGGGGGGGAGGAAAGCCATAATGCTCCCAAAAGCGGTCTTTGGTGGATTTTGTTATGTTTGACATCTTTCTGTTTCTCTTTTGCTCCTTCGTTTCCGTTTGGTTCATGGTGCTTTCTCTTTCTCTGTATCGTTTATTTCTCTTTGGTTTGTTTCTCTTTCTATCTTTCCACTCATTTATTATTATTATTACACACATTGCCTCTCTTTCCCTGCCTCTTTCCCATGTTTCCCAGTTTCTGGATGCAATCTCTGTAATGGGGCACCTCTCAAACCCAGGACCCTCTCGAATCCCTCTTTATTTTTTCTCTCTCATCCCCCATAGGGATCCAAAATGCTCCAAAATGGAGTCTCTGTCGCTCGCTGCTGGGAAAGTGGCCCTCCTCTCCGTGGCCAAAATGGCCGCCGTGGCCCTTCCTTCTCCCTGAGGGCATTAAAAGATGGCAGGCCTCATGCCGCTTCTCTGTGGCTTCTTGCAGTGGTTGGGATATATGTAAGAGTGACAGAGTAGGAAAATTAGTATTTTTATCCATTTAACCACCAAAAAAAGCACAAAAGAGACACAAAAACTGGTTACATATTCTTGTTGTGTGCCTCCAAGTCATTGTGGCATCCCTTAGGCGAACCTTTCATAGGGTTTTCTTCATAGATTTCTATTGCCATCCTCTGAGGCTGAGAGAGTGTGACTTGGCCAAGGTTAACCAATGGGTTTTTGTACTCAAAAGGAGAACCGAAACCTGCTCTCCAGAGTCGTGCCGTATCTTGCGGTTCCTCTAACTTGAATCCACTTTTCTGTTTATTTTCTTCATTTCAACAATGACTTAATCAAAATTATAATACATTTGTTCTTATATTGCAAAACAAATATCCGTATATTGTTGCCACACAGACATTTTCAACCTAAATTGAATAGCATGGCACCTTGGTACGAGGTGATTAAGGACCGCCGCCTTTTCACATTTCTACAATAAACTTTGCATTTATTGCCTCATATTTAGTTCTCTTTTAGCTAAACAATTTCCCAACCATGGTTGCATTCAAGAGGACCCTGGGATCTGCAGAGAAGGCCAAAAGACCTTGCAAAGCAACAAATCCTGGGATTATGATAAATGGGATGAGCTAAAACACTTAAAGTGGGGTCGAACTGCATTATTTCCACAGTGTAGATGCACTCTAGGAGACCAGGCGAAAAGCCTTAGAGTTGCTCCTCTGCTTAAAGTTTCACCCCCTAAAGGCACAGCTGCGACAGCTGGTTTGAGTATTTGGCAACCCAGCACATGCCTGGATGGGAGTTCGTGAATGCTGCATCATGTGCTCAACAAGGATTCAAGGGTGCCATCTTCTGGGCATGGAGAGAGTACCAAGCAAGGCTGTCAAAATCCATGCTGGGCATGGTCCATAGAGCAGCCACTGGGTTGATCTGCAGTGTGATGCAGCAGCTAAAAAGGCCAATGCAATTCTAGCCTGCATCAATGGAGCTATAGTGTCTAGATCAAGGGAAGTCATAGCACCACTCTATTCCGCTTTGGTCAGGCCTCCTCAAAAGACGCTGAGCAACTCGAGAGTGTGTCCAAAGGAGGGTGACCAAAATGGCGAAGAGTCCGAACCCTGTGCTTTATGAGGAGAGTTTTAGGGAGACGCAGGGTCTGTTTAGCCTGGAAAAGAGAAGGTTCAGAGGTGACATGATAGCCATGATTAAATATTTGAAGGGGTGTCATATTGAGGAGGGAGCAAGCTTCTTTTCTGCTGCTCCAGAGAATAGGACCCGATGGAGCAACGGATGCAAAGTACAAGAAAAGAAGTTCCAATTAAACATTGGGAAGAGCTTCCTGAGAGAAAGAGCTGTTCGACAGTGGAGTCTCCTTCTCTGCAGGCCTTTAAACAGAGGCTGAGTGTCCATCTGTCCCAGAGAAAGAGAGGGCTTGGGTTGGGAGTTCCTGCATGGTAGGATATTGGACTGGATGGCCCTTGGGATCTCTATATATTCGGTGATTAAGGGCAGCTAACAACAACAACTCCTTTTGCCAAGGCAGCCCTGCCATTCCCCTCTAGGCTTCAATGAAGAAGCCTTTTCCTTTTCCGTGGGATGCCTAGCAAAGCATACCCCACAATGATGGCACCCTGCCGCCTGGAGCGTGGCCCATTTGGGGTCGGCCTCTCTTTGCTGGCAGAGCGACAGGGCCATTGTGCCTCCGTGACAAAAAGGCGCACCCTCTCACAACCCTCCCTCCACCTCCTCTTTGTGCCTTTTCTTTGTGCCATCTGTTTTTCTCTCTGTGTGTGTATGTTTGAATGGCCCACCTTCCGTATCCAGCAAATAAATACAGGACAGATGGGGGGGAAATTATATATATATATATTCCTTTCCACTTGACTCATCCTTGTTTTGTGGCAGGGAACACGCCTCCGCCCCGATCCTCTTGGCACAAATGCTCCCTCCTTGATCATTTGGCAGCAAAATATATAGCCTCGGGGGCTCACACAGCCCTGAGATGGCTCTATATAACTCCCTGGGATGCCTTTTTGTTGGGTGGATTGCCCCTTTTCCAGTGGATCCCATCTCAGTGGGGCAGCAAATCCACGCCAGGCTTTAGTTAGTTTTATAGGAGCTCTTCCAAGGTGCTAAAACCATTGAAGCACTGGGTTCAGTAATTTAAAACCAGGAGTGGATTTATTTCCCCACTGACATGGAAGCCACCAAAAACTCGGGATGCCGGCCATGAAAACCTTTGACTTCACATTATCATCATCATGACCGTAAAGAACACCTTTAAAAATCCTGTAGGACCTCAAAGAATCTATCTGTCTGTCCATCCATCCATCCATCTATCTATCCATTCATCAATCTATGCATCTATCAATGTTGTGTGGCTTCAAGTCGTTTCCGACTTACGGCAGCCCTATAGTGAACTCATAATGGGGGTTTGTGAGGCCGAGAGTATGTGACTGAGAGTTTCCACAGCCAAGCAGGGATTTGAACCCAGGTCTCTGAATGCCCTAATCCAAAACTGAAACTCCTATACTGTTAGTCCGGAGAGGGTTTGCCATTGCTTCCGCTGAGAGACTTAGCCAAGGGCACCCAGGAGGCTTTCATGGCTGAGTGGGAATTTGAACCCAGGTCTCTGAGAATCCTTGTCCAATGCTCAGTCCATGAGTATCTACAGACCTTTAAGAGTTGAACTCTCTATGGCCCACCTTTGCCATCTGTGCCATCCTGCCATGCATCTCCCGTGGGTGCACAACACGCCATCTGTGTTGCCCCCAAAACTCTGACAAAGCCTGACGCAGGCCTATTGTTTTCTCGAACCCGCTTCTCCCAAAGGCTGGTGTGTGTGTGTTGCGGTTTTGTGGGACTGCTTTTGATGTCATTTCATGCTGCGCTGCACACAGGTTGCTATATAATCTTGCTTATTTTTGCCCCTTAATCTAGGGTTTGTACATTAGCAGTAAGCAAACACGGCACTCTCGCACTCACTCCCCGGCAGCCTCTGGCCAACGCAAACAAAGTCTGTTTGGCCAGTGCATCGGTGGTAGCATATATATGTGTATGTGTGGTTGTGTTTGTAAAAGGGTCTCCCTGCCTTTCTGCCCTTCCACCGAAGACAGAAAATAGGACACAAGAGAGGCTGCCATTTTGTTGGCTTCGATGCAAAGTTTTCCTTTCTTAACTGGATTCAGATATCGCCATCCTCTGAGGCTGAGAGAGTGTGACTTGGTCAAGGTGCTCTAAAAATAAAGAGAAAAAATAAGCATATATAATAATAATAATAATAATAATAATAATAATAATTTGTATCCCACTTCTCCAAAGGATCGAAGCGTCTTACACTAGAAATAGCCATAAAATACAATAACCGCATGTTTCCTTCTAACTCAAACTTTTCAGAGGTGCGGCGGCCAAAGTAGTATTCAAGGTTTGGCAACGATTGTCCGACAAATTCAAAGAAGCCGAGACCTTTTCCTCCTTTGGGATCTGCCCATTTCTGTGCCATCCCTTGCCGCATGGGGTTAAATCCCCTTACAAGGCCTTTGGGTACCCACCCACTAAGGAGGCAGAGCCATACCAGGCTATAAATGCAGCTGCCTGGTGCCCAGAGGAGGAGAGAATGCGAAGGAGGAAGGTTGGGCACCTGGTAGACTGTGCCAATAAAGGTGGGGCTGAGTGGCAAGGGCATGGGCATGGAAAGCTAGCCACATCGCAAGGAATCCCACCTGCCATGGCTGCCATCCAACCTGGCATATCTGGCCCTTTCCTGAAACCCCAGATTGTCCCGAGGCAGGACTCTTCTGAGTCCGATTCAGATTCAGACAGCCCGGTTTTTGTTGGTGTCTTGCCCGACGCCAAGTACCCGACCTCTTCCCAAGTGATCCACAGCGGGCACTTCATGGTGTCGTCTCCGCACTGCGACGCTGTGCCCCGTCGGCGTCACCACCAGGTCTACCCAAAGGACCCCCCGAGCATCGACCCCACCTTGACGCGCCTCTTTGAGTGCATGAGTTTGGCCTACAGGTGAGTCTTCTTTTGGGGGTGACCTGCGTGGTTGGCAGGGAGAGGGACAGAGGCAGGATAATGCCAGGGTTAAGATCCCAAGAAATAACGTGGCAATCTTAAAAGGAATTTTCTTAAAAGGACTTGGATGGCACTATGTATCTTCAATTCCAGCATTCTTAACCAAGCATAATTCTCCACTGTCTTCTTTCCCTTTCTGTTGGATTGTGTTGTTTCTTCTCTGTCTGCAGTTTCCTTGCATCTTCCCAAATGCCAACCAAGGGAAAGGTTGAGATGATGCCAAAGGATTCTGCCAGGGATATGCTTCGGACCTCCTGGGCTGCATCCGCACTGCAGTAATAATCCAGTTTGACACCGCTTTAACTGCCATGGCTCAATGTTGTGGAATTTGAAGGTTTGTAGTTGTGGCACCAGAGCTCTCTGACAGAGGAGGCTAAATAAAACTACATTTCTAGAATTCAATAGCATTGAACAATGGCAGATTAAAGCAGTGTCAGACTGGGTTATTAGTGCCATGTGGATGCAGCCAGCTTGAATCGAAAACATCTGGAAGGCCAAGAGTTCCCTTCTTGTCCAGCAGCCTAAAATTGAACGGGCAGAAGATCAGTAGGGGCACATTTTGGGCAACCAAAGGGCTTAGGGTTTCTCAGGATTGCGTGGATGGGACCTCAATGAAGCCCTGTGCAAATGCGCTTCAGGTTTGTCAGGAATGTTTAGAAACGTGGCTGCAAAAAAGGATACAAATAAGAATATGCCAAACATACACACACACAGTCACACACACAACAAAACAACGCAAAAACCCACTAATAGTGTGCTTTTTATTCCACGCTGGACAGACCTGATGAAGCCCAAGAATGGGGGCATAGAAAAAGAGAGCACAGAATGGGAAGGGGTCCCTGAAGGGCATCTAGTCGAAACCTTTGCAAAGGCAAGAATCCAGAGTTGGTGTGTTTGTTACAATTTGTCGGACCTCTGTTTAAAAACCTCCAAATCCGCCACCTTCCAAGCAAGTTGGTTCAGGGGTGTTGCTTTTTGGGGAGGCTGGGAATGAGAGCACTGCTCCTTCGAGTAAGGATCCTGCTGCCTCCCCATGAAATTTCCCTCCGATCTGCAATCTCCCAGCGTTGCAGTAACTTCAGCGGAGGATTTAGAAATGCAATTTTAGGCCTCCAAAGAAAAGAACCAGGGCAAAGGGACCCGGGGAATGCAAACACAGCAAAGTCAAATGAATGTTCTGTTTCCTTGATTTATTTCAATGTATATCTCAACTTTCTCCATGAGACCCATGGTGTTTTCAGTGCTGTGGATAAGTTTGTTGTTGTTGGCATTAGAATTACTTAAGGATGGGATGAGCTAAAGAGATGGTAGGATCTCTTTCTCTTGGCACCCAGGTCCTTGGGTAACCTTGGCCCATGGGGCAGTTGGCGAGATGCCCGGGAGCAGATGCTTCCCTGGACAAGTTGGCGCACCCCACGGTTGGCATTGGGGCAGGCAGTGTTTGCTCTGTGGATGGGCCTCAAAGAGACCCAATTCGTCCAAAGACAGCCCCTTGGGGTGGATGTTGGGTCCTTGCTCCATCTTCCATATCACCTCTTAACCTTCTCTTCCCCAGGCTAAACATCCCCAGTGTCCTAAGATGCCTGGCATGATGGTTTCCAGACATGGTTTATCACACAGGGATGACAAGAGCACTCATAAGCATGTGCAGAGCACCCTTAGCTTGACCAAGGAATGAGACGCAGCGCATCCTTCCCACTTTGCAGAAATGCGTCAGATTTCTGGATGTTGGAAACACTCCACTTATCCTATGTCCATCTTTTATGATCTCTTCTGGGCAGTTTATTTATTGAAACCATTTTGAGGCTGCATCCACACTGCAGAAATAATCCAGTTTGGCGCCACTTTGACTGCCAGGGCTCAATGCTATGGACGGCTGGGGAAATTGTAGTTTATGGTGGCACCAGAGCTCTCACAAAACTCCCGATTCCAGAATTCGCTAGCATTGAGCCCTGGCAGTTAAAGTGGTGTCAAACTGGATTATTTCTGAAGTATGGAAAGGTTTTGGAGCCAGGTGCCCAGGCTGTAGTGGAGGGAGAATAAATCACCAAGTGGAAAGTCTATTTCCGTCTCCACCTGGCCTACTTTGCAATGGCTGTGGTTGTTGTTCTGAGGACAGCCATCGCTTTGCTTGCTGCAGATCCTTGGAGGGAATAGAATAGACAAAGGTGATAAATCAAAGCAGATGACTGTGATAATATATATAGCAATGCAGTGAATAATAAAACCATAATCTCAAATGCTTCCTGGCTGCGACCCTGACTTTTGCACCGGGGACTTTAGAACCTGGTCCTGATCCAGCGTCGTATAGTGGTTTGAGCATTGGAATATGAATCTGGAGATCAAGCTTATTTTCTGCTGCTCCAGAGACTAGGACCCGGAGCAATGGATGCAAGCTACAGGAAAAGAGATTCCACCTCAACATTAGGAGGAATTTCCTGACAGTAAGGGCTGTTCAACAGTGGAACACACTTCCTCGGAGTGTAGTGGAGTCTCCCTCCTTGGAGGTCTTCAAACGGAGGCTGGATGGCCATCTGTCGGTGATGCTTTGATCTGGATTTCCTGCATGGCAGGGGGTTGGACTGGATGGCCCTTGCGGTCTCTTCCAACTCTATGATTCTATGATTCTATGATTCTATGACCAAGATTCGAATCCTGGCTCGGCCATGTAAACTCAATGGGTGACCTTAGGCAAGTCACACTCTCTCAGCCGCAGAGGATGGCAACAGCAAACCCCCTCTGAACAAACCTTGCCAAGAAATCACCAGGACAGGTTTTCCCTTAGAGTCACCCTGGATATGTTATCTCTCACCAAAGGTCTTTTGATCAGTGACAGTCTATATGCTAGAGCTCCACAAATCTTTCTTTTCATTAAAATTAAACATAGAGGGGCCCCCATTGTGCAGTTTCCTCCAGCGCACATGATGCTCCGCCGTTGCCTGGCTGCTGTCTCTTTTGGGATCTTTCCATCCCAGCTGGCCTTTGCTTGTTTTCCCATCCGGAAAGACGACGAGGCACAGCTCTGAGTGCGGGTCCCTCTCACGCTTGGCACACAGATGAAGGGAAATGCGCCCACAAATGTGCGATTAGGCCACATTGCGCGGCAGCAAAGCAAACAGCCCTCCAAGGCTCTCTGGGAACGGGGGGCAATGAGGACGGAGGAGGAGGGTAAAAACACACATAACAGGCTGTTACTGTTTTTCTGGTTTCTTTGGTCAACATTGGCTTATGTTTGGTTTGAAAGAAAAACGAAATGCGCCGGGGAACTCCTTTTATTCAAGTCAGGGAAATGCAAAGCCATCCTAATAAACATGGAAGGAGTCCTGCCTGTTGGGGGGGATCTAGATCCAAATTCTCACATCTGTCATCTAGGCTCACAGAACATAATCCCAGAATCCTAGAGATGGAAGGGTACCCAAGGGCCATCCAATCCAACCCCATTGTGCCATGCAGGAACTCACAGTCGCAGAGCCAACCTCCGTTTAAGCATGGTAACGAAAAAAGTTGGCACCTTGGCTCGCTTATCTCTTCTCTCATATCCTTTGGTTTGATGTTTCAGCGGGAAACTGGTATCCCCCAAATGGAAGAATTTCAAGGGACTCCGTCTGCTTTGCCGGGACAAGATCCGCCTGAACAATGCTATCTGGAGAGCCTGGTACATCCAATGTGAGTCTTGGGGCTGGGAGGATGGTGGGGCTGGATATCCCCCCCCAAAAAAATCACGGAGATCAAATGCAGGAATACAAGTGTGTGTGTGTGTTTGTGTCTTTTTCATTGCAACCGGATCCCATGGGGACTTACCTTGCCTTGTGGACTTTGAATTGCAACTTGGCAGATTGGAGTGTCCCCCCCCCCCCGCCTCCATCCTCAGTTCAAAAACAAAACAAGTCTGCAAAAGTTCACTTTCTGCAATACAGAAAGTTGATTTCACAATCTGGATTTCAACATTTTCTTTTTGAGGGGGGGAGAGAGTGGCGCTTCCACAGGGAGCCAAGAGTGAGGCTTTCACAAAATTTAATCCCAGGTATTCCCCCCCCCCCCAAGATTGGGGGGGAATGTTGCCCTTCTTTTTGGTACTGGAGTTCCCAGCATCCTGCCACCAGCCAGGCCACAGGGATTGGGAAACCTGATTGTTGTTCTTCTCTGCTACAGACGTGGAACGCAGGAGGAGCCCCGTGTGTGGATTTGTCACTCCCTTGGATGGCTCTGAGGCTGATGCCCACCGGAAACCTGAAGTGAGTGTTGTGGGGAACATTTTTTCACATGCGACTGGAAGCCTGATATGGCCCTGGGTTGTGTGCTCTACACAGTCATACACCACAATGCACATAGGTTGGCTTCTGCCATGTGGAGTTGCTTCCTGGCATTAGGTGGAGAGCTTCACGGCGTTGGTCAACCAAAGGTCCCTTGGCCAACTAAAGGTCCCTTGGTTAACCGAAGGTCCCTTGGTCAACTGAAGGTCCCTTGGCCAACCAAAGGTCCGTTGGTCAATCGAAGGTCCCTTGGTCAACTGAAGGTCCCTTAGCCAACCAAAGATCCATTAGCCAGTCCAATGTCCCTTGGCCAACCAAGGTCCCTTGGTCAACTGAAGGTCCCTTGGCCAACCAAAGATCCATTAGCCAATCCAGTGTCCCTTGGCCAACCAAAGGTCCCTTGGTCAAACAAAGGTCCTTTGGCCAACCAAAGGTCCCTTGGTCAACTAAAGGTTTCTTGGCCAACCAAAGATCCATTAGCCACCCAATGTCTCTTGGCCAACCAAAGCTTTCTTGACCAGCCAAAGATTCCATGGTCAACCAAAGGTTCTTTGACCAACCAAAAGTCCCTTGGCCAACCAAAGGTCTTTGGCTTTCCAAAGCAAAGAGGTGGGGTGGGGAGGAGAAGGACAAGGGAACACTGAAATATCTGCCCAACACCCATTTACACACACACACACACACACACACACACACACACACAGAAAACACAGACATTTTTACACTCACTATCTGGCCCCTTATTAAACCAGCCTTCTAATAATGCTGATGGGAACATGTGGTCTTCCTTGTCAGGCTGTTGTGCTGGAAGGCAACTACTGGAAGCGACGGATCGAGGTGGTAATGAAGGAGTATCACAAGTGGCGGATCTACTACAAGAAGAGGGTCAGTGTCCTCTCCACCCACGATTTCCTTTGAGCTTGAGACGTGGAGTCCCGCAAGAGAACCGGCCATAGTTTTTCCTGGGGATGGTTGCCAGCGATAGGTCCCAGTTTTCTGTGTCTGTGTGGGACTATGGCCATTGTAATCGTAAATGTCATGTCTAAAGGGAGTGTGTGACAAAAAGAATCCCAAATGAGTCTCCAAATTTAGTGAAGGGCAGCATCTCCACCTAGTGACAGATGTTGTCCTTGCACCAGCGCCTGCTTTCCTTTTTCCTTTTGCAATCCCCCCCTTTTTGTACAACACCTCACACACTTTTTGGCTTTGGCACTTCTGTATGGGAGGGTTGCTTTAATGGGGCAGCTCTGTTGTTATCCTGCTCCCAGAGATAATAGGCTCCTATGTAGCTTTAGGTAAGCAGCCATTGTCTCTCGGCCTCAGTCAACCCATCTGCAGCCTGGGTGTTATTTCTTTTTAAAGGAAGGTTGTAAATGATTGAAATAAGGTAGGCTCAAAGTGGGGCCGAGAAAGAACCGAAGTGTGCTTCTCATTCAGGTTTCCAGCTACTCTGTTTCACTTACTCTCTTCCAAGGTTTATTTTGGGTCCCAGCCATGGGGAGGATGTGAAACAGTACCAGGGGATGGGGAAGGGTCTGGTTCGGCATGCCCACCTTGAGTGCCCACCCAGATTTGATCCCTGCCAGTGTGGCCTTCATGTTATGTTTCTCTTGCAGCTCCGCAGGTTCAGCCGAGAAGGGGAAGGACCTAGCCCCAAACCGGTGAGTGAGGAACAGGGGATCTGAAGGGCACAGGAGGGCAGGACTGGGTGTCAGGCCTCCTTGGTGGTGACCCCTTTCTTGATGACTCTCAATCAGGGTGATGAGGCGTGGAAACCAACCAACAGTTGGTGCGACCAGCTCTTTTCCAACGTAGTCCCAATGCTGTTGAGGGACAAAGTGGCAGAGGAGGACGCAGAAGGAAGGCCACTCTTTGATCTGGACAGTTTCCTCTCTGACATCTCTGACACCCTCTTCACCATGACCCAGCCTGGATGCCCACCTCAACTGTTGCCCGACGAAGGTACCCTGGGAGACTCTCTTGGATCACACCATTGCTGGGATTTGGCTCATTGGGTTTGTCTTCAGGTTGTAGCAAAGGAGACAAGTGTGCATTCAGCATAATGGGTGAGAAAGAGAATTGTTTGAGCAAACCCACCCTGACTTTTCACTTGGCTTTCCTTTCCCTTTGCAGCCTATATCGGCAATGCGGACATGATCCAGCCGGACCTGGCCCCGCTGCAGCCAAACCTGGATGACTTCATGGAGATCTCTGGTAGGATCAGGCTTGTTCGGAGGTGGTGGGAATGCGTGGAAGGTGTGGGGATTGGCATGGTAGCCATCTTGGTCATGATGGAGCTAAGGAAAGAGGGAGGCAAGGAGAGTGAAAATGTGTACCGTGTGTGTTCAAGTCACCCACCAACTTATGGTGCCCCCATGGATTTTATAGGGTTTTCTTACACAAGGTGGTTTTGCCAGTCTCTTCCACTGAAATGGAGCCTCCAGCACCTGGTATTTATCTATGTTCTCCTACCCAAGGGCTAACCAGGGCTGACTCTGCTTAGCTTCCAGGATCAGATGGGATCTGGTGCCTTTAGAGTATTTAGACCATTTAAATCATTATATGTGTGTGTCATGAAAAGGAGGCAATGCAATGGAGGAGATGAACCAGGACACCGGGCATCTTTTAATTCAAAGTGCAAAAGCCCTTCAAGACGGGTGGAACGCTTTGCCGTTTCCCCACATTGGACAGGTTGGTCCTAAGCGCTCTAAAACAAGTCACAGACAATTGCACAGTGTGTTTTCGGGTCGCGTTGTGTATTGTATGGCACTGTGGAAAGATCGGAACGGGTTACAGCTTGGAAAATACAGCAACATGTTACCGGAAATTTAGCAACTGGGGAAGAGGGACAGATAGGAGAGGTATGTGTGTGTGTGACAGAGAGAGAGTGAGAGAGAGAATAATAGTTAGGATAAGAATAAGTGTTGCATCCAAAGCTTGGAAAAGGTTTTTCCTCCAGTGTTTGTTGTTGTTAAGTCAACTTTGGTCCAATCTTCACTGCAGAATCAATGCAACTTGACACCACTTTAACTGCCATGGCTATGCTATGGAATCCTGGGATGTGTGCTTTGTTGTGGCACCAATGTTCTCTGACAGGCACCAATGTTCTCTGACAGAGCAGGCTAAATGTTCCACCAAACTACAAATCCCAGGATTCCATAGGATGGAGGCACAGTAGTTAAAGCGGCATCAAAACTGCATTACTTCTGCAGTGCAGATTAGAGCTTTGACATATGGCTGCCCTCTGAATCAGAGCCCATAAAGACACCCCCCCCCCCCCCGTTATCACTTTAATCACTTTAACTATTCACTTTAACTACCATTGCTTCATGCTATGAGATCCTGGGATTTGCAATTGAGGGACAAGTTTAGAATCCGCAGCCTAGTCCAACTGCAAATCCCAGGATGCCATGGCAAACCCCATAACATTTCACAGATGAAAACTGGAATTCTTCCAGCAAAGTTGGCCCAAGTGAATGAAAATAAACCCACAAGCTAGGAGAGGCTGGAGTAGTTTGCTTTTGCCTGAGCGTTCAGGGAAGGGCAAGGGTCCCTCCCTCCTTTTCTCCCTGCTGACTTTCACTCAGTTTGCAGCAAAAGGTGGAGGACGGAGGAGGAAAGCAGGAGGCCGAGAAAGAAACCAGGGCATTTCAAAAGCAGCTGACAAAGTAGGATGGCAGAGGAATAATCAGAATTTGTCCTTGCCAAATTGGGGCAGTTGGAGGGTAGGCTGTAGGATGTGGTTTGAAAGCAGAAAAGTCGAAGTGATTGTGGCCCCACAATTGAAGGAGGATGTGGATAAACTGGAACGTGTCCAGAGGAAGGCGGCCAAAATGGCGAAAGGTCTGGAAACCACCAAGCCCTGCGAGGAGCGATTTAAGGAGCTGGATATGTTTGGCCTGGAGAAGAGAAGGTTAAGAGGGGACATGATAAGCCATGTTTAAAATAGTTGAAGGGAAGTCATAGTGAGGATAGACCAAACTTGTGTTCTGTAGCTCCACAGACTAGGACTTGGAGCGATACGTTCACAAATCAGGAAAAGACATTGTACCTGAACATTAGGAAAAAAAGAAAAAAGGCTGCCTCTGAGCATGCGATAAGTGCATTTCCCTCTTCCCCCAAGTCACCCCAACCTGCTCCAATGTGGACTTCAGACGTTCTCCAGCCTTCTCTCTTTCTCTGTCTGAACGCAAAGATTTGCTCCTGTACAATAATATCTCGAACCCTCCATGTATATTGGCCAACCGAAATGCACAGTGCAAGCTTTCAAAGCTCCACTGCCTTCATGTTCCCGAAGGCTGGATGGAGATGGTGGTGATTGGGAGGCTTTTGGCTGCAGGTGAACCAGCCTCCCAGGGTTGGACATGGCCTCCTGGTCATTCCCTTCCAGATCTGTGAGTTGGTTCTTTGCTCCTTGAAAGCCAATGATGGGTCAGCCCCACGGAGACGATGTTGCAACAGGGTTGGGGGTAAGGTCACCACCACCACCACCACACCTCCATCCCTGGCCCTCTCTGCCTGTTGTCAGTCAACGGACGGAGGCTGCTTCGTGAATGAGGAACCAGCTACCACCTCCCACCCACCCACCCTCAGTCTGCCCTGCAAGGCTGGAGGAGAGAAGAGAGACGTCCTTCTCCAGATGGAGAAGCAGGTCCTGATGGCAGGACCAAGGCAGAACCTGGGGTTGGCGACCGACCACGGATGGCCCTATGCTGCAGGTAGGAAGGTGGCGAGGGGACCATGGGCAAAAGGAGGCTCATCTCTTAGGGCAGAGGTTGTTGACCTGTTGGTCACGACCCCAGTTGAATGACCCTTTCATAAGGGTTGCCTAAGACCATCGGAAAATGCATATTTCCAATGGTCTTAGGAACCGAGACACCACAATTTTATGGTTGGCGGTCACCACAATGTGAGGAACTGTATTAAAGGGTCACAGAATTAGGAAGGTTGAGAACCATGGTCCTAGTGCTTGGGCAGCTCCCCAGTAAGAAAGATGAAATAATAATATCATTATCACCATTATCACCATTTTCATTTTGTCGTTGTTGTTGTTGTGTGCCTTCACATTGTTTCCAGCTTACGATACCCTAAGGAGAACCTATTGTTGGGTTTTCTTGGCAAATTGGCTAACCACCACAACAACAATATTATTATTTTTTCAGAGGGGGTTTGCCATTGCCATCCTCTGGGGATGAGAGAGTGTGACTCGCCCAAGGTTACCTATTGGGTTTCCATGACTGAGCAGGGAATCAAACTCAACCGCTAAACCACACTGGTTTAACAACAACAACAACAACAACAACAACAACAACAACAACAACAGTAATATCAGAGCTTCCGAGAAAAGAAAAGAATGGCGTTTCCAGTCTGTTCCAAAGAGATAGGATCACAATAGAGCAATTTTTATAAGCGGTGCCGCTTGGAACATGGCACATTAGCTGAAGATACCTCACAGGTTCCTCTCAGAGTCCTGGACAGAGTTCAAATCCTTGATAGTCTGAAGCTCCAGTCAGGATGTTGTTGATGATGATGATGATGACGATGATGATGACGACGATATTACAGGTTGAGTCTCCCTTATCCAAAATTCTTGGGACCAGAGGCAAGCCCCAGCCAACTTGCTCTATTCTCTATTCTGTGCTGGAACAACAAACAAAATAAACCCTGACTCTTAAACAATATACCCCATCTTGGTTTGGATTTGGATTTTCTTTTTGATTTTGGAATATCTGTATTTGCATATATATATATATATATATATATATATACACACACACACATATACACACACACACACACATACACATAACGAACATATGATCCAAGTAGATACACAAAAATAATTTCTGCTTCATCTGCACCTGATATACATAGCCTAGAGGTCCTTTTATGCAGCATTTCAAATAATTCTGCGCATGGAACAAAGTTTGTGTACGTCGAACCGTCCGAAAGCAAAGGTGTCACTATCTCAGTCACCTATAAAAATGGTGTTGGTTTTTGGAGGTTTCCGGATTTAGGAATCCCAGATAAGAGAGACTCCACCTGTGTCATCTTTAATAATAATATTGTCTACATCTCAAAACTATGGATTCGAGTTGTCTTACAAGTGAAAGCAGCCTTAATGTAGCTGATGCATGCAACTGTTTAATGTTAAATGTCCGTGAAGATGTTAATAATGTTTTTTTAATTAAAAGTGATTAAGATAAAATAAGAAGGGGGAAAGATGCCTGTGCATATCTGCACATGTCCAGGGGTGCTCTCTCTTGTAAAGGGCCAAGTCCTGCCTTCCTCTGAATCCCACAGTTTAGTAATGAAGATAAGGAAATATGCCAAAGAAGAAGGAGAGCTGGTGTCGGTGTCTATGGCTCTCGGTTTGGGTGAATTTGGGTCCAGAATAGCGTTACTCAAAGGTGACCTTTTTGTTGGTGGCCTGCTGCTGCACTCCTGTCCTCCGCTGCTGTTGCGTGGGTATGGGACTCCTCAGTGGAGTTGGTATAGAAATGAGATTCCCAGATGCCCTAAAGGCACCACATCCCTTCCGACCTTGGAAGCTAAGCAGGGTCAGCCTTGCTTAGCGCTTGGATGGGAGACTGAACTGAATCCGAGGCACTGGAGGCTCTATTTCAGAGGAAGGAACTAGCAAAACCACCTCTGAGGACTCCTTGCCTATGAAATTCATGCGGTCGCAATAAGTTGACAGGTGACTTGGATACGTGTACACACATGCGCACACATATGGCACCAGGTCCCATCTGATCTTGGAAGCTAAGCAAGGTCTGCCCTGGTTAGTGACTGCATGGGAGACTGCCAAAGAATCGTGGGTGCTGGAGGCTATATATCAAAACCACCTCGGAGTCTTCCTTGCCTAAGAAAGCCCTATGCAATTCATGGCGGTTGCCATAAGTTGACAGGTGATTTGGATGAATGTACCCAATGGCTCCATCCTATGGAGATTTGCAGTTTGGTGTAGCACCAGAGCTCTCTCTGACACCAAACTCCAAATGCTGGCATTCCAGAGCACTGAACCATGGCAGTTAAAGCGGTGTTGGACCACATTAATTCTGCAGCGTAGGTGCAGCCTCCCAAGTGCCCTCCAAACTTTCCTGGGCTTCTGGAGCTTCTGAATGCCCAGCAGTGGTTGCAGGTTCAACAGCCACATGCTGGCATGCAGCTTTCTGCATACTGGTGTTCAGTTCCTGGTGTGTGTGTGTATTGGTCCCTCTTGATATTTGGAGTTAAAATACAGACGTGTGTCCTGTCCACCCGCCCCAAGCAAAAAGATCTTGGGCAATTGCTGGCAAGGTTTGGCTGATGCAAGAGCTTTAGCGCATGACCTGAATGGAAACTGGGAAAGGCAGCCACTGGCCCCATTTGAAAAAACATTTATATCCTCTAGTGTCTGGTGCAATCTAGACTTGGATGCTGGGGGCCAGGATAGAAATCTCTGCCCTGCACCGAGAAATAGGGAGCGTTTCTCATTTTCATTCAATTTGGGCTGGATTTCTTGGTCGAATCGGATGACCGATGGTGCAGTTAAAGCAGCACATTAAGCAGTTGTTGGGGTGCACCAAGGGCCCCACCATTTTAATCCGGGATTGTGATCATGAGCATCATCTTTTTTATATCCTGCCCTTTCCCTGCGATTTGGACTCGACAACTTGTTGTTGTGCCTTCGAGTCATTCCTGACTTGTGCAAACCCTAAGGGGACCCCATTGTAGGGTTTTCTTCTTCTGAGGCTGAAAGAACGTGACTTGCCCAAGATCATCCAGTGGGTTTCCATGGCCAAGCAAGGGTTTGAACCCTTATAGCCATGTTTAAATATCTGAAGGGAGGTCATATTGAGGAGGGAGCAAGCTTGTTTTCTGCTGCTCCAGAGATGAAGAGCTGGAGCAATGGAATCAAGCTCCAGGGAAAGAGATTCCACCTAAAGCTTAGGAAGAACTTCTTATGGGGGTTGGACTGGATAGCCCTTGGGGTCCCTTCCATGATATTGCAAAGCTGGTTTTCCCCGCCTTCCTTCTTTCCGCACCATTAAAGCTATTATACACATACACATATACACACCAGACACACAGCGAGATGCAAATGAGCAAATGGAGTTTTGCAATGTCAAGGAGAAGTTGCAGCATCAGGAAAATGAGGACCTTTCTATAGACTTTTTTTTGGGGGGGGTGTTCAGTGGGGGAGGAAGCGGCGTGGGTTTGTTTGCATGTAAAAAGGCCTCGCCGTGGTCTATTTGTGTAAGTGCCAGCGGTGGAGGAGGGCTGGGGTTGTGTTTGATGGGTTGCCAAAAGGGGGAAGTGGCAAAGAGAGAGAGAGAGTTGTGTGTCTATGTAGAGCTTTGCGTTGCAGAAGAGAAACAATACAACAAGGGGATTATTTTTGGTGGGGTCAAAGATCCGGCTGCGTCTTGAGGGTGTTGTCGAATTTCTCTGCCAAGGCAGCCAAGAAGGAAGGGATCTGATGGTTGCAGGCATGGAGAGGGTCATCTCCAAATCAGTCTCTTATCTCTGTGCCAAATGCATGGCTGCATCCACACTGCCAAAATGATGCACTTCCACCCCACTTTAACTGCCCTGAATATGTGGATGCATAGGTTTGCCATCGTTCTCTTCTCTAAAACCAGAACAGGATGCCAAACAGTGAAGTTGACGGCTTTCATGGCTGGCATCCATAGTTTTTTGTGGGTTTGGGGGCTATGCGGCCATGTTCTAGAAGAGTTTATTCCTGACGTTTCGCCAGCATCTGTGGCTGGCATCTTCAGAGGATGCTGGCATGGGAGAGAGTGGGGTACATTCTCTGAAATGTCAGGAATAAACTCTTCTAGAACATGCCACATAGCCCGAAAAAACCCAAAAAGTAAGGATTGGGGTGGTTTGTCAAACACAAAACAAAACAAAAAGCTGCCTATAAAAAGCCCATCACATTTTGCCATACAGTCAACCCTAGCCCTATCCATGGATTCAACCAGCCAGGGCTTACCAACCAGGGACATTTTTCAAATCCTTCAATCCAGGATTTTCCTGGTTTTCGGGGACAAATGGTAAGCCTATGGATGCAGAACCTGGGGCTATGAAGGGCCATGCCTAACCTAAAGTTAATGACTAACGTTCATGTTAAATGAAATTACAAGGTTGTAAGGTCCTATCAAAGCCTTGAGAACAGATCCCTCTGAACGTATGGCCGCTGCCTCTCTTGTCGCGGAAACTTCTCCGGCAGTGAGGCTGCGGTTTTCAAAATTTCCATTGAAGACTCAGGGAAGAAAACAAGCTTGCAATGAGTGTGCGTGCCCTATCCGAAAGTGCCAGAGCAGCACTTTGTGCCGCCTGAGCCCGCGGAAGCGAGGGAAGGGTTGCACAGTGAGGGCAGGAAGGGAGAGGAACCCATGGCCGGGTCACGGGGCTTGGCTTCGGGAAGGCCATGGGATGTGGTTAGCCACAGGCCGCACGCAAGGCAAGCGCAAGGGAGGGCAAGGAGTGGGACCCCAAAGGGAAGAAACCATACCAAGGGCTTGGCTCAGCCCCATCCCGCAGCCCATGCGGGCCTCTGGATTTGTGGCGAGGCATAAGTTCAGATGTTCGGTGCTCATAAAACATCATCAATGTTTGGAAATATAGCGGGGCCTTGGTATCCGTTGCGGTTTGGTTCCAGAACCCCCTGTGGATCCCAAATCCATGGATGCTCAAGTCCCATTGGCATAGTAAAAGGGTGTCCCATATATATAATGGCGAAATAAAGGTTTGCTTTTTGGAATGTATATATGTTTGGAATATATCCAAGCTGGGGACACTTGAATCCGTGGATCAAGAATCTGTGGATATGGAGGGCCAGCTGTAGCGCTTTCCTTTTTGAGCCATGGCTTTCAAACCCATCCTGTTCAATATCTGTGAGACTGCTACCTTTTAACATCCACATTAAAATTAATTATAATCATCATCAAGCCGCATTATTTCAAAAGTGCAGATCGGACCTAGGTCAACACATTATGGTGGTTGGCGGTTTGATGTTAGTTCAATGAGTCTTAATCCAATGAGTCTGCTCAGCTTGTGACTCGAAAATGGATTTAGGCAGCCATGCCAGTGGGACGATGAGTCTGCTCCGGGGGTTTAGTCCAGCCCTTAAAGTAAGGGACCTTGGAGAGCTCCTTTAAAGTTCAGACTTAAACCCAGAGCGGGTTCACTGCCAATACCAGGGGCCACACTTTGGCACCTTGGTTTCTTTATTTGAAGAGTTTGGTCCAGCAATGCCACTACCCTGCCCTGTCTGACCTCTCTTCTTCCCTTTATAGATTTCTTCTCCAGTCCTCGTCCGATGCCTGCTCAGACCCCCCTTGCCTACCAGGACCAAAACTGCTTTGGACCCATCCCAGAGCCATTCTGCCTTGGCAGCAATAGCGGAGGCAGCACTGGCACTGCCAACCTCCTTCCCGCCACTAGTCCTGCTGACACTTTGCTCCCGCCATGCCCTGCCAGCTCTCCTCGCCTGTCCAGCCCTCGTCCCCAGGTGTGTATCCATTCAGATGGCCACCTGCTTTTCCCATCCCAGGTGTGTGTGTGTGGGGGGGGGGATGTGTTTGTGCATGCCTGAATCAGGTCTGCATTCCAGTCTGAACTTCGCACATCGCATTGGAATTTAATTTTAGTACTGTTTAATACTCTGTATAGGTATTTTGATGACACCTATTTGTCAGTTTGATTTATACGATGTTGCAGTGGTTTTTGTAATTCCATCTGGATCACCTTTGGAACCAGGATCTCCAGACTCTTTATCCAATGCTCCAACCACTACGCCATGCTGGCTCTTAGGAACCTTCCTTCTCTCCATGGACTCAAGAGCATAAACATCTTTCCTCCCTGGAAGTTTCTACTCCTCAGTGATGTAGGGACGAATCTGCATCATCAGGGGCTGTCTGACCTGTTTTTCCTTTTCTCTCTTCCAGCCTGGAGGGAGCTGCTCAGCTCAGCTTGGCTCATCGGGGCTCTTCCTCAGCCCAGACCTCCAACCGGCCCCTCTGCCCTCGGCGTTGCCCAACAGCCTGGCACCAGGTCTCAAGCTCAAGCCCCCGCTGGCCTACAGCTTGCCCAGCAAGTGGCCATACCTGGATGCCTATACCTCTTACTGCTCTGCCAGCACCCCACTGCCTACCTCCCCTCCACTTTTAGGGCAGGAGCCTGTGTGCCCCCTTCCCTCTGCGCCCCATTCAAAGCTGCACTACCCACCCTCTGCCCTCTTCTCCCGCTCACCTCCTTCCAACCCCTGCTTCCCCCAAAACACACCAGTCTATGAGCTGCCTTCTGGGTACCACCATCCTCCTTTCAGTGCCACCCACTTATACCCAGGGATGCCAAGTGGACCACTTTTGGGGATGGCCAGAGGGCAACCACAGCAGCCTAGCAGAGGCGATGAGAGGTCCAAGATGAAGGGGACAAGTGCCAAGGCCAAGAGATCCGTCAGACCTCCGGCGGGCTCTCCGGCCATTGCTATGCCCAACCCATGCCTAACACAACTGCTGACCACAGGTAGGAAGCCAAAGAAACATTTGTTCAGACTGGAAACCCCAGGATTCCTTAAGAAGGGGCCATGAAAGTGGGATTAAACGGCTATCACTTGTGCAGTGCAGACACACTCTGGGTCTCTGCCTGGAAGCAGGCCCCAAAGCTTTGTAAATCTGCTGATTTCTCACACTTTTCTCTTTTCTAGCAGCTAAGCCAGAGCCCAACCTAGAAGCTCTGCCCACTCCTCCTCCCAGCCAAACCTTGCTCTCAGCGGCACCTGAATCTCTGGTAAGAAATCAGCGATAGAAGGAGAGGGGAGGTTAAACAGTCTTGTTGCAGGACATTCGACAGGTACCTGGGTCACGAAACTGGAGATGCTACGGTGGTAACGTCATGTTTTTCACCTCTCCTTTTTTTGCAGCAAAACATGTTTTGTGACGAACCCGTTGGCTACTTGCCCCAGATGAGCCAGCCAAGTCCTCGACTCTCCCCCACTGCCAGCCCTTCTCCATCGATCCCTGCTATCGCCCCCTCAACTGGCGCCTTGCTGGTCCCGAAGACGGAGCGCCTCTCCCCAACCCCGGTCTGTGGTGAGCATCCCTATCATGACTTACGTTAAGCTGTTGCTGCATTGTCTGGGCACTTGGTGCATGCTGAGAGACCATGAGTAACAACCACGTCTTCTTCATCCCCCTACATCCAGCCACTTCCCGGAGGAGGTCACGACAGGGATCTCCGATCTCCATGGAGGGGCTGGTTTTACCTCCTCAATACTCAAGTGCCCGGAGCAGGACTGAGCCTAACAAGGTAAGGATGGAAAAGAGAGAAGGGTATATTAGTAGGAAGCAGCACATGAGCCAATGTGGTGTAGTGGTTTGTGTGTTGGACTAGGAGACCAGGGTTTGAATCCCGGCTTGGCAATGGAAACCCATTTGACTTGATGGCACACAAGAACAGTGGTTAGAGTACTGGATGAGACTGGAAGGAACTGGGTTCTAATCCTCACATAGACGCTAAGCCCTCTTGGGTCGGTTTCAGCCTGCCTTGTCCTACAGGGGTTTATGCATGTTGCAATTGGAAATAGAAGAGATTGGGCACCTCCAGGTCTGAAATAATCGTTCCTCTTCCATAGACCGAGAGCCGCCGCATCACTCACATCTCCGCTGAGCAGAAGCGCCGGTTCAACATCAAGCTGGGTTTTGACACACTGCACAGTTTGGTGAGCACTCTCAGTGCCCAGCCCAGCCTCAAGGTGAGTAGGGCAGGTGAAAGCAATGGCTCCTCTTCACCTTGGAGAGAAGGGACCCACGGAGTGCCACAGGGTTCTGTCTTTCCATTGGCAAGCCTGCAATGGGATATTCTCATACCTGTAAAGCCACTTTAGGAGCCCCTTTGAAACAGGGAGCTAAAGATTAAATGTTGAATAACGCACTTTCTTGATATCTGCAGGTTAGCAAAGCCACCACGCTGCAGAAGACGGCTGAATACATCTGCAAGCTGCAGCAAGAGCGAGCGGCCTTGCAGGACGAGGCGCAGCGCCTGCGGGATCAGATCGAGGAACTGAACGCCGCCATCAAGTAGGGGAGCCTGAACTTTAGCAAAGTGTCCTTCTTCTGCGGTTCTCCAAGCAGTCTCAACCTCTCTCCCTTTTTCTTCTCCCTCCCACCCTAGTCTGTGCCAACAGCAGTTGCCCGCCACAGGGGTGCCCATCACCCGCCAGCGCTTTGACCAGATGCGGGACATGTTTGACGAATATGTCCGTTCCTGCACCTTGCAGAACTGGAAGTTCTGGGTTGTATCCTTTGTCAGTGGTGGTGATCCTGTCTGTTCTTGGAAGTAGGGTCAACCCTGGTTAGTACTTGGATGGGAGACTTCCAATGAATCCCAGGTGCTGTAGGCTACAATTCAGAGGAAGGAAGTGGCCAAAAGCACCTCTGAGGATTCCTGGCCTAAGCAAACCATAGGAAATTCATGGAGTGATTCTATGATTCTGTGGGTCACCATAAATTGACAGGTTACTTGAACTCATATATACATGCACACATGGCTAAAAGACCCTAAAAGCACCCAATGCTGTCTGATCTTAGAAGCTAAACATAGTCAGCCCTGGTTTGTACTTGGATGGAAGACTACCAAGGAAGGCCAGGTGCTGTAGGCTCTATTTCAGAGGAAGGAACTGGGGAAACCATATCTGAGGATTCCTTAAGAAATCCCTCTGAAATTCATGGGGTCACCATAAGTAACAGGAGAGTTGAAGGTACACACATACACTTCTCTTGTCTACCTTGGAGCGGTAAGCTAGTGAATCCACCTTGGGCTCTAAAGGAACTCTCCAAGGTGCCAATCCCTGTTCCTAAACCACTTCAGCCCCTTTGAAAGCTATCCTTGGAGAAGCGTCCTTGTCCCAATGCCACCACTGCAGCCCCGATCTCAAAACTTACCTAGTTTGGGCTCACAGTTGCCCAGTATTTGCAAGACTTTGGCATTGAGCTGAGCAGAGGGGGTCTGATACACAGGCGGTGCATGACGTTTTTTTCCTTAGCGTCTCTTCCTTTGCTAGTTCAGCATCATCATGCGCCCGCTCTTTGAGTCCTTCAATGGGATGGTGTCCACCACCAGCATCGAGAGCCTGAGTCAGACGTCCCTGGCCTGGCTGGATCAATATTGCTCACTCCCGGCTCTGCGACCCAGTGAGTACCTCTTCTCCTTGACTACTATATAGTGGATTCGCTTTGGCTTTATCCGTCCCCCCCAAAAAAAACAGCACAGAGATCCTGGGAAGACCAGCAAAGCTTGGAAAAGCGACCTCTACATTTGGTTGGACTACAGTTCCCAGAATCCACCAGCCAATGGGAAGATTTGCAGTCCCAAACAAAGAGCTGGCTGGGGAATGTATGGAGGCTAGAGTCCAATGTGTCTTTGGTGAGGTGGTTAGGCAAGACTGGAGGAGCGGGCACTGTGTGCGAAACGTAGGACCAAGTTAAGCCAGAGACGTTTCAACGCTAAACAATGTGGCAGCCAGTGGCAAGGAGTGCTAGGCATTGCAGTCCAGTAAAACCTGGAAGGCTGCCACCTGTGCTTTGAAAGCTTCCGTGTTTCAGTTTGTCCATGTCCATTTCTGAGTAAAGTTTCAAAACCTGGTGCCAGCCAGCGCTACCTTCTGCTCCGGCTCCCTTTTCCTTAACACTTTCCTGGGGTTGCATCTGCACTGCAAAATTAATGCACTTTGACACTGCTTTAACGGCCATGGGTGGGTTTTGTGGTTTAGTGAAAGAGCTAGCGTTTTGTCAGAGAGCCCCAGTGCCACAACAATCTACACTTGTCCCTCCATATTCACTAGGGTTAGGGGCACAAAAAAAGAGGTGTCGAACGGCATTAATGCTTCGGTGCAGATGCGACTAAGATGTTTCTTTACAAATGTCCCCCTCTCTTTTTTTGTCTCTGCAGCCGTCCTGAGTTCCCTCCGCCAGCTCAGCGTCTCCACGTCCATCTTGACCAACCCGGCGGGCATCCCAGAACAGGCTGCCCAAGCAGTCATGGGCACGGCCCCCCAAAATGGCTCTTCCTAGCGAAAAAGGAAGCCCACCTGGCGGGGCAGAAGTGTGCATTGCTTCTCGAAGAGTAATGATGGATTACGCCAAACACCACGGAAGGGGATTCAGAGTTGCCTTTTGGAGAGGCTTCCTCATCTATGCTTTCTCCTGACTAAGCAGCGGGTCTTTTGCACAGCGAACAGATCTTCATTGTACTTTCAAGGCATCGCCATATATATAATGCATTTCAGTTCGCGAAAAGAGACTATCTCAGGGAAGACCTAGCATGCTCTCTTCATCTTGACTCAAACCTGCTGGGCCAAAATAATCGCAGCCGCCAGAATCGGCCGAGGCAACCTCTTTCCTCTTTGCCTCTTCCCCAATAGCCACTGTATATTATTATATTATCCTTTGTATAAGTTATATTATTCTTTGTATTCGGCTGAGGGTCCGGACTGCGGTCCTGTCTCCCTTTGGCCCCAGCTTGCAGCTCAGCTTGGTTTTGGAGGAGGTTTTTGCAAGAGACAGAAAGGAGCCCATTGCGTGTTGCTTCTCCTCCTTTGCTTTTGTTGTACCTTTTAGGTCAGTCATTACATAGCGGTAAAACCGCAAAGTGCAGGCACTCTTTGTGTAGTAGAACGGCCATTAAAAGCGCTGCAGAAAGGCTGGCCTCGGTCCCTGGCGTGGTCTGTCTGCCAGTCTGGACTCATGGCCGGTCCTTCTGGCTTTTCATAACTCTTCCGGTCAAGAATGGTAACCGCTGAAATCCAGGAAAGAGTGGTCACTTGACTGGATCAACCAAAATGCACAAATATATATATAACTATATAACTATAGAGAGATAGATAGAATGTATATTATAAATAATAATAATAATAATAATAATAATAATAATAATAATATGTTTTATTTATAGACCGCTATTCCGCGATGATCATAGCGGTGTACAGTAAAATCATAATACAATACAAAATACAGTTAAAGGAGGGAGAAGTCTCGTCCTTCACGCAGTCCCTGATGTTGCTGGGTCTGCCTGATGGCTCCCTCTGAGGCCGAGATGACAGTTGAGGAGGGAGGGGCCTCTTCCTTCAGGCAGTCCCTGATGTTGCTGGGTCTGCCTGATGGCTCCCTCTGAGGCCGAGATGACAGTTGAGGAGGGAGGGGCCTCTTCCTTCAGGCAGTCCCTGATGTTGCTGGTCTGCCTGATGGCTCCCTCTGAGGCCGAGATGACAGTTGAGGAGGGAGGGGCCTCTTCCTTCAGGCAGTCCCTGATGTTGCTGGGTCTGCCTGATGGCTCCCTCTGAGGCCGAGATGACAGTTGAGGAGGGAGGGGCCTCTTCCTTCAGGCAGTCCAAGATGTTGCTGGGTCTGCCTGATGGCTCCCTCTGAGGCCGAGATGACAGTTGAGGAGGGAGGGGCCTCTTCCTTCAGACAGTCCCTGATGTTGCTGGGTCCGCCTGATGGCTCCCTCTGAGGCCGAGATGACAGTTGAGGAGGGAGGGGCCTCTTCCTTCAGGCAGTCCCTGATGTTGCTGGGTCCGCCTGATGGCTCCCTCTGAGGCCGAGATGACAGTTGAGGAGGGAGGGGCCTCTTCCTTCAGGCAGTCCCTGATGTTGCTGGGTCCGCCTGATGGCTCCCTCTGAGGCCGAGATGACAGTTGAGGAGGGAGGGGCCTCTTCCTTCAGGCAGTCCCTGATGTTGCTGGGTCCGCCTGATGGCTCCCTCTGAGGCCGAGATGACAGTTGAGGAGGGGGGGGCCTCTTCCTTCAGGCAGTCCCTGATGTTGCTGGGTCCGCCTGATGGCTCCCTCTGAGGCCGAGATGACAGTTGAGGAGGGAGGGGCCTCTTCCTTCAGGCAGTCCCTGATGTTGCTGGGTCCGCCTGATGGCTCCCTCTGAGGCCGAGATGACAGTTGAGGAGGCAGGGGCCTCTTCCTTCAGGCAGTCCCTGATGTTGCTGGGTCCGCCTGATGGCTCCCTCTGAGGCCGAGATGACAGTTGAGGAGGCAGGGGCCTCTTCCTTCAGGCAGTCCCTGATGTTGCTGGGTCCGCCTGATGGCTCCCTCTGAGGCCGAGATGACAGTTGAGGAGGCAGGGGCCTCTTCCTTCAGGCAGTCCCTGATGTTGCTGGGTCCGCCTGATGGCTCCCTCTGAGGCCGAGATGACAGTTGAGGAGGCAGGGGCCTCTTCCTTCAGGCAGTCCCTGATGTTGCTGGGTCTGCCTGATGGCTCCCTCTGAGGCCGAGATGACAGTTGAGGAGGCAGGGGCCTCTTCCTTCAGGCAGTCCCTGATGTTGCTGGGTCTGCCTGATGGCTCCCTCTGAGGCCGAGATGACAGTTGAGGAGGCAGGGGCCTCTTCCTTCAGGCAGTCCCTGATGTTGCTGGGTCTGCCTGATGGCTCCCTCTGAGGCCGAGATGACAGTTGAGGAGGCAGGGGCCTCTTCCTTCAGGCAGTCCCTGATGTTGCTGGGTCTGCCTGATGGCTCCCTCTGAGGCCGAGATGACAGTTGAGGAGGCAGGGGCCTCTTCCTTCAGGCAGTCCCTGATGTTGCTGGGTCTGCCTGATGGCTCCCTCTGAGGCCGAGATGACAGTTGAGGAGGCAGGGGCCTCTTCCTTCAGGCAGTCCCCGATGTTGCTGGGTCCGCCTGATGGCTCCCTCTGAGGCCGAGATGACAGTTGAGGAGGCAGGGGCCTCTTCCTTCAGGCAGTCCCCGATGTTGCTGGGTCCGCCTGATGGCTCCCTCTGAGGCCGAGATGACAGTTGAGGAGGCAGGGGCCTCTTCCTTCAGGCAGTCCCCGATGTTGCTGGGTCCGCCTGATGGCTCCCTCTGAGGCCGAGATGACAGTTGAGGAGGCAGGGGCCTCTTCCTTCAGGCAGTCCCCGATGTTGCTGGGTCCGCCTGATGGCTCCCTCTGAGGCCGAGATGACAGTTGAGGAGGCAGGGGCCTCTTCCTTCAGGCAGTCCCCGATGTTGCTGGGTCCGCCTGATGGCTCCCTCTGAGGCCGAGATGACAGTTGAGGAGGCAGGGGCCTCTTCCTTCAGGCAGTCCCCGATGTTGCTGGGTCCGCCTGATGGCTCCCTCTGAGGCCGAGATGACAGTTGAGGAGGCAGGGGCCTCTTCCTTCAGGCAGTCCCCGATGTTGCTGGGTCCGCCTGATGGCTCCCTCTGAGGCCGAGATGACAGTTGAGGAGGCAGGGGCCTCTTCCTTCAGGCAGTCCCTGATGTTGCTGGGTCCGCCTGATGGCTCCCTCTGAGGCCGAGATGACAGTTGAGGAGGCAGGGGCCTCTTCCTTCAGGCAGTCCCTGATGTTGCTGGGTCCGCCTGATGGCTCCCTCTGAGGCCGAGATGACAGTTGAGGAGGCAGGGGCCTCTTCCTTCAGGCAGTCCCTGATGTTGCTGGGTCCGCCTGATGGCTCCCTCTGAGGCCGAGATGACAGTTGAGGAGGCAGGGGCCTCTTCCTTCAGGCAGTCCCTGATGTTGCTGGGTCTGCCTGATGGCTCCCTCTGAGGCCGAGATGACAGTTGAGGAGGCAGGGGCCTCTTCCTTCAGGCAGTCCCTGATGTTGCTGGGTCTGCCTGATGGCTCCCTCTGAGGCCGAGATGACAGTTGAGGAGGCAGGGGCCTCTTCCTTCAGGCAGTCCCTGATGTTGCTGGGTCTGCCTGATGGCTCCCTCTGAGGCCGAGATGACAGTTGAGGAGGCAGGGGCCTCTTCCTTCAGGCAGTCCCCGATGTTGCTGGGTCTGCCTGATGGCTCCCTCTGAGGCCGAGATGACAGTTGAGGAGGCAGGGGCCTCTTCCTTCAGGCAGTCCCCGATGTTGCTGGGTCCGCCTGATGGCTCCCTCTGAGGCCGAGATGACAGTTGAGGAGGCAGGGGCCTCTTCCTTCAGGCAGTCCCCGATGTTGCTGGGTCCGCCTGATGGCTCCCTCTGAGGCCGAGATGACAGTTGAGGAGGCAGGGGCCTCTTCCTTCAGGCAGTCCCCGATGTTGCTGGGTCCGCCTGATGGCTCCCTCTGAGGCCGAGATGACAGTTGAGGAGGCAGGGGCCTCTTCCTTCAGGCAGTCCCCGATGTTGCTGGGTCCGCCTGATGGCTCCCTCTGAGGCCGAGATGACAGTTGAGGAGGCAGGGGCCTCTTCCTTCAGGCAGTCCCCGATGTTGCTGGGTCCGCCTGATGGCTCCCTCTGAGGCCGAGATGACAGTTGAGGAGGCAGGGGCCTCTTCCTTCAGGCAGTCCCCGATGTTGCTGGGTCCGCCTGATGGCTCCCTCTGAGGCCGAGATGACAGTTGAGGAGGCAGGGGCCTCTTCCTTCAGGCAGTCCCCGATGTTGCTGGGTCCGCCTGATGGCTCCCTCTGAGGCCGAGATGACAGTTGAGGAGGCAGGGGCCTCTTCCTTCAGGCAGTCCCCGATGTTGCTGGGTCCGCCTGATGGCTCCCTCTGAGGCCGAGATGACAGTTGAGGAGGCAGGGGCCTCTTCCTTCAGGCAGTCCCCGATGTTGCTGGGTCCGCCTGATGGCTCCCTCTGAGGCCGAGATGACAGTTGAGGAGGCAGGGGCCTCTTCCTTCAGGCAGTCCAAGATGTTGCTGGGTCCGCCTGATGGCTCCCTCTGAGGCCGAGATGACAGTTGAGGAGGGAGGGGCCTCTTCCTTCAGGCAGTCCCTGATGTTGCTGGTCTGCCTGATGGCTCCCTCTGAGGCCGAGATGACAGTTGAGGAGGGAGGGGCCTCTTCCTTCAGGCAGTCCCTGATGTTGCTGGTCTGCCTGATGGCTCCCTCTGAGGCCGAGATGACAGTTGAGGAGGGAGGGGCCTCTTCCTTCAGGCAGTCCAAGATGTTGCTGGGTCTGCCTGATGGCTCCCTCTGAGGCCGAGATGACAGTTGAGGAGGGAGGGGCCTCTTCCTTCAGGCAGTCCCTGATGTTGCTGGGTCTGCCTGATGGCTCCCTCTGAGGCCGAGATGACAGTTGAGGAGGGAGGGGCCTCTTCCTTCAGGCAGTCCAAGATGTTGCTGGGTCTGCCTGATGGCTCCCTCTGAGGCCGAGATGACAGTTGAGGAGGGAGGGGCCTCTTCCTTCAGACAGTCCCTGAAGTTGTATATAATATTTGTGTGTATGTATATGTGTGTGTGTGTGTGTGTGTGTGTGTATATAATGTATATGTGTATATATATATACAGTGGTACCTCGGGATACGAATTACCCAGGTTACGAAATTTTCAGGATACGAAAAAAATTAATTTAAAAAAACTGTTTCGGGTTAAGAAAGTTTTTTCGGGATACGAAAAAACTTTTGGTGCTTTTCGGCGCGATTTCGCACCAAAAAGCGGCTTTTCCCCATTAGCGCCTATGGGGATTCGGCTTGCGAAAGCCTTTCGGATTACGAAATTGACAGCGGAACGAATCAATTTCGTAACCCGAGGCACCACTGTATATATATTATATAAACATCCAAAATCCAGAAGAGTGGTAACTTTATTGGATATACATACATACATACATATATAAATACACACACACACACACACACATATATAATTATATATATATATATATATATATATATATATAATGTGTGTGTATATATATTCTATATTTATATATATAATGTTTATATATATATATATATATTTAAACATTCTATATATAAATATAGAATATATATATATATGTATATATACACATATATACATGTGTGTGTGTGTGTATATATACACACAGTCTTTTTTCTCTGTCAGACAGTTCTTGCATGGAATCATGGGGTTTGTAGTTCTCTCTTTTTAAAAATTCACCAACAACGTCATGGAAGACCCGCCCCTTCACCGTCCACTTTTCTTATTGGTCGAGCTGCCCGTCCATCTTCGCCATGCTCCTCTTCCCCCGCTCACCTCCTCCCCTCCCTCCATCTTCGAGGCGGCGTTTCCCCATTGGCCGCCGGGTCGACGCCGGCTTGTGACGTCATGCCCGCTGCTCCGCCTCGCCTCTCTCTGTGACGCCCCTTGCCGGCTTAGAGGTAAAACCTCTTCCTCTTTCCATTGGCTGAGTTCTACGTCTCTCTAAAGGTGAACCAATAGCGACTCTGATCTCGCCCCTTCCCAACCAGGAAGCGCTTTCCCATTGGTCGTTTCGAGTAAGGGCATAAAGCGGCCGGCCGGCTCCTCCAGGGCGAAACAAAATGGCGGCGGTCAGGAGCCTTGAGGCCCAAGAAGTGGGACTTTGAGGGGTTCTCTATGGCTTTGGCTGGGGCCTTGGGGAGGCCTCCGCTTTCCTATGGGGCCAGAGCGGCCTTGAGAGCCTTGGGCCTCCCTTTAGGCCTGCCTTTGGGCACCAGAGGCCTCTCAGGAGCCAACCAAGGAGGCCCTGGCGGGAGTGGAGGAGCCTGGGGCCGGCCTGCTTCCCCAAGGGGCCTCTATGAGATCCTGGGGGTGACCCCCACAGCCACCCAGGCCCAGATCAAGACGGCCTACTACAAGCAGTCCTTCCTCTATCACCCGGACCGCAACGCCGGCAGCGAGGAGGCGGCCAGGCAGTTCACCCGCGTCAATGAAGCCTACCTGGTCCTGGGCAGCGTCAGCCTGCGCAAGAAGTACGACCGCGGCCTCCTCAGCCGGGAGGACCTCCGCACGGCCGGCAAGCCCTCGGGGAAAGAACGGGGGGCCGGCGACGGCGTCGTAACCCCGCCGCTGAGGAGGACCCAGACCTTCAGCGCCGGCCGGGTGCCTGACAAGCCCGTCTTCGACTTCGACGCGTTCTACCGGGCGCACTACGGGGAGCAGCTGGAGCGGGAGCAGTTCCTGCGGGAGAGGCGGCGGGAGCACCAGCGGCGCAAGGAGGAGGCGCAGAAGAAGTGGCAGCTGCAGAGCTTGAGCGAGTTGGGGCTCGCCTTCCTCTTCGCTGCCGCCATGGTCCTCCTCTTCAACCTCAAGTGAGAGAGGAAGAAGGAGAAGGCAGTAACAGCACCAGATGTTTGGGGGTCGCCGTCCTCTTCGTCGCCGCTATCGCCCTCCTCTTCAACCTCAAGTGAGAGAGGAAGAAGGAGAAAGCGATGGCGGTGCCAGATGTTTGGGGGTCGCCGTCGTCTTCGTTGCCGCCATGGCTGAACCTCAAGTTTGCCGTCACCATGGCCCTCCTCTTGAACCTCAAGTGAGAGGAGAAGAGAAGACGGCATTGCCAGAGGTTTGGGGGTTGCCTTCCTTGTCGCTGCCATGGCCCTCCTCTTGAACCTCAAGTGAGAAAAGAAGAGAAGATGGCATTGCCAGAGGTTTGGGGGTTGTCTTCTTGGCCCTCCTCTTGAACCTCAAGTGAGGAATAAAGAGGAGACGCCTTTACTAGAGGTCTTGCGAGAGTAGAAGCCTTGGACCAGGAACACTCTCTCTCATTCACCTCCACCAGAACCTCTCTCAAAATGGCTGGTGTTCCAAACAGGGGCATATGGGATGGTCTTCATTTACCCCACAGGTATCATCTGCGCTTATCAATCCCCCACAGGACATGATTCACAGTTTATGAACTATTCAGAGGGTTGGCTCCAGTTGAAAGTATCTGGATGTCAGTTCCGATTAAAAGAAAACAAAGCAGAATTCACTTTGCCTTAGTTACCTACCCCAGTCTTGTCATTTGGCCTTGGATTTGGGTTGCCTCATGGGTTTGAGTGGGTTCCTACACCTCATTGCACTTTAATGGAAGCGAGCGAGATTTGTCACCTTTTGGACCAAGAGCGGTGCTTTGGTCAGCCGAGTGCCATACCTAAATCTTGGAAAGCCTCCCTTCCTCGATTTGTGTCTCTTTCTAGGCTGAGAGTGGGGAGGTGGTGATTTCAGGGGTGCTGGTGGGAAACAGTGGCGATCCAGATGATTTTGACCTACAGCTCCCAGCAGCCCTAGCTAGCATAGTTCATGGTGGCGAGGAATGATAGGAGCTGCAGTCCAAAATGACATATTCTCCGAATGCTAATGATGCCTTTCTAGGCAGCTGAAGAGAAGTGACTTCTTGGCTGCTGAGTTTTGGGGGGCAATGTCCAGGAATGCTGCTGCAGGAGTTGCCCTCTCCTCAGACTTCTTTTATTGGGTAAATGACTGCTGATTTTGCCCACACTGATCTTGGGAATGTAATCAAGTGAGTGTGACACTTTAATCTGTATGTGTACAAAGGATTTGAAGAAATTATTTTAATTTATAAAGACACAGGGAATGAGGTTAGACCTGTCTCCTCGTCCTTCGGTGTGGTGATCCTTGGACTCTTAATGGTGTTTACATTGTCATTGGGGACAAGTTCATTTAGAGATAGGGATGGGTTTTTTTCTGACAAAGATAAAAGTCCTCATTTGTGTTAATCTGTAAGGCCCCTCTTTTTTTTACAACACACACTTGTCGCATTTAATCTTACTTTGCTATGACTGCATCCTAAGGCATCTTGGGGTTCGTAATTTCATAAACTGTCTACCGGAGAGCGGTGGTGGCTCACCAAACTACAAATCCAGAGATTTCATAGACAGTCCTGTAGCCACAGTTAAAAAGAGGTGTCAAAGTGCTTTAATTGTGTTGTTTGAATGCCCGAGGCCACTTTCTGCTAGATGCAGAGCCTAATGCCAATCTCATTCTTCTTCCTCTGGCTTTCAGTCCCACCAAGCACACTGTGAACAGATCACTCACACTCTTTTCTCTCCTGTCTTTCACGTCCCTTCTCTGATTCTATCTAGTTTGGGCTTTTCCCCTTCCCTCCCTCCTTCCCTTTATTTCAGTTCACACATTCAGCCTAAAAGCAAGCTAGGAACTTGCACTTGGTGGTCCAGGACACAAACCTGGCATGTTTCTTTCTGCTCAAGCGCTGAGTCTACATCAAGGGTGGGCAGTGAAATGACAGACATCTTTATCTGAAGATACATCACATAAAAGATGGAGTGAACTTGTTTTCTGCTGCTCTGGAGTCTGGAACACAAACCAATGGGTTCAAATTATGAAGAAAAGCAATTCCACCTAAACGTTAGGAACACAGAATCATAAAATAGAATAATAGAATCACAGAGTTGGAATAGAACTCAAGGGCCATTGAGTGGTGACCCTACAGGAGTTATTTAGAAGGCAAAGAGAGGCCAGGGTTGTTTGTTGTTGTTGTGTGCCTTCAAGTAATTTCTGGCTTATGGCAACCCTAAGATGACCCTACCACGGGTTTCTTGGCAAGAGTTAATCAATTTGCTTTTGCCCTCCTCCGAGGCTCAGAGAATATGACTTGCCCAAGCTCACCCAGTGGGTTTCCATGGCGAAGTGGGGATTTGAACCCATGTCCTAGTCCATCGCTAGAACCATTACACCACACTGGCTCTACTGTAGGTGTGAGGCCAGGGTAAGAAAGGGACAAATGTGGGCAAGGGCGACCTCACATACACAATTTGATTTCCACCCAATTAGACTTTGTTAACAAAGGGCTTCCTCTAACTCAGTGGTTCTCAACCTGTGGGTCACAACCCCTTTGGGGTCCCCGAAGACCATCGGAAAACACATATTTCCAATGGTCTTAGGAACCGAGACCATTGGTTGGGGGGCACCGCAACATGAGGAACTGTATTAAAGGGTCGCGGCATTAGGAAGGTTGAGAACCACTGCCCTAACTGGTGAGTCTGTAGGAAGAACTAGAAGGATAGGGAAGAAAGAGACGTGGCTCCTTCCTTCCATCCATCCTTCCTTCCTTCCCATGATTCTTTGAAAAGCTGAAGTCAGAAAAGGGAGAAGGGGGAGAGAAAACGCCCCAAGCTGTGGTTGGTCCAGCGTAGGAACTCCTCCTGTGTTGAAATCTTCCTTTGTTTTCAGGCTCTTCTTGGCTGCTGTTGCCGAATCCCGACGGCAGAGGGACGCCTTGCCCTGTTCTACAGGCAGCTGATGAAATCACCAGTTGGATTTGCAGTCAGGAAGGACACACAGAACGGGGTTGTTTGTTCCAGTACGCTCTTGGCCTACCTGCATTCAGGACAAGAGCCGGGGAACGCCCACTAGCGGTAGGAAAACAAGTGTCTGCTTAGGCGATGGCTGGCACAGAACCACCAGCTGGAAAATGGCAGGGCAGGGCAGAGACTGACAACTCTGGTGGGTTTAGCGCAGGCAGTTTTCTGCTCTGGAACCTTACAAGGACCACGCGGACTGCCAAAATAAATAAAAAGCATGGCAATTAGTCTCAAAGGCACCACTGGATTTCTTTATCTTAGCAGATAAACAGACAAATGCAGGTATTTCCTTGAATACTTTGAACGTTCCTTGCACACCTTGGAGTTTGGCTCACTTATCTGAACCACCTGCAGATAGATGTGGAGAACACCTTGCTTTCAGGCATGACCAGGCATCCATTTTTGGGTCCTCTACTCCCCATCCTTTGATTCCAAACACTCCTTTCTGGAAGCCATAGTTTCTCTGTGTGTGCCTTCAAGTCACTTGTCGACTTATGATGACCTCTTCAATTTTTCAGAGGGTTTTCTTAGGCCAGAAATCCTCAAAGATGGTTTGGCCAGTTCCTTCCTCTGAAACGTTAGCCTACACAGCATTAGTTGTGGCCTCCCATCTCAGTACCATCCAGGAATGACCCTGCTTAGCTTCTCCGGTCAGAGGGAAACTGGTGCCTTTAAGGCAGTGGTTCTCAACCTTCCTTATGCCGCAACCCTTTAATACAGTTCCTCTTGTTGTCGTGATCCCCAAATGATGGTCTTGGTTCCTAAGACCATTAGAAATATGTTCTTAGGTGACCCCTATGAAAGGCTCGTTTGACCCCTCAAAGGGGTCCTGACCCACAGGTTGAGAACCACTGCTTTAGGGTCTTTAGTATTTGTATGTGCCTTCAGGTCTCCTGTTGATGTCTGGTGACCCCATGGATTTCATGGAGTTTTCTTAAGCCAGGAATCCCCAGAGGCCATTTTGCTCATTCCCTCCTCTGAAACGTTGCCTGCAACCCCTGAGATGTGTTGACGGTCTCCCACCTAAGTGCTACCTGGGACTGACCTTGCTTAGTGTCCCAGATCAGATGGGAACTATTGCCTCTGGTGCGGTCCTGAGGAGGGATGGGAAGGAGAGGAACACCTTCCATGCGCTTATGATTAAGTGCATGCTTTGCAATGGAGTTGTGGAGGCCAATGGCTTTGTCTGGCCATGGTGGGACAAGACGTTTGGCCAGCCCCAAAACCCAAATGCGGGGTAACCTTCCTTTGGCAGGCCTTGTGACAGGGTCCGCATCACAGGTCCATTTTTTTGCGCGTATTGCATCCTTTGCAAAAATCCCCACTGATAACCTCGCTTTGTTTTAGGTCTTGCTTTTGGACAGAGCGGCTTTGGATAGGGAAGGCCACAATGCTGGAAGAGCGGTGAGACCCTTCTCTCTCTGTCTGTGTCTCTTTCTCTCTGGCTGCCTCTTTGGTCCTCTCGCCTTTTGCAAGATGCTGAGGATGCTGCTGTTGCCAAGGCAACGGGCGGCCCATCAGCACCACGGCGCGGTGGCTGCCGCCTGGTCCTTTCCGCCAATCGCCGAGCCTGCCTGGCATCCCAGAGACAGCAGCTTCTGCCTTGTAACCAAGGGCTACCCACTGGCAAATGGGAAGTGGATCCTTCTCGCTCTCTCTCCCCCCCTACCCTTCCCGTATTCCACTCTCAACCTCAGCAGCTGTGAGGAAGGGGGGGAAGAGAGAGCGCAGAGGCCTGCTTTCCTTCCACCCCCAACCCATCAGCAATGACTGAACATCCAGTAACACACCAGCCGTCACCAACCTGTCCCTAGGCTCCCCCCCCCCTTGCTTTGCCCGCTCTGGTCCTGAAATGCACACTTGCATTGGGTTTCTGGGCTCGGAGAGAGAGGCGAGGAGGCCTCCTGGTTTTGCTTTCTGAGCCAGAGTTGCAATGCAAGAACCGCAGGAATGGACAAAAGGGTGGCTGGTGTCCAGTTTAGTGCAATGGGCCCTAGTTGCAGGACCCGCTGCAGATACCAGAATCCATTATATACAAAGGCCTGGGTACCAAAACCCATGGAGGCACAAATACCATTATATACAAAGGCCTGGATACCAAAATCCACGGAGGCTCAAGTCTCATTATATACAAAGGCTTGGGTACTAAAACCCTCAAGTCCCATTATATACAAAGGCCTGGATACCAAAATCCATGGAAACTCAAGTCCTGTTATATATGATGGCCTGGTGAAATTATTGCAACTGCTTTGCCTTCGAGTCATTTCTGAACCTAGCATGGTTTCCCCCCCCTTGGCAAGAGTTGTTTGGAAGCGGTTTGCCATTGCCATCCCTTAAAGCCGAGAGTGGCTGACTTGCCTAAGGTCACCCAGTCGTAAAGTCAAAGGCTTTCACAGCCGGCATCCATAATCTTTTGTGGGTTTTTATGTGCCCATGTTCTAGAAGAGTGTATTCCTGACGTTTCGCCAGCATCTGTGGCTGGCATCTTCAGGGAAACCAGTAGGTTTCCATCACTGAGGTAGGTTACCTACCTACCACCCAGTAGGTTTCCATTACTGAGCACGGAATCAAACTACCCTGGTTTGAAGTGGTAATCTACCCATGCCTTTGTGAGGAAGGCACATTTGGAACCCAATGCAAACCCCAGAGAGAAATCTGGTCCTTGGATGCCCTGTGTTTGCCCATCCCAGCCTTAATGCCTTTACACCCTACCAACCTCTTCTTGTCTTTCTCTGCCTGCCAGCCGCCGTTGGTCTGATTCTTGCAGAGCGTTGCCAATATTTTGTCTGGTGCTTCCCACCAAACAGCACCGGCAGCTGCGCCAAGGGAAATCGCTGCCAACAGCGCCCATTATTATCCTTGCACGGCGAGGCCTCCCTTCCGTGCGGATTCCTTCCTGCCGTCGAACAGTCTGTTCCTCTTCTCCCTCTGAGTGCTATGGGCTGCGAGTCCGAAACGTTCCTGTTGAAAGCACTGAACCTGCGCTGAATTAATATGGGAAACCATCGCCTTTAGGCGCCCCACCATCTGGCGACTTGCTCTTTCGATGCCACAGATGAAGGGCCAGTTCCATTCGTCGGATGAAGGGTCTGCACTTATGTCACTTTGTTTAGACTATGGAGGCTGGCTTGGAATTGCTGCTTGCAAAGCTAGCTGAGACTGTGAGACTGTGCAAGTGGCCCCAAACAAGCCATCATAACCCCCTCATGCTCCCTACACAGATTCCTGTTTCCGACAGCCTTGCAGTCCCTAATCCATTGGAAAAGCAGGGACTTTCTGGAGGAGGAGGTTTGCAGCTCCCATGTCAGTGGGACATTGAATCCATTCCAGGGTTTGGTTAGGTTCCAGGTTCTGCCCCAAATTGGCTTGTTCCCATGGATCTGTCTCTAGCTATTTTGTGGGTCTACATGGAAAGTTGCCCCTGATAGGTACAGAAAGTTTTCTTATGTGGACTGGCAACTCTCAGGTGGATAAATGTATAATATTCCACACCTAATTTTTCCACACTGAAGTCTCCAAAAAAAGGTATTCTGGTCCCAAATCCCCTTCACCTGCTGTGGGTTTTTGGCCAACGATGGGCATCTGCCTTCCATGTGGTCCCAGCAAATAATACCCATCTCTCCCTACAGACCAGGTGATGCCACCGCTTCAGGCTGGTGAATAACTTGGTAGGGATTTTTGCAAGCATCGCCTGGGAAATGAGCCAGCCATTGTCGCCAAAAGCCCACTTCGTGTTTGTTCAGCCAGTAACCTTAAAAATGAATGGAAGAGGCCACTTGGCGGTCTCCATTTCCAACTGGCGACCCATAGGTCCGTGGGGCAATGAATCCACCCCAGGTTTTTGAACTGCACTCAACCCTATTTGTAAATTAGGTTCCATGTTTCATTTTATGTTAGCTTTATTTCACCTAGTCTTGTTTTATTATGGTATAATGCAGGTTGCAGCCCAACACATCTGGAGGCCGGCGGGTCGAGGAAAGCATGGTTGACCCTTCAGATTGGGACCTTTTTGAGGGATGTCGTATTCCGCTTTGGTCCCACTGCAACTACCTCTATTGCGTCCGGTTCTGGGCGGCACAATTCGAAAAGGATATCAGCAAACTGGAGGGTCTCCAGAGGAAGGTGACCAAAATAGAGAAAGGTCTGGAAACCAAGAAGCCCTCTGAGGAGCAACCTACGGAGCTGGGTATGTTTAGCCTTGAGAAGAGAAGGTTAAGAGGTGATATGATAACCCTGTTTAAATATTTGAAGGTGTCTTATATTGAGGATGGAGCCTCCTTGGTTTCTGCTGCTCCAGAGGCTGGGACAAGGAGCAATGAATTCAAACTACAAGACTCAGTCCTTTGGTTTGTTCCAACTAGACTAAACCCACTGAAGGTGAATCAGGATATATGCACATTATGCGCATTGGCTCAAAGGGTCAGCTCTACTCATCCCTTCATCAGCCAAATTAATGGATTAAAGACTTCTTCATTTTAGAAACCTAGAAAAATGCAAGAAACTGAAGTGGTGTGAAATCTACTGGAGTGGCGGCAGGTGTTTCCCATGTCGCTCCAAGTTTTGACCCATGCTTTAAAGCAGCTGACCAGTGTCCGGAAGCATATTTGTTTGTCCAGCGACAGGGAGAGATCTTTTAAATCTTGCCAAAACCTGTTGCGGACATGGGAATCACCAGCCACATCTGGTTAGAAATAGTTGCCCTTCCACATTTGCGACTTCGACTTTTGCAGATTGTATTGTTTGCGGATTTGATTAATATGTTCTCTCTAGGAATCTCTAGGTCCTCCAGCGCAACTCTGCCAGAAGCTGACCATAGAGTTATGCTGGAGGAATTCCTAGAGAATCATCTCGGCATTTGTAAAGTCTTCCAGTGCAATTCTATGGTCAGCCTCTGGCAGACGTTGTCCACAGAGTTGTGTCTAGAGATTGTCTAGGCATTTGTCAGCCTGACCATGCAATTCCTTGCCTTTTCCCCTTGTCATGGGGGCCCTGAGCCCCTAACCCCAGCGAATGTGGCGATTCCACTTTAGTTGTCAAAAACTGTGCCCATTCGAACGATGCATACAGGAATAGAAGGGGAAAGGTTTGCATTGCTATCAAGGAGGGAACGCTAGAGAAAACGCCACTGAACAAGAGATTATGGAAGGTCCAAGATGCAAGATTACGATGATCCCCGATATGAAGTCGAAGGCTTTCATGGCTGGCATCCGTTGTGGGCTTTTCGGGTTATGCGGCCATGTTCTAGAAACAATTTATCCCTGATGCCGAAACCTGGTCCAGTTGCAGAACACAAACGTACTCAAGCCACGAAGCTTTGGAAAACGCCACATCCAGAAAAAACAAAATGCATTACTTAAATTTATTCCAAAGAATATTATATATAGGTCGGGTTTTTTTTTATATATATATAATATTCCACACTTAAATGTTTCCACACTGAAAGTTTTCCAAAAAAAGGATTACATGGGCAAGGAGGAAGGATAAAGAGGGGGATAAAGAAACCGTTCACAAAAAAGACAGCATGAGGCCTATCTTGAAGCTGCCGGGACCCTGGGAAAGACCCCCACCGCAACATGCGCACACCCCACACTCGCATACACACTCGGTACGTCTTTGCCATGAGTTGTGGCTTGTGCGTTTTACGAAACCGGTCAGAGGAGAGCGGTGCTGCCTCCGTCTCAAATATCTGAAGGAAGAAAACCGATGGTAGCAAATGCACATTCTGACAGCAACCTCTTGGGAAATGGAGGGCTTTGAAATTTGGGAGGGTTTTTTTTTGGGGGGGGGAAGACAAAAAAAGGGAAAGGTTGCTTCTTTGTATTCGTGGGACGGGGATGGGAAGCGTATCCGGAACGTTTGAAAAATGGTCGGGGAATGTGCTTTCTCGAGCGTCGAGAAGAAAATTTGGGACCGATAATGATCTTTGCCGTTGGAACTCTGCATTTTCAGGTTTCATGCAGAAAGCGGTGTTTTCCTGTGCAATCGGTTCTGCACGGATTCCCTGTTTCTGCGCAGGAAATTTGGCCTTCCTCGCCAAAACGACCAAGCGCCACGTTTTTGCGCGGAACTGCAAATGCTCTTCGAAAAGTGCACCGTTACGGACAATTTCCATGACAAAAATTGCTAAATTACTTCTTCCTTCCTCTGCGGACAAAAACAATACTAGAATTGCTTCCCTACTGTGATAATTTCCACCCCACAAAGAAAAATGAGATGGGCATCTCCCAAGTTTCAAACCAGATTGTTGATATTTGCATCAAGAGAGAGAGAGAAGCAAACTCAGCTTTGAGTTTGGAGAGGGGGAAAGAGTATTATTTCCAGTGGCTTCCATGTCTCCAGGACAGTGAATCTACTCCAGGCTTTAAAGGGAGGTTTAAAGCAGCGATTCCCAAACTTTGATCCTGATTTCCAACTCCCAAAGCCCTACCTAGCTTGGCCAACATTCAGGAATCCTGAGCGATGAAGTCCAAAACATCCGGAGGACCAAAGTTTGGGAACCGATGGTTTAAAGGACTCCAGATAGGTTCATTTCCTTGGACGGTTCTTGGAAATCGAGTCTAAACCTGGAACGGATTCACCGCCCCACGGGCCTGGGAGCCAGAAGACACCGCTGGTTTTTTGCCCAACTAGATAGCAGACTTTTCTTTAGCAATTATACAGGTTGAATGCCCACAGCCTCGGACCTCCAAATTCTACCCCAACAGAGCAATTTTGGAGTTAGGGAGAGTTGTGTCCTCTACCGCCATGGAAATGTTGGCTCTGCAGATCTTCCTCAGGGGTTTAGCTATCAATGGATGGAGATGGGTGCTACCCCTGGGTCAACAGATTCCACAGATGCTCTCTTGCAGCTAGGCCACATCTGGCATCCGGAGTGGACTTGCCACCCCACCGACATGGAGCCTAGCTGGAGTGGACTTGTTGCCCCATTGACAATGTCAGAGGATGGTTTTGCAGCTCTGGATCTGGGGAAGAGACCACCATGCATGCTCTCCTGTACATATTTACTGTCTGAGCAAACAGCGGTCGATGGACCTGCTTTCTGCCTTCCCTCCCCATAATGGGCTCAGTTGAGGAAACGTCATGCCCCACGGAAAAGGGGAGATGTCTCTCACGTGGTGCACTGTCTATAGCCCATGTTCTAGTCCAACAGACTCCTTTTGGAGGAGTAAAGTCAGGGGTGCAAAAGCTCCATTCATTCTCCTTGCACCCCAGAGCCTTGGAAACCTCGTGGCTTTGGATAACGAATGAGATATGATGCTCACCAGGCCTCGCCATGCATTCGGCACACAGACTTGGAAGCGCGTCCTCCTAAACGCATGAGTGGACTGGATAGCCCTTGGGGTCCCTTTCGACTCTTCTATGAATCAGAGTCCCGCTGTATTTGAGGGGGGAGTGAAAATCCCATGCAAGAGCTAGGGAACTGTTGACGTTGGAACGCAACGTTTTTTAAGATCTGGAATTTGGGGCATGACGCGAAATCTCATAATGCGTTGCGGGGGAGGCAGAAGAAGAGAGGAAGGAGGATATTTCCTGGCTTCCAGGGACTGATTCTAAGCTCGTCTCTCTTGCAACCTGTGGATATACCAGGTAAAGAGACTCACCCGTAAACATGGCGAGCCACATCTTACAGGAAAGGATGGCTAATAATAAAAATAATTATTATTATTTCTTTTCACAGGACACAATGGGTGCCTCTGTGGCTGAACCCCACTCCGCTGTTGCTTTTCACGGGCCTTCATCATGGTCAATTGGTCTAGATGGGAACTTCCAAACTGTACAGTATGTAAAACAACTGTAACGTGTGTGTTTGTTTGTTTGTTTGTGATGCATTTCTAGTTCGATTATCCCCTTGATTAAAAAATAGAATAAAAAACTGGGCTAGTGGACTCAAGCTCAAGGAAAGCTTTGAAGACCTGTCCTCCCCTTTCAACCGCACTCCCCCAACCTGGAAACCCTCCAGATGGTTTCCAAGTACAACAGTGGCCATCCCTGGCTTTGGCGATGACTGGTGGCTCCCATGTCAGTGGGGCAGTCAATCCAGGCCAGGTTGGAAGTGCCAAACCAATTTGGGAACAGGTTCCGGCACCTTGGAAAGCTCCATAAAGCCCGGATGAGCCTAGTCGCCAGCTGCCGCTAGAGCCAGCTATGGGAGGGAGCCAAATTTTCTGGGGATTGTAGTCCGAACTTTGGACTGGGAGGGCGTGAGGAAAGGGGTAGTTGTGTCCTCTCCCCCCGTGGATATACCCTGTGGAGACCGTGTCCCTGTGCTGGTACAAACTCCGTTCTGTCGCCTTTGCAGAACGTGAAGCTAAATGCTCTACCCTGTGCTTCGCCACACCAACCCCACCCCGACCCCGACCCCCCCGAAAACAGAGCCCTCCTCCCATCATGGAAGACCTTCACCCCCACCAAAAAAGACCTTCCACTTTCAACAGATACACTGAACAATAGGGAAGTTGGAGGGAAGAAAAGATCAGCCATGAGCCAAGTCCCCCTTCCCTCCGCAGGCGTCTCCTGCCCTGCTGACATGCGCCAATTCCCAACACCACGTCCCTAACACACACCCATACTCAGGCTCACATTCGCACACCCTCTCGGTCACCTTGTGCCAGAGGACAGGCCCAATTCCCATGCCAGTGGGGTAAGGGGAACTACAGACAACAGCGGGAGGTGGTCTTCTTCCTGGACCGAGAAAATCCAGGTAGGCAGCCTGTATGGTTTTCTCTCTCCAGATCAATGTAATGGGCACATGAAGAACGTCAGTTGCCCCCCAAAAGGAGGGCCTGGGGATGTGGAGTGACATAGAGAGCAAAGATGGCACTAAGTAGACTTCCCTTATTTCTAAAAATGGTGGCGAGGGATAGGTAACATCCCCCTTCCGGCTCATCCGCAGTCTCGTCCCCCTATCACTACAATAACTTGGTTTAAATAGCTGCCTCCACCTTAACCCTAGCCGGGTGGGGGAACAATGCGGCAGGAGCAGAGGGGAGTCTAAATCAGAAAAGATTTGGCGCCAAGAGACAGTTGGGAACGGGTTGGCTTTCCGCCCCCCCTTGGCGTCCTTCGTCCTGCCCGCAACTTCCAGCAAGTCTGGGGGAAGCATAGCCATCCGGCGTCTCGCACCTCGGATCCCGCCGCACGCCAGGGTCCGGTCCAAAAAAAGTCTCATCGTCGGGGCCTTCCTCTCCGACGGCTACCGATGGGGCGGCTCTTTCTTCTTCGGCTGGTGGGGCAGGTGGGCTTGCGGCAAGTGGATGTGTCCAATCAGGCTGAGCGGAGAGCTGACAAAGGGCGCCGCCGGGTGCGAGGCGGACAGGGTAGGCAGGCAGCACTTCTGGGAACCGCCAGCCGCCACGGGGATGGGGAGCATGGCCTCCGAGGGGATCAGGAACGCTGGTGCCAAGCGGAGCTGGAAGAGCTTAGGCGGGGGCCCGTTCTGCGCCGGCGCAGCCAGAGCCAAGGTGGTTGGAGCCGGGGGGGCCGGGGAAACGACGGGAGGGTCCTCGACGCCGGGGCTGGGCTTCTCCCCCGGGGTCTTTTCCTTCTCCAGCTTCAGGATCTCCTGGAGTTTCTCCAGCTGGGTGCGGCGGAGGTGGGAGAGCATGCGGGTGTGTTGGAAGGTCTCCACGAAGGATTCGATCGGAAGGTCCCAGCAGAGGAATTGCTCCATCTGTTCCTGGAGGAAGCGGAAAGGTTGGCAAGAGAAGGTGAGCGGCTGGGAATCTGACCCAAGAAGAAATTATCTGACCTCCAGATTCTCCCCATTGCTATAAGAAGGTTGTCAGAAACTTTGTAGTTTTCAAAAGCCACACTGAATAGTAGTAGCAGTAGTAGTAATAATAATAATAATAATAATAATAATAATAATGTATTTTTAGCCCGCCTCTCCCTACGGATCGGTGCCGGTTACAATAAAAGAAATAAGAATACATTGCACAATATAATATTCAATGCATAACCCAACGGAATAAACAATTATAGCGGTTTGATATCACTTTTACTGCCATGGCTCCATCCGATTCAATTCTGGGATTTGATGTTTAGTGAAAGAGTAAGCATCCTTTAGTGCGTTTCCCTAAACAGCGCCATTATAGTTGTGGCACCGGAGCTGTGTGTTGTGGCACCAGAGCTCTCCGCAAAGGCTAAACATCTCACAAAGCTACAAAGTCCAGTATCCCATAGCATTGAGCTGTGGCAGTTAAAGTGGTGCCAAAGTGCATTAATTCCGCAGTGCAGATGCAACCCTTTTTTGGAATTCTAACTTTTAAAAACAGTTTAAGTTGCTTTCAGTTCCATGCCACCCCAAGACTGTCAAGAGCAGGACAGTTTTCACTCGCCGGAGAAGGAGATCACGGAGGAAGCCTAGTTCCCAAGTCTGGGAGCAACCACCAAGAAGGCCCTCTCTTTATCGATTAAAGCTTTACTGATCCCCACCTTTTCGTATCAGTCCGACACTCACCTCGACTTTGGATTCCACGCTGTCCAGTTCAGCTTGCAGTCTGCTCATGGCATTTTCGGGAGTCCATTTGGCCATGCATGCTCCTGCGGGTAGAAACAGAAACGACGGCGTCAGATACCGTTCCCACCCCAGTTTTTGCCCTAGGAAGGGGATGCCAACATGGTACATAACCCCCTAGGTGCTGGCATGGGGCTTCCTAGGTTGCTGCCATGCCAGTGGGATGGTGACTCCGCTCCAGGCTTTAGCCCAAAGGACCTCTCCAAGGTGTTAAATGCCGTTTTGGAAAGCTCCTTCAAAGTTAGCCAAAACTTGGAGTGAGATGGGAGTCACTAGCCACCACCGAAAACCCCGGGTCGGGGGGCATGTGTGTATAAACACACACCCACACTCTCTCTTGCACACCCACAACTTTTGCTCACCCAGGCGTTGTTGTTTGTCTCGGCAGGTCTCCCTCAGCTCCCGCAGCTCCTGGTACTTGATGGCCAGGGAGGCCTTTCCGTTCTCCAGCCGGGGCTGCAGGGCCAGGTTCTGCCTGGCCAAGGTGTAGTTGGAGGCCAGGCGCATCTCCCGCTCCAGCTGCAGGTTCTGGAACTGCAACGACACACAGACAAGGTAGGTCACTTACGGTTGGGCTTTGCAACCCAACGGCGGGAAGAGGAATGCACACAGGTCTAGAGAAAGGCAAAACAAACAGAGAGCAGAGATCTCCCAAAAACCTCTTGTATCTCCACATTACAAGTGCCACCTTCTCGGGATCGAGTGAAAATTTTCACTCTGCAGCTTGACTTACTCACTCAAGATACCCATTTGCTCCCTTTGCGCAGCTCCGTAGCCCCTTGCGTCACTGTAAACTCTCCAGGGCAGGGACTTCTATGGGCTTTTCTGTTTGTAAAAGTTGTAGTTTTTGTTGCCGTGTGCCTTCCCATCTTTTCCGACTTATGGCCACCCTAAAGGCCTTATCATGGGGGGTTCTCATGGCACGTTTCTTCAAAGGGGGTATGACATTGCCATCCTCTGGGGACGAGAGAGTGTGACTTGCCCAAAGCCACCCCGCGGGTTTTCACAGCCGGGCCAAGATTCAAAACCCTGGCGGATTGGCGTTCCAGCATAACTCCACGCGGTTTAATGGTTTGGGAGTCATAAACCAGCTCTCAAACCATAATAATTTCATCTGGGCAACCTTGAATACCTCCTATCCGTAACGCCCTTAAAAATTACAACTTGCTTATGCAACAATATGCAAAAACAGTAACTTTTGGAGTCCTGGGATTTATCACCCACCATCCACTCATCTTTCCACCTTGCAGCCTACCTTGCAAGAAGGCTGTACGCTTGAGAACGTTAGGAGATGATGTTGATCATGATGATGGTGATGATGATGATGATGGCATTTATTTGTATAGCGCCATAGGCTTTGCAGGGGAGAGAAAACAACAATCCAAAACAGAAACAGAAGCCCGCCTATGGCGCACCATCTAAAACCGCAAACAAGACTTCCCATGATGGATGGGGCGAGGATACTGGGCATTGCAGTCCCTCTGCAAAGTGACTTCCCCAAGCTCTGTCTATGTTTTGGGGTGATTTCTCTGCTGAGGTTTGAGGTATTTTTTGGGGGGATTGGAGGACCCCAATAGCGGGACAGGGGTCCTCTGTTGGCAAATCTTTTCTGGGTCGAAATCCAGACTTTGGAAGGAGCTCTCCAAGGTTCGGAGTCTCCTATGTCCCCAAATAGGCTCTGTAAAAGTCGGACTGAAACCCAGAACGGATTCGACGCCAAATGCGAAAGTCACTGGCTACCGTGGAATCCCATCCCAGAGGACCCCCAAATTAGGACCCTCTCTCTCCTTTTCTATCAGCCAAGTTTATAGGAAGAGTGCGTTTTGACACTTAGTGGGTCTGTGCCACCCTTGCAACACAATAAAACAACAACGCAGCGGACCGTTCCCAGTCAAAAGGAAACGTTGCATCGTGCAACCCTCTTTGCAAACCCTCCAATATATTGCATTGTTGGGTCACTTGGGGCCTTGGGTTCGAGTCGTACCCAGAGCGGGCAAGCACTCCTAAGTATGGAAGTGGATTTTGGGGCAATTTGTAAACCCGGTACCCGAGTTCGGACCGGTTTTATTCCAAAGGACGTGGCACCAGATGCCGAACCTATTCTGTATTTTGGTGCTCGAAGGCTGCCATGGCAAGGCCTTTAAGGTTTGGGCTAGAGCCCCGAGCGGATTTGCCAACCTTGCCACCCTACACCAAAACCCAGCCTCGCGGCACTGTGGTTACTATTAAGCCCATGTGCCTTTCCAGATCCTTCCTGGGTACCCCAAAACCTGGCTCCAACCACAGCTCAGTTAACCCAGAATAACAACCGCAACCACAACAACCCAAAGGGGAAAGCGCACAGGGCAGCGCCGTCTTTCTTGTGCTCACGCACACCACGGTTGTGCAAGGAGTGTGCGCGCCGAGATAAACAGACCCCAGCCCAGAGGATGGATGACACAAGCGTGTGACGTGTGCAAAGGGGTGTGTGTGTGTGTGTTTCTGTGTGTGTGTAAGGGACAGGTTTGAGGGGTTTGGAGGAAGATATGGGGGGAAAGAAAGGGGCAGGGAAATATCAAGAGGAGAAACAGAGCTGGATGCAGAAAAATTATCTATCTATCTATCTATCTATCTATCTATCTATCTATCCATCTATCTTGGATATACACACATACACACAATTATAGATAGATAGATCATAGAATCAGATAGATAGATAGAGAGATAGATATCCAATTATGTAGGTATACATATATAGATATATAGTCTGTCTGTCTATCTATCTATCTATCTATCTATCTATCTATACAAAGCTTGCCCCCCCCCACACACACACATTTATCTGTATCTCTATTTATATTATATACATGTTTTCCAGGAGGGTGGAAAGAAAGCTTCAGCTCGGCTGAGAAAGAAATTAAAATTAACTGGATATAGTAATTAATTGGATATTTATATGCCCAGTTAATTAATTGGAGACAGACACACACACACACACACACACGGATATATAAATATATACATATATCCAATTGATTTTAATTTGTTTGCTTTCTCAGCCAAGAAGCTTACTCTCCACCCTCCTGGAATATATATATATATATATATATATGTGTGTGTGTGTGTGTGTGTGTGTGTGTGTATAATCCATTTTTATAATGTTTCTTATTGGAAAGCTTGGCCCGGCACATACACACACACACATATATATGTTTATGAGATACAGGGAGATATATTTGCAGGTGTAGGGCCAAGTTTCCAGTATGAAAAATGGTAGAAATTGCAATTTAGAGCATCTCTAAAGACAGATAATAGATAATAGATAATAGAAATAGGATAGATAACCCTAATAATCCTAATAATAATAGTGGGTGGGTGTCTTTTTTTGGGGGGGGCGGGAGGAATGGGTGGGTGCAATTTTGGATGCACCAGGAGAACAAAAACAAGACTGAGAGAGAAAGAGGGGTGTGTTAGTGTGTGTTTGTGTCTCTGTTGTGTGTGTGTGTGTGCCCAGATTGCCAACTGGTTGTGATGAGGTTGGCATGGAGGAAACAAAAGCCATCAGGAGGCCTTGCCAAGATACAGAGAGGGGGGGCACACACATGATGATGATGATGATGATGATGATGCCCCAAATCTACCCCAAGGGATGGTCACACAACACACAAAGACACACACACACAAAGCAATGGGATGGATGCTTTACAAATACAGATATATAGAGATGGCACACAAAGGAAGGTCTCTTTCAAAACAGGGGAAGTGGGCATTTTTAGGGTGCTCTTGAGTGACAGGTGGATGGGAACACCCCCCCTAGAAGGAATGAATATATACTCTGTGTGTGTGTGTGTGTGTGTGTGTGTGTGTATATATATATATATATGGAGTCATAACAATGGAATAGAGCCAGGATGCCTTGTTTCCTTGGCACCCCTTAATTCACTAAGATACCCCCTATAGCGGGTGTCTTAGTGCATTTAGGAGCTGCCAAAGAAACAATGTGTGTGTGTGTGTGTGGGTAGGTAGGTAGGTAGGTAGATAGATAGATAGATAGATAGATAGATAGATAGATAGATAGATAGATAGATAGATATTAAGGGGGTGTCTTAGTGGATTTAGGGGGTGCCAAGGAAACAATGTGTGTGTGTTTGTTTATGGGGATATCTTAGTGAATTTAGGGGGTGCCATGAAAACAATATGTGTGTGTATAAAGGGGGTGTCTTAGTGAATTTAGGGGGTGCCAAGGAAACAATATGTGTGTGTGAGATATATATATATATATATATATATATATATATATATGGGTGCTTTAGTGAATTATTCAGGGGGTGCCAAGGCAGCAAGGCACCCTGGATCCCTTGCCCCCCCTTTGGCAAGGGCACCTTTGCCAAGGGTTGGGGGGCTCTTTTGCTTTGAGGGGGGGGTAAAAGAAGGGATGGCATAATAGGGACCCACCAGCCCCCCATCTTTTGCAAAAAAGGGGGTGCTGGGCATTGTCTCCAGCAACCCAGGCCCTGGATGGATGGATGGATGGATGGATGGATGGGGGGCCCTGCCTGCCTCTCTGGGGCACCTTCCTCGCCCTCTTACATCCACCCACCAATGATGATGATGATGGATCCTGTTTTTTGGGGGGTGGAGATTGAGAGCTTGGAAGCAAGGTGGGCACCTTTGTCCCTCCTTTTTGAGGTGCTTCCTCGGGGTCCCCCACTTTAAAGGGGGTGGGCAGCAAGGCACACAATGGATGGCATTGCATTGCCTGGCATGGCATTGCACTGTGTTGCATCCATGGCATGGCATGGCATGATGTTGCCTTGCCTTGCCTCCACTGAATTGCACTGTGTTCCATTCATAGGAGCATAGGAGCCATGGCATTGTGTTGCGTTGCATTGCATTGCATTGGGTTATATTGCACTGTGTTGCATTGCATTGCATTGAACCATATTGCATTGTGTTGCATTGCATTGAAAGGAGGATTGGAGGCAGGATGCGACCCTGCTCTTCCTCCTCTTTATCCATCCTTCCACCTCTTCCTCCATCCTTCCTTCCCTCCCAGGGGCCCGATCCTCCCTCCCTGGGCCCGATCCTGAGCTCTGGGGTCCCTTACCTTCCTGCTGAGCTTGACGATCCGCACCAGCCAGGTCTCGTCCCGCATCAGGGCCCTGAGCTGGGCGGTGCTGAGGGCCCCGAAGCCCAGGTCCACGGCCGCCTGGCCGCCCCTGGGGCCCCGCTCGCGCTCCATGGCCCCGCCAGCCAGCCCTCCAGCCGACCCACCTGGATGCCAGGCAGGAAGGCAGAGGCACAGCCCTGCACCGTCCCTCCTCCGCCGCCGCCGCCACCTGCGACACACGCAGCGCCCGCCAGCGCCGGCAGAGGGCAGCAGAGAGACGCGCTTAAAGGGGACGCTGGCGGAGGAAGAGGCAGAGGAGGCTCTGCGATCTCCTGCTGCAACGAGGACGAGGAGCAAGAGGAGGAAGAGGGTTTTCAAGGCACTCCCCTCTCCCCCACTTTCCTTTTTTGCAAATAAGGCAGGCCTCGGACAAAGGAGAGAGCGGCTGCTTGGGGCTGCCCCCCTTCCAGGAGTGGCTGAGCATGCATGGGTTTCTGAGTATGAGGAGCTTCTGGACATGAGTTTCTGAGCATGAGGAGTGTCTGAGTGTGTGCAAAGGAGTTTCTGAGCATGCATGGGTTTCTGAGCATGTGCAAAGGAGTTTCTGAACACGAGGAGTGTCTGAGCATGAGCAAAGGAGTTTCTGAGCATGCATGGGTTTCTGATCATGAGGAACTTCTGAGCATGAGCAAAGAAGTTATTGAATATGAGGAGTGTCTGAGCCTGAGCAAAAGATTGTCTGAGCATGCATGAGTGTCTGAGCATGAGGAGTTTCTGAGCAAGTGCAAAGGACTTTCTGAGCAGGAGGAGTGTCTTAGTACATGCAGAGGGTCCTCCTGACCCATCTTTGCTCCAGTCCTCATGCTCAGAAACTCCTCATGCTCAGACACTTCTTTGCACATGGTGAAGGAGTTTCTGAGCATGAGGAGCTTCTGAGCATGTGCAAAGGAATTTCTGAGCATGCATGAGGAGTTTCTGAGCAAGTGCAAAGGAGTGTCTGAGCCTGAGGAGTTTCTGAGCATGTGCAGAGGGTCCTCCTCACCCATCTTTCCTCCCCATCTCTGAGGCAAGCCTATATATATATATATATATATATATATATGGTCTTAGGGTCTCCATATGTTGGAAATGAAGAAGGCACACACACACATTACACACACACACACACACACACACACACAGAGTTGACCATAGAGTTGCACTGGAGGACCTGGAGATTCCTAGAGAGGTGGGCTCAAAGGTAAAAGGAATAGTGGTTTTTTTATTTGCAGCTTTTCATGGGGGTCCTTTGCCCCAAACTCCGGCGAATGTGGAGGGACCCCTGCATTGGGGACACGCAAAGTGAGCAAGAAGCATGGTCCTAGAGTGAAGGGACCAGATGTCCTTGTGAGCAGTGTGACCATGATGTCACAGTCTCCAGGAGTGAGGTCACGGCTTGACCCTCTTGCCCAGCAAAGGCCAGAGCTCAAGAAATCCCCACGATGAAAACAACCAGGGTCAACTCTGAAAAGAAGAACCGAAACAGCAGGGACAGGAGCGCCATTTTGCGAGAGAGCTTGCAGAAGAACCTCAACCCGTCTTCTGGGCTGGAAGGAGATGTCCCGCGTCATCTCAGCTTGCGACGCTTTCCCAAGAGAGGCATCCCCTCCCCAGGAATGGCTCGCCGGCAGCTATTATCAAACCCGACGGGGGAGCAGCCCTCCGGTGCCGCCCAGTGTGCTGAGGACCACCACCGAGTTCCCCCGGGCGGCCTCCCCCCATAGAGGAAGCGACGCCACCCCCAGATTAAGCAACGTCGGTCAGAGCAGTTCCCCGCGACGGGGGAGTGAGCCTTCCCCAGGGGTCTCCAGCCAGAATGCTTCCCCTTCCCGAGGGACTCGGAGTGAGGCTCCCCGGAGAACTTCCTTGGGAACCTCTTCGCGGAGAGGGAGCGAGTTGTCCCAAAGTGGCGTGTCCCCACCAAGAGGAACCGAAGCCCCTCGAAGGACCTCCGTCCCAAGGGGTGTCCCTCTCCCACCGCCCTCGGCCCCCTCTTCACGGAGAGGGAGCGAGCTTTCTCAGACGTTTGCCGTCCGGCAGCCCAATGACCCTTTGAGGAACGCGTCTCCGCACCGAAGAACCGAGGACTTCCAAAGCCCCTTGCCGCCAAAAGGGTTGGAGTTGATCCCAGGCACCTCGTCCCGCCGAGGGAGCGAGATTTCTCAGGCCTCTTCTTTGCAGCACGGAGGAGGTGCCCTCTGCCAAGACGCGGACACAACTGATTATGGCGGTCCTGCCCGGCAAGGGAGGCCTCCGGCCCGGACCCTTTCACCGCAGGCCTTGGTGGACTTCTGGGGCGGGAGATGCTCCATCCAACCGGGACATTTTACCATGACGGCCAGCCAGATGCTCCTGTCCATGCAGCAGGGGCTGAACTCGCAACGGGAAGAGCTGCTGTGCCAGAGGCCCCGTCCCGCTCTGGAAACGGACCTGAGTTCGGGAAGGTCCCTAACGCCTCCCAGCTGCCTGATGCCAAGCGAATCCACTCAGCCACTGACGAAATATTTGGCGAGGCTCAACATGAGCCTTCGGGACGAAGCCACCCAGACACCACTGCCACGGAGAGACCCTGTGCAGGTGTACCGCGTGGCACCTCATCTGGCAAACGAGTCGGGACCGTGCGATGCCACCCAGTCACCCAAGAAACTCATCCGCAAACACGTCCCCAACCCCAAGGAGGTATGGACTCAAACTGAACCGGCCTACAGGATCTCCGTGTTCCCCAAGAGTGACCTTCCTCAGGTAGAGGTGTGGACGATGGTTCCAGAGACCAGGATGACGACGTCTCCGGTGCCCACGGCTACTGGCACATTCCCTGAACTGGACTCTAGACCGAACCGGAAGCCCATTTGCCACTCAGATTACCTGTGCTCCCTCCATCGGGAGATGGAAGCAGCCCAGAAGCGCATCCTCTCCCTAGGCTCAGAGCTGGCCCTTCGGGAACTTCATCCCGCAGAAACTGAGAGGAGAAAGAGTTCCCTTTCAACCAGGCCCCAACTGCCCCAGATAGTTCAGCCTGTTGTCCATCCGGAAAGCGAATCCGAGTATCGGTGCCAACTCCATCAAGAGTGGGAAGCGGCGGCCCAGAACCGCTTGCCCTCTCCAGAGGTCCATCAGGTCCTTCTTTCTCGGGAGACAAATGAGAGGAAGCATTCCCTCCAAATGGGACCCAGCGAAGATCCCAAACTCCTGGAGACAGAGGTCAACAGGACTCCCTGCAGCCAACCTCAAACGTCTCGCAGAAGCTCCTTACGCAAAGAAGGGGAGCAGAGGAGGACACTCCTGACGGTGCCCGAATTGAGCCACCATGCCACCCTCCGAGCTGAATCGCCCCCAAATCTCTACCATCATTTGGAAAGGCCCATTTTGTACTCTGAGAGTGAGTTGCCATATCGGTGCCTTCTCCACCAGGAGCTGGAGGCGGAACACAGGCATTTGTTCACCCCAGAGACCAAAGACGTCCCTGCCATCTCACCCACGTTACGGGAGCGTAGCCGTAGCCCTTCTTTGACACCCGCCATGAACATGGGGACTCAGACGGAGCCTTGCCGAGATGCCAAGCGGACTCCCAGGGCTACCCCAAGTCCGAAGGCCTTGCCGTACCCAGACACCGCTGTGACTCCCAAGTCTTTGCCGCCAAGAGGCTTGGCCAAGTTTGGGCCTCAGTCATCTTGGTGGCCCTTGCTTCAAGGAGATACCAGTGTTTCATCTCCAGAGGAGTCAGAGAAGTGCAGGACACTCCAGGGACAGGAGTGGATGGAGAGATATGGCAACTTCTTGGCTTCAGAGTGGACAGAGAAGAGCCAGAGCCAACCAAGTCCTGACTGGCAGGAGAGCAGCAGGGATCAACCAGCTTCAGAGTGGACAGAAAAATGCACCAGTTTGCCAGATGCGGACTGGATGGAGAGGAAAGCCGAGCGTCTCACGCCGGATTGGACCGAGAAGCGTCCCACCTTATTGTCCCCGGACTACATGGAGGACACCTTGGCCTCTCTTGTGGAATCGGAGGTAGCCTTGGATGACAAAGATTCCCTCTCAAAGAGCAACCCGTCTGCATCGCCCATGCCGCCTGAGCTTCCGTCTGGCTGCTTGGAAGGGACGAAGGAGCGCAGAGACCATGGGCCAGAATGTGAGGGTCCCAGCCACGAAGCCGAAGATCTCATCAAGCCGCAGAAGATGAAGCTGGCCCACCGGTTTACCGCTTTCTTTGTGGGTACGTTCCTAGAGTCTTAGGCTCTTCTGTTTCGTCACTTGTCCATTGCTTTCTACCATTATTATCGTGCAATGTTGCATTAATGAGAGGTACCTGTCGACATGAACGATTGTGATAGCCATAGTGGCCTATTTCTCTTGCTTCAGTTTAAAATAAAAACCCACTTTTCCTCTGTTCTCCTGGTTCGCTGGGTTGTTCCTATAGCAAGACAAGACCCAGGAGAAACAACCCTGATGGCGTTTGGCTCCCGGCATGAAAGGGGGCAAACCTCAGAGTGGCTTCCAAGTCAGAGATGCGGTGAACGAATTTTACCATAATCATAGGATCCTAGAATTGGAAGGGACCCCAAGGGTCATCAAGTCCAACCCTATTCTGCCTCCAAAGGAGGACACTCCATGACTTTCTGCGGCAGCATCTTCTACCACTGAACAGCTCTTAGGAAGTCCCTCCTAATGTTGAGGTGGAATCTCTTGTCCTATAGTTTGCGTCCATTGCTCCAGGTTCTATTCTCCGGAGTGGCAGGAAGCAAACTCGCTCCATCTTTAGCATGGCACCCCTTTTGATATTTAAACAGGATCACCTCTTGACCTTCTCTTCTCCAGTCTAAACATCCCCAGGTCCTATGTTTGCTCCTCCCAAGTGTTTTCTATGCTGCTGAACACCTTGCAAAGAGGTTCCTCAGCCCCATGGGAAGCTCCTTGGTAGCTGAGGGTAAGATGATGCACAGCTCAGTGCCTCCCAGACTCTGGCCTTCCAGGTGTTTTGGGTTTATCCAAGCTGAAGTCTAAAACAGCTGGAGGACCAGAGTTTGGGAACCACTGCTGGCTGAAGGACTTTGTTTGGAGAGCATGGTGGGTCAAGTTGTTCAATGCATCTCCTCCATTGTTTGCATGGTTCAGATGCGGACAGAGGACTCAGAAGATCCAGAGACCCAACTGCATTCCTTCAGCAAACCCATCCACCGTTGTGGTCTTTTGTCTTTTCCAGCTGTTGCATTGCAGTTTCTCATTGAGTTTTTACTCTCCATCTTTTCCCTTTTCCCAGATGTCTCCGAAAAGATGAGCGCTGACATCCTTTGGTGGCTGAAAGGTGGGTATTTTATTCTTATGATATTTATGATCTTTGCTCCTAAACCCAGCAAATGCAGAGGCCTCGCTGTGTATATGGCTTTCCCCTTTCCGTTTTATAATGAACCAAGGCCCAAATATGTATGGACTCTGCCCTAGTGTGCATCCCAATAGTAAGCGATGCTGGAATGGCATGGAAGCGATCCTGGCACTAGGCGGATCTGATTTGTATATTATCTTAAGGTTTATTTTAACCCATCTTTTCCTAATTTCTGGTGGCTGTTACTCTAACCTGACCTCTTTCTCTTTGCAATTCTTATTATGTCCCTGGCTGGATGATCCTTCTCTTTGGAAATTGGACCCCTCTCTTCTCTTCCTGGCTTCCAGACGATGAGGTAAGTCAAGGGATGCTTCTGTTACATTTTTTAATACTTGGAGTAATTCCGCGTAGTGGTTTTTAATGGTGGACTAAGAGTCGAACCGAAGGTACGTAAAAGGCCCCCCAGTGTGGTGTGTTGGCTAAAAATAAACATTATTATTATTATTATTATTATTATTATTATTAATAGGGTAATATATTTCCAAGTGTGTTGCCTATTTTGGGTAACAGAAGGGGTTGCATTTTCAAAAATGAAAAATGGCTTCAGCGGGGAGGATTTAAGTTTTGTTTCGGGTGGCGCACCTATCTATTGTGCATTAAAAGCAAAGTATGCTCATCCCTCTGTCTTTGTGGTTTTGATATTTGCAGATTTGATTATTCACGGATTTGGTTAATAAGCACTCTCTAGGAATATCTAGCTCATCCAATGCAACTCTATGGTCAGCTTTATCTAAAAGTTGCACCGAAAGACCTAGAGATTCCTAGAGAGGTGTCCTCTCAGGTAAAAACGTGACGTTTTTGTTGTTTGCGGTTTCCCCATATTCACAGGACTCATGTGCCCCTAACCCTAGCAAAGACGGAGGGACAAGCGTGCATTAAAAATGTATGGATCATTATACAGTCGGCCGTCCACGTTGGTGGCTTTGCCTTTTGCGGATCTGATGATTTGTGGTTTTGATCCATACGTTCTCTCTAGGCATCTCTAGTTCCTCCAGCGCAACTCTGCCAAAAGTTGACCATAGAGTTGTCCTAGAGAACTTAGAACATCTTAGAGAAAGCCCTTCTCTAGGCATTGCTAAGTCCTCCAGCATGATTCTGTGGCCAACCATAGATCATAGAGGTGCACTGGAGGACCTGGAGATTCCTAGAGAGGTGCTCTCTCAGGTAAAAAAGAATGGGGTTTTTCTACCTGCGGTTTTTCCACATCTGTGGGGGTCCTTCGCCCTTAACCACTGTATTTATTTGGGACAGTTTTAGTCAGATTTAAGTAACATGGATGGCTTGATCCGCTAGATGGTAGTGTTGAGTTATCAATGAGATATCAGGAAGGGCCAGATGAGGACAAGCCCAACTCAGCTTTTTCCAAGAGCTGCCAGGCGTGTTGGACTACAGATCCCAACATCCCCCAGTAAGCAGGTTGCCTGGGGATGATGGGAGCAGCACCTCTGGAAGGACCCCAAGTGGTCAACTGGGTGAGCTTGGGCAAGCCACACTCTTTCGGCCCCATGAGAGCTTCGCCTTACAGTTGCCATGATGACTTGAAGGCAGACAACAACTGTTCAGCTCCTTTTCATGCAAGAAGAGGCACTTTCTGTGGTCCCTCCAGTTCAAGAGGTCTCTGAGGAGGGACCATTGCGCTCTGTACATGCGCAGGTGTGGCAGAGAGTATTATTGATCCTCAGCACTGTGCCTCTGCTGTCTGGGAGACACTCTTAAGAGGGGTGCACTTTGCACACTCCTAGAAGCCCTCTTTCTCCACCTTCACCACTATCAGGAGGTTTCAGGATTAAGAAAGGTGCACTTTGCACGCTCCCAGAGGCCCTCTCTTTCTCCACCTTCCCTTCATTGGAGATTGCAGGCTTAGGAAGGGTGCATTTTGCACGCCTCCAAATGGGGGGTGTACTATAAAACAAATGACAGTATTTGCCCATGGGATAACCATACTCACCCATAGAGAATCAATTGGAGAATACTTGCCCATAGGGAAACATTGGAGATGTTGCCTATGTTTCCCTATGGGCAATTGATTCCTAATTTTTTCCTATGGGCAAGTCTTCCCCAATGAGTCCCTATGGGCCATTATTCCCCAATGATTCTCTATGGGCAAATAGTCCCCAATGATTCTCTATGGGCAAATAGTCCCCAATGATTCTCTATGGGCAAATAGTCCCCAATGATTCTCTATGGGCAAATAGTCCCCAATGTTTCTCTATGGACAAGTATTCCCCAATGATTCTCTGTGGGCAAGTCTTCCCCAATGATTCCCTATGGACAAGTGTTCCCCAATGATTCCCTATGGGCAGATACTCCCCTATGATTTTCTATGGGCAAGTCATTTGTTTTGGTCCCTCCCCTCGAGAGGCTCTCTCTCGCCTCCTCCATCACCATCAGGAGGTTGCAGGCTTAAGAAGGGTGCACTCTGCACTCTCCCAGAGACCCTCTCTCCACATTTTCCCCCATTGGAGATTGCAGGCTTAAGAGGGGCGCACTTTGCATGCTGCCAGGGGCCCCCTCTCTCCACTTTTGTCACCATTAAGAGGTTGCAGGTTTGGGGAGGGGTGCACTTTGCATGCTCCCAGAGGTCCTCTCTCCACCTTTCCCTCATTGGAGGTTGCAGGCTGAAGAAAGGTGCACTCTGCATGGGCTCAGGAGCTGTCTGTGGGCGCCTAGTGCTGGAGCAGTGGCGCCCTCCCTGCTGGGCTTGTGCTGCTGCTGCTGCTGCTGCAGGTCTTGGTCCCCCCTCCTCCTCCCTTTCCCCGGATCACATGCTCCTCTTGGCTTAATCCGGCGCAGGGAAGGCGAGCAGGAGGCCTCCTTCCTCCTCCTCTTGGGATGGTAAGCCTCTAGGAAGTGGACTCACTCCGCTTCCAATCCCCCCTCCATCCCATTTGCACAGATTGCAACCCCCCTGCCTTCCTCCCTTCCTCTTCTCCTTTGCAAAATTCTCCTCTTCTTCCTCCTTGGATCCGGATTGCAGAAGGGCTGGGGCTGGAGTGGAGCATTTCCAGGGTCTGGGCATGGCAGACAGGGCATACATGGTCTGGGCATGGCATAGAGGGCATACATGCCCCCTTCCAGGGTTTGGGCATGGCAGACAGGGCATACATGGCCTGGATATGACATAGAGGGCATGCATGCCCCCTTCCAGGATCTGGGCATGGCAGAGAGGGCATACATGGTTTGGGCATGGCATAGAGGGCATGCATGCCCCCTTCCAGGGTCTGGGCATGGCAGAGGGCAACCATGGTCCCCTTCCAGGGTCTTAGCATTGCGTAGAGGGCATGCATGGCCACTTCCCTGCCAAGGCTGTCCACACTGCAGAACAGATCCAATTTGAGACCGCTTTAATTGCCCCCGTCCTAGGGGAGTCTGGAAATGTTCCCTTTGGGAGACATTCGTCTGGTGCCCACTTCCCAGGTTCCCTCCCCCCCCCTCCATCTCTGAGTCAAGGCAGTTCAAAAGAGGTGCCAACCTGGATTATATCTGCAGTGCAGATGCAAAGTTTCTTTTCCAGTGTTTTAAAGTAACGGTGCTGCGTCTGCACTGCAGAATGGAGGCAGGTTGGCACCGCTTTAATTGCCATGGCTCAGTGCTATGGAGTTGGCCATTTTGTGGGATATACAGATGATGATGATGATGATGATGATGATGATGATAACAATAATCAGGACAGTGAAGCTATTCCAGCTTTTGGCTTGCTTTAAAGGCGCTGTCCAAGGTGCCGCACCCATTGAAGGCCAGAAGGCCACACAAAGTATAGTCCTGTAACACCCAAACCCCACAAAACAGAGATACCTTTCTTGGGCCTACTGAAATGTACAGTATACAGGATGCAAGCTTTTGAAGCCCAAGAAGTGGTTTGAATGTTGGACTATGTCTCTGGAGACCAAGGTTCGATTCCCAGCTCTGCTATGTAAACCCTTGGGCAAGTCACACTCTCTCGGCCTCAGAGGAGGGCAAAGGCAAACCCCCTCTGGACAAATCTTGCCATGATAGGGTTGCCTTAGGGTCGCTGTACACCAGAAAGGGCTTGAAGACACACAACAACAATAATGACAGTATTATTGCTGTTTTGTGGACATTGCATGTGATAGAAGAGTAGTTTGAAAGTGTTTAAACACAAAGTAGCTTGCCATCTCTAACCAGTTGCTCTAACGCTTTTGGGACTACGGTCCCGTCTCCGCTGGGCGTTAGGGAATTGAATGTCTGCGTCAAATGCCGATACGACTTTGGCCAATAACCCATCAAGTTTTCTAATTAAAAAGCCCCAGGATTTCGATCCCGGGACTGCCGGCGCCACTATATTCTGTGTCGAAGCCACCGCCTTGAGGCAGGTCTGTTGCGTCACTGAGATGTGTGGATGTGGCGACGCATGCCACCGACCGTCCCCTTTCCATTCCCTTTCCTTTGCGAACCCCATAGCAAAATAGTCCATTTGGTTCCTGCATCAGAGTCGAAAATGGCTTCATCCCTCTCTGAGCCGCCGGAGGAAGAGCAAAAGGTACGGTCCGAAAGCATGCGACGGATGGATTTTTGGCCTTTGCCAAAACATCTGGCAGGATTCCTTTTTCTGTTTTTGGTATTTTCAGAGCGAATGAATATTCAGGTTTCAGGTTCAGAAGGAGATCTAGAAAGGGTTGTCTTTCCTATCGCTTCTTGACTTATTGCATGAGATTGCGTGGTCTTCTGTCGGTGGCTGTGTTTGCACTGTCAAATTAATCCAGTTTGACGCCACTTTAACCGCCATGGCTCCATGCAAGGAGATTTTAGGATCTGTTGTTTGGTGAGGTCTTGCGCAGTCTCTGTCAGGCACTACAACTAGCTCCAAATTCCAGAAGCGTTTTGGATTTTGGATTTCGGAATACAGCAAACTCAGGGCAACCTTAACATTGTGGCATTCCTCTTTTCTGGCCGTGTTCCACTTTTCTTAGCATCATCCTCTTTTCAAATGCATCGTCTTGCGACGGGTCAAAGTACAAGGGCCACAGTTCGGATTTTGGGAAGGATTTTGTGCAAATGTTGACTTCTAGGGACAAAATGAGGGCTCCGTTTTGCTCTTGGGCCCATCTATCTTTCCAACAGCCGTGACTATCCTTACAACTCTTCTCCTCGTGTGCTTGATTTGATTTAGCTCTTTACTAGGAAGTTGTGACATGACAACTGTGTGAGCAATGGTTGCGCAATAGTAACTGGTGGAGCGACCGGTGTGCCATGCGCCAATGCACAATGGGGACTGAGGTGTCAGGGTATGGAGTAGGAGGTTTCGGAGAATAATGGGCACATTGGTGCTCAGGGATGCCCAGAGGTTGCTTAGTGCGTGATGTACATTGTGGCTTGAAAAGGGAAGAGTGGCAAAGAGTAAAGGAATGGAGTAAAGAGTAAAGGGAGGTGGAGGCACTTTAATAAGGAGGGCTAGAAACTTGACGAGGGTCTCGAGTTTGTTCAGAGAGAACGAAATGACAGAATCTGGGCGGACGTGGCTGCGTTTGGCCTAAAGCGTTGACCGACCCGGCACACTTCTCCAAGGGCAGAGTCACTTTGAGCATGGCTGAGCGTGGGACCATACCAATTATGTAGATGTAATGAATGGTATTGATTTGGATGGAGAGGCAAAGCCCTACTCCAGATGGTGCAGAATTGCTAGTCTGGGTGGAGGAAGGGAGAGGATCTGCCCATGTTTTGGCCTTCGTTCCCTATCTCCACAACAGCGATAGTGGCCTCGTTCCCCATAAAAAGACTAAGAACAACCACTTTGGGGGTCTGGCGTGGCGGATAGCATGCTAAGACCAGGCTCATGGTCCATGCATTTGGCCCTGGCAAAGATGGGTTATGTCTTCTCTACGCAGGGCGAATAAGTTGTGCACAATTATTGGCCTCTTCTGTATTAAAACAACTCTCATCTAAAATTCATTTCAAATTCACAATTAAAAATTCATCTGGATAAAGCAGTTGCCAGAATGAATGCGCACAGCAACGCACATCTTACACTAAAAACAACACAAATAGAGGGGGCTTGTCATAAATATTTTTGGTGGATTGAGGACATAGGCTTTTGGATCTCAGTGTGAAAACATGTGAGTTTGGGGGTCTCTGCCTTTATGGGTACTTGGTGTGATGGGACTTATGAACTGTGTTTAATGTGTCTTTCTTCTTTGTTTTCTTTGGTTTCCTTCCCCTTCTTTGACTCCATGGTTTTCCCATCGTCCCCTTCTATATTCCCTTATATTCTCCAATTGTGCGACCCACCTAACCATAACCCTAACTCTAACCCTAATCCACCTGCGTCTTGTCCCCTGACTTTTGGACTCAGGCAGCGGAGTTGGAGGGGACCTTGGCACCCCCAGAAGATTTCAGAGAGAGCCCACCTTTGGCTTGTGCCCCGAAAGAGGGTGCCCACCCCAATCATCCAGAAGAGCCCCCTGAAATGCCAAGGGAGCGCACAGTAAGGCTTGTCATATGTGGAAACGCAACACCGACCCCAGGTTTCCCTTCGACTATTCAAACCCCAAATCCCACCCCGGTTTTTGGTGTTGCATAATAAATCTGGGGGAAAGAAGAAGAAAGGGAATATCAGTAAATAATAAAACAATATGTAAATAAGATCTGGAATATTAATAGATGATAAAGGAAAAATAACCGTAATGATAACAGTCCCGTGGGCCCTTGGTATCCGCTGGGGTTTTGTTCCAGGATCACAAAATCTGTGGATGCCCAAGTCCCATTATGTCCAATGTCACAGTAAAATGGTGCCCCTTATATAAAATGGTCAAATCCAGGTTTGCTTATTGGAGCTTATATATTTTGGGGAGTATTTTCAAGCCGCGGATGCTTGAATCCGTGGATAAAAAATACCTGGATATGGATGGCCAACCGTACTATAGATTACAGGACTATAATAAAAGAACAAAACGAGATAAATATACAGTCGGACGAAGCTTAGAAATGCAAAGAGTCAAAGATACGGGGCGGATAGGTGTTGTAAAATGAGATAACAATGACAAAGATACAGGTTAATGTAAGGGTGCGGAAAAAATGTGTAGATACACACATTTTATATTTGCGTTGGAGCAATCGAGGAAGATGATAATAAACCAAGAGTAAGTAGTGAATATAAGAGTGTTGATGTATAAGGAGAAATGGACAGTATGCATTTAAAACCAATGATCCTTTGTCACATTGATCTTCTCCACTGCTTTCGATTCATGTTCCCTTTCTTCTCATGCTCCTCCAATGCGCAGATCAAGCACTTTTTGAAGGAAGATTCGGAAGAGGCAGAGCTGGTCCAGTTCCTGGGGGACTATTCTGCGGAGGACACCTTCCGCCATCTGGATCCCAAGGAGAAAGGCCAAAGTCCCGTCCGGAAGCCCCCCGAGATGTTCGCCGGTGTGACCGGGGCCAGGACCCTTGCGCAGGAGGATGCTGCCATGGAAGAGACGGAGCCCAAAGCCTTCCACCGACCCCGGCCTCTCGACCTGAAGCAACAGCAGCACATGGCCGCCCCAACGCCCCCCAGTCCTTCGCGGCCCAGAAGCCCCTGGGGCAGGCTGGATCCCTACGACTCGGATGAGGTACCACTATCCCCCATTGCCCATCTTCCGTTCCAGGGATGTCACTTGTTGTTGCATGCCTCCGAGTCATTTTACAGCAGTAGCAATAGCATGTACATTTCCGTAACCTTTCGTAGTGAACTCAGCACTCTCTAAGCGGTTTGCAATGTGTGTAAACCAATGGCCCCCAACAAAGCCGGGGGACCCATGTTACCGACCGACGAAAGGATGCAGGGCTGAGTCCACCTCAGAGCCCTTCCTGGGACCGAACTCACAACCTTGTGGCTGCAGGACCGGCATTTGACCACTGCACCGATTGCGGGGTTTCGTGGCAAGATTTTGTCGGAGGAGGTTCACCATGGCCTTCCTCTTCAGCTGAGAGAGTGTGACTTGCGTCCAAGGCTGCGCAGTGGCTCTCGCAAAACTACAATCCCTGGAGTTAGTATATATAGTATTAAGCCAGAGCAGTTAAAGTGGTGGTAACCTGTATAGACTTAACTATAACTCAACATCATGTATAAGTCGAGGGCAAGTTTTGGGGCCAAAATTATGGATTTTGATACGAACCGTGGATAAGTCGAGGGTAAAATTTAGGGGCATATAGTAAGAGATCTAAAGGATCAAGCAAAGCAAAACAATGTCAAAGAACTTATAAAATCCCAGTAGATATAACTCTTTGTGCTTACTCTCAAGACTGGATGGATGAGAGAGTAGAGGGGCTCAGTGCTTCACATATTATACTATTGCTTTACACCAGGAGTTGGTTCCTTCTGTTAAATAAGGGTTAAAATACAGTACTTACAAAGGATTTTGCAATGGATTGTGTGGCAGTTGCAAATCCCATCGCTTGTCGTGCCGACGTTTTCCCTCTTTCTTTCTTCTCTTTCCATCCAGGACGATAAGGAATACGTTGGCTTTGCCACGCTTCCTAACCAGGTCCATCGGAAATCGGTGAAGAGGGGGTTTGACTTCACCCTCATGGTCGCAGGTATCCGAAAGGCGGCAAGATGCGTTTTGGGGGGATATTTACAGCTGGGATTCGAACCTTGGTGTCCCAAAGTTGTAGCTCAGTGTTCAAACCATACTGAGTGTCATAAATATGAATGCAAAAATATGCCTATCCCTTTCTTTCCTTCTTTCAAAAGTGCTTGACTCTAAAGGCCTCCACTGTTGACTGTTTCTCTCCTCCTCTGTTGCTCTTCCCAGGAGAAGCCGGGCTGGGAAAATCGACTTTGGTGAACAGCCTCTTTCTGACGGATCTCTACAAGGACCGGAAACTCTTAAACGCAGAAGGTAAGGTGCGTTTCTGAACCATCTTCTCCCTGCGAGAATTGGTCTGTTGGTTTCCTTTTTTTTCTTGCATGTGATGACACCTGAAAAACAGTTGCACTTGCAAAAATTGCACCCGCGGAAGAATTACACTTGCAAAGCAGCCTTTTCCCCTTTTATCCTTCTCCTTTTCCTTCCCTTTCCTCTTCTTCCTTCCTTCTTTCCTTCCTTCCTTCCTTCCCCCTTTCCTTTTACTTTTCCTCCCTCCCTCCCTCCCTCCCTTCTCATTCCTTCTTCTTCCTTCCTTCCTTCCCTCCCTTTTCCTCCCTTTTCCCTATTCTCTCCTTTTCTTCCTTCCTCCCTTTCCTTTCCTTGACAAATTTTAATTGTAATGTGTTTAATTCTTTTTTTGAAGGTACGGGGATATTATATGTACAATGTATTGTATATTGGGCTGATTTTTAGATGTAAAAATCTTTGATTGTTTGGCAACAGAAAAGCGGGGTATAAATAAAGTTGTTGTTGTTGTTGTTATTATTATTGTTATTAATATTATGTCCCCTTCTACGCCCTTTTATCCCCTTCTCTCCTTTTCCTTCCTTCCTTCTTTCCCCTTCTTTCCCCTTCTCCTCCCTTCTTCCCCTTCTCTTCCTTCCTTCCTTCTTCCCATTCTCTCATCTTCCTTCCTTCCTTCCTTCCTTCCTTCCTTCCTTCCTTCCTTCCTTCCCCTTCTCTTCTTTTCCTTCCTTCTCCTTCTCCTTTCTTCCTTCCCTCCCTCCTTCCTTCCTTCTCTCCTTTTCCTTCCTTCCTTCCTTCTTTCCCTTTCTCCTCCCTTCTTCCCCTTCTTTTCCTTCCTTCTTTCCATTCTCTCATCTTCCTTCCTTCCTTCCTTCCTTCTCCTTCCATCTTCCCCTTCCTTCCTTCCTTCCTTCCTTCGTTCCTTCCTTTCTTCTTTCCTTCCTTCTCTCCTTTCATCCTTCCTTCCCTCCCTCCCTCCTTCCTTCCTTCCTTCTCCTCTCCTTTTCCTTCCTTCCTTCTTCCCCTTCTTTCCTTTTCCTTCCTTCCTTCCTTCCCTTTCTCCTCCCTTCTTCCCCTTCTTTTCTTTCCTTCCTTCCTTTCTCTCATCTTCCTTCCTTCCATCTTCCCCTTCCTTCCTTCCCTCCTTCCTTCCTTCCTTCCTTCCTTCCCCTTCTCTCCTTTTCCTTCCTTCCTTCCTTCCCTCCTCCCTTCTTCCCCTTCTCTTCTTTTCCTTCCTTCCTTCTCCTTCTCTCCTTTCTTCCTTCCTGCCTCCCTCCTTCCTTCTCATTTTCTCCTTTTCCTTCCTTCCTTCCTTCCTTCCTTCCTTCCTTCCTTCCTTCCTCTCAGAACGAATCCTGCAGACGGTGGAGATCACCAAACACGTGGTGGACATTGAGGAGAAAGGGGTGAAGCTCCGCTTGACCATTGTGGACACGCCTGGCTTTGGGGACGCCGTCAACAACACTGAATGGTAGGTATCCAATCCAGAGAGGCCTCCGCAGCCCTGGGAAGGAAGGAAGGAAGGAAGGAAGGAAGGAAGGAAGGAAGGAAGGCAGGAGGAATTAGCCTCGGCAGATTTACTGCGGAGCGACAGGTTGGAGAAACGGCGAGAAGGGAATCCCATTAAGGCCTGCGTCTCTTCTGGCTTGACCTTTGGGTGGGAGCCAGGAGCCAGGATAAAAATAATGGACAACGGCTCCATGGTTCCTGGGAGGCAGCGAAATCTCTTTTTTGCAAAGGGTTTCTTCTCGTTCCCCTTTTTCCAAATTACTTGGAGAAAGAAGAGACTGACCCACCATTGCCTTCCTCCCTTTCCTTGCATTTGTATTATTCCGCTCCTTTCTTATGCCAGCAAAAGTTGCAGAAGAAACCTCAGTCTTAGAACCCAGTAGAAAGATGTTCAGGGTCTTTGAAAAAGCCTTTTTCCCCGTCCGCAGCTGGAAGCCCGTGGCGGACTACATCGACCAGCAGTTTGAGCAATACTTCCGCGACGAGAGCGGCCTCAACCGGAAGAACATCCAGGACAACCGGGTCCATTGCTGCCTCTACTTCATCTCGCCCTTTGGACACGGGTACGAATTCAGCCAGATCTCAAGCCCTTTCCAGTTTACGGTGAACCTGTCATAGGGTTTTCATGGCGACGTAGGGGCATATAGCAAAGGATCTAAAGGGCGAAGCAAAGCAAAACAATGTCAAAGACCCTACAAAATTCCAGCTCAGTCTTATCGCTGGATTGATAAGAGAATAGGGAGGGTTGGTGCTTCCAGGACAGATTATACTCTTGCCTTTCACCAGGGGATGATTCCTCCTTTTAAATAAGAGTTACTGTATTATTTACTCATGTATAAGTCTAGCAATCTAGGTCCAAAAATGGATCCCAAGAACCTGAGTCTACTTATCCACAGGTCAATGCATCTGTATCTTAACACTTATAAGAAGGAACCATCTCGCGGTGAAAAGTAATAGTACAGTTTGTGAAGCACTGACCCTCTCTACTCTCTCATCCATTCAGCCCTAAGACTAATTATGCCTGCAGGAATGAAATTTACGAAGACGGACATTTCTATATATGTATATATATATTTTTTCCAGGTTGCGGCCGCTAGATGTGGAGTTCATGAAGGCGCTCCACCAGCGGGTGAACATTGTCCCCGTCTTGGCTAAAGCGGACACCCTCATGCCCTCGGAGGTGGATCGGATGAAAAACAAGGTGAACGTCATTGAGAAATTCATTTGAGAAAGTCAAAGCAAGCCAGATGCATGGTTCCTGGTTTCCGAGGGTTAATCTGGGGTGGGGAGAATGGGTATTGTTGGCCATAGGTGCCACCACTAAATAGGCCTTGTGCTAGAATACCGAAAGAGGGGACCTTAGGTGCGTTGATCTCTCCAGAGGACCTCAAAACCCAAATAAGACTTGAAAAGCGAAGGCCGTTTCACAAGTAGACTATTTTGCTACGTGGCCGGTTTCTGGTATGTCAACCATGGGACTCCTTTCCCCTTTTCTCTAGATCCGCGATGAGATCGAACAGTTCGGGATCCGGATCTACCAGTTCCCGGACTGCGATTCAGATGAAGACGATGACTTCAAGCTTCAGGACCAGGCCCTTAAGGTGAGCTGGGAAAAGAGGAGGAGGAATTTGGGTTTGGACGGTTTAGGATTGAGATCCCATTGAATGCTGGCTGAGCAGGACTGGGATGAGAGGGTTTTTGGAGCCGGAATGGGCTGCCATGAGACTTCGTGTGGTACCTCAAAACTGGCACCCATCACAGTTTGTTGCTCTGCGTTTTCAAGTCATTTTGGACTTATGATGACTAACCTATCAGCAGAGCAGAAGAGTGCGCCAACCAAAGCAACAGGGTTGAATCCTACTGGTAGTAAATCTCAGGCCTTGGATCTTCCTCTCTGGTCCTTTCAAGGAGAAGGAGGAATCCCAGGGTGAGAGCACTGCCTTGGAAAGAGTGTGTCTGCGTACGCACATTTGACATTTCCTACACTTGGGCATTTGCATTTGAATGGTCTGCCTTGTAGGTCTGCGTTTGATGCCCAACTGTCTCCTTCCTAATGGCTTTGCCAAAGAGTGCCACTGCCAAAGTTGGCATCTACCTCTGGTTCTCTAGATTTTTGAGACTTCAACTCCCAGAATCCCTGAACAATCAGCATCTTGACTGGGACTCCTGGGAATTGAAGTCCAAAACATCTGGCGGCCCAAAGGTTGAGCACTGCTGTCCTACAGCATCCCGACCTCCTCTCTTTTTCCATCCCTTAACCCAGCTCCCATTTATCGGCCAAGGAACCGACTCAGCGCAAGACAGCTTTCTCCTCTCCAAATGTTTGTAAATGTTCCAATATGCGCCAGATTAAGTATAGCTCACAGACACACTTCGGGGCTGGGCAGCAAGCCTAGCGGCAAACAGTGGCAGCTGGCGGCTCCTGCGTCATGTTTCTAGTTTTGGTTCACTTAAAAAGAGCCATCCAGTGTGCCAAACAGTGCACATTGCACATATATACTCCCGAATAAGAGAAGGTGCGATGAAGGCTACCATACAAAATGCCTAAGAAGACCCTTGTTCTCTTTTGCAGGAGAGCATCCCTTTTGCCGTGATCGGCAGCAACACGGTTGTGGAGGCCAAAGGCAGGCGGATCCGGGGTCGGCTCTATCCGTGGGGCGTTGTGGAAGGTTATTATTATTATTATTATTGTTATTATTGACTTGAATGCGCATGAACACATACAAAGGAGCAGTCCACGGTTCTGCAAAACTAGGTCCAGCATCTTGGAAAGCTCCATGAAAAGTAGCCAGAACTTGGAGTGGATTTGCAAAGGGTAGATTTAAATTGGAATTTTACTGTGCCCAAATGGTACTGAAATGTATGGAGGGCAAGGGTTGCCAGGATGATGGACATCAGGTCATGTCAAATCCTTGGCTCGGGAATGCAAGGGCCCTGAAGTGGTTCATGCTTTAAGCTATTATCCAACACAAAAGAATGTAATACAGGACAGTTGGAGACAGTAAAAGAAAGACATATAGATAGTGGTTTGATCGATGGGTATCACGAGGGGCAAAGAAACGTAGGTCAGACGGATGAATGACCATCCAATAAGGGTGAAGTGGTGTACCCTCATCCCTCCATATTTGTGGATTGGATGTTGGCAGATTTGATCATTCACGGATTTGATGACTATGTTCTCTCTAGGAACATCTAGGTCCTCCAATGCAACTCTGTGGTCCACTTGAATGAAAAGTTGCACTGAAAGACCTAGCAATTCCTAGAGAGAATACTCAAACCCTAGCGAATACGGACAAGTATATGTTTAAATTAATGTGTAACCAATGAAATGTGATGTGTAGTTTTCAGATTTTGAGATAGCTCCCTTCCTGGGAGTCGAACGTCCTTTGCCTTTGGTTAAAATCCCACGTTTCTCCCCTTTCCCAGTGGAAAACCCTGCGCACTGCGACTTTGTCAAGCTGCGCACCATGCTGGTGAGGACGCACATGCAGGACCTTAAGGACGTGACTCGGGAGACGCACTACGAAAACTACCGGGCGCAATGCATCCAAAGCATGACTCGGATGGTGGTCAAGGAACGCAACCGGAAGTGAGTTGGGGGAAATGCGACGGTAGGGGGGAGAGAAAGCGCAACGTGTGCATGCATGCGAAAGGTGGAATCGGGGCGGGAAGGAGGAGTTTTTGTAACCGTTTTGTCGCCTCCTCCGAACCGCAGGCATGAGGAGGGAAGGCGGATAAAGTGTTCTTAAGAGACCGTCCGGAGGTGAGGTGGCAGCGCAGAACATCCGAAAGGAAGGTTAGCACAGATCTTTTTAAAAAGAAAGAAATCCAGATATAATGAAGATTTTTATGGCCCTCGTTCCAAAGCGAGACGCTGGAGTTTTATGGTTGCTCCCCAGCAAAGTAAACCTTTTGCGACCAGAATAAATGTATGCAAAGCGGACATTAGCTGTACGTTGGCATGCCTTGGCAAAGGGATCGGGGAAGGAAGGGCACTGTGAAAGGGAGACGGTTTGGGAAATTAAAAGGAGGCGCATGCTGAGTTGTGGCTGCACTCTCTAAAAATACATGTGCAGGTCGAACACAGAGTTGGGACTGGCATTTCTGAAGCAAGATGCTCCTTGGAGGGAACAGTAGATGGATGTTTGGTTAATTTTGGCCAAACGTGCGCAATTCCATCTATCCTTGGTCTTTTAGCCATTTTGTAATTGGCGGTTAAAGCGGTATTGAACGGCACTAAGTCCGCAGTATAGATACTGCCTTTGAGTTCTCCTCTTAGGAGTTTATCACACTAGCGAAATCCCGCTGAGAAACGGGATTTAAACTAGATTTAAGGATAGGGGGATTTTGCCAGCGGGATAAACTGCTTACAGTGAGAGCATTGCACCCAATAGCAGCTGGTGGCTCTCCGTCAGCTGGGTAGCAGCGCATCTACTCTGGGTTTTAGTCCTCACTTTAAAAAGCGCTGTCCAAGGGAAATAGCGTCTGAGCACCTTGCATGGGTGGGCCAAGTTCGGGCTAAAACCCGGAGCAGAGTACCCATCCCTTCTGAAGTGGGATGCACCCACCGCCAGTGGAGAGGTGTGTGTGACATGTTTGGGAATGTCTTGGGGCACGCTTTCTCTTTTTCTCCCATACCCATACCTTGACTTTGGGTACCTGGCGTCAAATCTAAGTTCAGTGTCTCCGTTCCCTTGTTTTGCTCCGCTTGCTGATGCTGCCGCCTCCGCAAATGGTCTTTTGGGGGAGAAGGAGAGACTCCTCGTCCTTAAGGCTCTGCTGCAGCGACTGTTCAATGGAGTGAGTCCTCTTTTCCAAGCAGAGGCCGCTGGGGACCCAAGCGGCGTCCCACCTTTCCCTTCTCCCAAAGCCGCTGCGTCTTGTCAATGGCTTCTGTGCATTTACATATAAAGTGTTTTATTCCCAATAACACCGGTTGTCCTTCTTGGTCCCGTCTTCTTTTTCATTGGTGGGAGAGAGGGGTGCACATAGAGTCGGGTCTCGCATATTTTCAGACATGGGCTCCAGTGCCTTTGATGGTCGTTTGGTGATAAGGAGTTTCAATTGGCGTAGCAAAATTCAAACGCAGTAGGCGGCCATGGGCAAGTCGCACTCTCTCAGCCTCAGGGGAATAATAATAATAATAATAATAATAATAATAATAATAATAATAAATTTTATAAGGTGTATATGAAACATAAGTGAATATTGTGTTTTGACTTGGGTCCCATCTCCAAGATGATGTACATATATGGAAATACTGATATTTGTATAGTCACGTATATGAACATATGTGCAAATACAGGTATTCCAATCCCAAATACCTCTGGCCCCAAGCATTTATACAAGGGAGACTCAACCTGTAATTGGAAAGGTGCTATTGAAGGTAATAATAATATTATAATAATATAGTTTATTTATACCTCCCGCCTCTCCCACGGATCGAGGCAGAATTACAACCATAAAAGACACTTAGTATAATTTACAATCAATACAACAATAAAATACTAACACTGAATTTACCAAGAATTCCTATTAGTTCTCTAAAAATTACAACTCGTCCATTAGCCAACAATCAGAGTCAAGGAAGAGCAGTCGTCGTAACCTTTTAATATGGAATTCAGTTGATAAGCCCGCCGGAAGAGATCCGTTTTGAGTGCCTTCTTAAAGGCCTCTAAAGTAGTAATAAGACGGATCTTTTCCGGTGGGTCATTCCATAATCTTGGGGCCTTATGTGAAGTTGTCATTAGCCTGGTATTATAATATTCTAGTAAGAACTTCACTGATGTTCTGAGAGTGCGGGGCGGATTATGTAGGGAGAAGCGCTCTTGCAAGTAACTCGGTCCCGAGCCATGTAGGGCTTTAAAGGGAATAACCAACACCTTGTATGGCACCCGAAAGCTAATTGGCAGTCAGTGAAGAGATTTCAGTATTGGTGTCATATGGTCAAACCTAGAGGTTCCAGTGACCAATCTGGCTGCTGCATTTTGAACCAATTGAAGCTTCCGAATTTGGTACAAGGGTAGCCCCAAGTAGAGCGCATTGCAGAAATCTAACCGAGAGATTGCCAGTGCAAGTACTACTGCTTCAAGGTCCTTTCGGTCCAAGTAGGGACGCAGTTGGCGTATCAACCAAAGCTGATACCAGGCACTCTTGGCCATCGCATCTATTTGGGATGTCAATTGTAAGGACGGATCCAGGAGTACTCCCAAACTGCGAACCTCGTCCTTTAAGGGGAAGTGTGACCCCATCCAGGACTGGGTGACAAAACTCCATCCCTGGACTACCTATCGCGAGTACCTCCGTTTTCTCTGGATTCAGTCTGAGTTTGGTTTCCCTCATCCAGCCCATTACTGATCCAAGACAGGCATCCAGAGGAGAGATGCCATCCCTAGTCACTGCAATAGTTGGGGACATAGAGAAATAAATTTGGGTGTCATCAGCGTACTGATGACACCGCGCCCCATGTCTCCGGATGATCTCTCCCAGTGGCTTCATGTAAATGTTGAAAAGCATGGGGGACAGAATGGCACCCTGAGGGATGCCAGATGTCAGCTCTCTCTTGGAAGAGCAGCAGGAGTGAATGGAAGTGACTGTTCTTTACTAATTCCATTTATATTGAACCTTTCTACCATTATGTTGCATGCAACCCTCTCTTCAGGTGGTTGCATGGAGGATAAGGTAAAGGCGCATGATCGTGAAACACATCCTGGAAAGAAGTGGCTAGCGGGGCGCCAAAGGGAACATCTTTGCAAATGCCTTGGATTTAGTGCATCTTGTTTGCAAGATTTGCAAGTGGCAGAAAATACTGCAGAGGACAGGACTGGGGTGCAAAACGGCATTAACTGACGGAAAGCTGGGCCCCCCAATGAACTAAATGAGTTTGAGCAAGAGGCAAGGGACTATCTTGAAGCGGAGAAAACGAAACACGCAAATATAGGATGGGAGACAACGCAAAATGTTCCAAAATCAACAAAAGTGATCCCTCTCATTCAACATTTGGGAATGGGGTGGTTGGCGACTGGCCCTCAAATGGGCAATAGAGAGACGTTGCCTTCCCGAAAAACCATTCCCAGGTAGAGATGACAACTGGTGGAAGTGGTTTGCTGGTCCATGAATCGACCCAGCAACCTGACTTCTTTTGACTGTCTTTGTGGGATGCGGAAAGGCTGTGAGGGCTGTTATGGTGAGACGCCACATTTCCATGTCCGTCACTCGATGTGGTAACACCTGCACCCCATTGACTACACACCATACAGAACCCTTTATTATTGGTACTTATAAATTGTAACGCCCATATATGTCACTGAATGTAACGGCAATAGTTGTGACATAAAAAACCTAGCAAAATTAAAATTAGACCTTTAAGTTGCAATATGATGTGCACAGCCTCAATGTCTGTCCAGTACATACTGTATATACTGTACTGTACATACATGTACATACATATATATACTGTATATGACTCATGTCATGGGTTATAGGAGACCGTTCCCTGACGTTTTCCCCAGGATCTTTCGGATTGAACAATGCTGTCAGTCTATCCATTTCTTTCATTTGCAACCTTTTGCCATTTTCCAAGGGTTGGGGTGGCAGAGGTCTTCCGGGGTCCATTTTTCCCGTGGTCCTGAATTGTGGGAGATCCGACCTGGAATGATACCCCAATGTCACAAGCGCTGTAACTGAACGTATGCCTTTCATGGCAGCGGCGGTTGCAAATCTGCTTTGGGTTTTATTCCGAACCAAGAGTGGTGGAGTCTCCTCCTTTGGATGGGGATGCTTTGATTGAGAGTTCCTGCATGGCAGAATGGGGTTGGACTGGATGGCCTTTTTTGGGGTCTACTTCCAACTCTATGGTTCTAGAAGGTTTTGAATCCCATCCCTTTAAGTGGGCCTGGCACCTTGGGTCTTCTCGGTCTAAAACCCAGAGCGGATTCTCTCCAGCTCCGAGGATTCAGGAGCCGCTAGTTGCTTCTGTTCCGGCCGCTCGCTGCTCGGCCTTTGCTCTCTCAGGACGCTCCTTGAGAACATAAGACAACGGCCTGGCTGGATCGAGACCCATAGAAGAGTCAGAGCTTTTCCTCCTGCGCAAGAAATCCCATAGGAAGTCCTCCTTATGTAGGTAAGCACTCCTGGGTTGGGTTTAGATAGTTGAAAGTAGCGCAAGACGCGGCTTCCGCCAGACACGCAAAGCTTCCCTTCGCCTTGCTATCTTTTTCCTTGAGTAGACCCAATCACCTTTGTGTATTTAGAACCAAGACAGTAATCTTGCCAACAAACGACCTTAATGACTCTAAATGCAGCAATCTGGCATTTGGAGCGCATTGATACGCTATGCGTAGAGCTTGAGAAAGTCCCTTGGATTGTATCTCCCAGAATCCGCTATTCATTCTGCGCAAGTAGTTTTTTTGTGGGGTTTTGGGGGCTCTGTGGCCGTGTTTTAGAAGAGTTTATTCCTGGTGTTTCGCCGACATTTGTGGCTTTGGCACCTTCAGAGAATGCTGGCATGGAAGAGAACGGGGGATTACAACTGGGAACAATGGTGGCTTATACTGGTTGCGAGAAGCGCAAGACCGCCATTGAAAATGCAGCGGGATTAAAAACAGCCTCCGAAGTGAAAATGTGTTAAATTCTCGGTGCAATTGAAACGTCTGCCTTCTCTCTCTCTCTCTCTCTCTCTCTTTCATTTGTTTTTCTTTTTGAACATAGCAAACTGACCAGAGAAAGTGGGACAGACTTCCCCATCCCAGCCATCCCTCCGGCGCCAGACGCCGAGACGGAGAAGCTGATCCGAGAAAAGGACGAAGAGGTGAGTTTTAGGTTTTTACAAGGGGGAATTCTAATGGAACCAATGGTGGTTCCCGTATCGGCAGATCAGTTGACCGACTCCAGTTTTGGATAGCTTTAAAAGCGCAGGCCTGGGGTGGATCCAATATCCTACTGAAATGAAAGCAAAGAATGTGAGACAAAGAATCCTGGACATTGAGGCCCCAAAAGATTTAGCCACTCTTAGTAAGGCAGGCAACTTAAAATGGCTGAGCCAATATAAACAGACCTTGCAATGAGCAAACTACCTAAAAATTCAAATGCCAAAACACCCGAGGGAGGCATTTACCCGAGCTAGATTCAATGCTATGGTTAGGTATGGGAGATCTAAGTGCATCCCTTACAATGAGCGAACCTGTATCTGTGGAGTCTATGAAATCGAGGACACAGCTCACATACTATTTAAGTGCAACTTGGATCAGCTGTTCCTTTTCCTTTTCCAGTTGCGACGGATGCAGGAGATGTTGCAGAAAATCCAGCAACAGATGGAAGACGCGCACTAGCCCTCCCTTGCCTTCGTCCCGGCGTCCGTCCTTTTAACCATCCTTTTAACCGCCCTTTTCCCTCCAGAGACGCAAGATGTTTACATTTTTCACCCCAGCCATCCAGCCTCAGCGCTCCAGAACTCGGTTTTGTTCCTGAACCTTAAGCTCCCCTTAGATATTTATATTTAGAGAGAGAGATGTATTATATTCTCACATACATTTGCTGCAACCATTGCCTTACAACCAAAGCTGGCCGCGCTTAACCGAAGAAACGCGATGCTCACCCCGGCGCCAAAGATTTTGACCCGAGACCTTTGTCTTTCCCCACATCTCCAGCCACCAGAAAGCCATTGCTGTGACTTTGGGTCTGCAAAGATGGAGGATCCCTGAAAACACTTGGGGAAAATGTGGCACCAAGATGGCAGATGTGTCTGGCTGTGTTCCTGTGGCCAAGCGCAAAATGATGACGGCGACGGCACCAAGGGATCTAGAGGACCCCAATGGATCTCATCGCGGGTGTCCACCATTTTGTGTCTGGTTATGGGGAGACGCTTCGGTGATCCTGTCTTCTCCCCACAAAGCAGAGGACTTCAGAAACTTTCATGAAGGGAATACCATTATACCAACCTCTTTAGCTTCCAAATGGGCATATGCAACAGTTCCTAAAAGGATGCCAGCTTGTCTCTAACAAGATGCCAGTCGTCTGTCCATGTCCCTCCTTCTGTTTTGTTCCTTGTGCAAATACGCCTGGCTTGGGATGGGTTGGCAAGTGACCATCAAATCCGGACCTGTTGCAAATGGACATCTTCCATGAAACCTGAGCAAACCCTCTTCTGCCTTTCAAGAAGGTTCCTCATCTCATTGCATGACGGTGCACCACACTTAGGGCCCTGATCTTGCTGAAACTTATATCTCCAGCTTCATTGAGTGCGCATGCAGATGACACATAACGCATGGAAAGGATGTCCTGAAGAACATGAATCAAGCTTGTTCCCTGCTATCCCAGAGACTAGGACATGAACCAATGGATTCAAATGAGAAGAGATTCCACCTGAACATCAGGAGGGACATAGCTTTTTGTGGGTTTGGGGGGCTATGCAGCCATATTCTAGAAGAGTTTATTCCTGACGTTTCGCCAACATCTGTGGCTTTGGCATCTTCAGAGGATTTATCCTTCCTATATGCATGCTACATTTCTAGAAGGTGGCATTGCCAATACCATCCCTATGTTCTGCTCCTCTGCCTTTTGAGGCACTTTAATATGTACGTACCTGCAGGTGATGCTTTACTTTCACAGCATGGAGAGGAACATTTGCACTTGGCACAGCGTCCGCAGGTCAAACTGTTGTTAATTAATTAATTTATTATTATTATTATTATTATTATTATTATTATTTTCACAGTGGAGCAGGTGTTACCGACTGGCGTTTGGGTCTGTCGATGATTTCAATGCTTTTGAAGGGTCTAAATAATTGTATGGTAGCATCTGATAATGTGGCACCAAGTGGCGCCAGTGTGTATGTGTGTGTGTGTGTGTGTGTGTGTGTAATGATGTGATTTGCACTAGGACTTTAGAAGATAAGGGTATGAATACCTGCTGCACAGCTGTGGAAACCACTAGGAGATCTTGAGTAAGTTAGACACGCTCAGCCTTAGGAGAAAGCAGTGGCGAACCTCTTCTGAGTAAACCTCTAGGATAGGATGGCTGTTAGTCGGAGTTGGCTTGGAAGACATATAACCAAGTTGCCCCAAGAAGAGAGAGAACTAGTTCTGCTTAATGGAAAGGAAACCCTGAAATGTAGTAGATAGAGTCCATGTCAGTAGGGCAGATAATCCGTTCCAGGATTTAGGTATAGCCTTCAGGGAATCGGAAAGCTCCGTTAAATCCTGGAGCGGATTCGCCGCCTTACTGAAGTGCGCCACCAGCCGCCATTGCGGCGTATTAGAAGCGTTTCGCAAGTTTCTAGTCCTTATGATGGTAAAGGTGGGTCTGAAGAGTATAAGCTGGTAGTTCAGTGAGACTTTCCTGAATTGAATTTGATTCCCAGGGACGGCTAGGAAGGGAGTACGCTTGTCCCTCCATATTCGCTAGGGTTAGGGGCATGAGACCCCCGTGAATGCGGAAATACCACAAATAGCTAAAATGCCATGAGAGGAGACATCTCTAGGTCCTCCAATGCAACTCTGTGGTCAGTGTCCAACAGACACTGACCATAGAGTTGCACTGGAGGAGCTACAAAGGCCTAGTAGAGCATTCTCTCTAGGAATCTCTAGGTCTTTTGGTGCAACTTTTAGTTAAAGTTGACCATAGAGTTGCACTGGAGGACCTAGATATTCCTAGAGAGAACATATTAATCAAATCCATGAATAATCAAAGCCGCAAATATAGAGGGACAAGTGTACTTCAATACTCAAGACGGTGCATTTTCCTATGACCATAACTATACCTTCCATCGTGTTTTAGGGAGCAGCTGTGCAAAGTGCGAGTAGAGTCTCGGTTAGGAACCCCAAAGGAAGGCTTCAGGTTTTATTGTTTCCTCCTTGCAAATCTTTGCTATTTTCGTACCAAATAGATCTTATTTTGCACGGCGAAAAACCAAGACAATAATGTATTTCTTGCCAAGGCTGTCAAAGGAGTATATATGTTTCTACGTCGGGAGGACTCCAGTAGGAAAGAAAATATTTTTTAACCTGCCAATAAAACATTGCTAATTTCAAGGAACGCGTCTGGGTTTCCCGTTTATTGATGCTCATTCCGAAGTCGGGGATTTGAAGTCATGGCTGGCATCCATAGTTTTTTGTGGGTGATTTTTCGGGCGATGCAGCCATGTTCTAGAAGAGTTTATTCCTGATGTTTCACCCGCATCTATGGCTTTGACATCTTTAGAGAACGCTGCCATGGAAGAGAGTCTTCACCAGCCACAGATGCGGGCGAAACGTCAGGAAGAAACTCTTCTAGAACATGGCCGCATCGCCCGAAACCTGGAAAAACCGAGATGAACCAACGCCATTTGGTCGATACGAGTTGCCATTTTGGACCCAACCAACTAAACCCTTGGAAGAAACAACTCCTTACCCAAATTCTCCGCTCTCTCCCGGAGGAATTCCCCCCAAAAGATACACAAGGGAGGCATTGAACAAGGTGTAAGGACTCTTTATTATTTCCATGTGACTTCGTTTTTTACATCACAGCTTTGTTTCCGTACATTCGCCTTCCCAGACAGGGGTCCGTCTGCATCGCCGCGTCTCGCTGGTCCAAAAGTGCGTAAGAGATGCTTCACAGTCGTATTTTGTCTACTAATATTATTATTATTTCCCATTTTCTCTCCCCTTTCCCCACTATTCTTGACTATTCCCCTATAACCAGAACTGAGGACAACAGAAAGTCCCTGACCCCCATGAAAAAATAATACAAACTCTTTCTTTTTGACTATGTTACAGAAGGGAAAAAAGACAACAAACGCATGGATATCTGGGTGCAGAGGATTTGGGGGGATCCCTCAAATGAAGGGGGAGGACCCAAAGAGCCAGTAAATAATTCTGTACATTAGCTTAAAAAAACCACAATGTGCAACTTTCAAGGTGGAACAACAACGACAAATAAAAATCTAAAGTTTTGCAAACAGATGCAAAACAAGGAACTGAAGAAAACAAAAGGTGGGATTTGGAGAACTACAACCAAACCGAGACAGAGTGGTTTCCCCCCATTGCTACTGTTTTTAGACATCTCCAGCTGCGAAATCACATTTTTTGGAATGCCATATCCTTCCGTAGTTGCAAAAATAACGACGCAGACGTATGGCTTCAAGAAAAGGCCTTTTCACACCACACGCTTATGGGACTATGGACAGCATCCTGTTCAGTGTCTTGCAGGTATGTAAATGCAGCTCATGCACCCATCCATTAAGTCACTTTCTGGATGCAGAGTGCTTTTCTCTTGCATTTGTGCTTCATGCAAATCCTCCCACAAACCAGCAACCGATGGGAGGGAAAGGCAAGGCAGTCCAGACCATGAAGATCCAGCTGGTCTGGGCTCCTTGGGGAAGGAAAATTGCATGCACTCCATTTGTGAATGTACCCTCATTTCTTCCCCCTGGAGCCGAGACCAGCGCCATGGACTGCATCAGCTCCCTCCCATTCTTCCCAGTGAGAGATAGCAGAGGGAAATGGGAGGATGTAGAGTTACACAATGCAGAGGAGGCGCACTTGTAGGATCCCAGTCTATGACTCTGCTTTAACTACCAAGGCAACTTCCTATGGAGTCCTGGGATGTGCAATTTGAGGGAAGGGTACTTAGACGTCCGAACCAGTGATTTGGATGTTGGACTCTGGGAGACCAAGGTTCAAATCTTTGTTCAGCCACAGAAAGCCCCGTGATAGGTTTGCGAAGCTTAGGGTTGTCATCAGCTGGAAATGCCTTGAATGCACCCAACCACAATTTGGGACTGTCCATCAAAAGGACTTTATGATCTCTCCAAACTTTATATCCTAGGATTTCACAAGATGTAGCCACGGTAGTTAAAGTAGGGTCATAGCACAATAATTGCGTAGTGTGAAGAAAGCTCTGAATCCCATTCCGCCTTTGGAACACTGCAAGGGGAGAAAGTGGTTTGAAAAGAAAAGCATCTTGGAAAGGGGAAGCAATGGGCAGGGAAAGGGTTCTCCACTTCGACGGATCCCTCCAGATATTGCGACACCCCTCGCAAAGCAGCGGCGACGGCGGCCAGCTTGCGTTGTTCCACCCCACTACAGACCACAAAGAAGGCGAAAAGCTCAGCCGCCCACCTGCGCACGACGCACGGGGAGACACTCAGACAGAGCGACAGACACGCACACGGTTACACACACACGCACACGCACGCGCACACCAACGCACACAGAGGTGTTTTGTGCCTCGACATGGAAAAGGACAACACGGAGCCAGACAAAAGTGTGTGCAAATTCCTGTGAACCCAAGGCACCGCTTTGGAGGACGAGGGTCTATACAGGATGGGGAGGTGTCTGTTGTGTGTGTGTTTCTATGGGCGCGGGAGAGAAGAAATCCTCCCGGCAATGCTGGCTTGCGAGCAGCGGAAGCGGACGTGCTCAGCAAAGCGTGCAAAAGGCTTTTGCAAACCACAATAAGTACCAGAGAGGAGGCGGAGGCATCGAGGGGCACAGGACCAAAGGCCTGGCAGGGTTCTCATGGGAAGGAAGGGGAGAGGGGCATCTATTCACAAAGGAGTATTTACATGAGCTGGGAATGTGTTGCCTCCCCCTGACCCCTTTGCAATTCCTGTGCATGCCAGGCACAGGGCCCTCACCCCCCCCAACATCTACCCACACCCAATGGGAGCAAAGGGACCCACTCCCATGGGTGAGGGAGAATGACACCCTCCCTCACTACCATGCCCTCTTTGGAGCCAGAGACCAGCTCCGGCCGGTGAGCTACGTGCAGCTTTTTGGGAAGGGAAAGGATGCGCCTCAACTCCGTGCAGCAGAGATGCGCATGGTCCCGGTCCCGGGTCTTTGCCCAACCTCCGCAGCTTTCATTCAGACACTTCCGGGTGGACGCTCAGCCCTCCGTCTGACCGCCGGTGGGTCTCCCAGAAGGCTTGGTCCATCTGCTCCAGTTGTGGGCTGAGTGGAAGCTGCATGGCTAGGTGCATCCGAAGGGCTTCCAGCCACTGCTCCAGCCGGCTGAAGGAAGGCCTGGAATGAGAGAAAAGGAGCCTAGGATCCGAGAGTTGGAAGAGGCCCCAAGGGCCATCCAGTCCAATTCTTTTCTGCCATGCAGAAGGACACCATCAAAGCACTCCCTGGGACAGATGGCAATCCAGCCTGAGGACCAAAGAAGATGGTCCCTGTGTCTGGTGGCAATCTAGCCTGAGGACCAAAGATGGTCCCTGTGTCTAATGGCCATCCAGCCTGAGGACCAAAGGAGATGGTCCCTGTGGATGATGGCAATCCAAGGAGATGGCCCAGGTCTTGAAACCCAAGGCAGGGACCTGACACCTGGCGACCCCCCTTTGCTTACCGTTTCTCGTGATCCAAATCGCAGCACCGGACTGCGATCGGGAAGAAGCTGGGGGGACAACTGGGAGGGCAGTAGCGGTCCAGGAAACCTCGGACGTTGAGGCCAAAGTCCAGGGTGCGAGGAAGGTAGTCGGGGTCGGCGCTCACTCGCCCGATGATCTGTGCAAAGAGATGGGTGGGAGAGACCTGTCAGAAACCCACTTTAGGTTTGGCCAAGATATGACACCTTCCACATCAGGGAAGCATGGTGAATGCACTTTAGAAGAACTTTTTTTGTGCCTAAGCAAGGAGTGCAAGAATGACTTGCCTATGGAAGAGTGGGTTTCCATCGCTGAGCAGGGATTTGAAACCTGATGTCCAGCTTCCTGGTTCAAAACTCAAACCACTACACCACCCGCCTCCCTGGCATTAAATTAAACCAGGATCATCTGTTGCCATCCTCCTGCTCTAAAGCAGACGATGGCGAAAGGAGGGAAAAACCAGTCCTTCCAAATTTTTATAGCGCAGAAACCCATCAGGCAAGATGACTCCATCCAGCATCTCTCCTTTCTTCCCTGCTTTCCCCCATATTCTTTAAACTTACCTCGCAGAGGATGATGCCGAAGGAGAAGACATCCACTTTCTCATCGTAGCTCCTGCCTGAAAGAGAGGAAGAAACTCCATCATCCACATAGCAGACTGCAAATGCTATCGGTTGGTTTGCTTTTGGTTGGCAAAATGTGGTCCTGGGATGGCATGTGGCCCCCAAGAGCTGGGATTCTTGACCCTCAACCTCTCCAGATTGTCTGGAAGGGTCTTTCTCTGGCTGAAAGGAAAAATACATAGACCTTCTTCCTTAGAAGCCTAGCCTCTCAGAACATGGCCCCCATCTCACCATTGATCATCTCCGGAGCCATCCAGTAAGGGTTGCCGACCACTGTGTACCGTTTCCTACGGTCCGGTTTCTTCAAGCTCGCCAGCTGGTTCTTCTCATCCACCATGAGTCGGGCGAGGCCAAAATCTGCGACGACTACGCTTTTGTTCTGCGCAACCGAGAGAACAGATCCTCATTACTCCCACGAAGGCATCAACCTCTGACACAGAGGTGGCAGATTCCAGAATCCCCTTTTGGGAACCCCGACTGGAGTCGGCCCATTCAAACATGGTGAGCCAACATGGAGGTCGGCCCTGCTGCTTGAATGGGTCTACTCTAGTTGGGGATAACAGTAGGATGCATGTGTCACTTACAATCGAAGACATCACAGCCACCTACCTCTCGCACAAGGCAGTTGTGAGTGTTGAGATCCCTGTGGATGATGTTCATGGAGTGGAGGTAAGCCTAGAAGTGGGGCGGAAGGAAGGGAAAAGACGGTTAGGCATGATGGCGGGAATCCTATACGGTCTTTATTGATGTCTAACCACCATTGGTGGCCTAGGCTGCAAGCCAATATCCCCACAATGTAGCAGAAATATCCGACTGTGGCGATAACACTATACTGTCCCTATGGAACCGCCATGCAGAATAGCAATGTGGCAGAACATTATGTCAGTTATGGGGATCCTGTTGTGCGATGTGCTATGTACAGTTGCAATATGCAACACTGTTTATATGCACAACTTTGCTGTCGGCAGAAGCACTCTGTAATTTGCCCAGGATGCCAGCCAGAATCTGCCTTTCCTCAACCGCATTGCTATAGGAACCTTGAAAAATGGGCAACAACTAGACAATATAGTGGGCCCTCCACATTCAGTGAGGTTAGGGGCACATAACATAAATTTTAAAAATGCCTTTTTTGTTGGGGAGAACACCTTTCTAGGAATCTCTTGGTCCTCCGATGTAACTCTATGGTCAACCTCTGGAACAGTTACACCGGAGGAGCTAGAGATTCCCAGAAAGAACATTACCCAGAGCTGCAAATGCGGAGGGCCAACTGCATTTTACTATGCCCTACAGTAAGTCAGCAACCAGGTTCTAGTACCTCTTTCTTACTCCGCTTGTGCTGTGGTTTTTGGGCAGACTTACCATCCCTGACGCAATGTCTTTGGCGAAACTGACCCTCTGACTCCAAGGGTACTGGCTGTCCTGCAGGTAGAAATGCTTTCGGTGAGTAACAGAGGCTGAGAAAACCCGAAAACCCATTAGGACACGGATTAGGTTACTGGGTCAAGACTGTCCCAGGTACTGAGGTTTCAGGGACACTATCTGAGACCCTTGAAAGTAACTTCACCCTTCCTTGTAAATATGGTTTTGAAATACGATCCCTTCACACTCCGAAAAGCAACACGTTTCTTCCAAGTCCTAATGTTCTAAGTTGCGTCTCCGCGCTCACCATGTTCTTGATGATCCCCCGGAGCGTGCCGCCCTTGATGTACTCCGTGATGAAGTTCAGCCGCTTGTCCTTGTAGAGGACCCCAATGAACTTCAGCACATTGGGATGCTCCAGGCAACGCATCACTTTCACCTGGGAAAATCAAAAGCGCCACATGCGCATACAGTCAGCACAAAGGTGCACAATGGCCACAAGGGTATGCCGATATTTAGTCAGTGGCTACCCATAGCTGGCAATATACTTATCCCTCCATATTTGTGGATTTGATTAATATGTTCTCTCTAGGAATATCTAGGTCCTCCGGTGCAACTCTCTGGTCAACTTTAACTAAAGGTTGTACTGAAAGACCTAGAGATTCCTAGAGAGAATACTCTACTAGGCCTTTGTAGCTCCTCCAGTGCAGGACCTAGAGATTGCTAAAGAGGAGCAAATGGCGGAAGGATTATTAGGGAGATGACACAGTGATGGAGGGACAGTAGGGTGAAAGTTGTCAAGAGTACAGCTGAAAGAGGCCTACCTCCTTGAGGAACGTTCTTTGGGTTTCCTCATCAAAACGGATAAGCTCCTTCATGACCATCACCTCTCCTGTTTCTCGATGGGTTACCTGAAGAAGGAAGCAAAGGTGACAATTAGGACCAGAGAGATAGAGAGAGAGAGAAAGGAAAAGGAGAGATGGAGGAGATGATGAGTCGAGAAGGAAGAGATGAAGATGAAGGAGGAGGAGGAGATGAGGAGGAGGAAGAAATGGAGGAGGAAGAGATAAAGATGACAGTAAAGCAGAAGCAGCAACAATCAGAGAAACAATTGGGAATACATGAGTGTGAGATGCTGCAATGTGTTTACACAAAGATGCAGTCCAGAACAACAGCAGAGCTACGTTTGCATCCACCGGCTCTATGCCATTGCTAAACAGGGTCTTGTAATCCACCCCAAACAACTTTCCCAATCTCTTCTGGGCACCGCACAGAGATGTACATCCTTTTATCAGGCACATAACTTGCTCCATCCTCCTGCCCTCTCCATTAAGACAAATAATTTCTTAGGTCTTGGAGCAATTCCCAACTGCTGCAATGTCCATCGATAAACCAGTCAGTGAGGAATGATTGAGTAAGAGACCATCCCAGTTCTGCTGGGGTGGTGAACATCAACCAGGAGGTACCTTAATGGCTTGCCCAAAGCATCCCTTGCCCAAGACTTCGCCATGGATGAGGTCAGAAGGGCGGAAGATGCGGTGAGGGCGCGAGACGACGCGGAGCGATTCGGAGCGGCCGATGTCCTTCCGTTGGGAGGCAGGGGAACCCAATGCGCTGGAGCAAGGAGACTTGTCGATGCTGCAACTCCTCCTGGGAGAAGGAGGAAGGAGAGAAGGGAAGGAACATCAGACAAGGATAAAGACAGACATGTAGAGAGTTTGACCCAGACCCAAGGGGAAACGTAACCCTGCAATGTGGATTCGGAAGGGAGAATCTGCGAACGTCTATCTGCGTGGATTCCATATCCAAGGCCTAGCATGGAGAATGTGTTGTATTGCTGAGTTTTGTGGATAGTTGCAAAAGCTGGATAGTGAAACAAATGGCCAAGAAGAGAACCAGCTCCTTTGAAATGCATTGCTAGAGGACTACCTACAGACTACTATAGAGAGAGACCAACGCCTTAGAAAGCAAATCAAGCCTGGACTTCCCCTAGAAACCATCATGACTGAGTCTGTTGTAGTTTGGACATTTCACGAGAAGACATGAAGTCAAAGCCGGAGCTTATATGTTGAGTGGGCTTGTTTCCCTGAAGCCAGCTAATCTTCAGATTGGATACCAACATCACTAATGAACGAATAGTCCATGCATAGATCAATACAGGCCTGGTTGGATTTGGGTTGAATCCCTGCTCAGACATGGAAATCCATTGGGCGAACTTGGAGTAATCACACTCTCTCAGACTTTTGAAGAAGGCCACAGCAACAACTCATGCTCAGAAAACCCATCCAAGCTTGCCTTAAGAGTCTCGCCTTAGAGTCTCCACTGGGTTAGGCGGCGGCACCCTTTGCATCCCACTCAACCCAGCTTCAACCCAGATCCTTACATGATGGAGCGTTGTCGGATGGCGGCCGGTTCTGGGCACGGCGTCCGGCTTGGCGAGCGGAGAGGACTCCGCAGCTCCGACAGCGGGCTGTTCTCCAGCGTTTCGTGCGGATCGTGCTCAATGGTCAGCTGCAGGAGGCGGCTGGTCTCCTGGATCAGAAGGTCGATCTGTTATGGGGATGGAGAGGGCAGGTTAGATCACCCATTCATTCACATTAGGTTCCTCTTTATCTTTCCATTCCTTTGCGAGAACCAGTCTAGTTCCAATGGTTATATAAATGGTTCTGAACCATCCCAAAAGGTAACTTTTCCAAGCTCTGAACGCAACCCTATCGCAGAAGCAGCGGGTGGCTCCCAGGTCAGTGGGGTGGTGAATCCATCCCAGGTTTTCTCTCCAAAGCATTGACTTCTATCTGCTTCAAATAGGTTCAGCACCATGAAACGCTCCTTTTAGATCCCGCAGTCAACCCTGGAATGGATTTCCCCACCGCACTGGCATGGGAGCCACCGAACACCGATGCCCTATCTGGACTTTGGTATGAAAAGACCTAAGAAGCATCACCTCATCTAGGGGGACGTGTCGGATCGGGGTGCCATTGATCTCCAAGATGCGGTCGCCAATGTGGATGGAGTTCTTCAAGTCGGGACTGATGCAGTCTGGGTCCAATCTATGTGCAAGAGGACGGTGAAGGAAGAGAAGAAGGAGGTGATAAAGGTAGGGGTTTATTCCCCTTTGCAAGGGCACCCTACTCCAAGACTTTTTTGGGACCCATCATTGCATGGTCTACAGCACAGGAAAGCTTCACAGCCCCTTTAGCTGACGCGTTCCGGTATCTCCTTGCGCAAAACAACCATGCACGGATTTTGAGTAGAATACATCCTGAACCATCAGTCCAGGACTCTTCTCATCACAAGAAGACTCCATTGCCCAACCCGGTTGTACTTACTCTCGCACGCGCACGGTGTGGGGGTGCTCCGAACCACCGTGTTGGTCAATGGAGATGGAGAAGCCCCGTTTGCCGTCTGAACAAGCCGGGATGGAAACCAGGGTGACGGTGTGGGGGATCCGGGTGCCAGGAGACTCTGGGAGCAACTGGTCCATCACTGGCGTCACAACCATCTGGTAGTAGCAGCGCCCGCTGTGGCAAGGAGGAAGAATGGCACAAGTGAGGGCACTCATCACCAAATCATGGAAGGACATGTTTTTCAAGTGCGGCAAATCGCGAACATTATGTTGCCTGGGATGGATTATTGGGTCACACGGCGATGTAAAAGTTGACTTCCGCTATTGAGACCAATTGCCCAGCCCCCACTTTCTTTTTGCATGTGTGCAAAGTAGAAGTGGCTCTCAATGTCCCTCTGTGGGCCAGTGAGGTCCCCCCAAAACTGTGACAGGTGTTCATCCTAGGTTTATGGGATACGGGACACACTCAACCATCTATCAACAGTCTTGCAATGAAAGCAGCTGCTGCCAACCCTGTAGTGTTTGCCACCCGGGGCCGTTGCCTTGTTCTGCCAGCCCCAACTCCAGCCTTGCTTTTCTTCTCCAACTCACCAGTAAAGCTTGGACCGTTCCACCAGCGCATATGTATCTCCGTCGCCAATGAACACCCGGCAATTGAGACAGCTGAAACATTCGGGGTGGTACTTCTGCTCTCCAGCCACCTAGAACCGAGACAAGGAGAAAGGTTGGAGTGGCACACATGGCCCAGGATAGCGTTCCCCGCTTCCGCATTTCCTGGGGGTCTCCAGATCGCTCCTGTAATACGTAATTAATAATAATAACAATAGTAATAATAGTACCTTCGAGACTGAAAGAAAGAAGTTGGCAGCATGAGCTTTCATATACTCAATGTAAACACATCTGATGAAGTATACTTTCATCTACGAAAACACATGCCGCCAACTTCTTTCTTTCAGTGACTCAAAGGTGCTCTTTGCATACTAGTTTTAACATGGTTATGTCTTTGAATAATAATAATAGTAATATGATGTATACACACACACACACACATATATATACAAAGGTGTGAGCAAACCCATAGCAAAAGTCATTGCTAATGTTAAACTATCCATAGGTTTGCAGCCGTCGGAACAAAATAGCATCTCTCTCTCTCTCTCTCTCTCTGGCCCTGCATTTCTGGATTAAATCCTCCGCTTTGGTTTGGCCAAGAGGCACGGCGCACTAACACACATCTCCTGGCTCTGTCCACTATAATCTGCTAAATGTCTCTGTCCCAGTTTCCTTCTCATTTTCTAGTAAAGCCACCGCTTCCCGTTGGGCTCTTGGCGCAAAAAACCCGGTCTCATTAAGATCTCGGTTTTCCGCCTCCCAGGCACCGCATGCAAACGAAGCGTCGGCTAAAGTGTTGCTTTCCATTCAGAAAAGCTGCTCTATCCTCTCCTTTGGAAATATCCCCAGAGGCTGGTGTCTTCCTTGTCAATGGGGCGGTCAATCCGCTCTGGGTTTTAGTCTGAATTTTAAATTAAGTGTTGAAGAGGCAGAGCCCGTCTCAGAGATGTCGGCTTTAAAGGACTTCCCCCAAGGGAACTCTTTCCAAGAAAGGATTTGACACGTGATATGATAGCCCTGTTTAAATATTTGAAGGGATGTCATGTTGAGGAGGGAGCAAGCTTGTTTTCTGCTGCTCCAGAGAATAGGACCCAATGGAGCAATGGATGCAAAGTTCAAGAAAACTTCCTATCAGTAAGATATCATATTTGCCTCCTGTGTTTTTAGAGATGGTTAAAAGGCAACATGATAGCCCTGTTTAAACATTTGAAGGGATGTTATAGTGAGGATGGAGCTTGCTTTCTGCTGCTCCAGGGAATAGGACACAATGGAGCGATGCATGCAAAGTTCAAGAAAAGAGATCCCACCTCAACATTAGGAGGAATCTCTTAGCAGTAAGATATCATATTTGCCCTCCTGTGTTTTTAGAGATGGTTAAACGGTAACATGATAGCCCTATTTAAATATCTGAAGGGCTGTTATAGTGAGGATGGAGCTTGTTTTCTGCTGCTCCAGAGAAGAGGGCACAATGGAGCGGTGGATGCAAAGTTCAAGGAAAGAGACTCCACCTAAAAATTAGGAAGCTCCTGAGAGTAAGAGCTGCTGAACAGTGGAGTCTCCTTCTCTGGAGGTCTTTAAACAGAGGCTGGATAGCCATCTGTCAGGGATGCTTTGATTGTGAGTTCCTGCATGGCAGAATAGGGTCGGACTGGATGGCCCTTGGGGTCTCTTCCAACTCAAGGTTTCGATGTGGGTATCTCTTGGAGTTTAGTCCAAAGTATGGTCTAAAACCCTATTGCCACCAAACTCCCAGCGCAACTGGGAAATCGAACCGGCGCAGGAGGACGGTCTGCCTTACCATCACAAGTCCCTTGGTGATCTGCTCGGAGCAGCCGTGGCACATCTCCCCAAAATGTGCCCAGTAGTCCTTCTTGCAATAGAGACGCCCATCTTTCTCGTAATACTGGTGGGAGAGCGAAGCCCCACATTCGCTGCACCTGCGGGAGCAAAAGGATCAAAAACAGACTTGAATCTTTGCATGGAAGAACGGCTTCCCTCAATCCCATAACAAATTGTTTATACACGGTTGCATATTGTTTTCCCCCCGTGGTCCTGAACACCTCTCCGGATTGTAGAGTCTGGGCATTTCACCAAACCCATCCTCCACAAATGTGATCTAGAAAAACCCCAAGCCCTATGAGGAAAGTCTTCAGGAGCTGGGAACGTTTACATATTTGAAGGGGTGCCATATTGAGGATGGAGTGAGATTGTTTTCTGCTGCTCCAGAGAATAGGACCCAACGGAGCAATGGATGCAAACTATAGGAAAAGCAGACACATAGCAAGAGACGGGTACACAAAGCAACAGATTCAAATGGTAAGAAAAGCGACTCCGGCAAAACGTTCGGTACAACATCCTCACCATCAGAACAGTTTGGCAACGGAGGGCGGTGGACTCCCCATCTTTTGGACGTCTTTCGGCAGAGGTCAATGGTTATTTCGTGCATGGCAGGGGGTTGTAATAGATGGCCTTTGCAGTCCCTTACGGCTCTTGGGTTTTATGATTCTTTTATTCTTAAACAGGGGCAATCCCCGTCTAAATCCCCACTGACTATGCCTGCAATTCCCTTTTCAGAGGGAGTGGGGGGAAACCACGGGGGTCGGACGTCACATTTGCACAACTCTGGATCTTTTCCCCAAGAGGAACAAGCCGGGTCTTAGCAAACAGAGGAGAAGTGACACGGTCGATTCACTTCCCATCTGGGTCCGGCGGTGGCCTCGTGCGAAGCCACATCGCTTGTTGTCTTCCCACGCATGTCATGCTCTGGATGTGGGGCATGTGGGCCAACCTCAGTTCCCGGTAGCTCTGGGTCAACCCTAAACATTGCAATATCTAGGAGGAGAAAGTTCGAAACCAAGCTCAGGAGGACAGATCTGTCTGCCGTCCAAACGGAGCTCGGTAGCCCCATTCTGCATCCCCAACATATTCGAACCCATGTCAGTGGGGCAAGGAATCCACTCCAGGTTTTGTGTCTGTGCAGCATCAATAACATCACTTTAACCACCATGGCTCAATGTTATGACATTCTGGGAATTTTTTTTTTTGGGGGGGGGTTCTCTGAAAGATGCCAAAGCCACAGATGCGGGCGAAACGTCAGGAATAAATTCTTCTAGAACATGGCCGCACAAAAAACCATGGATGCCGGCCGTGAAAGCCTTTGACTATTTCTTATCTGCTTCTCCCCAAAGTTCAAGGCGGGATACAACATTGTTTAAAACCCATAAAACAATTTAAACACATAGATTAAAACGCATAAATATATGTCATTGGTTGTTATTGTGTGCAAGTCATTTCCAACTTATGGCGACTCTATCATACCCGGAGTCCGACGCTCAAACCACTGCGTCATGCTGGCTCCCATAAACATAAAACACATTGGCATTATCCAACATAACAGGACTTGAACATCTATGGATTTTGGCATCCACAGAACCAAACCCCATCAGAAACCAAGGCTCCGCTCTATATTTTGTTCACTTTCGTTATCATGGGTAAGAAAACCTGAGAACCAGGATGGTCCCGAAAATACAACAGTAGACCCTTAGGACTGGGAATGCCACCACAGAATATCCGCAAACCCTTCGGCGCCGGCTAAAAAAGCATCGCCGGTTATTCTCCAAACCAACCCAGTTCGCTCACTTGTTTCGCCGCATGGCAGCCGAAGCCAAAGACATCTCCAGATTTGTGGGTTTCTTTCCGGATCCAAAGAGGTCCCAATTTTTCCGCCGGGCACGCAGTCCTTTTGCAGTCCTATCGTCGCCAAAGTCTTTTTCTTGCAAGCTCTCCTCTGGTTTGCATTCTCAAGTGTCTGACTCTCTCTCTCTGCCATGGTCCTCTTTTGACAAACCAAGGACCACCAGCAAAGACATCATTTACTATGTCCTTTGCTTTGTCCTGGAGGCTCCATTTCCATTCAGGGTGTCGAATGGCATGCCCAGTGCTTCGAAAGTTTTGCAAGAGGCAAGGTAAAAATAAGGATCCCCCTGATATTGGCAATTTGACTGTTCCAACCACTGCACCGTCCTGCCTCTATGCATGGCTATTCAGAGGTATGTCCCCCTGCGTCTGATGGGATTATTCGCTCGGATGGATCCACCCGATACAACTATATGGGGGAAGACAAAAACCTGCAGGAAATATAGCTATATCTATAGATATATAGATATACAGTGTGGCGTTGGTTTGAGCATTGGATTCTGGAGTGAATGTGACTCTCCGCATAAGCATAAAAACCCAGCAAGTTGCACTCTCTCAGCCCCAGACGACGCAACAGCAAACCTTCTCTGAACACATCTTGCCAAGAAAACCCCTACGATACATTCGCCTTAGGGTCGCCATACGTCAGAGACGACTTGACAGCACACGACAACAACATACAAGCATCCCTCCATATTTGCAGATTTGATATTTGTGGATTTGATTGTTCAAATCCAATATCTCCCCCATTGTATTGGGGTTCGCTACAGGACCAGGGAAGAGGGATATTCCCGTTGTCCGCAGACCCCTCTCTTTGGATTTTCCGGCTGGCCGGCCGAAAAGCGACCCTGGGAATGTGCCAGGCCGCAGGAGGAGGGGAGCATCGCGGAGGCCTCTGTGGCGTGACTCAGCCCTGCGTCTGCTGCAGTGGCTTTTGCGCGACAGGAGGCCATCCAGGGGAAGCGAGCCTTTGCATGACAAAAAGCCTCCCGTGGCCCTTCCCGCCTTTCTCGCCACCTGCCAAGGAAATCCATTTGGAAAGCTCCCCCCGGGGGGCTAGTCCTCAGGTTCCCTTGCCCTGCGCTGCATGCGATTAGGCTGCATGCATGTATAATCTGTTTAATGCACACACATGCGCATACATGGGTAGCATTTGGGCACAGTGCCACAAAGCCCAGGCTTGGAAGAGAGACCAGGGCTAGTGAGACAAAAGGGGGCCTGGCATGCCCAAGAAGTCCTACTGTTCATAGAATCGTAGAGTTGGAAGAGATCACAAGGGCCATCCAGTCCAACCCCTTTATTCTGCCATGCAGGAACTCTCAATCAAAGCATCCCCATTGACAGATGGCCATCCTGCCTCTGTTTAAAAACCTCTGAAGAGGGAGACTCCACCACTCTCCAAGGGAGCCTCTTCCACCTTCAAACACCTCTTACTCTCAGGAAGTTCCTCCTTATGTTGAGGTGGAATCTCTTCCTGCAGCTTGCATCCATTGCTCCATTGGGTCCTATTCTCTGGAGCAGCAGAAAACAAGCTTGCTCCCTCCTCAATATGACATCCCTTCAACTATTTAAACAGGGCTATCATATCATATCATGCACAAGAAAGCCATATTGTTAGGTGATGCACAAGATAGTCATATTGTTTGGTGCATGCATAAGATATTCATATTGTTTGGTGCATGCATACAATAGTCATATTGTTTGGTGCATGCATAAGATAGTCATGTTGTCATGCATGGGCCTCTCCCATGATGCTCAGTTGCATCCGGCTCCCTCTCCCCTTTCTAAAAGGAGGTGGGGGGGAAATGCCAGAGAGGGGTGATGACATCACCAACGCCCCCCCCCTGCGGGGAAGGCCCCCTTCCCATGACATCACCTCTGCGGAACTTCCCTCTCAAAGTGGTTGGGGGGAGAAGACACGGAAAGAAAGGAACCAATAGAGTCCCTCAATCCATTAACCCTTGCAGGGCTGGCACATGGGTGGGCTGCCCCGGATGATGTGAGGCCGGCGCAAGGGATTATCCATGGATCGATTGATTTGATGCATCCGTGCCCCATTGTTTTGCAGGGATGAAAGGCAGCGAGGAGACAGAGCAGCGGGGAGGGAGGGAAAGAAGCACCCTTGTGTTAAAAAGAGACAGACGGACGCCATCGATTGTATTAGAGCATCGATCCATCCAGGGTGGGACAAATGTGGCCTTGGGGCCATATCCGGCCTGTCACAACTGGGTTGTTTTGAGGGACGGCATGACCTTTCCTGACTCCTTAAACTACTCTGTTTTTGGAGAGGAGGAAAGGGTGGCTTGGAAACCACCAGGAGCATCTGTTCGCCATTTAGGAACAGCCCGGTGCAGAAACCCAAAATCTAGCATCTCCGCATCTCCACTGAAGGTGTGTTTGGATAAACCAAGCTTTCTGTCCCGATTAGAACGGTGACGTCGAATCAATGAAAGCTTGGTCCACTTTCAGTGCCATTGATTCAACCGTCCTCCCCCAGTTGGTCTTAGGATCTCCCAGTTGGCACGGCTAATGCCAAATCCTGTACTTAAAGAAAAATGATCCAAACACCACCCACAAGTTCTGGGGGACTATCAGGTTTTTTTGGGGGGACTACCAAGTCTGCATGCTGGAGCTTCTAGTCACCATCATCCCTATGACTTGAAGGCACGCCGCAACGACCACAACGACGACATCCCAGAGAAAAGGGGCTAAGTTGGTTCTCCGACGCCCCAGAGATTTTAAGGGTCTGAAGTTAGAATCATAGGACCCCAGAGTTAGAAGAGACCCCAAGGGTCATCCAGTCCAACCCCATTCTGCCACGGAGGAACTCACAATCAAAGCATCCCTGACCTATTAGATACAGGAAGGTAGATTTCGAGAGAACATTAGAAAGAACTTGACGATAAGACTGGCTCAGGAATGAGACTTACTTGACTCCGGCTGTCAGGAAGCGGCTCCCTTTGAGCACAGCAGCCAGCATGGTTGCGCACTTGGCAACAACGGTGGCCCCGACTTGCGCTGCCTCCCAAGGGGTCCCTGAAACCAATACCCCAATGGTCCCGTTTGCCTCGAAGTGCAGAGGATGGAGGACTAGTAAGCAACGGAGGGACAACTTCAATTGCTTTGGCCTTCCTTCTCCCTCCCTACAGACTGAGCTAAGTCTGCCTCCGCCAGACAGGAAGCCGCTCCGTAATCACAATGGGACAGCACTTCCTCTGTGAACACAAACACACACAAACGCACACACACACACAATGGCGGGGCTGGTGCAATGCTCTCTGGGGATTCCCCACAGCGATATTGCTTTCTGCAAACAGCATCATAGAATCGTATGGTTGGAAGAGACCCCAAGGGCCAGCCAGTCTGACCCCATTTTGCCATGCAGGAATTCACAATCAAAGCACCCCCATTGACAGATGGCCATCCAGCCTCTGTTTAAAAACCTCCAGAGAAGAAGACTCTGAGACCACATCTTCCACTGTTATCAGCTCTTACTGTCAGGATGTTCTTCCTAATGTTGAGGTGGAATCTCTTTTAATATAACTTGCATCCAATGCTCCATTGTGTCCTATTCTCTGGAGCAGCAGAAAACAAGCTCGCTCCCTCCTCAATACGACATCCCTTCAAATATTTAAACAGGGCTATCATCATATCACCCCTTAACCTTCTCTTCTCCAGGCTAAACATCCCCAGCTCCCTAAGTCGTTCCTCAGGTTTCCGCATGGTTTCCAGACCCTTCACCATTTTAGTTGCCCTCCTTTGGACATGGTCCAGTTTCTCAATGTCCTTTTTGAACTGTGGTGCCCAAAACTGGACACAGGATTATTCCAGGTGAGGCCTGACCAAAGCAAAATAGTGGCACCGTCACTTCCCTTGATCTAGACACTATACTGCTATAGACGCAACCTAGACTCACACTGGTCTTTTTAGCTGCCGCATCGCACTGTTGACTCATGTTCGACTTGTGGTCTACTAGGTCTCCGATCCTATAGTGGTGCCTTTCATTTTTACATTCACGCAGACAGCTGTGGAGCAGGCTGGAATATGCACACTGACAGCACCAGCGACGGCACCAATGCATCACCTACATATACCTCTCTCCCAGCCCCACAGCCGTCCCCAGAGAGATCCTACCTGAAGCAGTCGGCATGCCAGTCGGCGTTCAAGGCCTGCAAGTACTGGCCGTCGTAGATGCTGTGGCTGCAGCTGGCACATATGGGCAGGTCACTCCCTGCAGGAAGAGGAAGAAGAAAAGATTAGGATGGGACAGGATCAGTAGCGCAGGGTCGCTATCCATTAGGAGAGCCTCCCTCCAAAAGAGGACCGACCATCTAAGATTGCTCTCCATTGGAAGAGCATTTCTCCTGAAGACCAACCATGCAAGGTTGCTCTCCGTTGGCAGCGTCTCTTTCCAGAAGACCAACCCTAAAAGATTGGTCTCTATTGGAAGAGCCTCTCTCAAGAGGACCAACCATCCAAGGTTGCTCTCCATTGGAGGAGCCTTTCTCCAAAAAGAGACCAACCCTGCAAGGTTGCTCTCCGTTGTCAGAGACTCTCTCCAGAAGAGAACTAAGGATGATCATAACTAAACAGCAAAGAGAGTGCCTTTAAGAACACGCAGAATTGTTTCCCTCCCATCAAACCCATCCTCAATCGATGCGTAATCCTCAGTTTTGTCTGGGTCTCTCTTATTCTGTGTTAACAATATGGGATCCCAGAAACAAAGAGCAATTGATAGCAGCTTTCCTTTGGGTTCTTCCTTCCGGCTGCCATGTCAGTGGGCTGCTGACTCCATACCAGATTTTGCATCAAATGCAATATCTAAGGAGCCAAACACTTCGGAGCGCATCTTTGGAGAACATCTTAAACGTTGTTCAGTTCAGAGTCACAACCAAAACACTAGACACTGCCAGGAACAGCCATTTTCCTCCTCGCAGGGAAAGTTGGAGGAGTCTCCCTCCACTTCCGTGGGACGGAAATGAGAACAGACGTCCACCGGAGGGTGCGGCGCATGCCCAGCCAGTCATGGGTGCCCAGAAGCTAGGATGGCCTCCTGATGGGTGACCATGGGTGTCCTCCACCCTTTTTCCAAGGGCTTCGCGCCATTCATCGATCTTCCGGTTTATATAACAACGGAGCCAGCCCTTAAAACGCATCCCTTGTTCCACTTTGGAGAGCGGAAAGGTAGGGGAAGGAATGGGCACAGCTTTGGTAACCTCTGGTTTCCATCTGACATGTTGGAAGCAAGTGCCAGGGAGCTGGTGTGGCGTAACGTTTTGCGTCTTGGTTCGATTCCCAGCTTGGTCATGAAACCCACGTGAAACCTTGAGCAAGTCACACTCTCTCAGCCTCAGGGGAAGGCAAGGGCAAAGCTCCTAATCTGGGGGAAAGTGGGCCACATGTGGCCCACTAGGTGACTAGGGCAAGGAGACGGATGCCAGGAGGAAAGTAGGACCCTGGACAGCATCCAGCACCAAGGGCCTGGAAAGACAAAAAGAGAGAGTGATAGGACACTCTGCACATGCTCAGACACCACAGACATCCCCATCTTCTCAGGCCAATGACAACTATGCATGCTGATGCGTCCCTTCGAGTCGCATCCGACTTACGGCGACTTGAAGGCAAACCTCTCATGGGGTTTCCTTGCCCAAGTTGAGTTTGCCTTGGCCATCCTCAGAGGCTGAGTGGGTGCGACTTGCTCAGGATGGCCCAGTGGGTTTCCAGGGCCAAGCATGGATTCGAACCCTGGTCTCTCAAGAGTCCAGAGCTCGAAGCACTACAACTCCTTGGCTCTTGCTCAAGGTGTTCTTGTTGTTGTTGTTGCAAGAGCCTTCAAGGCATTCCCAACTTATGGCTGCCATAAGATTTGTTCAGGGGAGACCCAATGGGTTTCATGGCTGAACAGGGCACTGGGCTTTGATGGAGAGTTCCTGCATGGCAGAATGGGTTTGGAGTGGATGGCATTGGGGTCTCTTCCAACCCTATGATGCTATGACCCCCAGTCTCCAGAGTTGTAGTCCCAACACTCAAACCACTACACCATACTGCCCCACTGCCTCACCAAACTCCAAATCCCATGATGCTGCAGGAGGAAACTACAGATCCCAGGCAGGATGGACCTTAGGCTGTTCTGCAGTTTAAATATTTAAACAGGGCTATCCTATCACCTCTAGCAAATAATAAGTAAAATAAATGTTGCACACAACAACTAAGTAAATAATAAATAAAAAACAAATATCCCATCCACCCCTTTCGTAAATAATAATTAAAATAAATGTGGCACACGCCAATTAAATTAACAATAAATAAAATAAAATAATAAATAGAAATTTATGAATTATTATGTAAATAATAAAATAAATGTGGCACACCAACTAAATTAATAGATAAAATAAAATAATAAATAAAACTTTATGAATTAATATGTAAATAATAAGTAAAATAAATGTGGCACACACAAACTAAATCAATAATAATTAAAATAAGATAAAACAATAAATAGAAATTTATGAATTATTATGTAAATAATAATTAAAATAAATGTGGCACAGATCAACTAAATTAATAATAAAAATAAAATAATTATTATGTAAATAATAATTAAAATAAACATGGCACGCACCAACTAAATTAATAATTAATAATAAAATAAAATAATAAATAAACATTTATGAATTATTATGTAAATAATAATTAAACTAAACGTTGCAAGGAAGGGATGATGCGTGTCTCTGTGCTGCACGTGTGAAAATGCAGCCAGAGGGGAGGAGGCCAGGCTTAGAGAGGGGGGTCTGGGAAAAGGGGGGGGTCAGCCTTCAAGGTCAGGGGAGAGGAGGCCTGAGGCCCAAGGCAAGGCTCTCTCTCTCTCTCTCTCTCTCTCCCTTCCTTCTTTTCATTCATTCATTCTTTCTTTCTCTCATTCATCCTTCCCTTTTGCAAACCCTCCCTCCCCATTATTGCACCCACCTTCCTCCTCTCCCATGGACTCGTCGCTCCAGGTGCAGCAGAGGAGCATCAACCGCATGCAGACGCACCCCTTGAACCCCCCCAAAAAAGTGGGGGGACCAGTAAGCCAGGGATGACCGGGGCCTCCGCAGAAAGATGCAACCGCTGGGGATGCGGAGGAGGAGGAGGATGGCCCACTCACTCTCTCTGCAAGGCAGCCCTGGGAAAGAGGGAGGGGGAGGAGGGGCGTGGCCAAGGGAGGGGTGTGGCCAAAGGGAGGGCGTGGCCAAGGGGAGGGGACAGAGAGAGGGACCCCCTCCCCTCCACTCCTCCAGCCTCCCCTCCCAAGCCTTTAGCATCCTTCCTCCTAGCAAGCTTGTTTTCTGCTGCTCCAGAGAATCCTCCTATTCTCTGCAGCAGCAGAAAACAAGCTTGCTCCATCTTCAGCATGACACTCCTTCAAACGCTTAAACATATCCTGTCACCTCTTTAACCATCTCTTTCCATCAGGATGCTCCTGCTAACGTTAAGCTGGGATCTCTTTTCCTGTAGCTTGAATCCAATCTCTGGAGCAGCAGAAAACAAGCTTGCTGCCACCACCTCCAACTCTAATCGACAAGATTAAAATGAAATACACCTGCTAAGTAAATAATAAGTAAAATGATAAATAAAATAAATACTAAAACCTATTAATATTATGTAAATAATAATTAAGATAAATGCCACACACACACACACACACCAAGTAGTAAATAATAAATAAATATTTCACACGAACTAGTAAATAAACAATAAAATAAATATTGCACCCAACAACTCTGTAAATAATAAATAAAATAAAATAAATACTATTTATACAATTAAAATAAATGTTGCTCACAGCAACCAAGTAAATAAAAATTAAAATGAATAAAATAAAATAATAATTAAAAATAATAATTATTAATTATTATTTAAATAATAATTAAAATAAATATTTAACACAAAATAGTAAATAATAAATAAAATAAATATTGCACACAGCAACTAAGTAAATAATAAATAAAATGAAATAAAATGAATACTATTTATATAATTAATAAATGTTGCTCACACCAAGTAAATAAAAGATAAAATAATGAATAAAATAAAATAATAATTAATAAATAACAATTATAAATGTATTTATTTTTATTTTATTTCATATTCATTTTATTTTATCAATTTTTATTTTTATTATTTTATGTTATTTTATGTATTTTTATTTTACATCATTTTTAATTTAATTTTTAATTTCATTTTAGGCTTATTTAATTTTATTAATTTTTATTTTATGTCATTTTAAATTTAATATTTTTTAATTTTTCTTTTTTTACTTTATTTCATTTTTATTTCAGTTTATTGTATTTTCTTAGTTTTAATTTTATGTCATTTTGTATTACATTTTGATATTTATTATATTTATTATTAATTTTATTTATTTTAATTTTATCAATTTTTATTTTTATTTTCATTTAATGAAATAAATTATAAATAAATAAAATTAAATTAAAAATAAAACAAAATAAAAAGATGCCTTCATGTTACCGACTAAAATAAAAAGATGCAATCATGTTACCAACTAAAATAAAAAGGCTGGGTTGGTATACACTTCCCATCATCCTCATCAGGCACAGCAAGCCCTTCAAGACTGGGGTTGGAGGACACTTCCCATCATCCCCATACCATGCAGAGGTTGGGGAGACCTCCCTCCAGTTCCCATCATCCATCAGGCACAGCAAGCCCTTCAAGACTGGGGTTGGAGGACACTTCCCATCATCTCCAGACCATGCAGAGGTTGGGGAGACCTCCCTCCAGTTCCCATCATCCATCAGGCACAGCAAGCCCTTCAAGATTGGGGTTGGAATACACTTCCCATCATCCCCAGACCATTCAGAGGTTGGGGAGACCTCCCTCCAGTTCCCATCATCCATCAGGCACAGCAAGCCCTTCAAGACTGGGGTTGGAGGACACTTCCCATCATCCCCATACCATGCAGAGGTTGGGGAGACCTCCCTCCAGTTCCCATCATCCATCAGGCACAGCAAGCCCTTCAAGACTGGGGTTGGAGGACACTTCCCATCATCTCCAGACCATGCAGAGGTTGGGGAGACCTCCCTCCAGTTCCCATCATCCATCAGGCACAGCAAGCCCTTCAAGATTGGGGTTGGAATACACTTCCCATCATCCCCAGACCATTCAGAGGTTGGGGAGACCTCCCTCCAGTTCCCATCATCCATCAGGCACAGCAAGCCCTTCAAGACTGGGGTTGGAGGACACTTCCCATCATCCACAGACCATGCAGAGGTTGGGGAGACCTCCCTCCAGTTCCCATCATCCATCAGGCACAGCAAGCCCTTCAAGATTGGGGTTGGAATACACTTCCCATCATCCCCAGACCATGCAGAGGTTGGGGAGACCTCCCTCCAGTTCCCATCATCCATCAGGCACAGCAAGCCCTTCAAGATTGGGGTTGGAATACACTTCCCATCATCCCCAGACCATGCAGAGGTTGGGGAGACCTCCCTCCAGTTCCCATCATCCATCAGGCACAGCAAGCCCTTCAAGACTGGGGTTGGAATACACTTCCCATCATCCCCAGACCATGCAGATGTTGCCAAATGGCTGCAAGGCTCCCATTATTCCTGGCTCTCTCTGGTGCCCTCCTGTGGCTAAAAGGACGCACTTCGGCCCTTTGACTAGGCTTTGGCGCAAACGCTATTATTCTTCTCTGCGCTGAAGCGCCCTCTGGCGGCGGAAAGGGGGCGTTGCGGGAAGGAACGCAATTTGCTATACAGCTTTTCCGATGGAGATCTCATTTACGATAGGCCTTTTGCGATCTCTCTCTCGCGCCCTCCTGTGGCTGTTATGGCACACTGCAGCCTCTTCCTTTTTTGCTGGCTCTCTCATTTGCGATCTCCTTCCTGGCGCTCTCTCTCTCTCTTTCTCGCTCTCTCTCTGACGCCCTCCTGTGGCTAAAACGAGGCTTTGTCGCAAACGCTATTATTCTTACCTGCCTTGGAGCGCCCTCTGGTGGCCGAAATGGGGCGTTGCGGGAAGGAACGCAATTTTTTTGGTGCAATCAGTTGGAGGAGGAGGAGGTGGGCGGGGCCTGGGTTAGGCAGCCAATCAGAAGACAAAGAGCGAGAGGCGGGACCTAATTTGAAATTTTGCAAAGAGAGTCTTTGCCAGTCTTGCAAAACCCAGAGGTGAGTCATTTTGCATTTCAATTTGTGTGTGTTAATATTAATAAATAAGGAACTGGACAACAAATCCCATGAAATGCAAGAACTGGGAGTGATGGGTGCTGCAGTCCCACTCCAGATTTTGTTTAATTGTTAATAAATCATATTAATTAATTAATTAGGCTTGGTTTGCATCCAAATGGGCAGGAAACAAAAATGCTCCAACTTTTCAAACGTCTCTGTTTAATTTGTTAGTAATTTGATAGGAATTTATTAATTTATTACAATTAAAATCAAATATATATATATATACATATATATATATATACATATAAAATAAAATAAATGTGTGCAAAATCATATATATATATATATATATATATATATATAAAATCATAAATAATCAATTTAATCGTACTATGTGTCTTCAGTTTTCTAGGATCTATCTCTTCAAATAGTTTTTATTCCATTATTATTATATTATTATTATTTATTTATTCCATTATTACTGTGAGTAGTTGTGTGTATTTGTGTATTTTGAGTGTTGGCGCTTCACAAAGAGAATAAAAACATTTATAACTTGTTCCAGTAACGTAAAAAATACTAAAACGCAGTACAAAAAATACAATGCACAAAAAACACACACACATATATATGTGTATGTATGTATGTATGTATATATATATATATATATATATATATATATATATATACAATGCTAAAATATACAGTGCAAGAAAAGAAAAGCCGCACATCCAAAATCCAAAACATGGAATGAAACCGCATTTACAGTCAGTACAGATAATCAATAATCGTTAATACATAAAAAGCATTAATCCGAAATTCCAAAAGTGTTAGAAATCAAAAACAAGTTTTCTATTTGCAATAATAATAATAATAATAATAAACAGCGAGAGAACAGCTTGCAAATTTACAGGGAGGCAACTCTAATAATAATAATAATTATTGTTATTATTATTATTATTATTATTATTTATTTACTTATTTATTTCTATCCTGCCTCTTCAATAAGATTGAGGCATCTTACATGTTAAAAAAACCCAATTTAACACAATAAAATAATCTCAGTATTATTAGAGACAACTGTAATAATAATAATAATTTATTATTAATAATATTTATTTATTTATTTATTTATTTATTTATTTATTTATATCCTGCCTCTTCTATAAGATCAGGTCAGCTTACATCAATAAAAAAAACCTCATGTAACACATTAAAATAATGCCAGAATTAATAATAACATGGGTTTCAGAGAAACAAGTCATGCCAGACAAATCTAATCTCTTTCTTTGATAAAAGGGAATGCTGTGGATATAGTATATCTTGATTTCAGTAAGGCCTTTGACAAGGTTTCCCATGACATTCTTGCAAACAAGCTTGTAAAATGTGGGCTAGACAAAGGAACTGTTACATGGATTTGTAATTGGTTGACTGGCCGAAGTCAAAGAGTGATCAACAATGGCTCCTTTTCATCCTGGAGAGAAGTGACCAGTGGGGTCCCACAGGGATCTGTCCTGGGCCCAGGGCTATTCAACATCTTTATCAATGACCTGGATGACAGAATTGGGAGCATACTTATCAAATTTGCAGATGACACCAAATTAGGGGGAATAGCTAATACCCCAGAGGACAGGATCAAGATTCAAAATGACCTGAATAGACTAGAAAGCTGGGCCAAAGCTAACAAAATGAAATTCAACACAGAGAAATGTAAGGTATTGCACTTAGGGCGGAAAAATAAAATGCACAGATATAGGATGGGTGACACCTGGCTGAATGAAACTACGTGTGAAAGGGATCTAGGAGTCCAAGTAGACCACAAGTTGAACATGAGTGAACAGTGTGATGCGGCAGCTAAAAAGGCCAATGCTATTTTAGGCTGCATCAATAGAAGTATAGTGTCTAGATCAAGAGAAGTAATAGTGCCACTGTATTCTGCTTTGGTCAGGCCCCACCTAGAATATTGTGTCCAGTTCTGGGCGCCACAATTCAGAAAGGACATTGAGAAACTGGAGCGTGTCCAAAGGAGGGCGACTAAAATGGTGAAGGGTCTGGAAACCATGCCCTATGAGGAACGACTCAGGGAGCTGGGGATGTTTAGCCTGGAGAAGAGAAGGTTAAGAGGTGATATGATAGCCCTGTTTAAATATTTGAAAGGATGTCATATTGAGGAGGGAGCAAGCTTGTTTTCTGCTGCTCCAGAGAACAGGACCCGGAACAATGGATGCAAGCTACAGGAAAAGAGATTCCACCTGAACATTAGGAGGAACTTCCTGAGAGTAAGGGCTGTTCGACAGTGGAATGCACTCCTTCCTCGGAGGGTGATAGAGTCTCCTTCCTTGGAGGTCTTCAAGCAGAGGCTGGATGGCCATCTGTCAGGGATGCTTTGATTTGGATTTCCTGCATGGCGGGGGGTTGGACTGGATGGCCCTAGTAGTCTCTTCCAACTCTAAGATTCTATGATTCTATGATTCTAATAATAATAATAATAATAATAATAATAATAATAATAAATTATTTACATTCTGCCTCTTCAATAAGATCGGGGCAGCTTACATCAATACAAACAAAAACAAAAATATGTAACACAATAAAATAATCCCATTATTATTAGAGGCAACTAGAAATAAATAAATAAATAATTTTATTTATTTGTTTATTCCTATCCTGCCTCTTCATTACAATCGAGGCCGCTTACATCAATTAAAAAAAACACCCCCCCCATATAACACAGTAAAATAAATCCCAGTATCCCCTCCCTCCTTAAAACAAACCCGCAATACAACAAAAACGACAATGAAATAGATATAAAACCCTGGACTAAGGAACGAGAGCAAATCTCGTCTGACGGAGCAGAAACATCTTCACCAAATTTCCCTTTTTGTCCAAAGGCATCGGAGGAATCGCAGACGACGAGGAGCAGAAAGGAGCAAAAGACATGGCGTCTCTGCTCAAGAGCCTGGAGCCGTCGGTCGGTTGGCGTCGCCACGAGATCCTTCCCGACTTGGAGGAAAGTCCCGTCCCGGATCGGTTCCGGAAGAAGCCCTCTTTGGACCTGCAGCGGTCCCTCCGAAAACGGATGCCGCTCCGCAACGTCGAGATAAACCTGGACGAAAACCCGACTTGGGAAAGCCTGGAAGCCAAGGAGAAGCGAAGAAACCTTAAGCGGACGGCCAAAAACATTTTGGGGACGGTGTCGCAGGTAAGGGACGCACGCCACGCAGACGCCTTATCTGCCCTTACAAAACCAATAATCAATAAGCCACCAGAATAGCACTGAAACCTTTGGGGAAATGTTCAATAACCAAACACTTGATGGAGACGCTGTTAGAAAGTCTGCAACCGTCATTTGGAATCGATTACGGCTTTATTTGCAGCGGTCCACTCTAATACTTATCTGCCTTTACAATAATCAATAATCAATATAATCTATTTCAGAAAATCCAGGACAGCTGCCAAGGTCCGGCTCGCTCTTTGGTGGCCTCTCTGGCCAAAATCCCATCCAGTGGCGTGCGGCGTCCGGCCAAAAACCGTGCGCCGGAGCTGCGGACCCCTTGCCGGAGAAGCATCAGGCGCGCCATTGTCTCGACCCCAGCCTCGGGCGCAAAGATGGTGTCCCCATCCGGTGAGGAGACGCGCCGGCATCAGGAAAACCTCCTTCCCCTCCGAAGATCCGCGAGGACCTCTGCCTTGAGAAGCCCATACGGTTCCCCCATTTCCATCAGCCAGAGAAAGTGAGTAGGATCCAGTCCTCCTCGCTTTGCTTTACCCTTTGCTTTAGGATGGCAGTTAAAGCGGTGTCAAACTGCTATAATTCTGCGGTGCGGATACACCCCCAACACTCAAAGCCACCCTAAAACCTTCCCTTTCATTCCCCCCATTAATAACTCCATTAATCCGTCAATACTATTAATTGTACCCCGCGTCGTCTACCTGATTCTTTTGCAGACGGTTTGACCGCGATTCGGAGCGGGTCTCCAGCGGCATCCGCCGGCTCAAGCGCCTCTCCCAAGCCTTCAACGAGATCATCCTCCAAGAGGAGAGGTGAGTTTGGACATTTCGACGGGTCGCTTTTCCGGTTCTTGGGGTCCCCAGGGTGGGTTTTTAATAGGGATCGCCAAACACCTCGGTTCTGATTTTGGGTGTCGTTCCCAAAAGGCGTTGCGGATAACGTTCCCCTTCCAAACCTTATTGCACCGTGACTCCATTTTAGCTGCCGTGGATTTGCAGTTTGGGGAGGCACTGGAGTCGAGGATCGTTTCGGTCATTTTAGGACACTTTTTATTAAAACCGCACAAAACATACATACCGATCCGCCGCCGTTGTCATCGCGCGCCTTCGTGCCGTTTCCGAACCCGGGTTGTTGTAGTCCGATGATATCTGGAAGGCGATGTGATTCTTGTCCTAGATTTAAACAGATCCGGGAGTAAAGGACCGTGAATGGACGAATTAATTAATTTATAATGGCATACAGCCGGCATAAAATAATAAAACGGTGACAAAAATGACCTTAAGTCCAGTTAGAAACGTCGATATTCCAGCATACTATATTCAAATTTTAGCAACTCTGACCTCCCTTAAACCAGAATTTTCCTTTTTATCGACCCGTTTCGACTCTCGTTTTATCGCTTTGTCTCCCAAAACGTTAATCTTCCGACCTTCTTCCTCATCTATCTACCAGCGACATGACCGTTTCGCTCATTCGTAACTGAAGATTAAAATATCGTCCAGGTAACATCCGAATGAAATATATATATTTGCTCGTTTTGATTTAATTTTAGCCGCTTGGAAATACTCCTTAACACACAAACATGTCCTGCATGGCGATAAAACAACCACACCAAACCAGACCCTTTGCTCTGCGCTTGGAAAGGAAGAGTATTCCTTTTTGGGGTTCTTTGAAAGGAAGCTTTCTTAACTTTTCTTAAGGATAAAACTATTTTGCGCACTCCGTTTCCGTTCGCTAACATGCCTGGATTAACAGGGAATTGCGCAGCATGTTTTTGCGCAGACGAAATGGGGGGGATTTTTGACAGCGAAATGGCATCCGGAAATGGAAGGATGAAGAATCCCTCGGCGCCATTATGCCTCTATCCTAGACGTCTTTATTGGTGGGGATTATGGGAATTATAGTCCCAACGCATCCGAATGTTAGGCAAAACCAACGCAATCTAGACGGATTTCTCCTCTATTAACATCCTTTCCTTCTCCGTTGCAGAGACCAGGCGATCTTGAACTACTACCAAGCCATGGCGCAAAACATGCACAACGCGCGACGCCGGTCGCGGGGACTCTCCCGGTTGAATTTACGGAGACCTGCGGCAAAAGTGCGGTGGGTTCGGACCAACCGGGATACGGATCCCTTTCGCCAGTAGCATTAACCCTATTTGTGCGTTTGTGTTTTGTTCTTCTGTCTGCACTGACATTAATGTAATAAGCTTCTCTATGATCAAAACAAAGACACTAATTTTCGCAAAGTCCTGGATTTCAACCTTTTTTTGGGGTCAGGAGGAAAAAGGCGATCCGTTCGGGAAACAACCCTTTGCTTTCTTCTCACCCGTTTTATTATTATTGATCTTTGTCGGAAACGGTTAGCAAAGCAAAGGGCGAAACCGAACGGTGCGAAGTGTCATATTTGCGCAGGTGGCAATCTGGTTTTATGTTTTATGACGGGAGGGAAAATAAAATAAAAGGTTGGATTGCTCAAGCCAGTATGGGAAAGAATAAAATCAAGACATATGGAAGGCTATGAAATGGAAACCTCTAAATATTACTGGCTCCTTTGCGGAGGCGAAGCAATCGCGCACTCCGTAACTGCTACCTAGCCGTGGCGCAAAACGTGCGTGGCACGCAACGCCGATCTCGGAGACTCTCCCCCGGTTGGATTCCCGGTGACGCATGGCAAAAAGAAATATACCAAATCGCACTGATCCGTGTTCTGTTAATTTTGTCAAACTGACAAAATTGGACCCGTAACTTGCGCATGTGAATACACATAAACATGCGTTCACGCATTCACACTCTTGGGTTGGTAGCTCCTGTGTCAGCCTTTAAAGAAGCTATCCAAAAACGCCGAACCTATTTAGGAAGGCTTTGGAGCACTTTAGTAATTCGGATTAAAACCCTGGAACTGGATCTGCCGGCCCACTGACCCGGATCCACTACTTATTTTGGGGAGTTGTAGTCTCAATGAGGGAATGTCCCCAAGATCCCGAAGCGAAAGAGGGATGGAAAAGCCCATCTCTGTCCCTTTAGGATCCGCTGCCCGAAGCCGTTGCTTCATGCCAGGGATGGCTTTGGAGCAACGCAGTTTTGGCTTTTAATGTTTATTTTTTAGAAGCAATGTGCTACTTCTGGTCCGACGGGTTCCCGAAACCAGGTGTGCACTGACCCAGTTCGAAGTCTATGGGGATGTGTCCTTAATAGACGGTTCTTTTCTTTTATTTTGGGTAGCTTTTCTGTCCCCGTTTCCTGATTTATCTCAATGACTCACCTCTTTTGTCTCAAAGGTTCCTCCTATCTAAAAGGAAGCTGGGTTATTTATTGCATTTATTGCAAAATGGGGGGGGGGGGGGGGAATAGAAATATCTAGTTCCTCTTGAGTTGTTCCTCTGCTCCCTGACCTCTGCATTCCCTGATCCAAGGCACAAAGGTCAAAGCCAGGGCCCTGTGTTCGAATCCCGAAGCTCCAAGTGACGGCGTGGATTTTGGACCGAGCGTCAATCGTCTTTCGCTGGAGGGAGAAACATGGCTTTTGGATATTTGGGGTTTAGGGTATTTTGGGGACAATTTCTGGGTGAGATTGCGTTTCGTCGGAAACTCACTGTTTGCAATTAGACTTATGCAACCAAAGCCCTTAATAATAAATCTAATGATTAAGAGTGAAATTAAAACAAGGAAAGTAGACTCAAGTTCAGAATCCTCTGCCGTTTACTTAGGACCCACAATGAATTTCTGAGCGCGTGCAGAGCGCACCATTGCTTTGCCCGCATAACGCTAATTGCACCCGACGATCTCGTGCGCCGCATCGAAATACAGTTCCCAGGATTCCATAGCATTGAGCCATGGCACTTAACTAACCCATGGCTCCACATCCCATCGTCCAGCATTGAATGACTGCAGCATGCAAACCTCTCTCTACGGAAGCTGTTCTAACACTACCTGCTTTCTCTCGGCTTCTTTGCATTTCTGTGTCATCCAGAGACCTCTTGGCAAGGCTAATAATAACTAATCCCTTCTTAAAACCCGCTTGGCGCTTTGCCCTCTCCGCTTGACATCTTCGCCAAAGGTGCCAAAATGCTTCCTCTTGCAAAAAAGTCGCCTTTGGCCTTATTGCTATCCTTCATTTTTGCAGCCCCTTGAACCGCCGCGTTATTGCATGTTGTGTAACATATATTGCTTGAGTAGAGTAAATATAGAGTAACTACTAAGACTGCGATGTTAAAAAGAGGCGAATGCAAACTCTGTTAGAAAACGATAAAGCGCCATCTAAGCCGGGATATTTGGAAAGGTCCGGAAAGGGCACCGAGAGCGAAAATAGAAACTCCGCTTCTATGTACGACTATAACGCAAAGTGACGAAGTTGACAAGTAGAGAAAATGTTAAATATATTAAATATTAAATATATTATAGCTGCGTTGACGTTTTGGATTAAAACCCAGAGCGGATCCGCTGTCCCTTCTCAATGCAAACCAATGCTTGTTGCTGCTTTTGTTCCAATTCCATAAAGAAACACATTAAAAATAGCGTAATGAGCAAATTGCAAAAAATCCCCAAAGTGTTTTTTCCCTTTCCTTGTTCTAATTCCTGGTAACTCTTAACTCAATTTATGATTAAGGGCTTTCATCACTTTATCCTTATCGCAATCGATGGCCAATAATTTATTCTCAAGCTTCCTGAAACGCCTTTATCTACACAGGCTTGACCTATGCGCCAGAAAAGGTCCAACCGTGATAAGTGTGTGATAAGATACCATACTAGAAAATTAAAGCACAGAGGGTCCAAATTCACCCTCTTTCCTTCCGAAATTTCGCGAACGGTGTTGCAAGGGAAGACTCTGGAGACCAGGGTTCGAATCCCATGGAAACCCATTCCAAAATCGGAGACAAACTTGAAGGCACACAGACAACGACAACAACAAGAAGAAATAGACTCATGCATAAATCGAGAAGGTTTAGTCCAAAAAACTGACCCCCCCCCCCCAAAAAAAAAAAAGCTGTGTCAACTTATTTATGGGCCAATTTAGTGCTGTACTTCAACCTTTTTCAAAATGGGAACCGTTCTTTTATTTTGAGTCGAGCAACGAAAGGCGAGAGTCTAGTCCATTCTGGGTGACCCTAAAAGACACATTGCAAAGACACATGGTGCGGATTCACGCAAAGCGGAGTGAGTGCACATTGTATTATCACACTGGTGCACACCATACGGATTCAACAAGTTGAATTAGTATCCTTGCGCATGCTCAGTGGGGATCTGAACGCATCATGAACCTTTGCACTTCTGGGATGAAGAAGGGGCCACTTCCTAGTCTCACTTTCATGTGAATGCTAGTCTCACGTGAATAACAGCTTCAGGTTCTATGGGCTTTAGAGTTCGTTTTGGCACCCAAACTAGCGCTCTTTTTCTGGGAGACATGGTCCCTTTGGGCACCCAAACTAGCACACTTTTCCTGGGAGGCATTGTCCCTTCCGGCACCCAAACTAGCACACTTTTCCTGGGAGGTATTGTCCCTTCCGGCACCCAAACTAGCACACTTTTCCTGGGAGAGAGGGTCCCTTTCGGCACCCAAACTAGCACACTTTTCCTGGGAGGCATTGTCCCTTTCGGCACCCAAACTAGCACTCTTTTCCTGGGAGATATAGTCCCTTTCGGCACTCAAACTAGCACACTTTTCCTGGGAGGCATTGTCCCTTCCGGCACCCAAACTAGCACTCTTTTCCTGGGAGAGAGGGTCCCTTCCGGCACCCAAACTAGCACTCTTTTCCTGGGAGATATAGTCCCTTTCGGCACTCAAACTAGCACACTTTTCCTGGGAGGCATTGTCCCTTCCGGCACCCAAACTAGCACACTTTTCCTGGGAGGTATTGTCCCTTCCGGCACCCAAACTAGCACTCTTTTCCTGGGAGATATAGTCCCTTTCGGCACTCAAACTAGCACACTTTTCCTGGGAGGCATTGTCCCTTCCGGCACCCAAACTAGCACTCTTTTCCTGGGAGAGAGGGTCCCTTTCGGCACCCAAACTAGCACACTTTTCCTGGGAGGCATTGTCCCTTTCGGCACCCAAACTAGCACTCTTTTCCTGGGAGATATAGTCCCTTTCGGCACTCAAACTAGCACACTTTTCCTGGGAGGCATTGTCCCTTCCGGCACCCAAACTAGCACTCTTTTCCTGGGAGAGAGGGTCCCTTCCGGCACCCAAACTAGCACACTTTTCCTGGGAGGTATTGTCCCTTCCGGCACCCAAACTAGCACACTTTTCCTGGGAGGCATTGTCCCTTCCGGCACCCAAACTAGCACACTTTTCCTGGGAGGTATTGTCCCTTCCGGCACCCAAACTAGCACACTTTTCCTGGGAGAGAGGGTCCCTTTCGGCACCCAAACTAGCACACTTTTCCTGGGAGGTATTGTCCCTTTCGGCACCCAAACTAGCACTCTTTTCCTGGGAGATATAGTCCCTTTCGGCACTCAAACTAGCACACTTTTCCTGGGAGGCATTGTCCCTTCCGGCACCCAAACTAGCACTCTTTTCCTGGGAGATATGGCCCCTTTCGGCACTCAAACTAGCACTCTTTTCCTGGGAAGCATTGTCCCTGTCGGCACCCAAACTAGCACTCTTTTCTAAGGAAGCTCAAGCCTCCTTAAAGGCCAGGGAAGAGGGGGCTCTCCCTCTCTTTCCTGGCTTCTAAGGAAGCTCAAGCCTCCTTAAAGGCCAGGGAAGAGGGAGGAGGCCAGCCTCCGCGCCTCTTCCTGGCTTCTAAGGAGGCCTCGGTCTCCTCAGAGGCCAGGAAGGAGGGACGCTTTTTTATGTAGGACACTTTTTTATTAAATGGAGGAAGCCCCGTGCCCCTTCCAGGCCTTTAAGGAGGTCTCGGTCTCCTTAGAGGCCGGGAAGGGGCGTGGGGTGTCCTCCATTTAAAAAAAAAAAAAAGGGGGGGGGGGAGGAGTGTCCTACATTTGAAAATGTTGTCCTACATTTGTCCCGGTCTGGCAGTCCTGATGTATGGCAACCCTACAATTAGCACTCTCTTTCTGGGAGGTATTGTCCCTTTCGGCACCAAAACTAGCACACTTTTCCTGGGAGGTATTGTCCCTTCCGGCACCAAAACTAGCACACTTTTCCTGGGAAGCATGGTTCCTTTTGGCACCCAAACAAGCACTCTCTTTCTGGGAGGTATGGTTCCTTTCGGCACCCAAACTAGCACTCTTTTCCTGGGAGGTATTGTCCCTTCTGGCACCCAAACTAGCACTCTTTTCCTGGGAGATATGGTCCCTTTCGGCACCCAAACTAGCACACTTTTCCTGGGAGGTATTGTCCCTTTCGGCACCCAAACTAGCACACTTTTCCTGGGAGGTAGGGTCCCTTTCGGCACTCAAACTAGCACACTTTTCCTGGGAGGTAGGGTTCCTTTCGGCACCCAAACTAGCACTCTTTTCCTGGGAGATATGGTCCCTTTCAGCACCCAAACTAGCACACTTTTCCTGGGATAGGGTCCCTTTTGGCACCCAAACTAGCACTCTTTTCCTGGGAGGTATTGTCCCTTCCGGCACCCAAACTAGCACACTTTTCCTGGGAGGTAGGGTCCCTTTCGGCACCCAAACTAGCACACTTTTCCTGGGAGATATGGTCCCTTTCGGCACTCAAACTAGCACTCTTTTCCTGGGAGGTAGGGTCCCTTTCGGTACCGAAACTAGCACTCTTTTCCTGGGAAGCATGGTCCCTTTTGGCACCCAAACTAGCACTCTTTTCCTGGGAGGTATTGTCCCTTTCGGCACCCAAACTAGCACACTTTTCCTGGGAGGTAGGCTCCCTTTCGGCACCCAAACTAGCACTCTTTTCCTGGGAGGTAGAGTCCCTTTCGGTACCCAAACTAGCACTCTTTTCCTGGGAAGCATGGTCCCTTTTGGCACCCAAACTAGCACTCTTTTCCTGGGAGGTATTGTCCCTTTCGGCACCCAAACTAGCACACTTTTCCTGGGAGGTAGGGTCCCTTTCGGCACTCAAACTAGCACACTTTTCCTGGGAAGCATGGTCCCTTTTGGCACCCAAACTAGCACTCTTTTTCTGGGAGACATGATCCCTTTTGGTATGTTAGTCTGTAAAAACCAGTATGCAAAGAGATCTTTCAGCACTGACACTTACTGCAAGAATGCAGTTGGTAGCATGGACTTTCACAGATATAAATCAACTTCTTCAGATGCATTTGATGGAAGGGAAAGTCAGGAGACCAGAGTTTGAACCCCAGCTCCTCTTCTGGTTTTGTCTTGCAACAAAGCAAGGGGGTTTCATGAAGGGGCCTTCCTTCCATCAGGTGCAACCTTTCTAGATATAAATGCCGCTTTGTTCGGCGTGTTTCACAAAGTCTGCGTCCCCTGGAAAGTTTGGTTTCCAAGAGCCAAAAAAGTCCTGTCCTTTTTGTGGGCAACCATTCAGGCATTGATGTCCCCACCCTCCGAAAAAATGGAAGCGCAAACCCCGCAGTGACAGACGTGGGAATATAAGATTTTCGCTGGGCAAACTTTGACGGTGTTTGCTTTGGTTTAACCAAACACGAACCTGCCGTTGCTTTCTCTCTTACCTTTGATTTTGTTCCCCCCCTCTCTTTATGTACTTTTGCCTTAGTCACGACAATAAAGGTGAAAGGAATCAAGACGGGAATGTCGTCTTTTATTGATCTGGGGTTTAACGCAAAGAAAAGCTTCCTTATGGCCGGGGTAACGGTCGCCGCAAAGGAAGCACCGCTTCTTGGAAAGGTCTCACGATGGGCGTTCGGAGACACAACTGGGACGCTAAATGCAAAAGTGGAGGCATGTTTCAACTTGCCTTATAGCCTGGGATGCATTGGGGTGCAAAAGCACGATGCCTATGTTCTTATAGAGTCGCCTCTTATTTCTTAAAATCAATACAAAGGTTGCATTGCAGAAATAAATCACTTTGGCACCCCTTCCAACCTGCAGGATGCCGGGATTCGTAGTTCGGTGAGGCACCTGCACTCTTTAGTAAAACTGCCAATCCCAGGATTCCCAAGGATGGAGCCGCAACGGTTAAAGTGGTGCCAATGTGCATCATTTCCACAGCGGGGATGCGCCCCTTAAACCGACATAAAGCAACGGTCACAATCTTATGCCGCAGTCTGTGTTTCGTAGCAGTGTTGCAGAAACGCAACAGAACCGTGATGCTCCATTGCAAAGAAGCACACTGAAATGCTTTGAGGCACATGACAGGGGGTGGACTATGTGACCCTTTGGTATCCCTTCTGACTCTTAAGTTTCCTTGATTCCATGGCACCATTGCCTTTTCATAATATAATCCCCCATTTCCAAAATGCCATGCAAAACCTTGCATGCCTTGGTCCCATCTCTCCTCATGGGCCCTTCGTTTGAGGCAAAACCGCTCCAATCCTTGCAACCTTTTCTCCTCTGGGACTCTTGCCAGCTCCAGTATCTACTACTACTACTACTACTACTACTACTGCATTTTAATCCACCTGCACCGTATCCGTTCTTAGGTGGGTTGGGTCCAAACCGTACACAGCGCTCCAGCGACGGTTATGCCATGGATTTGTTTAAGGGTCGGTTTTGTTTTCAGTCCTATTTTCATACAAAATTTAAATTTTTACCCCACCAGCAGGGTTTCATGGTCAAGTCACACTCTCTCAGCCTCAGGGGAAGGCCACGGCAAACCTCCTCCGGAGCAAATCAATGCCAACTCAATGGCAAATCTTGCCACACAACAACAGGCCGATTGACAGATTTGGGGCACTGCCGTCCCCAAGAAAAGGAAGTTTTCCAAGTCCTTTCCCCCCAAGCAATGGGTTGACTAAGAAAGACGAAACTTTTCCTCCCAGCAGGTTGACAAAAGCAACCTTTCAGCCCCAAGAAACGAGGAAATGGGCATCTTCCATCCCAAGGAGGGAGATGCCAGTAAACAGTTCCTCTTGGCTCATGCCATCTTGAGGTTTGTGCAAACGTGCTTCCTTCTTTTAAGCCTTCTGTCCCATCCAGAGTCTAAGGAATGGCCTGCCCACGATTGACACTCGCCACCGAGGCTATAAAAAGGTGTTTCCATGGGGCAAACTCCACCAAAGCCACCGAAGGGATCAACACAGGAGAAGTTTGCAATGAGCCCTTGGTAGATCCACTCCTCCTGGGTAAGGGAGAATTTAAGTTAAGATGGGAAGAGAGAGATGGATGGCTTGCCTCTGGTTGTATTTAAGGAGGGACTGGGAACCCATACTATGCCATCTTTGGCACAATCTGGGGACCTCAAGCAAATGGTTTGCAGTTTTGTTCCAAACTTCCAACCATGTTTTTTTTATTTCTTCCTTTGAAGAGATGAAGTATATCATTGCGGTGTTGGGTCTCTTGGTGGTTTCTGCGAGCCGGACGGCATCCGAACCTTCCTCCGAAGGTAACCCCATGGATCCAATTTCGCTTTTTGTTATTGTGAATTGCCATCAGGGTCAACTTTGACTTATGGCCATCTTGCGGATGAGATACCTCCAAAACCTTGCCAAGTCAGGGACACCGCAGCTTCTTTGACCGAATCCATATCCCTCCTTTCTACATTTCCAATCTCTGAAGCATTAACCCCCTTTTCCAGTGAGTTCTGTTATCTCATGATAAGTCCATCGTACAACAGCTTCAGCTTGGCTTCGAGGGAAATTTCAGGCTTGATTTGCTCCGGGACCCATTTATTTGTCTTTTTAGCCGTCCAAGGTATAGATTTTTGTGGGTTTTTATTTTTCCTGGCAAAGCCTCTGTGTATAGGGACAGTCTACCTGGGAACATCATTTGCTGGGGAGACATTTCTGGGAAAGAAATGTTCCTTCTCATCTGGGGAATCCACCTGGATTCCCTTGAACTTCCATTTGTTGTTGTCGTTTTGCGCCTACCAGTTGTTTCCAAATTATGGCAACCCTAAAGTGAACCAATTCCATGGCAAGTATCTTCAGAGGGAGGTTGCCATCGCCGTCCTCTGAGGCTGAGAGAGTGTGACTTGCCTAAGGTCCCTCCACGGAATGCACCAAAGCTCTTCCTACATTTATACGTCTCTTTCTTTAGAAGCAGATGCCTCCGAGGAACTCACCGATCCTGAACTTTTGGGCAGCATCAACGAAGCCAAGAAGCTGGTGGATGAGGCATACAAGTTCTCCCGGGAAAGGTGAGTCTTTTTTGGGGGGTGAAGGTGCATCTAAGGACCCTCCTTCTTTCCTCCAGCTATGGCTAATCTGGACTAGATGACCCTTGGCCGCCCCAAAAGGACAAATAGATGGGCATTAAAACCCATCTATTTGTCCTTTTATTCGGTCCCATAAAGGCGTCATTGTATTGAGTGTCTTTAGTTGGTCTCATAAAGGTGTTGTATTGTGTGTCTTTAGTCAGTCCCATAAAGACATCAAAAACACACAATACAATGATGCCTTTATGGGACTGAATAAAGACAAGTTGCCTTTATGGGACCGACTAAAGACACACAGTACAATGATGCCTTATGGGACCGACTAGAAGACACTCAAGACAATGACGCCTTTATGGGACCAACTACAGAGAAGGCGCCTTTATGGGATCGACTAAAAACGCACAAGACAACAACGCCTTATGGGGCCCATCAAAACCCCACGCCTTTATGAGACCACTGAGCTAGTGAATGCCAATGCACATTGGCGGAGCTTGATGCCCATCAGGACCTTCGTGACACTGCCCTGAGATGCATCTTTGCAATTCATAAGGTGGCATATCATCATCATCATCATAGTCTTACCATCCTGCCACTCTCTGTTCTTGTCTTTCTTCCTCCAGATCCAAGGCAAGCTTGAACAAGACCCACGTCAGTCCGTCGGATTTCCTGAAACACTTGAAGGAGCCGGTGGCCGCCACCAGGAGCGCATTACGCGCCGCCAGCTACCTGGACACCTCTTTGGACCTCCTGAAGAAGAAGCTGCAGAAGAAATGGCAGAGGCCTTTCAACATCACAGGTATGGTTCCTCTAGTCCGAACTTTAGTCAAAGCCGGAAAGAGGGTACAACGAAGTTAGGGGCAGCTGGGGTTTCCTATGGTTGTTCCAGAGCTTTGCAGATGATGTCTAAGGGGATGAAAGCAACTGGGAAATACATAACATTTTGCATTTGTTTCTCATTCAGACATCCTCAGCAGCAAGCAGAAGGAAACCATCTCCAAAGTGACCGGCTGCGACTATCTGACCCGTCCCATTCCCTGCCCAGAGGACAGTCCTTACCGGACCATCACCGGAGAATGCAACAACCGGTAGGGATCTCAACCCACAAAAGTGCATGCTAAAATACTAAATCTGTTGCCCTTAAAGATGCCTGCGGAGGGATGATGATAACTCTGGGGCAGCACTGTCCTCAACACTGATCCTAAAAAAGGAGTATAAGATCTATGTACATCTGGCAAAGGAGGGGTTTCAGTAGCAAGTTGGCCATCTTTGGTCCCACTTTCGGCGACTTGCAAACTTCAACCTCTCCAGTCCATCGGATGGAGAAAATGAACAAATCTCTCACAAAAAGAACTACAGTTCTTAGCTGGGGGGAAAAATAAGGGAAACTACTGGACTGGAGATCCCAAATGTATGTCCTTTTCCCCCCGGTTGTAGGAAGCATCCACACTATGGAGCCTCCAACCGTGGCTATGCGCGCTGGCTCCCGGCGGAGTACGAAGATGGCATCTCCCTTCCCAGGGGTCTCATTCAGGGCCAGCTTTATAATGGACATCCCCTTCCGCTGGTAAGTGCTTGAAGGTCCATATCTAAAGCAGCAAATGGCCATTCTGGGCCCCCAGGTTTTGTCCAACTACAGCTCCCAGCAGCCCCAAGCCAGAATAGCCAAGGAGTGAGGAAGGCTATGTTGCAATGCAGCAACATCCGGTGGGCCACAAGTGGCCCGTCTCACTTTCGAGTAGAGCAGTGTTTCTCAACCTTGGGTCCTCCAGGCATTTTGGACTTCAGCTCCCAGAATCCCTGATCATTTGGGTGAGGTGACTGAGACTTCTGGGAGTTGAAGTCCAAAACATTAGGAGAGCCGAAGGTTGAGAACCACTGGAGTAGACGTTGGAATTATATGGCCCACCAGGTGCATCTGGAATACAACTCCCAGTAGTCTAAGCCAAGGATGCTGGGAGGTGCAGTCCAAAACACCTGGAGAGAGTGTCTGGATGGAAGCGGTTGGGTGGATTTGGATGCGTGAGGAAAGTGGGGAGGCCACCAGAGTTTGTCGGGAGGGCATGGCGGGTGAACTGAGCTCCCTGAACGCCTTCCTCGTAGGTGCGGAGCGTTTCCAACCAGATCATTGCCACCTCCAACACAAACGTCACGGAGGACCAGGAGCGCTCACTGGCCTTCATGCACTGGGGGCAATGGGTGGACCACGACTTGGATCTGGCCCCCATGACCGAAACCAGCATTGAGAACAAAGAGGCCCACTGTGACAATACCGAGTGCAACTATGCACCTCCTTGCTTCCCGATTAAGGTAACGGAGGATACCATTTTGGGGGTCCCAGGAAGAAAGGGAGGAAACTGCGGGTATACAGTGGTCCCTCTATATTCGCTGGGGTTTGGTTTGAAGGACCCCTGTGAATGTGGAAAATGTGGAAAAATATCGACCCATGGATAAGTCGACTCAGTTTTTTTGGGTCAATATTTTGACTAAAGTGTCTGGACTTATACAAGAGTATATACAGTAAACCCTTCTAGAACATGGCCTCATAGTTCGAAAAACCCACAAAAAACTACGGATGCCGGCCGTGGAAGCCTCCGACTCCACAATACACATTGGATGTTTGCATTGTATATATGGATGTGGGATAACCACCACCACCCTTTGTGCCCAGTATGGATACAGCATTCAACATACAAACGTAAATGATTTGACATAAAACGATAAAATTACTGGCCATCTGGGATTCCCGTTAGCACCTTTTTAGTAGTTTTGAATGCTCTGATAGGGTTCCCAACTCTAGGGTTGGATGACCAAAAGACTGGTTTTCACCCCTCTCCTAGGTTCCTCCCGGAGACCCCCGGATCAAGAAGTCCGGCGTCTGCATGCCCTTCATCCGGACGGCGCCCGCCTGCAACCCCACGACATACATCCGCGAACAGCTCAATGCCATCACGTCTTACCTTGACGCCAGCATGGTCTACGGGAGCGAAGATACATTGGCCAGGAACCTGCGGAACAACAGCAACTCTCTGGGTCTGATGGCTCTCAACCAGAACTTCACCGACGACGGACTGGGCCTCCTGCCCTTCGAGAACAAATCCAGGAGCCTCTGCCTTTATACAAACAGGACCGCCAACATCCCCTGTTTCAAAGGAGGTACGTCTTCAGGAAAGGTTGCCAAATGTCAGAGCTTGGCTTCTATACCTTTTTGCACTACAACTCCCATAATCCCTGACCGCATCCTTGGCTGGTTGGGACTTTTGGGACTTGAAAGCCAAAACATTTGGAGAAGCTAGTTTCCCTCCGCCATTTTGTAGGTTGGGATGGGAAATTTGTAACCATCTGGCTGTTGTTTGACTGGAGTTCCCAGCAACCCTAAGTGAGCACAGTGAAGAATGCTGGGAGTTGCAGTCCAATCACATCCAGAGGGCTATAAAGTGCTCGTCCCTATTGCAGGTTAAGACATGTATTAGGGCTTTTGTGGACAGATACACAGTCCACTTTGTCGGATGCACGGAAAGCGTCTGTGCGCTACAATCTCTTATTTTTCAGGGGACAAAAGGGCCACTGAAAACCTGGGGCTGACCGCCATCCATACCTTGTTTGTCCGGGAACATAATCGCTTGGCCACCGAACTGAAGAAGCTGAATCCGCACTGGGATGGAGAGAAGCTGTACCAGGAAGCGCGGAAGATTGTTGGCGCCGTGAATCAGGTAGCCGTCCGTCTCTATGGGACAAACGGGCACAAAGAAATGGCTTCACGCTGGTTTGGCGTAAGCCAAGAAGGACGGAGATCCTATAGTGCGCGTCAGCACCTTTCAAGTTCAGACTGAAGCCCAGAGCAGATTCCCTGTTCCACTGATATGGGAATGACTTGTCGCCAGTGAATGAAGGCAAGCATTCGGAAACAGCGTTGTGCTCTCTAGGGTTACCTTCCCTTGCCTCCATTACAGATCATCACTTTCCGGGACTACCTGCCCCTCGTGTTGGGCACTGAGACGAACAAGCAGCTGCCCTTGTACAAGGGTTACAACGAGTCGGAGGACCCAACGGTGGCCAATGTGTTCTCCTTGGCCTTCCGGTTTGGACACGGCTCTGTCCCACCCCTGGTGCCCCGCCTGGATGAGGATTTCAAGCCCTTGGCTCCATACTTCTATGCTCCTCTTCACCTCACCTTTTGCGCCTCGTGGAGAATCGTGATGGAAGGTAAACCAAGTCTCCCTTGCCATGCATTTCCCATTTAGTAGACCCTTGGACGGGGAGACATTCACATTTGTAAGGAACCAAAGGGATGAACGATGGAAGCTGGGTATTAAGAAACCATCGATGGCTAGAAAGCAACCTTTCCCATCCAAAAATTTCAATTCCCAGCATCCCCATCAATATGGTTGTGGGAAAGATCCTTACCTGGAACCTCAGGGAGCAGCTGATACTGGACAGTTATATAAATCCAATGTCCTATGTTCTTGTTTAAGCCGGGTTTTTACATAGAACCATGAGAACTAGACTTTTTGGTCCATGTTCTACATATCGCCTACGTAGTAACATACATGTAACTAAATAGTATCTCCTGACCTGACCCCCTCAAGCCTGCTTTACCAGGGGGCAACTGCTTGGAGAGATGGAAGTCTATTCCGCTGGTGATTTGGGTTCATGAGGATGGCATTTTCATGTGCCTCAACCAGCAAGGATTTGCAGCAAGGGCCCTGCTCCTGATCATTGCAGACTCTCTTGCTGGTGGAAACATCATAATCTTGAACTCAAAATGCCAGGCGAATGGACCTCTGATGTTGTTGCTATGGTAGGTTTGGAAGGGCATCTACTATCATGAGTGTGAGCATGTAGTGGTAAAGAATACAGATCAGTTACGGAATTGTAACTCTAAGGTTGTAAATGCAATACCGAACGCCAGCCGCTCGCATTCGTGGCAGGGTCATAACTTGCTGGCAGAGCAGTTGCATTGCAGGAGAAGCGTTCCATGTTCCAAGTGCAAGTGGGCATTGATGTGAAACCAGGCTCAGGCTCCAGAGAGAGTTTCTCTTCTGGATGACCATTTGTCGGGGATGCTTTGATTGAGATTTCCTGCACGGCAGATGGTGGTTGGACTTGTGGTCCTTTCCAACTCTATGATTCTTTATCTTCCTATTCCGTAGGTGGCATCGACCCGCTTCTCCGCGGCTTCCTGGCGGACCATGCCAAGCTGATGCGGCAGAGCCAGATGATGGTGGAGGAGCTCCAGGAGCGGCTCTTTGAGCAAGTGGAGGTGATCGGCCTCGACCTGGCCTCTCTCAACTTGCAGCGGGGAAGGGACCATGGCTTGCCAGGTGAGCGCGCCCATCGTAATGTTTTGCCGGTGCTATTTCTGCTCTTTCTTTCTCCTATCATCCTCAGAGAGATGGTTATCCTGTGGAACTCACTGTCACCGGCGATGGATCCCATGCCATAACTGAATCCTAGTCTTAGGAATCCTTCCACCTTATCCCAAAAACTGAGAGGCAGCCTGGTGTTTTAGCTAAAGTTCCAGTTTGGAAATTAGGATATAAAAGTTTATAGTTCTTATGTGAAATCGAAGGCTTTCATGGCCGGTATCCATAGTTTTTTGTGGGTTACTGGGGTCATGATCTAGAAGAGTTTATTTCTGATGTTTCACCAGCACCTGTGGCTTTGACATCTTCAGAGAATGCTGGCATGGAAGAAAGTGGGGTACATTCTCTGAAAATGCCAGCCACAAATGCTGGTGAAACGTCAGGAATGGCCACATAGTCTGAAAACCCCACAAAAATCTGTGTATAGTCCTTGTTGAAATTCACTGGATCTAGTGGCCAAAAAGAAAAGCAACGCTCACGGTCTTTCTCTCCACTCCTCATTAGGATACAATGCCTGGAGGCGCTTCTGCGGACTCTCCGAGCCGCGCGACGAAGCCGAGCTCGCCGTCGTCTTGCGCAACCCAAAGCTAGCCAAGAAATTCATAGACCTCTACGAAACGCCCGACAACATCGACATCTGGATCGGGGGCATGGCAGAACCCTTTGTGCCCCATGGGAGGGTCGGCCCTCTCCTGGCGTGTCTCATCGGGACCCAGTTCAGAAAAGTCCGGGACGGAGACAGGTTGGTATTTTAGCCGATGGAGAACTAGGACTCCCAAGGGCTTCTTTGGGGAATGAAAATGGATACCTGTAAGGTGAGCTTTGTTGGTGGTACACTGATGCAGCAGGTAGTTTATAGCAAAGGGAAGCATCCTAGACCTTTAGCTGATGGATTAATAATACTAATACTACTACTAACAACAATGCTAATAACCTTTCTACCAAAGGGCAGAGCATGCTTTTCATACCCAATCTTCAACAATGCAGCAATCTGGCGAACCTGGTTCCAAAGCTAATGTAAACCATGGCTTACGCGTGATGCGCAAACATGGTTGTCGCCTATTGACTTGCTGCGTCTTCCTTGCAGATTCTGGTGGGAGAAAGATGGCATTTTCACCCCGCAGCAGCGCCGGGCTCTGAGCCGCGACTCCTTTTCCCGCATCATTTGCGACAACACGCACATCCGAGAGGTGCCCAGGGACATCCTCAAGAGGAACCACTACCCAAGCGATTTCGTCAACTGCCGCGAAGTCCAAGGGCTCGACTTGTCGGCTTGGAAAGAGTAGTGCGGACAAAGCCAGGGGCGGGTTGGGAATGGGGACGAGGGGTACCTAACGTTGGCCGCGCAGTTCGTAAGTTAAACTGTGGGACTCACTGCCGCAAGACGCTGCGATGGCCGCCAACTTGGACGGCTTGAAACAGGGATTGGGTAAATTTATGGTGCTCGGGGCCATTGAATGGCTAGTAGTCAATATGACTATAGATCACCACGAGTATCATTGGGAATGTGAGATGGGCTTTTCATATGGTTTTATCTTTTGTGTCATTATACAGTATATTGCATGCTTGACTGTTGCACCCTTTGATGTGAAGTTTCTACATACTCAAAAATAAACCAATACAAGGAAATAAAGTTCTGCATTGTGAGCAAAGAAGGTGAAGAGGGGACAAGTTTGACCCAATTCTAGAAATTAAAACGTTGGCCAGAATCCCCTATCGGACACTTAGTTAAATACGTCCGACTAAGTAACCTCTTGTCATCATTTACACAACTGTGGTTAACTTGGTTATACTTAACTAAGGTTTAATCTGCGCTGCAGAAATAATACCATCCAATACCGCTTTTAGTGCCACGACTCAATGCATAATTTATAAGTCTATTATATGATGCAGGATTCAAGGCATAATTCAATAATTAGGCAGTCATATCAATCGCACAGAATAAAGAAAGACACACTTGGCTTCAATAACAGCAGATCTATTTAACCAATTAGGTGGTCCTACCCTTTCCAAAACAAATGCAATTTCACTCTTGCAAAACAGCAAATCTAATGCAGGCTTTAAGGAGATCTCCGATGGGCTGAATCCAATTTCTGAGATGGGTTTAGAGCAGTAAATAGCAAGCCAAAGAAGAAAATGCCAAGCCAGGGTTATTCAGGTAGCAAAAACGCTAACCAAAGATAGCTGACATAACTTTAAAGCAGACATTGAAGGCATTGGAAGAGTTAAAGAGTCAAAATGGAGACTGCAGTCAAGGAATCAGAAGAAGGCTAGGTCTTTATTGAAGGACCTAGGCATTATCCTCTATTGTAAACATATAGCATTGAATGCCAAAGTCAAGAGGGTCCATGCCAATACATTTCCAATTTCTACGCCTGGTTCTGAAAGCTGGACAGTGAAGAAAGCCGATAGGAAGAAGATCAATTCACTGGCAATGCGGTGCTAGAGGAGAGGTCTATGGATACCATGGACTCCCCAAAAGAGAAATAGATGCGCCTTAAAGCAAACCAAGCTTGAACGCTCACTAAAACCAGCTCCGATGCAACAGCATGTTTACAATCTTCGTTGCGTGACTTTTTCAAAGCCGCTAGCAATTTGAATAGGCCTGTTTGCAGAAAAGCCAAAGTAATAAGAAGCAAGGGTTAGCATTGGTGAAAAGAACATTCAGAGCGAGAACGAAGCTCTGGCAGTGGACTTTTTAACCCACAGTTAATGTCTGGAAAGCCTTTGTAGGGATATGGATGGTAGCTGCAGGGGAACAAAATCCATCGCCAGGAGAAAGGTCTGTGTGATCCTTCTGCAGGAAAAAAAAAAGGGAGAAAACGTGGTTAAAGGAAGGAGTTTGAATGAGAAATGTATGTATATATATATATATATATATATATATATATATATATGGCTGTGCCGTGATGGACTTTGTTGTCCATTGGGCTATAGAACATAAAAGAGGTAAGTCTAAAGATTGGGAAGAACCTTCGGATGGTAAGAGCTTTTTGGCAACGGAAGACGCTTCTTCGGAGGGTGGTGAGGCTTTTAAACAGAGGATGGATGGCTAGTTGTCATAAGAAGGACTTCGATTGTGTCTTCCTCCGTGGCAGAAGGGGGTTGAATTGGATAATAGTAATAATAATAATGATAATGATAATGATAATATTTTATTTATATCCCACCTCTCCCTACGGATTGAGGCGGATGACCTTTGGGGTCTCTTCCAACTCCGTTATTCTATGATTCCGTATCTATCGCTCCATCCTTGTGCCATGGAAGCACGCATGTTGCAACTCATGGCAATGCGGACGTTGCAAAATTACCCAGCTAAGTGTCGCACAGATGTTAAGGCCATTTATGTAAGTCCCAAGCAGAACGGCAACCAAGTAATAGGGATATTTTCCAAGCCCTGGAATAATCTCCGGAGGGCCTGGCGGACGCTGGGGTCCATGCCACTCCCCGCCACCCTCAATGCCCAGACTCACACTTTGCTTTCCAAGGGAAGAGGCTCAGCCGGGGAATGGCGTTGCAGTTGACGAAATCCCGGGGGTATTGGTTGGCCCGGAAGACAAAGCGTGGTACCTGGCGCAGGTGCGTGTTGTCACAGATGATGCGGGACAAGGTGACCTGGACAAGGGCGTTGCGCTGCCACTGGGTGAAGACGCCAGGGTTCTGCCACCAGAACCTGGCGGGGGGAAAAAGGGGGGAAACGGACCACGGGGATCCATCAGCCTCCAGGAATTAGTCATCCAGACAAGTACCAAGACGAATAGAGTTATTGGGACTTTTTTGGGGACTCAGGATGGTTTGAATGTTGGACTATGACTCTGGAGACTAAGGTTGTGACTCCTGGTTCGTCCATGTAAACCCATTCGGTGACCTTAGTCAAGCTGCACTGTCTCAGCCTCAGGGGAAGGCAATGGCAAACCTCCTCTGGACAAATCTGGCCAAGAAAACCCCAAAGATAGGCTAAAATCTGCCATGGATTCATCACTTCAACGAATGCAGAACTCACAAATTGCTACTGGATGCTGAAGCTTAAAAGCTTGATCCATTGCCATCTAAACCACCCCAAGCCTTGGATCCTCAGATTAAAAAAACCCCAAAGTCTTGGGGTTTTCCCGCTTTCTCCCCACTCACCTGTCCCCGTCCCGGAGTTTTTGGAACTGGGTGCGAAGGATGCAGGCCAGGAGCGGCCCGACTCGGCCGTTATGGACTGCGGGTTCGGCCACGCCGCCAACCCAGAGGTCGATGTTGTTGGGCGTCCCGTAAAGTTGGATGAACTTCTTGGCCAGACTGGGATTCTGGAGGACTCTGGCCAACTCAGCCTCGTTGCGAGGTTGCGGGAGGCCGCAAAAGCGTCTCCACGCGTTGTAACCTGTTGGAGGAGAGAGAAAAGGGTCAACTGTACTGCATTTTATCATGTTGTTGTCGTTGTGCGCCGTCAGGTTGTTTCCGACTCATGGCAACCCTAAGGTAAAGCTATCGTAGGGGGATTTTTTGGCTAGGTTTCTGCAGAGAGGGTTTGCCTTGACCATCTTCAGTGGCTGAGAGAGTGTGACTTGCCAAAGTGGGTTTCCATGGCCAAGCCAGAACTCGAACCCTGGTTTCCAAAGTCCTAGTCCAATGCTCAAACCACTACGCCATCTGGCTCTTAGACTTTTTTAGTCATCATTATGTACTCAGTCATATTATCCTGACGAACTTAACCTCATTCAAATGCCTTGTTTATCTTGCAATAGAGAACCCTGAGCAAGATAAATGCTTAAAATTGGACTTTGCTGCCAACAGTTCTTTTTCTCCCGATGCATTAGTGACACCTCCCTGTTGTGTTATCATCTGCAAACCTGATAAGGATTTCCTCTAAGTCATTGATATAAATACTGAAGAGGGACGAGACTATTTGGGAATATTCTGTACTTTCCAAGAACAACGTGGGACCCTCTCCCAAATCCCCAAAATGATCCTTTTGGGGGATACAAGAATCCCACAGCTTGCACCTTCCAAACATACCTGGCAAGCCATGGTCCCGGCCCCGCTGCATGTTCAATGCAGGTAAGTCCAGCCCAATCGGCATGACTTGCTCAAAAAGCTTGTCTCGGATGGCTTCCACCACCATCTGGTCTTGCCTTATCAGCTTGGCCGGCTTTGTGATCAGCCCTCGTAAAATGGGATCGATACCTCCTGGAAGGATTGGAAAATGGATATTGCAAGACCTGCACAGCTTCGGCGATGTTTTCCATAACAAGTCCCAGCACTCGATCCGTTACGCCATGCTTTTTCCCAGTGGCTCCCATGTCAGCGGGGCAATTAATCCACTCCAGGTTTTGAATCGTTGTAAAGGAAACCGTGTCTAGGTTCAGCTCCTTTAAAAGTGTCAATTAAAACCTGCAGTGGATTCCTATCCCACCGACATGGGAGCCATCATCCATTACACCTTGGCCTCCGTTCAAGGCTTTTCGACCTCCATGGACCACATTTTCCTGACCAAAGAAGGGGTAAATCATCATCGTCACAATCATCATCATCATCATCACCATCATCTCCTCCTCCTCCTCCTGGGGCATCAATTTGCTCTTTAAAGAGACAACAGGGGTGCCTTAGCATGAAAGTAATTATCTGTTTATCAATATTAGAATGGGATTTCTAGTCATTTTAGGGTTAGGGGGACATTTTGGACAGTGTGTCCCCTTGTGGTTCTCAGGTCGTGGCCACGGCTAGATCCCATGTTAATGGGGCTGGGAATCCATGCCAGGTTTTAACAGAGCTCTCCAAAGTAAGTTGGAGAGCTCCTTAAAACTAACCAGAATCTGGAGTGGATTCACTGCCCCTCTGACATGGAAGGGGATAGAAAACTAGTTCTATCTACCATCCTTGTCTCAGAGCTCCGAAACCCAGAAGCAGACGGACCTTCTTTGATGATTCTCCACGAAGCAAAGAACTCCTGCTGCAGCGGGGTCTGGCTCTGGAGCCGATACTGGCTGTCCAAGCGGAAGACGACGTTGCGCACGATGGCGTGCCCAAAGCGGAAGGCGTTGGTGAAGACGCTGGCGATCCGAGGGTCCACGGATTCGTTGTAGCCCCGGTACCTGTTCCAGGCGTTGCGCCCGGCGTGGGAGATGGAGTTGCCCAGAAGGAGAGGGATGAACTCGGTGTAGGTGATTTTCTGGAAACATAAGAGAGGGGTGAGTTACACAAAAGAACAAAACAACAACATCTGGACGAAAGTGCAGCCTGTAAATGGAATCGGTTCAGTATTCTGCGCCAACTTAACGTATACCTGGATCACGGCGCCTAGGATTTTCCGCGCCTCCTGATAGAGCCAGTCCCCGCTCTTTTGCGGATTCAGCCTCTTCAGCTCGGTGGCCAGGCGGTTGTGTTCGCGGACAAAGAGCGTGTGCAGGACGGCCAACGCTGGCATCTCGTTCGCCCGGTTGTCCCCTATATATATATATATATATATAGAGAGAGAGAGAGAGAGAGAGAGAGAGCGCAAGAGTCAAGAATTATCACCGTTGAAATATCATAACTATTGTTTGGCATACCTTTTGCAAGGACTCTGTGCTTGCATTGATTTCCCCTATTCTGGGCTGTCTGCAAAGGTCCCCATCCTCATCACTAGTGTCAAATCTGCTTTGGCTTGTAGTCCAAACTGTAGAGGAGCTATATCCCAAACCTAGCCTGCATTTGCGCTGCAGAAATAACGCAGTTCGACACAGCATTAACTGCCATGACGACTCAAAGCTATGTCGTTTTGTGAGACCTTAAGCCTTCTCTGTCGGAGAGTTTTGGTGCCACAAGGAACTATAAATCCAAGGTATGGAGCCGTGGCAGTTAAAGCGGTGTCAATCCGCATTAATTCTGCAAACCTAGAGGAGATGTTCTGCCCCAGTGACATGAGAAACATTGGCCATTACAGACATAACTAGGATGGATTTGTTCCTGGAGCAATGACTTAGACTGTTGATAGAGAACTCTTGCTGCTCTAGATCTCTCTGAAATGCAAATGCCATCGTCCCTCATGGCTGCAGATGATGGAAAAGGGAGTTGAACCATCGGTTCCCAAGCACCATGATTCATGGCCATTCCCCTCCAGATGTTAAGGGACTCTCTTATTGCTTTTTCTCCCCAAAATCTACCATTCCGAATGAGGTACCTGCCAAAAAACAAGAGATGTTGAACATGGGGTTGGTCCTTGGGCAAAGGTCCGGGAAGCCTTCCGGGGTGCCGAACGGGAGATATGCCAGCCCTCGATCCGTGAACTTCTGGTTGATGGCCATCAGCCCCAGATTATTGGTGAGGTTCCTCAGCTCCCGGGCCCATTTCACCTCGCTGGCATAAACCATGCTGGCATCGATGAAGGGTGTCAGGGCATTGATCTGGTTTCGGATGGCGTAGCCGCCGTTGCAGGCCGGAGCTGCCCGGGTGAACGGGATGCAGTTGCCCTTCTTTTTCGTGGGGTCGTTGGGAGGGATCTGCCAGGGAAAAGGGGCCAGATATTTGGAATCCAACAAAACCAAGACCCTAAACCTGCCGTTCCAGCCGCCGACATATCCAAGGTCCAGGTCTTCATTGCTCACCAAGGCCAATTGCTCATTCAGGACCAAATCCTGATTCATTTTGAATAGATTCATTGGATTTACTGTTGTTTGGTGACTCAACACATAGGCAAATCCCTAAATCCTAGTTAATCCCAGCACTTTGGTTTGGAAACCACCAAGTCCTATGAGGAGAGACTTAGGGAGCTGGGTATGTTTAGTATGGAGAAGAGATGGTTCAGAGCTGATATGAGAGCCCTGTTTAAGTATTCAAAGAGGAGAGAGCAAGCTTGTTTTCTGCTGCTCCAGAGAACAGGACCCAATGGAGCAATGGATGGAAGCTATAGGAAAACAGATTCCACCTCAACATTAGGAGGAGCTTCATGATGGAAAAGAGAAGGTTAACTTCCCTATAGGTTCTCCCGTTTTTATGGGATTGTGGGAAGAAGCAATGCCACCTACCATGATGGGGAAGCATGGCGGCGCCTTGGTGCAGTCCTTGTCACAATCCACCCCTTTGACGAAGGTGAGGGTGGCCGTGGTGCTGGGCCCAAAGTCCATGTCGTGGTCGAGAAACTGCCCCCATTGCATGAACATGACCGAACGGTGCTTGTCCTCCGTCAGCTTCTCATTGGGGAAGCGGACGATGCCGTTGGAGACCGACCGGACCTGAGGGGGATCCAAAGGAAAGACGTTACTGCACTTGGACCCTGAATGAATGAATGATATAACGGAGGTCCAGAAGTCCACATTGACACCATCAAGCAAACAGACAGACAAACAACCAGCAACCAGCGTCTTACGTTGGGCAGAGGGAATCCAAAATACAGCTTGCTTTCGGACCAGCCGCGCGGGAGAGAGACGCCGTCCTCGTACTCTTGCGGGAGCCACCGGGCGTAAGGGCGGTTCTGAGCCCCCAAAGTCGGGATTCGTCTGCCGCGTCCCCCCAAAAGAGCCAATAAACATTATTATTTCAAGGAGGAAGCAAAAGGACTTTGGAAGTACAGTAGAAGTTTGCTCCGGAAAAACATGTTGCGCAGCCTCTGCTCTCGGGAGCGATCGCGGCAGTGATAAAGTCTTGAACATAAGGAATACACCTTAGATGAACTCTTAACTGGCACTATGTTGTGTGATCCCTGACCTATTATTATTATTATTAGTAGTAGTAGTATTAGTATTAGTAGTAGTAGTATTATACCTGTTATTGCATTCGCCTGTAATGGTCCGATAGGGACTCTTGAAATCACACTGATTCGTCCTGGTTTCTTGCTTGCAACATCCAGTTCCTTTGTAGATGGTTTGCATCTGCACCGGGGTAAGAACATCTGCAGGAAATAAACGGTAGCCCCAAATGAGAAATGGTAGCCCAAAGCAGGTAGATCTTTCCCCCTCCCTTCTGAATTGGTTCACTGCTTTATTTTAAGGACTGCAAGGAATTCAAAAGATGGCCACAGAGAAAACCGGGGAGCGCAGACCCTAAAGCCGTGGTTCCCAAACTTTGGTCCTCCAGACGTTTTGGACCTGAATGCTCAGAATCCCTGGCTGGTGGCTGGGACTTCTGGGAGTTGAAGTCCAAAAGGTTGGGGAATCAATGCGCTAAAGGAACCGGATTGGCGGCGCGCAAAAACATTGAACATTCACAGTGCGCAGCACAGACATAAATAACACCTGCAAGTTTTCTCTTTATGTGCAGCAGGAGAAGTTAATAATACTATTGTATTATTGTGTTGTATTTTATTGTGATTGTATGCTGCCTCGATCCTACAGATATTTTCCATGCACCGGTTAACATCCTTTCCGAAAACGCGTTTTCCGCAACCAAAAGCGGGATCCCAGCCAGGTCTCTTTCCCGGTTTGCTTTTGGACGGTCTCGTTAATTTCAAAGCGCCGGCCCAGGGACCTGCTAGATTCATCCGCCTCTTAGGTAATACTACTAATCTTTACCCATTTTGTAGCTTGTCTCTGACGCCATTTCCTTCTGCCTCCGAATCAGTTGCAAAGGTGCTTTTCCCCTTTTGCAATACAAGAGCTCAGTTGTTGCAAACTTGCAAACTCATGTCCTGGTTTCAACTGTTGTTTTAACCTCAGGTCTTTGGGGTTACCTTTGGACACATTGTACTTACTATTACTACTACTACTACTACTATTATTATATCCCGCCTTTCTCCCATTATAAGAACTCTTTGTTATTGAAGGCGATTTCTCTTTGTTCATTTGGATGTTTGGCAGCAACCACAATGTGGCCAAAATTGGGAGACTAAACATGGGCATTTAATGTCCGAACCTTTGGCCCTCCAGATGATTTGGACTTCATCTCCCATCATTCCTCACTCTTGACCAAGTTGGTTGATGCTTCTGGGAGCTTGAAATCCAAAAGAAACGGAGGACCAAACCAAACCAAACCTTGGGAATGGTGACACAAGCGGTCCCCATTTTCCAGGATGGGGATCAAAACCCTGCAACCTTTCCAGGTTTTTATTTTGGATTGCAACCACCAGCATCCCCAGCATAACCATTGCGCAAGGATACTGGGAATTGCAACCGACGACAGAGGTGACATTGCAAATGTCCCACTCCTGCGCAATGATGGCATCCGAACCCAGAACTTGGAAGTGCAATGTGCCTTTTTAAAGGAGGAAACATAGAGAAAGATTTAGCTTGAGGTAAAGCCTAGAATGGATCCGTGGCCCCATTGCCATAAAGTCACCACCAGTTGATGTCTTGTGACAGTTTCGGATTTGTTCCGCACATGGTTTATGCGTGATTTCCGGCGCACCTGTGATGTTGAAATCTCTTGCCCTGGCTTGCCGCAATTGCTTCTTCAAGAGCTCCAGCGTGACATGCAAATAGTCGGCCGCTTTGACGGCCATCTGCGTTTCTCCCACCGGTTGCTTGAAAGACACCAAGATGTCGGCCGGGGCGACCATCGCCTTCCGCAGCTTCTCCCTCAACCTGGAAGATCAATAATAATAGTTATTTAAAAGAAAAAAAACCCCTTTGTTAAAATTTGCAAATCAAATTCGCAATCCAGAAATGGCCCGTTAAACCCCTCTGAGTACTATCTGTCTTCAGAGAATTGGTGCTAAACTAATCAATCAATCAATCAATTAGTCTATAAATGTACAGTGAGATCCCATTAAGCACTTCCTACCTTCAGAGAATTGGTACTAAATCAATCAATTGATTTAGCACCAATAAATCAATTGGTGCTAAACGAACAAATGAATTGATTCATTGGTGCTAAATGAATGAACGAATCGATCATTTAAAGTGGTATGCAATCACTTAATTTCTGCAGCAGTCTTGCAAATCTAAAGATCTGCCCCAATATAAGGACAGATTTCTATTATTATTATTATTATTATTATTATTATTATTATTATTATTTCTTTTTCATGGTTCGAGACTCAAAATGGTGCACAATAAGTGTAAAAACACACATTTTAATGCCGATATTTGTGCGAAAATAGACCGCTCACCGTTCCTGGGTGCGTTCGTAGGCGGCGTCGACCAGCGCCTTGGCTTCTTCCACTGTCTTCAGAAGACGCGAGGTCCCCAGCTTCTTGGAAAGTGCTAGAAACACAAATAATAATAATAACAACAACAATAATAATATCACTTTCCCCAAAACAAATCCTAGAGTTGCATTGAATTGCATCGAATTGCATCAAACTGCATTATTTCTGCAATGCGGATCATGCACCCAACCCTGTCGCAAACCCATTTTAAAGCCCTTGCGCACATGGCAAGAAATGCGAGAACGTTACCATGCAAAGGAGGGTTTCCAGCTCGGCGCAACTCCACCATGGCTCCCAGGACTCCCAAAAGGGCAAGTAAGTTCAGCTTCGTGGCTAGGAAGAAAACACAAAGTTATTAAAAGAGGGGAAAGGAAGTTATTTCGAATCAAAATCCCAGGTTTGGGGGGTTGGATCCACTCTGAATTTTAGTCTGAGTTTGGAAAGAGGGTCCCCAAAGTGGGCTTGAAAATGGGTCACGAAATACAGTTTTGCAGAGTTCTTTGCAATAATGTAGTTATTTATTTGCTGTAGATACTTATTTGAAATAATTCAAATTAAAAAGCATTTTTAAACATAGGGAAGCATTCATTTAAGAGGAGAAAAAGCCTTGTTTTGCTCACCTGCCATCTTGCAACCACTGACCTCAAGCAACGTGCTGTTGGCCAACCGGCCTTTTCTACCCGGCGACAACTGGAAGGCGGAGTTATCCTTTTTTTGGGGGGGGGAATATCCAATTATTGGAGAGAGAAAAAAGCCACTCCCTCTTCCTTTGCCCCTCCCAACTTTTAAAACTTACCTTTAAACAACAAAACAGTTATTCTTATTTGTTGTCAGAGCGTTTCCAAAGCAATCTGTTGCATTCTCCATTGAAAGAGAACCGGCACGGAGCCCTGGTTTGAGCGTTGGACTTTGGAGACCAGGGTTCAAATCCTTGCTTGGTGATGGAAACCCATTGGATGATCTTGGGCGAGCCACACTCTCTCAGCCTCAGCGGAAGGCAAAGGCAAACCCCCTTTGAACAAACCTGGTCAAGACCCAATTCAATGCAATGCAAAGCAGATGCAGAACCACACTGCGCATTGCAATGCAAAGCATAGGATGGCCAACTACAATGTGCAATTGTCGCAGCCGAGTGCGTTCAAGTTGTTCCCGACTTTTGGTGACCCCCAAGACTTTGGTCCTCCAAGTGTTTGGGACTACAACTCCCAGAAGCCCCCAGCCAACAGTCAGGAATCCTGGGAGCTGAAGTCCAAAACACCTGGAGGAACAAAGTCTTAGGGTCACCACAAGTTGGAAACAACTGCAAAGCACCCAACCGCAACAATTGCACGTTGAGTTTGGCATCATATACTTTGCATTGCAATGGTGTGTCTGACCCTTTGCAGTGCAAGTCAAACATTTCCATCAGGGATGATGGGACCTGGAGTCCACCCAGAACTTCTGGAGGGTGACACATCCTCCATCCTTGCACTACTAGAGATTCTCTCCACATTTGCGCACCTGGTTTTCCTACCTAAACATTAAAAATTCATCTCTGGTTATAGTTTGTTGGGCAGCATCCACAGGGTTACCTTCAACACCGAAGCATGGGCATTGCAACTTCCAACACGTTGCACCAACGTCTCAATGCGTGTTTGGCTTCAGCAGCCATTTCATGACGACCGGGAAAAAAGGTGATTTTTGTAGAAGTAACACCGGCTTGCAAGGCCTTGCAGAAACTTGGGTTGCACAAAAGTTGGTTGGGCAATAAGTGATGTTATCATTTGCGGTTAATCCCAGTAAGTTTAATTTACTTTGATCTGTAAAGGTAGAATAATATATATATATATATCCCCCCCATGCTTATTTTTCTCCCTATAGTTAGTAATGTTCAGGGGAAGAGAGTCAGAGGTCATCTGCGTTTAGTGTTATAGGTTAGTTTTTTAGTTTTAATTTAGATGCATGGATCCATGTATTATTATTATATGTCCTTAGTGCAATGCCATCACTGACCCTATGTGAGGGTCAACTGAGGACTGGACTCAAAGTCGTCACGATTCGGGCTCCTTGCAACACCTTTTCCTCGGAAAAACCACCGTTTGAGAAACAGACGCTTCGGTTAAAAAAAAATGTTGCAATGCAACTTCTGTCAAGGAAGTTTCTGAGCCATTTATTCTCTCCCCTTACACCCAGTATGAACGTATATATATATATATATATGTATGTATGTCTGTGGTAATGCTAATTCCAGGAAGCCTAAGGCTGCAAGAGAAGCCCAGTCATGTACAGTGTAAGAAATGCCCTTGCAAATGCTCTCACCCAGCAGCATATCTAGCATGTCTATAGCGTAGTGTATATATATATATGGTACCTGCAACAGTGTAGTACTTTACATTTCTGCTTTAGTTTTGCTAGTTTGGGCCTGGCTTTTTTAATCTATTAAGGTCCTTTTGAATGTTGATCCTCTCCTCTGGGGTATTACCTGCTCCTCCTAATTTGGTGCCATCTGCAAATTTGATAAGTATGCCCTCTGTTCCGCTTCTATATCAATGGCTTGGGTGAAAAAGATGTTGAATGACAAACTGGGATCAGGACCTGTGGCACCCAAACGGTCACTTCTCTCCAGGATGACGAAGAGGAGCCATTTTGCTGCCTATCCTGCCTTTCTCCCAAAGCGGGACCCAAGGCGGCTAACAACATATAAAACCCGCCTAACAGCCGCCTTGCCTTGCCCGCCTTTTGCTTACTTGTTAGCAAGAATATCATGGGGGACCTTGTCGAAATCAAGATAAACTACATCCACGGCGTTCCTTTTATCTACCAAGCTGGTTATTTTATCCAAGTAAGAACGAGATAAGATTAGTTTGGCTTAACTTCTCTTTTGAGAAACCCATGTGGACTCTTTGTAATTGCGGCACTCCTTTGCAAATGCTTACGGACTCTCTGCAAATGGCCACTCTTTCCAACCCTTCGGGGGGAGCGGAAATAAACATTAGACCGCCCACGCTCGCTTTTTTTGTGAAAATAGACTTTTAATGTAATAAATTAGGTTTGTTTTTTGTTTAAATAAAAACAACGTCCGAATACACCCCCCCTCCCTCCCTCCCCAACATGAATGGCTCGGAGCGAACGGGACACGGAAAATGGCACCCTCTCCATTACAAACATGCAAGGAACATGTCGGCGGCACGAATGGGAGACACACCATAGAGTTCTTATATTGTAAAATAAAAAAAACCCGACAACACACATACACACACACACACACTCACACACAATGGGCCCTCCTTGGCCCAAGGGGTGCACCCCTTTCCCTGGTAAGTGCCATTGCGCCCCTCTTTCCCGCGAAAATATATAAGTGCTTGGCAGCTAGAAAACTCACGTAAGGCAGACCGGAGACCGCGCCGTCGCTGGCGGCGTCCGTGGCAGTCGGACGGGTGAATCCACTCCAGGTTTTTCCTCCCATTGACAGTGCCATCCAATTTCGGACTAGAACCCAGAATGGATTCACCTGCGGAGGAAAGGATTTGACACGGAAGCCGTCAGCCATCTCAGTCTCCGAGGCGAAAGCTTTGCGCTGCCTTGTTTGTTTGGCACGGAAGGAGGGAGGACTGCCAAAGTGTCCTAAGCTCCCCCTGAAGATTTCAAAAACTCGAGTCTCAGTTATCTATCGTCTCTTCCCTCGCTTGAAAATCCTCCGGGGAACGGAAACGCGCCTCGCCGTCTCCATTCGGAGGAGATCTAGTGTCTATTTTGCGTCCACTTCACAGGGTGCGTCAACACCATCGAAATAATACCATTTGACACCGCTTTAAACGCCATGGACCCAACTATCCTCCAGGATCCTGGGATCTATAGTTTGGCGAAGCACCCAAGCATCCTTTGGCAAACTAAAGGCCATGTAAAATTACAAATTTCAGGATTTGATAGGATCGGGCTTCAGCCATTAAAACGGTGTCAAACTGCATTACTTCGACGGTGTAGATGGACCCATTGATTTTAATGGAATTTAAAGGCAAAGGCCTAAAAATCCATCTAACGGAATATATTTCACCATCAACTAACCAATGTCCCAGTGGTTCAGTGACTGGGACTACCAGCTGCATTTAGGTAAACGGCATATATTTTAGTGAATCCATCCCAGGTTTTGACCAGCGTTAAAGGAGCTCTTCCAGGTGCCAAACCAACTTAGGAATGGAGCTCAGTGCCTAGCTGAAAACCCAGAGCGGATCCGCTGCCCAACTGACATGGAAACCATCCTGGCTTGGAGGTGCGGAGGACAGAAAGCACAACCAGATGGATCTAACAAGGTTTCCCTTTTGGGAGACCCTCCAAAACCTCTTGGGTCTAAAAGCCCTGATATCCCACCAGTCCCAAAATTTGGGTGGAAATCTGGAACACCATCGGTGCCCAAGGCAAGCCTTTCTGTAAGCCAGCAAAACTTTTCAAAGACATATAACCACATCCCCAAATATACCACCAACCTTGGTCTTTGGGCATCCTACTAATAGGTGAAGAAGATCTTACCACTCCTAACTGTGGTCTCCAGATTTTGGTATCAGGTGGGGAAGCATGGAATGGGTTGCAAGGAGGAATCCCCCCCTCCAAACATTCACTTCTAGCATGACTTAAATGACCCCAAAAAAACCCACAAGAGGGAAGATGTTATGTTCAATATCCCCAAGGATCCAACTGTGTGCAAATCTGGATGCCGCGTGGAAAGCGTTCCACCCAGTTGTCCAATGATGCTACTTTCATCCCAGTACCACCAACTGGGAACGCCAAGGAATCCCCCAAGAAAAATCCAACTGGAAGAGTCTGGTGGGAAGCAGAACGTTCTGGGATGAATGGAACTTCGAGGACAGGAGATGTTTTCTGGGATCGTGGAAGGTGAAGAAGGTCTACTGAACGACACACGCTGGAGAACCGGTATCTTGAGGGACGTTCTTGAGGGACACGCTTCTGGAGAAACCTATAGCTTCCTTCTCTCCTTGCCGGCTTCACAAAGTGTCCTGCAGTTCCCCAAAAGCCATCATGGTTAAACTTTCCGGACAACAGAATTCCCCTTATTCCCAATATGGTCTGTTTGGCTCAGTGTTGCATGGTCCCTCTGCTTCTCAGACCCAAGTTCTTTGCTCTTTGGAGAGAAGGGTCTTTTCTCCTTTGGCCGAAGGGCGATGGGCATCATGTTTTGGGGCTGAGAAAGATCTCCCTTTCAGACAACGGCCCTCCTCTAGTTTGAAAGAGGAAGAAGCAAAGGGATTTCCCATCTGCCAAGAAGAGCTGGAAGCTGCACCTCATAGTCTTCTGAAAGCTGCTGGACAAAGAACAAGAAAAGGCGAGTAGGAACTAAAAAGATAAAGACATGAGTTCCTCTGAATCCTCTTGGCTATTCTTAAGATCATGCAAACCCACTGCATCAACATATGAGTAATCCCATCGATTCAATGGGTCTATTCCAACTTGTATTTGAGTCACTATATTTTGGAGAGGACATAGTCTTGGACTATGACTTCAGCCATGGAGAGCCACTGGGCAAGTCAAACTCTCTCAACCTCAAGGGAAGGCAAAAGCAAAGGCTCTCTGAACAAATCAGGCCCAGAAGACCTTGGGGATGACCAAGGAGGCAGTTGGAGGTCTCTCACTCAGAGGGTTGCCATAAGTCCAAGCTGACATGGCGGCACATATAATAAGAAAGGGTCCCACCCGCAACTTATATATTCATGGGTAGCCATGTTGGCCATACAGCAAAGGACAACAAAATCAAAACCCCAAAAAGAGCTGGCGCCGATTATTAGCCAGCCAAAATGCAGAAAATACAAAAGCGAATGTATTAGAGCCACATTTTGTCCACATGGCAAAAATCAAGCATCACTTTACTTGCCACGGCTCAATGCTATGGAATTATGGGATCTGCAGTTTTGTATGCCCCAACAAACTACAAGCATTCCATACAAACTCCCATAGCATTGAGCCCTGGAAGTGAAAGTGGTGCCCACCTACTTTATTTCCACAGCGCGGCAACCACCTCAGATTTTTGTTTCTGTTGTCAGTTAAGACAGCCGAGCCCAAATGAATTTCTTTTTAAAGGCAAAATGCCACCCATGTCACTTATGCCATAGGTTCATCTGTCCTTCCTCAGTTCAATACTGAGTTAACTGACCCAGGTTGGAAAGACGTCTAGAAAATCCGGGCGCATGAGACTCACGCGATTTCTCTCTGCCGTTCTGTCTCCCATCTTGGGTCACTGGACTCTTCTCTTTCTCATCTGCTGAGGGATCCACGAGAACGGACAAGAACAAGCAAAGACACGAGAAATCAGACTGCAAAACCTGTCTTTGGAAACTACAGCGGCCCCTTGGCTTCTGCTGGGCTTTGCTCGCAAGACCAAAATCCAAGTTCTATTAAATACAGTAAAGTACCCCTTACACAACATTGCAAAATCAAGGCTTGCTTTTTGGAACAAGATCGGGGAGAGACATTTGGGCAAACGGAAGGCGATTTACATCAGTGTAATGGGAAGCTCAGTCTGGAAAGGCCTGCCAGAAGAGGTATGTCTTGATCCGCCTTTTTAAAGGCGTCAAGAGTGGCAATATGATGGATCTTCTCCAGCTGGCCGTTCCGTAATTTAGGCTCAAACTTGAACACTGCTGCAGCCTAAAGTTAGTGTTCCTCCAGTCCTCTTCCCTGAGTAAAACCAGTGTAACTTCCACAGACCTCTCTGGCCACCATCTTCTCCCAACCAGGCTACCTCAGCTGTGGATATTGGCTGTGGCTGTAGGTAGGTATGGGATGTTCATCCCCTCCAAAATGTCACCCAGCGTGGCCCACACTCCCCGCACCCCCTTCGTAATGCCCATCTTGGCTCTCATCTTCACGGGAGAGGTCCTGACCTAGCTAGCAAGGTGTACCCTTACCTGCTTTCCAAGGCTCATCCCGTCCGGCACTAAGGCTTCCAGAAAGTTTGATGGCACCAGGCCCTTCTGTCCGTGTATCTCCGCCTGCGGAAAGAAGAGGAAAGGATCCTTATAGTGGAGACCTATGGATCGAGGCTTCAAATCCTTCGGGATGCTGCTGGGGCAAAGAAATGTTGGGACGGCCCAATTTGGGGACGGTGGCGGATGAGTGCGTGACACTGGAATCATGAAGGACACAGGAAGAAATTTAGGGGTGCATGTGGTCCCCATTCTCTGGAAACTTTGCCCTCGGAGGAGTTATTCTTAGACCGAGCAAACTCATTGAATCAATTCTGAGCATTGAATCAATCCCATCGATTCAGTGGGTCTACTCCTAAGGGAAGCTGGGTGTGTTTTGCCTGGAGAAGAGATGGTCAAGAGGTGGGCATGTTTAAACACTTGAAGGCACGTCCATATTGAGGAGGACGCAAGCTTGTTTTCTGCAGCTCAGGAGACCAGGACACTAAACAACGGATGCAAAAAGAGATTCCACCTAGTTCAGTTGAGTTTATGGTCATAGACCAGAAGAGATCAAAGATTCCTTCTAAATATTAGGAAGAACTTCCTAGCAGTAAGAGCTGTTCGAAAGTAGAATAATATGGAGCCTTGGAAGATGGAGGCGTCTCCTCCTTTGGAGGATTTTGATCGGATGCTGGAAGACTATCTGTCCCAGGGAGAGCTTGGGTTGTATCCTATGGCCTTGGGGTCTCTTCCAAGCCTATCACTTTATGATTCAATCCTGAGATACATGGCTGCCTGGACAGCATGGACCAGAAGGAAGGTTTGGCACTTACATAATAGAAGCCATCGTCATCCAGAGAGCTGAGGACGGTCACAATGTCCCCTGCGCAGAATCGTAGCTCAGCCTGGAAGGAGACACAAACAACGCGGGTTCAGATTGACAAGAGTCCCGTTCAAAACAGGAGAGAGGGAGGAAAGGGGGTCTTCATGGGTAAGCTAAGAGATACTCTGGTCAATGGCCCTGGGTCAGTGAATCCGCTCCAAGTTTGGACAACTCACCTCTGCATCCGGGTTGGGAGAGTTCTCCTGGGGGTTGTAGTCAAAGATGGCTAGCATGGTCCTTGGAGCGTCCTCCTCTGAGCTCAGATCCTGAATTTCACACGTCCCTAATAGAGAAAAGGAGATGCCTGAGTCCCTCATGGAAAAGAGCTGGTCCCCAGATCAAGGAGGAGGTTGCTGTAGTAAGCATTCAAACAGTCCTGTAATAACTTCATAGCATAGCCCTCTGTGTGTTTATATTAAGGATTTAATTTAGGAACTCAAGGTGGAGTTACTAGGTTCATCACCCCAGACATCTCCTTTAAATGGATCTGGCATTGCTCCTGTGCAATGCCAGATCAATCAACAACAAGACCCACATCCTCCACGACTTGTTGGAGGACCGAAATTGTGATCTGGCTTGCATTACCGAGACCTGGCTGGGGCCTGAAGGGGATGCAGTGTGGGCTCAGGCCCTGCCTGCCGGGTTCTCGGTGAAGGACCAGCCCAGGTTAGGTGGGCGGGGGGGGTGTGTGGCCTTGATACATAGGAACACCGTGTCCCTCACTAGGAACCACATTAGCCAGACGTCCTATATCGAGTGTATTTACCTGACCCTTAAAGCTAGGGACAGTCTAGGGATTCTGTTGGTGTATCGGCCACCCCGTGCGCTAACGGACTCCCTTAACGAGCTGACACAGCTGGTCGCTGAGCTGATGTTGGAGACGCCCAGGCTACTTGTCCTGGGCGACTTCAACATCTCTCTCACGGCCAGCTATGTTCCACCCGGTGCGGCTCGCGAATTCATGGACACCATGGCTGCCATGGGCCTGTCCCAGCTAATCCAGGGTCCTACGCATTGTGCGGGTAATACCCTCGATTTGGTCTTCTGTTCTGATGTGGAAAATCCGTGGGTGGAAATATCTGATATTTCCCCCTTGCCATGGACGGATCACTTCCTGGTTGAGGCAAAAATCAAGGTCTTCACCCAGATCCCTCCCGGGGGTGGTGGACCTATTAGGATGGTCCATCCTCGAAGGCTAATGGAACCTGGTCGGTTCCAGGAAGCCCTAGAGGGATACATGGTTGGAAGCGACGGCGATTCTGTTGATGCCCTGACTGGTATCTGGAATACCGGTCTCTCGAGGGCTATACACAGTATCGCTCCCAAGCGCCCTCTCAGACCCGCTTCCAAACGTAAGCCCTGGTACACGGAAGATCTCCGGGCAAGGAAGCGGGAGCTGCGACGGCTAGAGTACCGTTAGCGGAAACACCTTCGCTTAGACGACAAGACTCTCCTAGCCCAACGGTTAGAGGACTACGGAGAGGCGATACGAGCAGCAAAGAATTCGTTCTATGGTGCTCGTATCGCGTCCGCGGAGTCGCGTCCAGCAGAGTTGTTCAGGGTAGTCAGGGAGCTCACTCAGCTCCCTCCTGCCCTGAACCAGATCCTTGAACCTTCTAAGGCCTGCTGTGACTTATTTAATGACTTCTTCGTGGATAAAACTTCTCGTATAAGCGAAGGTCTTAATGCCGACATTCAGGCAGAACCTAACGTAGAGGCGTCCAGGGCCTCCGTGGACTCAGTTAAGCTGGATCAGTTCGAGTTGGTTAGTACCGAGGATGTGGACAAGATCCTCGGAAGCGTTCGGAAGACAACCTGCTCTCTCGATCCCTGTCCTTCGTGGTTAGCAGCCCAGGGGGGACCGGTTGTAACCTCATTGTTGCACCGGATAATTAATACATCTTTGAGGGAAGGGCAATTTCCATCTGTTCTCAAATTGGCCATGGTAAAACCTTTGTTAAAAAAGCCCTCCCTCGACCCCCTGGTGTATAATAATTATCGGCCTGTTTCACTGCTGCCATTTTTAGGGAAGGTGATCGAGAGGGTGGTTGCAATCCAGCTTCAGGGGGTCTTGGATGAAACGGATTATCTGGACCCATTTCAAACTGGCTTTCGGGCAGGTTATGGGGTTGAGACGGCCATGGTCGCCTTGGTCGATGACCTCCGTCTGGGCATCGACAGGGGAAGCGTGTCCCTGTTGGTGCTCTTGGACATCTCAGCGGCTTTCGATACCATAGACCATGGTATCCTTCTGGGACGCCTGGCAGAGGTGGGGATCGGGGGCACTGCGCTCCAGTGGTTCCGGTCCTACCTCTCCGGGAGGTCCCAGATGGTGCAGCTGGGAGACGTGTGCTCCGATGAGAGGGCCCTTAAAACTGGGGTCCCTCAGGGAGCCATTCTGTCTCCCATGCTATTTAACATTTACATGAAACCGCTGGGAGAGATCATCCGGAGACATGGGGCGCGGGGTTATCAGTACGCTGATGACACCCAGATCATTTTCTCTATGTCTCCGACTGATGCAGTGACCGAGGATGGCGTCTCTCCTCTCGTGGACTGTCTAGAGTCAGTAATGGGCTGGATGAGGGAAAACCGACTAAAGCTGAATCCAGAGAAAACGGAGGTACTCGTGATAGGTTCCCCTGGTCCAGGAATGGCGGTGGTTCCACCTGTCCTGAACGGGGTCACGCTCCCTGTGAAGGACTCCGTGCGCAGTCTGGGGGTGCTTCTTGACTCGTCCCTTCACCTGACTGCTCAGGTGAATGCGACGGTCAAGAGCACCTGTTATCAGCTTCGGCTTCTTCGCCAGCTGCGCCCATACCTGACCCAGAGGGACCTTGAAACTGTGGTACATGCCCTGGTAACCTCGAGATTGGATTTCTGCAATGGACTCTACATGGGACAGCCCTTGTACCTAACCCGGAAGCTTCAATTGGTGCAGAACATGGCTGCAAGGCTGGTCACTGGCACGTCCAGGGCCAGCCATATAACACCGGTTCTAAAAAACCTCCATTGGCTGCCCATTCGCTTCCGGGCGCAATACAAGGTGCTGGTAATGACCTATAAAGTCCTAAATGGCTTGGGCCCAGGTTACCAGGTTACCTGAAGGACCGCCTCTCCCCATACATTCCGCCTCGCACCCTCAGAACATCTGGGCAGCAACTCCTTAGGGTTCCCGGGGCAAGGTTATCCTCCACTTCTAGGAGGTCTTTCTCCATCGCCGCCCCGGCCCTTTGGAACACGCTGCCCATAGAGCTCCGCTCAGTCACCTCCCTGGCCCAATTCAAACGGGAGTTGAAGACCCACCTGTTTGGCATCGCATTCCCCGATTAGTCCTTATAGGCCCCCCCGCCATATAAGGCTGCACAGGCAATGGGTTCCTAACCCGGGGGCATTTGTTGTTGTTTTTCTTTCTGCGCTGTTTTGTATTTTAACATTGTATATTGAAATTTTATGTCATTTTAACTGTTGTGAACCGCCCTGATCTTTGGAAGGGCGGTATACAAATAAACCATTTATTATTATTATTATTAAATGTATTGAAAATGTGAATGGATGCCAGTCTGCGTATCTCTTCACCTTTTAATGAATGCTGGATCTTCTCCTTGGCCCAAAAAACTATGTATTTTTAGTCCAAAGGGATACTCACCAAGACTTGCAACTTCAGCTTCTTGCTTGTTCCTTTCCACTGTGGGGACAAAAGATATTATAAGAGGAGTACGCCGCCTCAATTCTGACAGAGAGGTGGGATATAAATTAATTAATTAATTAATTATTGGAACACTTTTCTTTGTCAGCTCAACACAAGGCCAGCGTCTCCTTAGCAAAGGTGACTTTGCAGAGAGGCTTACACTCATGGAGATGTGCAAAACTGTGCACAAAATGGTGTGTTTTGAGTGGGAAAGAAATGCAAATGCCAACAGTGACCTCGGTTTAATATTTGTAATTTTATACTGTTTTTAGATTATATATATATAGTACTGCAATCTGTTTCTAAAATTGTTATTGTGAACCGCCTTGGGTCCCTTCGGGGAGAAAGATGGGATAGAGATTAAATAATGTACTAACCAAACGGTTCTGTTATAATACAGACCTTTCTTGGAGCGCCGAGGCTTCGGAGGGTGAATCCTTGGCTGCCGGCGAGGCGGAGAAAACCCACCGTTGTCTGCGTGAAAGGAAAATAAGTAAAATTAACAGCATGTTAACATTAGGAAGATAACAAATCCAAGAACAAGGTCTACAAGCCAATGTTTGCATTTGAAAAAATTGTTGGACTCAGTTATTGGATTACTAGAACGCAGTTGCGGGATTCGGGAACGCACCGCTGCGGCTGTGAGACAGTGTGGTGCAGTGGGTTGAGTGTTGGGTTAGGACTTCAGGGATCAAATCCCTGCTCAGCCCTGGAAACCCAATGGGTGACTGTGGACAAGTCACACTCTCTCAGCCTCATCATGGCAAATGGACGAATCTTGAGAGCTAGTGGCTTGAGTGCTGGATAAGACTCCGGGACACAGGTTCAAATCTCCCCTCCATCATGGAATATCCTAGGTGACCATGCACAAGTCACATTCTTTGAGCCTTATCGGAAATCTATCCTCTGAACAAATCTCGCTGAGAAACCCTTGCGACAGCTTTGCCTTGCGATCACCCTAAGTTGGAAATTACTTGAAGGCACACAAGAACAAACAGGAAAGCATGCTTTCCGGTGCATGGACACCTCGAATGCTGTGAATTTGCCTGTTGACTAGCAAGCGATGAGTACCAAGGAAGTGACAAAGGTTCTTTACAGTTTGCTTAGTGGCTTGAAGCCTGTCTTCGGCTGCTGGAAAGTAATATCTGCCAGAAGAATAGAGAAAATCTGAAAGCGAGCCTGATTTGGGAATCTAAGGTGGAGTTCTGGAGTGCTCAAAAGCACCCAAATGCTAGGCCTCCAGCTGTTTCAGACTTTGTTACTATAGAAGCCTCAGCCATTTTGGCCAGTGGTCAAGGATACTGGGAGCTGAAGTCCAAAACAGCTGGAGGATCAACACTGACCAACACTGGTGCACAGTGCTGGTGCGCAGGGAGAGGAAATTCAAGCACATGGAGCACCTAGGCTTTCCGCCAGCATGTCAGTAGAGATGCGGCCTTCTTGCAAGAGCTGCTTCTTGGCTCCCTCGCTCTCCACTTGGACCTCGGAGATCATGTTGCAAGGGATGTACCCCGTTCTGCCGGCGCACTCCCCCTTGTAGAAGCCATCCGCATCCTTGTGGCCATAGACCTGTGGGAGAAAGGGAGAGCCATTGGTGAGCCGCAGTGGCTGGTGGCATCCTCATAGGTGACGCAGCGACTCCGTTCCAGGTTTCGGCGAGTTTTAAAGGAAGCCTCCAAAACGCTGAGCGCATGGCGGTCAACTAGTACCACTGTTAATGCAAAACTGAAAGTGGGCTAGAAATATATAGTATCTCAGGTGGGGAAAGTGTATTAAAGTGTAGCCCATTGCCACATGTATCCCCCACTACCTAGTTTTGCAGCTGAAAAACACCAAATGCCCCAACCTAAACAGCCATAAAAACTTGGTGGCCTGGATCATCTTGCCTTCCTAACTCCTCCAAAGCTGTATTTTGAGGACTGAGGTCATTTGGCACATATATATATACACACACACATATCTGAAACTCCATCCAAGGCTTCATTCTGGGGCACTTGAAACCTTGCTTTGTGACAGTTAATACCCATAAAAATGCCATCCAGCTGAAATTCAGGCCTCTGTTCTTACCTTCAGAATCTGGCCTTCCTGAAAAGGGAGTTCCTCTTCCGCGGCATCGGAGTTCGGAGACATTGAAATGGGGTCGTAGTCAAAGAGGGCCACAAAGAGGCGCACCGAGTCCTCCTCGTCCATGGTTTCTGGAGATGGACTTCTCCAAGCGCCTGCCAGAGATGGAAACATGGGGTATGCTCAGCCCAGAGTGCAACCGAGTCCCTGCCTTTGGTGCAATGCTCAAGTGACTCCCAGAAACCATAACTCACCTGAATTGGTGCGGGGAGGTGCTATTCCTTCCCGGTTTTTCCGCCGGGGCCTCCTGCCTCTTCTGGTTGGAGCCCGCCATGATGTTGAATTCAATGGCTCCGTTTCAATGTCCCTTGTCTCCTGGAAGAGAAACAGCAGCTGAATAACTTGCAAGCTTCCCAGGTCTTTGTTTCCACCAAAGGTTTGGCTACAGCTGTGGCGGCTGGTGGCTCCCATGTCAGTGAGGCAGGGAATCCCCTCCTGGTTTTCATTCAGGCATTAAATAAGCTCTGCATTCTTAAATAGCTTCAGCACCTCGGTTTAAAGCCGGAGAATACCTGGACTGGATTCGCCGCCCCACTGACATGGCAGCTACTAACTGACACTGGGCTGTAGAGCACAGCAAAGGCGGACACAAAAAGCGAAGCACTAGAATGCAGTATTTCTCTTCTTTCTACTAAACTCAGGTCAAAAGCACAGACTCTTTTGGCACAGAGGCAGAAATATCAATGCAGGGAATTCATCCCAATGACCGGACGCTACCATGAAAATGGATTCTACCTTTGGGTTTGGGTTGCATTCTTTGAGTTCAAATTGGCTTTTCTGTGGGCCCTACTCGGATTTTTTTTTTAGGTGGATAATTCTTTTTAAACTTGTAAGTGTCCTTGAGTCCCAATTCTGGCAGGAAGGTGGGATACAAATTAATAATAATAATAATAATAATAATAACAATACTCTTACTACTAATAATATAATGTCAATCGAGAGCTTTAATTTTGCAGGACCTTTCTAAAAAACGTCTTTGGAGAAGAGAAATACTGCATTGGGCATATTCAGCCAGCCAGCCGGCTGTCGATTCTGGAGCCAAACACGAGAGAAGCCAGGGAAGAGCGCCACAAAAATGCACTACAAGCTCTGATCATCATTTCGTTCCCTTTATAGAAACGCACAAGAAAAGTCTCTGTTTTTTTGCCACACACTGGACCACAAGAAGCAGAATGCAAAACAAGCCTGGGAGAAGCGAGAGGGGGAAGCGCAGCCGGGATCATGGCCATGGCCGTAATGGCAGAGAGAGTGTCTCACGGACCCATTTCGGGGGGTCCTCGTGGAAAGGCCGCCCGGGTACGGCTCTCCGGAGAGAGGGGCTCCGCTCTAGGCTCCGACTCCGCTCCTCCGTGGCATCCGCCGCTGACATCCTCTTCCTGCAGGAGACCCTCCGGGGCGAACGTCCAGGAGATCCACTCCACTCCATGCTCTCTTCCTCCCAGCTGCTGCACCGTTTCAATTCCCTCCGTGCGCCGGATCGCACCGACCCGGAGGGGCTGGAGGGCGAGGAGTCGCTCCATCCCTCCTCGCAATCGGTGGGAGACCCCTCGGCCCTGCCGTCTGAGCTCAGCTGGCTCACCGGAGTGGATGTGACGGTCAGGTCCTCTTCCGAGTCGTACTCGACGTCGATCTCCAAACTCTCTGGGCTCAAACACAAGGGGAGTCTGCGGACGGCTGTGCTCCGGGGTTCCTGGGGCATTGTCCTCCTGTGATGAACTTGGCTACTAGGCCTTGGCCTCATCCAGCTGCGCAGTTCGGACTCGTCGTCCGCCCCTAGATTGGTGATCACATCCAAATTCTCCTTTAGGCTCCGTGCCCTGTAAAGGCCGCCTCCTCCAGTCTGGTGAGAATTGCCCATTACAGAGCGACTTCGATCTGGGATAACCGTATCGACTTTCTGCCTCCGTTTCTGCAACTTCTCCTTCCCGCAACCAGGTCTTTTCCACTCCAAGGCAGACCTGATCCGCTCCTCTTGGCAATGCCCTTCCCAGCTGCCAAGGCAAGTTGCGGCTTTGTTCCCACCTTCTCTTCTGAAGCCTCTGTCTGGAAGGTTCTCTTCTGAAATATCCAGGTGCATCTCTGTCTGAGATTTCAGGGGCACCGACAGCATCTCCGTCCACGGAGGCCGCTTTGCGACATCCTCCGTGGCTTTCTTATTTGGAGGGTTTGCAATGGCTCTGCGGGGGACCTGCTCCCAGTCTTCCTCCTCCTCCTCTTCTTCGGTGACCTCCGGGATGCTAAATAGAGCTTTGCTGCAATTTTTCGGCAAGGGCATCTCCAGGATCCGTTCCAAGATTTCTTCGTCGCTATCAACATCGCCAGAGTCGAGCTGTGGGTCCCAGCCCCAAAGACCAAACCGGCAAGGGGAAAACAGAGAAAGAGAAAGAAAGAAAGAGGAAATAGGCATTAAAAGGGGGGAACGGCACCTACCTTACTCCTTTAGAAGGCATTAAAAGTGTTGGATGTCGAGCACCAAAGCTTGCAATAAGTAACCTCAACCAGTAGCAGACAGAAGCCAGGTACACACTCAGGCATCTTCCCTAACCCTCTTGTCTTTCTGAGTAACTATTTATGCTGGTTGCAATTCTTAACCTCTCCTTTCTTTCTGCTTCTTCTTCAGAAGGGCAGACGTCATCTTTTTGTTGGATGAGGCAGCCATGCATCTCCATAATGGTCTCTCCAGCAGCGCATATGCACTCAAATTTGTTTTCTTTTAAATCTGTATTGTATTGTATTTGTATTGTTTGAAAACCGCCATGATCGTGGGAACAGTGGTATAGAAATAAAATTTCAATCAATCAATCAATAAAATCCAGCTCTTAAGGGTATCTGTACACCAAGCCAGCTCTTAGGAGCATCTCCAATGTAAGCCAGCTTTTAGGGGCTTCTGTATACTAAGCCAACTCTTAGGATCCTCTCCACATTAAGCCAGCTCTTAGGGGCTTCTCCAAACTAAGCCAGCTCTTAGGGGCTTCTCCAAATTAAGCCAACTCTTAGGGGCTTCTGTAAACTAACAGGATTCCTCAATGAAAACTGCTATTATAAATGTTCCATGTTCTTCTACAAAACAGAGGAACAAGCAAGTTCATGGAGGAGGCTTGGTACATATCCGTTGCTGCAAAGAGAGAGGTGTGCCGAAGGCCTGAACATTTTGTTTATTCATTATAATATTTCCAATCCCTCCCTACCTCATTTAACCAATTTTGCTCCTCTCTTCAGGTGCAGAAATAAAGCAGTTTGACCCAACTTTAACTGCCACGACTCTCTGGATTTGTAGTTTGTCATGGCACCAGGCCTCTCTGACAGGCCAGGCTGAACCCATCACCAAACTACAAATCCCAGGATAATACAGGATGAAGCCATGACAGTGAAAGCAGCGTCAAACTGCATCATTTCTGCAGTTTGGAAGAGCTGTCGGACTTTCTCCAAGGGCCTGAGCTCTCCCCATTTCAGATGTCAAAATAGCCAAACACTATATTCTTTGAGTCTGCCGCAGTGCCATAAGTGAACTGTTTTCCTATTACTATTTTTGTTCATGTCTGATCGATCGGTTGGCCTTGGCTGTATCTGTTCTGCAATGAATTGATAACTGGCTTCCAAAATATGCAACATAAAAACATAGGTAAACATAACTTCTTTAAAAACAGCAGCAACAACAACACAGAGGTCTGGGCAGGAGAAGCCTTTTGGCCTGAATGTAGGCGAAAGGACCAGAAGAAGAAAAGGCCATTTGCTGAGATGAAGAAAGACCAAAGAGAAGAAATCAGGAGGAGGATAGAGAGACTGAAGGATGGGCAAGACTTCATCCACGAACCTCACTCACGATCTTCTGAATGCAAGCCTTCTACAGAAATTTCTCCAACCTGATTCACTGAGAGATCAATATTATTATTATCATTATTATTTTGCATCCTCTGAACTTCTCTGGAGCGTTGTTTCATTGCATGAGAAAGAAAGGAGCTCTTGGTAGTGAATTGGTTTCTTGCAGGATGGAGAAACTGGGCCAATACGACGAACGTTTGAAACAGAGACACCGTTTCAGATTGTAGGATCCAACCTGGTTATAGGAAAATAATCCTGGACCCGTTTTAGATCCCGGAAAGAACAAAAACAGGACTCGGATCCTGCAGAGAGGGCCTTCCAAGCTGCTTCGCTCCGTGCAAAAGATGCTCGTACTTTCAACAAACTTCATTGCTTCATAAAACATCTTGATATTTAGAAGATGGCCTATAGTCTTCTCGTTTCCCAAAAAGGATATTGCAGCAAAGGGGAATAAGTACCATCCCTACCAGGAATATTTTGAGATTTTGGGGAGGAGGATTTGCTAGGTTAGGAAACAAGATGACAGGTTTAGGATCTCAGGAACGACGCAGACAGATGGTTACCTTCTCCAAACATAAACAGGGTGGAAGTCTTCTCCTTTGGAGTACAACCTCCAGAATCCCCCATATCGGGGCATGCTGGGAGATGCAGTCCAAGGAAGAAACTTTCTCAGTCTCTGAACGTACCTCTGGACATAATGCTTAAGTGAGTTGTGGGATTCAGTACTTGGTGGTGCATGTAGATGGCAGAAATAATGCAGTTTGGTACCACTTTAACTGCCATGGCTCCAACCTATGGTTGGCGGGAAGGCTAAAGGCCTCGCAAAACTACACATCCCATCAGATGGAGCTGTAGCGCTTAAAGTAGTGTCAAAATGCATTACTTCTAAAATCTAGAGTTCCACCCTAGAAGTGACCAATGGCTTCTCCTTCAACCGGACAGTGACTATATACTGGCCTTTAAAGGAGTCGAACCCTGGACTCCAAATCAGGTTCATCATAATCTTGGACAGCTCTTTTTTTTTTACAGTTCGGAGTTAAATCCAGAGACTGACATTGGAACCACTAGCTGCCGTGATGCTGCCAACACATGATGATAGAGACTGGGATGCTAAAAGGAGATTAATTCAAGTGCATCACAGTTCGCAACAGACGTACCTTCTCTCCATTTTCTCGGCTGTGGTATTCGCCCGGTTTCCATTTTGGCGCCGCCGTCTGCCTGCGCGAGCCGCCATGCTCTTCCTCCTCCTCTTCTTCCTCCTCCTCCATAATATCGGAGAGGTCTGAGTTGCGAGTGTGGTCTGTCAGCAGGTTCAGGGGCCGGTTGCCCGGATCGGACCTTTTCTCGCCCTGATAGAGAGAATTCAAAAGGACTGAAGGGTGCTCCGATCCAACCTATGAGTCCGCGTGATCCATAGAGGATCTCTTAGGCCACATTCGCACTGCATAAATAATCCACTTTGACACTGCTTTAACTGCTGTGGCTCAATGATATGGAATACAAGGAATTGTAGTCCATCGTGGTCCGGCAGTGAAGGCTAAACGTCTCACACAAGTAATAGTAAACCACTTTGTGAACGCCACATGATTTTATTATGTGAATGGTTTTCTAGTAAGCAGTTTTTAGAATTTATCAAGGTTTTGAATTATTGATAAAATCTGATATATCATATTACTCTTCCCAGCATCTGATCACTCTCGTCTGAAGGATTTCCTTGTCGTTGTCTTTTTGTATTGATCGCTGACCATTCATACATTGCCAAGAATTCCCTGGCACTGAGCTGTGGCAGTTAAAGTGGTGTCAAGATAGATTACATTTGCAGTGTGGATGCAATCTTACTCCTCCTTAAAGCCACATTTGATGTGAAAACGAGGCTTTCTCAGCAGTTACTCCTCACCTGTGGAACTCCTTGCCACTGGCCCTTTACTCTCCAGCAAATAATATTTAAACAGTTTTAAATTGGCACAGGTGGTTTATCGACTGGTTGATTTAAACAATGATGGGATTTTTTAAAAGCTGTATTTTTGCTGCTTAGCCACCACCGAAATGAAAGGAAGGCTCTTTATCCCTTGAATGCCGAAGACTAACCTCTCGCCTGGTCCTGGGAACCAAAATGGTGGGATCATCTCTAGGGTTTTCTTTCAGTAGCTTGACTCTCCCTGGTGGTCCAGAAGCCATGGGATCCAGGGTTCGCGTCTCATTTTGGGCCGCGTCTCCAGAGCTATTCTCGCCTTGCGCGGAGGGTCCACTGGGGGAGAGCGTTTCCTCCGCTGGGCAGCTTTGAGCATTTTCTCCCCCTCTTTCAGAGGAAGGCTCTTTGGACTCCAGTTCCGCAGAGGAACCCAGATCCATTTCCAAGTCGCCTCGGACGTTCTCTGACTCCGTTTCTCCAATGGCGAGGAGAGGCTCCTAGGGAAGAAAGGGCTGGAGTCAGTGAGAACGAAACCCACGTGACGCTAAGCGTCTAGTTAGCAACTACCGACTTTTTGTTTGTTCGCTTTTAATAATCTAATCTTTCATATCTTATATCTCTCCTTTCCCCCATTTAGAGTTCCCTGTATCAACTCTTCTTTTATGGTCCATGTCTTAGTCCAGTGTTTTTGGATTGGTTCCCATTCTTTTCTTATCTTTTCTTTTGACTTATTATTGATCAATGCTGTTAATATATCAATTTCTCTTAATTCCATAATCTTCCACATTAGATATATAACTATTGACTTGTTTGGAGGTACGGGGTATTCTCCAATATTCTCTTTTGATATCAGTTGCAATTGACGGATTCAGTGTGGACGGATCTCATCTCGGTGCAATAAAGAACCCAGATTCTGGATAGCTTTAATGGCGATAGCCATGATGCTGGACATATTCTTAGCCTTTTGGCTGAAGAGTGAGGTATAAATAAATAAATATTATTACGTTAAAATATATTCTTAGCAGGTTGAGCACCTCTTTTAAAGTCTGGGTTAAAACCTACACGACACTTTTAAAATCTCTTATTATTTGTCCCTTCAATCTTTATATGAAATGACGCATTTATTTTTTTGCCCTCTGGTCCTCCAGGTGTTTTGGACTTCAATTCCCAGAAGTCCAAGCCATCTTGGCCAATGGTCAGGGATTCTGGGGGCTGAAGTCCAAAACATCTGCCTTAAAAGACCCCTCTGCACCCTTTGAGTCTTCTATTTCCCCCCTCCGAAAAGCACTGCAATATCCATCATGCTTACCTGGCTGTCTTCTCCGGAGTCCTTCAGGGCCGCCTCTTGGAGCTCACCTGGTTCTTTGGTCGCCGCACAACCTGGATATGATGGCACAAGGCAATCCCTTTCTCTTTGGGGCAGAGGACTCGTCTCTGGTTGCCATCCGTCGGTCACGGCGGGGACCCTGACCGGAGAGGCTAGCTCTCGGTGGGATGCCTCCCCAAATATTGAAGATGTCCCAGATTTATTACCATTGCTAGGCTGAGAGGTGAATTTGGCAACGGGGTGGTTGGCGGCAGCAGTAGGATCGACCCCACGTAAAGCCCGCCTGTCCCCACGGGAAAGACGAGAGGTGAGGCAGCTCAGTTCTGAGTGTGAAGAGGGAGTGCCGGGGTCTTCTAACAAGGCCAAGGGGATCTGAGCTGGCACTGAATCGGAGGACTCCCCATAAAGAGACACTGTCCTCACAGACACTTCCCGAGAGGCCTGGAGGGTCTGCAGCTGGGAAACGTCTGCCAAAACACTGCCAGCCGTCGGGGAGGTAACTTCCATCACCTGCAAGAGGAAAAACAAATCTGAGTTGCTGGCCAAATTGGTAAAATCAGTGGCAGCTGGTGGCTTCCATGTCAGTAGGACAGTGAATCCATTCCTGGTTTTCCCTAGCTCTCCGAGATGCTGGACCGACGAAAGCGTGATACCTTCTGTCCATTGGCGTACACGGCGTAGCCAGTGACCCGCACCCCGTTGGAGGACCCTTCTGCGTCGATAGTGACCGGCAACCAGCTGATGATTAGGATCCCAGGACTGGGTCCAGGTTCCACCCGGACGTCTAACGGAGCATCCGGAGACCCTGAGAAGGCGGGAGGGGAATGAATTAAGTTGCAAAAACCGTAGCACATGGCGCAATTCATTTGTCAAAGTGGGAGTTATGGAAAAGGCAGCCCAAGATCCTAGAATCCTAGAGTTGAAGACACCTCAAAGACCATCCAATCCAAGCCCTTACAAAGCAAGAAGACACAATCAAAACACTCCTGATGGACGGAGGTTTTTCTGTTCAAAAACCTCCAAAGAAGGAGATCTACCACCCTCCTCTGTAGAACAGCTCTTACCATCAGAAAGGTCTTCCTAATGTTGAGGTGGAATCTATTTTCTGTAATTTGTATCCATTGCTCCATGTCCTATTCTCTGGAGCAGCAGAAAACAAGCTCACTCCATCTCCATATATTAGTCTCTGGAGCAGCAGAAAACAAGCTTGCTCCATCCTTAACATGACATCCCTTCAAAGGGGTTCTCATATCACCCTTTAACCTTCTCTTCCCCGGGTTAAACATCCCCAGCTCCCTAAGACACTCTTCTTAGTCAGGACTAGGAATTAACCCACAGATGTATCTAAGCTAAAGAAAAAGAATGATGAATTACAGGATTTTACAAGAGTGGGAGGTGGTGAAGATTCTCACTCAGGTCTCTAGGGTTGGACTACATGACCCACTCAGTGCTTCCATGACTCCATACTCACCTGCTAGAGCCGTTGTGAAGTGGATTTCAGAGGATAACGGTTGCTCCTGCCGTTCCTGTCCGGATTCCCAGAACGTCCACTGCGGCTGGACTTCCACCTTGGCAGTGTAGGACGTGTTTGGGGTCAAGCAACGGAAAGTGTACCAGTAGACCCCCGGCTTGGTTACGCCATGCTCCTTCCCATTGAGGTACACGGTGTGGAAGAAGTTACTGTTGCTGGGGGTCCAGGAGATCTCGGCGGAGGTGGCCTCCACGGTCCGCACCAGAAGCTGGCCGGGCACTAAGGCAAAGTCCTTTCCAACCAGGAACGTGCACCGAAGGCGATCCGACGTCCCGCTCTCTGAAACGCTTTGGACCGAGACGCGGTAGGCTTTCGTTTTCAAATCCAGCTTCTCCAGGACAGCTTTAGTCTGGAAGCCAGACTTCACGTTTTGACGGAGTTCAGCGTCCACATAGACTTGGTAGCTCTGGACCTCGGGGAAGCCGGCGGGCAGGTAAGGAGGGTCCCACCCCACCACCAAACCGGAGCCAAATTCCCGGATGAGCGTCACCTTCGCGGGGTAAGGCACGGCAGAAATTGGGAGGCCCTCGTCCCTCAGATCCCCTTCCAGCCTCGACGGGATGGTGCTGGCAGTGCTGGGTTCGTTGATGGAAAGGTCACTCCTCTCCCCGCTGCTGAGGCTGGCGCTGAGGAAACTCCGGTCCAGAGGTGAGCTTTGGGAGAGGTCATTCAGCTCGCCAGGCAGGAACGTCACAAGATCATCGTCCGAAACACGCTCCACAAAGTTGGAAGGGACCAAGCCTCTGCGGCCGTCCATCAGCTCCCCTGAAAGCAAGGACATAAAAATATTGAAAGGATGGTAGGCTGTAGCTGACATGTTTGGTCACCTGCAGCAAAGGAAAGAGGTATTTTTTGGACTCAGTTTCGCACAGCGGTGGCTGGGTACCACCATGACAGTGAGGAAGTGAGTCATATACTGTATATAATCATGTATAAGTCTAGAAATGTAGGTCAAAAAATTGATCCAAAAACGTGAGTCTGCTTAGTCGCGGGTCATTGCAAGCACTGTATCTTAACTCTTATTTAAAAGAAGAAACCATCTCCTGGTGAAAAGCAAGAGTATAATCTGTCCTGGAAGCACCAACCTTCTCTGTTCCCTCATCCATTCAGTTTTAAGACTAAGCACAAAGAGTTATGTCTGCTGGAATTTTGTAAGTTCTTTGACATTGTTTTGCTTTGCTTCGTCCTTTAGATCCTTTGCTATACGCCCCTAAATTTTACCCTCAACTTATACACAGGTCATAGCAAAATCCATAATTTTGGCCCTAAAACTTGCCCTCGACTTAAACATGAGGTCAACTTATAGTCAAGAATATACGGTAATCCTAGAGTTGGAAGAGGATAGTTGGAGGGGATGCTGGTCTAGCCCATGATTATAACCTTCCATGGCAATAAAAGGATCCCTTCTCATATTTTGGGGGGGCACCACAATGCTCTTGGCCCATACCTTCGAAGAAGCCATCTTCATCCATTTCTCCGTAGACATAAATATACTCTCCAGCGGTCAAGGGGAGTTCCGCCTCGGGGTTTTCGTTGGGACCGTCAAAAGGGTTGTAGCTGAAACAAGCGCAAGGGGAACGGTTCGGACCTGAGACATCAATGGTGACCCTAAGCTGGCAACAAAGGGCCACTGGAAGCCAGACAAGGAAACACTCCTCTGGAGATGCGCCAGTAACGGCAATGGAGGAGAGAGCTTGGGAAAGTTATTATCTGGGGATTACAACTCCTAGGACCCCCAAATTGGCATGGTTAGAAATTCTGGGCACTGTCATGTGAAATGTAAGTCTGCAAAGGTCTTGACAGTATCTATTAAGAGAGGAGGTGCTCCATTTGTGCCTTTATGGACAACAGTTGCAACTAATCCCGCAATTGCAAAAGGGAAGGGGAAGGTAGGACTCCGAAACCCATGCGCCAGCAGCTGAAAACCATGTTCCACTGACCCTACCTGTATCGAGCGAGGAAGACTTGGAGTTTCCCCAAGCGGTGGTTCTCTGGCTCTGGAACAAGGGAGACGCTGTCGATGTCCAGCTCTTCCATCTCGCTGGCTGTGTCCACCTTAGAAGACAAAAGAAAGGTATTTGGAATCCGCAGCATTGAGAGCAGCTTGATACCACTTTTAACCATTCAGCTTTATTAATGAGAATGATTATTTCCTGCAATTAATGAAGTTGGAAATTACAATTGCAGCTTTCTTAGTGCTGCAAAATAAACCAGGCACTCAACTATGACTGTCAAACAACAAATAAATGTAAGCTCCTTCTGCTCAGTTGCAGAGCATTTGAAGGTGCTGCTTCTCTGAAAGACAAAATCTTGCAATAGCAAGAAATACCTAGTTCCAGTAATGTGTGACTTGACCTTATTCCTCTATATAAGAAGACAAATTTGCTTAACTAGTAGCAATGCATGGGAAATGTTAATTTTGGGGAGGGTGCAATTCTTGCAATACCCACATTTCCCTGGGAGTTGCAGTCTAACACCCAGAACTAACCTCCGGAGTTGGGCAAGACTTTGGGCTGGTGGTTGGTATGGATTCGGATCTGGAAGAGCTGGACTGGGATTCCAGTCTCTTGACTGGTTTCCTGTTGGCAATGGGAGGGATGAGCATGTCTGGACTTCTGGCCGCAGTGGATGCCGCATGATGTTCAGGGAGCCAAAGTCCAGCCAGGAGGGTTTCTTCAACCTCCTCAGGTTGTATTTTCTGGCTGCACCGCAGAGGAGACACTGGGAGTAACTCTCGATCTGAAACCAAACATTGCACATTATGAGTTTGGAAAGCATTACTATGATTATGATTCTGTCTGGAAACCTAAGGCAGCTCAACTCAATGGAGTTGAGAATGGGAAAGTGTTATCCAAATTTACTGAATGCACAGAAAATTGGGAAAGTCTTCTAGCAAAGGTGGTACAAGAGCTCTCCAAATTTACTAAACGCGCGGAAAGCTTGGAAAGTGCGGTGCGTCTTGTAGCAAAGGTGCTACAAGATCTCTCCAAATACTAAATGTACTAAAGACGTGGAATATTTGGAAAGTGCGGTGCATCCAGTTTGACCCAGGCAGCACAGTTTGAGCATCGAACTACGAACCTGAAGACCAGGGTTCAAATCCTCACTCGGCCACGGAAACCCACTGGGTGAGTCACACACTCTCAGCCTCAAAGGCACTCCAATCCGACTCACCGTTCTCCTTAAAGCCATGCTCCAGGCGCTGGGGAGATGGAGATGGAGAGACGGGGCAGGAGGCAAAGGCAACCTCCGACGCCACCATGGCGGCCGACAACGGCGAGGAGGAGTGCGGCGGGGGTCCAGTTTTCGCAGTTTGGAGCCGAAAGCGCTTGAGCTCTTGGGAGAGGAAGTTGAACTGTTCGGTGTGGTTCCGGCACTGGTTCTCCAGCTCTCTCACCCGGGCCTGAAGGCGAAGAAAATATTAATAATATTAATAATAAATAAATAAATAAATAAATAAATAAATAAATAATTTAAGGGAAGCTCAACCTGCTACTTTGAGTCCCAATTCTGGACGGGAAAGCAGACTACTACTACTACTAGATTGCAAATGTCTTTTTGGAAACACTCAGGATTTGGGGTAGGGAGAAGATGGGACTGAATTGGGGTAAAACTGGTAGTATACCTGCATGCAATCCAGGGTCTCCTTCAAGGAACCAAAGGAGGGGGAGAAAAGCAGAGAAAAGATTTGGTCAAGTTGCACCATGCATCCTCTATGTCCCTCTAAGCCAGTAATCTTCAACACTGACTTGTAATCAGGACAAAGCGAATCTCTGAATTGGGATCCTGGACCCAACCCTGGATCCCTGGGATGTCTAGTGTTCTGTGCTTGAGTGTTGGACACTAGGAGACCAGGGTTTAAATCCCCACTCAGCCATGGAAACCCACTGAGAGCCAGTGTTGCATAATGGTTTGAGCGCTGGGCTATGACTCTGGAGACAGGGTTTAGTCATGGCCATGAATTCATGAATAAATGAATTTATTACAGCACATGGCCAGCACCAACATGGCCATGAAACTCACCGAGTCACACTCTCTCAGCCTCAGAGGAAAGCAATGGCAGGCCCCTCTGAACAAACCGTGCCAAGAAAACCCCGTAATAGGCTTGCCTTGGAGTCGCCGTAAGTTGGAAACAACTGGACGGCACATAACAACAACGGCAATCTGGGGTTACTGACTGGAGTTTCTCCTGCCCCCATTACTACAACTATAATGACTATTAGGATTTGAAGTCGATGGCTTAGAAAAGCTAAATCTGATCAATGGTCATCACTCTCATGCAAAAGTCGGAACATACAGCTTACCTCTAAGAGTTGGACGGCTCCTTCGTGCTCCTTCCTTGCTTCGGCCTGGGCCTGCATCCAAAAGGAAAACCAAACGTGAAAAGGATGGAGATGTGGGAGGTCAGGATCTACCCCTGAGAGGGGTCTCATGCGCACCCCACACCTCACTTTTGCGGTCCCTTGTCATCCCTCCAAAGCTATACCTCAATTTAATGTTTCACCCCTGGTGCCATTTGTAGCCCTACTAAATTTAGGCCACCAAAATGAAGAAAGACCATATATATAATATATATAGACCATATATTTAATATGCGTCAAGGGTTGCAGGTTGTGACCCATGCCTTTGTGGGTTGTGGCCCTCAAAGACCGCATGGTGTAGCAGTTCAAGTTTAGGACTAGGGCTTCTGAAGACTAGGGTCCTCATCCTCATTCGGCCACGGAAACCCACTGCAAGGGCCAACCTCCTAAGGATAAATCTGGCCAAACCCCTGCCCTAAACAAAAACATTGACAGGTTCGATTTAGGATCGCCACAAGTCAGAACCGTCTTGGAGGCACACAACAGCAACAATCCACAAAGGCGCATGCTATGTAAAACCTTTGTCGCAAGATGCTTTGTCGTAAACATAACGCGCCCAACCAGAGATGGACATCTTGAGACCATATAGTGTTGTGATTTGATTGTTTTAATAATGGGATGTTATTTGTCATTGTAAGGGAAATTTAACTGTTGCGTTGGTGGGAGAGAAAATGGGTTTATTTATATTGTTGTGTTTTGATGCATGTTGTACACTGCCTCGACCCTGCAGGGCTGGCACTCCATGCAATGGGTTGCAAAAAGCGCACAACGGGTGGCAGTGTTGAGTTGTGTGTATGTGTGAATGACTCCCACGTTCTCCTCTCACCTGCTGGAGCTCCCTGACCTCCTCCTGCTTCTTCTGCAGCGCCTGCAAGGCCTTTTCGTGGTCCTGCTCCAGCTGTTGCCTCCGTCCCGCGACATCTCTCATGTGCTGGGAAAGGAGAAGCACATAGAATCATAGAATTGTAGAGTTGGAAGGGACCACAAGAGCCATCCAGTCCAACCCCATTCTGCCATGCAGGAACTCTCAATCAAAGCATCCCCACTGACAGATGGCCATCCAGCCTCTGCTTAAAGACCTCTAAGGAAGGAGACTCCACTACACTTCTAATTTCGTGTCATCTGCAAATTTGATAAGTATAACCCCAATTGTGTCATCCAAGTCACTGATAAAGATATGTGCTGGGTTGGACAGTGACGCCAAGCCATGGGTCACTCTCTCCCTGCTCTCAGCCTGGCAAGCGTCGCTTGCCATTTTGTTGACCCAGAGCTACAGATCCATTTGAAACTAACCTTCAGCGCTTGCCCAAGGCTCTCCAGCCTGTTTTCGAGTTCTTGGGTTTTCTGGAGAGCCGAATCCCGTTCCTCTGTCACAGCGGACACCTGGAGCCTCAGGTCGGCATTTTCGGATTCAACCTGCACAAAGAAAGAGCCATAAGATAAGAAGCAGAGCAAACTGGTGGCTATTAGGTTCTGCCGCCAATAGTCATCACGAAATAGGGCTCAAAAAACATGGAAGGTGCCATGTGTTTCTTGGCAAGGAAGAACCTGCACTCGATAGTAGAAGGGGGACTTTGTCAGGTATTTGGGAAATGACATGTCCTTTACAGTTTGGACTAAAACCCAGCGTGGACTTGGCTCCTCGCTAACATGGAAATCCCCAAGCACAACCGATGCATTTGTCTTTTATTCAGAATATGTATGTATGTATGTATGTACGTGTATATGTATGTATATGTGTGTGTGTAAATATATACTGTATATGAGGGAACAGCTATTTGGAGTTGTGCATCGAACCTATTCACGCATCCAAATATTATTCCGGTCTCTGTCCTTTTGCGTTGTCCTTCTCTCTGTCTCTTATTTCCCCTTTTGAGCAAATAACAATACACAACACACAACAATGGGATACAGAAACACGTATTAACTACATTACACACACAAACACAAGCATTTACACAATACTGAACACATCACTCTTGCCGCCTTAAAAACAAACACTTGTTGTATACTTGATTTTGATATTCCTCCCAGAAGCTGCGCAAAACCCATGCTCCAGTCCAAACCCATGCTCCAGTCCAAACCCATGCTCCAGTCCAGTCCTGTTATATTACCAGTTTCTTTATAATGTATTAAGTTTTGCTGGAGACATATACCATTGGTGCATCGTCTTAATGAACCAATTACAAATCCATGTAACAGTTACGTTGTCCAGCCCACATTTTACAAGCTTGTTTGCAAGAATGTCATGGGGACCTTACTGAAATCAAGATGTACTATATCCACAGCATTCCCTTCAATTATCAGCTTGTTAGATGGAGGGAATGCTGTGGATATAGTATATCTTGCTTTCAGTAAGACTTTTAACAAAGTTCCCCATGACATCCTTGCAAAGAAGCTTGTAAAATGTGTGCTAGACAAGGTAACTGTTACATGGCTTTGTAATTGGTTGACTGGCCGAAGCCAAAGAGTGCTCAACAATGGCTCTTCTTCATCCTGGAGAGAGGTGACCAGAGGGGTGTCCAGTGGGGCTCTGTCCTGGGCCCAGGGCTATTCAACATCTTTATCATTGATTTGGATGACAGAATTGCATTGACCGATTTCAGGGCAGGGAGGGCAAGGCGGGGTCTTTGGCGATGCTTACCTTCTCTATCCATTCAACTTGACCCTGGAGCTGCGCGTTCTCTTCCAACAGACGGACATTATCGCTTTTCACCGCCTGAAGTTGAGTTTCCTGAATTGGGGCAAAAAGAGAACTGAAGGTTTTCAAGGGAACAAGACCTCCTCCTTCGCCTTTGAGAAAGCAGCGTCTCGCTCTCTCTCATGTCTTCCGGAGAAACACTCACAAGCTCCGCGTTTCTCTTGTGCTTCTTCCTCACTTCGTGCTCAAGGCTCTCGCATTGCTTCCGCTTCTTCCTCAGCTCCGATTCCTGCCGGGAAAACCCGAGGAAAGAAGAAAGGAAAAGTCACATAAATGCTAGGAAAAACCCACAACAAAGTCGCTTTCGTCCCTGTTTGGCAGATGCCATGTCAGTGGGGCAATGGGAATCCGTTCCGGGTTTTGCCTAGCTTTAAAGGCAAGGTATCCGCTGCTCAGGAATAGCCTTCGAAAGCTGGACAAAAATCCCGGGGCTCTATAGTAACATTAGAACATGGAGAAAAACACAAAGATACCACACTATCTAAATAAACTATGAGCATTGGAAATATATAGCATTGATTCTATATATGGCGACATCTGCGCGTATGCTCTTGGCTAAATATTGGAAAGGGATAACCATGCCGTCAATGGAAGAGCGGCTAATAAAACTGCTGGATGTGATTGAATTAGATAAATTGAATTAGATTAAATAATAAGTCAGGAACAGATGTAGAAAAAGCTTGGATACCGGTGATAAAATACCAGGGAAAAGAGTGGCAGGGTTTGATTATGTAGTGTCTTGAAATGAATGGGGAAACGCAAATCGCACCGACGGATCAACTCAACGGGACACAAACTTCCTGTTGGATCAAATAGTGTGTTTGCGTTTTATTTTAACACGGCTGTCGTTCCAAATGGCTGGATTCGCAACTCATGAGACCCACCGCAAATCCCCTATTTACTTGTGGATCCAAGGTCCGGGACCCTGGTTGCGTTGGAGGAGTAAACCTCCTCCAATATACACAACAAAAGGGATGGGATCCAGTTGCAGAGCATGCAACGGACCACATTTATGCTCAGAACAAGCATGAATGTGGGCAAGAAAGGTCTCCAAACTCTTGAAAAAGCCTGGGATGCTCACCAGCCGCTGGATTTGATGCTTGATCTCCGGAGGCGATGCCGCCGTTGCCGCAATCCCTTTCTTTACAAGGATCCGGGGTTCCTCCCCATCATTGCTTGAAGATACGGTCTGCCAAAGAGAGAAATCTCAATTTCAGGAGGAGAATGCAGAACAAAATGGGCAAAACTGAGCCATTTGGCTGCAAGGTATTTTACTTTCGAATACCCTTTGAAAATAAAGTTGGAATGACTTGATTTTCAAAGGGTATTTCAATGTGTGTTTTGCAAATGCAAACAACCCCAGAGACCAGGGGGGCCAGGTATCCTCCTTTTCCAGGACAGGTCCTACATTTCTGCCTTCGGTCCAGGAGGAATCTTTGGCCATGCCTTTCTTGATGCTACAACTCTATTTGTCTTCAAGGTCCTACATTTCACGGTGCCCGATCCTCCTTTGCGGTGAGGGCCACGGAAAGGCCACCCTCTCCATCTCCTAACCTTGGAGCAACTGCTGGCAGGAGGGAAAGGTGAAGGAGGGAGCACTCTGCACATGCTCAGGGGCTGGTATTTCCCAACAGGAGCCTCCAAACCCCAGCATAGAGTTCCATAGGGCCTCCCCAGAGGCAAAGAAATGGGGTCTGGTTCCAAGGGCTTGCAAAGTGGGGTCCCCCCCGTTTCCTGGTGACCCCACCTGACCCCCCCAAAAGCCCTGGAGGGTCCAGGGGCCTAGTGCGCCTGCGCCACTTACCTGCCGCTGTCCACGGCTGGGCTTTCAGCACTAAGGAGAGTTCCAGGAGGGAGGAACCACTGGCCCGCATTGAAGGGGGGAGTTTGATGCTTCCCCCCTCGGCCAGCCAAGTGGATCCTCCCAGTCTTTGCAGGCTCCTCTTTGCAGAGAGACTGGTATGGAGAGGTCCAGCAAAACCTCCTCCAGACTCTAGTTCCCTTTCTTTCCTTCCCCATTCCCAAAATAACCCTTGCCAGCCTCTCCTGATCCATGCGCACAACCTATGTGTGTGTGTGTGTGCATACATGCACATGCTAGTGCACTGCTCAGGGCTGCATAAAAACTGGTCCCTGACGTGCGTCGATACACATACATGCACACAGAGTTGCTAGATCCTTCCTTTTCCCTATTGCCCCCGATGCCATTTGCATTCACACACATTAAAACTATCAAATCATTCCTTAGAACCTTAAACCTTAAAGCTATAGTTGTTCCTTAAAATCGTAGACTAACGCTGAAACCACTCCATTGTAAGAAATAGGTACGAAGAAGGAAAATGAAGCCAGCTTACCTTGTTGGCCGCCTTGGGAGGAGAAAAGCTGTTGGCGCTGGAGGTGGCTCTGGCCGTCCCCAGAGGTCCCCAGGCCTTGGTTGAAGCCGCAAGGGGTTTGGTTCCCCTTGGACCTGTCTGGATGTGAGACGGATCCGACGGCGCCTTGACGTTCTTCAGCGCAATCTGCCTTTGCAGACGCAGCACCTCTTTCTGGGATTCGCGGAGGAGCTGACGGAAGTCCAAGAGGGGCAGCCGAGGGGGTCCTTCCTAAGAGAAGAGAGGCAGAAAGCTCAGGCTTATCCAGGCCTTTGGTTGTTTCGCGGCTTGTTCTGGTTGTGGTGTGCCTTCGAGTCGTTTCTGACTTATGGCAAACCCAACGCAAACCTACCCTGGGGTTTTCTGGGCAAGATTTGTCCAGAGGAGGTTGGCCATTGCAGGCTGAGAGAGTGCGGCTTGCCAAGGGGGCACTCAGTGGGTTTCGTTGCCAAACTGGGACTCGAACCCTGGCATCCAGAGTTGTAGTCTAACACTAAAACCTCTGACTGACTGAGCTTTCGTGGCGTAGCTCAAGACAAATGCTCCACAGAAGGAAAGGGGGAGGTTGAAACGCTTTTCTGCAGCATCCCATGTCAGTGGGGTGATGCGAATCCATTCCAGGTTTTGGCCACCTTTAAAGGAGCTCTGCAAGATGGCGAAACTATTTCGGAGTCCCTTTAAAGCCTGGAATGGATTTATTGCCCCCCTGAGATAGCAGCCACCAGCTTTGGGGACTACAAAGCTGAAACATATCCAGAGAAGTGTGAGAAAGCTAGCAAAAAGGGGAGAAGACCAGGCTCAAATCCTCGCTCCCTGAGATATTGGTTTTCTCGGTGCAGGGATGCTAATTTAGGGGTTTTTTATAGGGTGCCACATCCCTGAATCCTGAAGGAGGAGGACTGAATTAACCTGCCTAAGGTCAGCAATGTGAACATGTGCACCTTTCCAGAGGTGATCTTGGCCTGAAGCTCCTGGCATTCCTGCTGCAAAGCGTTGATCTGCTTGTCTTTCGCCAGGAGGGCACAGGCTTGCTCTCGGAGGTCCGTCGCGCGTTGGCGGACCAGCGCCTTCTTGCAAATCCCAGCGCAGGAGCCCTTCATGGTGACCGCCGGCGCGTTCACCTGCATCAGAGAAAGGAACAACACTGTGGGCATGGCTTAAATAATATCCTCCGGCACAACTCTCTGGTCAACCGCTGCCAGACGTCGGTCGTTGAATTGCACCGGAGGACCTACAAACGGCTAGAGAAGTGGCACGATGGTCTCTCCAGCATCAACTTTCCGCAGCTGTTGACCATAGAATCGCACTGGAGGACTTAGAGATTCTTAGAGGAAACATAGCAAAGAATTAAACCTGCAAATGTTGCAAAGGTGGAGGGCTGGACCAAGTAGTCCAAAAGGGCCTTACCACTTTGAGGTTGGCCTCCTGGAGTTTCCGCGCTCTTTCCTCCAAGCGCTTGGCGATGACTGCCAGCTCCGCATTCTTCCGCTTGAGGTGCCTCACCTTCTCTTGAGTCGCCGGAAAACAGCTCTTGCGCTGAGAAATGGAAGGAGAAAAAGGCTTATTATTATTATTATACTTTATTTATATAGCGCTTTATATTTACACAGCGCTGTTCGTACGGACAATATGTACAGCGCTGTACATTCAGGCTTGAGTGCTTTTGGAGCATCCTCGGGAACGCACCTTTCGCTCAGAACAGATGCACTCTTCCACCACTAAGATACAACAAGCCCTGAGTTAGTAAATTAATGAGTTAGTAAATTAAGGCCAGGTTTTCACGAGGCTTCCAAGGAACTCTCCAAGGTATGGAACCCGATTTCTAACTGAGTTCAATACTTGGGAGAGTGCTTCAAATGGAGCCAAAAGTGGAACAGATTCACTGGCTGGAACGCAGCTTCCATCATCCCTAAGCTTTCTAGTCTATTCAGGTCATTTTGAATTTTGATCCTGTCCTCTGGGGTATTAGCTACTCCTCCTAGTTTGGCGTCATCTGCAAACACTTCCCATGCTTGACATGACAAGGCAACACAAGACAAGACAAGACTTTGGGGGAGCAAGGGAACCCAGAACAGCTTGAAAGGACCCCCCATTCCTTACCAATAAGCTGTTCTCCCTTTTCAGGCTGGCGCATCGCGACTGCAGTTCCTCCAAAGCGGTGAGGAGGACTTGGTTCTGGCGCAGGAGGCAGCGGTAGCTCACGCCATGCTGGAAAACAAGAAACGGGATCGCTGCGTCGATGCCAACAGTATATATAACCTACTTTTTACTTCTGGGATGTCATTCCACCTCCTGACTTTGTGTGTCCACATCCCATCCATGCACCACAAACTCTAGTATAAGCCTCAGACGCTGAGCTTACATTGTCCATGCCGCCTGGCTACTGTAGGGAGTTGTGTGTTTGTGTATGTTGTGAGCCTTGAAGTCATTTCCAGCTCAAGGCAAACCTATTCTGGGGTTTTCTTGGTGAGGTTTGTTCACAGTCTTTGCTTTCCCCTGAGGCTGAGAGTGTGCAACTTTACCGTCCGAAAGCGACATGAAATGGATTTTCCGTCTGCATGTCGAAGAGAACCAGTGGTTTGAGTACTGGACTAGGACTCTGGAAGACCAGGGTTCAAATCCTTGTCGGTCCATGGAAACCCAGTGGCTGACTTTGGGCAAGTCACACTCTCTCAGCCTCAAAGGAAGCCCATGGCAACCCTCCGCTGAACCAATCTTGCCATGAAGACCCTGCAATGTGACCTTAGGCTTGGCGTAAGTCAGATACAACTTGAAGGCGCCCAACCACCGCAACCACCGCAACAAATAGGAGGCAGTGACAGGGAAACACAGCCATCCTTTGCCCTGCAAACGCTCCCACTTTTCTCCCACAGCTGCCAGTTCGAATTCTTTTCAGACTAGCCGAGGATGGGCCTCTTTGGCAAATGAGAAAAGTCTCTTTGCCATTCAAGGACGGACCTCACCGAACATGAACTAATCGGTGGCGGCTTCGGTGACAGCGTGGCCTCTTTTATTCCGGGAAAGAGGTGACACGCCGAAGCCGCCGGGGACGATAAAATGACTCAAAGTGACACCTTCAGACTACAAATCTGGCACAAAACCTTCGTAACAAAGGTAACCTTTTTGCAAAGCGGAGCAGCCGCCTTTCAGGCCTTTCCTCTCTCTCTCTGTCTGTATTTCAGATGCAAAAGGTGCAAAAACGTCTGCATTTCAGATGCAGCAGCCGCCTTTGTATTTCAGATGCAACATTTCAGAGGCAAAAGATGCACAATCTCTGCATTTCAGATGCAAAAGGTGCATCCGAATTTTCCGTCCTCTGACCTGAAATGTGCGGACGGGCAAGACGAGCCAAAGGTGCGCTGGCCAATATGGAACCTGTGGAACTCATTGCTTTGACGGCTTTTTAAAAAAGGGTTGTTAGGAAATGCGTACGGCTGTGATGCCCTTGGAGGGCTTTACATGACAAGTCCTAAAATCTCTAGCCATTGGTCATGCTGACCGGGACCGACGGGTGTCCAGAAGGCCAAAGTTCAGCTACCCCTTTCGGTAGTGGACCAATATAGCCCCAGATATCCGCTCTCATCTCTGGCCCAAGTTCATTCACCGCTCTTCCAGACTGCAGAAACAAAGCACTTTGGCACTGCTTCAATTGCCGTGCCTCCATCCAGTGGAGTCTCTGGGCTTTATTTAATGCTTTGAAGGGGTTGAACAACATCCTCCAAATGCTTCCAGCGCATTGGAGAACTCCAGTCTGACATGGATCTCTCCAGCGTCCTGAACGCTGTTTCTAAACAGCTCCTGCACCAAGAACAGCTCCTCTGAAAGTCGGGGGAAACCAGGAGTGGATTTGTTGCCCCGCTGACATGGGAACCGCCAGCTTGGCACTGGTCCTGGGGTTGCAGCCCTGGCCCCAAGACAGAGAAACATCAGGCTATGTCTGAAAGAGGTTAGGAATCTTCCTAGGTGTCCTACCTGCCCAGCCATACAGGTACCCAAGACCCCAAGAGAGAGGCAAGGCAGGAGGATAAGCAACAGGTCCCTCCGTCTTTGGCGCCCAAGGCCCTAAACCTGCCTTGAAAAATCCTCAGGGCTTCCCCTTGCATTAGACAGGACCCTCTCTGACCCCAGACATTGGGGGCTGTGAAGCCCAGTCAGCCTCCCTTAGACCCTCCTTAGAAGGATTTTTCTACAAGGAAGAAGCAATGCAGCAGCAGCAGATAGAGAGAGAGAGAGAGACGAACTGGAACGCACCAGCCAAGACAGGATTTCTGATGTCACAAGACACAATCCAGTCTTCTCTCTTCCTTCTATGCCTTTTTCCATTCCTCCCTTTTCCTCTCTCCTTCCTTCCTTCCTTCCTTCTTCTCCCTCCCCTTGCCATTCTTTTCTGTTTTTCCTCCCCTTTTCCCTTCTTATTATTTTCCTTCTTCCTTCTTATTCTCCCTCCTTCCCTCCTTCTAAAATTCTTTCCCCTTCATATCGCCCTTTCTACACTCCTCTTTTCCTTCCTTCCCTCCTTCCTTAATTCTTTCCCCTTCATATCTCCCTTTCTACGCTCCTCTTTTCCTTCCTTCCCTCCTTCCTTAATTCTTTCCCCTTCATATCTCCCTTTCTATGCTCCTCTTTTCCTTCCTTCCCTCCTTCTTTAATTCGTTCCCCTTCATATCTCCCTTTCTACACTCCTCATTTCCTTCCCTCCTTCCTACCTACCTCTGAGGCTGAGACAGTGTGACTCGCCCAGTGGCTGAGCAGGAATCAAACCCTGGTCTGCAGAGTCCAACATTCAAAGCATTAATTCACGTTGGCTCTGAGCTATGGCATAACTGGGGTGCAAATAGCCAGAGGGTCAGGCAGACCGAGAAGTGGAAAAAATCCTTGTATAATTTGCAGATCTTCCAAGAATCAGCTATATATCAGCCACTTTCTATGATGGATCACAGAACTGTAGAGTTGGAAGGGTCAGACTGTCCAACCCATAAGAAACCTTCTGCCTTCTCCTTCTTTGGAGGGCTTGGACGGTGTATTCCTGCATGGCAGAATGGGCTTGGACTGGCTGACCTTTGGGGTCTCTTCCAATTGTAGGATTCAATGACCTCTGTTTAAAACTCTTCCACAAAAGAGAGTCCACCATCTTCCGAGGGAGCCTGTCCCAGTGGTCCAACAGCAACTAATCCTAGCATTGGATTAGCATCTCCTTTCTTGTCCTTTGAGTCCCCCAGTTCATGTCCCAGATGAACAGAATACATGTCTGCTCCATCTTCCAAAAGACAACCCTTCAGATATCTGATGGTGCCTCTATGGTATCACCTTTCTCAACCTTTCCTTCTCCAAGCCGAGTATCCCTTACTCCCTTAACTCACAAGACTTGGCTTCCAGACCCTTCGCCATCTTGGTCCCCTTCCTCTGGGCACCGCTCAATGTCCTTCTGAAAGCGGATCATCCAGAACTGGAAAGTGGCGAGGGATTCCCAGGTCGCGGGGGCAGTGAATCCATGCCTGATTTTGAATGAGGCAAAAGGAACTCTCCTAATCCTAAAGAAGAATATCACCTTGGACAGCTCCTGCAAAGCGAATGGAAAGGTGGAATGGATCCACTGCCCAACTGACCTGGGAGACACCAGCCAAAGCTTCAGCAGAAGGGCTGAGCTTGGTTTCTGCTGCTCCAGAGGACCCTGAACCAAGCTTTGGTGCTAAATAGGATTAGCACCACCAGCGTGCTAGGAACTACTATGGGTTGGATCAGACCAGTGGTCTACACAGCCCTGGTCTCTCGCTTTCCTTCTGGGACGGCCAAGACATGGTTTCAAGAAGCCGTGTAGGAAGGCAAACAGCTTCCCAGAAAGACAGATTTGCAGCTAGACATCTCTTCTCTCAGACCAAGCAAACCACATTTTGCCATCACGGCTAGCTCTGGGTTTCTCCTTCTCCAACAAGATGCTAGATCTCTCCTCCACTAAGAGCCAGTTCCTGACTGGGAAATCTCCCTTTAGCTTTTCTCCTTTTTAAAAAACAGCCCTGGCATTGATGCGCCGAGGGAAATGTGGTTCCTCCGTTATGCCTGGTGAGAAAAACGCACCACTCCCGCATCCTCTCTGCTGGGTTTGCTGAGCGACGGATTGCACCCCGGTGAAAAACCACACCATTTCTGGGTTCGATGCATGCCATTCATGCGTATGTGTGCATACATGCAGACAGAGAGAGAGAGAAGGCATAATATTGTTGCCATGGTCCGAAAAACAATTCCCAAATGAATCCGGAAAAGGGAGAGGGATCTAAGAACCAACTGGTTTGGAGCAGACTGGTCCCAGTACCCCCATTTCAACCCATAAGCAACCCTAGAGAAACCCACCACCACTGGCTCCATCCTCTCATTTTAAACATTAGCCAAATTAATGGCGTAGCAGCGAACCTAAGTATACCTTAATAGCTGTTATTACGTATACCTTACAACAGTTATTAAGGTATACTTAGGTTCATGGATACGCCATTAATTCGGCTAATGTTTAAAAACCAAACACCTCGCCGTCGAACCTTAGTGTTGCAGGAGCATCTCTCGGGAGAAGACGGGTTACATAACTGTGATAACAAATGGTGATAGCAAATTGTGATAACAAATGAGGGCACATGGAAGAATGCTAGAAGGCTCCAGCTAGGATGAGACGCAAGGACCCAGATCTCCTAGCCATCTGTTCCCTTCCAGCATATCTAGACAGTTTGCAAGGAGTAAGGGGCCCCATGCAATGTCCACCTTGGCCCATTATCCCAAGACAGAGAGATAAGACTGCTCCTAAACATGGAGGTTCACTAGCCCACAGTGTGACACATCATGCATGCATGGGCTTTGCAGTTACCTGAGAGGAGGATGGGTCCGCCGGTCGCTGCCCGCTGTCGCTTTCCAGCACCGGCTCCGAAGAACATGGCGAGCTTCCTCGAGAAGGGACTTCGTCTTCAAGGGCCGCTTGGAGGATGCCATGCTCCCGTCCTGAGCTGAGCCTGGCACCGGAAACCTGTGCCCTGCCATGTTCAGGGGAGCTGCTTTCTGAACCTGGGGTGGTCTCCCCCGGAGGCTCTGATCCATCTGACTCCTGGCCCTTCATCCCTTCTTGCCAAGGGGCAGCGATGGGGAGATGCCTCTGCGTGCGCCAAAGAGGTGCCAAAGAGGCAATGGTCTCCAGCTGCCACAAGACATCACAGCTGTGCCAACCCAAGAGGCGGTCGCACAGGGAGGCACATGGGGTGCATAATTCTCCTCCTTCACTGCAGACCTGGAAGACAAGAGCTGGCACCAGCCTGCCAAAGCTAATCTGCGCTGCCACCGCCTTGGCAGGAGAAGGAGGCAGAAGCAGCAAGCAAATAAAAACACCCTTTTTTCATTTGGTTTCTTCCCTAGCAGCAGCTCAGTTTTTGCATGTGGCAACAGCACTCTCCTCCTGCTTCACTGCCATGCGCCAACACTATCGCACATATAGACTTGACCCTTTGCAACCCAAAGCATCCAAGCCGGGGCCTGGGCTTTGCAGCTCCTTGGCTATGGGGCAGCTCTCTGGGGCTACTAAGGAGGCATTGCTCAGATGGAGGATTGTTTCATGCTCAGGCGCACAGTTGCTCCCATAGGCAGGCATTTCGGGCCACAGCTGTCATGTTGCACCTTTCCCAGCTCTTGATATTTTTTCGTTGTCAGCCGCTTCCTTGCCTCCTTTGGCTCCAAACCACTGGAGCAAAATGCCTCGGTCTTTTGATGTGGGACTCTCGCCACACGCCGCCTGTGCTCCGCCAATAAGAAGTGGCTCAGGCCGTTGCCATGGAAATGGTTGCAGAATTGGGGGGGCTGCTGTCTGCTTATTGATTCTTGGGGGCAGAGATGACTGCCGCACAGGCCTAGGCTGGCATGAAATGGGCACGGCGGCCGAGCCGGAAAAAGTGCCCTGGAGATGAAGCCATGGCTGTAGAAACCAGGCTCTTAGTAGTGCGTTGGTGCATTGCTGCATTAGCTTTCCAGAAGGCTGGAAAAAATGTGCAAGAGCTCTCCAAGATTTCGCACCCACGCTTTTTTTCCCCTCCTGCTGACACTGCCAGCGCCGTGGCGGTAGAAGCCGGGCTCCTAGTAACACATTTGTACATTGGTGCATTGGTACATTTCCTTTCTCTCTGGAAAAAAAAATCGGCATGAGCCCAATTCTGTAATGTTTTACATGGATACTCATTGGGCATCTTTGAGCAAGTCACACTCTCTCAGCTTTAGGGCAAGCCCCCTCTGAGCAAACCTGGCCACGAAGACCCTGTTTTGGGGTCGCCGTTAAGTCGGAAACACAACAACTGAAAACATCACTTCAGCTTTTAGAAATACCGGGCGCTGCGGAGTTTAGTTATTTATGTGTTATGAATTTTATTGGTGCATCATTGTAGTATTTGTGTGCTGTAACCCGCCTCGACCCGCTGCAGGTGTTGAAAAATGGGGCTCTGGTAGAAGATTTGACTGTTTGGGGTCATTGCACATGATACTTGCTTAGGAATACCGGGAGATCATAGCCCCACTCATTTTGGAAACATTAAAATCCAAGCTGGAAACGGAGCATGCTCTCCTTCGGGAGCGAAGCACAATGGCTTCTTTGACAGATTGGGGTCACGCCTTCACGACGGCAGTTCGCACCCGCTTTGAACGTTTGGCATTGAAGGAGGCATTTTGCCCAGTGGCATCATCTCATTTGCAGGATCAAAGGCTGGTAAAAAGAGCCATGCGCCACCATCCATTAGTGGATCCAACTCTGAGGATGATAGGTATTGCGGTTCAGCAACATCTGGAGGGCAACATGATTCTCACCCGACATGCGGCCCTACAAATGTTGCTGGACTGCAACACCTAGCGTCCCTTACTGATGGATCCTGGGAGTTGCAGTTCCAAGGCATCGGGGAGGGATGCCCCAATTTCCACCCCAGCTATAAATGAAGCTGAATACCTTTTATACAAATGCTTTTGTTCTTCTATTGGTCTGACTGGTCTGGAAGTTTTGGGCTGCGCTCCAAAGAGAGTCATGCGAGGATAAAACCTGTGAGATGTAGGGAAGGCCATGCAAATCCTTCTTTGGCCTCATTGCAGGACTTGCTGAGATTTCCCAGGTAAAGAAATCAGGACGTGGAAATCTCACGGGAGAAAAAGCAACCGTACAGTTAGTGCTCACAAAAAAGACGCACGGATCTCACGCCTCGGTTTCTTTACCCGGGAACCTGTGCATAAAAAAAGGTACGCGGATGCCGTGCACTGACTTTCTTTTTTTTGTCATAGGGAAAATTTGATTATAAACATTGTGCGCAAAAAGGCGTATGGATGCCGTGCGCTCAATCCTTCACTTAGAAATATGCACGCAAAAAGGGCACTTGGGTTCCGTGTGCCGGTTTCTTTACCCAGACACAGAAATGCTTGCAAAGTCAGCATACAAAAAAAGGGCGTGTGGATGCCATGTGCAAGATTCACCTACAAAACTGATGCGCCAAAAGGTGCACGCGTTTCTTCGCTTGGGAAAAACCACGTGCCAAAGAGAGACGCATTAGTCAAGACTGGCAGTTTTGAGCATTTCTGCCTTGGGCCATTTTCCTGAAGACAGACAGTTCGGCCGATGCGTTCTGATCTTCCACGGAAAAGGAGATGATCCTTCGTGGAAGATGAGATGATCCATGTTCTTCTCTCCCCCCCAAATCTACTCTCATCTCATTCATAGACCGGCGCAACCCTATACTCTTACTATCTAAAAACCCCATGGCTGTGTTTCCTTTCTGACTGCAGCAAGGACGAAAAAGCATTTGGCGCATGAGAGTAAGACCTAGAAAGGAAAGCGGTGGAGTCTCCATTAAACAAATGATGGATGGACACTAGTTGGGAGGGCTTTGGGTGTGTTTTCCTGCATGGCCAAAGCGGGTTGGACTGGATGACCCTCGGGGTCTCTTCCAACTCTATGAGAAAATAAACTCTGTGCATGCTCAAGGGAAACCTTTCACTGGCCATTGGATAGAGACTTGGAAGGCAGGAGCTGTGGAGGCAAACCTGCAACAGTTCAACACTGCATTAAAATAGGTCACCGCCGTTGCTCAATGCATGCGCAGAGAAGGTGTGCATTGAAAAGAGGCCGCTTCCTTCGCTCCCTCCTGGCTCCGCAAAGCAGGGAAAAGATGAAGGGAAAAAAGACAGAGGCATTTTAATCCAAAAAGGAGAGTTTCATATATAGAGCAAAAATGGATTGCAGGAGCAGGAAAGCAATAAAGGACTACACTCTCTATTAGTATTAATATTAATATTACTCATAGTATCATCATACTGTGCTTTCCCCAAAACTTTCCAGTATTATTATGTATATTTTTCTATGTATTATGCTATTATATGCAGGTTTATTCCTCCGGCGCAACTCTATGGTCAACATCTGACAGACACTGACCATAGAACTGCGCTGGAGGAGCTACAAAGGCCTAGTAGAGTATCCTCTCTAGGAATCTCTAGGTCCTCCAGGGCAACTTTATGGTCAACATCCGACAGACGCTGACCCTAGAACTGCGCTGGAGGAGCTACAAAGGCCTAGCAGAGTATCCTCTCTAGGAATCTCTAGGCCCTCCAGGGCAACTCTATGGTCAACGTCCGACAGACGCTGACCATAGAACTGCGCTGGAGGAGCTACAAAGGCCTAGCAGAGTATCCTCTCTAGGAATCTCTAGGTCCTCCAGGGCAACTCTATGGTCAACGTCCGACAGACGCTGACCCTAGAACTGTGCTGGAGGAGCTACAAAGGCCTAGCAGAGTATCCTCTCTAGGAATCTCTAGGCCCTCCAGGGCAACTCTATGGTCAACGTCTGACAGAGGCTGACCATAGAACTGCGCTGGAGGAGCTACAAAGGCCTAGTAGAGTGTCCTCTCTCGGAATCTCTAGGTCCTCCAGGGCAACTTTATGGTCAACGTCCGACAGACGCTGACCCTAGAACTGCGCTGGAGGAGCTACAAAGGCCTAGCAGAGTATCCTCTCTAGGAATCTCTAGGTCCTCCAGGGCAACTTTATGGTCAACATCCGACAGACGCTGACCCTAGAACTGTGCTGGAGGAGCTACAAAGGCCTAGCAGAGTATCCTCTCTAGGAATCTCTAGGCCCTCCAGGTCAACTCTGTCGTCAACGTCCGACAGACACTGACCATAGAACTGCGCTGGAGGAGCTACAAAGGCGTAGTAGAGTGTCCTCTCTAGGAATCTCTAGATCCTCCAGGGCAACTTTATGGTCAACGTTTGACAGACACTGACCATAGAACTGCGCTGGAGGAGCTACAAAGGCCTAGCAGAGTATCCTCTCTAGGAATCTCTAGGCCCTCCAGGGCAACTCTATGGTCAACGTCTGACAGACACTGACCATAGAACTGCGCTGGAGGAGCTACAAAGGCCTAGTAGAGTATCCTCTCTAGGAATCTCTAGGTCCTCCAGGGCAACTTTATGGTCAACGTCCGACAGACACTGACCCTAGAACTGCGCTGGAGGAGCTACAAAGGCCTAGCAGAGTATCCTCTCTAGGAATCTCTAGGCCCTCCAGGGCAACTCTATGGTCAACGTCTGACAGACGCTGACCATAGAACTGCGCTGGAGGAGCTACAAAGGCCTAGTAGAGTGTCCTCTCTAGGTCCTCCAGGGCAACTTTATGGTCAACGTCCGACAGACGCTGACCCTAGAACTGTGCTGGAGGAGCTACAAAGGCCTAGCAGAGTATCCTCTCTAGGAATCTCTAGGCCCTCCAGGGCAACTCTATGGTCAACGTCTGACAGACGCTGACCATAGAACTGCGCTGGAGGAGCTACAAAGGCCTAGTAGAGTGTCCTCTCTAGGTCTTTCGGTGCAACTTTTAGTCAAAGTTGACCACAGAGTTGCGCCGGAGGACCTAGATTTTCCTAGAGAGGACATATTAATCAAATGCATGAATAATTAAAGCTGCAAATATGGAGGGATGTGTACCTCTGTGGCTATACCCCTCCCAACTCTCAGGCAGTGCCTTTTCGGTTGAGATATTACAACCCAGAAGGCTGCAAAGAATAAAAATCAGTGCGTAGGGAGAGCGAAATACGAAGACACACACCAGCGGCGCTCAAAGCAGCGCAGCGTGAAAAACACTGGCCTGACAAAGGCCCCGGGGCCCTTCTGGTTTGCAAAGATAAAAAGAGCAGAGCAGGATCGGCCAGGGAGAAGCGAGCCTCCCTTGCGCGCCTGTATTACTATTATTACTGTTACTATTGCTGCTACTAATTCACATCCTGCCTGTTTGCCAACAAGTCTCAAGGCAATGTACACATTATTGAAACCACTACAGATGAAGAAACGTCATATATTTGCTCGTACTAGTGAGGAGTGCGCCATTTTAAAAGTGTATCCTCGGGAGTAAAAAAGGAAGCAAGGCCAGTGGCCATTTTAAAGCTTTTCCTCAGAGATAAAGAGGTGTAAAGCGCACCGGCGAGGCGGGCGCCATTTATTTATTTCCTCAGGAAAATAAAGGGCCTTGCCAAATGCGAAGGCGCGGCAAGCCGCCATTAAAACAGCTTTACCTCAGTTTAAATTCTGAGGTAATTCTGCTCTAGGAAATCACAGCGCAAGCTGTCCTTAAAACAACTTTACCTCAGAAATTTAGATTCATATTTTTGAAGTATGGTTTTAAAATATGAAGAATGATGTCTTTTAAAAAAATGGCCACCAAAACGCAGATTGGTCCTGTCAAAAAGAATTTTAAAAGTCTGACAGGAAAGCAGCGTATAGAAGGAAATCTGACAATAAGGCAGTTGCTACCGCCAAAACGCCGATAATAGCGCTAAGGTTCCGAAGATTACTGCGCAGGCGCAGAATAACCTATTTGTGTGCATTCAGAGACCACAAAGAAGAAATATATGTACACACACCTCTATCTATCTATCTATCTATCTATCTATCTATCTATCTATCCATGCACACCTCTCTCTCTCTCTCTCTCCCTCCCTGTATCCATCCATCCAATTGTTGTTGTTGTGTGCCTTCACGATATTTCTGACTTATGGCATCCCTATCACAAGATTTTCCAGGGCTGAGAGTATGTGACTCAACCAAAGTCACCCAGTGAGCTTCCATGGCCAAGCAGGGATTCGAACCCTGATCTCCAGAGTCACCACCCAATGCTCAAACCACTAAACCATGTTGGTTCTCATTTAAAAAATTTAAAATGATATATCATTTATGCTTTACACACACGCATCCTTCATTTTACTGGAGCCTTGAAACGCTACCGTTTTGAACTCCAAGTCCCAGAACCCATTGCCAGAGCTGGCTAGTGGGGAGCAACCTGGGAGTTGTAGTCCTCGAAGAGTAACTTTCCCAACCTCCTGGGCTGGGAGGCCCTTCCTCATGGACCTTTGCCCTGGCATGGGGTTTTCATGCTGATTTTTCGGAAAGGACATCTAAAGAGACCCCTATTTGGGCAGAGGCAGTGGCTGCCAAGGGAAGAGCCCTCTTGTCCCCTTTAATGCAACCTGGTACAAACCCAGGTCCTTTTAGCAGTAATGGAAGAGATGGGTTTGCATCACAGCATCAACAGACCCACACTGCCTCCAAGCGGCAGAAAAAAGATCCTGTATCTGTGCATTTCGTTTTTTATTCACTAACCGTATCCTACATTTAGTATTATTTCTCCTGCTGACGTTGCTTTGGGCAATTTTGGCCCAACTTTCTGATGGGGCCACGTGAATTTCACAGGCTGAACAGTTGTATTCCAAAGCACACAAAAGGCCCACAGTTCACTGCCTTTGTAACATGCACCGTTTCCCCTTTCTCTTTTGTTTCTCCATATTCAGCCTCTGGTAGAGAGGATGGAGAGGTCCAGAGAGACCCAAAGGGTACCTGGGCTTTTGCAGGACCTTTCCCCATTCTTTCCCAGCCCCCTAACTTTGGCCTTCTTGATGTATTATGACTGCCTGACATGGTCTGCAACAGAAGGACCATTTCTGATGCAGAGATGGGCAACACAGGGGTCTCCGGATGTTGTTGGACCTCAGTTAACATTTAGCAGCGATTCCTCTCTCCTCCGCCTCCGGTGCAGCACCATAAAACCAAGTGTACATTTCTGATCCCACCGACACATTTATTAAAAGAGTATTTACATAAACCCCCAGGAATGGTTGTCGCTCCTCCTTGCGGCTTCTTGAGAAGACTCCTACTGAGCTCAGCTGTCAGGAGGGGGAAAGATGGAGCCATCCATAGGCCAGGCAAAGAGAGCTCTGTGTAAAAGGCGCCCATCTCTGCCAGCGGGAAAGCCGGCCAAGAGACTTAGGTCTTTATGGCCGTGTCCCGGGACTTGTAGGCCACTCCGCGGCTCTTCAGCTCTCGCACGATGCCTTTGGAAAAGGAACACACAAAGGTTCAGAAGCGGGAAGAAACAACGATGAAACAGAAGGGTGAGCTGGCAATGGTTTATCAATAGGAAGACTATTTCTTGTATTGCCCCATATCCAAGTGCAGCCTGTGGGGCGCATCTGGTCCTCCGCAAGGCCTTTTGGGGCCTCACGGGAGTCAGCTTTTAGGGCTGGATGGCCATTCTTGGTATCTCTTCCAACTCTGTGATTTTATGATTCCATGATCCTCCTTGGGTCAACTCTCATACTCTATACCTACTGACTTCCCAGGAGAGAAGGAAGCCCAGATATTCAACTGCAGAGCAGCCAGGGCAGGGGAAAGCTTGAGGTTGCAACCTGATGCTTGTGGGCATGGGAAGGTTTTCAAATCCTCCCCTTCTTTGGAGAAGAAAGAGCCAAGCAGATTACCTTGGGGCAGACGGCCCGTTACGGATACAGCGTACACCCCGGGCTTGAAGTTACCTGTGAGATGAAAACATGTTTAGAGTTACTACTACTCAATAGTAGTTCAGCCTCACAGAAAAGGAGCTAGCCAAAACCTGGTACAGAGTGACTACCCCTCCAACATGGGAGCCACTAGCTGCCACTGCATTCAGTATGAATACTATGAATACTATGAATACTGCCTTGGTAGCTGTCTTCAACCTCTTTTGAGATCTTAGACAACAACAACAACAACAACAACAGGGGGCTATATATTTATTAGTAGTATTATAAGTGTACATCAATTATGGAGGAAACTTATATTCAAGAGGGAAAGCGTGAGCTTAGCTTGGCAACCAAAAGGCAGAAAGAACTGGGACGTAACCCATGGGGGAAGCAGGAGGTAAGGACTTACTAATTCGCTGCCACTTGGAGACCCAGCTGTCTTCCGGGCTCATCATCGCAATAATGCTGCAAGAAAAGAAGGAAGGTCAAGAACAAGAGGAACAAAACTGAATGCCGCCATTTTGGGCACAAATGGTGGGGATGCAAGAGAGGCAAGGCCTTCTTCCTCCAGGTCCAAGCAAGCCTCCATTTGAAGGCAAACAGTTTCGACAACAGGCTTTTCAGAAGTGAAGGTTTGCAAAGGAAGGACTTTGAAGGGGAGCTCCTTTAAGGTAGTCCCCAAACAGTGCCTTTTAAAAGATGTTGGACTTCAGCTCCCAGCTCCTCAGCCATGTTGTTGTTGTATTTAAGGAAGACGCTCACCCGTCGAATGACGAACTGGTGCAGTCGTAGACCATCTCGCGGTTGCCCTTCATCTGCAGATAGGAGTCGCAGTTGTCGCAGCCGTCAAACTCAAACTGGTCAATGGTCTGGAGAAAGGAGAGAGAAGCCCACCATGAAACGGAGACATCAAGCAGAGAAATGCAACGAGGGGACGCAAAAGCATACTGCTGCAACACCTTTGGGACCAAGGTCCAAAACGCCTTGCAGAAACAAATGCAGTTTGAGGCCACTTCAACTGCCCTCAGCGCTAGGGAATCCTGGGAAATGTAGTTTACCTTGGCGCCAGAGCTCTCTCTGACATTTCCCTAGACAACTCGAAGGCACACGACAACCATGGCACCAAAGACCAACCTCTTCCAGTTTTAAACTTTAAACCAGGGGTAGGCAATCTTTTTGAGCCGGGGGCTGGGTTGCTGTCCCTCAGACAACTGGAGGGCCGAAGCCAAAAAATAAATAATTAAATGATTTTTTAAAAAATTAAATATATAAATAAACCAGGACAAATGTAGGACAAAATTTTCAAATGGAAGACGCTTTTTTTAAAAAAATGGAGGACATGCGAAAAAAATTTGCTGATTTTAAAAAAAATGTTAATGTAAATGCATGTTTCTGAGGCTTCTATAGACAATTGCCCCCCAAAGGCCCCGGCGGCAATCAGCGGCAGGACTGGGCTGGGGCCGGTCCCAAGGCCTCGCCGGGCCGCATCCGGCCCGCGGGCCGCAGGTTGCCTACCCCTGCTTTAAACCTATGAAATGGTTGTTCTAATGTGCATAGGTTTTTATTTGTCCTTTTGAACCGACATGCGTTTTATGCTCCTCCGTATGTATATCCTATTTCTTCCTTTAAACCAATGCGTGTGTTTTAACTTGAGGTTGTGTTTTTAAATGACGCACAGTTGTCAGTCTGTTGTTGTTCCTCATGTTAAGGAAAAGATGCCTGGAGGAGGAAAGGAGGGGTTCAAATGTAAATACAGTGGCACTAGGACTTCCCTTGGTCTCTAGGCACTATATATGCTTCTATTGCTGGAGCCTAGAATCACATTGGCCTTTTTAGCTGCCGCATCACACTGTCTGTCGCCTCATAAAACATGCTTGGGTCAGCGTTTTGGCAAACCCAGCCGTGACAAGCTTTATCGGCTGAGTGAAACGCACAATATACTTGTTGCACAGCATTAAACTTATGGTCTACTAGGACTCCGACACCCCTTTCACACATATCATCCATAGATAGATAGATAGATGCTTATGTATAATATGTATATTAATGCAATTATTCGCTTTTTAAAACCATGCAAGGCTGGCTTTATCCGGCCGCCCCAATTGCATTTTGTAGAGAGGCGGGATATAAATGACTTTTATTATTGTTATTATTATTATTATTATCTGGGAATAAGGAGGTTTTTTTGGTTTAGATTATTTAAACAGTGTATATTTTAAGTTTGGCATGTTTTAAAACGTTTTACTGTTTTAAGTGGATTGTTTTAGTTGTTTCTAAAAACCTGTTTTAATATGTTTTTATGGATATATATATATATATACATATATAAACAGGACTTTATCCCACCTTTCTCCCAAGTTGGGACCCAAGGCGGATTACAGAATCGATCTATCTATGTAAATATATGCACAAGCAAATATATATGTGTGTGTATATACATATATATATATATATATACACACACAGACATAGATAGATAGATAGATAGATAGATAGATAGATACTGTAAGCCACCTTGGGTCCCAACTTGTGAGAAAGGCGGAATAATAATAATAATAATAATAATAATAATTATTATTATTATTATTAAACTTTACTAACTATCTAACTAAAGAGGCTTTTCTGGAAGGAGAAGCTCTTACAAAGCCTGCCTCTTAACCAAAGTGTACAAAAGTGAACCAAACGGTGCACTTCCGGTCCTCCAACCGGAAGTGGGGCATCCCTCCTGCTTACCTTGACCAAGGAACACAGCAAACAAGCCCTCAGGTGCCGCAGGTCCTTCGGCACCGTCTCCAGCGCCATGGCTGCCGCTTTAAGGAGGGGAGAGAGAGCGGAAATAAACACGCGAGTGCGCACAGCGTCACTTCCGCCTCACGGGAAAGTGCCGCTCTGGGTCGGGGTTACTCTATGGTTATGCTGCGCGCGCGCGCGCGCGCTTTCCCGCTCGCTCCCTCTAGGCGCATGCGCAGTTTAACCTCCAACCCCCTTTATGGCGGGGGTTAAGGGTTTCAAAGCGCGCATGCGCGGGGAAAAATGGGAACTGAGGTGATTAAAATAAAGGTCCCCAATTCTCTCCTTTTTGTCTTATTTGCCAATGTTTCTCACAAAAAGCATTTCTAAAAATGGTTAAAAAGGAATGAAACTAAGCAGAACACAACGTTTCACCCTCTCTCTCTCTCTCTCTCTCTATATATATATATATATATATATAATCAAATATATGAAAACATAAGTGGTTTCTTTGGTTTGGTTTTATATATATATATACACATATATATGTGTGTGTGTAAAACCAAACCAAAGAAACCCCACACGCACGCACACACACACACACATATATATTCATATGCCAAATATAATTCATATATAATATATAATATATAATATATATATTCATATACTTCATATATATATTTCATATATATAAATGGAAATGTGGTTTCATGTGTGTGTGTGTGTGTGAGAAACCACATTTCCATATATATATATGAATTATATTTCATATATAAATGAATTATATTTGGCATGAATTATATTTCATTATATATATATATGTATATTATATATATATGGAAGTGTGTGTGTGTATGTGTGTGTGTGTATATATATATATATTCCTATATATTACCAAACCTTTTATATATATATATATATATATGGAAGTGTGTGTGTGTATATATATATATATATATATATATATTCCTATATATTACCAAACCATATATATATATATATTACCAAACCAAAGAAACCACATATATTTTCCATTACTCAAAAGTACTACGAAACAGGCTGCATCTACACTCAAGGAATTAATCCATTTTGGCACCGCTTTAACTGCCACGGCTCCATGCTGTGGAATTCTGGGACTGGCACATTTGTGACACGTTTAGGTTGCATCCGATCCGTGCTGCAGGAACAATCTGCTTTAATGACCATGCTGTCGAAGTCTCAAATTTGTAGTTTTGTGACACATATTTGAGTCACCTCTGCACTGCCAGAATAACCCACTTTCACACCACTTTATCCGCCATGCTATGGGGATTCTGGGATTTGCAGTTTTGCCACCCATTTTGGTTGCGTCCGCGCTGCAGAAATAACCCGGCTTGACACCACTTTTAACACAATGCTATGGGATTCTGGGAAGTGTAGTTGTTTGCGACACTGGATAAATCTTGGCTCTTCGTTGAGCACTGCGCAAATGTATAGAAAGGAACGAAGAAGACGAAGCGACCTCTAAAACATGGGCACCCAATGGCTTTATAGTGGAAAAAATAACAACAACAACGACAACAGCCACTGAACAGCTTTACAAGTGGATAAATATATTAGCAAAATAAATAAAACTCACACGTTTTTCCCCGTATTCAAACAATCTCTGTCTCTTTGACATAAATATCTCATTTTTCCGCATACGTATATATATATATATACACATAAACATTGTGTTTTTGTTTTTCCCCTCCGTTTTTTTGGTTCGGTTTTACAAAAGTACCCAAGTGCCTCCAAAATATAATAATAATAACAATAACAATAACAACAACAACAAGTAAGGCTCGGGAAATTGAATTTAAAAATACAAAAATAAACTCCTCGTTCACATTTCAAAGGGTCTGAGGTTGGCGGGAGAAAGGGAACGGAGCAATGGCGATTCAAAGAGAATTGTTTTCTCATCTCGATGCTAATTTCTGTCGCCGTTTTCGAATAAACCACGACCGAACGCAAAAAGGATCTTCAGCCTGGAGTTGTCGATATTCCTCCATCGTGTTTTCCCTCCCTTTCTTCGTATCCTTTCGTCTTTTCATTCCGGCCGGGAAAAGGAACGAAGCGCCGAGGCCTTTTGAAAACTGTTCCTTCGGGGAAGATCTCGCAACGTCTCCGTGGATTTTGCCATTTTGTCTTGTTCACACATTTGCTCTTGGAATAACAGTCCCTTAACATTGAGGCAAACATTACAAGAAAGCAGAGCCAGCTTTTCGACTTTCTTATGGGTGACTCCATAAAGAAACCTCTGCCAAAGCTATTTCGTAATTAAATGATCATTTTGGGGCCATGCTGCTTCCCAAGATAGGATGCTCTCCTCACTTTTAGGATGCTTTTAAGCCCTGGACCAAAAAGGGATGAAGGCATTTCTACTTAAACTAGTACCATACCCTCCAAGATTTCACAGGGGGAAACCGGGATATATGCGGCCAAGCAAAACCAGAGTGTGGCCAAGATGGCAAAAGTTATGAATGAGAAACGGGTTTGGGGAAAGGTACCCTGAACTTCTCCCATACATTATGAGCAAGGACTCTGTCCACACAGAGGGAAAGAAACATTCCCATCACATTCCCTCTCTGACCGGTTCAGAAGATGCATGGGGCCAAAACAGGTAAAGCACAGGTCCAATCCACACCTCAGGGCAATTCTTCGGAGTAAAAAGAGTCTCCGTTTGACCCAAACGAGGTCAGAAACTCCAAAGAACCCCCTGACTGTGTGGACCACACACCGATGTGGGGATGGGAGGAGAAGCATTGGGAAGTGGGCAGACATCCATCCATGCGGACATGGCCAATGACACCTTTCCAATCAAGACAGGACCAGGGGTCTTTGCCAAGGAGGGATATGGTGGCATATTGCTGGGCACTTGGCTTTCACAGACTATATATGCCAAGATGACATGGGCATCCCACCAACTGGGTAGCAAAACAATAACACTGTGCATCTGGCACCGGCTGATCTATCCGCAAGGATATGCCAAATTACCTGATGCATTGCGTCGCGTCTGCTTTGGAAGCTGGGCTTTGGGGGACTCCCTTGAATTTCCAATTGAACGTTTGAGGGTCTCTTCTAAGGAACTGTGGGATTGGCATTGACACAGAAAAAGGACATCTTGGGAAACAGAGGGATATTATTTCCTATCCTGAAAATATGATTCGTTTCCCTTCTCCTGCTCCTCTCACTAATGTTAAAAAAGAGCGACACAGATCCCTTCAAGGAACCATCTTCAAGATGGTCACTGGTAAAACTGGCAGATTACGTTTGGTATGTGAGTTATGGCTTTGGCAGGCAAAAGAGCTGGCTGGCGTTAAGGCAAGAATGTGGAGACAAGTGTCGGGGGGTGACACTGTCTGGACTGGGATGAAAAGTTGGATTGAGAGCTTGTGATCAAGTCCACTCTCACTAGCGTTGGGAAAAGTCAGGTTCAGGTTTCACCAACATGGCAAGCGAGTCCTACTTCCTCTCAAACCGAATGTTCGTACACGTCTGGGACATCTTCGTTCGGTCCTGTAATAAAGAACAAGAATGTGAGTTTATCAGACTAAAGCGCATTTAAAGCATCCCACAAATGAAGCAGAAATGGTGAGCAATGGCACGAATGCTTATCACACACAATTGCGCACATAAAGCGATACTGGAAATGCGTTGACGCTGAAGTCCCCAAAGTTAAAAAGATGTGCGTCAACGCTTCTTTGTGATCATTTTAATGGCGGGTTTTGTGCAACCCCGTGCGAAATTGTTACGCGTGATTACGCGATAATATTCACAGGATAAACACAGCATACACATACCCCAGCAGCAATGCCTTCCATTTAGGGCCTGGCATGGTAGGGTCACCCTACCTTGAAGAGTGAGGCTTATCCTTACCCTGAAGGTGTTGCTGAGTTTGGCAGCTGAGGTAAGTGCTTGTGTCCATCCCTGAATGCTCCACAGATGATATTGTCCCACAGTCCAGGAGCTCTGACCCGTCCAGTTCCTGCGGAAGATCCACAGCAGAGTGCGGCGCTAAGCATGGCAAAACCTGGGGTGAGGCTGCGGGAGGATCTATGGAGGGGCTGTTTGCCAGGAGAGGCTCAACCTCTGGGGGGCGGCAGTTGTTGGGACTGGAAGGATTGGGGAGATTAAAATCTAGGGGCATGTTGGAGTCTTTGTAGGGAGAGGGCTGGGAAGTCTCGAGGGGGCATTTCCATCTCCGCCGACTGGGATGGATTTGCAGGTAGCGTTTCTGAGAAGTCCACGGCCCAACAGCTCCGGCTGGGTCACCGGCTGTTGCGCCAAAGTCAGACCCCTCTGCAAAAGAGAATGCGTGCTGTCCTTGAGGCAAAGATGCGCTTTGGCCAGTTTGGGAGACCTCTGCTTCAAGCAGCTGGATTCTCTCTGCCTTTTTTGGCACCGGGATGCGATGGGTCTTGGACCTGGAATATTTGGCTTTGCGTTGACTGGGCTCTTGACTCGACCTGCCGCTCCGACAGTCCGAAGGCGGCGGGCTGCGTCCGTAATGGTGATGCCTGTGATGGTGGTGGTGAAAATGGACATGGCTACTGGCCTGGTGGGCTCTGCCTGCCATCGCAGAGTCAACCGATCGCGGCCTGGGGTCCTTCCACGAAGGAGCGGTCTCCAACCTGTCTTCCGCAGCCGCCTTCTCTGAACCACAGAAGGCAAACGGATCGTAATCGCTGCTCAGCGAGCTACGGAAAGTAGAGCAGCTTCCATGGATGGCCTGCAAACTGACATCAGTGCAATTCAATATGGAGTCGCTGGAGGAGCCGTGGCAAGGCCCTGAGCTGGAGTCGCTACCGGGTCCGTCAGGGAGGTACCCGCTCGGCTCCGTGACATAGCTCTCCCCCGAGCCACTGCTGTGATGGTGGTGGTAGTGAAGGTGATGATGCCTCCCTTGACGGATTCCCCGATGGAGCGGAGCAGCACGATTTGCCTTGGCAGCAAGGGTCCCCCGGAGACCTTGGCGGCATGAAGGCGGGTGCTGAAGTAGGCAAGCCCTGCCATTACGGGAGGGGAGAGCCTGCCGCTCACATGCCGAAGACTCCTGGGACTGAGGGACCAACCGGCCTCGGGAAAGAGGGGTCTGGTGGTTGCACCAAGGCTCCAGCCCTCTTGGCCTGTAGGGCAGGTAATGCACAGTCCCCAGATCCAGCTGGGAGAGCTCTGGGGAGTGGAAGAATGGGTGGCCATGGGGAAGTGCTGAAGAGCAGTTCCCGGGAGGGAGAGTCCGTGGGAAATGGTACAAGGCGCGCGTTGGGTGCTGCCGGAAAAAACGAGGCCTCTGCCCGGGTCCTGGGCGATGCGGATCCTCGTGGGAATGCACAGGCAAAGCGGAGGCTGCTCCATCTAGGAAAGGGGGGAAAAGAGATGAAGTCAGCGTTGAACAAGTGAGCGGGAGTGGTTTTTCTCCCCATGGAAATCCTTTTTCCTCACTGATCTCTCCACTTTGCAAATTGGTTTGCAATGCCCTCATGTGCCGAGGCGGGAATGGAGCAGAGTCAGGCTCTATCATGTCTCCACTTGTGTTCCTTTATTTTCCTAAGTGGAAGGGCTACTTGGACGACGTAAGCCTTCCCCAGAGGAGAGCTGGTTGCACCTTACTGGGATACCAACCCTCTCCACTTAACGCTTACCAACGATGTTGAACATGCACAGAGGGCAGGTTTGATGCTCTTGAAGCCAAGGGTCCACACAGCAGCGGTGGAACTCATGGAAGCAGGTGATGATCCGCAGTTCCTGCAAAGAAAGACGCAAGTCAGGGAGGAGACAGAAAGGTCCTACTGCAGTACTCTGAGTATTGAAAAGGTATTTGTATCTCCAGGAAAACAATTAAATTTAGAAAAGAGCCAGAGCCTAAATGGGAAGTTGGAGGCTGTAGCATACACATACCCCAGCAGCAGTGCGCATACATCGGAGCTGAAACGTACAGGAGGTTAATATTAAAATGCATTCATTTCAACGCAAATGACTAATGCAATTACTGCCTCAATTTGCGGTTTCGTGCATGCTGCCAAATGCAGGGATATAATGCAACCGATTAACATAGCCAATGCCCTTGCCAGTCACCAGGAAAACAGTCTGCCAGTTACCAGCCAAACAGAAAACCTTGGTTTTGCAAGGATTTCAAAGCCTGCTCCAGTCAATGGGAACCGGAAGCTTTTCATAGGGTTGTAACATGAGAACTCACGCTTCTCTGGAGCAGTGTAAAAGAACCAAATAACATTTTTTTCCGAACGTGTTTTTAACCTACGGGGTGTATTTTTAAAGAAGTCTCTACCTGGGGCTGAGAGAATGTGACTTGCCCAGGGTCCCTCACTGGGTTTCACGGCTGAGCGGAGAATCGAACCCTGGTCTCCAGGCATATACATATTGAGATACCTTGGAGATGAGACCCAAGTCTAAACATGAAATTAATGTGCAATGAAAGTGCTGTACTTGTTTAGAGGACCCCACAAGGGCCAAGCCCCACTCTCACCTGGCCCTCGCTGAACTCCTCCAAGCAGATGGCGCAGATGGGGGCAGAACTGCAAGAGCTGGCGGAGTCTCGGTTTGGGAGCCCTTGGCGTCGGCGGCGGGCCTGGTACCTCCGCGTGGCCAGCTGGTTGATGGCTTGGAGGGTCTCCTCTTGCACGCCAGTCTGCGGGGAAAGGACGAAAGCATTGAGGGATCGGAAACGGAAGCGCACCATGCAAAGGCTAGCAGGTGTCTATCTGCTGGGGTTTGGAGACCATCAATGCAACCCTTTCTTTGCAATTTCAATAAAATCATAGAGTGGAGGCATATGTAGAAAGATCTTGTAGCAGCACCTTTGGGACTCACTGAAAGAAAGAAGATGGCAGCATGAGCTTTCGTAGACTTCAGTCTACTTCCAAATGCATCTCAGGAAATAGACTTTAGTCTATGCAAGCTCCTGCTGCCTACTTCTTTCTTTGCCTGAGTCTCAAAGGTGCTACAAGATCTCTCTACATACTGATTCTACAGACTAACATGGCTATGTCTATGAATAGACTGGAGGAGTCTTACAAGCCGTCTCTTCCAACACACGTGACACTTAGTGCAGAAAAAGCTTTTAAACAGGGCTATCATATCACCTCTTAACCTCCTCTTCTCCAGGCTAAACATACCCAGCTCCCTAAGTCTCTCTTTTAATAGGGCTTTATGGCTCCCAAACCTTCCACCATTTTGGCTGCCCTCCTCTGGACATTCCGGCTGGTCAGCATCTTTCTGAATTACGATGTCCAGAACTGGACACATGAGTTGCCACAATGAGTTGATACCAACCGTTGTGATGCCACTGAGCGGATGGCACACACAGCAGGGAAGCACCCCAGCCCTTTAGTCGATAGGGTCCCTCATCCCATGTATCCATAAAGAGAACAGGGGCTCTAGGGAAACATTTATAGATGGGTGACCCCATAAGGTCCTTACCTGATTCCTCCTTGGCTGGCAGCGAGTGCGGGCGATGAAGATGATGACAATGACCAAGCCAGTGCTGATAACAGTGAGCAGAATCCAAATGTCAAAGTCCGGCTGTTGGGGAAACACAAGAGGTTAATCTTCCATGGCCACTGTTTACACAAAGCCATCACCTTCTCTGTCAACCTGGCCTGCCTCAGAGGATTGTTGTGAGGATAAACCGGCAACAGAGAAGCCATGAGGGCAGGGGAGAAATAAGTCCGCCGCCTCCCAAAGAAGGACGCTGCCTCGCCAAAATGAAAACTCCCTCCGTTCCCTTCAGGACTGCAACCATTTAACATTTTAGTCACGCATTTAGAAATGCAGTTTGGGCATCCAAAGAAAAGGAATAGGTCCCAAAGGGATGCAATGCACCAGAGATATAAGAGGTCCAGGGGTGAAGGATGTTTAGTTCCCCGCTCTTCGCAATGCTGGAAATTTGGAGAATGGAAAAGAGGACCAGGAGCTGAATCCTGAGAGAGAGAGCTACAGAAAACGGAAAGCGTAAAGGACAGAGATCTGGAACATGGTAAGGAACAAGCGTTGAATCAGGGATGGAAACATGAACAAACAAGCCCCAAAAACCGGCAAAGAGGTTCAGTGTGGATGGAACATGATTTGGAAGGAAGCGTGGGGTAAAGAGCTTGTGTTTCTTCACAAAGAGAAGATCGTTGGGAGATACGTTCGTGGCTTGTTTCATCAGAGCGCGAAGGATGAAAGCCGGACAGATAGCGATCTCGAAGAGAATGAGACAAAAGGAAAGTAAAGATCGAGCAAGACCAGATCGCTCCGCTGGAGAACCGGATAGCAAAAAGGAAGGAGGAAAATAGGCCTATAATTAGGCAGCCGGGCAAGATCAAAAAGCCGGAGCCTTTCCTCCCCAGAATTGGTGACACAATTGCCGCTTTGAAGAAGGAAAAACAGCTCGGAGAAAGTGAAAGGTTAAAGGGACAGTAGAGAGGTAGAGAAGCCCGAGGCGGAGAGAAAGGCCTGGTGGAAACTGGACGGAGAGCCCAAGCAAAGACCTTTCTATGTGGCTAAATGCTTCCTCAAATAAAGCGCCTTTGGGCTCATCTGTATTGTAGAAATGATGCTGTTTGACACCACTTGAACTGCCAGGGCTCCATTTGGCGAGGCACCAAAAGCTTGAAGACCTTGCGGAACTACAAAACCCAGGAGTCCTGGAGATGGAGCCATGCGCACCTATGTTGCAGTGGGTTCATATTCGGTAAAGAGTTTGCCAAATATCTTGCACTGGGTTCATACTGAGTTTGCAAAATATTGGCACCACCCAGAAGCGATACGAGGTCCCAGCCGACGTGTCCTTATCCCCGTTATTTGTGTAGCGACATCAGGAGGAAGAGGGACATCTGATGGGGAAGAGGACTCACCCAAGCTGGCATCTCCTTCACCTCAATCTTCACGTGGGCCTCCCGGTTATTGTTGACCACCCCCATCAAGAGTTCGGCGTCGTGGCCCCAGATCAGGACAACTGGGTGGCTGAGTCCTCGAGGCTTCCTCAACTGCGGAAAAAGGAGGAACCTCAGATGCAAAACACAAACACACACACATATGTGGAGTCGAAGGCTTTCACGGCTGGCATCGATAGGGTTTTTTTGTGGGTTTTTCAGGCTATATGGCCGTGTTCTAGAAGAGTTTATTCCTGACGTTTCGCCAGCATCTGTGGCTTTGGCATCTTCAGGGAATGCATCCCACTCTCTTCCATGCCAGCATTCTCTGAAGATGCCAAAGCCACAGAGGCTGGTGAAATGTCAGGAATAAACTCATCCAATCTGGGCAAAATTTGCTCAGAGGGCAAATATTTTCTTAGCAAGATTTGCTCAGAGAGGTTTACCATAGCCTTCCTCAGAGGCTGAGAGAGCGTGATTCGTCCAAGATTGCCCATCGGCTTTCCACGGCCGAGTAGAGATTCAAACCCTGCTCTCTGGAATTCCTAGAATTATTACACTTTGACGCCGCTTTGAGAGGATGCATGGTTTATGGCTTTTTAGAAACCTTTGCACTCCATGGTTGCCGCCACAGTTTGACCCGGCTTGAACTGCCCTGGATCCATGCTATGGGATTCTGGCATTCGTAGTTTGGTGACATATTTGGAGCTCTGGTGCCTCACGAAATGACAAACCCCAGGATTCCCCAGCATTGAGCTGCGGCAGTTCAAAGCGGTGTCAAACTGCTGTAATTCTGCAGTGCAGATGCAGCCTCAGAAAGCCGTACATCCCCACGTCGAACTCCAGCCCAAGTTATTTATTGCCCTAAATCGACTTAATCGCATGCCGCCCTGAGACAGCGGGTAGGATGCAAACATTGAAATACAACTAAGCCTAGCGAGAGGGTCCCTGACTTTCATCCCAGGGAGACGCCAGGCCCACCGTTCGGCAAAGCAAGGTGGCTTGCCTCAGGCAGAAGCATTTGGGAAGAAGAGAAAATTGTTAGGGCTTTGATTTATTATTGCATTCCCCCCCTCCTTCTCTTTGGAGGAACAAAAGGTATGTTTGCCGGAGGCAGGAATTTAGATGCTCGCTGCCTTGGGGGCTGAAACGTTCTGAAGGAGGACTGCGTCTTGTGCAACAATGCAGGCTGGACCACCATCTTCCTGTATCTAAAGGGATCCAAAGATGAATTTTGGCTGCATGTGCACTGCAGACTTAATGCAGTTTGCTTTAAATGTCGTGGCTCCATGCTATGAAACAGAGGCCTCCTTACCTGGTCAGCGGCGCTCTGGTCATCTGTAATGTCGAAGAGGACGGCCCGGGCACCCCTCTCTCCCGCCAGTTTAGCCTGCCCAAAAAGAGAGGAAAGGAAAAGGGATAAATACAATACATTATTATTATTATTATTATTATTATTATTATTAATCAGGAGGATGCTCAAACTGCCTCCGTAGTGCCAGGTCTGGTCCATGGAGAGATGGCATCACGGCCTGAGCCAGGTCTGGTCCATGGAGAGATGGCATCACGGCCTGAGCAACCTCTCTCCATCTTCGGTCCAGTTTAAGCTCTGACTCCAGAGGTTATCGGTTATTTTTATACAAAGGTCTGCCTTTCTTCCTGTATAATGTGCAACGTTTCACAGATAAAACCCAGGAGATGTGTGGCCAAGCAGCATCAGAGCGTGGTCAAAATGGCAAAAGGCCCTAAGGAGGAAGGATGTACAAGCTCTGAAAGGCTGCAGCGGTTTGCTTTTGCCTAAACCTACAAGGAAGGGTAAGACCGTCTCCTCCTTTCATTTGAGTTGATAGAGTCCAAACTTTGTGCTTTGAATTCAGTTTGCAGCAATTGAAGTAAGCTGAGGACAAAGCAAGGAAGATGGAAACCGGGACATTTTAAAAGCAGCTGGAAAAGTGGGATGGCAGAGGATTAATTGGGCTTCACTCTTTGCAGCGCTAGAAATTTAGAGAACGGATGAAAAATGCATTGCGGGAGGGAGCAGAACCCTTATTTCGGGGAACAATGGTTTATTCCCTAAATAAATAAATAAATAAATAAATAACCTATTTCTTTAGTTAAATAATTTCTCTACTTCTTTTGGGAGGAAAGTTACTTCCTTCCCCTCTTTGTCCTCAGCTCACTTTTGTGGCTACAAACTGACTTTGAAGTGCAAAAGGTGTTTGCATTCAACGAACTCAGACGGAGGAGAGCGGAGAGGAGTGAGCAGAACCTTGCCCTTCCCAGTCGGCTCAGGCAAAAGCAAACCGCTGCAGCCTCTTTGAGACTGTGCGCTCTTCCTCATCGCCCCTTTCGCCTCTCCTGCCTCACCACTTTCGCCACGCGTGTCCCAGTTCCCATCTGCGAAAAGTCGGAGGGTGTGCAAAGGTGTGCGCAGCTCTCTGTCGCCTCTTTTTTTGCTCAGGGAGTCAACCAGCCAGCCTTGCAAGTTCAACTCCGCCTTGCCATGTTCCCCTCCTGCCTGGCTTCTTTCCCTGTCTGGATGGAACAAAAGCCTCCTGTGTTCCCTAGAGAGGAGTCGCAGGAGCCTTGCAGGGCTGCTCCCCCTCCGCCCGCAGCCCGGCCACGTCCCTCGGCCTACCTTAAATCCCCCCCTTCCCCACCCTTTCCGCCCGGGCCGGCTATGGCTCACCTGCCTCCCTTCCTTGCCTCCCTCCCCTGGATCCCATTGGCACTGGGTCCCTGCCAAAAACAGGCCTCAAAACCACCCGCTGCTGGCTGGGCTTCAAAGGCCCTGGGACGCAAACCGCGAGCCCAGCCTCCCCACCCAGCCCAAGGCAGGTGGCTGGCTGGGTTGTTGTTCCACACGGCTTGCAACCAGGAGGAGCGCATGGCTCTGGGAACATGCGGGTCACTACTTCTCCTATGGGTCAAGGCAAAGGGGTGGCAGGCTGCACTGCAGGGATCGACTCTGATGTAGCCGAAAGGCTTGACACCTTTTGGAATCTGCTGCGCATGCTCAGAGGCACTTGCTTGGCCGCCTCGTCCCCAACAACCCCAATATATCAGGGATTACTGTATACTAGAGATCGACCTCATGTATAAGTCGAGAGCATGTTTTGGGGCCAAAATTAAGGATTTTGATATAACCTGTGGATTAAGTTGAGGGTCAAACTTAAGGGCATGTAACAAAGGATCTAAAGGATGAAGCAAAGGAAAGCAATGCCAAAGAACTTGCAAAATCGCAGGAGGCATATTGTTTGAAAGATGGATGGATGAAAGAATAGATGGGGGTTAGACAGTGCTTCCAGGAGAGACACTACAACCATCAGGGGATGGTTTCTGTTTTTATGAGGGTTAAAGTACAGTACTTAACACTGACCCTTGGATAAATGGAGGGATATCATATTGAGGGTGAAGCAAGCTTGTTTTCTGCAGAGAACAGGACCCAGAGCAATGGGCGCAAACTACAGGAAAAGAGATTCCACCGAAATATTAGGAAGAACTTCCTGACAGTAAGAGCTGTTCAACAATGGAAGACGCTCCCTCGAAGTCTCCTTCTTTGGAGGCCTTTAAACAGAGGCTGGACAGCTATCCGTCGGGGGGTGCTTCGATTCTGTATTTGCACATGGAAGAAGGGGGTTGGATTGGATGGCCCCTTGGGGGTCTCTTCCAACTCTATGATCCTACGAAATATTTGAACAGATGCCTTATTGGGAATGGAGGAGGCTTATGTCCTGCAGCCCCGGAATGGATGCAGAATGCAAGAATAAAGAAAAACAACAGGATAGTAGGAGCTGTTTGACAGCGGAATAGTTTGCTGCCTCGGAGAGTGTTGGAGTCTCCTTCTTTGGAGGTTTTCAAGCAGGGTTTGGATTGCGATATCTTGCAGGGAGGGCTTGTATTGTGTCTTCTTGCATGGCAGAAGGAGCTTGAATTGGATGGCCCTTTGGGGTCCCTTCCATGGACCCTCGCACCCGGTTCCTCGCCCACCTCTGGCCTGGCAAGCTCATCAGGAGATGAGCAAATGATGGCGGCTGGTTTTTGGCAGAGAAGCGGTTAAGCTGAGTCCCGCCTGGCGCAGAAGGAAGGAAGAGGAGAGGAAGTTTGATGAGCAAAGTGCAGGGTTGGAGCCAGATCTCAGCCTCCCCACCGCCTTTGATCTGGGCGTCCCTGGGGAGCGTGTGTGAGCAGGTATCCACTTCTGCTTCTCCTTCTTCGAGGCAGGTTGGGCTGCGCAATTACAGGGCCCGCCTGGAGCGCCAGGGGTGTGCATCTGGCAGGGAGGGTCAGAGGTCAGGCGCAGCGTTTCCCAGCTGCGCCGATCAAAGGCCAAGCGGCCTCCGACTCTCCGGCTGCTCCAGGGCTACCTTCTGTGGAAGAAAAGTGGACTCCAGGACCAGCTCACCTGGCCTCCGGGGCCTCATTCCCATGACTTTTTAAACCAGGTTGCAAATCGATTTGAACTGGTTTAAATGACCCTGGTTCGCACCTGAACCGATTCAGAGAGGGGGCCCATGCACTAGATCCATTTAACCCACGTCTCAGTGTCGTCTCGGAGAAATTGAAGTGTGAACCAGATGTGGATCGGAATTGATTTACGTTTCCCCTCCGTCCGGCTGGAGCGGGTCCATTTTGAATCGATTCATTTATTTGCCTTGGCCTTCTTCTGACATCTTGTGCCTTGAAGGCACAAAACAACCTCCCAATCATTACAATATGTAGTAGCATCCTCCTCCATTTCACAATGAAAATTCAGCAGCGGACGCAGATCTTTTCGCATCTCCTTGCAAGACCTGAGCTCTCCAGAAACTCTGGCAAACCATCACGGCTCAGGTTCTGCAAGGCCAGATAAGGTCTGAAAGGCAAGCTTGCGGAAAAGAAACGACTCCCTTTTGGAAGAAAGAAGAGTTGCGTAAGTGCGCACACAAGCAGAGGCTGACACAAGGCTCCCATCTCCTGCCTCCGGGATGAAAACCAAAGAGGTTTCCAAGGGAAATGACCATTTAATTTAATTTCACCGAAGACGCTGCTGGTTTTGGGCGAGCAAAGAGAGGGCCAGGTGAGTTGGCTCATAATAAAGTGCAGGGCAAATAGGAATATAATATATATGGAAGGAACTTGGCTACGTTGCAAGACACAGCAGCCGGCTAATTTCACGCCTTCCTTTGATCTACGAAACTCAACCCTCGGAGGAGATGACGCCCTTGCCTTTTACCTTCCCTGCCTCAGGACCTTGGCCCTTGCAAAACATGGGCCTGTCTCTTTTTGCAGCAAAATAAGAGTATATGTTTTTTTAAAGAAGCCGAAATACAATCATCCAAGCCTCAGGTCTGTATCCATGAGCAGATCCACTCGCCATCCAAGAGACCCACCGTCTCCAGTGCAAAGTGCAAAACTGCATTCCTGTTCCAAAGCCTGGCAGTGGGACCCTAAAAATTATTCCTTCCTTCAGATGCCCTCACAGCAAAGAAAGTAAAAATCAGGACACGCAGAGAAGGCGAAGGACCATGTCAAACTACAGATCCCATCAGATGGAGTGACAGCACTGAAAAGTGATGTCGAACTGCATTATTTCTACAGTGTGAAGGCACCCCAGCCTTGCCTGCAGATCCCTTCTGGTCCAGTGGTCTCCAGTCGAGGGACCAAATCTGAAATCAGACTGGGAATGTGAAGTCAAAGGCTTTCACTGCCGGCATCCATTGTATTTGTGAGTTTTTCGGGCAATGTGGCCATGTTCTAGAAGACTTTATTCCCGATGTTTCACCAGCATCTGTGGCTTTAGCATCTTCAGAGAATGTACCCCACTCACTTCCATGCCAGTAGTCTCTGAAGATGCCACCCACAGATGCTGGCGAAACGTCAGGAATAAACTCTTATAGAACATGGCCACGTAGCCTGAAAAACCCACCAAAAATGGGTACGTTTGGGGCCGGGTGGCGAAGGAAGATTCCCAGCCAGTCCAATTGGGTTTTGCACCTGGAATAGGACGGGAAGCCATCTTGGCCTCAAGCAGGACGATATCTTGGGCCAGTCCTGCATTAGCATTGGAGCCAAGGCCAATGACCGCAGCCTCACCTGCTTTGGGTTGTGAGCAAATCCTTTTAAGATCTTTGTCGCTGATCGCAATGTTTTGGGCGGGACGTTCTCCACCAGCACCAAATATATAGAGATTGGCAAAGCCCTTACCTTGTTGGCCAACGAGAGGCAAGGATGGCGATCCAGGTCGGGGCGTTCCAGTTTGACGATGGAGACGAAACCGGGGACGGTGTGCTCGTCCTCGCTGGTGTTGCAGAGAGACAAGGGGTGGAACTGGGGAGAGAAAGGAAAAGGAGTCAAGGCAGAGCCGAGTGCAAGGAAACCGCTTTGGGGGTGAGGCCGCACTGCGACACTTGGCATGCAGTCAAACATCGCAGTGCAAAGGACTTACAATGGAGCTTTCTCACTTTCCGTCACACATCGACTGAGCAGTGGGGTCTTCGCTCGGTAAAATCTTATTAGACACAAGTCTATTCAAAGGGCTAGAATTGCATACTAGATTCACATTAAAGTGGATGGAAAGACATAAAGGAATCTAGTAATGCCTTTGAGACTAACTGGGGAAAACAAATTTGCAGCGTACGCTCTTGTGGACTACACTTGTGACCGGTCAAATGCATAAGGAATAGCCAAAAAGTGGCTGAGGCCCATGGAAATAATGAGTAACGTCAATGTGCTTTGCTAGTGTAAGAAGTAGTGGTTTAGTTATTTGCAAACGTTCCCTTCTAATGGGAGGAGAAGGGGTCCCAGGCCTCCTCTTATCAGTAACAAAAAGTGATGGGAGCCTAACAAGTTACATAGCAAGTTACTTCTTTGCAATGGCAGTGGGTAACTTTTCGAACATTGCTAAGGGGAACAGAGGAACTGCAAAACACATCCAAAATTTTGCATAGAAATACCAGCACAATTCACGCAAAATGTGCAAAACGTCCAGGCTTTGCACGTTCCAAGATTTTGTTGACAGGGAAAGAGATGAGGACCAAAGCCAAGGCACTACTGTCTTCTAGAGAGGGACATTTGGCAGAGAGGGAGGAGACGATCCTCCCAAGGGCCCCCCCAGCACCTGAGTGACCTGAAATCATAGAGGCGTTCTTAACCTTAGCGGCAATAAATCCACTTTATGGCCGCCATAAAGCCTGACAGCAAACAAGAATGAACTTTCTTCCTATTCATGAGATCATCCTTCTGACCGCGGGGGAAATATCCCTTCTCTCCACAACCTGGTGGTCTTTGCAATCTTTGCGGTTCACAGAGGCGCATGGACAATGCACTGGCATGGAAACTGGAGCATCTTTGCTTTGCTTTTTGATCGGTCGTTCTTGCAAGTTTCTCCCAATGACCTCTTTGTTGGGCTCTTTTGCCCCAAGACAACCAAAGGGAGGGAAGAGAAAAGCTTGGTCATGGGTCAACCTTGGCTAGAGAACCAAAGGTGGCTAGTGTGTTTGCATTAAATGTGTTCCTTCTCCGCGCAGAGTGCATTTGTGCCGCGCGGTAAGCCAGCAGAGCTTCAAAAGCTTGCACCGTGTATTTGGTGCATTTTGGTTGGCCCCATAAAGGGACTGGTGTTTTGTGGATTTTGGATGCTATTGTACTTTGGTGTTTGTAGTTGCAACACAGTACTCACTGCTAAGGTGGAGCTGTGCCCTGTGTGCCCATGCTGTGCATAACTGCTCTAGGGCAGCAGTTCTCAATGGTGCTGGACTTCAGCTCCTTGCAATGTGGGTGCACCGTGGTGGGTTGGAAAAGATGCCCTTTGGGGTCCCGTCTGACTCTATTATGCTATTTAGCTTGAAACAGAAGGGGTTAAATGAGCCAGCCCTGGGGGAATTTGGGGAAGGATGCTCCAAAGTCCCCTAGCTGTGGCTCCAAAGTCCTACCCTAATGGTGCCCTAATGGTGCCAATGTCTCCAGTGCGCATGTGGGTCTACGGTGGGCATGCAGGGACGCTAATGGCCCAGCTGACCATTTCGTACCCTGCAGCTGCCGGGGAGATACTTTTGAACGGCCGATAACTGCGAGACAATTAGGTCCTTTCTCGCCTATCTCGAACGGCAAAGAACAAACATCCTCTTGGCTTTGACAAGCGGGCGGAAGGCAGGTGAGAGGGAGAGTCAAGGGACCACGGCCAGAAACAGGCCTCGAATGGAGGAAAGAACAACTGCGTCTGGGTTTCAAGCTGTTTGCACGGCAGAGGTTGCGGGTGCGATTTCCCCTGGTCTCATCATTAAAGGCAAAAGATAGGGCCCACGAACCGTGGCTGGAATATTGGGCAAAGCAAGATACTCAGTTAGGTTCCCTTGCCTTGCCATATACAAAGGCGTGTTGGTTTCAGGTCTTCCCTTGGCATGAAAAGATTTGGGGTGCTCCCAGAGCACCCTGAAATGCTGGCAGGTGTCTCACCTACAGCAGCGGTGCTCTAAATGGTGGCCCCTGGGACGACGTTGGTTGCTGAGCCGTCAGATGCCCATCCGCGGAGAGTTTCCAGGAAAGAAAGCGCTGTAGCAATGGGCACAACTATAGTGCCAGCCCCCGGGTGGAAAGCATTGCCAGTTCCCCACATCAGAGAGGCTATGAAGCAAGGATGTAAAGCTCGGGAAAGCAACTTTGGGGGGTTATCTCTCTCACAAACCCTCAGCCATCATTCTGGGTGCTGTAGTATCAGAGCTGTGGCTGTGTCCCTGGCTTCTGCACAATGAAACATCAGAAGGGTGCAACCAAGAGTTTGTAAAGGTGGCTTTTCCATGCTACAACTCCTAATTGGCATGTTGTGAGTTGCAGTACCAGGATGTTACTATTGCATCTCCGTTTTCCATCATGCAATGTTTGAGGATGTTCCATTCTGAGCTTGGAGAAGTAACTTTTCCAGGCCAAAACATCCCCCCAATATTCTGTATGTTGTACTATCAGGCTATTACCAGTGTACAGTGTACCATGAAATGTTGGAGGATATGTCTTCAAAAGTTTGGAAAAGGAAGTTTTCCATGCAACAATCCCCAGCCAGCATTTTGGGAGCTGTAGCACCAAGATATTACCAGTGTGCCTCTTTTTCCCTGCACAATGCAGCCTTCAAGGATGTGGCATCGTCCGCTTGGAAATGTGACACTAGAGGAGAAATAAGCCACAGAGGTTAGTTTCCCAAGCTCTGGCCATCTGCTCACAAATGGCACAACCGAGGCTCTATCCGCACTACAGACACAATGCCATTTGGCACTGCTTTAACTGCCATGGTTTGGTAGCTTTGTGGGATACGCAGCTTTCCCCATCAGGATGGTCCAGTGCCACAACCAACTACAGACCCCAGAATTTGATTGTATGGAGTTTAAGCAACGTCAAGCTGCATTATTTCTGCAGTGCAGATGCAGCCTTCGCTTTCTCTGTCAGGGAGCTCTGGTGCCATGATAAACTACAGACCCCAGCATGGAGCCATGGCAGCCCTAGACACTCGTGTTGGCAGTGGGTCGGTCTAGACGATCCTTGTGACCCTTGGCAGCTCTCCCATTCCATAGTTCCAAATGGTGGAACTGTGCCCTATGTGCCCATGCTGTGCATAAAAGCAAAAGATGGGCAACCCTGGTCCCCCATGGGCCACTCTTGTTATCCTGTCCTCTCTCCTGTTCTCCCTCCTGTTTATCCTGGACTTGGACCAGGTGCAAAACACAAAAGCCCTCGGGATTTTTGCCCCTCGTTCTGGCACTGCAGCTCTGAAGGTCAGCCCTTGGCAGGCGGGTTCCTTTGTGCCACCCAGAGAGGAAGAAGCCGAGCCAAACCGGGCCGGGCTGGCCTTCCTCTTCCTCCTCCTCCTCCTCCTCCTCTGCCACCCCACGACGCCCTCCCTGCGAGGCCTTTTTGGGTCCGGCCCTGGCAGCACCCGCCAGCGGGACCAAGGAGCAGGGACCCGGAGCGGGCGAGATGAAAAAGCAGCGCCCGCTAATGTAATACCCGATGGCCTCTCCAGTGCCGTTTGAACTGTTTACAGACCGAGTTAACGATTACAGGCGATGTGTACCTTGGCCGCTTGCCCAAATTCTTACCCGCCCATCAGATATTATTAAACAACCCTTTTCCATGCCTGGCTTGGAGGCCGTCCAATGCACCTCAGAGAGAGATGCCGACGCTCAAGGTGGAGCCGCCGGTTGGGTTGGCACACTGGCTCTCTCTGGGAGGAAGAGGCCCAATGTGGCTCTGGAGACACCATCCCCTTCTCCTCTCTCCATTGGAAGGGGACACCATCTGAGCCCCAAGGAGTCAGGATTGAATCCAAAGGGGGAACCCCAGCGGCCGTTCAACATGGCAGACTCAGAGGGGAGAGCATTGCAACCGACATTGCGAATTGGGTCGAGTCACCTTTACTTGGTCATGCAACAACAAGTCATGCAACGGCAACAAAATAATGTCAACCTGTTTTTCAACATACGGCAACCCAAAAACGACCCTGCGTCTGGATGTTGCATGCCTTCAGGTTGTTTCCAACCTAAGGTCAAGCTATCCTGGGGTTTCCTTGGAAAGGTTTGTTCAGAGGAGGGTTGTCACATCCTCCCCTGAGGTTGAGAGAAGATGGCTTCAAGTCATTTCTAACTTATGGCGACCCTATCATGAGGTTTCCTCAGTAAGATTTATTCAGAGGGGATTTGCCATCGCCATCCTCTGAGGCTGAGCGAGTGTGACTTGCTTTCACAAGGTTTGCTTGGCAAGATTGTCTCTGAGGGGTTTTTCCATTGCCATCCTCTGAGAGAGTGGGACGTTCCTAAGATCAAGTGATTCGAAACCCAGGTCTCCAAAGTCCTAGTCCAACTCAAACTAACTGCACCACGCTGGCTCTTGGGTTCTCCCATACCCGCCAACATTTCGTAGGTGAAAACTTGAGCCACATCTCAAAACGGAAATATAATGAATTCATGACGGCGAAGGGAAAATACCCCTTAAGAGCTAAGGAAGCCAACCTTGCCATCTCAACTGCGTCTCTCTTACAAAAACACCAGCAAAGGAGAACTGAAATGGATCTGGCTGTAAACTGGCCCATAAACGCAGGCAGAGGGATGCTGAGGAGCCATGTAGCTTTGCCATCAGGATGAAGGCATGACTGGCAATGGGACAAGAGGGGCCTCACCCGCTATCACTATGTATATTTTTTCTGGGGTGTCAGCGGATGCAACAGTGCGCCTCGAGATTGCTTACGGAAGATGCCACAGCATGGTTTATTTTCTCTTCTCCTTGGCAAGGAGGAAGCGATTCTGGCTCGCCTCTCGGTTTGTTGGCGGACCTGCAATGCCATCCAACTGCCTCGGTTTGCCACATTATTCCTTTGCCTTCCCACTTTCCCAGCTGATTTTAAAAATGTCCCAGTTTCTCTCTCTTCCTCCCACTTTCCCCCTGGCTTGCTTCAAAGTGCAAAAGTAGTTTGCAGTCCATTAAATAGCAACTCAGGCTGCTGCCACGGTGCAGAGCGAAGGCAACGTGACACTGCTTTATATGTCATGGCTCCATCCTAGGGAATCCATCCTAGTGGCAGCGGAGCTCTCCGGCAGGGAAGGTGCAACAGCACACCAAACTGCAAACCCCATTATCCCAACAGCATTGAGCCACGGCAATTAAGGTGATGTTGATTCAGTCTGATGCCGCTTTATCTGCCATGGCTTCATCCTACAGGATCCTGGGATTTGCAGATAGTTGTGGCACCACAGCTCTCTGACAGAGAAAGCTAAACATCGCACAAAACTACGAACTCCAGGAGTCCTTAGGATGGAGTCATGGCAGTGAAAGTGGTGTGAAGTCTAAGGCTTTCATGGCTGACATTCATGGTTTTTTATAGGTTTTTCAGGCTCTGTGGCCATGTTCTAGAAGAGTTCATTCCTGACGTTTCGCCGGCATCTGTGACTGGTGTCTTTGGCGAAAGTGGTGCCAAACGGCATCCATTCGGTAACGTTTCACTTTCGTCATCTGTGTTTCAGCTCTGTCTTTTTAAATGATTGTAACATGCCTTGAATCCCAAGTAAATAAAACTCTGCAGCCGCAGTTCAAGGGAAAGGGCGAATCTTGCCCTTCCCAGTCAGCTCAGGCCAAAGCAAAGCGCTGCGGCATTTCTCAGCTTGTGTGTTTTTCCTCACTGACAACTTTTGCCATCTTGATGTTGCTTGGCCACACATGTCCAATGTTGAGAGATGGTTTTGGTGGGGCTGAGTGTCCACCACTCTGTCCGCATCCAGGGAAGCCATGTCCAGGCAGGCCAGGAAGGTGCTCCTCTTCGGTCCCAGGCAGGTGCCTCCTTGGGCTGCGCCGCCATGCTGCCTCTTCCTGGGAGCCTTCTTCTCCTCCTGCTGTGTCTCCTTGCCTGCCTCGCATGGCTGTGGGCCACAGGCTTGCTCCTCCAGCTTTTCCCCGGCTTGTACCGACAGGCCTGCCCAGCTCAGGAGAGGGAGGAATCTGATTCTCACCCCCAGGGGCTTGCGAAGGAACTCGCCCGCACTTCAAAGGCCCTTCTTTTATTTTGCCTGGGTGATCACACCCTGCAAAAATTTCCCACCGACAAAAGAAAATCGTTTTATAGGCAAACGAAGGGTTGGAATGTGTGTGTGTGCGTCTCTCTTGCTCTCTTTCTCTCCTGCTCAGCCCCTGGAGAAGGAAGGAACAAGGGCCTGTGAAAGTCACACACACCCAGGAGAAGAAGAAGAAGCCGGCGGCGGGGGGAGAAAGAGGCCTCGACGACGTCCCAATCCAGAACTGACACAAGTCCTGGTGGTCCACATGGTGGTTGTTAACTGCTTTAAGGCCCGCTTGGACTTACGGCGACCCCATGGATGAAGACCTCCAAACCGCTCGGTCATCTACAGCTCTTGCAAAACCATGCAAGCTCATACTGTCCCAGTCCAGAACTGGTGGTCCACCAGCTCCACTTCAACTTGTGGCGATCCCTGAATGGAGACCTACATGGTCCAGGCCTGATTCAGGTCCTGGTGGTCCATTTCAACTTATGGAGACCCCATGAGTGGAGACCTACAAATCCCCCTATCATCTTGCAAACTCTTGCAAACTCTCACTGTCTCGGTCCCAAACCAATTCAGGTGGTGCTTTAAAGTCCACTTTGACTTATGGAGACCTTCGAGTCACCCTGTTATCTACAGCTCTTGCAAACTCTCCCTGTCCCTGTCCAGAACCGATTCAGGTCCTGGTGGTCCACAAGGCGGTTGTTAACTGCTTTAAGGTCCACTTTGACTCATGGCGACTCCATAAATGGAGACCTCCAAGTCCCCCTGTCATCCACAGCTCCTGCAAACCCTTGCAAACTCACAGCCATGGCTTCCTAGATTGAGTCTATCCACCTGGAATATGGTTGTCCTCTTCTCCTCCCGCCTTTCCAAGCATCGTCAAAGGAGTTGATTTTTTCCCTATTGACTTTCTCCACTGTCCAGCTTCTGCAACCATGCATAGAAATGGGAACTAGGATGGCATCGACCATCCTAATTTTAGTATTCAATGATGTACAGGTATTTTTACCTATCCAGATCTCGTCCAGCTCCTCCGTTTCTGCTTTTCCAAGTGCTCCATCTTCTTTCTTTGCTGCAGTTTCCGCTCTGATTCATGACTGAGTCCAAGTATGGAAAACCTTGAATTATTTTGATGCCTTCAACATCTGCTTTAGGGTTATGAAAATGATCTGAAGTCATGGTTTTTTTGTTTGCCGTCATGTTCAGCTGTAAACCCGCCTTGGCTTTCTTTGGTAACCGTTCCGAGCCTTTGCTCTCGTCTGCTAGCAGCCTGGTGTCATCTGCATATCTTAAATCGCTGATGTTCCTGCCTCCAGTTTTCACACCTCCTCCCTTGGAATCTAATCCTGCTTTGCGTATGATGTGTTCGGCACATAAATTAAACACGCCGGGTGAAGAAATGCGGCCTTGCCTGACCCCTTTGCCAGTTATGTTCCTCCGTATTTCTGTCCCAATAGTGGCCCCTTGTCTTGAGTTTGGGTGATGAACAAGGAAAGCAAATGCCGCAGGACAACCGTTTCTGTAAGAGCGAGCCATACCTTTTCAAGATCTATACAACCAAGCTGGGTACCTAGTGATCCATTTCTTGTAGTGGCTCTCAAAGCACCCTTTTGCCGTCTGTTTCTCCTCCGGTGTCTGATATCTTGAGGTACGCGGCTCCTGAAGATGGAGGCTCCGTATAAAACCTCTATCTGCAGGAGGATCTCTCTCCCTCCTCTGTATTGATCTAATCCAGCCTCTCAAGCCTTTCAAGCTCGCCGGTAGCTGTAACCACAGTCTGCCAGTCCCAGCCTCCGCCCGGATATACCCTGACCTTAATCCTCAAAGGTGTTCAACCGGCCTGGAGGGAGAGGCACCCTGCGCGCGCTCCAGGCAGCCGACATCCGTAGCGCTCCTTGACATGCGCCAGAGGATGGACTGCCGGGGAGAGCCAAGTCCCAATGCGTTCCTTCATGGCTGGTCAGACTTCTCAGTAGGGGCTTCTAAGTAACACTTCTCAGTAGGATCTCCTAAGTAGACATCTAAATTGGCTCTTCTAAGTGAGACTTCTCAATAGGGTCTTCTAAGTAAGACTTCTAAGTAGGGTCTTCTAAGTAAAACTTTTAAGTAGGGTCTCCTAAGTAAAACTTTTAAGTAGGGTCTCCTAAGTAAAACTTTTAAGTAGGGTCTCCTAAGTAGACTTCTAAGTTGGTTCTTCTAAGTGAGACTTCTCAGTAGGGTCTTCTAAGTAAGACCTCTAAGTAGGGTCTTCTAAGTAAGACTTCCCAGTAGGGTCTTCTAAATAAAACTTTTAAGTAGGGTCTCCTAAGCAAGACTTCTCAGTAGGGTCTCCTAAGTAGACTTCTAAGTTGGTTCTTTTAAGTGAGACTTCTTAGTAGGGTCTTCTAAGTAAGACTTCTCAATAGGATCTCCTAGGTAGACTTCTAAGTTGGCTCTTCTAAGTGAGACTTCTCCGTAGGGTCTTCTAAGTAAGACTTCTAAGTCAGTTCTTCTAAGTGAGACTTCTAAATAAGGTCTCCTAAGTAAGACTTCTCAGTAGGGTCTCCTAAGTAGACTTCTAAGTTGGTTCTTCTAAGTGAGACTTCTCCGTAGGGTCTCCTAAGTAAGACTTCTCAGTAGGGTCTCCTAAGTAGACTTCTAAGTTGGTTCTTTTAAGTGAGACTTCTCAGTAGGGTTTTCTAAGGAAGACTTCTATGTAGGTAGGCCCTGTGTAGGATCTACGTTGAGACAAGCAGAGGCCTCTGACGAACAGAGAGAAGTCAACTGGGGAGACAGTAGGGGAACGAGTCCCATGTTCCCCCACAACTGGTCTCTTTCAACAGACTGGGTTGTGTGGTATCTATTTCCTATCCAGGTGACTGGTGCTGGCCAGCCTAGGAACCCCAAACCTCTGCACATACTGAACAAGAATCTCCCTGGCTCTGCCATGCAGCAGCATTTGTGACGGCGCATGCCTTTCACATCCAAAAAAAGCGTTGTGCGCCTTCAAGTTGTTTCCGACTTATGGCACCCTAAGGCGAACCTATCATGGGGTTTTCTTGGCATGTTCCTTCAGAGGGGTTTGTGCTGTTGCCAAGCAGAGTGCTATATTAAGAATGCATCTGGAGAAAGGAGATGGAGCAATGGATGCAAACTACAGGAAAAGAGATTCCACCTAAAGATTAGAGGAAACGTCTTGACCATAAGAGCGGTTCAACAACGGAAGATGCTCCGGCCTCAAAGAGCGGTGGAGCCTCCTTTTTTGGAGGGCTGGACAGCCATTTTCGGAGGGCTTTAATTCCTTCATGGCAGAAAAGGGCTGGGCTGGATGACCCTTGGGGTCTGTCTTCCAATTCTAGGATTCGCTCTTTCCTGCCATTCCTCCCTCCCTTCCTCCTTCGCTTCGTCCTGCAATCCCAAACATGTTTTGCGCTTGGGACCGGAGGCACCTTTTTGTGGGATACTTCAAAAGGCGAAGGGAGGGAAAGCCAACTTGGAAGGCCCTGTGTGTGTGTGTGGGTTGGTGCTGGTTGTGTGTGTGTGTTTAAAGAAAAGAAGAAATAATTGTTAGGGGGGAGAAGGGAAAAATGTGAGGAATATCAGCGCATGCCCCTGCATGCCCTTGCGGCGGTGCAATCCTTTTGAAAAACGCTCCTTCGCTCAAGGTTTGGGAAGCAGGAGGAGGCTCTAAAGCACCAGGATTTGGAGGTTTGGATCCAGTTTTTAATTCTTTTAGGAACACTTTTTCCTTGTTCTGAAAAATATCTGTGGATTTAACTCGCTTTTCAGACATTGCGTGGCTCTAGCTCTTCTGATGCATTGGTTTATTTATTAGATTTATGCGCTGCTTTGCTCTCCAATGGAGCTTGCAGTATAAGTGAATAGAGGATGTCGAAAACTGCAGCATGAATGCATCTGGACACTGCTTTAACTGCCTTAGTGTAGAAGATGCACTCGAGGGCTCTTGGAGCGGTCTCTTATCCGCAGGTTTACCATTAAACTAAGTTCACTTGGTGGCAAACAGCACCTTAGCCGGTCATGCTTTCAACTCTATTGGTTCAATAGGGCCTACAAAAACAAGTTAAAGCAAACGGTGCTTTTAAAACGCCCCTGAATTAAACCACTGTTTAAAAAGCATACCATTATGTACAAAAGAAAACACACCACCCGCCCATGAAAGGTCCCTTTCACATACCCACTTCATTGCCTAAAGCATACCTTCCCAACTACCATCCCACTTTTCCAGCTGCTTGTAAAGTGTCCCGGTTTCTCCCTCCTCCTCCCACTTCCCTCTTTCATCCTCAGCTTCCTTCAATGGCTGCAAACAGAGTTGAAATTGCAAAAGGACTTAATGGAGCAGAGCGGAAGGGGAGGACTCTGAACCTTCCCAGTTTGGCTCCGGCAAAAGCAAACTGCCGCAGCCTCTCCTGACTTGTTTCCCCTCGTTCCCGACTTTTGCCGTCTTGACCATGCGTGTCCCAGTTTTCCTCTGCGCAATGTCGAAACGTTAAAAGCGCACCTGAGTAAAGAGACGGATTCCGCTTTGGGGGGGATTTTGTATGTTTTAAACCCTCTAAGCTCCCCGTCTTGTAACACAACGGAGGCCCTGACCTTCCCTGGCTCTGAAATTTTCATTGGACCCAATCTTTATTTCATGTCTAAAAATGCAAAAGGCTTCTCATTCATGCGCGCACATCACCCTGGGACCCAGCGCGGCTCATAAAGACTTTCAAAATGGCTATCTTTTAACGTTCCTTCTGCCGCCGAGTGCATTTCCTGACGGCGGGTTTGTGTAATTATTAACCGATCCGTGGGCTTTGAGGCACAAAGTACGACCGGAGGCCTTTGAAATGCCTCTTTCATCCTCGGTCGGGTCTAGAGGCAGATCAGGCAGTCCCTCCAGATGCCCAGGGACTGCGACTCCCATCTTTCCCTAGTTTGGGAGTTGCAATCCAGAGATCTCCAGAAGGCTGGCCGATTGCCGTCACTCAGATATCAAGAGTTAAAGCAGTCAGCAAATGAGAACCTAAACATTGATTCGCTTGTTAAAATATGGACAGCTTGCCTCTGTCCAAAGAGAGAGGAACAGGTAGTGGTTTGAGTGTCGGACTCTGGAGACCAGGGTTCGAATCCCTGCTCAGCCATGGAAACCCGCTGGGCGATCTTGGGTAAATGACACTCTCTCAGCCGCAGACTATGGTGGCAAACCTCCTCTGCCCAAATCTCGCCAAGGAAACCCCGAAATACGTTTGCCTTAGGGTCATCGTAAACTGGAAATGACTTGAAGGCATGGACCGAAAAGGGCGGCATAGAATCAAACGCACACCATCGATTTAAAAACGTAAATTCAAACACACACACACACATGCACATCACACATATTCTTCCTGTTTGGAAACTAAGACAGGTGAAATGAGGAGATCAATATCTGCTCCCTTGAGCCACAAAGAGCATGGAATCGTAGGATCAGAAGGGATCCTCATCCAACCCAACTCTATTCTGCATGAAGGAAAACACAATCCAAGCACTTCCATCCTCTAGAGAAAAGGACTTCTCCACTCTCTGAACGGTTGGGAAGGTCTTACCATCAGAAAGTGCCTCCTGAGATTGAGGTGGGATCTCTTTCCCTGCATTTTGCATCCATTGCTCTGTTGTCTTTGTCTCTGCAGAAAACAAGCTTGCTCCATCCTCACTATTATGACACCCCTTCCAATATCTAAACATGGCGGGCTGAACTCATTTGCTCCATGTCCTAATATCTGGGAGCGTAGTGGAAGGTGAGTCCTGTTGCAACAACGGTTGGGGCGGCCATATTTTAGATCCTTCAGAAAGTCACCTACATATAAGGAGCATGGAGTCTTTCTTGTCAGTAACTTTAAGGGCTTGGGTTGGATGGCCTCTGGGGTCTTTCCCGACGCTACGGTTCTATGGTTCTTTATGGGGTGGATGGCTCTGATCCGTCTAGGCCTCTGTTCCCCTTTGGTTTCCACCATCTGACCGGCTGCTTTTCATGCTCAACCAGTCATGGGGCTGCTGGGACTTGTTAACTGATCCCTTTCAAGAGTGAAGAAACGAAAAGCCAATTATGAGTGATCTTATCAGGCTCCTAGGAATGCCAGCGCTCCTGACATGGAGCATCGAAGGAACTCCTTCCAACAAGGAGAAGGAAGAGGAGGAGGAGGAGTCCTCTAAAGTGAAGGGTGAGCCTTGGCACAACTGGGTGACAGAAGCTAACTAACAGGTGCATCTAGAGTGTAGAAATAATGCAGTTTGATACCACTTTAACTGCCAGGGCTCCTTCCTACAGAATCCTGGGATTTGGAGTTTGGTGAGGCACCAGTGCTCTTGGAGAGGAAAAGCCAAAGACCTTGCAAAACTACTCATTCCAGCATCTACAGCACTTCAAGGGGTGCATTATTTCTACCATGTAGATGCACCCATAATGTAGATCATTTTCATCCTTTTGAACCCCTGCCCCCCGTTCTGCTACCCCCATGCCATCGTGCCGACCTCTGCTCCCAACTGCTGGAAATCTTATTCCTAATATCTCTGCAGACACAGTGACATCTACATCATGATTGCCCTTCGAATAGGAAAGAGGAAAAGAAAGGATTGTCCATGGAAGATGAAGGTGAAGGTGGTAAAGGAGGGAAGAAGAGAAAGGGGGAGGAGAACAGGAAGAAAAGAGAGATGAAGACGAGAAAGAAAGAGAGGAAAGGAAAAGGAGGAGGAGAGTTTGAGAAAGAAGAGGAAGGGAAAGATGAAGAAAGGAAGAAAAAGGGAGAAGAAGAGGAGGGGAGCATAAGGAGGTAGAGGAGAGAAAAGATGCAGACAGAAAAAGGAAGAGGAAGAAGAGGAGAGCATAAGGAAGAAGAAGAGAAAGAAAAGATAAAATAGGAGAGCAGGAGGAGGAGAGGAAGAGGAGGAGGAGGAGGAGGAAAAAGAAGGAGAACCTAAGGAAGGAAAGGAGGAAGGTTGTATAAGGAAGGAGGAGGAGGAAGAGAGGGAAAAGAAGAAGAGGAGGCGGAAGAAAAAGGAGAAAAAGAGAAAGAAACAGATTAAAAAGGGAGGAAATGAAGAGGAGTAGAAGAGGTTGAGAAAGAAGAAGAGAAGAAAGGTAAAGGAAGAGGAGGAGGAGGAGAGCACAAGGAAGCAGAGGGAGGGCAAAGATGAAACAAGAGAGCAAAAGGAGGAGAGGGAAAGTGTAAGGGAGGAAAGGATGCTCTGCAAGGCCAGGTTGCATACCTGTAACCGTAATGGCCACCTGGGAATCTGGAATGGTGTGACTCACAAAGACCACAAAGAAGAAGTTAAGATATGGTGCTTGGAGCTATGACTCTGGAGACCAGGGTTCAAAGCCCACTGGGAGGCCTTGGGCAGGTCACACTCTCTCAGCCTCAGAGAAAGGCCAAGGCAAAGCCCCACTGAACAAATCTTGCCAAGATTTGATAGGGTTGCCTTAGAGCCAAGTTGGAGATGGTGGGAAGGTGCACAAAACCAACCGTGTCACGGCATTGCGCATTCTTTCCCAGTTTCCTCTGGGTTGGATTTCAGGTTGCACACTCCTTGGGGACAGAGGCCTGTCCCTTTGGGCTCTCCAAACGGCGCATGGCACACAGGTGATGCATACCTTCCAACATTTCACCCATGTGGCCAAGCGTCCTCAGAGTGGGGCCAAGATGGCAAGGCAAATAGTAGCTGCCTCCTGAATTCCTTCCTATTTCATCATCAAACCATAAATGATATCAAAACTTGATGAAAGCAAAGAAACCCATTTTTGAAGAAGCTTTCAAGTGGTCTCTACAAGGCACAAACCTTTTTTTGGCTTACCTGACCCGGCTGTTTCATCTCGCGTCTTCGTATTGTTAGTCCTGGATAAAATGTTTCCCGAGAACACGATGAACTGCTTTTCAGTTTTCCAGGAACCGATCCCTACTCTTTCCACGCAATCCCTGCTGCTACTATGCGCAGGAACACATCTAACTTCATTACCTGCACATGCAACGTGCGCATTACACGGGAAGGAAAGTGGGAACGGATGGCTGCGAATGATATTAATCGCTGTCAAAGGGAACATCGGCGGAGAGAGTCGGGTCTGATCTGGGGCAACGTCCCCTGCTCAGGGTCCATCAAAATCGCCAGGAACGAGTGCAAGAAGAGCGGACTTATTCTGACTTTGGATTATCAAAGAAGCACCAAACCCATTTTGCTCATACTGTTTTGTGGACCTGGAAAGAGGAATGGCAGACGTTTGCCTCCAAGTTATCGGAAGAAGAATTTGGACCCACAATCGCAAGTTGCTCTTGTTACAAGGGCTGTAGTGTCTATGCAGTGTGTGTATATGCACCTTCGAGTCATCTGTTGCCTTATGGTAGCCCCATTGATTTCATAGGGCTTTCTTATGGTTTGGTCAGTTCCTTCCTCTGAAATAGGACTGTATTACATTACACTTTTATAGTACTCTTATTCCACTTTAACCGCTATAGCTGCCTCCTGTGGGATTCCGGGGTCTGCAGTTTATTGAAGCCTAAAAGATCTCTGGCTAAGAAGTCTAAATTCCCCTCTTCTGACTACAAATCCCATGATTCCACAAGAGTCAGCCATTGCAGTTCAAGTGGAATAATTGCACTATACCAGTGTAGCTGGTGGTCTCCCATCCAAGTGCGGACTAGAGCTGACCCTGCGTCGCTTCCGAGATCAGATGAGGGAGGCAAAGGCAAAGCCCTTGTGAAACAATCCTGCAGAGAAAGGACCATGATGTGTTTGCCTTAGGGCTGCTGTGAGTCGGAAATGGCCTGAAGGCACACAACAACAACAACCACCATTGCCAAAAATGAAACCAGCAAGGTGTAATGGTTTGAGCATTGGACTAGGACAGACCAGCTCAGCCATGGAAACCCACCGGGTGACCTGGGCCAAGTCACACTCTCTCAGCCTCAAGGGAAGGCAATGGAAAACCCCTTCGAAGAAACGTGCCAAGAAAACCCTGTGATCCCCTTAGGGTCGCCGTAAGTCAGAAATGACTTGGAGGCACACAACAACAACAACAACAACAACAACAACAACAAATCTCAGAAATAAGTCTATTAGGAAGCCTGGAATCTTCTCCTGGATGGTGTCAGAAACGGTCCAAGATGTGCCCCACCACTGAGCCATGGAGCTCTCCCCCCAAAAATGCATGCCTGTTCCTATGAAGCTGCCACCTTCTGCAGGTTCAGGAGCCTTGGCCAAGTAGCCCAGAACATTCTCTCTCTCTAACTGGTTTATGTACTTCATGGATTTCCCTCAGAACTGGGTCCAAGGCATCTACAACTGCCAGATCTTTCATAGATCACCTCTGGGCAGGAGACCAGGGTGCAGATGCTCCAGGGAAGAGGAAAAGGACTAGGTGCAAATCTCCAGCTCAGCTGGAAGAGCAGCAGCATCCAAGCATTCATCCATTGGCTGCTGCATCTTGCAAAGACACTCTGTATGCATTCACTTATAGTTAGGTTACTCTTTCCTTCCCAGTTGTTGTTGGTGCCAGGTTCACCCTCCGTCCTGCTCTGCATCCACTTTCTGGCTAGAAGCAAGGTGAGATTAAACGTTACTCATCCTGGCTCCCCATTCAGGTAAGTGGTTGCAATTGGTACTTAGGGCATCATGACCAGAGGCTGCCTCTAGAACTCACGGTTTGGCTCTGAAAATGCCAAGTCTGGGACGATCCTGACTCACCAACTTGATTGACAGTTTGTCAAAGGGGGTTGTCTCCTCAGCTCACCTGAAGCCCTTTGAACTGGAGATGCGGGAGATTTAATCTGTGACCTTTCACTGGCCTCCCAGGTGCCCTGCCGCTGGCCTCTAACCCCTCTCCCCCCAAAAGGATAAGACCCTCCAAACCCACGCCCTCGGCAGCTTACTTGCCCCCACCGTTCAGATAAAGCGTTCCCAAATATACACGCTTTCTCACATTCATCATCAGTCGTAATCTGTAAGCACCGATTCCTAGATCTCTTGGCCTGACAAGAGTGTATCTGCACTGTACAGCTGGAGTGGTCTGATACCACTTTATCTGCCTTGGCGCCATGCTATGGAACCTGAGATTGTGGAGGCACATAGGCTTTACCCGGATTATAGCCCTCAAGGGTTTCTTGCAGAGAGGCCTAATCTCAGGAAGCCCACAGGACAGAGCTGTGGCACTTAAAAAGCGGTACCAAAGTGCTGCGGTTGTGGATATACCTGGAGACACATGGCCAGGCCTCCATAAAACTGGAAGATTTGCTCATGCTCCCTGTGCCCAAAGTAACTTCTAGGTGCAACCACCTTGATCCAAATTATGCTCTAGCTCAGTGTACCCACGGGTGCTTCCGCCATGCACAATTCTGCCACCCCGCCAGGGTTTTCCAAAGGCGGTTTTGTAAGATATGGCCTGGGTTGGAGCTCCTGCGCTCCCGAACAATGCATCCGAGTCATGTGAGGACCCTGCGAGGTGAGTCACAGGTTGCAAGGCAAGACGGCGCACGAAGGCAGGCCAGCAGCTGTGCTGCTTTCCTCCAAACAGACGCAACTCCACAAAGGAGGGAGGATGCAGAGCATCGCTTCTTCCCCTTTGGACCGGGAGAAGACCCCTGTCCCTCGTGATCCCAGGGAGGGAGAACCTGAGGATGGAGAGTCCAACTCATCCTGGGAATTCAAGATGAGCGGATGCTTAGCCGTCTCTTTGGAAGGTGGCTCTTTGGGAAAAGCAGGGGCAATTGCGCACATTTGGAAGCCTAGAAGTGTTCCTTATCTTGAAAAGGAGTATTGGTGAATGTAATGGGTAGTGGAGGAAGACCACAACAGAAAAGACGGCTGATATGTTTTGCACCTTCATATTTCAGTCATATCAAAGTTAATGTCTTCTTAAGATGCCTTCCGACTCAAATTGGAGGCATACTTAAAAAGAAAGTAACAAATACACACACTCTTAGCAAAGACAACTCCATTCAATGATGACTTTTGTTATGTGACAGAACAGCCATATTTTCAGCCAGTGTCAGGCCCTTTTGGACAGTACAGACAGGAGAGAAGAAGACTCCGCTTACCTGCAGCAGCTTCCCTTCTGCCGGGGTGACCTCTGCGACGCTCGCAAAGACACCCTCCAACATGAGGGGCTCCAGCTTGAGAGGAATCACCCGGATGATGGCCTTCTGAGCCAAAGACCGCTCGGCCTCCATGGCCGCCGCCGCCGCCAGGGCCAGTCCGGAGTAGCCGAGCCGCACCTGCAGCGTAGCCATGAACAGCCAAGGCCAGAGGACTGCCAGCTGTAGCTGGGGGCCAGCACTCATGCTCCCAGCTGCAGCAGTGCACTCTGGCCACACATAGTGCTCAGGAATGTCTCCTCAACCCCACCAGCAGGTTCCGACAGCAGGCAAAATTGTTGAGGATTAGAAGCCCTCAGCGGGGCAAACGCATGCGACAGGCCTGGAGAGCTACTCGCCTCCCCTTCGCTGCCACGGGTTTCTTCATGCCACGTGTGTGGGTCAGGGCCTGGGGCTTCTCAACCCCAAGCGCCCCAAATCAGGTCCTCGTCCTTCTCCAGATGAAGCCAGACGGGGCAAACCAGACCCAGGGTGCATGAACGGCGCAGGGGGCAAAGATGTCTTGGGTCCTCCTAGGAGGAGTGTTGGAGCTGGGCTGAGACCGCTCCCCATGGAAGACAGTCTGGTGCGTCTCCAATCCTTTTAGGCTCTGATATCCTCAGACAGCAAACAGGGCCAAATGACCCGATATCAGGTGGCCACAAAAGCCCTTGTTGACTTCTGACCCATGCGTTGCCCTTTGGATGCACTTCTCCTCTGATAATGTTAACTCCTTTTGTCTACTGGACGCCACGCATTCAAAGGTAAGGCTTCCATTTGTAAAACAAGAACATTGAACCCAGGTTCCCCTCCTCTGGTTAAATTGTCATTGACTTCTTTATTTATCCCTGTGTCTCTCCAGCGCTGACTCCTCATTCACCTGGGCACCGAGTGTTAAAATAAGTCTCCTAGGTTGAAATCTTCATTGATTTCTCCTTCTTGACACAGACGGCATCTTCTCTGCGGCTCCCAAAATTCACGCAAGGAAAAAATCATATACATTTCTCAGATGCTCGGAAGTTTCAAAAGGCCCCAAACAGGAAAAACAACTGCAAACAGACACCTGTGTGTCTGTTTTTTTATCCCATTCCTGTGCAAACCTCGGAATTAATATATCCGCTTTTAGACCTGCGCTAGCGAAAACAGATACAAAGGCATCCAAAACAATAAAAAGAAATATGCTCCGCAGGAAATCTTTGCAACCGTAGACAAGTCATAGGCATCAGTCGGCTCGAGGGAAGGGGAAAAAGGGGGGGAGGAAAGTACGTTTGAAGCCGCACACAAGTTTGGTCTGTAGTCTGGCTTTAGGAATCCTTGGGGAATAAGTAACAGCTGGAAACTTGACAACGAATCCTGGACAGAAAGACTGTCGCCGCAATCGACCCAAAATGTGCGCTGAGTTTCGACTTAAGGGTTGGGAGTCGGAGACTCGCACGCACAAAAAAATATTGTACGCAGGTAAATGCGAAATTCTTCCGTCTGAATGAGAAGGAAAAATTGACTCTGGTCTGAAGGCTTGCGGGCGAGGCGTGGCTGGCACCCAGCTTCCAAAAGCCAACCTAAAAAAGAAAGCCTGCTAGGAAATCCAGGAACCTTTTCTGAAAGCTCCTCCTGAGGTTGTGCAGAACAGCCGGAGCGGATCCAAGTCGGCAAAGCCAAGGCAGGGAGGATGAAAAGAGGTTGCCTGAAACTGGAAGGCTCCAGCAGCAGCAGCAGCGAGTGCCTCAGGGAGAGACGGCACTCCTTCTTCGAAGCAGCAGGGAAGGATCCTGGAGTGGACTCTTTGGTCTCCAAAGAGGGCTGTGTGTTGGGAGAGGTTCCTTTCCACAAAAGACAGCAGGGCTGGATCAGTTCCTTGGAGGGAAAAGAGGGGGAAAGGGAGGGGAAAGAAAACCCTGTGGTTTGCAGCCTGTGCTCTGTGCTCTCTGCCTCCCTCCCCTGGGACTGCCAACACTTTCTACCTGCTGAGTGCTGACACAAAGTGAGGGTGGAGCGGCCCAAGGCAGCAACCCCACCCCCTGAAATGTGGCTCTCTGCGCTCCTAGACTCCCTCTCCTGAGCCACCACTAAACTGCATTCCGCCTTCACACCATCCACAACCAACGTTGCAAGGCCAGGTTCCTTTGAGCCTCCTTTCCAGAGCCAAGGTGGGAAGCCTCCAATCCAGACTCACCGGATCCAGGGACATTTTCAAAGGGAAAGGCTTGGTTCGGCGAAGGTGGGCTTCCGTGGCTTCCTTTGGGGCACTTTTCATGGCACGCTGCCAGCGCAGGGATGGATTCCTGGCTAGACGGATCAGCTTTTCTTCAGCCTTTGCTCATTTCCCTTTGGGAGGTTGTTTTCTCACCGCAAGGATGATCTCAGGTCGCTCTGACGTCAGAGACCTGGCATCTGAGCATTATTCCCCTTTGACATCACTGGGAGGTGAGCAATTCTGTCCAAAGGCGGATGGACAACTTCAAAGGGAGACATTGCAAGTCAAAGGTGTATTTTAGGATGCGGCATGGCATTGAGATTACTAGAAAGTGGAGCATCCTCTGACGTACAAAACCCAGTTGGCTGAATTCAACCGTGCGACAAATTTCAGAGGAGACCCACTTTACCTGAGATAAGGGAAGGAAACTTCAAACCGATCCAAGTTCAGAGTCAGTCAACTTCAGCCCTTGTTTAAGTTTGGCAGCTCTGTCATGGATGTCTTTATTTCAATACCGCAAACTCCTTATACTTCCATTATCTCAGGTCTTGAGAGCCAGTGGAGACCAGGGTTTGAATCCCAAGTCAGCCTGGGCATCCTTGGGCAGGTCACACTCTCTCAGCCCTAGAAGGAGGCAAAGGCAAACCTCACCTGAATCAATCTTGACAAGAAGGTGACCGTCGTATAGGGCCACCATAAGCTGAAAACGACTTGACGGCACGCAACATCCTGAAATGACATCTGATGGAGTTTTTGTTTCCTTTCTTGTTTTAATGTTCAAACTTTGTGAAAATGCAGACCCTCCTTTCCCTTTAGTCGGCTTGCATTCGTAATTCGCTGCCGAACCGAAAACCAAACCCATTTATTTGATCGCTTCTACCAACAAACTAGCCAAAAGAGTAAGCTTATTTGGACTAGTCCATTTATTGTTTACTGACCAAACACATTTGGGCCGAAACTACATCAATAAGGCTGTTTTGGAGAGAGAGAGACCTGAGAGTTTTATTAGCTTCATACAAGACTGTACAGATTTCTTTAGACAGTGCGGACATCCTTTCTCTTACAGATGCTCAAGAGTAAGATAACCAAGCCTAGGAATATGGCAGGAGATCCAGCTCCAGGCCTCTTGTTCTACTAGTCGAAAGACAGGCGGAAAGGCTGTAAAAACTACCATTTCCCAGTCTAATTGAGCCTTAGCAAGGAAGCTTTGATGCTGTCGATCTTCCAGAAAGGACTGGTACAGATATCTCCCTGTAGTCCTGAGCAGGTGGAGCAAAGAAGAAACTCTACCCACAACACTGATATCAGCATTAGTCTGGGGTCAAAAACGTTTCACTAACCTGTTCTGAGTCAGGCACAGGAGCGTCCTGAAATCTCCTTTGGCTACAAGGCTTTGATAGAGCTTGCCTTTGGGACTTTGGTCTCATCCTACCATTCATAGGTCTACTGGGAGACAAGGGATGTAACCGAGGTGTTATCTGTAGATAAGCTACTACTCTTCTCACTGGGTTTCTTTTTTCCCAAGCATCTCCTTTACATATTTTTCACACAGGTAATAAATAGTCTGACTCTAAAAATATGAGCGGATGAGCCTGAAGCACGTTGGCACCATGCTTCATCGTCCATCCACATGTATTCTAGTGCAATTTAAATATATATATCTCTATACTTATAAATATATTAGCAGGAAGACATGCCTTTTAAAAATCTATCGTCAATAAATATATTTACGCTGAACAAGTTAAAAAGAGCTTTCAAAGTCACGTTTTAGCTTATCGATATAAATAAAACAACAGATGCCTTAACTTTAAAGTGCCTCTAGAAGGAGGAAAGCATTAAAATACGAGAAGACACCATTCATTTAAAGGACCCAGCAGCAGCTGTCAAAGGTGGGACAATATCTGCCACCGATAAGCCACAAATGGTCTTTGGACCTGAGATCTTGGGGTGGCAATTGGCTTCGTGGCTGTTAAAACTCATCTTTCTTTCTTTAAATAGATCCCCATGAAATGTTTGGGGGTTTGGGGTCATTGCAGGCAAAGTGTGGACATGTCTCTGCAAACTAAGAAGCATCCTGAATTTGGGACCTCTCCCCAAGGCAGTTAAAATCTCCTGTGTCTCAAGGGACCAGGCAGTCCCATGTTAAAAACTCTGGGCAAATAAATGGTAACATAAGGCAAAACTGGTCTCTAAAAGAATTTAAAACTACTGAAAGAAAGAGGAAAAAACCAAGTCGGGCCTATTTACATGCAAAAACCAAACTAAGAAGAGAAAGAGTTACTAATAACAAGAGAGACGTCCCCCAAGACGTCCCGGCTCTGGCCCAGCTGGAGGCGGCTCAGCATTTGCACACAGCTTTCCACCAACTCTCCTCACTCCCTCAGTTCTTCTTCCTTTGGAAAATGCTCTTGCTTGCAAGCCACATCCACTAGCAGATGGAGATCTAGGAAGAAGGGAAAGGGCGGCTCAGCATTGGCTTTGTAAGATGCACTTCCCTCTTGAGAGTAAGCTGTTTTTTGGGGCGAACCCCCCTCCCTCTGCTGCCTTTGCTCTTGTGGGGCTGTCTGTAAACCTACCCTGGTTCCAAGGTGGAGGAGGAGAGTTCTGGGGAAAGGCTGAGCTCTTCCTTCTCTGCCCTGGCTCCCCATTCCCTCCGGGGGAAAAGCTGATCACTTGGAAAAGGGAAAGACCTTACTATATGGAGGTGGAGGGTAATCGGGGGCTTGGCCTTTACTAACAGCACCCTGCTCTATGTCCTTTCATTCCTTTTTGTCATGTTCAGTTGGCAGGGCCAGTGTGGAAGTCCCCCTGTCTAACCCTGAAGAAAAGACCTTCTAACCCTGATTCCATGGTTCTGTGGTCAAGAGATCAACCATCGTGGATCAGCTTCACTGAGACCAGATTTTTAAAGGCAGCCGTAAAGGCTCTCTCCTAGGTGCTGGACTTATTTAGGGACAGAGTTCATCACCAACTACCTTTAGTCAGCTCTTCTATCTACTTACTCCTGCAGCCCCACTTTGCCACACTCAAAATCTCCCTCTGGCTACAACCCGACATGCCCTTTCCTGTGAGTAAACTCCACTAGTTACACCAGAACTGTCTGATCATTACTATTAGTGCCCGATGAACGAGTAGCTCCAATGGAGTGAAGAAAAGCATGGCACATCCTACCGATAAATTCATCTCGGCAGACTCCGGAAGCCTGCCGTTCTTACCAGGGGATTTGCCCTTCTGCGAGCTGCTCCGTCTTTCTCTGGCTTTGGCTTGGACGGACGAAACGGAGTCTTTAGCGCACTTGCCGAGAGGAGCCACCTCCGAAATGAGGAATCCGATTTGCTCGGAGGTTACAACCGTCTCCGACGGATCGGTCTGGCACTTGCTATTGGGATCAGCCTTCCAAGAAAACAAGACAAGATGCTCACACAACGCAAATTTCTTACCTAGTGAAATATTCACATAAAGATCCTCTCAATGGTCTTTGGAAGCCCCGACTCCAAATTGCCATTCTATCCTTACAACAACCCAGTGAAGTAGCTTGGTTCAAGAGAGACGGGCCCAAGATTATCCAAAGGGAGCTTTGCAGCTGAGTGGCCTTTGGCATTGGAATCTCTGTAGTCCCTCTCACGCTACATAGCACTATGTGACTGCCAGGGCTGAACACTAGGGAATCCTGGGATTTGTAGGTGAGGGTGACACTAAGCACTCTTGGGGTGAGGATTCTAAAAGCCACTTCCTAAACTGCAAATCCCAAGATTCCACAGGAGGTTATGATGTCAGTTAAAGTGTCACCACAGTGTGATAATGGTGTAGTGTGAAAAGTCCCTTAGTTTGAACCCTACTCATAAAGCCACACTGACTCTCCACATTATGGAGAGCAAAATTCATACAATGAATACAATATTCAACTTGCACAGGAAGCATACTGTGATGCCTTCGCAAAAGCATAAACAACGTTGGGAAGACATCATTTTATGAAAGCGCCATTAAAATAGGTTTCGATCCCCGTTTAAATATTGACTCAGAAGGAGACTGAGGCGAAGCCATCTCTGTGGAGTATGCGCGAAAGCCGTGTACCTGCTGCACCTGGCTGAACGGAAGCTCCTCCTGGACAAACACCACGGCCGCTGGGGTGGAAGAGTGGCTCAACTGTTCTTTCAGCTTTGCTTGCGTCTGTGGCGCCGCGGCCACAGGCTGCTGCACTATTTGCGCGGTCGAATTCTCCACAGGCTCAGCGGCGTGGATGGTGTAGATAAACTCTGGGGACTGGGGCAGAGAGCAGGCGATCGCACGATCCGTTTCCACCACGAAGGACGTGATGTCGGAGCCCACGGGGGTCAGAGGCTCGAGGTGGCTGGCCTGGGTGGAAGAAGAGGCGTCGCTGTTGCTCCCGGGGCTCACCAGCAACTGCTGCCCTCGGTTTGGCTGCGAGGTGGGACCCTGGCTCTCCACCGGTTCCACTTTGACCATTTCCAGCTTGGGGGATGAATGCATCTCATCAACAATCTGGAAGACAGCCTCCAGGTTGACTTCCGTCTTCTTGTTCTCATCAGAAGCGTTGCAGGACCAGTTTGAAGACAGAAATTCAACTGGATATGTAGACTGCAATGGTGGAGTCTGGTGAGGCAAAAGATAAGCGAATGACGAAGGCTCCCATGGCTGGCATCCCTAGGTTTTTTGTGGGTTTTGTGGGTTTTTCTAGACCGTGGCCACACAGCCTGAAAAACCCACGAAAAACCCTAAGTGAATGGATTCTGAAAGACTTCCATTTCCCCAACTAAATGATCTATCTGCTTGGCCCAAATGGGTATCAGATTCATATGGAGATATGAATCACAGAATGAAACAGCTCTAATGACTGTAGAATTGTCTGAAGTTCGACAAAAGCATTGAATACCAGCACAAGTCTAGTAGAGATTCAATCTGGACAGGGCTCTTCTGACTTTATTTCTCAGAAACGTTACAAATCATGAAATTGCACAAGTGCTTCCCGGGCGATATGGTCTGAGGGACCGACAATTATGGCTTTCCAGTGTGCCAGAGACTAGTGCTAAATTTGTCTTCATTGTGTACAATTCTTTCTCTCTTTGCTGGAAACAGTCCAGAGGAAGCCAAAGACATACTGATCAGCTTGCTCTGGATGACCAAGGGGGCTTGGGGCCTGTTTTTCTCAACCCACGCCTTTCCTGGGCCACAGAGCAAGCCACTCTTGAAACCACGGTCAAGTTTCCAAAGCAGATTGTGATACGACGTGCCAGGCGTCTCTGCTTTGCAAAGGAAGAAAGGCATATCTCTCACTGGACATGCCAAAAGTGGCTTTTCTGGACCCTAGCCGGCCACTTACCTGGAAATAACTGCAGTGTGTGTAGGTTGAAGGTGTAGGGCTACCACAGCCGCTCAGGGGATCCATGTGGGCCGGTGGAGAGCAACACTGCAATACGGCTGGAAGAGAACGTGGAGACGTTTGTTTTTTAAAAAGCCTTCCAGACATAAACAAAACCCTTGCGGGTTGTATCTTTAGCACATGCTCTAATGTAGCTCCAAGCTAGCCCTAGCCAGGCAATAAACTGCCCACAATGAGGTGGGGTCGGCCCCACTGAAAAACACCTGCAAACCCCTAAAGAAACAGCAAAAGCGCCAGGCTTTTAAAAGCGCCCAAGAACGTTGAGGTCAGCTGCCATTTCATTTTCTAAGCAAACACTCCCGTGCTTCAGTTTGCAGAGTTTTGCTGAATATTTACCCCCCAAAAAAGTCTTATTTTGCCTTCTTCGCTTGGTTTAATTTTTAAGAAATCCATGCTATGCATTCAAAGAAATTAGGACTTTGTAGAAACTCACTACGGGCTGCTAAGAGGTCCAGAAGCATCAATGATTTGTCTGGGTGCACAAGGCTGTTTCTATCCCAAACCCAAGGCCATAGCCTCATTGTAATGATGCATATTATCCCGCCATTTTGTTGCTACTATTAGTAAAGGTGTAGTTAAAAAGGTGGTGCAACTCATGGGGGTGGGATGATCCGATTCTAAATCATTACAATGAAGCTATGGCCTTGGGTTTGGGATGGAAACAGCCTTGCACACCCAGACAAACTGTTGATCCTCCTGGACCTCTTAGCAGCCTTCGATGTTATTGTCACCTTAATGCTGCTGTTTCTATGGATATACCTTAGGTATTACAAACCATAAGCCTTTACTGGTATTATTTGCATATATGAACACAAATCTAAACCTACTACAAGTCACTGAATTAAACATTTCATTGGCGACGGGAGGTTAATGGCCTCGTCCCCACGCGGGTAGCTATGCCCTTTTCTTTTTGCCCAGATATCAATGGATCACAGAGCACATTACCTGTCGGGTAGTAAGCTTGGGAGTACGGCACCGAAGCCGCGTAGCTGGTGTACTTCTGGGAGGAGGTGGCCATGGCCTGGGGCCCTTGCTGGATGTGCACAGACGTGGTGCTGGGCTGCAGGGTGTAGGTCACCTCGGTGGGGAACCTCTGGAGGACCGAGAACGGGACCCCCTTGTCGGAGAAAGCCGAGGTCTCCACCTGGCCAGGGAGCATCCCGAGGGAGTTCTGCCACGTTCTGGGAGGAAGAGGAGTCCGATCTGAGCCTTTCAGGGAGAAGCTGTTTGGGTTGTGCGATGACGGTGACAAGTAGGAATACGGAGAGAGGCTGTCTCGACGGAAAGACCGGTGGAACTGTCCCAGAGTCAGTGGCGCTGGACAGAGGGAGAAAGAGAGATCCAGTAAGTCACTCAGCATCGTGCAGGAGCCCCTCATGCTTTGCTATGTTAAAAGTACATTGTTTAAAAAGTCAATTTCTGTGCATATCGGCTTTAAGGTTTCGGGATGGAAACGTTTGTTCGGTTTCCATGTCCCTGGAGCAACGTCCAATTCTCACTTTGCAAGTGGTAATGGAACGAAGCATCTCTTGCCAAAGAAATCTGTTTGTGCCTGAGACTCAACATTTATTTTGGAAAGGGAAAATTGTGCACCCAACCGTACACGCATTTGGAAAAGGCACATGACTAAATACGCAAAATGGGGCAAACATGCTTCAGTCAATGGAAAACAGTCAATGGATTCTCAGAAAAACACACAGGTCTGTGTGTGGAATGAAAAAGAAGTCTTGCAACCTGAGAATCTAGAACTGGAACGGAACAAGAAGGCCAGAGAAACAAGAATGGGAATGCCGATCTTCACATTCTTATTCAGGACCAGTTCTCATTCATCTTGTGAAAAGCAAAAGCCTTCAAGCAACTCCCTTGTTATGGGCTGCAGAGGGAAACGCTTTCATACTTAGGTTTTGGCATCATGTTGTCCGGACGCTCTCACAACTGAGTGAAGAGGAGGCTAAAGGGACACACACAGCTTGAACAGCCAGTTCAGGATGCAAAGGTACCATTTCCACATTGAGACAATGGCTACAGCCGCACTGTGGACATGATCCGGTTTGACACCACTTTAACTGCCATGGCTCATGGAAGAGACCTAGATGTGAATGATCCTCAATGTTTCACTCGCTCCAGTGCCAGAAATTTAGGGAACCGAAGGTAAAATTTCAGGAGGGGCAGAAATCCTAAAGGGGAAACCAATGCTCCCCATTTTTGTCCCCTTGTATCTACATCCCTGGGCTCCTTATTCAAAGGTATGACTAGCCTTCAGTAGCAAAGAGGGCAGAATCCTGTGGCACCTTAACACTAACCCATTACTTATAGCATGCGATGGAGTGGGCTATAGTCTGGAACCAAATGTTATAAGGTGCTACAGGGCTCACCTTCCTTTTGGGTTTGAGGGTTTGTACGCTAAATATTAGACCCAGTCACTAGAGCACCCTACAGAAGATGGCGGAGAGGAAGGGATGTCGTATTTTGAAGGGGTGTCACACTGAGGAAGGAGCAAGCTTGTTTTCTGCTGCTCCAGAGAGTAGGACCCAGAGCAATGGGTGCACACTGCAGGGAAAGAGATCCCACCTCAACCTTAGGAAGAACTTCTTGAGGCTAAGAGCTGTTTGAAGGTGGAAGACGCTGCCTCAGGAGGTGGTGGTCTCCTTCTTTGGGGGGTTTTAAGCAGAGGCTGGGTGGCCATCTGTCTGTCCCAAGGAGGGCTTGGACGCATGGCAGAATGGACTTGGACAGCATGGCCCTTAGGATTCTAGGAAAGGAGAGGAGATACAAGAGGAGGGGGAGCAAAGAGGACAACGGCTGGGATGGCGAGAAGGGCTCCAGTTTGTTCGTGAAGGTTTGTTTCCTGCTGCTTTGGGGTATTTTTAAACAGTGGCACACCTATCTGGAAAACCACAACTCTCTGCGGCAAGAGAGAGCATGAGATGCTGTGACGCACTGTGACAAACTGTAGGAAAAGGGATCCAAATGATCCGGTGGTACACAAAGGTCTAAATCCAACGCCTAGTTCCTACTCTGAATGACTTACTCTCTCTCTAATAACATCTGGAGGACTGCAAGATTTATACCATGGCTGCATTTCATCCATGGGATTTACCAAAGCGTGGCTTACAGTTTAATACTTCTATTTGGACTCAGACTTTAATGAACACATTACTGAGATTGATAGATAACACTGACTGATAATAAAACCAAGGAGGACCACATTGACCGAGATACAGACTGTCCCATTCGCTACAACGCAGTTCCTTTATATCCTATTAATTCCGGTGCACTGAAAGAACGCTCACAGTTTCTGAGCCTTTCAAATGAGAAAGAGCTCAGGAGAGGGCGCACTTGGTTGCATGGTGCCTCCGATTAAGAGATTCCTCAAAAACCACACTTCCCAGCATCCTTTGAGAAAAGCCAGCTGGAAGCTGGGAGCAACGAGGGCAGCATAAATAATGTCCATTATGTGAAGGGGCTGGAAGGACAGGGATTTGCTGGAGGCAAGCGACAGAAGTCAGGAGATGTGCAAATAGAGGGAGATGTGCAAATAGCGGGCCCTTTTTCATGGCACTGAAGAAGGGGAAAGGAAGAGAAAACTGTGCGCATGATGCGCACACTGCTTTGGCCACTTTCCCCCTGGCCTTTGCTGGCCGGTGGGTTTCAAACTGGATCCCTTCCCGCCTTGGGCATGGATTTAAACCTGTGGGAGGTTTATGTGATTCACAGATCCAGGGGGGGGGGGCATTTATTTGGGGTCAGTTTGGCGCAAAGACCATGTGCGTCTAGGGCAAAGTGGCCAGATATCCTAACCACAAATGCGGATGAGGTGCCGCAAAACGTAGGACATGCAAGAAAAACACAAGACATTGCCGAATACAAGCTAAAGAGACTCATATAAATACAAATGCCTGCTTCTCGGTCCTGTTCAAAATGGAGGCTGTTTTGGGATCCCTCCCGGACAAAAGGGCGAAACGTTTGAAGGAGGGCATGTCTGGCCAGCCTGGTGGAAGGGACTGTCCAGACTAAAGGGGACTCTGCTGCGGTTCTGGAAAGGCAGACTTGGAAGAGGGAGGTTAGATTGAGCGAGTTCTCAAACCCATAATTTAACCTTATTTTTAAACCCGGCTGGGAAGCATGGGAGAGGGAAGGACGTGGCGTCCCACGCAGGGACCAAGCGCTTGTCCGCTTTTGAGGTGCCCACAGGCGGGCAAGGGCACTTGTGTTTCAACGCCAGGCCTTTGGCAAAGGAAGGAGGCAGCAATGCTCACCCGGGCTTTGCTCTGGGGCCACAACAAACCATGGCAGCTAAAGTGGTGTCAAGCCAGACTATTTCTGCAGCCCAAAGAGTGGCACTTATCCGGCGCAACACCTATCCTTTTTGCTCTTCGAGCCAGAAGGATGTGCGCCTGCAGAAATCCTAATGTTGTGTCCTCCTCTCCAGGGGGTTGTTCCTTGCTTTTTTTTGGGGGGGGGGTTTACAACTCCCAGAAACCCCCAGCCAGCATGATGGTGGGATTCTGGGAGTTACAATCTCCCTGTGCATCTTTGCTTTGTTGTAAAATAAGGCGCCATCTCCCAAACAGATGTGCTCCAGCTGCGTCGGACTACCACTCCCAGAATCCAGGTGTGTTGTGCTCCTGGTTTGCATCAATGCGACGCCTCTCTTCCATGCTTTTTGAGCCGGAAGGTTTCTGTGAAACTCCTGGATTCTGGAAGCTGTAGTCCAAGACACTTTGTGGTTCCAAGGGGTCTTCTGGCCCTTAGAGATGCTCCTAGGATCCCTGCATCCCATTGCCTTCTGTCAGTGTGGCTGCTGCCCAAGGGACAATGGGAGCTGTAGTCCTAAGAGCATCTAGAGAAGGCCAAGGGCTCTCCATCACTATCCTGCTCTGTTAACTGGGTGCCTTTTCCATGACCAGACTTTTTTGGGGGGTGGGAAGGAACAATGGGAGCTGTAGTCCCAAGAACATCTTGGGAAGACCATTCCTTGCCCTGTTAACTGAGGAGGCTTGTATGTGTGTGTTTTTCTCCACCATGAACGGACCTTTGCAGGAGGGAAGGTACAAGAGATGTTCCCTACATGGTTGCTGGTTGGGAATGATGGGAGTTGTACTCCCAAGAGCATCTTGGGAAGAACAACCTGTGCTCTGTTAACTGGGGATGCTATTTGTGTGTGTGTGTGTTTTTCCCCATGACCATAACTTTGTGGGAATGAAGTTACAATTTACAGAGGGAGGCGATGAGGATTCTGGGCATGGCACTCCATTCCAAAGCCTACCCAGGATCTTCCCATGACTTCAGGAAATGATGGGAGTCGTAGTCCCAAGAGCATCTTGGGGAGACCAACTGGGGATGCTTGTGTGTGTGTGTTTTCCATAAGCAGACCTTTGCACTGGGGAAGTTACAATCCCCAGGATCAGAGGGGAGGCAGACCCTCCCAGTATCCTCAAACCAAGGATAATGGGCATGGTGCTCCCCTTTGAAAGCCTACCCTGGATCTTCCCATGACCTGAGGGAGCCTGCTGGCTGGGAATGATGGGAGCTGTACTCCCAAGAGCATGCTTTTGTGTGTGTTTGTGTGTGTGTTTTCCCCATAAGCAGACCTTTGCAGGAGGGAAGTTATATGCCCCAGGATCAAGGGGGGGGGGCAGACCCTCCCAGTATCCTCAAACTGGGGGGATACTGGGCATGGCACTCCCCTCCAAAGCTTACTGAAGATCTTCGCATGACCTCAAGAAGTGATGGGAATCGTAGTCCCAAAAGCATCTTGGGGAGGCCAAGTGGGGATGCTTGTGTATGTTTTCCATAAGCAGACCTTTACAGGAGGGAAGCTACAATTTGGGAAGGCCAACTGGGGATGCTTTTTGTGTGTGTGTTTTCCTTGGAGGAGGGAAGTTACAATGTGGAGATGGGAGGAGGAGGAGACGCAGACCCTCCCAGTATCCTCAAACTGGGGATACTGGGCATGGCGCTCCCCTCCAAAGCTTACTCAAGGTCTTCCCGTGACCTCAGGGAGCCTGCTGGCTGGGAGTGATGGGATTTGTACTCCCAAGAGCATGCTTTTGTATGTGTTTCTTCCCCATAAGCAGACCTTTGCTGCGGGGAAGCTACAGTTTGGAGAGGAGGGAAGGCAGACCCTCCCAGTATCCTCAAACCGGGGATACTGGGCCTGGCGCTCCCCTTCCAAAGCTGGAGGCGGAGGCTGAGCATGTGCAGAGAGGCCTTGTTTGCACATGGCCAGGCCCTTTTGTGAGCCACTGTTTTCCTATATTGAAACGTGTCTTCTCTTTGCTGTGTCTCTTCTTATGTGTCTCCTCACCAGGCTTGGTGCCGTTGTGGCCCTTGGCCTGCCCCACAGGGCTGTTGTTGTGGTGCTGATGGTGGTGAACCAAGAGGCCTTCCCCGCCGGGGTGTTGTTGTTGCGGCTGCGCTTGCGGCGACTGCGGCGAAGAGGAGGGATGCTGCTGATGTTGTTGTTGCATCGCCGTTGTGGGTTGTTGCTGATGGTGTAGTGAGGTGCTGAGGAGGCGCTGGAAGCGGTTGGGGGGCCGGCTGGTGACCTCCAGGCCGGCGGCCAGCTTGGCCTTGTTGGCGCTGGTCAGGCGCTTGAGGTGGACCAGGAGGTCCGGCCGGTCCCGGCGGAAGTGGGGGCTGTGGAAGTGGTGCAGGGGGCCTCCTGGGGAGGAAGGGCCAGAGCCAGAGCCAGGGCCAGAGGCGGAGGAGCAGGAGGAGGAAGCACCGCAAACATGGCTGCCAGTGCTACTCCCAGTGCTACTCCCAGGAGTACCTCCTCCTCCTCCTCCTCCTCCTCCTCCTCCTCCTGGAGGGCCTAAAACCACCTTCCTGAAGCCGTAGAGATTGAGCTGGCGGATGAAACTGGTGAAGTTGGTGGTTTTGAACAACTCTGGCGAGGCCTGAGAAGGAGGAGGAGGAGGCGAGGAAGAGGAGGAGGAGGAGGCAGCCATGGCAGGCGGAGCAGGAGGGGCAGCGGCCATGGAGGCCACGCCGTCCCCGCCGCCGCCTCCTCCTGCTCCTCCTCCTCCGTTGTTGGAGCTTCCTCCTCCGTTGCTACTCCCTGCTCCTCCTGCTCCGGCCCCGAGGAGCTCGGCCTCGAACAAGGGCTGGTCGATGAGGAGGCCTTCTCCCCGGGCGTCCCAGCGGATGGAGCGGAACCGGGGGCTGTTCACCAGGCGCCAGAGCTTGGCCGGGAAGTTGTTGGGGTTGATCGGGGCCGCCGCCGCCGCCGCCGCCGCCACGGCAGCCACCGCCGACAGCAGAGGGTCCTCCATGGGCCAAACAAGAAGGAAGCCCGCTCTATGTATCCCTATCGCTCGCCTCTCAAGGAAGGCCTCCGCCCTCCATCTTGAGAGAGAGAGAGAGAGCGCTCGCTATATGTTCCTGACAGGAATCTAGAAGGCCTCCGCCTTCGGCGCCTCCCTCCCTCCCTCCGCGCTCTTGCCCAGCCGCTTCGGCCCCAACGGAGACGCCGCGAGGAGGAGGCCGCCCCCCGCGCCCCCAACGGACGCCGCCGTCAATCACCCGCGCCCCGTTCGACGCCTCTGGCTGCTAGGCCCCAGCCAGGCCTCGCTTCCTTGGGCCACTCGGAATAATAAAGGCCTTACGTATCGCAAGCACCAGCATCCCCCACAAAACACACACACAGGCCTCTTGCTAGGATTCATACATACATACATACATGCAGTTATATAACCATAGGTATTATATGTTAAACACACAGGCCTCATCCCTTCCAGTAACCTCTTCTGTGGTCACTATATATATATATATATATATACACACACACACACTATTTAAGCACACAGGGCTCTTCCCTTCAAGTAACCTCCTCTGTGGTCACTTTGCTTAAAAAAATAATATATTGTATCACAAACACCATTTTATATATAAGTCCTTTGGGGCCTTGTATCACAAACATCATTATATATATATATATATATATATACATATGCAGACACACACACAGTACTCTGTGTGTGTGTGTGTATATATATACGTATATATCTCTGTGTATGTATGTGTGTGTGTGTGTATATATATATATATAGACTTCATATATAGGCCTGAAGTCCCCACACAATAGTAGTGTTGGGAGGTGTAGTGCCTCCCCATCAAGTAAATTCTTCTCTGTTGGGGACACATGCAGACTTTTAAACAAAACAAAATAAAATTGAATTCCAAGCTGTCTATTATTATTATTGTTGTTGTTGTTGTTTGCCTGCAGTTCCCAGAATCCCCCCAACACGCCTATGGCCTCAAAAGCTCCCCCCAGCCCCAAGAAGTGGATAAAAGTCAGTTCTGTTGTGTGTACTACGAGTATTTAAATAAACAAAATAAAACACAAAAAAATACAAGTGTCTTAAATATCCAAGCTTGAGGGTATTTATTCATTTGCGCACCTCAAGGGTTTGTGTATGCCAAATCCCAGCATTTGTGTACTAGAAGTCCCCCTGTGTTTGGGGCATTCTGGGAGCTGCAGTAGTCAACTTGCTTTGAGGAGCATTTTGGGGAGGACTTCTAGCCCTAGTCCCTGGAAGCAAAGCTTAATTTCCAGCCCACTCCTTAAAAAGAAATACAGAAATCCATTTCCTATAGAAGCTATTCTTATGGGCTCATAACTCCCAGAATCCCCCACTCTTATGGGCTGTGGGTGTTTGGGGGCATTCTGGGAGTTGTAGTGACTTGGCAGTTGGGGCGGTTGTAGTCCTCATCCATGGAAAAGAGCACCTTTTGGCCCACTCTGTTTCGATAAATAAACACAAAAACCACTTACTTTCAGGTGTCCTTTGGGTTTGCTGGCAACTCCCAGAATCCCCCACACACACTTCCAGGGTGCCATTTTGTGAAGCTGTAGTAGCCGCCCCCGAGTAACTTTCTCAGAGTTCCCTTGAAGGAGTTGCCTACTCCCTGTTAGAATTAAATACAAGCCGTTTACTTCCAGCTGCCCTTTCAATTGCTCCCAGCTGGGCATAGTTGGGGCATTCTGGGAGCTGTAGTAGTTGCTCCCCAGAGTAAATTTCCACCTCATGCAGAACTCGACTATGGCTGTTACTTCTAATAAAAATGTAAATTAAAATTGGAATATTAAAGCCATTTCTTCCAGATATCCAAAACAATCATCTGAGAACCTCCTCCTCAATGGCTCTATGAGGCTCCTTGCGCCACAAAATGGCAGCCAGTTAAGCGTTCTTGGAACGGAGAAGATGGCACCTTCCCCGGATCATATAATCCTCCTCTTAAATACTTACAGCCAACCCTCCGGATCCACGGATTCTTTATCGAGCTTGAAAATAGTCATATATACAAACGGATCCCCAAATGCAACCCTCCCTTATACCTGGGATTAGGGCCCCTTTGGTCCGGTAATCCCTAGAAGAAGGCCATTCGAAAGTAAGGCATCCCGACAAAGCAGCACTAATATAGAGATTTTATTCAACCGTATTGAATTTCTTACAGCACATTTGTTTCGTCACAAAGCTACCGATCTCGTTTCGGAGTTGTTGGGTCGTTTTGTGTTGTGTTTTTCCCCGTTTGGTTTTGCTCGGAGACGGAGACGCGAAATCCACGAGCGCCAAAAAAAAGCCATTTTGGATTCAACCGTGGCTGACTTCTCTCGCTTTCTGATGTTTGCCGTTTTACGTCTGTGCAAATGAGCCGAACGTGGAACCGGATCGGAACTCTCCTCCTCCTCCTCCTCCTCCTTGCATCCCTTTGTACAAAGTTCGTAGTAGTATGGCCAAATGTTGTTATGTTTTTAAAAACCGGAGATCCCGCCTTTTGCTAATACGAAGTTTCCTCTCTTTCCTTCCCTGGCAATTCAGGGAGATCCAGTGTCGCGAGATGAATTTAGGCTTAACATGACCCGACGCAGGCAGAAGTGCGGAAGATATTTAGAGGAACAAAAGACGGCTGACAAGGGTTTAAAAAAGCAGACTTTCTGGCAAGGATTCGTCCTGGGTGCCAGGATTTTGGGCAAAGGAGACACCCTTCTCCTCACAGTTATGTCCATTTCCTTGTCTCCTTGAGGATACAATCGATGGTGAACACAACTCACGGAGACCAGCAAAAACCTCAACTGCTTGCATTCCACACTCGCTTTCTAAACCATTTCAGTTTGCTTGGATGACAGCAAAAGCCATGTGTTTGCCTTGAAGATGCTATTGAACTGCAGCTCCCATTAGCTATCCAAAAAGGGGGCCATGGGAAATGCAATCCAGTAACACCTTGAGGGCCACACACTCACCGTCTTGCGATAACTCAGGGTTGCCGAACCATAAAGACAGTGTTGACTGACGTTGGAACGGACTGGGAAGCGTTCTTGGCATGGATGGATGACGGTCCATCTTGTCCCCTCGCAACAGGGCTGGCGTTCCTTCTCCCTTCCTCGCTCACACAACTGGCACCCCACCCAGACTACGCTTTTAAGTGCAGAGAAATAAACATTAGCAGCAGTTTTGGACTGAGACCCTCAAAAGCACACTAGACAGCACATTCCAGGAGGTCTAGAAATCCCACAAAGCCTGCCCTCCTCCGGTTTGCAGGGTTAGAAGCGCAACCCGAAATAAGGGAGACACAAGTGCAGCATAAGGGGCGGGGGACGCACGCCGTGGGGAGCTCAAGACGTCTCTTCCCTGGAGAGCCCCAATGGGCGCCCCATAACACAGCGGGCAAGATGTGGAACAAGCCCAAACTTTGCTTTCCCACTGGGACAGAGTCTACTCCATGACAGGAATTTGTAAAGATCCCTTCCGCTTGAGAAGGGAACCCCTTCCGCTTCCCGCTGGCAACCTTGAGCCATCCCAAGGAAGTGGCTAGCAAGCCAAAAGCAGGCTCCCGCTGATCTCTGGGGCTGCCATTTTTGTTCTTGTGCAATCCAGGTGGGGGAAAAGAAGGGTCTGATGCCAACCAAGCCTTTCTCTCGCTCTCGGGGAGCCCAGCGTAGAGTAGTCGACACGCCGCGCGGCCCATCAACCCTCAGAAGGAAAAGACAACCGTGCGGTCTCCGAGTGAGCCTCGCGGGTCGTCTTCAGAGCACAAACAGTACCATAGCGTGGGCCATATCACACTTTTTTTAATCCAATTTCCTCATCTCCAATACACAGGGCACCAAGTGGGGTGGGTTTGGGGGAGTTGGGAGAGAAATCGCCGCCAAGTGCATACGCGGCTCGGTGACCAAGTGCTGCGCAACCGACCGACCGACCTCCTCGGCTGCCACAGCGGAGGCAGCCTTCTCCTTCCAGTCCACCGAGTCGGGGGGGGAAAGGCTGGGCTCGGGCAAGGTTTTCCCCTCGTCTGGCCTTCAGCTGGAAGCCGTGGCGATGGGCTTCTTCAAATGCTGGCTCATCAGTTCCCTGGCGCGAGAGACCTGGATGTGATCGTAACAGGAGTTGCAGACGAGGACCGGGTCGTAGAGCTGCTGGTCCGGAATGGGCAACTTGAGATGGCAGCAGCCGGCACAGAAGACGTTCCCACAGTTCCTGGAAGGAAAAGAGAAAGAAGAGGGCGGCGGTGACACTGGGGCTTTGAACTATGGAGGCAGAGAAACTGAGAAGTAGAATCTTCCCTGGCACAAGGCAAGCTCTGGCCATCCCATCCGAGGTCCTCAGAAACCAAAGGGAAACCACAGCTCCATGTGTAGAGAGTTGTAGTTCCTCCCTGGTGCCTGTTGGATGCTGAACTGAGGATAAAGTACTAAGGCTTACACTTATGCGGGGAAAACAGAGGAGGAATGGAAGAAATAAATATAGGTCCTTGCAATAAATGACACAAAGGTCTCCAAGGTCTGTGGCTGGAAAACACATTTGCCTCAAACTATACCCAAAACGTAGCTGGGATCTCCTGCTACCCTTGTCTTCCAGCACCTCATCCATGCCTTTCTTCAAAGGCAAACGGTTGCCTTTCCACTCAGTTTAATATAGTTCCCTTTCTACCCAGTTTCTCTGCCCCAGCAGCTTTACTTTCCAACTACACAATTTGGAGTGCATTTATCAAAGGGAGAGGAAGGCTAAGAACGAAAACCGAGAAGACCAACGGCGAGATTTCAGCGCAACCGCTGAGCCTTACCTGCAGTGATGCCTGCGTTTGGCTAGCCAGAACTCACAGTCACAGTTAAAGCAGTGTGAGGCCATGTGGTCTGGGACCCAGCGTGTGACCTGCAAGAAATGAGTGTGTCAAGTCCGATTTCAGTAATGCTGACAACATCGAAAGACAACCATGAGGGAGCAACAACTTTCCCCTGGAATACTTTAAAGGGTTGTTAGGCCAGGGAGTGCTGTGTCTCAGGCGTTACATTTTCAAATGGAGGGAAGCAGATCTTGAGGGTTTGCAAATATCTGACTCCTTCAGGCAATGAAAATGGGGACTATATATCACGTTTGCTATCTATGTAGCAGCTTCTATTGGGCCAGCCCCTTGAGACATCTTGCAGGGAAATGTGACGTACCTCGGTTTCTCTTCTGTCGACAGGCTCCCAGCTTGTTTCCGATAGACAGTCTTCGCTGTGGTCTGAATAGAAATCCTCATTTTCACTGCCGTCCGACTCCTTGAGGCAAGTCTGCAAGGGAAGCCACAGCAAACATCTCTTTACATTTAGGAACATTTCCAGATCCCTCTTGAACCTCTCATTCACCCTAAAGGCAAAAACCTTCACTCTCACTGAGAGAGACCTTGGGGTCTCTTCCAACTCTAGGATTATGTGTCCCTGTAGTTGATGGCCCTGCAATCCCTTTGGTCTAGAATGTTATGCCCACCTAAGCTGGGTAAACCCCCAGCTGGGCTCTGTGGGCGAGGGGGAGGCACTTACAAAGTCATCCTCGTAGTCCATCTGGGGCTCAGCGGGCGGAGGGTAGCAATGGCGGATGTCCAGCTGGAGTTGCAGTTCCCGTACCTGCCTGCGCAGCTGCTCCACCTCCTGCTTGTAGGTGGCTTCGATCTGCCGCAGCCGGTGCTGGATGACGTCCGTGGGGAAGGGGAGGCCATCGTCGTCCAGGTAGAAGGGAGGCACCGGAGAAGGGCTGCTGGGGGGCGCATGCTTGGAGCTGAGGGCCTGCTTCAAGTGGCAGGGGAGCCACGGTCGGTTGGCCTTCCCAGCTGAGCCACCTGTGCAGTGAGGGCCAGAGTGGCCAGAGCAGCCGGGGAGCTTGACCCCGTCTTTCGAAGGCCACTGGCCACTGAGGCCCAGTCCCGAAGCCCAGAGGTACCGATGGCTCAGCCTCTTGTTACAGCAGCCGTAGGAAAGGAGTCGCCGCGGGGCCCCGTCTCCCCCAGGGACAGAAGTCCCCATCCCTTGGAAACTGTCCCAGTTGACCCCCAGGAGAGAAAACTCACTCATTTGGCTCTGAGAAATCCCCTTCCTCCACCACTCAGGCTGAGCCTTCCCCACCTGGTGGCCTTCCTCCCCATGCCTCACGTTTCCCTGTCTGCCTTCCTCTTCCTCTTCCTTTCCGCAGCCGGGAGCATCCTGTCTCGGGAGGCTCAGAGCCGGCTGGTTCCCAAAACCAGGGGCTCGCGCTGAAGGCCGGAGGGAGGGTTCTGGGAAGCCAGAAGGTTCAACCAAGTTCCATGTGCCCCTGGGTTCCATGCCAACATCTTTTGCGGGGGCACGGGGTAACCTTTCGAACAGCTCTTCTATTCTGGCCAAATCCTGGGAAAGAATCTTCTGTCCAAGAGGTGCTGGGTGGGGGCTTTCCGTTGCTTCTAGGACCGTCTCACTTACCCTTCCTCCCACCTCTGGCGATGGGTTGTTTAGCTGCTGGGATGCCCCCTGGTCCTCCACAATTGGCTGCTGGTCGATCTGGCAACCGTCAGAACTGCTGCCGCTGCCGCCACCAGTACTGAGGGCATAGAGTTCCTGCTGTTGCGATTGTGGCTCTCCCACCTGAGACGGTTCCTCTCCCAAGCTCTCTTTGCACGCTGCCGTCTCCTCGGCATTGGGGTGTCTGGGTTCCAGGTTGACTCTGACATCCTGGCAGTGGTTGTTCAGATTGGGATCGCTCGATGTGCGGGTCAGCAGGCTGCCTGGGTCGCAGGCAGAGAGAAGGTCATCCATGGATCTTGTCTTTGGTAACCTGAAACCAGAGAAGAGAAGAGGATGCGGGTGAGATCCAGGCGGCAAATGCTTATGGCCTCGCAAAGCTGAGGGCAAAAATTGCCTCATCACCTGCCAACAAACCCGAGTGCGTTTTAGCTCCGTTTTCAATTTAATTGTAGGAAAAAATAAGTCAGAGGGAATCATGCTTCTTTTTTGGTCAGGTTGCAATGCTTAACTGCTTATATAGATCTCTTTTCTTAGAGACCTTTTGCACCACAGAGAATTCTAAATTCCTCATGAAACTACAAAACCCAGGATTCCATAAGATGCAACCATGGAAGTTAAAGTGCGATCAAACTGCTATAATTGTGAAATGCAGAAATGGACCTGGCAGGTCCTAAAAAGATAGTGCTTGATGGGATCCTGCAAGCCCTGGGACTCAAGAGTTCCTTTCTCTTACCTGTCGAGAGACCTGCTGCTAAACTCCTGACTTTGAGATCCAGAAGGCAGGTAGAGATCCATGCCCTCTTCTCCTAGAGGACAGGGGGATGATGCTGGGAGATAGACAGCGGTCCAGAGGTGCAGCGCTCGCACATGGCACACTGGATGCAGCACCTGCCATGGGAGGCAGGGAAAGAGAGTCAGGGCACAGGGTGGAAATCATTCCTCTCAACCTCAGATCCTGCCACCACGGGAATCTCACTCACCTGGTCAGTGCCAGATATGTAGAGCAGGTTGTGGAAATTCTTGTTGCCGGCTCTCAGGAGGGACCACACGGAGCATGTCCGCTTGGCGATGTTGTGCATCTCGCGCTCACAGGGGCTGTTCCCGAGGAAGGTCCCATAAAGGCAAGAGTATGTGTGTTGCACCAGCTTCACCTGCGGTTCAAAAAAACAAAACCCTGTATGCTAAGGTTTTTGGGTCAGCTAACAGAGGACTGCCTTTCACCCATCTCAGAGACAGCTTGTTTTCATCGTTCTGCAATTAATCTTGGAACGCAGGCATTCCATATTTATGACAAGATGAAGGGGAGGCCAAAAATACAAGGGCCTGTGTTAAACAATAAAGTGTCCCTGGTCATTTCCATCCCCACTAGGAGAAGGTCTTTTGTAAAGCGAATGGGTCCTGCCCAGTCAAAACCAAGCCACATCAAATGATTTTGGATTAGAAGAGTAATATGACATCTCAGGCCTGGCTAATCCAAAATCCTGGGACTCCGTGGCTCTTCTATGCTCAACTAGAGGCGAGCAAATGAACCACCCTCCCCACTTAGAAATGCCAGCCTAGGATTAAGACACGGACCTAGGGATTTTTTTGCCAGAAGGGACTTCCCCACCACTACCACACCTTCGTTCTTACCAAGAAAGCTTCGTTGAATTCAAAAAGGCAGGGGAACTGCTTGAGCAACTGGTGGACAGAATCCAGCCACTGCAGGAAAACGGGGCACTGCTCATTCTGGTCCTCAGCTTTCTCCTGGTGGCCACAGCGGTCGGCAAACTTGTGGCCAAAGTCCAGCCAGTCGGATTCCACCAGCACTTGGAAACCCTGCCAAGAAGGAGGATGATAATGTTACACCATGGAGGACACCAGGAGGCAGAGAGGATGTTTTTGAGGTTCAATAATCCCCCTCTTTTCTCATTCACATATCCCCATGTTCCTCACCCAGTGACTGCTGCTTGTTCCCACCACAGTTTGGGCCTCTTTGCAAGGAGAAAGGACTTCTGAACTAAGGCAGGGAGCACATGGAATGAAATCTAAGGAGGCAGGTTTATCTACCCCCTAATGTGAAAGATACAACATACACTTTCTGGTAACAACGCTTTGCTAAACTCAAGTGGGCCCAGCTCCCAATCGAATGAACCTTCAAAAGCCTGTCACTGTCACTTTTCACAGAATGATAACTTATTCCAAATCACTGGAGAGGCAAACAGTTGAAAGCGAAGTGCTTTCTATGACAGCCTGTTAGACCAGCCAGAAAATGGAAACAAAGGAAGCTCTGTGTGTGCGTATGAGAGAGAGAGAATGAGAGAGAGAGAGAGAGAGAGAAAAGAGGTTGCACTCTGTCTGCTTTGGGGTAATTTTTCATAGTGGCAAAATGCATCCTGCTTAAACTCTCCCAAAACCTGTGGTCCTATCTGCGCAAGCTCTACCTCCATCGTCCTGTAATAAGGGTCCAGGAGGATCTTTGCCAGGGCGACAATCTGTGGGGTCCGGTCCCAGCCGTCGGAGCAATGCACCAGCACCGGGCGGCCCTCCCGGTCCACCGCATTGGAGACCAAGACGGCTGCCTTCAGCATGACAGAGAGGTGCTGCAGCCACTTGGTGCTTTCCAGGGCCGAAAGCCAGCTGGGAAAAGGACAAGGAGAGAGGAGGAAGGTTAAGCTGGGGAAAGGGCACAGAAGGTTTCTCCTAATGCCCACAGGAAGATGCTCCTGCCACCCTTCTTTTAAGGGAGCCACTGATAGAGGAGTGGGCAATGGTTGTCGGTCTACGTTGGTGGAACGTAGGAGAGAACGCTCCCTTTGGCTCTTTACGCTGCTAGTCCCCAGTAAGGGAGGAGGAAAGAATCCCATGGCAACAGGGAAAAGGAGAGCAAGGTTGGCAGGGCTGGCCTAAAAAAGACACAGCAGGGGAAGAAAGGAAGAGAGAAAAAGAGAGGGAAAGGATTGATGTGGAGTCACACTGCTCTGTGGGGAGGGAAGGACTGGAGGAAAGGAGGCAAAATAGGAACAGAGAGAGGGGCCCCAAACCACCACCCATTGCCAGGTGCCAAATTTGAGACAATGCGATGGAAAGACTGAACTGGGGAGCCCCAAGTTCCAATCCAGGCCACAGACTCCAAAAGGAACAGTCGCCATTGCTGGGGAAATTCTGGGAAGGGAGAAGTAGCCGGACACTCCATAATCTGAACCAAAAGGATCAGTCTATGCCAACTCACTTGCTAGGGTCTGGCATCTGACTGCAGACGGCCCGCAGGTACTGGAAGCTGTTCCGGATGGAATGGATGTTGGCCATCCCCATGAACACCACCTCACAGTTGGGGTAATATTCTGGAAGGTAAAAAGGAGGAAGAAAGCCTGGTGGGTGCTTGTCCTTGCTGTCAGAAGAAATGGTCTCCCAGCAAGAATCTGACAGTATCTCCCTGACAGCAAGATAGCCAGCAGGGAGCATTGCTGGGAGCTGCAATCCAACCCCATCTGGAGAACCTCCCCTTTGCCCATCCTTGGCACGCATGCATACACAAACACACACACAAGGAACAGGTTTGTTTTTGAAAAATAAGCTTTGCAATTTTTGAAACCCAGTGGTTCGGGTCTTAGCAATATGGGTTTTGTTTCTCCCTGGGCACCATTCTTCCCCCGTCCCCATCCTAATAAGAAGCACCCAGTTGAGTCCCACATCTTCTTCTGGCAATGATGGTTGCATGGTAAGAAACAGCAGCAACGATCACAACCAAGGAGGCCAGCTCAATGTAGCCGCCTGTACCTTCGCACTCGCAGCCTCCGCCTTTGGCTCGGTTGGCAACGGCTGCTGTGTAAGACCGGGCATCCAGGATCAGCAGCTTCTGCGGGGTGGCCGAACTCTCCACGCTCGAACACGCCGTCAGGGATGAATCTGCAAAAAGACAGCAGTCTGGATTCTCTTTCCTTGTGATCATGCAACACCCTTCCTCCAACCTAGTGCCCCTAGAGCATTTTAGACTGCACATCCCATCAACCCTCCCGATTCTAGATTGGGAGGAAGAGGTATCTTTCCTACTTACCAAACCCTGCATCACAGGCCTCACTGCCATCGCTGAGCCCAGAATGCGGGGTCCCCCCAGCCAACCTCTGTCCCGGGTTCAAGGCACAGGCTTTGGCAATGGAAGTTACAAGGTACTCGTCGTCGGCGTTGCGCCAGCCCCACCAGCTGATCTCAGGCTGACTGCAGCGGGCAATCACTGCCCCGTTGCGCAAGTGTCTGAAAGAGAAGCCAAGACCCGCTGAGTCCAACAAATCCAGAGACTGGTTTCGGGAAGCCAAAGGGATGAACCAATAGGCACTGTCATAACCCAAAGTGCCAATATTCCCCTCACCTTTGTAGGGACAATATCCAAATACAGCTTTTCCTTTAGGCAAGGAACAGGTGAGATGTCAAATCTGCAAGAGGGCACTCTGAGCATTTGCCAATTCCCCCAGAAAGATTTTTTTTGGCCTCAAAACCCCCACAAATGTCCTCAAGGGAATGTAGTGGGCATGTTCACCATGTTCTGGGGTTTTTTGAAAAATGGAAATTGGTATAAGTTCTGTACCTATACACAACTGCTGGGATCCGCTTCCAAGAGCGAAAGGAAGCCACATTCTCCAGCTCTTTGTCTGTGATCCAGACAGGAACGAGGAGCTTTTGCGGGTAGCTGGAACACAACCTAGGCAAGGAAGAGACACAGGGAGGTGGTGGTCAGTGCCTGACTAATGGACAAGAGCCAAAGAGTGTCCCACCCTCTGAAAAGTAGTTTCGTGTCGTGTGTGTGTGTGTGGTGTTTTGCATCTCTCTGTTGCGTCTGCCAAAATTTTAACACTAAATGTTGTGCGTCTGCATGCAGAGAGGGACTTGGACAAGTTGTCACTACCCTCAAAGCAATGTCCCCTAATGCCTTGCCAGTATCTGGTGTTCTCATCTGAGGCAAGAGATGCCGACTGTCGCTTCTGCAGAGTCAAGAGCACATGGGGGCAACTGGATAGTTTTCACAATGCTGTGAACTCATTTCCCCTTTGCCACAAAAGGGCTGGGCAAAGCGACAACTCACTTGTAGTTGTTGTTGATGTCGGAAACCCGCCACACGTTCTGCAGGTCGAAGCCCATCCGGGCCAGCTCCATCTCAAAGCGGTATTTCACGTGGTCCCCTGGCGATGGGCAAAGCCATAAGTTTCAGTCGGCGCATAAAATTTGACAGTTTATCCTGACACCTTAAGTCCTGACAGTCGTTCCCAATGAATGTTAAGCCCACTCAGTCAATACTACTTATGTAAGGGCTGAATCACCGAGTCTGCCCTGATTCAATGGGTCTCCTTTACGTGGGTCCTTAAGATTCGAAGGAGAACCTCTTCCTTGATACGTTTGTCTGAGGAGTGAGATCTGCTGGGAAGTGAGGGGTCCTCTGTGTCCCACCAGTGAGGTCAACAGATGATGATGATCATCATCATCATCATTATTATGTGGGTCTGCAGTAGTAGGGCCTTCTCAATCATGGCAACCTGACTGTTATCTCCTCCCGGTAGCAAGACAGAGTTAGCAATCTTTGGACCGGTTGGTTTCCAAACACTCTTCAAAGGCAGCCCTCCATAGAAAGCATTATAGTAATCCAACTGGGATGTGACTAAGGCTTGATCGGTAACCAAATAAGCAGAGGATTTAGCTATAAGAGTTCCCAATGCATCTCTGCATTCCAAAGACAGGCCAGGCATTAAGCCATGTCAAAAAGCCACCTCTGTCCTCCTATGGCTGTTTGGATTTCTAATGGAGACGGTCGCTAGGATTTCTGGTACTCACCCGGGCGGCAGAGGTGGGCATGCTGGTCTTCCTCATCGGCACAGACCCCCAAGCACCAGGCGTGGTAAGCAAACGCAAAGAGGTCTTCCGGCTTGGTGGGGCGCGCGATGGCTCGGCTGAGTCGCTTCAGCCACTCCTGGCATTGCTTGAAAGTAGAGAAATGGCACCTGCTCCAAATGGAAAAAGAGAGAGAGAGACACACAGAGACACTTGTCATGAATGTTCAGGAAGGCAGGAGGGAAAGGGACACTGTTGCCCATGTGAAAAACAGCAAACCTGCCACTTTGTTCCTTTACTCGTTTGAATTATATCCTGTCTTTCTAATGAACAGGGGACCCAAGGTGGCTGATAAGTATGGCAAAAAAGCCATAATCTTTATAACTAAAGCAGCTGGGAGGGGGAAGGAATCAGATAAGCTCCTCTCCTCTTTCTCCTACCTGACTACTTTGGAATCCTTGCAGACAATGTGAAGCTGGAACATGTCTCGGCTCTCCACGCTTTCCATCATTCTCAAAGGCACCTACAGAAAGAAAGAGAGAAGGCAGAGGTGCATGGCACCAATTAGTCACCTGGCTTTGGAACCCACATTAGATGTATCTCATTGGTAGGGCACAAAAGCCAGCCTCCCATGTTGTCCTCTCCTGACCAACACTGGGGCAGAGGAAGAACGAGAGGAGGCAACCGCCATCTCACAACATGAGGCAGTGGTGCTTTTGCCAACCACACATCCTACAATGCTTAGCTCTGAGGATCTGCTCTGCTTCCCATACTTTCCATGAAAGAACGTGGGAAGCTGGTTGGAAAAAGGATAGGCAGAAGCTCCAGGATGCCTGATTTGCCATGGGTTGATTCCAAGAAAACAGGGCCCTGGCACAGGACCCCTACAACTTCTCTGTTCAAAACGCACCAGACAACAGGCAGCCCTGCACTTACATTGACAACGGAGTCCTTGAACTTGATATGGAGCCGGTAGTTGGAAATGGCAATGATGGCGTCACTGGCATGGCCCAGGTATTCCACACCTTCGCCCTGCAGCACTGGGAATGGGACCTGGAAGAGGGAAAGAAGCCCCATTCAAGCCACTGCCTTTGGACTATTCAAGACCACAAAAGCCCAGTGTGTGTGTGTGAGAGAGAGAGAGACAGAGGCAGAAAGAGAGAATAAACCAACAGCACTTCTGTAACAATTTGCATTGTACCATCTTGCTCATAACATGGGGACCCACTTCCTGACCCATGGCAGAATGGGGTTGGACTGGGTGGCCCTTGTGGTCAATTCCAAATCTATGATTCTATCTGCAACCTATTGCATGCTAACTTTTAAATGTAAGTTGAAATGGTTCCAATGTTGTGAATGGTTCCATTCCATTTTATCGTTCACTTTCTGTATGATTTCAGCTGCATTGTTCTCGCTCAAACTTTAAGCCACCTTGAGTCCCAATTTTGGGTGACGGGCAACAAGCGCAACAGCGGCCACCATGGCGGCCCGCATGCCCACATTTCGTCCATTCATCCCCGAACCAGGTGGACCAAAAGACTGAGTGAATACAAGGCAGTTGTGTATGAACTTAATGACTGACCACCCAAGGGGCAATTAAGCCACCACATTATTAAGCAAATCCTAATTATCGGTCTCTGATTTCTGTCTCCTAATGAGCTACTTATCATTAGTTACCGCCTAGTTATCTCCCCACAACTTGAAAGTGTACAACTGTGTCGACGCCACACAACTACATTTCAAAGGCTTTTGTGAAAGGGAACGAGAAGACAACATTCTCAAAGGGGATCCTCCAGAACTTCTGGGCCAAGGGGCTGCATTTCTTTTCATTCGAGCTAAAGCCCGTGTGTTTCTCCTCTTGGAGCATGAAATGGGTGGCGCTTGTGGAAGCCACCCTTGTCGTTTAAAAATAGATGTACTCTTCTTTTCTCTTTTTGCCACTTAACAGGAAAGCTTCACACCTCCAGGTTCCAGGGAAATTGTGCAGGAGATGTGAAATCCCCACAGGACTGCGGGACTGAGTTTTCTTCAGCGCCATGTAGCTGTGGGGATGAGAAGGGGCTTGTGTGGACAGCTTCATTTTCTCCCTGCAGCTCTCACTCTCTCTATATATATATATACATATATGTGTGTGTAATATATATATGTACACATACACACACATGCCAGGTATGCTTGGATTGAGATTTCCTGCATGGCGAGGTTGGACTGGATGGCCCTTGGGGTCATCTCTATGACTCCATGACTCCATGACAAGAGAAAATTTCAGAGGTGACTGCCAACACCTCTGAAACTAGGTTGGCGATTGATGCAACGTTATTAATATGGAAGAACACCCTGCTAGACTACTGCCCTGTTGTGACTTTTGGTGGTGATACTGACTCAACAAAATGGAAGACAGCCCAAAAGCTCTCCACGGGAACCAGGCAGGACTTTTCCAATAGCTCTCATCAAGGTATAAAACATACCTAGAAAATGTCTTGCACCGAATCCCTTAATCGGGGATTTCCCTCCCTTGAAGATTACTAGTTATTATGGATACAAAAAAAGTCCAGCTTTTAGGTTCTACAAGTCAGGTTTCCTAGCCGTTGGAGGAAAGGGCTCACTGGCCAGACTGGTTTCGATACTGCCCTTTCTGCCGGCTTGCCTTGAACTCATGCAGCATCTTGAAACGGGCGTTCATATTCCTGAGCTCATTGTCCCAACCTGCCTTTGAGGAATCTCCAGATTGATTCCATTTAATTCACCTTCTTAGGACCTCTGAGGTGTTTAGGAGGTAAATTGTGTTAGCATCGGGGAAGAGGCGGATGCCACCCTTCTAAGGTGCAGGGCACCCTGGGTTTAACCCTCATGCACCCGGAGGAATGTTCTTGTTGCGCCAAGTCACATTGTGTTGCAGAAGCCGCAAGGAACTAAACCGCCGGCATAGGCGTTCTGCAGCATTGTGACCTGGACAGTTGTAAACAGTGCCCCAAACTATGACCTCTTGCCACAGGCAGGGTTTTTTTGTTTTTAATGTGCAAATCACATCATGTTTTTCGGTGAACCATGACGCAGCAAAGCAAAGCCCCGTTCATTCAAGACACTGGACATCTCATTGGTGTTGGGAATTACAAAGGCGTACTATCCTCTAACGCATTGGGATTCTCACAGAGGTCCAGAAAGAGCCCACAGGTCCCTATGGGCAAGAGAGAATTTAAACCAGGACTGTATAATTCTGGTGCCACATAAATGTGGTTTAAAGTGTGTATGTGTCTGCCTTTAAGATGCCCATCGACTTACGGTGACCCCATGGATTTCTCATAGGGTTTTCTTAGGCCAGGAAGACTCAGACGTGGTTTCTCAATGAGGGGCTGGGAGCAAGGAAGGCAAGGCAGGTTGGAGTCTTCCGTTACTCAGCGTCACCCTCCACAATGCCAGTCCCCTCCCTCCAGGCTTACGGTGCCATGGTGCATGGCGTCACAGTCACAAGGGTTAGCTTACCTGTAATGATTCTTCTTCCTTGATGAGCTCTTTGTGGGGGAACAGGTCCTTGGCCTGGATGTACTCCAAACTGGGAGGGCCTTCCTCACCCTGAATGAGAAAGAAAAGGGCAGAGGCTCAGAGAGAGAGGACAACAGAGCATCCCGGCCAAAGCGACACACAACTTGCAGCCCAGATGCAAGGGAGACGGGCCAACTGCGCACACCTCTCCCGATGGCCTCCAGTTGGACAAGCGTCCCCTAAGATGTGGGTTAAACTTGGATCCCTAAGGTGTGGGATGAGCTTTACAGCACAAGATGTTGTTCTCAAACTTCTGTTGGGAGGGGACAAAGAAAGAAAGAAAGAAAGAAAGAAAGAAAGAAAGAAAGAAAGAAAGAAAGAAAGAAAGACAAGACCAAACAGGTCCCCTTCTGTTTTTCTTCCAAGGTTTAGGCCTCTTGTGATCTAGCCCCAAGTCCGCCCATTGCTATTATATTGTTTCCAAATCATCTTCCATGGTTCTTTCAACATTCCCAGGCCGGAGCTTCACAAACCAATCCTAACTATAGATTGTGTGGGTTTTCTGGGCTCTGTGGCCATGGTCTAGAAAAGTTTGTTCCTGACCCCACTCTCTCTTCCATGCCAGCATTCTCTGAAGATGCCGAAGCTACAGATGCTGCTGGCGAAGCGTCACAAATAAACTCTTCTAGAACATGGCCACAGAGCCCGAAACACCCACAAAAATATCTATGGGTGCCGGCCACGACTTCACAATCCTAATTAGTTTGGAGTCTCTGTAAAGTCCCTGCAACTAACATCTCTCTTCACAGAACTACAGATCTGTAGCGGGAGGCAATGACTATCACATTTCAATTTGCTGCATGATTAAGATCTCACAATTCTTTTGCAAGGCTGCTGCTTTGACAGCTTTCTCTGCGCAAAAGAAACGGGGATTAAAACACGGGTCTCAGCCATCATAACTCTGCTTCAAGTCCTCTGCTGAGACCTGCCACCCCATTGTGGTATGGAAGTGAAATGCAAAGGTGGGATGCCAGCAGAGCAGACCAAGTTCTCTGGCAGGTTCGACCAAACTGGAAAAGGTTTGGGGTCCATCCCTGTAGGAAAACTGTGTTGCCGCATCTGAGGACCAGAATAACCAAGTACAGAGATGCTCAGCCCCAGAAGGATGGCCACTAGGTGACAAAATGATAGCAGCAGCCATGAACACAACCACAACAGTGTGGTCCGTCCGGGCAAAGGGCCGACCAGCAATGACGAAATTACATCTCTTCAAGGTAAGCAATAAATATTTTTTGCTCTTCTCGTTCTTTCCAGGCCCCACACATTCCTTCCCCGAAGCAAAATCTTTTCCCCAACGCATCTTCACATCTGACTTTTTCAGCCTGAAAGGAGCCACAAGTCTTAACAACCAGAAAGACTAGAAAATGCTTAACATTCCTAGGAACTAGCAGATATGCTTTTTAAAAACCTGGTGTTTGGGTGGATTTTTGGTTCCAGCCTTAGGGTTCGCTCGCATCATTTAAAAACAAATGTGGGCATAAACCTCATCTCCGTCGGTATGTCTCCGCTGCTATATCTCACCGTCTTTTTACCCGACACACGGTTCTTCTTTTCCTCCCATCTGCTGTTCTTTTGCTTTAAAAAAAGAACAGGAACAATCCGAGGAACATCAAATGTTCTTTCTTTGGAATGGCTAATTTCCAAAACCCATGGATCCAAACGGCAAGAAAAGAGATGCTGAGTATGCTTTAGGAAGAACTCAGTGATGACAGTGGAATGTACAAGGAAAGGCGGTTGCCTCTCTTCCGTTGGAGGTTTCTAAGCAGAGGTTGGATGGAGACGCCTTAGCAGTGGATTCCTTGGGTGACTTCCAACTTTATGTTCTATGAACAGCCAATGCAAAGGTTGTGAACCTTATTACCCGAGTCTGGGTAATGATACAGACACACCTCGCTCTTGCAAAAACCTGGCCCTCCTTGGTTGGAATGGGCCAAGTGTGTTAAGGAGGTCTGCTCACAAAGTCATTGGGAAGAGCCTGAAGCTTCTGCTTCGTAGAGAGACGGTCAAACGATCTCACGTAGCAGAGTTGGGAAGGAAACCTTTGCCTGTGATCCTGGAGCGGAAAGAGACAGCCTGGGTTCTGTCAAAAGCAAGGAACCTTTTTTAGGGAAGCTTCTTGGGGGCTGTATGCAAAAGAGGTACTGCCAAAACACCATAGAATTCAAAGATATAGCAGTGTTAGTCTGTAGAATCGGTATGTAGAGAGATCTTGAAGCACCTTTGAGACTAACTGAAAAGAAGAAGTTGGCAGCAGGAACATTCATAGACTTCAGTCTACTACGTCCTTAGATGCTTTTGAACCAAATTCCACATTACAACTTTGCAGAACTGGGAGGTCTTACAAAAGCAAGGAAATTCCCAGGTAACATAGGCGAGGAGCATGGCCACAGTCCAGAAACTCAGACTGAGACTAGGAATGGCTGCATTTGGTCCTGGGCTCAATGAATGGGTGGCTGGATGGCTTATTAGCAACATGGCATACGGCAGCTTCAGATGTTCATGTACCTTCACCTCAACGGATAGATCCCTAACACAGATTGTATCTGGTCCAGTGGGCCAAAGACTCAATTCTGTACGGGGCAAATTTGCTCAAGTGTCCATTTTGTTTGTCGGATCCAAGATCGAACCACTCAAGAAAACCACAGCCAAGGCCCAGGGAGGGCCAGAGCCAGTGTTACTGTCTAATTTTCAGCTCGATAACGTAAAAGCTTTGGGAGGCTGACACATTACGTCCTGTTTTCATAGGGCCACACTAAGAGATGCAAGAAAGGTATCATTCCAAACCTGCAAGAGATTGATTCTGGACGTCCCTTTGATCCGATTAGAGAAACGCAACCTTGCCTCCTTTTAGGCTAATAGTCTAATAGTCTGGCACCGACCGAGAGCAGGATCTCTAGGATGGACTGAAATCCTTCTTTTTCCCCCTAGAACAAAATTAAAATGACATCATCCCTTATTGGAAATTCAGCGCCGAGACATCCAGGTTCATCAGGCATTTCTAAATATATCAAGCAAGGTTTTTGCTCGCTTGCTGACCTCACAATATGGGCAATTTCTGGTTTCCCCCCCTCGCTTTCTCTTTTCCGTGGGGGTGGCAAGGTGCCGAAGAAGCATTTGACAGGACAAGGCAGGAAGGAGAAGGGTTTCAGACAACATTGGGTAAAACAGATGGGTATCTACTAAGCAACGGCGGCCAAGTGCCTGAGACTTGCTGTTTCCTAAAGAATCTTTTTTTCAGTTTGGAGAAATGATGAATGTTGAAAGCAAATATAGATGTCTAGCCATGTGGCTCCAGCAGCGACAGGCCTGGCTAGTACTTGGAGGGGGGACACGCAAGGACTACCAAGAGAAGGCAATGGCAAACCACCTCTGAGTCTTCCACGCCCAAGAAAACCCTATGGAAATCATGGGGTTGCCAGAAGTCGCCAAGTGACTTGAAGGCACATGGATCCAAGGGGCGGAAATAAGATGAGTGTTTTTAATACACACCTGCTATTTGAAGATGGGGGAAGGAAGGCAGCCCAGGCACCTGTAAGACATTGTCAAAGGTGTTTTGACAATGCCACATCGCCAAAATAGCAAGGTTTGGGGGGGATTTATTTATTTTCCCCCTGTAAGAAAAGTGCCCCCACAATGAAAAACATGGCAGCAGGGCTCCAAATACCAACCAGCATCTGTGATGATATCAAACACCTTAGAGTTTACAATACAAAGCAATAGTCAGGCCGAAATAAGCATGAACCAGCTCCCATGCGCTGGAACTCACTGCTAACTAGTTGTTGGTCCTTTCCACATCTGCTGGGTGACCTTGCACAAGTCACAAGCTCAGCCTCAAAAAAGTCAGTTGCCTTAAGGTTGCCATAAGTCAAAAGGAACCTGAAGGCGCACAACAATAAACCATGTTTGCATCCCTGACCCTGCGCATGTAAACACACAGAGGCTTGCAAAGCAAGGTACCCACGTATACAGGCACAACACTAAAAAGCACCGCAGAAGGTACAGAGAGGACAGCAAAACAACACACACCACAATCCCCTGATGCTCTCAAAGGCCTTCAAGTCACTCCCAGCAAGTCATGCAGCCTCACCCCAACTCACTTGCCCATCTGCCCCCGTTTCTACTTCTAGCCAAGCCGTCCCAGAAAGACATTTTCCTAGCAAGGGCCTTCTCCCTCCTTCTCCTCCTTCTCAGCAGGCCCAAGTCAATGCGTCGTCCAAAGGCCAAAGGCGACCGACGGAGCGCATTGCTGAGTAAGTGCCCTTCCAATGACAGTCTATGGCTGCCCATCCGTGATGCTGAGAAGCGGAAGGAACCGGCCTCCTCCTTCCCGCCATCCCCCAAGAACAGCAACCACAATGGAGGCATGAACCAGACCCCAACTCTTTCCTGGCCTTAGGAAGCAACCTTAGGAGAGGACTAGGAAGGACAAAGGGGTAATCCTAATGGGAAGGCCTGCACTGTGCCTCCGCCAGCCCAGTCCTCTTCTCAGGCAGCCATGTGGCTGCAATCCAAAAGAGCACAAAGCCAACGCGCCACACAGCCCCCCGAAAGAGGGAGGTGGGGCAGGGGATCGTCCTTGGAAAGGCTACTAGCCAGGGGGATAGTCCAGTGGACCAGGGAGGCAAACTTCTGCCTGCATGTCGTGGCCCAGGGATGGTGGGTCAAAATGCAATGGATGGCCAGAACCATGGCACCCCTTTCCCCCCTCAACATAAATCTCCTAGGAACGGTGTGGCAGAAGACCCCCTCTGCCTCCCAGTCTGAGAGAGGGGAGCCTGCAAGAATGAAGTGGAAGAGAAGAAGAACGGGGCAGACAGGGCCACTCCCCAAGCGCCAGGCTGAAGGGAGCTCTGCAAAAAGGCCAGGCATCCCTCTGAGACCAGTCATGACAGAGGATGCTCTTTTCCAAGGTCTCTCCCCCCAACGCCACCCATATTGGATGCAGAAAGAAATGCTGGCAGAAGGAAGGAAGGAAGGAAGGAAGGAAGGAAGGAAGGAAGGAAGGAAGGAAGGCCACTTACAAAGCAGTTGAGCATGGAGCAGGAGACGCGGGCCGGCCGAGTCATGGTCGCTTCCAGGGGAGGTCGCTGGGCCAGGGGCACGTCAGTGGCATCGCTTCCCCTCCTTGGCCCCCCACTTTTTGGGCAGAGAGAAAAAGAGAGACAGGAGGAGGAGAGCTGAGAGACAGAGAGGGAGGTCTAGAGCATCCCTCCTTCGCCAAAGAGAGAGAGGAGCAGGTGCGTGGCTTGGCTGCTGACAATGGAGGAGGAGGAAGAAGAGGAGGAGGAGGAGGAGGAGAAGGAAGGGAGGGAAGAGAGAAAAGAGAGAGACAGACTCCACCTCCCTCCGATGGAAGCAAGCCGAGCCTCTACCATGCCAGGGACTCCCTGACAGGCAGTGCAGAAAATGGAGTCACCGGCTCAGTCTGGGAGGAGGAGGATTCAAGGCTCTGGAGCGCCCATCCTCCTTTGTGGCGCTGGCTCCAAAGAGCCCATGTGGTCGGTATCTGAGAGGCTTTGGAGGGGAAGCGCATGTGCTGGAATGCACGGGAACAATAGGAAGCAGACGGCCACAAATGCCAGCCTGGCTTTGTGCGGAAAGCCCAGCCAGGGTTCAGCTCGGCAGAGCTTGGTTCCACACCGAAGGATGAGGGATGCTGAGAGCGCCAAGGGGGTCCCCAGCATTAGTCGGGGCTCCTGCGCCACTTGCCGGGGCCTGCAATCGCCGCTGGCCACAAGCCAAAGAAGAGACACAGCAGATGGTCTCAGCTGCGCGGTCCCTCGCCACGAAGCCCACCACCATGCATGATGCGCTCAGGCCTCAAAAGAGAAAGGAGGTGTGGCGCCCGGGTCTCCGTCTGTCACCATGCAAAATCCAACCCTGGGGCAACAGATCCGAAATCAGTAGAGGGTTCTTGAGAAGGAGGAATCCAAAGCCCAAGCGCCAACTGCCTCAGCCACACCTTAAACGCAAGAAAAGGTGGGATGGTGAATTCATTGTGTCAGAAACTGATGGGGAAAGGAGGACAGTAAAAGGAGGGCAGAGCATTAGGAATGTGGGTCCACTGGGAAATACCCGGAAGGAGGGGAGTGAGGTTACCCCAAGTGCTCTCCATCTGTTCTCCCCCCAAAATCTCAGGCATCTGGATTCCCAGACTGATCAAAACGTATTCTGGGAATGTGGGGAGAATCGCCTCAGACTGTCCATATAGGAACCGCAAGGTCATCTACTCCAGCTCCGCTCTGGCGTGGCAAATCCACACAAGGACAGCATCCTTAGGAAGGGGGCTATCTTACCGTTCCAGAATAACGATAATAACAAAAACGAAAACACACTTGAGCTGGAAATCTATTTCTGGTATTGAAACACAGGCACTAAGAAAATAGGGAGGTTAAACAGAGAGGGAGGAAGAGGCTGCAAGCGATTTCAAAGGCCAAGCATTGCTCCGGCAGAGAAAAAGGTGCCCTATGGGAAAGTCTGGGGCCTGCGGGGCGGGCACAGAACAGCCCTGGCATCAACCCGAGGCCCCAGGGCTGCATTTTGTGGAGTTTCCACATCCTAAACTGTACTTTGGTTGCTTGGAGCGTCTCCTGAATCATGTATTAGCCCAGGAAATACCTGGTGCCCAGCCTGCGTACCCAGTGAATCTCTGCCCTCCTCTGACAGAGTCACACTGGCTTCCCATTTGCATTCCAGGCACACTCCCCTGAAGACGTGTGCAGATGCTTCCAGGACAGATCAGGAAGAACTCTCTGTCACTTCTCATTGGAACAAGGAGCAACTGTGGCCTGACAAGGCTTGCGGGGAAAGACCCTTTCCGCCTCTGTCGCCGGGGCTTTGGGTGTTGAGGAAACACAAATGTCCTCCTGCGTTTCTCCAGACAGCAAGCTGAGGCTGGATAGTGAAGAAAAAGCTCTAAACATCCATGGAATCGAAAGGGGGGGGGGAACCCCAAAGCTCGCCATTAATGACAGTTCCTTCTTGAAGGTAGAATTCAAAGATATAGCCATATGAGTCTGTAGAATCCGTATGCAGAGTGATCTTGCCGCACCAAGTTGGCAGCGTGAGCTTTCCTAGGCTTAAGTCTACTTCCTCAGGTGCATTTGGTAACTTCTTGATGCCATCGATGGAAACTTCAGAGGAACATTCCCCCCTTCGGACACCGACAATAAAAACCACAACAGAGGCTTCGTTTAAGAAAGGAAAGAGATCAAATCTAATGTTCTGGTCCTTAGTGAACACATAGAGGGGAATGTTTAAAGTGAATAAGAAGGGATAGTTAATATATAAGGGCCATGGGCTCTTCCGCCGATCAGGAGTTCAGTATATCTCCTCCTTCACCTTCCCCACTAATAACAGAAATCAATTACATATTTATCCCACAAAATACAAACACACAATAAACATTAAAACACAAACACAAGTCATTCAACAGCTTGCCAACCGGTCCCACAAAGGAGTAGGCCCTACCATCCACGTTCATTGCATAGTTTTGTTCTGCAAGGCCACTGTGGGCATGAAGTCTATGAATATAAAAAGAAAGCAAAACCGAAACGCCCGCAGTAACATTAAATATATTTATCTCGTCATGCTTCCAAAGGCTATCGCTTTCCCACCAGTCAAGAAACCTTCAGAGAGACATTACAGCCTTTTCAAATGGGAGATATTCAAAGAGGTGCCTGTGTCCATCTGTTTCAGGATAAACTTGCAAAAGGAAAGGGGCAGGGAGAAGGGATCCAACAGCAGCTTTGTTTTAGCATGCGCTTTTGTGGTCATCGATCCACTTCTCCAGGTGCACCGAGGGAATTGTCAGTACTGCCCCAGATGCGTTCAGATAATCCTTAATATACCTGTGGCTTTACTTTCAGCTCCATTAGTGCCATGGAAGGAACAGGCCGATGCCCACCGACGCGCATGCTAAAGTAAAGCCGTGAGTCTCAAAGGTGTGGCTAGATGCTTCCTCTTCTTATATACAACAGGAGGACTGGATGTTGTATATAAGCTTTAACCTGGCTTACCTTCCTCTCTTACAAATGCATCTATTTCACTCACCAGTGCAATGGCAAATTTTGGGAATGTGGAAGTAATATTTTTTCTCATCCTGGTTAAGCATTATGCTTAAGTCGCCTATGTATGTCCCATTTTTGGACTGAAAATGTATACATCCCATTTTCTGAACTGCCTGTTTCCCCACTCGAACGCAAGTCAAGGCTCTTTCCTTTGGCGCTGTTTGCCAAAGGTTTTGACAGCACACATTCCTGCCCCAAACTATCCTCTCCCTCAACCCAACATTGTTCAGAGGGAAAGACACTGATATGCGCACATTCCAATGGCCTGCCTCATAAAGCTATGTGCACACTGTAGTCAGACCATGGCAGACTTTGGGGGGTCAGCGGAGGGCTTTGGGGGCTGCAAACTGTGGCCTATGGGGCACACCGGTTTGTACTGAAAACAACATCTGTAACTTTGTGAAGTCAAAGGCTTTCATGTCCAGCATCCATAGTTTTTTGTGGGTTTTTTGGGCTCCATGGCCATGTTCTAAAAGAGTTTATTCTTGACGTTTCACCAGCATCTGTGGCTGGTTAGTCTTCTAGATTAGAACATGGCCACATAGCCTGAAAAACCCACAAAAAACTATGTGTAACTTTCTTCTGTGGTTGTTATTATTATGTTGGTGTGCATGTTGTGTCTCTTCAAGTTGGCTCCAACTTACAGTGACACTAAGGGACTATATCCTGGGGTTTTCTTGGCAAGGTTGTTTCAGAGGAGCTTTGCTACTGTCTTCCCCTGAGGCTGAGAGTATGTGGCTTGCCCAAAGTCCCCCAGCGAGTTTCATGGCCAAACTGGGTCCGAGTTGTAGTCCAACACTCAAACCACTACAACAACCTGGCTCTCCTATTTATGTATATACCCCCTTTTCCCTCTAGTATGAGACTCAAGGGGGCTTGAAACAGTTAAAAGAGACACAAATACAAAAGTATTATCTATCCATACAATTAAAGCCAGTTCAAACCAATAACTATTAAAAACGACAAATAGACAAAACGCAGGGCAATTCTGCAAAGCCAAGTCCTCTTGAACAGCCGGACTTCAACAAGTCTTCAATGAGATTGTGAAATGCGCTGGTGAAATAGTCATCGCATAAAAGAAGTCTTTTCGTAATCTTGCAGCAATGGCCAAAAACATGCAAACCTTTCTGAACGGTGGGTTTGCGCTGCACCTTTTGGGGATGATGGTGGAGACACAATTGCAGACCATACATCTAAACAGTCGCAGCTTTCAGCATGTCCCCGAATTAAAGGAACGTATCAAAATTAAGATTGTTTTTTGTCTTTTTTAAATGCAAGGAAAATTAAGCTTGCTAGATACTTGTGAGCCACTGAAACGCTCTGCTGCCGACTGCTTCAAGGAAGACCCCCACATTTTGGCTCGCAGCCTGAAAAGCAAAGCAAATGCAGCCGTACCATAAATTTAGGGAAGGAACGATATTGGAATAAAGACTTCGGGGCGCAGGTTTTCAATCCCTCCTCCTTCTGCCCAGCCCTGGAATCTGACTTTTACATTTTCCTTCCTCTTGGATATTCAATGGGGAACTTTTAAATCTGGGCGCTATATAAAGGATGAATGAAGCAATAGCAGAGAGCAAACTGGATGGGTGGCGAGCATCAGAGATTAAGCCTGAGTTATAGTGCTTCTTAAAGTATCCAATGTGGGGTTCTTTACCTCCGTTGTGTCAGGGACCAGCTCTATATTTATGCCCACTCACAACAGCTGTTTCTTTCTTTTCTGGAAAGTCGCCACGGACCAGCGGCCCAAAGCGCATGGACTGGCGCTGGTCCAAAGGCCGCCACTTTGAGTCGCCCTGGCCTGGCTGGCCAGTCGGCCAGCTAACCGTAGGCTTCGTGGCAAAGTTTCTCTTCATTTGGAGGTCTTTTCACTGTCTGCCATTATGTCCGCAGGAAGAAGAAGGCGGGCGGGGGGAGAATGCCAGGACGGCTGTGAATATAGCGAGGGCTTTGAAAGATAAAATAAAAGGGCAAGTCAGAGTAGGTCTGCTTTCAGGCTGCTTTAGCTGCCTTATTATTTCGCCCTCTAGCCATACGCACCCAATCCTCTTCTATTCATTACAAGAGCCACAGAATAAACAAGCTCTTCCTTCTCACCGCAGGCAAGCCAAACACGCTCCTTCGGTGCCGCCAGGGCAGAGAACAGGACTGGAAATGAGAAGCAGAGCCGAGGAAAGTCCAAAGGGTGGAGTCTGACCCGCAAGACAAAGTTCTGCTCTTTAATTTCTGAAGTCTCACAGTACTATACAGGGTGGGATGAGCTTTTTTTTCCCCCTTTAAAGGTCACTTAGGAGGACTGGGAGCAGGACAAATCCAGCCTCAAGTCCAGCTGCTCTCTAAGAACTTCTAGAGTCTAAGAACTAACAACAACAATCCCGTGCCAGGTACCAAAGAGATCCTTGCCTCCAGGCTGATCATTTGAAATGTCTCCTGCAACTGGCAGCCCTTGCCTACTCCATCCCCGAATCTGACCAGGCTCTGGCATGTCTCCTTGCACCCCTGACTTTGCAACAGAAAGCAGCCCATCTATGACCCCTTTTCACAGGCGCTGTGTCCCCTCCATAGGGTTCCAATATGCTGCTACTGTGGTATAAGGTGGCAAGTGAGAGAGGCTGGGAGAATATCTCCCCATCCCATAAGATTTTGTAATATTCCCGCTCTGAACAGAACGGATCTCTTCTGATTTTGGAAGTGAAGCAGGGCCAGCCTGGTTGGCGCTTCACTAGAAGGGAATGAGTCGCAGGGATAACCAGGGAGGGCTAGGCTAGAACCCTGCCTAAAACGCTGGGGAGACGCTGCAGACAATACAAGACTGGACCGACTCCCAACATGTTCAGAGGAAAGAAGTTGCCTCTGTTCTCGAATGGCACCACTGCAGCTCCTTCAGTTCTGCGACGCTTGCTGCTGGGTCAGTTCCTTCGTCTCCTCTGCCCTCCCCCAGACACCAAACCTGCCCCAGAACTAGGGAACGCCAACCCAGTTCAGAGTCCAGCGCCGTAGCAGAGTGAGAAGGAAGGAGACCAAAAACAAGCAACCCACTCACCATGGTTGTTCTCCGGGCGACGGCCGCCTCCGTCTTCTCTCCAGAGCTGCTCAAGATCCACCTGGGAGTGAAGGAAAAGACAGCCTGCGTGAGAAACCCGACACCGGTTCTGACAAACAGTTTCCCTGCAAGACGTGATACTAGACGGCCCTTGTCATTTCCTCCAACTCTATAGTTATCTAACCTTACACAATTACTTTTAAATCATAGCAATTGCCACACAATGCTCCTCCAGAACTCAAAGGCCAAAACAGCCAGGGGAAGCATTGCAACGCAATAAGAGACTTGCTTGTTTTCCTGAGTGCAAAAGGGGCCGAAGAAAAAGCATGTTTCCTAGAGCAGGGATGGGAACCTTTGTCTTCAGAGGAGGACCATGTTTCCCTGGGAGCAACAAGCCAGCAGCGGGTACAGTCCAAAGTGGAGAAGGGGCCAAGGCTGGCAGTGGCAGGGCTACCCCATGCTCCCTCATGTAAGCACACACATGTGAGTGGGGGGAAAACCTTCTACTGAAGCTAAAAGGAGACTTCTTCTAAGTTTAAGTGGAGGGATCACAAGCCTTCCTCAGCTAAGACTCTCCCTGCTCTCAAACATCTAGTTCCTATGGAAGACTTCTTCCAAACATAACTGCAGTGTAGAGGGAGAGGAGGGGAGGTTGTCAGTGTACACTTAGGGGTATTGATCTCCCCTTCCTCGCCATTCCCAGTGCTCTTCTGCCCAGGATTTAGGATTTTTAAACACCTCCACTTGCACCTATGGAAGCTTAAGGAGCAACAACCAATTGCCCCATGAAGGAGGAGGAGGACAAAGGTCCTCCCCGCTATGTCTCTGAGGGCCCTTCAACTCTCGCTCAGTGATGTAAAAAGTTGGGTCCAGGCAACTTAAAGGTAGCTCATCTCCATTTATGAGCCCGTTCCATTTATGAGTATATACAGTATTGTAACTATAGCGGTAACAATAGGCACAACTGCAAAATGTGACACTGAAGAGAGCCAAGAAGAGTTGGGTCTCCACGCTAGTGCCTTGCTGAGGTGGCAACTTTGAGGACAAGCAGAGTCACCTCCTGGTCTCCTCAACCTAGATGTATGTGACTCAGGCGTTCCTTGGAGCCTAGGAAAGCGCATGGCTTGCGTGTCTCTCGCAGACAGACAGACGCTGGCTGCATTCCAGTGTGAATCAGAACCAAGCTCTCTTCTTCCAAGCCTCCGCTTCCAAATCCCAAATTGACCTCATCCCTCCTCTCCTTCTCAGGTGGACTCTGGGGAGTACTTGAGCTGAGCACCCATTTCACAGGCAATGAATGCTCCTTCCTCATCCAGGCGTCGATGAGGAAGGAGCATATATAGGGTGGGTTGTGTTAGTACTTATTTCATACTCGGGGTCAGAATCCATGGTTGGTCCAAAGGCTAATTCCCTGCCCCATGGCTCTCTCGGGGTGCAAAGACTTTCCAAGGAACAACAACAAAAAAGGGAAGTGGCTGGGAATTCACTTCTGGTTTTGAAAAACAGGGGCTTCTGAAAGCGTTACACAGCCCACAAGCGATTTAAAAGGTCAACGGTTGCTCCTGAAGGCTTCAAGGAAAACTTTTCTTCCCCTTCCCCCATACACACACCTCCTTTTAGGCCACAAAAAGGGAAACCAAGGTGTCTGCAATGGAAGACCATAGACTAGACCTGGGGTGGGCAAATATCCCAGTTGTGCAGACAGTGAGAGCGTCAATCTATGGTGACCCCATGAATGCCACAGAGTTTCTTAGGCCAAAACCCCTCAGAGGTGGTTTTGCCAGTTTCTTCTTCTGAAACAGAGTCGACAGCACCTTTTTTCATCCTTATTATGCTGTAACCGCCTTTCAGACCCAATGCTTTGAATGCGGCTGTTTATTTAGTTGCTTCGGTCGCGTTAACTACATTTGGTTTTAACTTGTATTGTGAGTCTCATACTGGGAGGAGGTTGGGATACAAATCAAATCCATCCATCCATACCTTGGGAATCAGTCCTCCTCGGTTTGCAGGCGCCGGAGTGTACTGGAAACTGGCATCTTCCTGAGAGGAGGAGAACAGACAAAGAGAAGTCAACAGAAGTCAACAGGCAGAGGAAGAAGACGGAGAATAACCTCCTTTCGATGCCAGCCCCTGCTCAGCAAGCGATGGCTTCGTGATATCATGGCAGCGCCACCCACACTTGAGATAGCTGGATATTTATTATCTGCATTGGCACTGGGAGGATGGCGAAGGAGAGCTGGAGAAACCCAGGCTTTCATTTTCGAGCTGCAGCAGCAGATATCTGCAATAAACAATGCAATACAGCTTGAGAATGACTGGGACCCTGCTCTAGCCCATTCTCCTGTATAACTGTGTGCGCATGCTTACAAAAGGCAAGGATAAGAGCAGCCACCTCCGGAATCCCTTACTAAGTATGCGTGAATAGCAAAACGGAGGGAAAAGACAGGTAAGTCCACCTCGCTAGATTCCCCCAAGCATGTCCAAAGATCCTGGATATATCTGTTTAGCCACCAAGATGGAAATTGTAATAAGACTGGATGCTGGCAAAACAACACAAAAAGTCATGGCATCGTGGAATGCAGCCAGCGTCTGTCCATCTGCGAGAGACACGCAAGCCATGGCATCGTTGAGCATTGGACTACAACTCTGGAGACCAGGGTTCGAATCCCCGCTCAGCCATGAAAAGCTACCAGGTGACTTGAGGCAAGATGCGCTCTCTCAGCCTCAGAGGAAGGCAAAGGTAGACCCTCTCTGAACACATCATTCCGATAAAACACCATCATAGGATCGCCTTACCATGCATCAGAAAAGATGCGAAGGCCCACAACCACAAAAGGTACTTATCTTCTTCCACTATCTTCTCAGGCAGTCTATGCCACTGTCAAGCAGCTCTTAATGTCAGGAGGGTCTTCCTAATGTTTAGGTCAAATCGCTTACAATGTGGATCCAATGGGTTTGTGCGCTACAGCAGAAGAAAGGAAGCTTGCTCCATCTTCTACACAACATCCCTTCAAGTAAATATCCTTGCTTGTCATCCTCTCACAACTGAATTGTGCGCCTTCTCACCAAACACACTTGGGGCAGGAACAGCATTTAAAACAGGTAGGAAAACTCTGCCGCGAGAGGACTGTGTGCATAAAGCATATACAAAACATAAATGAGTTTCACGTTTAGACTCGGGTCCCCTCTGCAAAATATCTCACGATGTATACGCAAATATCCCAAAGCCCAAAAGACTCCAAAACCCAAAACGCTTCTGGCCCCAAGCATTTTGGGTAAGGGAGACTTGGCCTGTAGCTACAAAGACTGCAGGAACCAACCCATGTCCTTCGCCTGGAACAGAAAAGGGAATGCCTCTTCCAAAACGAAAGACACACAACTCCTTAAAGCAAGCCATGATCTCTTCTCTGCAACCCAAATGCAACCGGTTCCTCAACCATGGCAAGCCCAGTTCCACCTACCTGAGAGCAAACCCCGGTCAACTTAGCCGAGTTTACTTTTCGGCAAACATGTACAGGATTGCCCTGTTAGTCGGCTTGTATGCTTTCCCCAGCTGACAGCCCCAATACAAATAGAGAAGAGAGAGAGAGCGAGAGAGAGCGGCATGTGATCTATGGGTTAAAAACAAAAAGCGGAGTTGAGCAATTCCTTTCGGAAGCCACTAAAATGTCACCAATGTGGGACAGGCTTTGTCCGGAGAGTCCACAGAGACAGAGGCATCGCCGAGGAGTGGCCTTGTTTCTGTATTCAATGGAGGCAAAGGGGAAGAGGGTTTCTGCAATCCAATTGCAGGGTCAGGAGACCTGTGTTGGACGTCGGTGTCCTTTCCCACCCAACTGCAGCCCTTTTTATGCCAGCCTAACCCCCATTTAAGACTCTTTTTCGCCTGCCTCAAAATGCCTTGCCACTATGCCACAAAACCTCAAGGCAGAGAGGTCTGTCTGTATATGGCCTGAGAGGTCAAAACCTTTTACAATTCGCCATTTAGGAACCGCCGTGAAGGACCACCTCCTTGAAAGAGGAGCATTTCTTAAACACTCAGGACGTACCGGGAACAAAACCTACAACGGAGGCTTCTCTCTGCAGACTCCAACTGCGACATCCAGGAGACTCCTGTCGATACCAGAAACACTTAATATTTGGGAACCACCGCCTGTCCTTTTCGGCGTTGCTTTCCGCAAGCGTCTCGCAAACCTGCCCTTACCTTTGCTATAGTTAACCAAAAAAAGTGTCGGGGGCAGAGTGAGCGCTCAAGAGACAGCCAAAATTAGAAGCTGCTGAACTGAAACCTAATAAGATCTCCGATCCCGTTTCTCACGGTCTGAATAGGAGTCTGGGTGGCCCCCGGTGCTGCTGGAAAAGCTCCGTTCCTCATTTGGGTTTTGTGGCCATTATTATTACACGGTCACGCCTTGATGCTTGAGCAAATATGGAGGCCGAGCCCTCGCGCGGGGCATGTTTTCGCTGGGTGGCTTTTCTTTTCTTTCATACAGCCCCATTGTCCCGAGATCTCAGTTTAACCTTTCCCTATAGATACCCTCAATATTGCTGCTGCCCAGTTTGACACGGGGGGCCCCTATGAGCAGCAGTGGTCTTGCCAAGCAAACCCACCCCCGGATAAAGACACTTAGCAAAGAAGGAGGCAACAGGGAAAGAGGAAGAGCGAACTAGCGGTGGATAGGCTCTATCAAAGAAGCCACAAGGCCTGCCCTGAGTTTGCAATAATGAATTTTCCTCCAGTACCATTTGAACTAAGGACAACCAAGACAAAATGCAGGCTTGTGGCTAACACTGTCCTATGCTTCTTTCTTTCTTTCTTTCTCCTGTATGGTCTTGAACACCTTTGCCTGATGAAGAAGCAAGTGGAGCTCCGGAAGCTTTCATGGGATCCCCTTTCGTGGGATTTTTTACTGGACGTCTGGAAGAACGGAGTTGCTGGGAGATGTAGAGAAAGAATGGACTGGGAAACCTGGAGAGGCTGAAGGCTGCAAGAACAGCCCAATGCTTTGGCCTTTCTTCCTACGAAAGGGATCCCAAGCCCCAGATCATTGGGTCTGCCCCATTTCCAGGTCTCTTCCAGCTTCCATGGTCCCCTTTTTGTCAGATAGGAGGCTCCTGGATCTTTAAAATCCAGCACTCAACTGGGAGAGTAGGCAGCACTGGTTCATCCTTATCTCTCCCTCTCCCATTCTATGGCTCTTCCTTACTTCTGCTATACGGAGCAAGAAGGGAAGTTGGGGGAGGATAAATAGGACAGAGAGGAAAAGCCAGTTGTAGATTAAAGGGTATAGAAAGTATCTCCGGATCTCAATAGCCTAAACGCGTGTATCTGATGGAACCAAATCTGGCTAGCTGGCTCACAAAAAGACCACAACGCCTTCGGCTGTGTAGCTTCTCCTGCGCAACAGCACCTCTTATCTTCGCCAATGAAGACAGAACGGCATTCCCACATAGGTGGCTACGGGTGACAAAACTAGCTGGGCTAGTCACTTGCGCTGTGTTACTTGCTGAGAGGCAATTCGACGGAGATTATACAGCCGCACGCAGAAAGACTAGCTACGTGCTGCTCAAAAAGAAAGAATCCCATCAAAGAGTTGGCTCTGGGGATTCAAAGGAAAGCCAGGACGGTGTTATATTCTTTCCCTATAATGTTTCATCAGTTGCGCTGCTTGTGTTCTCGTCCCTGATAGGTTTAACATGTTGCAGCCCAGCCCCATACATATGGATAAGGGATAGCTGTTCCCTCTCTTCCATAATGCAAGAGGGCCACCCACTGAAGCTGAATGGTAGATTTCGGATAGAGATAAAGGAAAGACTTTCTTCATGCGCAGCAGTCAAGCTGTGGGACTCAGCGTCACAAGGCAACTGTTACATGAATTTGTAACTGGTTGACTGGCTGAACCCAAAGGGTGCTCAGCCATGGCTCCTTTTCATCCTGGAGGGAAGTGACCAGTGGGGTGTCCAGTGGGGCTCTGTCCTGGGCCCAGGGCTATTCAACATCTTTATCAAGGACTTGGATGAAGAATTGGGAGCATACTTATCAAATTTGCAGATGACACCAAACTAGGAGGAGTAGCTAATACTCCAGAGGACAGGATCAAGATTCAAAAGGACCTGACTAGACTAGAAAGCTGGGCCACAGCTAACAAAATGAACTTCAACACGGAGAAATGTAAGGTATTGCACTTAGGGCAGAAAAATAAAATGCACAGATATAGGATGGGTGACACCTGGCTGAATGAAACTACGTGTGAAAGGGATCTAGGAGTCCAAGTAGACCACAAGTTGAACATGAGTCAACAGTGTGATGCGGCAGCTAAAAAGGCCAATGCTATTTTAGGCTGCATCAATAAAAGTATAGTGTCTAGATCAAGAGAAGTAATAGTGCCACTGTATTCTGCTTTGGTCAGGCCCCACCTAGAATATTGTGTCCAGTTCACAAAGGACATTGAGGAACTGGAGCGTGTCCAAAGGAGGGTGACTAAAATGGTGAAGGGTCTGGAAACCTTTCCCTATGAGGAACGACTGAGGGAGCTGGGTATGCTTAGCCTGGAGAAGAGAAGGTTAAGAGGTGATATGAGAGGCCTGTTTAAATATTTGAAGGGATGTCACATTGAGGAGGGAGCAAGCTTGTTTTCTGCTGCTCCAGAGAACAGGACCCAGAACAATGGATGCAAGCTCCAGGAAAAGAGATTCCAGCTCAACATTAGGAAGAACTTCCTGAAAGTAAGGGCTGTTTGACAGTGGAACATGCTCCTTCCTTGGAGTGTAGTGGAGTCTCCCTCTTTGGGGGTCTTTAAACAGAGGCTGGATGGCCATCTGTCAATGGGGATGCTTTGATATGGATTTCCTACATGGCAGAAGGGGGTTGGACTGGATGGCCCTTGTGGTCTCTTCCAACTCTATGATTCTATGATTGTTATGGCTGCCATGTTGGGTGACTTTAAAAGAAGGTTGGATAACTCCATGGAAAATGCTCAGTGGCCGCTCCAAGCACTGAAATTCCCCTTCCAAGGAGGCCAAAATAGCTCCTTCCTTACCATCCTTCCCTCGGCAGGTGAAGACTTTTTCCTTCAGGTGGGCTTTTGAAAACCAAAGTGGTTCCTTCCTTTTCCTCTATCCCAACCTGAAGAAGTGCATTCCTTTTTCTCTATCCTGAAGGCTTGCAAGAGAAGAGCTTGAAAGCGCATGCTGCATTGCTTACATATTTAACTACTTGTTAATATTCCAACTGTACATTTAAAATTCTTTTTAGTGCTATTAAAAGTTTAGTGCTGATTTTTCGTATCTTTTTAACTGTGTTCTGTTCAACTGGCAAACCATAGACCCTTGTCCTGATCCAGTGTGGCTCTCCTCAGGACTACTCTAAGTCCCAGTTTGCCCAGTGGGTCTTCCTCCCAAGTAACCAACCTCTGCTGCAAACTGTGTTGGACAATTCACGTAAGCCAGAAAAAGCGAAGTACATTCTTTAAGCCAAGCAGAACAGAATCCAGAAGATAAGTGGTAACCAAGAGGTGGCACGGACTTCAAACTTTGCAACCTTTAAAAGAACGCCAGGAACGCCGTCCACCTGAAATCTGGGCCCATCGGCAAACAGCGCAACCTTGCCCCGTATCTGGAGAAGACAAGGGCCGATGGCGGCAATAAATAGCAAGGCTGGGATAAGGAAGAGTCAGGTGGCAGCCGAGGGTCAGGTAAGGTGGGATTAGGATCAGGGAGGGAAAGAGTTTGTGGAGCAACTGGGACAAAGCTTTCGAGGGTGGAATGAATCCCAGAGGGACAGCCGCAGGGAATATCCTTGGTGAGAAACCCCTCCTTTTGTTGCAGTCCAGAGACATCAGGTTTAGGGGGGAAAGATTCCAGAGGGGACCAAGCGCAGGGTCAGATCCCACCCTACAAGCGTCACAGAGTCGGTCCCCAAACGTGCACAATCCCGGACACCACGACGGAAATGAAAGCAATTTGTACAACAGAGAGGAATTTCCCCCCATGTAACCCCTGAGTAACCAACCCATCCAAACCATCTCTGGGACAGTGGCCACTCAGCAGTGGTTTTCAAAACAAGGGACCCACTTTGCACCTTTGGAAGGATTCAGCCTTGGCCTCCTCCGTTTGTTCTTCCAGCTCAATCCTGGAGTGTGTTTAACAGCATAGGGAAAGCTGAACAACCAACCTCATGGGGAGTACAATGCATTTCGCCCACGCACCAAGAGTTGCGATTGAGGAAGCGAGGGCCGTGGCAATGCTTTCAGGTCCTCTTATAAACCCAGCGTTCAACCCACGCATGGAGGGCCCTCATGGAGCCAAGACTCGCTTGAAGCAGGGCCCCAAGGGAGGAGAGCGTTGTTCAGGAGAAGTGCAGAAGCCCTGCAGAGAAAAAGGTCCCAGTTCCATCCTCTCCGCTTAAAACATCCAGGAAGGAGCTGCTGCAAAAAGACTCACTCTGTCTATCCGAAATCCTGGACAGGTTTTGCCGCTCTAGGTAAAGAAGATCAGGCCAGATACACAAATATAGGCGCATCTGAGTGAACAAAATAGAAGTTGTCCCTGGGCATTAGCCCTATAACAGAACATTCGGTCCGAGAGGCAAGAGGAGGGATAGGTTGCTATGACACAAACCAGAAAGGGAAGTTCAACATGCCCCTGCAAAGATGTTATCCAAAACTAACAATGCGCACAACAAAGCAACTGGATCAGGTAAGCCTTGCCTTAGTGAACACAAACATTTTGAGCCTCACTTGTTTTGCTCTGCTTTGCTGTCCACGCATGTTCAAGAAAGGGCTTCTGGAGGTAACCTACCTTTGGAGGTAAGCGCACACCGGCTCAGGGTAACCCAGAGGAGAACCCCGTTCTTGCTCCAGCTTTGTTGCATTGCTTACTGCAGAGGTGCTGCTCCTCTAGCCCTCCTTCAATATCCTCCCAACGCCAACGCTGCTAAGCCAAACTCTCCGGATGGATCGAGGCAGCTTACGATATGGATAAATACATAGTAAAGAATAAGACGAAGTACAGAATAAAACCCCAACACAATGACTTAAAGTTCCCAATAAACAATCCAAGGATACCCAATGATAAGAACGACAGCAGAACAAATGGGAAGCAGGGGTATTCTAGATGGGGTCCGTATTAAAAGGGCGCTGGGCATATGTAAGAAGACTTTGTAGTAAGGAGCTTCTTCTTCCTCAGAGGCTTTGCTAACTGAGGTATGTCTTGGTTTAAGAGGCAGCGTTGTGTTGCCCTGCTGCAACGTTTCCAATATCAGCTCGACTTTACACCGTATGAAGAAAAAGCCACTGAATCCGGAGACCTCAAACTGTATTCTTACACACGCTTCCAGAACGTAATTCTTCCAAAAGCAGATACCATCACCGCCTGAGGGAAGGCGACACTCGCACGCATTTGGAAATGATACCTGTGGGATCACGCACGCACCACCCACAACTCTCTCATGCGCTTTAGGCGCTTTCACCTCCTTGCCCTGCTGACGGCACACAACTCTTCAGGGCACGAACCCGTTGAAAAATATGAACGTATGCGGTATATTATCAACTTCCATGGCCTATAACCCATGTTTGATTTATTGCGCCGCAGTACTCTTCAGAGAAGAGTGGGTTAAGAGGTGGCATGAGACCCTAATATTTGAGAATGGAGCAAGCTTGTTTTCTGCTGCTCCAGAGAATAGGACACAATGGAGCAATGGATGCAAAAGAGAAGAGAGTCCACCTAAACATTTGGAAGAATTTCCTGAGAGTAAGAGCTGTTCAATAGTAGAAGACACTCCCTTGGCGTCTGATGGAGTCTCCTTCTCTGGAGAGGTTTAAATAGAGGCCGGGTGGCTGTCTGTTGTGGTGCTGTGATTGAGAGTTCCTGCATGGCAGAAGGGGGGTGGATGGTCTCTTCTAACCCTATGATTCTATATCTTTCCCTCCAACCATCTCAAATGTCCCCATGTCTAAAGAGCGCCTTTCGGCCTCGGCCTCCATCTCCTCTTCCTCTTGGAGACCTGGCACAGGTTCGCATTTTAGCCCTTTTTACACTCCACCAAAACATGAGAGTTAGAAGAGACCCCCAAGGGCCACCCAGCCCAGCCCCATTCTGCCATGCAGGAACTCACAATCCAAGCACCCCCCCCCCCAAAAAAAATTAGAGCCCTTTCATTCTACTTTATTTGGCACGTCCGCATCCCGTGAAATCCTGGGAAATGTAGTTTAGGGAGGGATGCTTAGACCCCTCTAGTAGAGAGCTCTTGGACCCTTCAATCACAAGACCCAGGATCCCCTCAGATGTCTCCATGGCAGTCAATGCAGAATCACTTGCCTTCCTTATCCATGGACTTTTTGTTCAAGCATCCACAGCTTGAAAATGTTTTTGTCGTGTTGTATATTTCTGTATATCTAATGGGACTTCAGTACCAATGGATTTTGTTATCCATGGGGGGATCCTGGAACCAAACCCCAGCACATATCAAGGACCCACTGGATTTGCGTAGCGGGAAACGTCATTGGCGTGGCTCTTCTTTAACAAAACGAAGCACTGGGTGCGAAGCACAGACGCTTGGCCTCGATCTCCTGCTGTATCTCTGCTTTGTGAGGCTGAGAAAAAGGGGCAGGTGCCCTTGGGCGACAAGGCACACTCTCTCAGCCTCAGAGGAGGGCCATGACAAAACCATCTTCTGAAGGAACTTGCCAAGGAAACCCCACTATAAGCTCGCCTCAAGTCCGAAACAACTTGAAGTCAAAGAGCAGCAAAGGAAAAGGCCGCTTTCTAATAACAATCCTGGGGTGCTTCCCTTTCTAGGAACAACAGGAAGGAAAAGAATAGGAAAGGAATAGGAACAGTGCAACATGTCATGCAGAAAGTTACTTTATGGGGAGCGCAACAAAGTGTTGCTGATATTAGCAACAAATCATGGAAGAATTAGGGTTTTTCGGGCCATGTGGCTTCCTTACTTTTCGCCAGCATCTGTGGCTTTGGCATGGAAGGTGCATATACCCCACTCTCTCCCATGCCAGCCTTCTCTGAAGATGCCAAAGCCACAGATGCTGCTGGCAAAACGTCACAAATAAACTCTTTCTAGAACATGGCCACAAAAGACCCACAAAAAACTATGGATGCTGGCCATGAAAGCCTTTGGCGTCACATGGATGAACCGCTTCCCAAGAAGTGGCTTTGGGTGCGCTCTCTTCCTCTGTATCTCTCCTCACAACAACCCTTTGAGGGAGGCGAGGAAGACGCTGGCTGGACCCAAAGTCAGCCCCTGAGAGCGGCGGCCCAAGAAGGACTGGGAAGAGGAGGGTCAACAAAGAAAGGAAGGATGGGGACATCATGAGAAAGGAGGATTCCTTGGGAAAGGGAGGAAAGGTGGAAGGAAGCAGAAAGAGAGGAAGGCAAGGGTCTTGGATCATAGAATCATAGCATAGTAGAATCATAGAGGTGGAAGAGACCCCAAGAAGGGCCCTGATCCAGTCCAACCCCATTCTGCCATGCAGGAAATCCAAATCAAAGCATCCCCATTGACAGATGGCCATCCAGCCTCCATTTGAAGACCTCCAACACTCCAAGGAAGGAGTGTGTTCCTCTGTCAAAGAGACCTTACTCTCAGGAAGTTCCTCCCAATGTTGAGCTGGAATCTCTTTTCCTGGAGCTTGCATTCATTACTCCATTTGTGTCCTATTCTCTGGAGCAGCAGAAAACAAGCTCACTCCATCTCCATATATTAGTCTCTGGAGCAGCAAGAAACAAGCTTTCTCTCTCCTCAATATGACATCCCTTCAAATATTTAAACAGGGCTCTCATATCACCTCTTAACCTTCTTTTCTCCAGGATAAACATCCCCAGCTCTCTCAGTCGTTCCTCGTAGGGCTTCAGGGTTTCCAGACCCTTCACCATTTTAGTCGCCCTCCTTTGAACACATGGCTCCACTTTCTCAATGTCCTTTTTGAATTGTGGTGCCCAGAACTGGACACAATATTCCAGTTGGGGCCTGACCAGAGCAGAATAGAGTGGCACTATGACTTCCCTTGATCTAGACACTATACATCTATTGATGCAGCCTAGAATCGCATTGGCCTTGTTAGCTGCCGCATTGCACTGTTGACTCATGTTCAACTTGTGGTCTCCTTGGACTCCTAGATCCCTTTCACATGGGAGATACTTCATTCACAGGTTATATATATATATATATATATATACACACACTTGTCCCTCCATCTTCGCCAGGGTTAGGGGCACAAGACCCCCATGAATATGGGAAAACTGCAAACAACAAAAACACCCTGTTTTTACCTGAGAGGACGCCTCTCTAGGAATCTCTAGGTCTTTCAGTGCAACTCTGTGGTCAATGTCCAACAGTCACTGACCATAGAGTTGCACTGGAGGAGCTACAAAGGCCTAGGAGAGTGGTCTCTCTAGGGGTCTCTAGGTCTTTCAGTGCAACCTTCAGTTAAAGTTGACCATAGAGTTGCACCGGAGGACCTGGATATTCCTAGAGAGAACATATTCATCAAATCTGCCAATATCAAAGCCACAAAGATGGAGGGAGGAGAGTTTACGGATGCGGAGCCGGACAATGAAGAAGGCGGATAAGAGGAAAGCAAGAATAGTGTCTTTATTTATTCCTATCCCGCCTCTCCAAGCAGATCAAGGCGGAGAAGGAGAAAAGGCGACATTACAATGCAGTCAAACATCACAAGCCATAGACCCTCAAAGCCACAATAAAAGGTCCTGGGAAAAGAGGGGGATCCCAATAAATAGAATCTATAAACAATCAATAAAGGCACGTTTTGATTGCAAAGCTAAGAATGGAGGGCGCCCAGAAGGACATGGAGGACGCAGGCAGCTGGAGTCGGAAGAGGAGGGAAGACAGGAGCAACCCAGAGCTAAAAGACTCCGATAGAAAGGAAGACATTATATATATATATCATTTATATGTAATAAGTTATAAATAGATAAATATAAAATATATAATGTGTACATATAGAAATATATATATATAAATTATAGATACATACATACATATATATATATATACACACACTTATATATAAAACATATAATATATATATATATATAAACAAATATGAATAAATAACAATTAAGATATATAAATAAAGCATGATTGTAATAATTCAACATATTATATAGAATGTATATATAAATACATAAATATAACATATATATTTATATATATATATAAATTGATTTTATACATTATATATAAAGATATAGATAGATATAAAGATATAAAAGACATATTTGATTTTATATCTATATCTATATCTATCTCTGTATGAAAGCCCTGCTTCTTCTTCGTCCTGCGGCGGAGGCCCTGCCCAAAGCGCTTCCCTTGCAGCCGAGGAGGAGGAGGGTTCTCTTGAGCATGTGCAGAGGGCGAGGGGGCGTGTCTCCTCGAGGCCCCTCCCCTCCCGCCCTTAGATTGACATGCTCCCAAGCCCCGCCCACCCGCGGCCTAGTCGGAAGGGCTTCCTCCTCCTTGGCTTCAACCGCGGCCTGGAGGGGAGCGCGGAGGGTGGTCCGCCGAGGGAAGGGCCGCGAGGGGCTCTGCTTACCTGCGCCGCTGCCACCGCCGCTCCTTCTCCTCCGGACGGCGCTGATCCCACCTCAGACACCGCCCCCGCCTCCCTTCGCACGGCGACCAATCAGTAGGAGCCTCTCCCTCGCGCGCCCCGGCTCCGATTGGCCCTCTCTCCTGTCACTCTCTGCTTCCCTTCTCCACTTCCCGCCCCCTCAACGCTCAGCCAATGAGAAATCACAGCGCGTCCTTCACGCCAACCAATCATGATGAAGGCAGGAAGGGAGCACCGCCCACACATCCCCTTTTGCGCTCAGCGCTGTCAAAATGAAAGAAGAGGGAGGGGGCGAGGAAGGCGGCCCCTGATTGGCTGCGCGGGGAGGCGCGTCGTGCTCCGAGCCCCGCCCCCTCTCCGCCTCTGCTTCGGGCCAATCGAAAGGCGAGGCTGCGGAGGGCGGGGTGTTGGGGAGCGCGGGCCAATCAGGAGCCGTCCAAGGGAGTGGGCGGGGCTGGCTGGCTCTTCCTTCACCTTTGCCTTCAAGGGAGCCCCTGGGTGGGCGGGGCGCCCCGCCCCCTCATTTGCATATGGCAATTCAATTAATTACTAATTGGACTGGGGCTTCCTCCGGTTTTAGTAACTTGTGAAACAGGAAAGTTATGAGACTTTAGGCACATATCAGCCTCAAGAATAATAGATCACAGATTAGTATTAGTTATTAAATCAGGATTCCATTCATCATCATCATCTATATTCCATTTATCATTATTAATTATATTATCAATATTCCATTTATTAGTAGTAGTAATTATTATTATCAATATCCTATTTATTATCATCATTAGCATTATCAATATTCCATTTATTATTGTTATTATTATTGGCAATATTCTATTTATTATTATTATTCAATTTATCATTTTCATTATCAATAATCCATTTTTTATTATTATTCAATTTATTTTTCTCATTAACATTATATTCCATTTATTATTATTATTATTATTATTATTCTATTTATTATTATCATTATCATTATATAAATATTCCATTTATTATTATTATTATTATTATTATTATTATTCCATTTTATCCTTATAATGCCATTATCAATATTCAACATTATTATTATTATCATTACCATCATAATCAATATCCTGTTTATTGTTATCATTAGCATAATCATATTCCATTTATAATAATAATAATAATAATAATAATAAATGTTCCATTCATTATTATCATTATCAATATTCCATTTGTTATCATCATCACCATTAAATATTCCATTTAATATTATCATTATTAATTATATATAATAGGATGTGTATAATCTAATAACATATTAAAACATATAATTATTATTATTATTATTATTATTATTTATATTCCGCCTTTTCCCTGGGGAATCAAGGCGGATTACAACATAATAACAACATGATGATAGTAAATACATTACATTTTGATCCTGTTATAAATGTAAACTGTTATGAGTAAACTGGAAGAGTTGCAAATGGGATTTTCATTTATATATATATATATATATATATATATATGAAATTTAGGTCCAAAATGGACCCCAAAAACCTGAGTCGATTGTCCTTGGGTCAATGTAGAAGTACTTTATTTCAATTCTCATTTAAAAGAAGGAACCATCTCCTGGTGTAAAGCAAGAGTATAGTATGTGAAGCACTCACCTTCTCTACTCTCTCATCCATTCAGTCCTAAGACTAAGCACAAAGAGTTGTGTCTGCTGGGCTTTAATAGGTTCTTTGACACCACTTTGCTTTGCTTCATCCTTTGGACCCTTTGCTATAAGCCCCTAAGTTTTACCCTCAACTTATCCATAGCAAAATACATAGTTTTGACCCCCCTCGGAAAACAAAAACAGATTGGAAACCATCAATACGTGTAATAATAATAATAATAATAACCAATATTTCATTCATTATTATCATTATCGTTATCGAAGGCCAATATTATTATACTTCGTTCCCGGAATTCTGCAACCCAGACTCCAATGGAGAGAGGAATTTGGGGAAGGAAGAGGCTCTAGGGACCACGTTGCAAACGTACGATGGATCATAGAAACATCATAGGATCCTAGAGTCGGGAGAGACCCCAAAAAGGGCCGTCCAGTCCAACCGCGTTCTGCCATGCAGGAACTCTCCATCAAAGCATCCCCATCCAGGCTCTGTTTAAAGACCTCCAAGGAGAACGGAGGGTGGCGAGGGATCGCAAAAGGAAAAACTGGACTTATAGCAATGCCTTTGGTTGCAGAGATCGCGGACGGCTCTTGAAAGACGCGGACATCTTTCCGGCGACAGAAAGCCATAGTTTCTTTTTTCACATCTGAGGAAACGAAAGGAGAAAAGGGAAATTAAACTATTACGTAACCTTGGCCCAAATAACTACATTTAAACCCCTTTGGACCTGGACAGTCGCTGACCCTGACCCCGGTGTTTTTGACCCTGTTTTAAAAGGCAAAGCGTTGGAGAAAGCCTCGCAACTCGGACGGCGTCAGAGAAGGACGTCCCAAGATGGATTCCGGCCGGGTTTTGGGTCACCATCTTGGATGCCTTGAGACGGTAGACCTACTAAGCCTGCACTGCAAAATTAAGGCAGTTTGGCGCCGCTTTAAGTGCCGTGGCTCAATGTGACGGAAACCTGGGATTTGTAGTTTGGGGAGGCATTTAGCCGCCTCCGTCGGAGAGCTCCGATACTTCGCCAAACTCCAGATCCCGGGATTCTGCAAAGCGGAGCCATGGCAGTCAAAGGCGGTTCCACAACATGGACGCTGGAGTCATCGAGAGATGGAAAAGGGGGCACTTACGTGGCATCAATGTCCCGGGAAGAGGTAGAATTTTTTGGTGAGCGTGGTCCGGTCTTTCGAAGGCATCTGGAGGGGGTTCGCCACAAAGGCTTTCAGGACCTGCGACGCAAAGGAAGAACAAAAACGAGGGCGAAACTAATGGGAATGAAAGAATTGGGAAGACGGACAGCGTTTCTAAATCGGAAAGACTTGGAGGAAATCGACAGGGAATGGTCGCCTCTAACTGAATATTGTAATAATGCATGGCAAAAATGGAGTAATCGCTACTCCAGGAAGCCACAAGGAACAGCAATGCTCTCCCAAAACTAGGTTTTAGATCTGATGGGTGTCCCCACTGCCACCGCCGTAACAAAATCAAAATGATAGCCAAAAACATGCAAGAGGGGAAATCCTGTTTGGGGAGCATTGTTCAGCCTGCACTGGGTTCATACGGAACAAGTTTCGCCCCAATGGGCATATTTTGGATGCCCCTAAGTTAGATACGGTTGGCGCAAAGGAGCCTGGTGCTTTATGGACATCCTTGTGCAACAAGAGCATCGTCAATTCATGTTCTTCCAAGCCGGGAGCTTCAAAAGAGGCGATCCAAAGCATCTCTCTGCAGAGACGGGTTTGCGAGGCTCACCTTCCGGAAGACCTCTTCCAAGTTGCAGTTCCAGGCATGTTCCTGGATTTGCTTTATCAACCCGGTAATGAAGACGGAACCTTTCTCTCGGCTTCTCCAGGAGACGTTATCTAGGGAGGCAATGGAGATCAGAACACATTGAAGCCACAACGATGTGTGATCACTAGGAAAGGCCACGATCGGTCCTGCGTCTGGAGACGTTTTCGAAACTGGACGCGTTCGTCCGTGGGGAAACCCAAAGTCCGCTCCAAAAGACTCTTACCTGGAGTGGAGGAGTAAAGGCAGATGAAGTCGGTCTCCACATGGACTTTCCGAATGGCGTCCCGTTCGTAACCTTCCGGGGACCATGACGGCTCAGGAGTGAGGGAGTCGTTCCGAGGCGCCTCTCTGTCGCTCACATAGGTGACCCCTTCGTTCTCTGGAGAAATAAAATGGCTGGTCAGGAAGCAATGGCAAAGACTCCGACGTGACCAGAGTTGCTGCAGTCCTTCTTGTGTGTTTGTTTCATTGTTGGATCACATTTTCCGGAGAACACTGAGGCTGTCATTGGGTTTTTCAGGCTCCGTGGCCATGTTCTAGAAGAGTTTATCCCTGATGTTTCGCCAGCAGCGTCTGTGGCTTTGGCATCGTCAGAGAAGATGCTGCTGGCGGAAGGTCAGGAATAAACTCTTTCAGAAACCGATCTCTAAACTGGCAAGGAGTTAGGCTAAATGATCCTTGGGGTCTTCTGCCACCGTAAAGGCCCCGTTGTATTTACATACCTCCGCGACAGGCTTGGATGATGACCACCTTGGGCTTCCCAAACAGAGCCGGACAGTTCCTGTTGTTGAAAGCAGAGAAGATGGCATCGACCGGGAGGATGTCCGAGTCTTTGCCCTGGCTCTGGACGCCGCAGAGGCCTTGCCGGACGCCGTGAGACATGAGGACCAGGAAGGTGCTGTCGGAGGCCTTGTGTTCCTCTCGGGCTGCAAAGCGCTTCAAGCAATCGGCCATGGCCTGAAAGAGACAAAACGAGAAGATGCGGGTCGAGCCATGGATGGACACTTTGGACCGCTGACCATGCCACCAGCCACCCTATCTCTTGGAATCTTGCCCGCTAAGGGCCGCGGAGCCCGGTCAGGAGAAAAAAGTTGGCAACCCTATCCAAATGTTAACGTAGAAGACTCTGGGAAAAGGAAAGCCTCTGGGAAAAGGAAAGCTTCTACCTTTGAGGTTAAGTTGGTCTCCGGTTCGACTTTGTAGCCCAGGCCTTCCAGGAGAAGCGTCATCTGCTGCAGGTCCACCTCGGCGCCGTCGCGTCTGGGGCAATGGGCAAAATCGATATTGCAGATAATCAAAGCCAAGCGAGTCCGTGTCTTCGGGTCCCCGATAGCATAGATCTGCAGGAAAGCACATCGCAGGAGTCAGTGGTGTTACAAATTGGTTTCAAGTCCACAAAGGAATTAAACCCATCACAGTGGCTGAAATTCCACTGGACCCCCATAATTTTTTGATCCCTGCCAGCTTCACTTTGCCTGCTTCTGCTCTAAATGGATGAGGCAATAGAGCTCCAAGAATGCCAAGCTATGCGTTGTCACCTCTGCGGCTTCCTTGGCTTGAATCTCCTCAAACACTTTCCGGGGGCAAAGACTGATCCCGTTTTTGGACTCCAGCGGGCAAACGTCTCCGGCCGAAACGCCCCTTGGACGGGTTTCCTCGATGGGTGGCACTTGCAGGCAAACCGAAGTCCCTGGAAGGAGAAAGAGAGTGTCGGCGTCCACCTTGCTGACTTCTCAGAGGCTGCGTCCGCACTGCAGAAACAATCCAGTCCGAGGCTACTTTAACTGCCACGACTCAAAGCTGCGGTGTACCTGCCAAGTAGGTGCTGACGCTCAGTTGCTCGGCCAAGAAGCTGTCCCGGTCCAGGAGGCACTGGAGGAAGATCTTGCTGGCCTTGGGGCCTTTCGTCTGGACGTTGTCGATCAGCTCCCGGGCCTGTTTGTACTTGTTGCGGCTCACCTTCACCCCGGCCGCCTCCTGTGGGTTCAAGACCGCTTTGTCGCGCAGGTCGTCCACAAGTTGGCCGATGACGTCTTCATTCACCCGTTCCACGAACTGCACCCGCATCTTGGTCAGCTTCTTGTCTAGGAGGGAAATCGACCCGGATGGGATGGCAAAAAACCCACACACAACAACCCACACACAATATCAGGAGATAAGGGAGGCGTCAACCTTGTTAGATTTTGGCAAGGCTTGGTGGGCAGGTGGGTTTCTGGGACATTGTATTTTAATGTTTTAATGTTGTTAGCCACCTCGATCTTAATGGAGAGGCGGGGTATAAATACATACTATTATTTATGATGATGATGATGATTAGTTCCTTTTGTGGGCCCCTAGCTCTTTTAATCCGGGGTTCACCGGACAGTTTTATGGGGAGCGGAAACTGGGATTTGGGGGAAAAAGACATGAACCTTCAGAAGCTCTGAGGGCATCTCATCCAGAAAGGACCCTGAAGAGTTCAAGCAGCACATGCTCCCAGTTGTACAAAGAAGGAAGCCATTGTACACACAGAGCTGTGAGTTTGGACACACACACCCAGAAGAAAGGCAATCTAACCCAAAAATGTTGCCACACTTTTAAAGAGTACGGATTATTCGCTGGAGAGAGAACGCCTTCCTTTTCCTGAATGTGCCCAAAAGACAGATGTTTACACAGGCCAGGAGAATGAAAGGCAAAAGCAAAGAGCGGCAACGCAGCCCTCCTTGCCCTTCTCACCGCTCTAGCTGGCAAGTTTAGGAGGGTTTTAGAAAGGAAGGAAAGCGCATGATGTTACCTGCCATGGCCTTTCAAAAGCCCAGCTGCAAACCTCTGGGAAGAAGAAGAAGGAGGAGGAGGAGGAGGTCCGGTCAAAGGGGAGACTTAGCTGCAAGGAAAGGACTTTGCCAGGAAGACGATTGTGAAAGTAAAACACAAACCAAGTAGGGAAATGGGTTTATTATCTCAGGAAGGGGAGGAGGGCAGGCCATGGCAAAGGAGGCCTGGAGAGCTCAGCTCTGGAGGATGGACAGGGAATGGACGCTTTGCCCAGGTGGCCAGCTAACCAAAAAGAAACCAACCCATGCCTTTAATCCTTGGGCCTTTGGTTGGCATCAGTGTGCACAACTCCGGAGGTGAAGTTTTGCAAAGCATCAAAGTTGGAAATGGGGGGATTGGAGGCGTTCTCACATACACAACACCCCTTGAGACATCTTTTGATGCCCAGAAAGTATGAAACACCATTTTTAATATTAAATACCACAAACACACAAAGAGAGTTCATAGTATTCCAGCCAGTGGAGGCACCAGTCTGAACCAGGAACAGAGAAGGGCATTGAACCAGCAGGGAGCCCTTTGGCGATGGATGGAAAACGCTCTGCCTTCTTCTGGGATGCCTAGTTTTAGGGACCAAGTCGGTGGAGTGTCTACGTTGGAGTTTGCGCAAGGAAACTGCAAATGGCGGCCGCGAAAGGCCGGGGCTGGTCTGCGTGGACCCAGTGCCCTGCGTCAGGAACGTATTGGATCTCGGCCTCAGGGAAGAGCCTTTCGATCTCGGGGTAGTCGTCGGAGCTGCAGGGAGAAAGGAAAAGAGCCAGCTCAGGTACCAGTTTTGCACAACACAGCATCTTTATTATTATTATTATTATTATTAACCTTTATTTATAAAGCGCTGTAAATTTACATCATTATGGGTTGAACTCAAAAGATATAGCAGTGTAGGATCAGGACTTTTTGGATTCTATACACTAGAGACCTGGGAAGGACCTAAACACTTGCAAAGTATTTGTCTGGTCTTGGAAGCTAAGCGGAGGTCCCAAATACCTCCACTTTGAGACCGCTTTCACTACCCTGGCTCACTGATAAGGGATCCTGGGAGTTGTAGTTTGCTGCAAGAGCTCTCTCTGACAGAGAAGGGCTAAATGTCTTCTCACAAAACTACAGCTCCTAGGATTCCCTAGCATTGAGCCAGGGCAACAAGCTGGTCCCCAGATCACCATTTTGTGTTGCATCCCTTGCTTTGGTAGACCTTCAACACTGAGTGTTATGTTAGGCCTGGGATAGCTCTTGAAACCTAAGCATTAGAACCTTGTACAGTAGCATTGTTGTGGTTATGTGCTTTCACATGAACTCTGGTTTACGGAATGGCTTCTGGTGCGATTTGTTCAGAAATTGACCTTTACCTTCTCCTGAGGGCCACTTTCCAGGCCTTAGTAAGAGACTGAAACCCTGGCTTCCAAAATGTGGCTCACAGAAAGAAACCCATTAAACTCTATAACCCATCATTAGGCCTCTATTAGGCTTAAACCACACCTAGTAAATGTGCACCTTCCAGACATAACCACGTTGGGCCTATTGTATTTCCCATAGAGGTCTATGAGAATGGGGTTCTTAAGACACAGTGCTTATGTGATGTGGGAGAAGACACTTTTCCCCCTTAGTGTGCACCAAGAACCAATACCTTTAGGTCATTGTAACTGTGTTTTGTCTTTCCAGGAAAGAAGCCAAGAACCAAGAGATACCTCAAGGCTCAGCCCTGGTCCCCAGACCACCATTTTGTGTAGCACTTTGATACACCTTCAGTACTAAGTGTGTGTTAGGCCTGGGATACCGCTTTAAACCTAAGTATTAGAATCTTGTAATGCATTGTTATTATGTGTTTTCACATGAACCTTAGTGAGATTTACCTTTTCCCCCTTGAGGGCCACTTGCCCAAGAGCACCCTCACAGTTTCCAGGCCTTGGTAAGAGACCGAAAACCAGGACTTCCAAAGTCAAGAGTACCAGAAAGACCATTGTACCATACTTTGTAATGCCAGGGAAAAGTACATGTATCGCCAGTTGTGTAGTGACCCAGGTGTGAGGCTGATAACGTATGACCATTATCCCCTAATATGCCACCCACACAACCCAACCCATATACCACCTGCTATTTGATCCCATACAAATGACAAGACTCAAGACACACTGATTTCAGCACTTTTTGAATATATATACTTCCCAGGGTCTCCTTTTGGCTGAGCTCTTCCTAGCTTCCTTCGGGGATTCCTGCTTTCCTCCTGCCTTCTTCCCAGGCTTTCCTTCTGAGGCTCTTCCCAGCTCCTGCTTCAGAGATTTCAGCTCTCCTTCTTCCCCTCTTCTGCCTTCAGGAATTCCTGCTTTCCTTCTGCCTTCTTCCCAGGCTCTTCTGGCTGAACTCTTATCTTCAGCTGTCAGCTTTTCTTCCATCTTCTTCCCATCTTCTGCCTTCAGTGATTTCAGCTTTCCTTCTGCCTTCTTCTCAGGCTCTCCTTCTGGAACTCTTCTGAGCTCCTGCCTTCAGTGCCTTCAGCTTTCCTCTTTCCCATCTTCTGCCTTCAGGGATTTCAGCTTTCCTTCTGTCTTCTTCTATGAAATCCATGAGGCTGCCATAAGTCAGCAGCTGGTTTGAAGGCATGCACACATGCGCACAGAAGCCTGGGAATAGGGTTGCCAAGGGGTTGAGGTCTTGCCTGCACAGACTCAGGTTAAGCTTTGGGATGCGTCCTGCAGGCATTTGGGAATGCAACTCCCATAAGCCCCAGACAGCTGAAGATCAGGGGATGGGAGGTGTTGTCATCCAAACTAGTTGGAGGACAAAACTCCCTCTCTGTCTCCTAAACTTTGGGACAGGGCCAGCAATCGCTTACCTGATATAGGACGACTTGGCACCCCCAAGAAAGAGAGCAGGCCCTGAGTAGTGCGTCTGGAAGGCAGGGAAGTCCATGAGGTCTTTCAGATGCTGAGAGACGGCGTCCAGATTCACACGCCACACGCACCGGTCTTCGATGTAGACCAGGTTGGTGAGCAGAAACTGGCGGACGGTCGGATCCTGCGTAAAGATAATACGTATGGAGAGAGTATGTGTGTATATAGATATCCATGTGTGTTTATATATGTGTGTGTGGCAGCCGATACTAACACAGACCACACACACACACAAAGAGGCATTTTCTCAGTCAGCCCAACTTGCCACAACAGACTTCCTCTGAGGCTGAGAGAGTGTGACTTGGCCAAAACCACCAGACAGAGCAACCTGGGACCTGCGTTTACCTGGACGGTTGGCCGCAGCTGCTCCTCGGCCAGGCGGCGCGCAGTGGAACGAGGGACGCCCTGAGGGATCTCCACAGCCTTCATGGCAGCCACAAAGTCCTGGAAGCCGGTGACGGCGGTGGTCTTGCTTGGACTGATGTCAACGCAGACCAGGCGTTCCACCAGCTCCGGCTGGGAAAACGGGGAAAGAGAAGACAGGGATGTGAGAAACCAATCAGTCCAAGGAGCCATCCCACGCATGTGGCAGATCTGCTTGCCACCATAGCTATGCAACGACAGGCCAAACGCCGGCTCAGTCAGCGAGGCACTTACCCATCGCAGCGTGAGAGCCATGGCGGTCTTTCCGCCCATGCTGTGCCCAACCAAGACGCACCGTTCCAGGCGGAGCTGGCGGAGCAGGAGGCGGACATCGTCGCTCATGGCTTCGTACGTCATGACGGGGCTGTGGGGGCTTTCGCCGTGGTTGCGGGCGTCCACCGTCAGTACCTAACTGGCCAGGAGAAGAGGAGGAGCACAAAGTAGTAAAGCTTCTAGGGAACGGAGGCTGTAGCGGGGCTGTGGGGAACCTAAGGCCCCCCAAACGTCTGCCTCCCCAATTTCCCCCAGACCGACTCTCACCCACCTTGCGCCCGGTCTGGAGCACCAGGGTTTTGGCGAGGGATGCGAAATTGGCTTTGCTTCCGAAAAGCCCATGGAGGAAAAGGAGGGGAGGCTGCGGCGAGGGTCCGTCGAAGACGGCGTAAGAGACCGGCACCGGCCTGAAAAGAAGGAGGAGAAGAGTGAGGGGCTGAGGGCAGAGTACAAAGTCCAACAATGTTGTGTGCCTTTGTTTGTTGTTGTGTGACTAGGCTTCGTTACTTCTCACACTAACTCTTTATTCCGTCAAAGTAAATCAATAAAGTTAAAACTAACTCCAGAAAGTAACTAGGACTACTCACTTACCCCACTAACTCTTTATTCAAAAGGAATAAGTATCCAAAGGTAATGTCAGAAAGTAACTAGGACTTGTCACTCGCCGCACTAACTTTTTATTCCGTCAAAATAAATGAATGTTTACAAGTAACTTCTGAAAGTAATTAGGATGTGTTACTTCTCACGCGAACTCATTATTCTGTCGAAATAAATAAATGTTCAAAAGTAACTTCAATAAAGTAACTAGGACTTGTTACTTGGCACACTAACGCTTCTGGGGTTTTTTGACACCTAACCTCCCCACTTCCTAATGACACCAGAAGTAACTCGTTACAGCTAATTACTTTACTGGTTACACCTAATTACTTTACTAGTTACACCTAATTACTTTACAAGTTATGTCTAATTAATTTACTAGTTACATCTAACTACATTACTTTATTAGTTACATCTAACTACTTTACTAGTTACATCTAACTACTTTACTGGTTACATCTAACTACTTTATTACCAAAGTACAAATAACTACGTTACTGTCAGGCTGCGCTTGGGGCTCCAGGAGGAGCACTAGTTTCCCCCCACCCTCTTTTTATAGAGTGACACTTCCGCCGACCAATCGCCGCCGCCCTGTTACTGGAGGGGGCGGGACAGATATAAAGAGCGGCGCTCTAGGCTTCCTCCTCGATGGTGCGGCGCGGCGCTCTCTAACTCTATGGTCCGTGAGCCGGCAACATCCGGGTATTTGGACACGAGCTAGGCCTCGGCGCGGAGCATTCTGGGAAGGGGGAGCCCTCTCCTTTCCTTCCCGGTGAGCGCTTACATGGCGGCGGAGCCGGCGAGGCCTTTCCTTTCCTGGGCCAGGGCCCGAGGCCAGCGAGGGAAGCCGAGGGCGCGGAGCAGCATGGCCGAACGGGCCTCAGCGGTCACCTAGGAGACCGAAAAAAGGAGGCTGGCGGAGGTAGGAGTCACCTGAGGCCTACTTCCGGTCGGTCGCTATGGAGACAAGGGTGTGTACTGTAGAGTGGCAGTTGAGTCGTCCCGCCTCTTCCGGCGTGGGAGCAGGCTTCGAGGAGGGCGATGTGCGCATGTGCCACCAGGTGGCACCAGTGGCAATGGAAGCAATAGCAGCAATAGCAGCAATGTACCAAAGTATCTATCTATATGATATAATATCTATATCTATCTGTCTATGTGTGCGTGTGTGTATATATATATATATATTACAATATACAATATATATATATATATATATATTACACACACACATATATATACATACACACTCTCTCTCTCTATATATATATACACTGTATATTGTAATATATATATTATAATATTTATACTGTATATTATAATATATATATATATATAAAAACACACACACACACACACATAGACAGATAGATATAGATATTATATAATATAAATAGATACTTTGGTACATTGCTTCTATTGATGCCATTGCTTCCATTGCCACTACAGTGTGTGTATGTGTGTGTGTGTGTATATATATATATATATATGTAGGAATAATAGTGCAGTTTGGCTCCACTTTCACTGCCATGGCTCCAGGGACATAGCTAGGATTTTAGGAAGGGGGGGTCCAGACTAAGTGCCACCATTATAATGGGGCTTGGGTGCGGCGGCACAGCGGCACGCACCATTCATTTTTCTAATGGAAGGGGGGGTCCAGACCCCAAGAACCCCCCCCCCCTTGGCTACGTCCCTGATGGCTCCATCTCTCCTGCAGGATCCTGGGATCTGTAGTTTGGCGAAACTACAAATCCCAGGCTTCCATAAGATGGAGTATTATTACTGTTGCACTATTACTGCGGTGTAGAGATGCACCCTGAGATTAGTAATCACCAAGCAATGCCAAGTTGTAGCTTTTGGAAAGGCTTTCACCACATCTCTCTGGGTCCAGGGTGAACTACAGATCCCAGGGAACTTCTGTAGGAAGGAGCCAGGGCCATTGAAGTGGTGCCAAAATCCATTAGAGTGGGCTTTAATTCCATTTTTAATCGCAGCTTTTAGCCGCTCTCCAATTTGGGAAGAACAGCGGGATACAAATTATTATTATTATTATTATTATTATTATGCTATATTTATAAATCTACAGCGCTGTATAAATATAGCATAATTATTAATTACTTCTGCAGTGTAGAAGACTGAGAATTGGGCAAACGTCTTGTCCGGCTCCTCCTTGGCTCAAAACACAAAGCTCCTGTTTTCCGCTGCAATAACAACAACAACAACAACAACAACATGAGATGGATAGCTCCCCTGGCTCCCTGCTTCCAGGTTGATAAGTCCATTGATTAAACGCCCAGCCTACCCATGCTATGCCCAGGAAAAGGCCTGGGCAGCCTTTGAGCCCAGTGGCTTGGGAAGAGTTAACCCACCTGCCCTTGGCCTGAGGCCCACTCTCCCGCACCTGTCCCAGTATCGGTCACGTGCGCAAGGCCGGCGCATGGAGCAGGAACAAGGCCCTCCTTTGTTCTAAGGCTGAGCGGCCGGCGAAGGGAGCGTCCGACTCTCTGGTCTCCCTCGGGTTTTGTTAGGACTGCAATGCACCCTCCACGTTTGCGGCTTTGGCTTTGGCAGATCTGGTTACACTCATCCCTCCATCTTCACAGCTTTGGTTGTTCATGGATTTGATTAATATGTTCCCTCTCTAGGAATATCTAGGTCAGTGATGGTGAACCTTTTCGAGGCCAAGTGCCCAAACTGCAACCCAAGACCCCCTTATTTATTGCAAAGTGCCATGTCCCTCTGGCTTTCTGGTAACAAACTCTGTGCTGGGGCGATGGCACATGTGCCCACAGAGAGGGCTCTGAGTGCCACCTCTGGCACACGTGCCATAAGTTCGCCATCACTGATCTAGGTCTTCCAGCGCAACTCTGTGGTCAACTTGAACTAAAAGCTGCACCAAAAGACCTAGAGATCCCTAGAGAGAATACTCTACTTTTTAGTTGCAGTTTTCCCAGGTTTGCGAGATCCTAACCCCAGGGAATGTGAGGGCCAACTGTACATCATGGTGCGCCAATGAAGGCCGGGCCTCAACCGTGCCTGCTTTCAAAGAGGAGATGGACATCGCCCCTGCCCCATGCCAACTTTGGTCCTGGGCAGCAACCCAGCACCATCCCTCCCTTTGTCTGCGATAACCCTCCCGCAGAGTTTATCCTTTGTCTCTCCAGCCAGGGAACGGTGCCAAGCGAGAGGGTTGGGTCCACAGTCACAGTGCCTGAACTCAGAACGGGCACAAAATAAACAGAAGCTTGTTCGTTCCGCTCTTGGCCCGGTGGATCCGTCTCATCCTCACCTGGGCCGAAACCAAGCCAGTTGGACCCGTGCTTGGCAGGAAAGAAAAGGAACAGGCAGTGCCCAGGTCACAGCCCTAGTTGGTGCCCACTGCCTGGGTTCCTTTTACTAAAGCTAACGGGAGGAATAGGGCCCACCAAAGGTCCTCTAGAAGGTAAAATGGCCCCCAAGAGTTACCTGGTGTGTAAGGCAAAGATGGGGGGAACAGTGCCTCTGAGCGTATGCCAAGTGCATTGCCAACACTTGAACATCTCACAAATCCTTTTGCTTCCAGACTTTCACCCCAGGATTGTTTGCAATGCCCCTCTGAAATGGAGGCCAGTGGGTCCATTTGGTGCAGCTTTAAGGCGTGTTTGTAAACTCTGGCACAAAATCCTGGAAGAACAAGGATGTGCCCCACATGTCCATAGAATCACAGAGTTGGAAAAGACCCCAAGGGCCATCCAGTCCAACCCCATTCTGCCATGCAGGAACTCTCAATCAAAGCATCCACATTAACAGATGGCCATCCAAAGCCAGGGCTTGCAATCCAGGGGTTTGCAGGGCCCAATCCACCAAGTGCAATGTGGACATAGGCACCCGCTTCTGTTCCTATCTCATTTTCATTATATAACCCTACCTCCTGCTTCTTTCCAAAAGGAGAAAGGTTACCTGCAAGTGGTTATTATTATTATTATTATCTCACCTTGACAACAAGCGGTGAGCTTTGCACAAGGAATGGGGTAGGGCTCCCCCCCGGCCACCGCCATTTTGGCACACTTGGGCATTTCTGTATAGTGAGATCCTGCAGTGAGGCCTCAGGTCTTCCCTGGAACATTTTGGGGCTCTCTGTTGGGGGACGCTGAAGCAAAGAAGGCCATTTGGGGCAGAATCTCTTGCTAGTGTCTGCAGACATTTCTAGCCAAATGAAACAGTGCTTTGCTTGGAAGGTGAGGGCTATAGCACCTTAGCGTTATGCATGGTGTGTAGTGGTTTTTCTATTTGGATGTCCACTTCAGTGCAGTGAGGGGGTGTCAAGGGAACGGAGCTTAATTCCATCTGGATAAAAGGCGAGGTTCATAGACTCAGTGACTCCACAGAGTCCCATCAGACCAAGCCTTTGCTAATCTCCCTGGTCTTGTTCCAGGGACAACCCCAGTTGGGTCCAAAGGCCACCCTGTCCAACTCGGGTGGCTCGGTCCGAGAGGCCAAAGTGCTGGCAGACTGTTCCATGAAAGACTGGCTGAGGGGGAGCATCCTGGAGCCGATAGTCGGCGGTGGAAAAAACCCCAAAGCCTTTGCTGCAAGGATGCAGAAGCATGCTCCTTGATGCACGTTTTCTGAATCACTGGGAAGAAACTGGTTTTTGTCCCCGACATGAGAAACTGTTTTGGGATGTAAGAGCTGCCCAAAGGCTGAATCAGACCTAGGTGGGGTTGTTTCGGCTAGTGGAGTGTCCTGGTCCCCGCAGCGCTCAGCCATGCCTGGTTTTGTGCTGGTTTGTAACTTACAAAGTCACGGGCATCGCTAAGATGGTGCAGGGGTCACGGAGCACAACTAGCGGTGACACCACTCCTTCTCATACCCTAGTCTTACGTTTGTGGCCTTAGTTCCCCTTCATCCCTTTCAAATGCTGGCGCACATGCTCAGACTGTGCATATGACATTGTAAACTAAAGCTGCAGTTTCAATTTCAATGTTGCTAGTTGTTTATGTCATTATGCTTTCAGTGTACAATAGCAAATGAGTCGCTTTAGTATAAAAAGCATTGTAAGGACTCTGTATGCTGTGGTATGAGAGGGAGTCAATGGGGTGGTATATGTGTGTATGACATGATGTGGGTGACACCAGCCCTAGTGATGCCGTGGCTTACATGGCTTAGGTCCAGGCTCTCTGACAGCATCCATTTCCCTGTGCAAGCCTTCTTGAATGTCTCTGCCTTTCAGGGCCATGCCCTGGACATATGCGTTTGGTTCTCATTTTGCCAGCTAAGCAGGAGCACGCCCGGTTAGTGCTTGGGTGAGCGGTTGCCAGATTCGATCCTTGGCAGCTTTAGGCAAGCCAAGAATCCTTCCTGGAAACCTTTCCTTTCCCTGTCTTTCTCAATGCTGAAATTTTAAGTGGTTTTATTGCTAGAAATCTGGGGATGTTTCACTGGGATGGACAAAATTCTTATTTAGGTGGACAACACCATCTTGGATCCCTTCCTAGAAGAAAGTGGGGTATAAATTCAGTCAATCAATCAGTATCGTCATTTTGCGCTCGCCACAGCTACACCCCTGGCTTTTTTAAAGCTATGCTCATAGTTTTGAGCAAGCATTCAGTTTCTGCCAAGCCCTTTCGATGGCTTCTTGTTGACCCTCTCCGATTGCGTCTCCATGCCACTTGTGAGCAAAGAAACAGCAAACTGTTGGATACGTGGATACAAAAGGCACAGAGGAGCAACCAAACAAACTCTGAGTGAGGGAACAAAACTAAGGACTCTTGGGTGTGTGGGGGGGGGGACCGAATGTCAACAGCCCCCTTGTTCTCAGAAGAATGGAATTTGTTGGCTCTGGCAGTCAAGAGAACGCAGCCTTCTGTTGGGTAACTAGAAGAGAGAATTTTATTTTGGGAGGGCGCAGGGCGAAAGGAACAAAAGCAGAAACATCTTGTAACTCATTAGAAAGAACGAGGCAAAGTCATGGTTGCCTTCAGGCGCATGTAACAAAGGTCTCTCCCCACCCCATGCCACTTCCTCATCTCTCACAAAGGAGAGCCCAGATGGTCATCGATCAAGATGGCCATGATTTGGATCGCTGGGCTATGGTTAGCCCAGTTGGTCTCTCTTCCCCTTGCTCTGGTTGCCAACATCCCGCAGTCCAAAGGAGTGGCGACCAAGCACCGGCGTGGCTCCGGAAATGAAGAGCCGGTGGACAGTGGCCATCTTGGACTCCTTGTTCCTGGTGACTTCCTCAGAGATACCTGCCAGGCTGGCTTCAAATTCACCCTCCAACCTACTGCCTTCCCATGTCTCCAACAGCAGGGTTTGGTTTCCTTTGAGACAGCCTCCTTAACTTAAAAAGAGGACTCTGTCTGTCGCCAATACCCACTAGCCTACTTTCTACTGATCTCCGACAACAACCCGACCGTTGGGTTAATAAATTGCCCAGTCAGCCCAATGCACCCCTCCTCACTTGTTGGATGCCACCATCATCACCTTGCTGCACAAAACGATCACAACCCTCCTCCCCGCTCCCTGATCCATTTCCCCTCTGAAAAGTAGACAAAATGGCCTCCAAATATATACACATCTGTGGGCTGAACACAACGACTCCCAGGTCCCTGTCTGCTGGGAAATGCCAAGGTTATACAAACCGTGTGTCGACCACAACCCAATCCCCCCCATGCCAGTCTCTCAAGGGATTGAAGATCAGTCTTGGGGTGTGGGCTTCAGGGCCCAGTCCACCATTGGCTTGACCAAAGTCCGGGAAGAGGAGAAGGATTGTATGGCGGTCAAAGGCAAACGCTACCCATGAGAAGAGGTGCAAGGGAGATGGCGCCAAAGATGTTTCCTTCTACTTTCCGGGAAGCGTTTGTTGTGCCATTTAGAGGGGAGCCATGGGTATCCTTGGCTTTAAGAAGTGTCACAGCCTAATACGTCTATGTACATTTTAGTGGCTGTTCTTTCGATGAACAAGGAAACCATGGCGTCTGGGCACACATCCCGCAGCGACGTTCCCCTCCACACCCGTGGGAAGGTTCAGCCATTTCATACGTAGTTTTTCTTGTCGTAGCTGGCCATCGTTGACTTGGGAGCCGAGTAGGCAACATTGCTGGGTCGGTATCTTTCCTCTTTCGGGGGGCAGGAGCAGCAGAGCAAAGCACCTCCAAAAAGAAGGAGGGCGGAGGCCGCCCAGCCAATATAGAGGGCTGCGCCCAGCTCCCGTTTCTGGGCCTCAGGAACCAGAGTGTTGTAGAAGTTGCGAATGATTTGGTTGGCCGACCAGGAGACGGGGATGAGGGTGAGGATGCCAGCCAAGAGGAAGATGACCCCCGCCACGATGGTGACCTTGGCTTTGGTGGACTCCTCCTCAATGCAGCGGGTACACTGGGCCCCCATCAGGAAAATCAGGACCCCGAGGGCACCCAAGACGATAGCGATGACGATCAGCGCCCGGGCAGCCTGGATGTCCTGCCCCAGGGCCAGCATGGAGTCATAGACCTTGCACTGCATCTGCCCGGTGCTTTGGACCACGCAGTCCATCCACAGCCCTTCCCAGGTGAATTGTGCCGTGACGATGTTGTAGCCGATGAAGGCCGTCACACGCCACATCGGGAGGGCGCAGCACAGGATGCAGCCCACCCAGCCCAGGACGGAGAGGGCCACGCCGCCGATTTCCAAGCCCATCGACATATTTGCCACCCACGTTCGAGCCGAGCGTCGCTTTTGGGGCCGCGGGACAACCTGGGACTCCTTCTTTCCGTGTCTCTCTCTCTCGGCCTCTCTTTCCTCTCCGGAGCGTCTGTAGCTTCTGGCAGAGCCCTAGAGGCACCCAAAGCTCGGGGCTGATTTATAACCGTCCCTGTAGCCAGGGCGGGTGCCCTGTTAGCTCAGGCAGGGTGGGGCTTCCCCAACGGACTCTCAACCTGCCCTTCCTTTTCTCGCCATCCTCCTCCTTTTGTTTATTTGCGGAGATGGCTTGAGCACGAGGGATGGAGGCTGGCTACAGAAGAGAGTGGGTTGGAGTCAGGCCCTGGATTCCAGGATGGCTGCTGAGCGTGACATTCATTTCTTTCTCTCATGAAGGCAGAACACCTGCCTTGTTTGGAAGGTTTCTCTGGTTCTGCGACCGTTCCCTGGTTGAATTCCAGCTCTTGCATTAAGTCAGGTTGCCAGCTCTCCCTGAGAATCAGGACCTGGACCTGTTTCTGCAGGAGGGGGAAGGAATCTCAGGGTGAGAGCACTGCCTTGAAAAGTGTATGTCTGTATTTTCCTCATTATGTATTTGAATGGTACAGGAAGGCCATGGTCAACCTCTTTGAAACAAATTTTGCTGAGAAAAACCTACGATAGGGTTAGGGTCCTCATAAGTCAGAAACGACATGAAGGCGCACAATCACAACAAGGCTCCATACAAGTGGGCTTTATGCTTTGTGACCTCATCAGGAACCGCCCCATGGGTCCAGGTCCTGCGACAAGATCGACAAGAATGGAAATCGACCATTTGAGGGCAATTTCCCCCACTGAACCAAAGAGAAAGTCCCCCAAGTGTGTGAAAACACACCCTCCTCGTAAGCACTCCAGAACCCTGTATCATCCTCAGTTGCCTCCATTTCCCTCTGCGGTCCCTCTCAAAATGGCAACAGCAAGAGATGCGATGCCACTACCTGTCACCATTTTGAGAGGGACTGTAGAGGAAACGGAGGTACAGTATTTGGGCTTCTGGTGTGAGGATGTGGCCCACTGACGTTTTGGCCCTGCAGTCTCCGTTTCTGGAATCGTCTTAACCCGATAACATTGCAAAGCAATGCGGGACATGGCTAGGCTGACCACCATTGGAGAGAAGAGTACCGGATTTGGCCTAATCCTCCAATCCAAAGCTCTTATTTCCTGCTTTCCGCAGGAGTTTATTTAAGGATCGGCGGCCCTTGGAAGCAACACTGTTTAACCAACCACCCTGAGCAACGATGGTTTATTTGCCGTCGTGTTTGTTCTGTCCTTGGGTACACATTCCCTGATGACTTCTTATCAGTGTCCTGGTTTCTCAGTAGCGTCGGCCGCTCCCATCTAGTTGCCTCCACAAGACGAGAAAGTTGAACGGATTCAAAAGACAGACAGCCGTTGAGTGGCGCGGCTGAAACCAACCCTGGGCACATCTACGTCTTCTCTCCGTGTCCCATCAGGGATCATTGCCAAGAGTTTTACAGAAAGGCTGGTGATGCCATATCTATCTATCAACATCTCCTTCACTGGTTCCCTATAAAAAAGCTGAACCGATACCATGGCAGACTTTTACGAGGGGTAGGGCTGTTCCCGAAATCCAATATGGTGGAGTGGCTTGAGCATTGGACTTCAAGGCCAGGGTACAGTTCCCTGCTCAGCCATGCAAACCCACTTTGGTAGGACACACTCTCTCAACTTAGGGGTGCCATAAACCGGAAACTACTTGAAGGCACACTCAACAAGGGCTGTTGACATAAGCCACAGAGGATGATCAGTTATATGGTGGATAGGATGGCTGATGCTCCAAAAAGCTGAATGGAGGGGAATTGGGATCTTACTGACAATGGCGGGGTGTTGTTACCCCAAAAGGTGGCAGGACTTTGCATCCCCACCAACAATGATGGCATCTCTTTGGTTTTGGGGGGGGGGGTATTAATTAGTTCAATAAAGAGGCTTGAGAGAGGGTTGGGTAACTTGTGGGGTCTTTTACACCCCTCTATAGCAGTACTCACTGCAGAGAGAGTCCGGTTTTTAATGAATCAAAGAGTTTGATTTAGAAACATGTAAAGATCTGTGAAAACACCCAAAACCAATGCAACTTGAAGAACCGTGCAAGGCTAACGGAAAGGAAAGGCGTGAAAGGTGGGACAGCGAGTTGTTGATCATTCCCAGGCTTGAAAATGGGATTCCACCAAAATGGAGAGGGGCTCAGGTGGAGTCTAAGGGCAGCACAGTGAGTGCGAAAAGAACCAAGGTTCCATATGCAGTTCTGGTGGTCAGCTTTGTGCAAGGTGGCCAGGTGTGGGGCTGCTATTTCGGTCCTGTTTTGCATCCTCGAGGGACACTTGATCTATCCCCGGTATAACAAACATTTGATGAGGCGAAGGGTATGTGAACATAAGCCAACAGTGTAGTGTACCCAGAAAAAAAAATCCAGTGCAAAAATCCTGATTGAATCAATAGAGTGTAGTGTCTAGAGAAGTAATAGTGCCACTCTGTTCTGCTTTGCAGGCCTCACTTGGAATAATGCTGTGTCCAGTTCTGGCACCACAATTGAAACAAGTTATTGAGACGCTGGAAGGAGTCCAGAGGAGGGCAACCAAAATGGAGAAGGGTCTGAAAACCAAGCCTCGTGAGTACCGACTTGTTCAGTCGTATTTAACGTTTCCATTTATTTATGCCTTTCAATGTAGCTTTTAGGTAGCGTGGAAATACCTTGGATGAAAGAACGCTATACTACTATTGCAGAAGAATGCACTCTCTCTATTTAGCTCTTACTTAATACATTCCCATCCCACCCTGTATCTGAAGATCTCAGGGCAGCTTACAACAAAATCAGTTGAAAATAATAGATGACAGCCATCATTTCAAATATATTAAACAGTTCATCATTTAAGGAACAGAGGCCGCACTCCTCCAGGTTGTTCCTCGCCTTCCCAATATCTTTGATTCAGTTTTCCTTTCCCTGTCTTCTTTCAGACTGGTTGGGAAATTTCTCAGAGTCTCTCCTTCTTCCTTCACATATCCTCATATCTGAGACATGAGAGCAGAGAAGTCACTCACAAACGCACACGGACGCACACACCCCTGATTCATATTCACAGGTTTCGGGTTTCTTCAGGACCCTGCTGGTTCCTGGGAGAAACCTTTGCCTTGCAAACGGTGGCGGTTGTGCGGCTGTTGTTGCTGCCTTCTAGCAGTTGGTTGTATTTGCTCAGCCTGGCTGCTTGGCATGAAGGAAGGAAGGACGGAAGCTGAGGAAGAGGAATGACTTCACGTGTTTGTGAGCCTTATTGTCAGTCTAGAGGTGTGATGATGACAACTTTTCCCTTGTGCAAATCCTGGTAGGCCAGGAAGGAGAAATATGTGCCCCGTCAGCCTCCCTCTTTCTCTAACAGTCTCAGAGGTGCCAGAAGATCTCTTTACATACTGTTTTTACAGACCAACCTGGCTATACGTTTGAATATTTTAATATTCAACAGAGGAACGTGCTGCCGGTGCAACTCTGCTTCTGCCACTGTTGGCAGAAAGTGCCTGTTTTGCAACAGTGACCTTTTTGGCCCCGCAAGTGTGTCTTACACTATTGTAAATCCAGAACTGGAAGCCAGTCTGCTTGTGTGATGGAGTGTTTGTTTTGGGGTCTGTGTGTGTGAGAGAGAGAGAGAGAGAGAGAGGAAAGACTTGTATGACCACACTTTGTGTGGGGATGCTTTTCTCTTTCTGGTGTCACTAGTTACCCTTTGGCAAAAGAAAGAGGGGAGAAACCCACTCCCAGACCTCGCCTCCTGTCCAATTTTCCATCTGGCCGCGCAGCTTTGCGTCAGAAGAGAGAACAATTGGCGCATTCTTCGTGCGCCGGAGCCACACTTGTGTACCACTCAGGAAGAACAATGTGTGAACGTTTTGTCCTGTGCGGCCACAAAGTCAGGCTTGAGAGAGGCAAGAGGTGTGTGAAACTTGGGCACCCAGAGTGATTCTTACGCTCAGTTTCATCTCACTTTATTTAGTTTGATCCGTTCATTAAAACATCTCTCTCCTGCTGTTTATCAGGGGATCCCAGGGTAGTGTACAATATGAACAATTTAAACCCTTCCGGATTCAAACTATTAGTAATTGACATGAGATATAAAAAATAAGTTAAACCAAACAACAGTTGCAACAACTTTAAAAGCCAGAGCAATTGAAACCCATGGACATGTGCTTCTCGGAATAAATGGGTACCCCAAGGGTTTCATAAGAGCCACATCTTGGCTTGGGACTGATGTTTTCCCCTTGCTCCCAAAAGCGATCTCTGGTGCAAGGAGGAATTGAGACAGGAATCCTGATTCTGGGAAAGGGGAGACCACTTAGTTAAGTTAGTTAAGTAGCTGATCTAGGATCTTGGCAGTAAATCCTTACTCATATCATTTTCATGCAAAATTTTGCATTGAAAGAATTGGTCGGTCTGGGAGCTGGAGAGGTTTTCAGATGGCGTCCCAGGCATCTGCAAGCCACAACCCCACAACCCTGGTTTAAAGTTTTCTGTAAGAAGGCGTGCCTCAAATGAGTCGATTGATGGGGCGAGACGGGTAAGGAATGACAATGACAACAACTTCTTTAGTTGTGGAATTCAGCATGACAAGCGGTTGGATTGGATGACCCTCAAGGTCCCTTCCAGCTCCGTAATTCTCTGAATTGATGTGGGTTGTGCTCTGTTTTCAGCTGCCACCTTGGGTCACACACCGGGAGAAGGGTGGCAATGTACGCCAAATGGATAGATAAAATAAAATTAGACACTCCTTAAACAGTTGCCACTCTCTTCCATTCTTTTCCCCCCTGGCGCACTTTTGGCCACAGACCCCATGGCTTCTCTTGCAGGGCCTTCCTTGCCTCTCCCCGCCTTCCCTGGCCACCTGCCTGGCCATGCCCAGGCCTCCCTCTCAAGGAACTGGTCCTGCAGCTCTGCTGGATGCTTAGAGACCCTCTTCTCTCCTTCCCTCCCTCCTTCCTTCCTTCCCTCCTTTTGCCATCTTTGGCAATTGCTCACTCGCTCGCTGGAAGCCACAGAAAGATCTGAAACAGGTGAGTAGACCCCGCCACTGTCCATCTGTCCCTCTGCATCCCCCCAGCAGATGCTTAGGAAAGTACTTTGGAACATCTCCAATATTTTCCAGGTTTGGGTTTGCAGGAAAGGATGGTTTGGGTTCTTGGAGCAGGGCTAAGGTGGCATTCTGCCTCGGGTCAGGAGACCTAGAGAGAGAGAAGTTGCAGTCCCATTGACCAGGGTTTGGCATTGCTTGGGGAGGCTTTTACTTGCCCCAGTGATGTATTCCCCCAAATCATTACACTATCACCTTTGTGCATTCACTTTGACTGGCATCTTGTTATCCCCTTTCCCCTTTGTAAGTTAACCAACAGAAAAGGATGGACGTGTTTGGGGTTGTGGGGGCAGAGTTGTGCGTGTGGCACCATTATGCATTGCACAAGCAAGGGAGCACATGAATTGGCTCCAGAGCTGTGCTGTTCTACCATTATGCACTGCACAAGGAGGTGGGCACATGCACTGCGCACACGTTATCGTTTTAGTTATGTGTCTTCAAGTTGTTTCTGACTTATAGTGAGCCTAAGATGACCCCAAGTTTGCTTTGTTCAGAAGGGGTTTGCCATTGGCATCCTCTGAGGCTGAGAGTGTGTGACTTGCCCAAGATCACCAGTGGGTTCCATAGTCAGGTCCAACACCAAACCACTATGAACACTATGCACATGTGGCCAAGCAATATCAAAAGTGTGCCCAATATGGGCCTCTTTCAAGCAAACCCAGCCCTGTTTTGCCCGAAACCCATAAACATCTCTCGTTATTCATTTATTTTGGTTGGGGGGGAAAAATCAGAAGTCATGCATGTATGAAGTTCAAACTTTCCCGTTGTTGGGAAAGTACCTGGATGTTTCTGATACTGTTAAGGAAATGAGTCAGTATCTGGTGGACTACTGTTTCTTTCTTTTAAAAAAAAAGCCTTATCTCTTTGTTTTTGTACATGCACGAGATCATCTGCACCGTTTTGTTTATTGATTAGATACTGGCTGAATTCCTACGTTGGAGCTTCACAGCATAAGCCTTTGCGTGCAAAATTCAACTTATACACATGAGTAGGTTTGCAAGATCTCTGGTCTTGGTCTCCATTTTTTGTGGAAGGTGAGGATGCAAAGTCTCTAGTTTTGGTGAACTCAGGCTGCATCCGCACTGCAGAAATAACACAGTTTGACGCCGCTTAAACTGCCATGGCTCCATACTATGCAAACCAGGGATTTGCTATTTGTGGCACCACAGAGGGCTAAATCGCTCACAAAACCCCAGTTACAACAACATTTGGTTGTTGTTATTGTGTGCCTTCAAGTCATTTCTCACTTATGGTGACCCTATCACTGGGTTTTCTGGGGCTGAGAGAGTGTGGGACTTGCCCAAGGTTATGCAATGAGTTTCCATGGCTGAGAATGTGTGTGTGTGTGTGTGTGTGTATTCACTATATAGCTGCTGGAGTTCGGTTCCAGCTCCAGGACCCCTTAGGGAATATCAAAATCAGTGGATGCTCAAATTGATATTATAGATGATATTATAGATGATGATGATGATGATGATGATGCTATACTGTGTTAGTATAGGATTGCTATACTAATCATATACTCTATTAGTAGATGATATACTCTATTAGTATAGTAGTGCTGTAGTTGTGCATTGCAGAAGGGGGTTAGACAGCGGTCCGAAACCCAGCTATCTCTCAATGTTAAGAGTCCAATGAACAAAAGGAATGAGCTTGTTAAGAGTTAAGAGGAGCTCTCTCCAGAGGCCAGCTGGGTGTACTGGTCCTTACTGGTGTTTATCCAGTAAGGGAAGAACAAAAAACAGCCTTTCTTTATTCTTCTCAGGTGGAGATTTCACCTGCTTTCCACTTGACATTCCTCGCTATGTCGGCATGCCAGAGAGACATGCCAAGTATGTGTTCTCGAAACAACGCAGCACATTTTCTTGCTTTGTATTGAAAGCGCAAGAGAGTTTCTCAATAGGGTTCGGGGTGTGTATGTGCGACGTGTGTATATATTTAGAGCTGCAAAACACACAGCAGAAAAACTGGGCCGGTTGCCATCCTGCATAATTTCTCCAGGAAATGAACATCTCCTTTTTGGTTCTTTTGCTGTGTTTTCGAAACACAAAACATCCAGGGCTCCTCATACTTTAAGGGTGTAGAAATAATGCAGCCAGACATCGCTGCAAGTGTTGTCGCTCCACTCTATGGGATTTGTAGTTTTGCAAGGTCTTTCGCTTTCTTTACCAATGAGGGCTGGTGCCTCGCAAAAAAGTACAAAGTCCAGGATTCTGTCGGAAGCCGCCATGGCAGTTAAAGCGGTTTCAAACTGCATCATTTTCTACAGTGTAGATGAACCCTGAGTCTTGCAATCCAGTGTTGGACCTAGAAGCATACAATCCTAGAGCTGGAAGGGACCACAGAGGCCATTTAGGTCCAAAACACACTGCAGAAATAATCCAAATTCTGGAAACTGTTGTTTCGTGAGACATTTTTAGCCTTCTCTGTCAGAGAGAGCCCTGGTGCCACAATGAACTACAATTCCCAGGATTCCCTAGCACTGAGCCAGGGCTGTTAAAAGCGGTCTCAAACTGGATTATTTCTGTAGTGTGTTTTAGACCTCTACCTCCCTTCTTTAATGTTATTATTCACTTGTTTTGGTTTTGTCACCACTTTGGCTTACTTTCCCTCTTTTGTTCTTTAAACACTTCCACTTGTGGGTTTGAACACTGGGTTTATTTATTTCTGATGTGGAGAACTTAAAAATCCTGAGGTAAAAGTTGTCTGAAACGTGACATAAAATGTCTAAACAACTGGGTTGTGAAAGCTAAGCCATGCTACAATAATAAAAATTGCCTGAGAAAGTTTTAAAGTTTACCTCAGACTGAGGCTAAGTTACTCATACACCAGAAACTCTTAGCTGGGCAGATTAATCCCTTTACCTCAGCATTTAAGATGCTGGATATTGGCCAATATTTTCCCAATTTGACTTAAATTAGAAGTTAGGTTTCCTTAACTCTGCCTCCTTTTATTATTCTTCACTTGTTTTGACTTTTTAATTCTTTATATACTTCACTTGACAAAAAGCAATAGCAAGTAGATTGGATTTTGTTTATTTCTGTCGCATTGCTGCAGAGAACTTAAAAATCCTGAGGTAAACGTTGCCTGAAATATGACATAAAATGCATAAACAAGTGTGTTGTGAAAGCCAGGCCTTGTTACATTGATTAAAAATCGCCTCAGAGAGGTTTAAAGTTTCCCTCAGACTGAAATTCGACCTGCCCTTGACAGTGATGCCGCTGCACTTTTACAAAAGGAACTGTTGTCAAAGACACTTCCACATCATCCCAGTGCCCCTCAGTGTGTTGGACTACAACTCCCACCATCCCCATCCAACATATCCAGGGGCCATTGCGATTGGGGATGGTGGGAATCATTATCTGCCACATTGGACTGGTCAAACTCTGTCGGCATTTATATCACCTCTCAGAGAGGTTTAAAGTTTTCCTCAGACTGAGGCTGAGTTGTTTTGTGAGACACTTAGCCTTCTCTGTCAGAGAGAGAGAGCTCTGGTGCCACAATAAACTACAATTCCCAGGATTCCCTAGCACTGAGCCAAGGCAGTTAAAGCAGTCTTAAGCTGGATTATTTCTCCAGTGTGTTTTGGATTTGTGTCTAACCCCTTTCTGCTATGCACCAATGTACAACTCCTGAGAGACGCCCATCCAATCTCTGTTTAAAGACCTCCAAAGAAGGAGAGTCCACCAGTCCCTCTCTCTCTCTCTCTTGTGTGAAGTCAAAGGCTTTCATGGCCAGCGTCCATAGATTTTTTGTGGGGTTTGGGGGCTATATGGCCATGTTCTAGAAGAGTTTATTCCTGAAGTTTCGCCTGCATCTGTGGCTTTGGCCTCTCTCTCAATTCCTCTGTCTCCAGAGTCTGGAAAAGTTACATTTCTTAGACCCTTGCACCTAGAAACCACCCACACGCAGGTGTCCACACTCCATATTCTGCCTCTCCTCTTCCTCCTGTTTCTGCTTCCAGAAGCTTCCTTGTTTTGGGACAAGTCATCTCAGCTGCACCGACCGGTTTGGCGCTTTCACTATGCGCCAGGGATGCCACCATTTGGGCTGGGTCTGTGGTTGTCCCTTCCTCTCATAAGAGGAGATGACTCAACTGGAGATGCCTTCAGAAACAACCCACACGGAGGTGGAATAGTGCTGGTCCTCCCGGGTTGAAAGAGTCCTTTTTAGATTTTGCAAAGGAAGCTGAGATGCCTTCAGGCAGGACAGGACATTGTGCCATCAAAATGCAATAGGGTTTCCATCTCTCTGAGTTTCCAGATTTCATGGGCCAGCTCCAAATGAGAGAGATCATAGAATCAAAGAATTGGAAGAAACCTCAAGGGCCATCCAGTCCAACCCCATTCTGCCATGCAGGAACTCTCAATCAAAGCCTCCCCATCCAGCCTCTGTGTAAAGACCTCCAAAGGAGAAGACTCCATCACTCTCCATTGAGGGAGCGTCTTCCACAACTGAACAGCTCTTACTCTCAGGAAGTTCCTCCTAATGTTGAGGTGGAATCTCTTTTCCTGGAGCTTGCATCCATTGCTCCAGATCCTAGTCTCTGGAGCAGCAGAAAACAAGCTTGCTCCCTCCTCAAAACAACATCCCTTGAAATACTTAAACAAGGCCATCATATCCCCTCTTAACCTTCTCTTCTCCAGGCTAAACATACCCAGCATCTCCCTAAGTCTCTCCTCATAGGTCTTCATGGTTTCCAGACCCTTCTCCATTTTGGTGGAATCTCTTTTCTACTCATTTGAATCCATTGCTCCAGGTCCTATTCTCTGGAGCAGCAGAAAACAAGCTTGCTTCATCCCCAATATGACACTCCTTCCAATATTTAAACAGGGCCATCATGTCATCTCTTCTCCAGGCTCTTTCCATCATGAAGCTCCTCCTAATGTTGAGGTGGGATCTCTTTTCCTGTAGCTTGCACCCATTGCTCCATTGCCCTAGTCTCTGGAGCAGCAGAAAACAAGCTTGCTCCATCCTCAATGTGACCCCCCTTCCAATATTTAAACAGGGCTGTCGTATCACTTCTTATCCTTCTCTTCTCCAGGCTAAACCTAACCACTTTCATAAGCTGCTTCTCAGAGGGCTTTGTGGTTTCCAGACTTTTCACCATTTTGGCCACCCTCCTCTGGACATGCTCTGGAGGATGTGTTTAAATGGTTTTATGTGTTTTGATCTATGCCTCGAACCTAGGCAAGAAATGATGATGACGACTGATGATGATAATGATGGAGCTGTGGTATAAAATGACACTTTCCCAAGTGTCTGCTCCTATTGCGTCTTGAGATCTTCGTTTCTTTGTGGCTGGGGAAAACACAACCCTGGCTGCCCGGACGAACAGCCCATTCCTGGAGATGTTGAGCCAGATCTGGGAGGAATCTTGGGGAACTGGTTTGAGCCTTGGTGTCTGTTGAGACTGGATGGAGTCAGGAAACTCCACCCCGCTCCCACTGTTGCCCAAGCGTATAATTTCCCCAAATTTGCCACCTGCAGCTCACTAGAGCCCTACCGTCTTCATCTCCTCCACCTGTTGCAGCCTCCCAGCGAAAGACGGAGAGACCAGAAACGAGAGCGGAGCGTCTCAGCATGGCTTCCATGGGGATACAGGTCTTGGGCATCGCCCTCTCGGCCATCGGCTGGCTGGGCGCCATCCTCTGCTGCGGCCTGCCCATGTGGCGCGTCACGGCCTTCATCGGCAACAACATTGTGGTGGCCCAGATCATCTGGGAAGGGCTGTGGATGAACTGCGTGGTCCAGAGCACCGGGCAGATGCAGTGCAAGGTCTACGAGTCCATGCTGGCCTTGGCCCAGGACATGCAGGCGGCCAGGGCATTGCTGATCATCGCCATCATCCTGGCGGTGGTGGGCCTCCTCTTCTCCATCCTGGGCGGCAAGTGCACCAACTGCGTGGAGGACGAGGCCAGCAAAGCCAAGATCATGATCACGGCCGGCGTGGTCTTCCTCCTCTCCGGCCTCTTGGTGCTCATCCCGCTCTGCTGGACGGCCAACAACATCATCCGGGATTTCTACAACCCGATGGTGGTGGACAGCCAGAAGCGAGAGTTCGGGCCTTCGCTCTACATCGGCTGGGCTGCGAGTGGCCTCCTCCTCATTGGAGGGGCTCTCCTCTGCTGCAATTGCCCCCCGAAAAGTGAGAAGCCGTACTCAGCGAAGTACACCGCCACGCGGTCCATGCCGGCCAGTAACTACGTCTAAGGATGCCGCCTCCCTTCCTCCTCCTCCTCCTTCCGTTTTAAAGTGTGGGTTATTCCTTCCCTCCTGGCTACTATGGAGGCGGATTTGAGTGACTTTGAGTAGGCTCTATTGCAGGGCAGAGCCTGGGAAGTTGCTTTGTAAAGAACAAAACGATTCCCGTTTCTCCTTCCAGCCTTTGAGAAGTAACCCCTTGATGCTACTTGTTGTGGAAAGTGACTTGTTGCATTTGTGGCGTAACACAAAACGCGACAGCGATACAGTGTATTGCTTATGACTTTTCTATTAGTTATGTTAATAGGAGAAATAGATAAGGGGCTAACAGAAGACTTGGGGGGGGAATCACACTGAGAGGACTCTGAAAATATTCGGATGTAACCAGACACTGTGACACCAAGGCAATGGCTTCCCTGCTATTCATTATGTGACCTGTGAAATGTAACAGACCAACCGTTTGCCCAAAAGGACATGGGATTTCCCATGGGCAAATAGGGGGAAAGCAGAGATGCTGGTGCTCAGCAATGTTCCTTTCTGGAGACCACAACTAGAAAGACAGGCCTGCTAATACATCAGGATGTCAACTCCTAAGCTGGGAGATAACTTGTGCTCAGTCTCCAAGTTCGAGTGCAAACTCCTTTTGCGCTTTGAACTCAGTTTGCAGCAATTCAAGTAAGCCAAGAACGGAGAATGCGGAGGAAAGAGAGAGAAACCAGGCTATTTTTGAAACGCAGCTGGGAAAGTGGGAATGTGAAGGATTAACTGGGATTGCCAAACTGGGATGGTTGAAGGTAGTAAAGTATAGTATAGCAGCCAAATATGTACTGCCTGTCTTTAATTGTAAAGGTACTTGTGACTCCCAATGGAAGCAGACGCTCTGAATCAGTTGTTGAATAGTGAGTCAACACTAATGGAAATCTCATAAAGGGATCTATTTTTGTTGGGGCTTTGCAGTAGTATTCAGGCCTGTAACTCCTTTAAGTGGCCGGTTGTGGGATTTTGGGGGCGTTCTCCATATCCCTCCTGTCTTCTCATCCTCAAAGGAACCTTTTCCCTGCATTTTGAGAAATGTATGCAGGTGGCTGGCTGCTCTTTGAAGGTGGAACACAACAACAGGTTGTTCACTCTTTTGCAACCCATTTCCGATCCCCTGCGGAGAAAGGAGTGGAGTTTCAGGTCCCTTGTAGTTCCTTTGAGACAGGGCTGGGCATCCAGGTTGTGCAAGAGATTGAAAGAGAGACTGAATAACAAGGGAGCTGGATTGAGATTTCTTAATCTCTTGCACAACCCCATTGTAAACCCGGGGCAAGGCTCCGGGAGGAGTAGTTCCCAATGCAGTTGTTTCTGGCCAGGGAGAGGAAGAAGAAAATGCACCGGCCCAGTTACCAGTCCTTTTTTGGATTGCAACTCCCAGAATTCTGGGCATTGTTGTCAGGAATCATCAGTTTGCCCAGCTCAGCTTCTGGCTGCAACAAGATGTGGGTTGTCACTGTGTATTGCGGGTCTGCCTTTTCATTTGCACCTCTGTCCCACAGCCATTTTCTGTGTATATTTCTAGATTACACTTTTTATATATATATATATATATATATATGTATTAAAAATAAAAAAGATAAAACAATAATAAGCCTGTACTTTTTCTCCACGCGTTTCCTCCATTGCGCAGATCTCAATGTGCGCATTTTAGAAAACATGAGCGCTTGCTGCAGGCTGCACGCATGTTTCCAAGTGCACATGCATTTGCGTGCTTTTAAAAAAATATGGCAACAACAAACCAACATCATCAATTAAAATGCATCCAGTAAAGCATGCAACAGTTTAAAAGGGCAAGTATTTTTAAAACAGTCCGCATTGAAAACCCGGCATCTAAATTCACAATTTAAAAACCATCTGGATAAACTTGCTGGGAGAGACTGGTCTTTAGCCCGGCTTTAAATTCAGACAGTGTATTATTCCTATTATGCATGGCTCCTGGGTTTCTCCTGGAAGCCAGAGGTTGGTGGTGCATCAGTTGCGGAGGCCGGGTTGAGCCACACTGGCTTGCCCTGTCTTCCAGGCCAGGTGGGGCTACTGGAAAAACAGGATATTGCCTCTTGGCGTTTTAGCCCCCATGCTCAAACAAGGAACCTGCTGGTGGTTCAGTCGCCTCTTCTTCAACACACTCTTGTTGAGCCGGGAAGAGAGGCTTTGGGGGGAAATGCTCTCTGGTCCTGGAGACTATCCCTACTCTCAAGTTGGTTGTTGATAACTGCCCTTGGGTCAGCCCTGTCTCATGGTGACCCTGCGGATGAGACATCTCCAAGACCCAATATCCTCCCTGCGAATCCATCCCTGTGACCTCCTTTATTGAGTTTATCCATTAGGCATGGAGTTTCCTCTCTACTGTCTTCCATCTTTCCTACCATGACTGTCTTTTCCAATGATGTGGCCAAAGTATGACAGCTTCAATGTAGCCCTCTTGTCTTCCAGGGAAGATTGAGGCTTGATCTGACCAAGGAGCCCTTGGTTTGTCCTCTTGGCCATCCAGGGTGTCCTCCGCACTTTCCCCCAGTACTGCATCTCAAATGAGTTTACTTTTTTCTTAGCTACTTTCTTTATCATCCAGCTCTCACATCCATCCGGAGTAAGGAGAAATGCAATGGCTTGGACGCTTATCCTTCTATAAGACACTATGAATTAGTTAGTAAGCAAGCTAGCAAGGAGTTATTAATTGTTATTTAATATAGTTACTTATACCTTCGAGAGCAATCAAATCATTAGCAAGACTAACCAATGAAACAATTAGTTGGCAAGGTTAACTAATTAAGCAAACCGGTTATCTGTTGGCTGCAGATTGCGCTGCAAATTCTTCATTTGGGATAGTCAGAAACCAGTCTCAGGTGCCTGCATGCTTGCTCAATACTTCTCTTTTTGGTGCTTTGGTAAAACTGAGGCATGTGAATGGCTGCTTTCTGATGGCCAACCTTGTTGTTGTTGTGCATCTCCGAGTCGTTTTTGAGTTATGGCGACCCTAAGGCAAACCTGTGACAGGATTTTCTTGGCAAGGTTGGTTCAGAGAGGGTTTGCCCTTGCCATCCCCTGAGGCTGAGAGACTGCAACTCACCCAGACTGCCAAGCTTTTCATGCTCCAGTGTGGTAGACTAGCATTCCCACCAACTAACTGGTACCCTTTCCCCCGCCACAGGTGGGACGCATCACCATGTCGGCCCTACAGCTGGGTGGCCTAGCACTGTCCCTCTCGGGCTGCTTGGGCTCCATCTTGGCCTGCGCCTTGCCCATGTGGAAAGTGACGGCCTTCATCGGCTCCAACATCATTGTGGCCCAGGTCTTCTGGGAAGGGCTGTGGATGAACTGCGTCTATGAGAGCACCGGGCAGATGCAGTGCAAAGTCTACGACTCCTTGCTGGACCTTCCGCCTGATCTCCAGACCGCACGCGCCTTGGTGGTGGTCTCCATCGCCATCTCCGTCTTGGCCCTTTTGCTCGCCGTGTCCGGAGCCGAATGCACCCAGTGCGTGGAAAGCCAAGAGGCCAAAGCCAAGATCTCAGCCGTGGCCGGAGGCCTTTTCATCCTCGCTGGGTTGTCCCTCCTCATCCCTGTCTCCTGGTCGGCTAGAAATGTGGTCAGCAATTTCTACAACCCGTTGGTCCCGGAGGCCCTCAAAAGAGAGCTGGGGGTCTCGCTCTACGTGGGGTGGGCAGGCAGTGCCCTCCTGGTTTTCGGAGGTGCCATGCTGGGCTGCATTTGCCCTCCGAGGGAAGGCCCCAAAGCCTACCCAGTGAGATACTCGGTGGGGAAGCCACCAACATCAGGAAGCTATGCCCGCAAGGACTATGTTTGACTCAGTGTGTGGGGCAGGGATGGCGCTGGTGAAACCTCTGCCATTCCACCTTTTTAGCTGCTTAAAAAAAATCCTAGCTGGAAAGTAAGGAGAGGCTTTGCAAATTGCATCAACAAACAACGCGACTTTTTGGGTTGCTCCAGAAAAAGGTCTCCCTGCTTTGTGGATTTTGCATGTTATTGTAAACTCAAGTTAAGTTTTGCAAGATGTGATGGTAACCAAGTTAAGCTTTATAAATTGTCACAAGGGGCTGCTCTCCTCTTTTGCGCCCAGCCCTTATCCCTTGCCCTGAAAATGGGGGACCTCCCTACATAAGTGAGAAGGAAGGATTCCTGCATTTTACCTTGATCTGGGAACAGCCCAGAGTTTAGCTCAGACTTCTGCCTTCATTTCCAAATAGGAGAACATGTGTGTTTGAATGGGAAGCTCTAGATGTAGCACCAGGCTCACCCTCTGCTCTGCATCCACCTTCTGACTAGAAGCAACTAGATGAGAATGAGGCTTCACCTGGAGCAATGGCAGTTGAAGCAGTGTAGAACTGCATTAAATCTGCCGTGTAGATGCAGCCTCTGTATGTGTGCACCTCTGTTCACAGTCCAGAGAAAGCTCATAACAATTGTTTATTCTGATGCCTTTTGTACCTCGTCCCTCCATCCTGTTTGCCATGCATGGAAGGGACACATGACACACACTTTGTAGTGCTTTAAAACAAACATTGTGCATCTATAAAGAATGCCATCTGGCTGGATCCACTGCGAACCAGGTGCACAAAGCAAACACAATGAAACCTGGAACGGCTGCCTTGTTTGCCTAAATAGGGGCAGAATCCTGGGCCATCGCGCTCCAAAGGAAGAAATGAATTCAAGGTGGAGCCCTTTGGTGGATCGGTCGGTTTTTATTCCAGGGAAGCCAGGTTTCCTTGTCTCTGCTTTCTTGCCTTTCTACCCGCTCAGCTCACAGCAAAATGTCGACTCAGGCTGCAGCCACACGGCAGAAATAATCCAGTTTGACACCACTTTAACCAACAAAGCTTCCAATCCAAAGCTGGCAGGGTGTGTTTTGTGCATTTTTGGTTTGCCAATAAAGGCATCGCTCTTGTGTGGACTTTGGTTCGTGTTTTATTACAGTTGTTGCAAGATGGTAAAGACTAGAATAACTTGCTTCCAACCTGACAATTTCTATTAAAGAACGCCAAAAACTTGTGCACACGTTTGCCTGTTTCTTTCTTCAAGTGTCTGCCCTGCAGAAATAACCCAGTTTGACACTGCTTGAATGGGCAGGCCCATTGAGTGCAACCCTCAAACCACCACACCAGGCTGGCTGCCCCTAAGTGTTGTGTACATCATGCTAATCCTCTGGGATCTCTTTTTTGTTGTCTTTTCTGTTCAGCGACAGCAACCCAAGCTGATCCCTTTAGTGGAGAGATCCATCCTTGCTGAGCTATGGCTTCCTGCAGCGCATAATGCGCCGGTCATAAACCTTTTTCTGTCTGCCGGGGATGAGAAACCAGTTTAGCTGGTCATGGTGCAAGTGGTGAGCGAACGCACGCACCTATAAAGACCTTCCTCGCTTTGGTGTTCTGTGGGAAAAAGGGGAAACACATCCGCAAATAACTCTAGATGAAAAATGGAACATGTACGGCCAAACATCAGGGCGGCAAAGGCAGAAAAAGGCATAGATGAGGAAGGCACTCTGCACATACTCTGAGACATGATCCTAAACATTGGTTCTGGTGCTGCGGTGAAGGAAAGGCACTCTGTGTTGGAGCTAAGCTAGGGGAAAGCAACCTCTTCAGTCTTGTCCTCCACTCTTTCGATACAGATAGATCATGCCTGGGATGTAGTCCGAGCCGTGCCCAGACTCCTCCTCCGAAGTGGCCCTCTCCCATCGCTCCACTTCCTCCGCCACGACTTTCCCCCACAATCCTCTCTGTTCCAGGTCGTCCAGGACTTTCTCCAGCTCCGCCTTGAAGGGCAGGTTGCTTTTGTTGCTGCGCGTGGTCAGGCACAGGTACCCTCCTGCGGGGCAAAAGAACGGAGGCACGACATTTACCAAAATGCTTCCCCTTGCATCTCCATTTCACAAAATCCTGCAATCCTAGTGTGGGGTGAGACCTCAAAGGGTCATCCAGCCCAACCCGCTTTTGCAGGAAGACACAAAGCCCTTCCGACAGATAGCCATCCAGCCTCTATCTGGACGCTCTCTTCCACATTTGGGAACGGAGGTCATTTCAACCTTTGGGACCCTATTAGGCCGAGAAGCAATCAATAAATGCCTGGAATAGATATCAGTAAATTGAAAGGAAAGCAGAGGAAGGAATGTTTCCAACATGATACAAAGCAATAGCAAGGGAAGTGTCTGGAGTGGTCAGCAGCGCCACCTCATGTCATGCGCAGATACTGCACTGTTGAGCCAACGCAAAGGCGTATATTATGCCAGCCTCCCCCAAGTATTCTCCTTTCAATGGAACCACAGTTCCTATCATCCACAACCATTCCTGACTGATAGAGGAACAGGTCCCCCAGCTTCCCAGTGAGTGAGGTTTGAGGGGATTTCATAGTCCCCAAACTAGGGGCTAAGAGCCATTGTGGCGTAGTGCTTTGCGGGTTTTTACTAGGACCCTGGAGATCGAGGTTTGATTCAGCACTTGGCCATGAAAACCTGCTTGGGTAAGTCACACCATCTCAGCCTCGGAGGATGGCACTGGAAAACCCAACAGTTCCAAGTGCCAAGCGGATTCTGGTCCTGCCTAATATCACCGCTTCAGTGGGTGAGTTAGAGATTGATATTAGCGCTTGGCCAACATGGAACGCCAACCTCCGCTGGGTGAGATGACTAGTAAGGCAGCGATGCCCAGCAGTTCCTATGTCAGTGGGGCAGCGAATCCATTCCAGGTTTTACCAAGCTTTCAGGTCAAAATATCCCAAACCTGGACTCGCTACTCCACTGACTATGGAAGCGGGTCCACCAAGTTCTGCGGTGTCAATGTGGCAGCTCTCTTGAGGATGTCCCACCTGGTTTGGTAACACGGAGCAACTCTGGGACAATGCTGGCAGAGACTTGTCCTTCGCTGAGGGCGCCCACGATCACGACGGCGTCATAGCAACCTGGGGAGCAAGGAGCAATGGTTAGCTGCTTCTTTGCTCCTCTCTCCCACATCCAGAACCCGCTTTTCCAGGGCTGAAGTGGTGCTCTTAACCTTCTGGAGCTGGCACCGTTTCTTGGCCCAAGAGGCACCGCTTCAGATCCTGGTACAATCCCTTCTGGCGGGCGCTTTCCAGCATCCCTTGGCTCCCGTCGATGCCATGGAGGTGACGAAAACCCAACGCCTGGAGCTGAAGGACGGGTAAGAGAAGTCACAATGTTACAAACATGTGCATGAATGCGGCTTTTTCCTTTCCTCTCCGCACCCTCTTTTCCTCTAGTGTCAATTGGAGGATAGAAATGACTATAATGTCAATGGCAATAATACATACATACATACATACATACATAGACAGATATATAAGAAACCACATCCAGAAATGGCCAGATTACCCATCCAAAAGATATACAGTCTCTTGGGGTGTAGCTGCAATGCAGGAATAATCCAGTTTGATGCCACTTCAACTGCCATGGGTCTGTGCTATGGAATCCTTGGATTGGCAGTCTGCGGTGGCCCCAAAGCTCCCTGACCGTGAAGGCACAATGTCTCCTAAAACTACACGTCCCCAAAAGTCCATTGCATGGAGCCATGGCAGTCAAAGTGGCATCAAACTGGATTATCTCAGCAATGTAGATGCAGCCTGGTGAAGTTGCCACCCCTCTGCCCTTACCTCCTGGGCCACCAGCCCCGTGCCACAGGCCACATCCAGCACCAGGGCATCCTGGGGGTCTCCTTGGAAAACGGAGGCCAGGCGGGCAGCTGCCAACCTGGGTGCTTCGTACTGCAGCACGGACACATCCTAATGGGAGCAAAAAGAGAGAGTCCGAGGGGGCGTCTGCACTGGGGTCCATGGGAGGGGATGGATCCCAAACCCCAGCAGATAGCAAGGGCTCTCACTATCAATGATGATGATGATACCTGACTGTATGTAATGGGACTTGAGCATCCATGGATTTTAGTATCCACAGGGGCTCCTGGAACCAAACCCCAGCGTATACCAACAGCAACAACAACAGTAATAGTAATAGGAACAGCCCATTGTATATAATGGGACTTGAGCATCCATAGATTGAGGGCTCCATGGCAGGTCCTGGAATCAAGCCCCAACAGATACCAAGGGCCCATTGTAATAATAATAATGATAATATCCCCATTGTATGTAATGGAACTTGAGCATCCTCTGGTTTTGGGGCCTCCTGGAACCAAACGCCACAGATCCCAAGAGCTCCCACTCTATTTCCTCCAGATGGACTGCAGTTCCCAGCATCCCTGGCCTTGGGTGGGGGGACGATGGGATTTGTGGCTCGGCAGAGGAAGGGTGCATCTAGTCCTCCCTCCTGCTCCCCTGGTTTGAAGTCCTTCCAATAGTGGCTTAAGGGAAAGGCACTCTGCACATGATCCAGGGAGCTCTTGGAGAGTGCCTGGCTGGAAAAAGGGGGGAAACAAAGGAGAAAGCAAGGGAGAAGAAGGGGTTTTAGGGCGACCTGCTCATAGTCCGCAGCCCAGGCGTCGTAGAAGCGGAGTTGTTGCTCCGGATCAGTGTCGTGGTGCACCTGAGCCACTCGGTGTCGCACCTGGGACGGGAGGCGATCGGGCGACGTGGCCATGGCTAGCAGGACTACATCTCCCAGGATCCTCTAGTCCCCAAGCTTTGGGATCTTTGTGGGTGCCTCCCCCTTCTAAGGCTTTCTGGGAGTTGTAGTCCAAACCATCTCTCTCTCTCTCTCTCTCTCTCTCTCTCTCTCTCTCTCTCTCTCTCTCTCTCTCTCTCTCTCTGCTGGAGCAAAGTGGGCTCCCTGTTCATCAATGGATTCACACTAGAGTTATATACTGATCAATGGACTGACTGATTAGACTTATATACTGATCAATGTGAATGTGATTAGAGTTATACTGATCAATGGATTGACTGATTCGAGTTATATACTGATTGACAGATTTGAGTTATATACTGATAAATGGCTTGTTATATACTGATCAATGATTTGACTGACTAGACATATATTGATCAATGGATTGACTGTTGTTGTAGTCCGAACTGTAGAGGACCCAAACCTTTCATGGAATTGAGCTCAGCCCCTTGGAGCACTGCTATAGACTTCACAGCCATGTGCGCATATGTGCTGGGTGCCCTCGAGCCCTTTCTGACTGATGGCAACCTTAAGGTTTTTCTTGCTAAGATTTGTTCAGAGGGAGGCTTGCCATTGCCTTCCCCTGAGGCTGAGAGAGTGTGACTTATTGCCCAAGGCCTGCTGTGACCTCCATGCTGAGACACACTCTCACAGCCATCGCATCCCAGCTGATGTCACAAACGCTGCCAGGCCCAGTTGGTAGCCAGCCACTTGGCCTCCAGTTTGGGAGCTACAAGGAGGAGACACTTCAAGCTTCGAGGTCCTACTTTGCGTTTCTTTCCCAGTTTGTGGGTGGCGGGTGGGACAGGACTGCAATTCCCCGGCTGGTCTTGGGTTCGAAATAGCAAGTGGGACCTGGAAGGCAAACGCTAGAACAGGTGGATTTGGGACGTCATTGGGGTTTGCTTTATGGCCAACGCAGCGAACCCTGGATATACTGTATATACTCATGGATAAGGCTAGAAAATTTAGTCCAAATATTGACTCCAAAAACCTGAGGTCGACTTATCGTTGCGTATATACGGCAACCCCTTCTTGTTGTGTCAGGAGCAATGGTATAGCCAGTGAAGGATGGGAACTGAGGCTGCCCCTTCCCAGTTGCTTGCACATTTTGAGCTCTCCTCAACTGCTTTCTTTAACCCACAGAGTCCTCGACCGCCTCCTGTGTTGCTTTTCCTGATGGAGCCAGACAGCCGCCAAGCTCCCCACGATGCGCAGCCTCCGGGAGGAGTCCCTGAGCCTTCAGGCCCCCTCCTGCCTTCGGTGTCCCTTGGGAAGAGCTTCCAGGGGATGGTCTACGGGGCGCTGAGCACCCTCTACTTGCACCTGCTCTCCTTGCGGGTGGGACTGCTGGGCTGGTACTTCTGCTTGAAGCAGGTGCAGTGGGACATCCTCTGCTGGGTCCACGCCTCCATGGAGCTGGCCACCGATTTGGTCTTCTGCTGGGCCCAGAACGTCCTCCTGGCTTTCATGATGCTCCTGCTCCTCTCCTGGAAAGTTTGCAGCGGAGTCACGCTGCCTGGCTGGCATCCACTGCTGCGGAGAGTGCTGAGGAGACTGGTGAGTCTCCCAGGACCGGAAAAACAAGGGGCGGCCAGCAGCTCCCAGGTCAGCAGGGCAGTGAATCCACGCCAGGTTTTAATTCATGGTGCTGAACACCAAAATAAGTTCAGCACTTGTAAAACTGGCTAAAACCCGGCTTGGATTTACCGCCCCACCGACATGGGAACCATTGGCTGGCCCTGCCTGAAAAGAGCTCTCCTTCAAATAGACTGCACAAAGCTCAGAAACTGTCCCTCCTGCTCCTCTGTTATTCTTCTTTATCCTCTTTTTCCACTCTTACTTTCTCCTCCTCCTCCTCTTCCTCTACCTTTCTTCTCCTCCTCCTCTTCCTTCTCCTTTATCTCCTCCTCCTCCTCCTGCTTCATTAATTTCCTTCTGTGTCCCCCTCTTTTTCCTTCTTTCCCCCCTTCCTTCCTTCCTTCTTTCCTTCCTTCTCCATCTCCTTCTCCTTCTCCACCTCTACTTTCTTCTTCTCCTTCTCTGACTCTACTTTTTCCTCCTCCTCTTCCATTTCCCTCCACCTCCTCTTCCTCCTTCTTCCCCTTCTTCTTCCTCCTCCTCTCTTCTTCTTCTTCACCTTCTCCTCCTTCTCCACCTTTACTTTTCCCACCTCTTCCTCCTCCTCTATTTCCGTTCACCTCCTTTTCCTTATTCTTCCCCTTCTTCTCTTTGTCTTTCTTTTCCCCTTGTCCTCCTTGCTTGCCTGCTCTCTCATTCCTTCTCCTGTCTTTCTTCCCCTCCAGGCCCTGAATGTGCAGCTGGCCTGGGGTCTCTCTCTGCTGAAGAGGGCTTTCTGGAGGCTGAAGTGCCTCGTGGTGTGGATGGCCTGGGCTCCGGCCTACTGCTCGGCTTGGGTGATCTGCTGCATCGCCCGGACTCTGGAGATCAGCTACAAGCAGGCGGCCAGGCTGGCCAAAGAGGAAGAAGAGCTGGAGGAGGAGAAGGCGTTGGTGGCGCTGATAATGCGGGAAGACAAGTTCTAACTGGCATTGAATAAACAGCTCTGAAAGGGTAGCTTGGGTTTGGGATTTGTACTCAGGAGAGGAGCAGGACTCCTAGGGCTCATTCGCACTACAGAAATAAACTGGTTTGGAACCGGTTTATTTCCGTGACATTCACACTCGCTCCGACAGTTTACGGAACAGTAGCTAAAAAGCCCACTTAAACTGGTGCAGTTGACACCGGACCTTTTAGCGGTTCTTTTTTGAAGAGCTGCAACGATCCGCATCTTTGGTACCAAATTGATTTGGGTCATGCTGCATTGTTCCTGGAAATGGAGGTGCCTCTGTTTCAAATTGATACGGTGGCTAATGTAAATAGCAACCGGGTTAAAATGGCACAGAGAGATTCGATTGTGGTAAATGTAGTGGAAACACCAAACTGATTCTGAAGCGGTTCTGGATTGGTGCAGAGATGCGAATCTCTTCATTCAAAAAAGCGAGTGTGAATGACCCCCTAAAATGGTGGGAATATGGTTGCAAGGTGAGGGTTGTTCCAGGTTTTCCATTTTGGGGGCAGAGCCCTAGGGATGGGGAACATCATGTACACCAGTCAAATGAATACACCAGGTTTAGCCAAATGAGGATAAAAATATGGCTCAATATTTATGCGTTCATAAGTGGACTTACGATCTCATAACTTTAGGGATTCACATTGACAGCCCTCTCAGCCTTAGAGGATGGGAATGGCAAACCCCCTCTGAAGAAACATGCCAAGAACCCCTCCATAGATTTGCTTTAGGGTCGCCGTAGTTTGGAAATGATTTGGAAATGGCACAACGACTAACAAAATGTCTTTTAAAATGGCCCAATCTGGGGTGACGTGGGATGAGTGGAAAAGGGAGGAAGAGCTTGGGTGCAAAACCCTGAAGGTGCAGGTAAAATCAAAATGAATGGAAAGTCCTATCACTACCAGGGACTCTCTCCTCCCTTTCTGGATTTGGAAAGGAGCAATCTAATTCTTTACCAGGAGAGGACGCCTGTGTCTGACACTTCTGATCATTCTCTCCGGCTTTTTCCTGAACATGGATAGAACTAGCAGAAGGGGGAAATGCATTGGGTTTGCGTTCCACTGCAGAAATGGCCATTTCGCACCTCCCAAGACTGGTACAGAAACAGCTTGAGTTGGAAATGTCTCCCTTTCCAAGGCTTGCAGAGCGAGGAGAAAAAAAGGTCACCAAAGCAGACGAACATTTGCGAGAAGCACATGGAAACAGCATGCAAACAATACACAGGGTAAATGGGGAAGAACGCACCCCAAAATCTGCATTTAAACAAGATATTCAAATACAGGTACATTCTGAAAACATATAGACACATGCACCGGTTTCTTGCTGGAATGGGAATGAGAAGGACAAGAGAGACGAGAGAACATCACTTTATGCTCACATGTGCCTGTCAACTTGGTTAGTGCTTGGACAGGAGACCATCAATGAATCTCAGGTGTTTGTATCCACCTCTCAGTATTCCTTGTCTAAGAAAACCTATGAAATTGCCATAGGTCACCAGACAGCTTGAAAGCACATACACGCAAGTGTGAGGCGGACGTGGGGAGGCAAGCTGATCCCAACCCTGTAACAACCATCCAAAAGAAATATCCACATTTTAATATATTTTTGCAAAGCAAGAAATGCACACCGTGCCCCTTGGTCAGCCCCATAGATCCTTGTTCAGGGTGTGGAACCAATGGGCCATGAAAAGAGGCAGGGTTGCGCTTCTGGGCACACCGCTGGGAGCAGGAAAGCACACCAGAGCTAGGATTTATGGCCAGCTTTCCTTCTCCTGCCTCTCTCTTCCCACCGAGTTTTGGCAGAGAGGTTTTAGGAAAATCTTTATATGCTCAAAAGCCTCCTTTCATCCCCCCAACCTCAAAGCAGCAGGGGTCAGTCCAGGTTTCTAGCAACGGTCTCATGCTGGACGACACCTCCATGTTTCATGTTCGGCAAGGCCTTCCCTTTGCCTTGCACTAAAACCATTACTTTAATGGCCTGGTTCGCACGTCGAGCGATGTTTCCATTGCTAATTGAGTCCCCGGGTCCTCTTACAAGACAAACAGGGGCCGTGCCAGGGCTGGCCTGCCACCTTCCGTCCTTTCCTTTCCCTGACCCCCCTCCCTGCCCTCTCTGGACAGCTTGTCTGGAGTCTTGGCTCTCTCCGCTCAGACTCACATTCCTGGGCTGGGTCCCTCTCCAAAAGCCTCTTGGTTTTTTTTCTCTCTTCCTTTTCTTTTGCAGAGCAGTTCTTTCAGAGCAATGCTTTCCTAGACACCATGTTCTGGGAAGCCAGGGGTGGCCGCGGCAGCCACGTGCTCCGCTCAGGTGGCCGCAGCTGTGCAAACAGCTTTGATGGACTCTGACGGTCAGCGTGAAAAGGAGGTGGACATCAAGCCAAGATGTAGGGTTCGGTTCAGACAAGACATCTCCCCCCTGGCCATGTTGTTTTCTCCCTCCACCTGCGCAACTTTGGCTCAGCCAGGTGCAGAACATCCGAAAGGAAAGAAAGAAGTTGGCAGCTTGAGCTTTCGTAGACTTCGGTCTGCTTCCTCAGGTGCATTTGATCTCCATCAGTAGACTGAAGCCCACAAAAGCTCATGCCGCCGACTCCTTTCTTTCAGTGAATCTCAAAGGTCGACAGACTAAACAAGGCTATATCTTTGAATATGTATTACATATTCTCTGCATACAGGGTTGCTGAACAAGGGCTTGGTCCAGGGATGGGATTTTGGACTGTTTGGTGGCTTTAATTTTGACAGCGATTGGATCGGGATATTCCTGCAATGGAGAGATGGAGACGTTTGGCTGGGGACACAACACAGAGTAGGCAGAGAGAGGTTGGCTTACTGCTCCGGGTGCAAAGGGCTCCTCCAGGGACGTAGCCAGGATTTTAGGAAGGGGGGGGTCCAGACTAAGTGCCACCATTATAATGGGGCTTGGGCACGGCAGCGCAGCAACACGCACTATTCATTTTTCTAATGGAAGGGGGGGTCCGGACCCCAAGAACTCCCCCCTTGGCTACGTCCCTGGCTCCTCTGTCTCATATTTGGGGAGAGTCTGGAAGCCACGCCAAAGCCACGCTCCAGTCCTTAGGACCAGAGCATGGCTTTGGCGTTGCTTCCGGGCTTTTAGGACGCATGCATCATTTAAACAGCACACCTCCAAAGTGACCCGAAGCAGCTTTATTTTGGCCTGTCTATATAGGCCCAACATTATTGAAGGAATTTCATAAAGAATGGAGCTTATGGGAAAGTTGTATACAAACTGGAAAAAAAGGAACAAATTGCGGTGGGAATATTCGAAAGATAAGACACGTTTGGTGATGAGTTAGGAGTTAATGATATTTGACTAGTGAATAAAGGTAAATGGTAAGAGGTTAAAGGCAGAGATAGAGTTAAACACAAATATATAGGTGTAAGGGTTTGAATCTAAGGCTTTTTTTAATGTTAAATATAAGAGTAAGTAATATATTAATGTGATGAGCCTTTAGGAAGTACCAAAGTTGGAAAAACAGTGATAGATTTGGTAGAACGACATTGAAAGAAAAGAAATGTAATGATCTTCTTTTGTATTTTGTATTATAAATTGGTGTTTTAATAATAAAAATATTATAAAGAAAAGAAGCACTTTAGATGTGATGGTTTTGTTGACTTGGATGTCCACACACCTTTGGGTAAAGTATCCTTTTTCACATTTCTATGAGTGTTTTTTGTACTCTTTCTCCTACATTTTACCCTGCCCAGTCCTCCTCTGCCATGATGACTTTGGGTGACCCTGGGTCAGGCATACTGGGCATTGCAATCCAAACAAAAGAGATTTGGAGGGGTGCAGCATTCCCACCTTTGACCTATCTGGTCAAAACGGTTTTGTGCACATTGTGTGCCTACAGGAAGTGCACTGGCGGGGCATGCATGGACCGCAAGCCAGAGCGGAGCAAAAGAAACACATGTATGGACGGACTACAGGAAAGTGAACATCCAAAGTGTCCTTTGTCCCTGGCGTTGGGATCCAGGCTGCAAGGAAGAATCGCTCGGTCAAGCTTTCCTCGACTGGGAAGGCAGCGAACAGAGACTCCCGGGGGACATGTTTGATCCAACAGCATGTCTTGGCTCAGGGGTTTATTGCCCGACGGAGACTTTTTATAAGGCAGCAGTATCACAAGATCTGGCGCTCGTGCAGCGGCATAGAGGGAGAATGACCTCATGTTCTTCCAAAACCAGAAATAACTTGGTCCCAGCAGCATTCCTAGAGCATTATCAGGCATTATCAAGTGCCTGAGATGGAGAAGTATGGGGTGTGTGTGACAATGGGAAGGAGCAACGCAAAGGCATCGTTCCCCCATGAAATTAACATTCCCAGCATCGCACAGAGCGCAGAGACACAGAAAGTCCTGCGGTGCTTCTCTTGTGGTGATGTTATGATGGTCATCGTGTGAGAGGGGCGTCACAAAAGGATCAGACAAAGTCATAGAGAGAGGTCCCATCTCTGCAACTTTCATTCTCGTGCATCTGTATGCGCCTTGAAGTCACCTGTTGTCTTATGGTGACCATGAATTTCATACGGTTATCATAGGGCAAGGTGCTTTGGCTAAGCTCCTTCCTTGCTTAGACAAGAAGCAAACCATTCTCCCTTTTCATGCCTTGCTTGAGAACGTTCTCAAAGATAGTGTAGTTTCCAAGGAACGTTTTGCAGCTTGGAAATTATTCTTTGGTGGGGGTAGGCAGGGAGTGCATAGCAAATGGCATATAAGAAACCATTTCTTCTGTGGAGAGGTGTGCTTTTCCGCAATGTATTTTCTATATCGGGGACTTGCCTATATAGGATGGAACCGTGGCAGTCAAAGTAGCTGATCTCGAATCTTTGCCGCCATTTCTTTCTATCTGGAGAACAGATCTGTGCACATTGTGCCTTTGCATCGCAGGGCCTTTGTTTTGGGAATGGATTCCAATTAGGACGTGTTTTCAGGCGATGTCCCGTCTCATTCCGACGCCTTTACACATGTCTGATGTTCTCAGCGCGGATGGACAGGCTCCAGGTTCCTCTCCGTCAGGCTGCAAATCAGCCTGGTCCTATTGTAACATTGGCCCATTTGTACATGACGATGCATCGAGCGAGCATTGCCTCATCCTCCCTTGCTTGGGAGACATCCTTAGGAGACAGTCTTCTCTCTCAGTACTGGGCCACCCTATCCGCTCATTGGAAACGTCGACAGCATGGGACATCTCCCTTTCTCAAGGGGCATGTATTGTTGAGTGGTGCTTCGTTGCGTTTGCAGGGTGCCAACTTGACACATCATCAGCCTCTCTGCAGATAAATCTTCCAGTAGGGCAGCTTTTTGGAGCCAAGGGACGGGGAGGAGGAAAGCTCTCCAAGGAGCAAGTCATTAGCAGAAATAATGAGTACGTGGCAACTAATTCACAAAGACATTTGTCTTCTACTCTCCTCGTCTGCCCAGGCATCCAGAGTGACAATTGGCCTCTTGGATGGAGAGCTAGTCCGGACTGGAGAGAAGGTGGCCAGCTCCCTTGTCGAGGTGGTCATTTCATCCCCAAGACCACCGTTGGATGGAGCCCAGGGTCCTTCTCCATGACAGAGGCCAAGCTAGGCCAGGCTGGAGTGCCGCGAAGCACCCTGAAAAGCCTTCCTTGGACGCTTGCCCAGTTTCTCAGATCGTAAATCCAGACATTCCTGCCCAAGCTCACAGCCAACAGAGCTGTCACGAAAGCATTTTGCCTTGGCCCGGCAAACCCTCACCGGATGTCGACCAGATAGCAAAGGGAGAGCTAGCCGGAGGCTGGGCAGAACCTGGCCGTAAATCATCCCAAAGTGGGGAAGCATTGGCCACCCCACCAAGATGGATAGCTGGGTATATGCTTCGTTTGGAGAAGAGAAGGCTGAGAGGTGACACATTGCTGTTGTTGGTGTTGTTGTTGTTGTGTGACTTCAACTCATTTCCAAACCTATCAAAGAGTACGACTTGTCCAAGGCCTCCCAGTGTGTTTGAAAACCGAGGTTGGATGTCCACCTCTCACAGACCCTTCAGCTTTGGACTGTAGTCCTGCCATTTAGGGTTGGACTAAATGTACCTTGGTATCCCTTCCACTTCTTTGATTCTAGGCTCTTCTCTTCCAAACAGCTTGGGATTTTATTTGCCACGCGCTCATCTCCCATCCTTTACCATCCACCTTGCAAGGAAGAGAAAAATAAAAATGGCACCTGTCATGCCCAGCCTGGAGGACGCCTCGGAGGACTCAGAGGATGAGCCGGAGCCACTGGGCCCTGAGCCTGCAATTGGGGAGCCTGAGCAGAGTCTGGGGCCTCTCCAGAGCTTCAGCAGCCAAGTCTGCCTGTGGCCGAGTCTGCGGACATGGAGGAGGATCAGGGTAGCGTGCCTACCTTCAGGGAGCGTCGGGCCGAAAGGGAGGGCCTTCAAAGGTTGCGGAGGCTGTATCAGAAAGGAGCTGCTAACCAGACACACCTGAATGCATGCTGTCTGCCTATTTAGGTAGCTGGAGCATGTGTGTCTAGTTGCCAATGATTATTTGTCCTTCTTGAGGAAAGACTCTGTCTCTGGCTCCTGAGTCCTTGCTTCTTGGACTGCTGACCCATCTTGATCTTCTGGACCCCTTGACCTTGTACTGGCTTATCGACTTGCCAATCTGATACCCTGAACTTCGGACTTCTTGACAACTCTTTTGATAGTCCCGCTTGTCATACTGCACTTGGACTCAAAGACTTTGGTACTTAGTTCTAGCTCTGCCAGTCTGGAGTTTGTTTTTTTGTTTGTTTGGGAACTAAGCTGGCCTTCTCAGCCACTTGGCCGCTTTCCCGGACAGCACCAGCAGCTTGTGGTTCTTGGAACATCTCCCAGTGCTTCTTAGTTTGGAGAGGCCTGGGTCGTATGGTGGTTGACTTGGATTTGGAGTCTGAGGAGTCAAGTCACTGAAATGGCTTGAGTCTGTTTCAGTTGACTTGAGTCTACAACATTGCCTGGACCCCCTTAGGACCTGTACACAAGATGGGGAGACCGGAACAGCCTGGGACACAGTCCGTTTGGGTGACCTGGTCCACCAGCTTTGGGTGGCAAGTCAACGGGAGCCTTTCTTTCCCTAGTGGCCCAATCTACTCCTGAGAGACTCTTGTCTTAGTGGCTCCAAGCTTGTGGGTGACAACATGAGTTACTACATTGAGGTAACACCAAACCTAGTGACACCACTGATGCAAAGACTTTTTGAGTGGTGCTAGTTGTTCATTGCTTTCCCCCCCCAGACAACGTGGTGTGGGTCTCTATAAGCACAAGGCAGGGTAAAGGAGTAGAGTATCCAAGCATCCTTCCACAACTTCAGCTGTGCAAAGATATCCTGAACTGGCTGTGAATAGATTGTTTTTCTAATCCATCCCGACAGTCCGAAGGACCGTTTTCCTCTTAAAATTTTCTTTCCTCTTTAAATTCATCAGCGCACAAAAATTGCAGCAATCCAGGAAAGAATCCTCCAGGACCCCAAGCCAAGTAAGCGAAGATTGGTTCAAACATGTACAGAACACGGCCGATTTGATAAAAATTCACACATCTGGTTTTATTCTGGGGAGGCATTCCTCCAATTAGAAGCTATCGAGGCAGCAAGAACAATCTATGGATTTTGCAATATGTTGGAACCGTCTTTTTCGACCCAAGATACCGCATTTGAAGCGTTTAATGGGAGGAATTCAGGGCTGGAACCGAAAAAGCAAAGGGGCTCATGGCTCATTATTGATAGCAAGCGTCTGCTGGCCTTTTTGATGGTCAGTGACACCGTTTTGTGGATCGCTTCTGCTTTGACACAATGTGAAACCAGTTGCGAAATATGTTCTGGCAAACCCCCCATTGTAGGATGCATTCTTGGACTAGACATAAATACCTGATTGAATGATAGAATGATCTAATTCTAATGTATACCAGGATACAGATCCATATATTTCATGGGACTTGAGCATCCATGGATCTTGGTATCTAGAAGGAGTCCTGGAACCAAAACCCCGGAAGATACCAAGGGCTCCCTTGCAATAATAAGTCGAGAACAGGCTTCTTTACGTCTCCCTGGTCATGTCAGGCGAACGTTCCCTATTTCCTTTCCACAACTCTCCATCCTCAACCTACTCCTCCTTTCCACCCAAAATGGAGAACATCCCACTCAGTCCCTGATATGGCCATGTTCTCAGTGCCTGCAAGGAAAAGGACTTGGACCTCTCTTTGCAACCCTCCCTGCAAGGTTGCTTTTATGCACCCCATCTTCTCTCCATCGCCTGTCCGCCGTCACTGTCTTCTTTTCCAAACGCAACGGAAAACAAGATAGCGGCCAACTCCCCATTATCAGTTGTGGCCTGGAGGAGCTATTTTGTCTGCCACAAGACTGCAAACTGGGCCCTCTCATGGCTTTGCTATTTATAATCCCCAGTCACACCAGCTTGGAAACTCGGAGTAATTCACTCCGTCTCCAGTCCCTGGGAGGCCTTGCTTGGTGTTTCCCTGGGGCGGTACTCTTTGAGTTGTTATATTAAATAACACGGTCTGGGTTAGTATAGAGAGGCTGTGTGGGGTTGTATTGTTTCGGGGTGTGTGTGTGTGTTGTTTGAGGAAGGATGACCAGATCTGTCTGGAACGAGAGAGAGCACATTGGAGCCATTTTACGGGCGACATCTCCTTCGCAGATAGAAAATGGGAATCTGGGAATATGAGGAATAGGGCAAATGTCACAAATAAGGGAGAACCCACAAGCTAGGAAATGTTGTAGCAGTTTGCTTTGGCCTGAGCCAACTGGGAAGGGCAAGATTCTTTCTCATTTTCTTCGGCTACTGAAGGTGCATCTACACTGTAGAAAATAATGCAGTTTATTACCCCTTTAACTCCATCATAGAGAATCCTGGGATTTGTTGTTTTGTAAGGCGCCGGCGCTCTTTGGGGGTTGTTTTCGTTGTGCGCCTTCAAGTCATTCCCGACGTATGGTGACCCTATCGCAGGTTTATCTCGGCAAGATTTATTTGGAGGGGTGCTCTCTGGTAGAGAAGGCTAAAGTAAACTTACATTTGGATTTGTAAAACTATTTGTGTAACACTACAAACTTCCATAGGATGGAACTACACAGCACGTAAAGTGGAGTCACGCTGCATTGTTTCTACAGTGTAGATGCACCGTTTGTCGACTGAGCGCAAAGTCCTTTTTGCACGTTGACTTCAGTTTGCAGAAGCCAAAGTGGGATGAGCGCAAAGGAGAACATCATGTCAGGTAATGGGATGCCTTGTGTATGCATGCGCCTTCCAGTTGCCTGTTCACTCATGAGCTTCATAGGTTTTTCTTAGGCAAGGAAGACTCCGAGGTGGTTTTGCCAGTTCCTTCCCCTGAAACATTGCCTACTGCCTTGCATGCAATGCAATGGGAGCATCGTAAAGCCAAGTGCCCAGACGTTGCTCCGTCTTGTGTTTTTCCCTACGGAGAACGCCGTGTTTACATTTCTACGAATGCATATATTAAATAGCCTAAAATAGTCACGAGGCGCATGCTCGTTTCCAATATAAATATCCCTATATTCCAATACTTGAAGGATGCTTAAGGGGAATGTTGATGTGAACCCAGCCTGTCTGGGTTAAGCGGTGATGGCAAGAGCCTCCGGACAAAATCCAGATGAGGGGACAGGCGGCAAGGTCCCACCGTCCCTCCATCTAAGAGAAATGTTAAACTCATTTACATCTACATTTAAAAAACAACAAGCCCCAGGCCTCTTCTTTCACCTCCTCCTGATATTTGGAGAGCAGTGGTCTCACTCCTTCTTAAGGTATGGCTACCTACACTCCCCTAGATGTATTTTAACTTAGGGAGGGGAAAAACCCAAACGAAACAAAAACCAGCTTCTCTCCATAACATCCAAAACCCGCAACGCAGCGATGCCTGACCAAAATGCATGATGTGCTTTGCTTTATGGCTGACACGGTTGCCCCTAAATATCCAGCCTCTCTGTGTTTGGAACAGATCTGGAGAACTGATGTGCGCCCGCCGAAAGCAAAACGTTCTCCCAATGCATTTATAATGTTCTCTTGGTGCATGGCTTTAATACATGTGTGTGTGTATAAAACGAATGACCCCGAGAGCTAGAAAACAATTGAAAGGAAGGAAGAGGAAATGCCCTCTTGGGCTACGGACGCATTTCCCAAATGCAAAACACCGCCGTCTCTTTCCGAAATTGCCGGGGATGGAGGGTGTGCCCCTGTTCTCCCCGTATCTGTGCCCTGATCCTATACAACCCGCCCTCCGCTTGCAGTCCGGCCTCGTGCCCTTGGCTGGAAAAATGCAGGATGAAGGTGGTTGACCCAGGAAAAGTTGCTTCTGGGTTTACCAAATGGCCTTTTGACACAACCGTGGTGGTGGGTCTCTTTTCCACGGATCTCACTGTCCCTCTTCCCTTCCTCCTTGGCAACATTTTCTGCTGCCCAGTTTCCTGAGCATCGAAAAGCTACTTGCACATCAGACCCTGCAGCTTTTTGCAGGTGCAAATCGGGACTCATGGGGCCAAAATGCCATCCAAAGTCGGGCCATGCTGGCTTTTTCGCCTATGCTTTCCTTGGCAATTTGTCCAACAATTTTGCTGTTGGTTTCCCCTGAGGCTTGGGAAAGATCCCCCAGCAGATTTCCACAAAGGACTCAGGATTCAAACCCTGGTCTTCCGGAGTCCAAGTCCAACATTCAAAGCACTACACCACAACTCAACAGTCTTTTTCTTGGCACAATTGTGTTGAGATTAGGTTTGCCTCGAAGGCTTCCATGGCCAGTGTCCATAGTTTTTTGTGGGTTTTTCAGGCTATGTGGCCATGTTCTCGAAGGATTTATTGATGCAGGTGAAACGTCAGGAATAAACTCTTCTAGAACATGGCCACATAGCCCCGAAAAACCCACAAAAAGGCTATGTTTGGCTTTACCTTTCTCTAAAGCCATGAGAAAGTGTGACTTGACCAAGGTGACTCAGTGGCTTTCCATGGCTGAGCATGGAATTGAACCTTGGTCTCCCGCCGTCCCATCCGATGCTTAAACCACGACACTGTACTGATTCTCTTTGTTTATGTTAATATCCATTTAAATAGGAAAATTTGATCCCCCCCCCCCCCTTTTAAATCCATTGTTTGGGTCCTTTGTTTCAGTGTTGACATTTGTGGAAGGAAACCATCTCAAGTTCACTTGGACTTCGCAAAGGACAACGGCCCTATCTTTGATGCTCAGCCAGACTTCAAGGGGGAGAAACCGGCAAAAAGATGCAGCGGGGATGTCAGAGAGAGCATCCAAGAGCAGCCATGGGTGAGTGGGTGGTTCATGGCTGTAGCCGAGTAGCAATATTGATGGATTTTTTGGGAAGGGGGGGACCCTTTGTAGCCCCACCCTGCAGAGCAGGCCCTGAACGCAACCAGCTGTCTGTGTGACCCAGTGCACCAGACAGACAGTGCGCCACTCCTTGCAAACGCAGGCCGACTTGACCCGTGCCTTCCAACACCCATGCAGTGTTTGGGTCTCTCTTCCAGATGTTCCTCTGCTGCAAACAGACCAGCTGTGCCTTCTCTGAGCATCTCTCTGGGACGTAGGCTGGGCTCTCTGAAAGGACAGGAGGAGAGAGTTACAACTAGGGGCCGATCCTGGAATAGGGAAGACGTAGACAAGCATCACTAGGAGGATGCAAGGGGTTCAAAGGACACCAGGTGACATAGATTTTTGTGGGTGTTTTTTGTGGCCATGTTCTAGAAGAGTTTATTCCTGACATTTCGCCAGCATCTATGGCTGGCATGTTCAGAGAATGTCCATCCATAGATCCTCTCATCCGCCTCCTTGTGCTATCACTGTTGGAAGAAGCTCACTAGGTCTTTTTGTTCCAATCTGGTGGACCTTCTCATGCTAAGAGTAAAACAAGAGTTTAATAGGAGCCCTGGTGGGTCTGCCTGAAGGCCTCTTGAGTTTGCACATCGGGCAACCAGTTGCTTCAATGGGAGAGCCTACTTTGTGGTTGTGTGCCTTCAAGACCTTTCCGACTTCTCACCACCTTGTTGCGGGGCTTTCTTGGCAAGGTGTATTCAGGGGGCATTTGCCTTTGAGGCTGAGAGAGAGTGTGCCTGGTCCAAGTGGGTTTTGATGGCTGTGCACAGATATGAAACCTGGTCTCTTGGTGTCTTAGTCCAATGCTGAAACCCCTAAACCACCGCACTGTCGACTAGGTCTATGTTCTGGTTGCACAGACTTTTCTTCCGACTCGCCGAGGAGCAGCTTGATCTTTTCTTTGCCAAATGTGGAACGAAAAATAGATTCGAGGCACCTGCTGCTTCGCCCGCCTGGCCTTCTTCCTGTTTGGCCGCCTGGACCTCGGGCGGCCTGTGTAATGTGTTTGCTTTGGCCGGCAGCCACCCTGAGCGAGTTCTCGGCCGGCTGAGGCCTCTTGCTAAATGAGGTCTGACACCGGCGGGCAGAGAGGCGCGGGCCCCTGTCAACAAGCCTCTGGGAACAAGGCCTTGTCCTTTCCACACGGCTGAAGAAAGATGGGCAATGGTTCACCCCGCTCTTTCAGGGATCCCCTTCAAAGGGCAGAGAGGCCTCGGGATTCCCTTTCTCTGCAGACGGTACAAACAGAGAGGCACTTGCTTCCTAAAGCTGCAGCTACACTGTAGAAAGGATGCACTTTGGCACCACTTTAACTGCCATGGCTGCATGGTATGAGATTCTGGGAACTGTAGTTTGGTGCGATGTTTAGCCACCTCTGCTAAACTCCGGTGCCATGACAAACTACAAATCTCAGGATGGAGCGGGGTCAAAGTGTCTTCATATGAATTTCATGGGGGTTTTGTTGATAGCTGTTTTCTGCACAAAACAACCGTGTTCCAAGTTTGCACATTGCAAAGATTGTGACCTGGGCAGGATTCTTCTCCCCAGGGTTATTTAATCCAGCAGAAAGACTTTTGGGGACCGTTACCTAACTATTTCCAACCTTCCCAGTCCTAAGATCTATCTGTTGTCTCAGTATCACAATTGAATTGTGATTGCTTTTCAGGTGTTCCGAGACAACACCAATGAATCCTGATCGCCAGGCCATTCGCGCCTTTTTATCGTTGATGGTTATTCCGGCAGCGTGGTGCTTCAATGGCGTTACAAGAACGCTAGGAGGATGCGTCATGTGAAAACCTTTCCCCCGACTGTGCGAGAATGATGGTAAAAATACACTTCCTTAATGCTTTTAGCCTCGTGTGATCATCTCAAATGGCACTTTTTATATAATATACATCCCTTATCTGAAATGCTTAGGACCAGAAATTTATACACACACACACCCCCGCTCCAGATTTTGGAATATCCCCATATTCATATTGAGATATCTTGCAGACCCAAATCCAAACATGAAATCCATTTATGTTTCGCATATACCCGATGCACATAGCTGGAAGGTAATTTCATACCTTTGTGCATGAAATAAAGTGAACTGTCAGAAAGCAGAGGTGTCCCTCTCAGCCAGCCATGGGGACAGTTTTGGATTTGGGAGTGTGTTGGATATTTTGATAAGGGAAACTCAACCTGCACGCAATGTTGCCGTGTTTAGTTTTTGCAGCAGCGGAAGCATGGCAAGCGGCGGTGACATTTCAGCTCAACCTTGTCATCACATTGCGCGTCTTCTTGCTGTCTTCTTTGTGTGTGTGTGTTTGTGTGTGCGAGAGAGAGGAAGGCGCAAAGCTTGTTTTGCAATGGGTGAGGTCCATGTAGTCCGTGGCGCTAGAAACCCTGGGGCTTTGCCAGCCCTGATTTAACAGGCGAATCTGGGACACGGGGGAAACGGAGCCAACAGGCAATTTGTCTGCGCTTCGAACAAAGATGCAAAAACTTCCAGAGATTTGGGGAGGCGGAGGAGGGAGATGACTGCATTATATCTCGCCTTTCACCCCCAAATAAGATTCAAGGTGAGTTAGGATAGCAAAGCACATAGATTTTCCTAGTCGGAATAGCGGAGAAAGAGAAGGAGCAGGGTGGCCAGGCAGCCTCCTTTTCCAGGATCGTGTCGTACATTCCAGCCTTGGATCCAGGAGGAATTCCAGATGTCCTAACCGCAAAGCAAGACAAGGCACCGTCTTGTAGGACATTCAAGAAAAAACGTAGGGACGTTGCCCAATAAAAAGCTAGGACCATTCTTATGAAGATAAGTTCATGCTTCTTGTTGCAAACGGAGGCTGTTTTGGGAATTTCTCCTGGACTGAAGGCCTGGAAAAGGTTAAGGGGTGACATGATAGCCATGTTTCAATATCTGAAAGGATGTCATGCTGAGGATGGAGCAAACTTGTTTTCCTTTGCACCCATTGTCTGGAGCAATGGATGCAAACTACAGGAATAAAGGTGACAGCATTGCAAACCAATCCTATTATTATCCCCTTTATCCTATCTAAGAAAAATGCTCTCAAAATGCCATTAAATTCCTTGGGAGGATGAGATTCGAGTTTAATTCCCCCCCCCCCCCCCAATGAACAAATCCTATTTAATCTAATTCATACCGGCGTCTCCATTCCAATCTCTGTGTATGACACAGAGGTTTCCATTCCGAGAAGATGGATTTGTCTGGTCCAAATGACACAGAATTATATTTCCGTGTCCCCCCCCCCCAACCCCCCGAAAGAATTAACCCGGCGTTCGCAAATGACTTCATACTCTGGATGGAAAGAACTTGAGGTCTGAAATAATTTGAAGGCAGGAGAAAGCGAAACCGATCCCCTTTCTCCATCCGTCGTTCTCGCCCAGTTTCCCATTCAGTCTTTGGGGATGTTGGCTCTTGGTCCTTGCTTTACGTGAGCTGGAGACTAGATAAGATAAACTCAGTGTCCTCATCCAAACCATGGCTGGGATCGCGCAAGGAAGAGACAAAACATAACTTTTATGTTTGAGGAATTAGGCAATATCACCGGGTTAATGAATCACGGCACCCAATGTACAGTGCGCATTGAGCATCCACACACAATGCAAAAAGCACATCGGTACACACCAGTTTGAAGTTCTTATCCATGCACCCTTCCACTGCCATAAACTTGCACTGAACATTTTGCATTGGACAAGAAAAAGGCCCAGCTGCTTCTATTGGATCCAGAGCCAGCATGGCGAAGTGGTTTGAGTGTTGGACCATGACTCAAGAGACCTGGGTTCAAGTCCCATCTGGCCCTGGGCAAATCACACTCTCTTAGCCTCAAGGGAAGGCAATGACAAACCTCCTTTGAAGAAATCTTGCCATGCTAGGTTTGCTTGAGGGTTGCCATCGGTTGGAAATAGCTTGAAGGCGCACAACCACCACAACAGAATCAATTGGACATTTTACTCCACTGTGGAACCGTCATGTTTGCTTTGGAGAACTGAATATGCACCACTGTGCATGATTTTGCACTGCTCTCGCTTGGATATACGTATTGTTCATGAAGGCACATGGGTGTGCATTTAGCATAGCTGGTCTATGAAGGCAAGATTGTACATGGTTGTGCGTTGGAAATGATGCCTAAGGAGATGCCCATATGCCTACGGGTGGCACATTTGAAGGTGAAATATCTCACTTTGCTAGTAATGTGGTGTTGTGCAATTGCCACATAACTCCAAGAGTGAAAGATTGCACTCTGCGGTTGTCACAGGACTTGTTAGTGGGATGGATGATGATGCAAGAGACATACATAAACAAGAAGCGAGGAGCACATTTTTGTGTATACAAATGCATATGAGCGGCCGCATGTTTGCATCAACAATTACAAGAGGGAAAGGTCCCAAACACAAGCACTCATACCAAACTGTGTCATCATCAATAACCGAACCACCACAAACAAATGACAGAAATGACACATAAATATGACAAACAGGGCAAAACATGTAAATACGGCAAGTGGGTGCAAACATCAAGCTGAAAAAGATAAATAACTCTGGAAATCCCGGCCTGAATAAAATTCCAACAAGTTGCAATACAGACGATGAACAGCTACATCCAATCTTAATGGATATACACAGTGTAAGGCTTGCGGCCTGTCGGTGAAATATGTGTGTCTATGTTGCGCTGCCCGTGCGAGGTGATTTGTTCACCATAGACATGCGCAAGCATAAATGGCATGTATGCACACAGCCAGGTTGCCACATTGTTCACTACAGGTTGCACGCTGCACTTTCCCATTGGAGTTTCCCATTGTGCAATGTATGCACTATGTGCCAAATTCTGGTAGCACTGTGTGCATTGCAGTTGCGCACTGTCCACTTCAGTTGCGCATTATGGATTGTGCAACAGTCACCGATCGCGTGTTGCACAGTGTCACTATTGTGAGGGGTTGTATAGATGTGGTGCGGTGTATCTCCGCAGGCGAATATTTACAAGACGCCGAGAGAAGGTGAGATTTCACCTTGGCTGTCATAACCGATGGCAAAGAATCACTCTGGAAACTTGTGGATTCATTACAACAGTCTCTCTCAACTGGAATAATTCCCAATATCCACACATTGTCTCCCATTGTCACATAAGCTCACCACATCGTTGTATCAACCCGGTATGTTGCCATTTTCCTGGGCAGCATGAATCTTAGGAAACGTATATTATTATACACCGCACTACATCTATACAACTTCTCACAATAGTGACACTGTGCAACACATGATTGGTGACTGTTTCACAATGCATAATACACAACTTCCACCCCAAAATCTCCTGGCATGGAGGAAAACAAAGATCCTGGGAAAGCACCCCTTAGACAACGGAGCACATGAAATGAGACCTGCAGAAACACATGTGGGCTGGATTAAGTTTGATGCATGCATCGCTACTCTCGCAAATTTTCAATCCCTAATGGAATTATCCCTTTGCTTTGTCTTGAAATTATAAGGATCTCTATAAGGATCTCTGGAGACAGTGACCAGGAGCCTGTTTGCATCTCCGGTCCTTCTACCTGAGCCATTTCGTTCTCTCTCTCCAAGCAAAGCAGGAATGGTCTCCACCGCAACGCACAAGTGTTGTTGGCTTTGCCTTCTGGCTACATCTCAGACCACTGAGGGTAGGCAGGCCAGCCAAAATCTTCCCTGTCTGGACCCGCCTTGTGGGTTCTCAATAACCCCGATCACATTGCAAAACCTCCGTCTCCAGCCCTGGTTTGCGGTAGAGGCTAATGGGACCGCTCAAACCATCCATCTTTCCTGAGCATGGTTTCCTCTAAGGGTTTTTTGCTTTTTGGCTCATGCTTCCGATGCAATTACTCCGAAGGCAGACTTCAGGGTAAATGATGATGATGAGGAGGACTCCTGCCGAAGATGGAGGCCAAGGGGGGAAGTGTTGCAAATGGAAGGGAATCAGACCCACCCTCTCCGTAACCATTGAGAAAGAGGAACAAATCCCCAGTTTTTTTTTCCATGCCTGCAGAAGGGTGTGACTTCCACACCTCATTGGAAGCAAAAAGCCAGACGTACAATCAGCGCAATTTGAACCTGGGTCTCTGCCATCGTTGGCTGCTCCGCCATGGTGGGTCACAGCGCTTTGGAGACAGTCAAAATGCTTTCCAGATTTTCTTTTTTGAGGGGTGGGTTGGTTATTATGGGGGGATATAGAGGAAAGCATAGGCTCAGGAAACCCTGTGAGAGGTACCTTCAGGTTGTTTCCGACTTATGGTGACCCAAAGGCAACAACCCTAATGAGGTTTTCTGAAACCCATGATAGGGTTGCCTTAGGGTCGCCATAACTCCGGGACAACTTGAAGGCACACAACAACAACAACAAGATATTAACTGAGATCTTCCACTGAGGAGATGGAGTGCAATGTTATACCCAGAGAGTTGCATGGGGATTGCACAGCACCACCATGTTATGGGATGTACTGTTGCACAACTGAATGTGCCACCAAATGCCCATGTGCATCATGTGAAATGTTCAGCCACATGCAACCCCAAATGTGCATTGTGTGTACCCATGCATATTTTTTACAGAAACTCATGTATAAATCCACCATGTGCAATGCACACTTGCATCGGTGCACAAATGGCAAACCTACTTCCTTGGGAGAATGTACACTGGCATGGTGTAGCGGTTTGAGTGTTGGACTATGAGTCGAGAGACCAGGGTTCACATCCCAGTGTAGCCATGTAAACCCATGGAGGGCAAGTGAGGACCATTGGGAAGCGAGGGGACCCTGCCCAAAATTGGAAGCCGCATGTGAAAACGCAGTGGATCTTCCCCCCTCCTTCAAAACAGCAGTGACACTAGGTCTGAAAGAAGTTTGCCAAATCCAGCAAGTACTCTTGGCTCAGCTCTCCAAGAGGCGCACAGTGGAACATGCGTCTGCAAAGCAGATATATGAGGGGCAGGCCAGGGTGTGCGCACCAGAACATTGTGGATGTATCCTCTTTTTGCACTGTGTCAACGAGACACAAGTTTCCAGGCTGCCAAACGGTATATATCCAAGTGTCAGGGAGACAAACGCCAGGCCCTGCAAGGTGTTTTCCTCTTTCTGTCTCTCTCGTGCAGGCTGGGCTCAAATGCTGAATCAGTGGCCTGCAAGGCACATCCATGGGGGAAGGAGGAGGAGGGTTCGGGGAGGCCGTGTGCGAGGATTTAGAAGATGTGTGGGGTGGATTTATGGTGTGTGTCTGGCAGCCGCCTGGCTCTGCAGCAGAACTGGAAGTCGAAATGCGTCTGACATGCATTTGGGGATGTGCTTATGCAGTGCATATGGTGCAAAACAGGGCACATGGATGCACACACACAGAGGAGGAAGCTATCTGTTCAGCAGAGACCGTGGTTGTCTTTCATATCCATCAACAGCTCTTGCGGCAAAAATGAACCCCTTCTTATGGGTCTGCAAGTCGCTTCTGACTTATGGCAACTCTCAAACGACCCCATCATGTGCATCTACAAGTTGTTTCCGACGTATGGCAACCCTAAAGCGACCCTTTCATGGGCTTTTCTTGGCAAGACCAAGACCGCCCAGTGGGTTTCTTGCCAAACTCCAAATCCAATCCCGGTCTCCAGAGTTGTAGTTCAACCCTCAAACCACTGCACCAAGCTATAGTGAACCTCAAGTTCAGTCTGATTTGCAGTTATCCTATCCTAATTTATCTTTTGTGCTTTTAGTTATTGATTTGGGCTGGCGTTCTGTTTGGGGCTCAAGTCTTCGTAAATGAGCGTAAGAGGCTTACACCTCTCACCTGTTTGCAAAATTTAAATTGAGCCGTTTTGCAAAGTTCCTTTTCACCCAGGGGCTCCTGCAATGTTACAACATCTCTTGCAAAATGGCAACTGGTGCGGAATGAGTGACGCACCATGGCCTGGTGTGCAATGGGCACCAGTATACATCTGGGCATTCCCCAATGTGCGTCTGGATACTAGGGAGTGCTGCAGCACATCAGGAAACACACAGCAGGAGTGCATGATGCACATCAGAAGTGCCCAAAGAGAAATTGGGCCATGTGCCTCAGAAGTGCTCCAAAGTATGCTGGAAGTGGCTATGACTATGCAAGTGACTACGACTTCCCTATGCTTCTCCTAATGCTGGCTAAATTAGCATTTGCCTTCTTTACTGCAGCATCATCCTGCCGGGTGATGCTCAACCTATGGCCAACAATAACCCCCGAGGTCCTTTCCCTGGGTACTGTTTACGGAGCAAAATGGCCTCTTTTCCTCCATTGAAAATTCCCGGATGACAAGATGTTGTTAAAGGAGGCCGGCTGTCTCCAGAGGGGTTGACCCCCAGCCCATCGCTGGTGGCCGCTTTTGTGGACTCCGTTGCTTTCCTTCGCTTTGGCCAAAGGAAACAGGAAGGCGATTTTGGCAAGCTGGTTGAGAAAGGGTCAGCCGACCGCAGCCTCCTGGCATTTTGCCTCTTGCACCTGCCTTCTATTTGCATCCGTCCCCCACTCCCAAATCTTCCACTGCTGCCTTTCCCAAATCCCTCACTAGCCTAGGATGCCTTTTTTGTCTCTTCTGGTCTCCGTTCCTCGAACCCAGCACCTGTTTCCTGCTGGACCACCCAACACCGACACCACCGGGCCCCTGGCCAACCAAACAACTGTGTTTGAAAACCAGTCGGATCGAATCCTGTGCCTTGATCCCAGCCACAGAAAACTTTCTGCACCCGTATTTGAACAGTTAAAATGTCAGCCTAGCCATGAAGTCAATGGACCAGCTTTAGTTGGAGGGTCCTTTCTTTTTCTGTCCAGATGATGGTGATGTGGAAATACAAGGCCTTGGATGATCCTCACTTTTGGGTTCAGAGTTCTATCAGCATTAATACCTTTTAAATTTTAACGCATAATGGTTTGAACTTTTAAAACGGTCCAATTGCTTTTTACATCTTCCATGGTTCTGTATTGTTTTAAATTTGGTGTGCACCACCTTGAAAGGCAGGATATAAGATCGTCATCATTTGGTTCCACCCAAGTCAGAGCGTTTCTTGGTGGCCGCACATGGCCTCTCAAACCAGGCAAGTATATTTTTGGCCGGGGGTTAGGTGAAGGTATGCCAGGAAGAGCCGATTCCGAAGGCTTTATGGGTCAGATTTACAACCGGCGAAGCTTTTCGAGGCAAAGGAGCGAGCTTGCAAAAAGCAAAGGGAAGAGGTTATGAAACATTTAAGACGTCCACACATGAAGATATGAAATATATGTATATAATAATAGTGGTCTCTGGCTGCCAGTGTTAACCTGACTTCTCCTGGCAAAGAGGATGCGCAAGAAAGGACGGTTGTGTTTTTCTGCAGGGATGGCCTATCCAATGTTCTTTTGCAAAAGGATTTTGCATAGGATATGTCATGAATGATGAAAAATCTGATTTCTTCTCCAGGTTGAGGCTGAGTCAGGACTCGAATCCTGGTCTTGCAGAGTCCTAATCCGACACGCAAACCACTGCACCACTCTGGCTCTACCCGCACCACCTAGCCATAACAATGCTCCTTTTGGGATGCTCGCTTTCCCTCCCAGGCGGTGGTTTTCCCAGACATAAAAAACCAAAAGGCCAGCAACAGACGCTCCTTTTTGGAACCGGACCCGAACAAGTCTCCGAAAGGCGGAACATTCCGTTCCTGCCGAGGATGTTTCATCCAAAGGATGCGCACAGATCCTTCTTTTCATCACCTTGCCTCTCGCTGGCAGGATTTGCCCGGCCCCGTAATGGTCTGTTTTCGTTTTAATTGGATTTGTTGGGTTTTTACGAGTTGGCCTTTTGGGGAGATATTGTGTTTTGGGGGGGCTTGGAGGGGGAGAGATGGCAACCGAAGCAACAAACACATCCGAAAAGGTCTCATCAGGACAGAATGCGCATATATATATATATATATATATCTCACACAGAGGGAAGGGGATGAGGGGCAGGTTGAGGAATTTAGACCCTGAAGCCGTTCATTAGTTTAAAGACTGTTTTGTGAAGCTGAGATATGAGGATGGATTTTTGGCAACCCTGAAGGACTCTTATGGTATTTGGTTTTTTTAGGGGCAAAGCTTTGGGGTCAAGAAATGACACTATAAATGGTTATCTCAGCTACAGCATCAAGCGCCAGCCTGTATTCGCAACTGGAGCCCAGCATGGTTCCTGGACTGCAACTCCCAGTACCTTTCAAGCTAGCATTACTTCAAGTTGGGAACAACCTGAAGGCACACAACAATAGCATCATAAAGTGGTGAATGAGTGGATGGAAGGAATCAGGTTTTTCTCTTTGGCGCGGGGAAGCTTCTAAACCCCATCATCTTCCCCTCCATCAGCATCACCGGTGGCAAGGGATTCTGGGACTTGCGGTCCAGACCCACCTGGAGGAGCACAGATGTTTATGTGCAGGAATGAGGGCTGCATAGATGTCATGGCAATGTTGTGGGTCATTGTGGCGGTCGCTTTATTGCACTTTCATTCAAGCTGTTCCCTCTTCTCTTTCTCGCTGGGGCTCAAGGGAGGGCAGAGGAAAAGTCAGACATTCCCTCCCTTCCCGCTTTGGCCGGCCGCCGGCTTGAAGAACAATGGCTGACATCATGTTTTGGTTGCGGCAGAACATTGATATTCCTTTGCTGATTTGCCATTTTCCTCCATATCCCATCCCTTCCCTTCATTTTTGTCCAAGGGAAGGGGGAAGTTACTTTGACAGGCCAGGTCTTTTAAGAAGTTACCACCAAAGACTACCAGCATAGATGAAAAGCCTAAGCCATCATCCTCAGCTTCACCCTTGTAATAAATTATAATTCTTCTTCTTCTTGTGTGCCTTCAAGTCATTCCTGACTCATGGCAACCCTATCATGAGGTTTTCTTGGCACGATTTCTTCAGAGGAGGTTTGCCATGGCCTTCCCATGCGGACAAGAGAGTGTGACCTGAACAAGGTTATCCAGTGGGTTTCGTGGCCAAGTGGGGAATCGAACCCAGGTCTCCAGAGTCCAACACTGAAACTACTACGCCACGCTAGCTCTTAACCGCAGAGCTTTTCTATATTGTCACAGGTAGCAACAAAGATGGATAACCTCTCCTTAGCATCTGATTGTGGGATTTGGAAGAAACCTGTTAGAAGCCACATATAAATGGGGAGAGGGAGCAAGAGAGCATGAACGGGACTCAATGCAAATAACGCCAGATTGGAGCAGATCATGAAAGATCATGGACGCGGGGATGGAGTGAAAAAGCAAATTATTATGATTCCCCTCGAAGCATCAAGGATGCTAATGGAGGCGCCAGAGGAATATTTAGCAACGTCTCTTCCTCTGGCGACCAAGCAAAGAGAGGATATGGAAATTAAAATCAATGGCCATAGCCTTTGGACGGACCTTCATTAACTGAGGGAATTCACTGCCTCCGGAGGCTTCAAAGGGCAAATGGCTCAGACAGGTTTTAAAAAGGGGATTTCAGGCAAGGCCACAGCGGAGGCGCAGTCTGCGGGGATTATCCAACGTGGCTCTTTGCCATCCCATTGTTCTAGTCTTTCTCTACCTCAAGGAAATGTCCATACTCAGTAGAGCTGCGATTGTGCCAAAACGTTGGAGAAGAGTAGTTATGGACTGAAACTCCCAGAATCCCCCACTTGGGGATGTTGATGGAATCTTTTTTGAAGCATCGCCTTTGCAGAGTTTTGAAAGGATTCATGCCCTGCGCGTGCAAACCTTGTGTGGCCTTCTCTGTGCAACTGGCATTACAAGCCAACTGCCATGTTGTCACAAGGAGAGATGTAATGTGGAATCCATTTCCAAGGGGTCATAAATAACCCAAGTAAGAGAAAGAAAAGAAAGAAAGGGAAGAAGGGACGGAAGGAGGGAGGGAAGGCGAGATGATGCCATCAGAATGCTTTCCCAAATCACGTTTCCTTGAATTTCTTTGGAAGGATCGCAGCAAGGTTTGGATGGGAACGAGAGAGATTGCCTTGGCACTTTTAATTCTTTCCATCTGCCTTGCCGAACCAAAAGGCAGCTCCTCTCCAGATTTCCAAATCCTTTCGGCCTTTTCCCCAAACTCCAATTCTGTCTCGGTCTTCCACCCCAAGGTCCAAACATTGGCTCCCATGTGTTGCTATAAGTGGGACCGTGTCTTTTCGGTACGAATGCTCCCTTTCCTTGAATTTGGCATAGTGTTTGTAATAATAACAATAGTAAGTCATGTATGTATGTATGTATGTATGTATCTATTACAGGGTTAGACGAGCACCATCTGCCCAGGTTTGGGCAGAGATGTATGTATGCATGTATATATGTATGTATAATAAGTCATGCACAAGCACCAGTGTGGACCAGGCTTCAGATCCCGGCTCAGCCATGGAAACCCGCTGCAGTACCCAGAATCCCCCATCTGGCCACATCAGCTAGTTCTTACTCTCCATTTACCCTCCATCTACTAGCAGTCATTTCACCAGAGCTTCTTTATAACAAGAGAAGGAGGGGGAATAAAATGAAATCAAATAACCTCCTCTCTTACCCGCTTTCTTGGAAACGGGGGGAATTTCATTGGAAAGGGCTGCATCCTTCCAACGCGTTCGGTCCGGCCTGAAAAAAGCAGAGGGCTTTTTTCCCCTCCAAATTTCGTTTTTCAAAGCTACCTTGGGAAATCTTGCTAATTTTATTAGAATATTTCCCTCCTCTCGAAACTCCAACAAGATGTTTGGCTCCTCCGGACTTCGTCCCCAGTTTTTCCTACCAGGCGAAAAGGATGTGAGAACTTCGCATGCCTCTTGTTCTCACTCTTTCTTCATCTCTCCATCTCTCTCTCTCTCTCAGTTTCGCATAATAGATGCCAAGGACGGAGACCTGTTTGGCTGAAGATTGGCATTGGGCATTGCAAGAAGAGTTAAGGCTTCATCCAGACTGCAGAAATCATCCAGTCTGACACCACTTTAACCACTGCTATGCAGTCTTGGGACTCTGGAGACCAGGGTTCGATTCCCAGCTCGGCCATGAAACCCACTGGGTGACAAATTGGGCAAGTCACACTCTCTCAGCCTCAGACACATGCCATGGCAAACCTCCTCTGAACAAATTTTGCCAAGAAAGCCCCATGATAGGCATTCGCCTTCGCATCGTAAGTCAGAAACAACTTTGAAGGCACACAGCGACAACAGATACTACTAATAATAATAATTTTGTTTTATTATATCATATACTCATATATATATATATATATATGTATGTCAGGGGATGTTCACCTGAGCTAGATGCTGTTTCTAAGCCTACCTCGCAGGGTTGTTTGTTAAGGAAGTACAGTCAGGGCTGGACAAATGTGGGGTGCATCACCTTCACCTTCTCTCACCTCCTGGAGAAGAGAAGGTTAAGTGGAGACACGGTAGCCCTGTTTAAACATTTGAAGAGATGTCATATTGAGGAGGGAGCAAGCTTGTCTTCAGCTGCTCCAGAGACTAAGACCTGGAGCAATGGATTCAAGCTACAGGGAAAGAGATTCCACCTAAACTTTAGGATGCACTTCCTAAGAGCTTTCCAGCAGCCGAAGTTGCCGCCTTGGAGGGTGCTGGAGTCTCCTTCTTTGGAGGTTTTTAAGCAGAGCCTATATGATCCAATGTCAGGAGGAGTGCTTTGGTTGTGTGTTCCTGCATGGCAGAATGGGGTTGGATTAGATGACCTTTGGGGTCTCTTCCAAGTCTGTGATTCTAGGTCTTTGGAGGACAACTGGGATCCAAATGTAACCGAGATCCCATTTCCCCTGGAATCAGTTTAGACCATCAGGGACACTCTCTTCTTTGTAACGTTCCCCTGGAGAAAACACAGCGTTTCGCTCGCCGTGAAGCTGCTCGGCTTTATTATTATTTCCCCCCGTCTCTCTTTAACAATAAAATTTAATATCCCTGAGCGATTAAGTGTGCGGCGGAGATGGGGTGGCTCCCATCCAGGAAGATGGAAGAGTTAAGTTTGTGGAGAATGGCCCTAAGGGACGCGGGTGGCTTGATGTCGATCCTTCCTTCGCACCGCGAAAGAGCGTTCTGGCATCTGGATGGAAACAGAAAGAAGACAAAAAAGAGAGGAGAGATGCTTTCTCCTCCTTTTCCTCCTCTTCTTCCTTTTCTTCCTCGTCTTCGTCTTTAGCTTTACTAATGTGGTGTGCCTTCAAGTTGTTTGTGACTTATGGCGATCCCAAAGGTGCACCCATCGCCGGGACTTTCTTTGCAAGATTTCTCCGGAGGAGCTTTTCAAGAGTATGTGGTCACCCAAAAGATATCCAGGACTGAACAGGAATTTGAACCTTGGTCTCCCACAGCCACGGTCCAACATTTTTAATTCCAGATTCCTTCACTGGAGGTATGTCATTGCATTCCTCCGTGGCCGAGAGTGTGTGACTTGGCCAAGTGGGGATTCGGACACCGGGGTCCTTCCTCAATGCTGAAGCCGCTACACATTGGTTCCTTCTCTGGCTAGTAATATTCCACCTTTTCCCCAAAAGACCGGGACTCAAGTCAGCTTACATATTAAAACCATTACAACATAATTAAAAACATTCAAAAGGTTAATATTAAAATGGGAATTAAACTCTAACTGTATTTCAAAGCGGACGGTTTAAAAGGGGAACAAGTCGTTTAAAATAGTTCAATCAAAACAAGACGGAGCTCCCTTAAAAAGCCATTTCTTTAAAAGCTTCCAGTTCTAAAAAAGGATGAGAGGAAAAAATCTTGGCCTGGCGATGGGAGGTCAGTAAAGAGGAAGCCATTTTCGCCTCCTGCGTCTGCGTTTATGGCAGCCCCAAAGTGGGATTTGTTTGGCAGGGTTTGCGCAAAGGGAGCATGCCATGCTTTCCTCCGAAGCTGGGAAAGTGCGACTTGCCCATTGAGTTTCCATTTATATGGCCGAGTGGGGATTTAAACCCTGGTCTCCATAGCTGTAGAACCAATGCTCAAACTACGCCACATCGACCATGCCTTCAAGTCCACTCTGATTTATGGTGACCCTCTTTCCGATCGCTGAAAGTCAATGTGGGTTTCTCAAAAACAAGTCATGCCAGATGAATCCTTTCTTTCTTTTCCCAATGGAATGACAAGCTTAGTAGACAAAGGGAACGCTGCGGATGTAGTGTATCTTTGATTTTGAACAGTGGAATACGCTGCTTTGGAGATTTTGAAACATAGGCTGGATGCCCATCTGTTACAGGGAGGGCTTGGATGGTGTATTCCTGCATGGCAAAATGGAGTTGGACTGAATGCTTTTTGGTGGTCTCTTCCAACTCTAGGATTTCGAGGATCCTTTGTGACTATTTGGATATTCAGCCTCCAAATGCCCCCACTTTTCTTGCTTGCATTTGGGCAATGCTGACTTTTTTGGGGGGAGGAAAACCCTAAAGATTTTTCACGATCCCATCTGGAGAGAGAGTTATTCCCTATAGGAGTGGTAGCCTATGGCAATTGGCCATTGCAGAAATCTTTTTAATAAGCAATCTTGGAAGCCGCTAAGAGACGCCTTTTCCGCACCTTTGCAGCTTTTCGCAACAGGGGGGACGTCATGCTTCTCTCCCTCTTGCCACCTCATTTGCCTGCTCCCCAAATTGCTCCGTAGAGGAACAGTCAATCCGTTGAGGCTTTCCGGCCACGCTCCAGTCGCCGGCCGATCAACAAAAACAAACGCCTTGGAAACCGAGAGGAAAATTGGGACCAGGTGGGACCTCAAAAGGGAATGTGGTTAATGAGAAGATGTTTATCACGGTTCAGCAAGAGCTGAGACGTTTCCCAGCTAAATCGTCTTGCAATCCCTTCCTTGAATCGCTCCATGATCCATCAGGGAGGTGCATGCTTGCCATCGGCATTGGAACATGGTCGCAGCTTAAACAGAGAAGGCCTCAAAGTGGGAGCGTTTTGCCACCTTGGCGCACACCTCAGTTGGTATTTTGGAGGGTACGCTTTCATTGCACTCAGACATGGTCACCCAACATCTTCCTTTCCCCGTACATGTCTCCGTTTCAACCTTCCGTCCAGGAGCAATTCCAACATGTCCTCCATTTTGCGCATGGCTAAGAAGCGCAGTACAAACGTTGACAGCGTTCCCCTTACCAAACTAGAAACCCCAGGTTCCCATAGCGTTGGTGTGAAAGGCGGCTATAATTGGGTGGTATGAATCCAGCCAAAGTTATCTATGTAATTTTTGGGGCACCATCTGCTTACAAGATATACTTTTCCAAAACCCAAAACCTTCACATGTTTTCACTTGTCGAGTAAACAGCTTGAGAATCCTCCGTCCAGAAATGTCTCGGTTTGATTCCAAAGAAGTATGGTCCAGGCCATAGGCAACGTACCAACGCAATAACAATTTTTATGTATGCGCTGTCCTTTTACGATTTCATTTTGCCCCTTAAAAAGGCCTTAAGAGTACAATTCAGGCTTAAATGTGTCGGGGGTTTCCGCTCACAAAGCAACAGCTTTTGAACACCTTGAGATGTCTTGCCTCTTTCCTCTACAGACTCCATTCAGCGTTCCCCGTTTTCATCGTCCTTTGTTCTTTCTTTCTAGAAACTCAGTAAGACTAATGGCAACTGATGGTTGGCGGACCAACACTGGTCTGAGGTTTTTAAAAGTAGGGCTAGAATGCCCTAAGAGTCCTATTTATGACCTACAAAGCCCAATGTGGCTCAGATAAAAGCTATTTGGCAGACCCACAACCATTGGAAAAGGTGGGAGATAGTACTGGCTTTCAAGCAGAGTAATCATTGGACAAGGCAGAAGCTGAACATGGCCGTGTGGATGAGAGAAAGCCTTCACCCCAAGATCTTAGGATTGGCTCATATAGGGAGATATATCATGTATGTATGTATATCATATAGGGTGATATATATATATCAAACATCCTGGACCTAACCCATGTTTGTTGTTGCATGCCTTCAAGCTGTTTCCAACTTATGGCGACTGAAAAAAGAACCAATCCTGGTGTTTTCTTGGCCAGAGTTGTTCAGAGGAGGTTTGCCCTGGCCTGCGTCTGAGGATGAGAGAGTGTGACTTGCCCAAGCTCACTCCCAGTGGGTTTCCATGGCCACGCTGGGACTCGAACCCTGGTCTCCAGAGTCATTGTCCAGTGCTCAGACCATTACGCTACACTGGCTCAGCTAAACTAGGTAAGGCTTTGCATTTGTATTCTACCTGGAATAGACCATTAGCCGGTGAAGCTGTTTCAGCCAGGGAGTTATTTGTTGCGATTGTGCGCCTTCAAGTCATTTCGGACATACGGCAATTTGAAGGTGACCCTGTCACAGGATTTTATGGGGCTGGGAGTATGTGACTCGCTGAAGGTTGTCCAGTGGGTTTCCATGGGAATTGAACCCTGGTCTGCAGAGTCGGAGTCCAATGCTCAAACCATGCTGGCGCAGGCAGCAACCTAACATCAACATTTCGGCGCATGCCGGGTGACAGACAGTCTCCTTTTCCAAGGCATGTCCCATGTTTCAGCAATTTCCAAATGCCCTCCATTTTGAGCATGACTGAAGAGCATGCGTTTATATGTGGATGGGTGTTGTTAGCTTGAATTTCGGAATGTCTTGCATTTTGATCAAACGTCCTCCATTTTTGCGCCGCCTCCTTTGTGGTTAAGACATCTGGTCACCCTGGTTGCCTGCCATATTCCCTAGATGCCGAGACTCTGGGAAACAGCTGGATCAGAGCTACTCTTTGTCCAACGCAAAGGCATAGCTTGTAGGTGCCCAGCTATTTGGTTGTGCAAGTTGCATTCGGTTCTATGCATTGCGGTACCGTTCTCAAACCAGGCTGCCCCATGCCTGGATCTGGCCCTTGGCTCGCCCCTGTCCTGTTTTGAACCCGAGCTCAGGCCGTAACTGTCAAATCGGCCCCCCGGCTTGGCTCACGCCGAGATGCCTCCTCGGCCGAGAAGCCCCAAATGTTTTGTTTCTTAATGTTCTGTTCCCTTTGCCGTCTCTCTGCAACGTACGCCGTGTGAGAGAGAGAGAGAGAGCCTGGGCTTATTATATCCTGTTTACAGTCCAAAACCCTGGAAGGAAAGGGGGGAAAAGGAAGGGTACAGATATTATTATGATTATTTTAAGGAATATAAAAAAAGATGTGTTTAAATCAAAGACACGGCAACCTAGCATTCCATAGATGCGCTTGCAGGCGCACAAGGAAAAGCGCTCCCTCCCAAACTGTAGCAAGAACTTCCTGACGGTGAGAGAGCCTACATCCAAAGCCATTGGGCTCATTTTCATTGGAGTTTTTAAAATGATAATCATAACGAAATAGAAATTAGATGGCCGCTTTTCGGGAGTGTTTTAGTTCTGGATTTCTTCAGTGGCCGGGGATAGGACTATCTCGAGGTCCCTTTGAGCACCCGAAATTCTGTGGCTTGGTGTTTGCCTCTCCTTCTTTAGAGATCTTTAAACAGAGATCAGATGGACATTGTTCAGGTGTGCTTTAATAGAGTATTCCTGCATGGCAGAAGAGATTTGGATTAGACATCTTTTGGGATCCCTTCCAACTCTAGGGCCTCATTCCCACTACCTTTTAAATCAGATCATGAATCGATTTGAGCCGTTTCATTGTTGAATCGATCGATTGATTCGGATCGCACACTGATTTATCTGTAAGTGGGAATGGGGCCTAGGATTCGATGACTGGGGAAAGTTTGGGAGGGTGGACTCCGAAAAGCAAGAACTAGCTTGATGGGCCAGCCCTGGTGTGTAGGCCAGAGTGGGCACCAATGTGATGCCATGGCATCCATGTTCGCTGCCTTGAGTCCCTATGTTGGGAGGAAGGCAGGATAATAATGTTGCTCCAAGGATGCTTTAGTGAAGGCACGCCTTCGATGAAGGGATTCGGCAACTGGCAGCCCCTGGGTTGAATCCGGTCCACGGTTTGTGCCATCCGCCTGTCAGCCCAGGAGGAAATGAAGATGCCAGCCACAGACGCTGGCGAAACGTCAGGAATAAACTCTTCTAGGACATGAGTTTATGACTCTTCTAGGACTCTTCTAGGACACATAGCCCACAAAACACTATAGAAAAGAAGAGTGATGGTTGTGGCGATGCCATTTCGAGAAAGGGATTTGTAACTTTAGCCCTCTGCCTTCCCAGAGTCTCCGACAAAACCGGACGATAAAACTGCGCCGGCTCAAGCAAGGGTGATAAAGCATTGCTTTCTTTAATAATGGCAGAGGTCTCCTGGCAGGAAAAAAGAGAGGGTGTGAATTCTGGCCCACGGAAAAGCCAGGCGCCGTGGGCCAAGGAGGGATTCGGAGGAACAAATAGCTCACAAGGCAGAAAATATCAAAGAATGCTTGGAGCGGAGAGAGAGAAAGAGCAGAAGGACCTGCCAAAGAAACCTTACAGACCATGAAGGCGCAAGAAGAGGACCAGGCCAGGAGCACCGGGGTGTGGAGGCGTCCAAACTTTGGTCCCCACCTTCGGAGGCGATGACATCCCAGCAATTTGCGCAAATTAAAGGCGCTCGAGACGCCGTCGGTCCTCTCCCTGTGGATCAAGGTGGGGAACGAAACAGACCAACAAGTGCATAACATCGGTTTATCAGTTATAAGGACAGACAAGACATATGTGTGTATAATCCCCATTCGAATTCATTTAAAATTTTACACCCATGAAAAGGAAATCAACTTTGACGGTCTATCTTGACAAAGCAAAAGGGGAAAAAATAAATCCGCATTGAAAATGCAAAACGAATGCTGATTTGGGCATTCTAAGAACTGTCGTTCCCTTAACCCCCGAGTAACTTCTCCAAGCACTGGCTACTTTCAGGCCTCCACCCTCTTTCCAGGAATGAAAGGTTTGGAGGGACCAAAGTATCTCGACTCCACTCCTCAACACATCATTAATTTACGGCTGTCCTGGCCAGGAGATACTTCTTTAATGCAATATTTATGGTTATTATTATTAAGTACTTATCCACATCTTGGATCCCAAGCTCTCAGAGTATGTGGAACAAGCCAAATACAAACAGCAACGGACCGTTTAGAGCTGTTCGGATCAATGTAAAACTTTCAGAAACGATCAAAGCAACGTTAAAATGGCGGAGGCCCAAAGAGAAACGTCTACTCCATCTTCCACCTAAAGATCCCAAAGTCACACTGCTTTTCTCCTCCTATTTTATTCTTACAACAACCCTGTGATGAGGCAGAAGGAGAGATAATGGTTTATGCTGAATGTGACCCATAAAGCCCTATGCGGCGCAAATCCAGGTTATTTGAAGGATGCTACTCTTCTGCCCATGTTTTGAGATCTTCTGAGGAGACCCTACTCTCTAGCTGTCTCTCTTTCAGAACATAGGAGACTAGGCCTTCTTGGTGGCAACTCCCCTTCTAGAGAAATTGGACTCTCATATGGGTTGGAGATCTTCTGAGGAGGCTTTTCTCTCCATCCCACCCCCTTGGGTAGGTCCATCTGGTGGGATCGTTCATGTCATCTCCTCCTCTATAGCTACACCCCTGACTTTCTGCCTCGGGAACATGGCTGCATAGGAGATTCTGGGATTTGCATCTGCTCCTCAAAGTCACTTTCCCAAGCTCTAACATGCCCCTCGATGCTTGGCTCCCTCCGTCTACAACTTCTCAGGTGGCATCTTCTCAATGCCCTAACTCCGCGCTTCATGTCTTGGCGCCTTCGCCCTCCGCTCTGGCCTTGGCCAAGAAAGCTAATCCCCAGCAAATGAGCAAAAGTGTGCATCCGAGGCCCCGGGTGTGCTGTACAATCAAACATGCCAGGAATGTCTCACATATCTTGGAAGGACCGCCGCAACGACTTAAGGAGGTTTATTACCATGAGTCACAGACATGCTGCCTTTCGCCAGAAGTTGTTCTTGCTCCGGGCCAAGTTTATTTGGGGGGATGTTGTAAGTTGACACTCCTTACCCTCAAAGATTTCAAAGGCGAAAGCCAGGACATGAGTAGCAAACCATATCAGAGTGTGGTCATGGTGGCAGAAGGTACGAATGAGGAAGGACACAAGCGAAGAAAGGCCGCAGTAGTTTGCTTTTGCCTGAACCTGATGGGAAAGGCAGGGTTTTGCCTTCTCCTCTCCATTCACCTTGTTGAGTTTATTGAATGCAAACAACCTTTGCATTTTGGAGCCATTGGCGTAAGCTCAGGACAAAAGGGAAAAGGAGGAGAAGGAGAGGGAAGCTGGGGGGAAAGTGGGATGACAAGAGGATTAAATGGGACTGTCTTGGTCAAACTGGGAAAGCTGGAGGATAGAAGTGGTATGAATTCCTCTCCATCAGGTTTGCTTTTGCCTGAGCCTTTTGGGAAGGGCAACGCTCCAACCCCCTTCTCTCTCTGGAGAGAGTGTGACCCAGAAGGTTTCCATAGCTGAGTAAGGATCCGAACCCCTAGTCACAATGCCATAAATACGAGACAATACCAAGGCAGTGTTAAAATCTTTTGAGTCAACCACTGCTCAATTCGGAGAACATTTTGGGTCAGCCATGTCACTGTTGGTCACATCTCTCTCACAGTTACCTTTTCTCCTTTCCCACAAGAGCCCAGGACAGGACGACACCGATGCGTTTCCAAACCGAGAAACGGACAAAACCAGGGCCCTTTTTTCCGCTCTCCCCGCCATCGTGGAACGTGGCGCCCTTCCACGGGTTCATCCTGTAGGGAACGGGAGGGAGAAGAGAGGGAAAAACCAGAAACGTTTGCTTTTTGTCTTTGGGCCGAACCCAAAGGACATCTCCATTGTTCCCAGCTTGGTGGCTGGCCTTGCTTTCTATTTATACAACTCCAATGTGTCTGCGATTCATGATAATTTTCTGAACGGGCTCCAGCTTGGCTTTCGGCGACTCCATCGTATGGGGACTTTCCAAAGGAACAATCCCTTATTTCCCCCTTTCCTTGCGAAACCCTTGTCTTCCCTCTTCTTCTTACAGCTCGGAGTGTTCTCCGGAACGGTGTTTATTTACTTCTTCTTCTTTCTCTTTCTTTCTCTCTCTCTTTTCTGGCTGTCTGTGTGCCGCAGACTGTTCTGTTTCCATGCCCCATGGGGAATCTTCTTCCCATTCCTCTCCTCTTGCCTCATCCTTGCTCCATCCCTTTTTGCCAATTCCACGGCTGCTTGGGAATGAGAACAACAACATCGGCACCCCTTCGAGCCATTTTCCCAACCAGGCGTTTGCTGAGGCTCTGGGGACGGACTCTGAAAAACCAGCCTTGAAATGCCCAAGAGCCAAAGGGGGTCTCACATGGGACTCCTCAAGCACCAAAGCATCACTTTGTGGGGAGAGTCTCCCTTTACATGATGCCGCAAAGCCCCAAGGAAGGAAAACGAAATGCAAGTTTAAATAAATAGAGCAATAGGATAGGAACTGTATTGATATAGTCATGCAAACAGCACAATTAAAAACCTACAAAATTGACAGTCATAGTCTACAGCTAGACAGAAGCTTAACAGTCCATTGCAATATGACAATATTGCAATATGCAATACGACAATAATATGTACTAAATATGTACATGGCTTGGCCAAAGCTTGACTCTGTTTCAGAATGCAATCTTATTCAGAACATTAACTGGTGGTCTTCTTCAGAGTGACTTGAAGTGTAAAGATACATCAAGTACCAAGTTAGGATGGTCCATGCCGCTGTGTTTCCCATTTCTATGTAAGGTCCGGTTTTGAAAAGAAGCCAACACTTATTCTATGAAAACATGGTAGCTAATTTAATTGGTTTTCCTACTTAGGGAAACAGGATAGGGAACGTTTTTATGGAGCCTACTTGCTTCTAGCAAGACGATACAGAGCAGAGCAAAGGATGAGCCCTGGCACCAGCAGAGAAGGAAAAAGGTAACTAATGAGTAAATACACTTTCCCCATCTGGAGAGTTTTTGCAATGACCCATCGATTAATAATTGCAAAAGATAGCAAGCTGCTGCAGTACCAGCTGCTTCTTCTTGGAAAGATCTGGTAAGAAATTGCACCCTCATCTCCTGCTTGAATTCAACCCACGAAAACTGGAGGACTCAGGGCTAGGCCCAGAGATCTGGCAACCGCATGTGAAGGGCATGGAGCCCAATCTAGGGCTACATGTCCCTCCAGAGTTATCTGACTGTCGCCTGCAAGGGGATGAAGTCAGACCCCGGATCGGCTTGTACTTGCCATGAACCGGATGCCAAGGCAAGCTTCTCAGGCCTTGCGGGAGCACAGATGTCTCCAATTGTGGAGGGCTTGCTCCATGCACCGATACGTGTGGCAAGGTAACCAAGAGGGTGGGGTGGAGGCGCATGGGTTTAAACCCAAATCCAGCCGCCTCGAGACGTATCTCCGAGGTACGGGACAAAAGAGCCGTGTGATAGAACAAGGAGGAGAGTTTGGTTTCTTTGCCTCTTGCCAGCGCCTTCTCTGCTCCAAACAGGCGGAACCATTTAGAGTTCATTTCACGCTCCCTCCTTTAATCAAGAACATCTCTGTTTCCTCTTGGGAGCTGAGGAAGGGATTGTGTCTGGGATTTGTCTGCGATTTGTGGGAGACCAAGTGCCGTGGCATCCACCCACATGCCCACGGAGGGACTCGGAAGTCCAGAAATGCCAAGGCTGGCCTTCCAAAGCTAAAGCGCAATGTGACGTCGCTTCCTCCTCCTGGAAGAAGAACATCTCCCCAGCATCCCTCAAAGAGCGCTGGAGATCTCCACCAGAACAAGAGAGGTTGACTGGGGTGATCTCCATTGGGGCTCTCTCCCCATTGATGTCCAGTTCCTCTCTTCTCTAAATAATCTTTTCCAAATGTGCGAGCCGATTCATTATTTCCAGAATATGCATATATAAATGAAAGGCATCCGGAGAGGTCTTGGGTGTCAGAAGACTCCTTGTTGTGTCTAGATCAGATTAAGGGATCTCTCAAATGTCTGGGCGGGAAGAAAAACATGAAGCTCATGCAAGGCCCATGTTCCCTGGAGTATCACTGTGGAGTCACAGAAAAACAAGGCTGGATCCTCTCTCTGGGACCCGCATCCAACATTTGGGGTCTCTTACACGGGAATGATGGGCCACCAAAGATCATCTGTGGTTTGCAGTTTGACGCCTTTCAAAATAAGGCTGTCCTTGAGGCTCAGTTCTAAGGAGGAACATCGTGACTTGAACGCAGGTGGAATGAAACCGCTCTTCGAAATGAGTAGAAACAAAGGTACTTTGCTGGTGCAACAAAGGATCTTGACTGTTGGCAACTTGCAAGAGTTGCTTTTGAAGGGCCTCAGAAGGCACTCTTGTGGTCCGACCTGCACTCTAGAAATAATCCAGTTTGACACCGCTTTAACTCCTATAGCTTTGTTCCGTGGAGTCCTGGGATCTGCGATTTTGTGAGCTCTTTAGCCTTATCTGCCAGAACAAACTACAAATCCCAGGACTCCATGGAATGCAGACATGATAGTTAAAGTGGTATCAAACTGCATTAGTGTAGATGTAGCCTTGATGGCAATTAACAATGACAGCAATAAGGTTAGGTCTTCTGAAAGTACAGCAAATCATTCCTGAAAGGAGCATCACAGAAAAACAAGACCACCGTCAGAAGAGGGAAATCATCGTTTTGGATGTAAAGATGAATCGGTTGGCTCTGTCCGCACCGACCGCTGTCGCAGATTCATGATGCCACGGCCATCCCGGGCAAGGGCCTGCGCTGACTGACATTCCTGAAGAGTGAGCATGGGGGGGGGGGGGAACTAGCCATTGCCAAGAGGAGAAGGAGTCATTTCCCTTGTGGCTCAAACCTCTTCCAGGGATATTTTTCTTCCACATGGAAACAGTTATGTGTCCAAGCACTCACGCATGGACCTTTCCCAGCAAAATGTCTGCACATTCCTCTCCAAAAGAAACCTGGAGACGCAGCCAGCTGGAGAGCGCTCCTCCTCGGTGGGAAGGTTTCTGATGTCCTGAAGGAAACTGGCAAAGGCGCGCGGAGAGAGGAGGCATCAGGTGGCTGGACCTGTTTTGCACCTTGTCGGACTTTGGGGGATAATCCCAAACTTGCGCACGTAACTCCTCTGCTTGGAGCAGGGAAATGGTTGCAGAGGACCTCGAGATGGAGAGAAGGAAAAAAGATGGTCATTTCTTTAATGTAGTCTTCTTCGTTTCTTGCCATGGGGAATGAAGCCCCAATAATGGCATTTTGCATGTGTAGTTTGCTGAGATATTTCTTCTTACAAGCTACGATCCCAGGATTTCGTAGAGTGGAGCCATGGCAGTTAAAGCGACGTCGATATGCATTAATTCTGGAGTGTAGATGCAAGCTTCATCTGTTTCCTTAGACGCACAGCACTGGCAAACAGACCAAGTCTGTGAAAGCTAATGCTACAATGTCTTAGTCTCAAAGGTGTTCCAAGATCCCTTTGCGTACTGATTTCCCAGACAAACATGGCTAGGGGTCAAGCCCATTCTTGCTTTCCCGCAATGGCGACAAACGGGAGCAGACCGAGAAAGGGCTGTGTTTGATCTGCCCGTGCTTATTTTCTCTTCCCATACACTGTTTGTGTTTCTTCTTACCCTTTGCTATCCTCTCCTTGCTGGATATTTTATACTGTTTTTATGCCCTGGTTTTATATAAACAAGTGCGTGGGTCCGCGGAGAAGCAACGTGCAAAAAGGCTTTGAACCCCAAATCTCTGCGAGTCGCTCACGCCGCAGACGCCAAACCTGTTGCCCTGATGCCTTCAGGGTGCATATTTCTCCCCCGACAGAGGCAAAAACACGCAAAGGAAGGTGTGAACAGGGAGGAAAATATTGAGGATTAGCCTAGCTTTTGACTTAGCGGAAACATGGCCTTAATGCAGGGGTCGACTTTATGCAATCGGTAGACTAGTCTTCTTTGGATTTCTTTGCTCTGATGGACGACCGAGCCCAAATATGGAACATCTTGAGCGATCAACGTCTTTCACTTTACTTTAATGTTATATAAATCATACAGTGAACAGTTTAATCCCATATTAATGCTTATGTTAATCACGTCTTCCAAACCCTCACTTTAGCGGCCCAGGAACCAAACTTTGCACACCTCTGTTATCATTCTTATCTGACCCAGCTTCAGGTCTCTTCTTATCTGATGTCTTTCTTGAACATTACTTTTAAGGAGGAAGAATACAAGGAATCCTGCTCCCAGTGTATCCTCCTGTCGCTGCTCAGTCCCAGACGGCTTTGGCAGGTCACATTTCATATCCCAAGGCTCGACTCTTTCTCAGATCCCCAGCGGATAAGTTTTGTAAGTTGTCCTTCCTTTCTTTTTTAGGCTGGTGGCACTCAAGAAATGCACTCACAGTTCCTAAATCTCCAGCACATGCTTGTGTTTGCATTCCTTTCTTCCCGCTCAATGGATTCCACTTTGGTTCCTCGTTTTCGGCTTTGGGAAGCGGGGAGGTCAGGAATCAGGACGCCCTTTCAAGAAGGCGCAACTTGCTTGGCCAAAACTATCTTTGGCGGTGCATCTAGAGGGCCATGGTGTCGGACTGGTTTGTGCATTGAACTATGACCCTGGAGAGCAGGGTTTGAATCCCCGGTCAGCCATTGAAACCCACTGGGTGATCTTGGTCAAGGCGCACTCTCTCAGCCTCAGAGGAAGGCAAAGGCAAAGCCCCTCTGAACAAGTAAACCCCATGAATCAGAAACGACTTGAAGGCACACTGTGAATTTCACAGCCCACTATGCAAAGAAAAAACATTTCCTTTGACCGATAGCTGTTTTGGACCATGGCCATCAGTAACCCCAATCCTCCATGAATTTATCTGACCCTCTTTTAAGGCTCAATGAGTGGATGGACAGCTGTCACAACATCTTGTGGCAGCGAGTCTGCCCTGAATCTCAGCTTTGTTGGGTTTCTCAGAGACAGGGAAGCTGGTGTTCTTAGCCGAAAAGCATGAAAGTGCTACAAAAAAAAAAAGCTTGCACTCTCATGCATGAGCGTTGATTAGGCATGCGCTCAAATCATAACATGGAAAATTGGCTGGAGGACGGGGAAAGAGGTGCCAGGCTTTGCTGTCTTGGTCAACAAGGCCCTCCGTCTTCCCATCTTCCCATCTATGTTGGCTGCCCCATCGCACCCCGATTCCTGAGTGCCCTCCAAGTTCCCTACCAGCGAGTACCAAGGGACTAGGAATACGTTGTCCCCATTTTGGATGAGCGAATGAATAGCCATAAATCCCCTCTGTCTTCTGCAGCCTCCCACCCCAGGGAATCTCAATGGCTTTGGAACGAAGGTTTACAAGCCTCACGCCTGGCGCAAAGCAGGAATGGGACGGAAAGGAATGGCAAGTTCTCCAGAGCAAAACATGATTTTTTAAAAATAATAATCCAAATCAGATCATCTTCTTGGAAGCTTTGAGCATAGAGTCCATAGAGTCCAAATTGGAGGTGGCCATGGGGGGCATCTCTTAGACTGGGTTTCAGGGCACAGGACTTTGGTGAAAGCGGAGAAACTGCAAATAAAATAAAATAAATCACTTTTTTAAACCTAAAAGTACCCTTTCCTGGGAATATCTAAGCCCTGTAATGTGATGCTATGGTGATGTTGACCATAGAATTGCACTGGAGGACCTACAGATGATTAGAGACCTGTTGATCTAGGGAATTCTAGGTCCTCCAGTTCAAACCCTATGGTCAACATCAGCTTGAAGTTGGCCATAGAATTAGACTGGAGGACTTACAAATGCCTAGAGAACGGTTTTATCTAGGAACCTCTTAAGTCCCCTAGTTCCAAGTCATCCCTTTACTTGCAAGCTAATGTCCTGACTTGGAACGTGATTGCAAAGACTGAACCTCCTTTTCTCTCTTTCTGCACCCACTTGGCACATTTGGGGCAAGGCTCGAGATTCGGGATGGCGTCTGTTTGATTTTGGGGATGGGAGGCCGGGTGGGGCCGCCTCTCATACCTTCCATGTTACTTCATCCATTCCTGCCTCTTTTTTAAGAATTGTGTTTATTTCTATGAAAGCCTTTGGCCCTGGCACAAGTTCCTTTTGCACAGCGAGAGAGAGAGAGAGAGAGAGATGGCGGAGGCCAAGTTTTCGGGAAGCTGAACACCCCCCCATCCCAGCTGTTCCCCCGCCCCACAAGAATGTGGCTCCATTGCTGAGGTTGAGAGAGGGATGGAAAGAGAGACAGGTCGGAGGGATGCACCTGCCCCACATCAGAGCCCTCTCCCCAATTCTGGCCTTTCCTCCATGCCTAGGAAAAGTCTGAAAATGAGAAATATCATGGGTGCCATTGCTTTTCCCCCTGAGGCTGAGATTGTGTGACTTGCCCAAGATCACCCAACTGGTTTTGTGGCCAAGCTGGGAATTGAATCTTGGTCTCCAGGATGGTAGTCCAAGATGCAAACCGCTACCCCACGCCGACTCTCCTGGTAGTGGTTTGAATGTTGGGCAACACCTCTGGAGACCAGTGTTTGGATCCCTGCTCGTCCATTTCAGTTGGTGGATTCTGGGACTCACCGTCCACCCAAACATGGCAGTCTTCACCATCCAAAAATTAGCTGCTGAGCAGTCAAGAAAGCTTTGGTTCGTATCCTTGGCACTGCCACCAGTGTCCATGCTGGCACCTGTAATCCACCCAAACATGGCAGTCTTCATTGCCCAAAAGCTGAGTGCTCGAGAGAAAGGGAACTCTGGTGCCAATCCAAAGGGAGTCAGCATATGACCGATGATCAATACCTTCTCTCCTTTTGCAAATCCCTTTATCTGTTTCGTGCCCACAGCCAAACCTCGTCCCAGCTGCGTTTCGGAGGATTTTGGCTCTCTTTCAGGCCGGCATGCGTAGAGGGCTTAGGCCTAGGATTTCTGAGCTCAGCTTTGGAGCTTGCTCAGGATGAAGCCAGGCACTGCTGAGCCACCTTGCGCTTTTAATTCTCGAGCGATTGGTGCGCCAGCCGCCAGGTATGCTTACCAGTTCCACGCTGGAGAGAAAAAATCTTCCTCCCCGGATCCCAGATGTGCAGAGAAATGATGCACCCTCTTCCCACGCCTCCTCTGCTTTCACTGTTGTTGCTTGGATGGGAAGCGCTGAACAGCATCTTTATGCCCGTTTAGGAATGAGCACAAGTGCAATAAGTTTCTGTTATGTAACAAACAGAACCAAGTAGATGGATGGCATGCAAAGTCCAGCTCAGTTGCTCCAAGGGTCACAGCATCGCCACCTCACTATGATGGCTGCATTTATCAATGAAACAGTGGGGAGAGGACAAGACGGGGCATAATCTCACCCTTCCCAGTAGGCTCAGGCCAAAGCAAACTGCTGCATATGTGTGTGTGTGTGTTTCATTAATACTTTTGGCCATCTTGACCAGACTCTGCGGTTCTAGGCACAAGTGCTCCATCTTTCATCTGCACAACATTGCAGAGGGCTATGCATAAACCCTTTTTGCACCCTCTCAGTTTTCAACCATCTTTGATCCCTTTTCTTCCCTCTGAAGGACTCTGAGCCCCGGTGCCCAAAAGTATATGGGTCAACAACAACACCCTTGCCTCCCTTGCCCGCCCCTCCTCTCTACCTTGGCATGTCCGCCGACCCCCTTCCCAACGGCTGAGTGCTTGGTGCCAAATGGCTCTCTTATGTGGTAAGATGTAAAGCATTTTAATCAAATATTCTCCTTTGCTTTCCCAGGCTAGATTCCTAGAAGACAAGAATTTATGGCATAATCCCACTCCAGCCGCTGGGAAGAGGCAGCCAAGGTCAACACCATAAGACACAGGCGAGTCTTGCCAAGGGGAGAGAACAGATTGATCTGCGACATTGGGAGGTGGTTTGGGGGGGAGAGAGATAGAACAAGAGGAGCTGGAAGTCAGACAAAAGCGCACACACAACACACACACACAACATCCCCGGCATGCTTGGAAGGGAAAAGGAGGGAGACCACAAAGTAGACAAACAAGGGCCTGACCCTGTCGGCTTGGCTCTGGCCCCCTTGATCCATGGCTTGATCCGTCCATGGGCCCCTTGTCAGCCCTGCAAAGAAGGCTTGCAGCAATAGGGAAATAGATTTTTGTGGGTCTTTAGGGCTACGTGGCCATGTTCTGGAAGAGTTTATTCCTGACGTTTTGCCAGCATCTGTGGCTTTGCCATCTTCAGAGAATGCTGGCATGGAAGAGAGTGGGGTATATATGTATACTGTGTGACCCATGGTTGGGAGGAGTGATTTGTATGTTAAACTGTGTATTGTTCTGTATACCCCACTCTTTCCCATGCCAGCATTCTCTGAAGATGCCAGCCACAGATGCTGGCGAAACTAGAACATGAGCCCAAAAAAACCATTAAAAAAACCTATGGATGCCAGCCATGAAAGCCTTCGACTTCACAATAAGAAAATGTTTCCTTAATGGTGCAGGACTCCCGACCCTGTCCCCGCCATGGAGAAACCTCTCCCTCCGTGACAAAGCAGCCACATGTGGCCCCAGGACTATGCTTTACCCACCGTTGATATACTGTATATACTCATGTATAAGTCTAGACATTTAGCTTGGGTCGACTTATCCACAGGTCAATGTAAGTCCTGTACTTTAACTCTTGTTTAAAAAAGGAACCATGCCCTGGTCAAAGGCATGAGTATATAATCTATCCTGGAAGCATTGACCCTCCTCTTCTCTCTCATCCATCTAGCCTTTAGTATGAGCATAAACAGTTATGTGCGCTGGAATTTTGTACGTTCTTTGGCATTGTTTTCCTTCGTTTCATCCTTTAGTTTCTTTGTTATGTGCCCATACATTTTACCCTTGACTTATCCATGGGTCAGATCAAAATCCATAATTCTGGCCCCAAAACCTGCCCTCGACTTATACATGAGGTTGGCTTATAGTTGAATATATATGGTATATATATACACACACACACACACACATATATATATATATATATACATACAGTGGACCCTCGGTACCTGCAAAGGTTTGGCTCTGTAGATACTAAAATCTGTGGATGCTCAAGTCCCGTTAAATACAACGGCATCATAAAATGGCATCATAAAATGACCATCCACAGAACTGAGTCTCCACTAAAAAGACACATAAATACAGACAGGATCTGGAAACAGGTAACTATAATATTCCGATGGAGGTATTAATATTAATATTCTAATCTTTAACCACGTACCTATAATATTTCCTGTGGCTATACTTAACACTAATTTGACAGGGTTTTCCTCTTTCTTTAAACTATTAATTTTTTAAAACATTTAAAATATGTCTCCTTTCTTTTCCAGATATTTTAGGGGTGGATCCCAAACGTCGTCCCAGCCGTCGCCTTTAAGAATACAGGTAGGTTTCTCTAATTCAATACAATCGACCAGTCTATCCAGACACTATTGAACATCCGGACGCTCCTTAGTTTTCCAATTTCGAGACTCATTCTGTACAAAGAAAATCAGGTTTTCTCTTGCCAGATATTTCTCAACACTCAAGTAACGTGTTTCCCAACCGTTTTTAACGTCTTTCCAAATATCCTAACAACGGCCAACCTGCTCGCTCCTGCTTTTGTTCCAGCGAAACTTTCCCAGCGCAACGTTGGAACTGTTTTGCTCTTTGAACTCGGAGCGCAGCCGCCCTTGGACTGGTTGGGAAGTCCTGGTGTCCGTTGGCGGTGGCCATGCTGGGGGGACATTTGCGCTTCTTGGCCCCAAACTAAACCGTGTCCCTGTCCGACACCCCAATCTTGAGCACATGTTTGCTTGGAAGAGGAGCCAGCGCTGTGCTGGGTTCCTTCAACTCCGTTGTTGACAGCTGTTTCTAAAAGAGTGTACTTAGGAAAGGGGGACGCCAACTCTCTCCACCTCTTTGCCTCAGCCTCCCTTGGCCTTCGCAGCTGCCGGCGCTCCCCTCCAAGAAACGCACCGGTTCCCCATGGTTTTCTGGAATGCCATTTTCTCCGGCTCGGCCTTTCCTTTCAGCTCCAGCTCTATTAGCACTTCTCCTTTTGGCCTTCCCAAAAAATCAAGGTCTTTTTGCTACTCATGCGTTGCCCTCTCCGGCCTCGGTGGGCACACCATGTTTCCAGTCCTCCGTCAGGGCTCTCACTTCAGACTTATGCACTCAGGCCAAAAGAGCCATGCTCCTCCTGGCCTTACATCGTCTTGTGTGGATGTCACAGGCCAATAGCCCTGTGCCAGGATCAGTCAGTCCAGACACTGATGCAGAAGGCCTTTTGGCGTGAGTCGTGGCAACTCGGTGGCAACAGTGTGGATGCCAATGGCCCCATGCGCCCATTACTTGCCCATTTTCTCCCTCCTTCTTTGCTCTTTGTAAAAAACATTCCAGCCCGAAACAAAAGTGGTGACGGTTACCGCACTTAATGTGTTACGTTGGGCCCTTGGTATCCACTGGGGTTTGGTTGCAGGACTCCCCGTGGATACCAAAATCTGTGGATGCTCGAGTCCCATTCATTATAATGGCATAGTAAAATGGTGCCCCTTATATAAAAGGGTGAAGTCAAGGTTTACCTATGGAGATTTGTATATTTTTAACGTATTTTCAAGCTGTGGATGCTTGAATCCGTGGTTAAAAAAAATCTGCGTCTTCTCCAAAGGTCCCAGTTGTGGCCTGTGACTTCCGATGGGAGTGTTAAGGGGTGACATGAGAGCCCTGTTTAAATGTTTGAAGGGGTGTCATATTGAGGATGGAGTGAGCTTGTTTTCTGCTGCTCTAGAGAATAGGATCTGGAGCAATGGATGGAAGCGACATGAAAAGAGATTCCAGCTCAGTATTAGTAAGAACTTCCTGAGGGTCGGAGCTGTTTGACAACGGAAGACGCTGCCGCCTTGGAGGCTGGTGGAGTCTCCTTTGGAGGTTTTCAAACAGAGGCTGGATGGCTATCGGTCAGGGGTGCTTTGTGAGTTCCTGCATGGCAAGGGTTGGACCCTTGGGGTCTCTTCCAAGTCTAGGATTCTATACTTTCGGCCTGAATGTGAGACCTCACAGCAAAGTACATAGTCATGATAGAACATGTGGGAAAGGCAGATGGTTGGCACATCCCCCCCCCCCACACACACACACACCGCATCCGGTCTCTGGGACCTTGGAAGGAGGGGGAGAAGTGAATGGACTTTCTGTGGTCATCATCTCCTTCTCCCAGCGCTCAGCATCTCCATTCCTTCCATCTTCTGTATTCCCTTGGGTTCCTTCCCAGGCCAATTTTTTTGGTGACTCAAGAGAAAAGGATTTCCGCCGCCATCCTCTGGGATCCGATGCTGGGGTTTAACAAGGAGCATCTTGGAGGACGCCAAAGTCAAAAACGGACATGGCCTCCAACAACCCGTCTCCTTTGTTTTTTGCCCAACCAATAGAGAGTCCAATTGGCTTCAGGACAAGGGAGCTGCAGAAATGGAAATGTTATTCTAGATGATGTTGGGCCAGTTAAGAGCAGGTGCGTTTCCATTCCAAAAGGATGTGATCCTGGGCCCCTTCCACATTGCAGAATCAATACCTTTTAATGGCTATGGCCCCCTCTTATGGAATCTTGGGATCTGTAGTTTTGTAAGGTATTAAGACTTCTCAGCCGCAGAGCTCTAAAATAGAGATGTAATTCTTCCTTGTAATTCTACAATGCTCAAATGCAAATGTCGTTTGCACTCAGTTGACTCAGCAGCAAAGCTTTCCTTTCCCTGGAGGTTCAGGCAAATGCAAACTGCGACAGCCTGTACTAGCTTGTCTATTCTTCCTCATCCGTAGCTATTGCCATCTTGAGCACTTTCTGATGTTGCTTGGCCATGTGCGTGTTGGTTTCTAGGTATGAAATCTGTGTCTTCCAAGAAAATGGTTCCCTCCTTGGCACCCATGTTTGAATCTAGGTCCAAGATTCCTGCAAGCGGCTGGTGCCATTCCGTCCCTGGCACCTTATCCAGAGGAAACGGCATTTCCTTTTTGGCCAGCTTTGGGGCCAGTTTCCTCCAGTGACTCACCTTGCCCCCTTTTCTTCCTCTCCATGACCCTCTTGGCAAACCCTCCTTGGCTTCGTCCTCCACCCAGCTCCTTTCTCTTGGCACCGGCGGAGGGTGTGAAAAATGACCATCTTATCACCATTCTCCCAGCCATTCCCAAAGTCCCCCAGACACCTCCTGGCCCCATACCGTTGCTGACCCAGACAGGCATGAAAGCAAAGGCAAAGGGGGGGTTGTGAACGGAAAGGGCTGGGTGCAGAGACCGGCCGCATTCCCTACAGGTCTTTCCGCCGTGGGGTTTGGCTGCTTGGCATGGAGAAGGGGAGGCACAGTTTGCCCTGGAAGGAGACCTTGCGGGTGACAGAATTGCAGTTTGGGACAGAGATTTTTGCAGGGTGTGGAGAAGAGATGCACCTTGAACTTGAAAGCCTGTGCACTTGACAAAGTGTTCATGTAATTGGTGGACTCACAAAAGAGTATGAGAGTTGGACACCAATTGCATGCCATCGGTGCTCTTTGCAATGCACACACCAGGTTTGGCCCATCAAGATGGCACTTGCTTTCCCCATAGCGAACCCTTTCAAAGTTATCTTTAGTCAGTGAATCATGGAGTTGAAAGGCACCCCATGTGCGAACTAGTCTGACCCTCTGCCATGCAGGAATGTGCAACTAAAACACTCCTGAACGATGCCCATTGAACCGATCTTCTAGTCAAGATGTTCTTCCTAAGGTTTACATGGAATAGATTGGTGTGGGTTTTTTGGGCTCTGTGGCCATGTTCTAGAAGAGTTTATTCCTGACGTTTCACCAGCATCTGTGGCTGGCATCTTCAGAGAATGCATTGTGTAGATAACCCCTTTTGCACAGACTGGACTTAGTTTTGTCCAGGCTTTTTGGTCACAACTAGCCCTTTGAATTGTGCCTGGGATAAAAACATGTGCACATACCCATGTTCCCCCACCTGTCGGTTAGACATGCTATTCTTTGACTTATTTCAGCAAAGAATCGCCTTCCTCTGCTCCCTCCTACAGGAGGGAATGAATATTTCTGGGCAGCGTTCACCCATTATTCCTACATCGCACCGAGTAATTCCAGGAATTATTCCATACAGAAATACATGTGGGTTGAGACTGGTTTGGAGAGGGTACAATACATAACTGCAACGATGGACACACATTGTTAATGTGATGCACAACTGTGCTAGCGAACTGCAGCAATGCGCAACAGGGCAAAATGTCCTCTTGAGCAGCAGAGTCTTCCGTTGTGCAATGAATCCAAATGTGTAACATGCCCAAATATGTCGTGTGTCCCAATATGCAACATGCCGGAATGCACAAGGGGGCACATTGTGCATTCGGGCATGTTGTGTATTGGGACACATTCTATATTTGGACATGTTGCACATCTGGAGTCACTGGTCTTGCAAACTCAATATTGTCTTCTGTCACAAGTCATGTTTTCTCATGATGCGTCCAAAGTACGACAGAATCGGCTTAGTCAGCTTGCGGGGAAAGTTCAGGGCTGGTTTGTTGCCGGACCCATTTATTTGTCTTTTTCTGCAGGGCGCGGTATCCATAGTAGGACTCTCTTGCAGCATTGCCTTTGAAATGAGCAAATTCTCTTCCTATCGGCGTATTTATGTCTACCTGCAATGGTTGCATCCCTTCTGGTTAGACTTATGGCTATATATCGCCTTTAGATTCTTCCTTGGAGCCAGAGGCTTTTTGATTTCGACGCTTCTTACTCCACCCCACTCCTGCCCCAGATGTGCAAACAAAGCCAATTCCATGTATAGACGGAACAATTTATTCTAAGCACAGGAAAAGGAGTGGGTTGTGTTTCTTTTGGTTATATATATATATATATATATATATGGTTTCTCTTCCACTCCCAGGTTTCTGTTAGGGGTTATTTTGTTTTGTTTCGAGGCAGAATCTCTGCTCCCGGCCCAGTTTTGCCTCGGCGGCTGGCTCCCGTCCACCATCGTGATGGATTCCTCTGACATCTCCCCCAACGCCATAAGGCTATTTTCTTTATATTAATGGCGATGTTGTGTCTCGTTGGGAAAGATCTTACCATGTGCTACAAATTAGAGCCTTATTTTATTTTCATTTTTTAAAAAAAATTCAAATCTGCAAGACGGAAAGGAACGGCTCACCGAAAAGAAGGGCGACTCGATCCCAGTTTCCTTTCTTCTTGAGACCCACTGACTTGAGGATGGTTTTGCTGGATGAAACCAAGGTCTAGCCAACCTGGTTTTCTGTTTCCAGCCACAAGTAACCTTTTACCATCTATAATGCCCACAACGCTCAACCAGTATTTAGAAATGTCGGCTTGCTGGGGGTTTGATGTCTGGGGATCTGGATGGGTGGAGCATTCTGGGAGCTGTAGTCCAAAAAATAAACAGACAGAGGTATCATCTGTGCCGCCGAAATAATGCCGTTTGATGCCACTTTAACCGCCACAGCTCAATGTGATGGAATTATGGGATCTGCCATTTTGTGAGCTATTTTGAGGCTCTTGGTGGCGCAACAAACTACAAATCCCCAGAACTCCACAGCATGGGGCCATGACAGTTAAAATGGTGTCTATTATTATTATTATTATTATTATTATTATTATTATTATTAAAAGGCATTAGTTTTGCAGTGCAGATTAGACCTGAGAACAGCATATACAAACCTCAAAAGACCTTATGGAAACATGGATGTGTTGGGCAACCATTCCCATCATTGCCAAATTTGATCCTACACATTTGGAGGTCAGGTTTTAGCCAATGCTACAAACTTTGGAGAGGGAAAAGTCACTTATTGGGGACTGGGGAGGAACTGGCCGGTATGAGGATGCTGGGATGCATAGTCCCCAAGAGGCACTTTTCCTAAAACCAAAAGTTCAAAGCCGCTGCCCGATGGGCTTCCCTAGGGAGAGGGAGCTGGACACGGATTCTGTGCATGCTCAGAAGCTGCCGCTGCTGCTTTCCCTTCCCTCCCAAACCCCACGGTTGTTCTTTTCAACACGAAAACAAGCTCCGGCACTGAGCTCACAGGTTGCGGGGCTGACCTCTGGCAGGGAGGAAGCCCCGGGTGGCCCTCCGTTTCTTAAGAACTCTTGTCAAGAGGAGACATTTGGCTGCCGGACCGCTCTTGGAACAAGCCACCCGAAGATCGAGAGACGGGAGCTGAGGATGGCTAAGCAAGTCGTGGTGCAACGGGTCCCTGTTTCGTTCCAGGGCTGGAGAAAAACCCAACCAAGCTAACCCAGACGTTGGAGAGAGACACAGAACCCTGGCATCTGGGCAATATCCCTGCCTTGGATGTGTCCATCTCCATCCAAGGTGGTCTGGTTGAAATGTCACCCAGCATGTGCGCCTATTTGTCTCATGGCTGGAGGAACCAGCTCTCTCTTTCTGTCTTTTTTCCTTTGCGAACAAGGCCCAGCGTCGATGAAAATGGAAACCTACTCTTGCCTTCCCAGCTCGGTGCGGTTTCTGGAGAGGAAGGACCCGTCCCTGTTTGCCAACCATGTTCTCAGCGTCCCTTTCCTGCCCTGGAGAGCCGCATGGTTCTGGAATGCCACACCTGGAGGGGAGGTTCGGACACAGAGGGGCCATTCATGTTCACCACGGAGGATCTTGTGAAATCACCCTCGGCGTCTGCCAAGGCCTCGTCCGGCGTGACAGGCTCTTGGCACAAGGCAGGGTGCAAGGGGAGACTGTTTGGAGAGAAAGACACACACAGATAGAGAAATTAGGTTCCTTCTGCGGAGCAGCATGCAAGGCAAGAAGCTTCGGGGTGAGAGTTGGCTGTTTTGACGCTGCTTTTAACCGCTGTGGCTCAGTGCTATGAAACTTTGGGATGCGTAGTTTTGTGCCTTGGCTGTCAGTGTGGAAAAAAACGCAAATAATTTTTCTTTTAAAGCACTATTCTTTTTACCTAAGAGAACACTTCTCTAGGGATCTCTAGATCCTCCAGTGCAACTCGACAGTCAACATCTGCCAATAGCTGAGTACAGAGTCGCATTGGAAGACCTACAAATGCTTAGAGAAGTAGATTTTTGTGGGGTGTTGGGCTATATGGCCATGTTTTAGAAGAGTGGCTTTGGCATCTTTGGCTTTGGCACCTTCGGAGAAGATGCTGGCGAAACGTCAGGAATAAACTCTTCTAGAACATGGCCACATAGCCCAAAAAACCCACAAGTCTTCAGAGAAGTGTTTTCTCTAGGAACTTGTATCCGCTGCTTGGATTCCATAGGCTGGAGTGACCACTTTAAAGTGGCATCAACCTGTGCTACTTCTACCGTGTAGATGCACCCAATTGGCAATGGTTCCTAACTGGCAAAGGGGTCAGAAAAGGTCCTAAAGAGTTAAGATGTACAACTAAGCTCGAAAGCCAGAATCGTCCAAGCAATTGTATTCCCTATCGCCATGTACGGACGCGAGAGCTGGACAGTGAAGAAAATGGGCCGGAGGAAAATAAACCCGTTTGAGATGTGGTGCTGGAAAAGAGTGCTATGGATACCATGCAGTGTCCATAGGTGGGTCCTAGAGCAGCTCCAACCAGAAACGTCCCTGGAGGCAAAGATGGTGAAACTGAGTCTGTCGTACTTTGGTCCCATCATGAGAAGACACGACTCATTGGAAAAGAGAATAATGTTGAGGGAAAGTGGAAGGAATTGGCAAGAGAGGAAGACCACATGTTCGATGAATGGACACAGTTAAGGAGTCACAGGTATGAATCTGCAGAAACGGGGAAGGGTAGCGGAGGATAGGGAGTCTTGGAAATATCTCATCCGCAGGGTCACCATGGGTCAAGATGGTTAACAACAGCAAAGATGCCCCCTTTATCACCTTGGTCTTGATCGGACTGAGGTGCCCTGCCACTTCGATGCTGGGATGTGGGTGCCCACCATCTTGGATTTGCATCTGTCCTGCTCCTCACCACTCTTTTTTAGCAACAAGGGTAGCAGGTGGCGGTGGGAGACGCAGGCCAGGACCAGCCTGGGAGACGGAGATTAGCTTTGCAAGCCGATGCCGAGCGAAGGGAGACGGGTGCCAAGCCTGCGAGGAGCCAAGGTCAACACAGCTCCGGTCGCCTGCCGGCCCCAGCATGAAGGGACGACGCTAGCCAAGCTTTCATCTTTGCCCTTTTTTTAACTGGAGCCCCGACTCGGGCAAGGAAAGATGTTTTTGGAAAGGGAGCAGAAGGCATCCTGCAAAGCTTCTAAACATAGCAAAAGGTGACTCACAGTGCAAGAACTCGGTGCTTGAGACGAGGACTTGGAGGCACGTCCTTCGGAGGCTCCGGGTCACATCTTCGGCCTTGTCATTACAACCAAAGACCCACAACCCCAGATAAAGCATGCCTTCCAACTGCCCCAGTTGAGCAGAGACAGTCCTAACTCCTCTGTCATCCAGCTTCTTTTAAAATGTCCCGTTTTTTGCTCTCCTCCTCCCACTTTCCTTCCCAGCCCTCGGCTTACTTTCATTACTGCAAAACTGTGTTCAAAAGGAGTTGGCACTCCATTGATTCAGCAATCTGACCTTTTCCTGTAGAATCAGGCAAAAGCAAACAGTTGCCTTCTCTCCTTGGTTGCCTCTACACTGCAGGAATAAGGCAGTCTGACACCACTTTAACTGAATGCAATGGGATTCTGAGATTTGTAGTTTGGTGAAGCATTTCGCCTTCTCTGTCAGAGAGCTCTGGCGCTACAACAGACTACGAATCCCAGGACTCCATAGGATGGAGCCGTGGCACTTAAAGCAGGATGAATTGCATTCATTCTGCAGCTTGGCTTGCCTTGTTGCCTGTTGTAAAAATGGCAGGGTGCGTGTCTTTATGCATGTGTGAGAGAGAACCAGGAAAGAAGCTTTGTTGTGCGCACGCCTTGTGTGTTCCTCTCAAGCGCACACTCCACCATCCCGTCCCCACCGTCTCGGCACGCTTGTTTTGCCCTGTTTTGTAACCCTGTACCATGCAGCTGCGACGCAGGATGGATGAACAGGGAAGGAAGGGCAAAAGGAAGAAAAGAAGAGAGGAAGAAAAGGAGGGGTCAAAGAAAAGAAAAGGGGAAAAAAGAAAAAGAAAGACTGTGTTCATTCAGAAGCGAAGTCCACATCCTTCCAGACAGACGGGCCATCTGGAGCGGTCCGGAGCCAAGTGGAAACCAGATCGAAGGAACCCACTTGAGAAAGACAGAAAGAAAGATATGCACAAATGCTCTCACATACAGACACTTTGAACACAGAGACCAAAGCTGCCTCCAGACCCTTGAAGCCAGGACTCATCGAGGCCATTTTGATTGCTTTGTGGTCAGTGACCCAGGGAAGGCTGCCAGCTGCACACCACAGCTGGATCCCAAACATCTGGCCCAGGGTCCTTCGCAACAAGCTCTCCTCCTCCATCCCAACTTTGAGATGACTGTCTCAAAGTCAGTGTCCCCTTTGCGGTCTCTTGCCATTGGGTCTACCATCTGAGCATTAAAACCAGTCCACCCTATTTCTAATGTCTTAGCAACACTTTTCAGAGTCATGGCCAAACGGGATTTTATTGGCAACCGTTTTCAGAATCATGGAATCATACAATCATAGAAAGGGTCCCAGAGGCCATCCAATCCAATCCACAGCTCAGTGCAGGGTCTCCTGGTAAAAGCATCCCCAGCAGGGAGCTGTCCAGCTTTTTTGGAGCTATCCAGAGAAGGAGACCTCCACCACCACCATCCCCTCTCTAGGCAATTGAACACAAGGCCTGGCCATTGCAGAATACAGTGGGACTGTTCGCTTCTCTTGACTTGGAAGTGATATTTCTATTCAGGCATGCTAGAATAGCGTCCGCCTTCTTTGCTGCTGCATCGCACTCCTGGTTCATGTTCATTTTGCGATGCACAATAATCCCCGGGTCCTTTCTCACTCGCAGGCGTATGGGCCGAGGCGATCTACCTGGGAAAGGCCGCCAGATGTCGAGGGACCACCAAGAGGGAAAGGCTCTTGCCTCCAGCCCATGCCGCCGGCTGCACATGAAGGCATCTGCCTCGCAGCTGTTGGAAGCAGGATGTGGGATTTGCTGGACCTTTGGATGGGACCCAGGCGGGATGTGCCAGCTCTCCTCTCCTCGGCCTTGCAGGCAACAGGGACAGCTCTTGTGTTCGGGTTATTTTTTTATCATTATATGTGTGTGTTGCGGAGTTACGATGGGGTGGATTGCAGGCAATTTGTTGTGACCAGCGTTCAGTCCGACAGAGACCATTCCCCCGCCCTTTTTTTGGCCAGGGGCAACTTGATTGGAGGACCAAAGTTTGGAAACAATTGTCTTAAGAGTAGGAAAACCCAGATGTTAAGTCTTAGATCATTCTGTTTGCTCCCATCTTGTAGCAGGGAGTTATGCCAGCCAGGAGTGCTTGTGTCTTCCTGATCTTTGGAAGATGTCTCTTCTTTTTTGGGTTGCTTTGGGCGGAAATCAACTTAGCAGAGAGCTTGGGAGCCTTGGCATTGGAGAGGTGGGGCGAGAAACGTTGCACAGGGCATAGGAGGCTGGTGTGTGCCATCTCCCGTTTCCTTGGCATTTGGGTCCAGACATGGAGGTGTGTCTGGGGGAAATGGCAAGCCACCTGCCTCCCTAGACTGAATGCTGTGCAAAGTGATGCCAGGAGCCAAACCATCTTCTGGAAAGTCTTATTTCTCCCTGGTGGAACGGAAGGCTGGCACCTCAACAACAGAAATATTTTCCCCCAAAAGACGACACAGTCTGGGGCTGAGATAGAAAAACCAGAGGACGGGTGGAGCAAGAGCAGAAGGCAGCGAGGGAACGGTTTTTGAAGGGAAATGCCTCGATTTCTCCAGCAGCCAAAGTCTGGTTTCATCAGACCCACCAGTGGACTCTTTGCAGCCTGTTGGAGGTGATTGTACCGCATCCTCCAGCGTTCCTCATCCTTGGCTATGCTGGCTAGTAGAGGGCTGATGGGAGTGGCGATCTAGGAATACTGAGAAGGCTGTCACCACAAACTACAGATCCCAGGATAAGTGCATTCTCTCTGAAGACGCAGCCTGAGTAGTTTCTTGGTGTATGGGGAAATCTGCAGGAAAGCTGCATCTGGTGATGGTTAAAGGAGCCTTTGGACAAAATGTCATCTTTAATGGAAGGCCGATGGGACATGTCTTTTAAAAAAAGACAAGATGCTGGCTTTAGAAGGAATGTCCCAGGCTGCAGAGGATTCCTGGAACTGGGTTGTCAAGTGTCCCGTCTTTTGCTGGAGTCACCCGCTGAGCAAAATAACCCCAGCGTCGCTCCTTGCCTTTGGCACATGAAAGGTCCCCTTGCAATGCTCTACTTCTTTGTGGCGGCTAGTTCTGATCCCTTTCCATCTCCAAAATCTGGCCCAAAAAATGTTTCCTTTGAGGAGTCGGGGACTACAAAACCCAGAACTCCTCCAGTGAGCATGGCTGCTAGGGATTCTGGGTCCTGTAACCCAGGAAGTGAATAATAGTATCTTCCAAAAACCACCCATTTTCAACTTTCTGGGGAGGCAAAAAAGAAATTGCATGAAATCATGTGCAGCTTTCCAAAACAAAAAATAACAATAATGCAAGATTAGAGAGATATAGATTTGGAGAAATGTGCATTAGCACTCTGTCATAGCTTTATGAGACCTGTCAGGTGCCATGACAGACTACAAATCCCAGGATCCCATAGCATTGAGCCACGACGGTTAAAGCAGTGTCAAACTGGGTTACTTTTGCAAGTGCAGATGCGGCCTTTATTGCAGGGCCTTCCTGAAGATGTGCATTTTCCTTCCCGCCTTGGGAAGGTTAGTTCTTCCGCCAAGTTTCAGAAGCAATTCTACCGTTTAAGGTAATAAAAAAAAAATAGCTTCATGCAACATCGTTATTCCAAACTTATAAACATCCTCGGCATTTTTAAGCTCGTTCCTTGCGAGCAAAAATGCAAGATGGATTGTGTCGTGCCCGCCAACTATGTTCAGTTGAAGAGAAAGCGAGCTGCCTGGAGCCAGAGGAGCCGACAGGTACTATCTCTTCAAAATGGGTGGAGATGGCATCCGTTGCAAAAGCGATAAGGACGCATGAGAAATTGGGACTATGGACAGTCAGTTTGTTTTAGGAAAGCAACGCATAATTTTGCCAACGTGGCATTGGACTAGGACTTTGGTGGTTACCCAGTGGGTTTCCATGGCCAGGGGATTTGAACCCCTGGTCAATGCCAGTACAACCTTCTGTATGTACAAAGCAATGGCTGAAGTGTAAAAGAACGGTGCAGGAATTCACATACTCCCAAGTTTTTATATATGGACCTCCTTAATTCACACCTCCTGAACCAATAAACAAGCCACAGGGAGCTTTGCGCACTGAAATTAGCACTTTCCAATGTTTATTGCCATAGTGTTTTCCAGTCCAAAAAACCCCGAATCCCTGGAGGTGGAAAGCACACACAGAAACCTGAATATACTCAGAAATTTGCACGCCAAACATCCACGGTGCAAAGGGGAAAATTGCTTGCAAAACAATGTGTCCGTTAGCAACAGGAAAGTAACTTCTCTCGAAATCCAAGACATCCCTCCATGCGCGAAGCTAACCATCTAACTTTCTTAGGCGGAGAACACCGAATTTCCAACAAAAGTCCATGTACTGTTTTGTTTGGAAGAAATGAAGAGCGATAGAGAGAGATGGAAAGGATAGCATATGCTAAAGGAAGCAGATCTGAGAAATGGGACTGCATATCCTCCATCTGTCTGCATTTGTCAGGGAAAGCCCCATTTAATCCTCTGCCGTCCCACTTTTTGAGCGGCTTTTAAAACGTCCCGGTTTCTCTCTCTCCTCCAGCTTTCCCCCGTTGTCCCTGGCTTCTTTCAGTTGCTGCAAAGTGAGCCCAAATTGCAAAGGTAGTTTGCATTCAGTGAACTTAGCAGAGAACGTTTGACTTTCCAAGTCAGCTGAATCAAGAGCAAACTGCTGCAGCATTTCCTAGCTGGTCCGTTCTTCCGCAGTAACAAAATTTGCTGTCTTGGGCACCCTCTTGGCTGCGGGTCTCTCTGTTTCCGTCTGCGAACGGTCAGAAGGTCTGGGACTATGATCCCTAATCATTCGTTTCAAGTAAATCCTTGTGTCTGACATGTGCCGCAAGAGCGGAGGGGGGGAATCGGATATTTCCTTTGTCCTCTTGCAAAACGCGCGAGCCCACGTCTGTGTTTGGACCAAGGTACACAATAATCCAGCATCCCAGCTGGGGATGGCATGGAGGGGAGCAGCGTCCTGCACCCTCTTCCTTGGCTCGGCATCCTTTTCAGGGCACAGTTCCTGCAGTTCAGTGCACCGGTCCAGGTGTAGGATATCGAAGCGCAAACAACTTTAGCAATCGCTGGCCATCGGCCCGGTTGGCCCGGCTTCGCAGACTCAGCTGTTTGGAAGCAAAAGAAGGAGGGGGGAACTTGTTTTGCAGATAAGTTATCTCCAGACTTTCTTCCTTGAGCTCCATGCATTCCTCCATCGGTTTGCTTGGGTGGTGCCAGCCATTCATCCTCCTAGTCTTTAGGTCCAGCTTTCGCTCCCTTCCATGCCAACGCGACCTGTTACCTAGACCAAGATGTTCCAAGCTGGAGCGTGTCCAAAGGAGGGCCACCAAAATGGCGAAGGGTCTGGAAACCGTAAAACCCTATAAGGGGAGACTTAAGGAGCTGGGTAGGTTTAGCCTGGAGAAGAGAAGGTTAAAAGGTGATATGATAGCTCTAAGTATTTGAAGGCTGGACCATTGGGATGGGTCTACATTGGAGAAATATACTGGGCCCTTGGTATCCGCTTGGGTTTGGTTCTAGGACCCTCCCTTGGATGCCGAGATCTGTGGATGCTCAAGTCCCACGACAGTAAAACTCTATCCTGTCAGCCCTCCTTATCCACGGATTTTTTTACCCACGGATTCAAGCATCCATGGCTTGAAAATATTTTTTTTAAAGTATAAATTCCAAATAGCAAACCTTGATTTTATATAAGGGACACCATTTTGCTAAGCCATTGTATTTAATGGGACTTGAATATCCACAGAGGCCTGGGACTAACATTGTGCCAAAGCCAAAGATGCCAAAGCCACTCTTCTAACATTGTCCTATTTTCCCCCTCCTGCATGGTTTTTTAAAAGCCCCTCACTTGATGAAGAAGAAGCCAGTGGCGCTTCGCACGCACGCAAGACGGATATGGTGCATTTTGGTGGGCCCGCGCAAAGCATCCCTCTTTGGGTGATTTGGGATGCAGTGGTACCTGTTTTTTGGGGGGCAGCACCGCAGTACCAAGCTAGAGGGCGCTCAAAACATCTCCTTTCCCCCCCTTTCTCTCAAGTCTGCCTTTTCCTGGCAGCTGTGCACACTTTTGGCAAGCCAGGCTGCCCAGACTGGAGCGCAAGCAAGGACCGCAAGAGAGAGAGATTTTTTTGTGTGTGCAAAAAGGGAAGCCAGCCCAAAACTCTTGAAAAAGACTCATGTTTGTTTGCCCTTTCTCAATGACGTCGTGTCCTGAGCTGTTCCCCTCCCTCTCCCTCCCTCCCTCTCTTTAGGCCCCCCTTCTTTGCCCTGAACATCTTGGGAAGCCACCGTTCAGCTGCACCGCTGGGATAAAACCGCTCAAGCCGCCGGCAGACTGGGGCATTGCTGTCGAGAGATGGCCAAGCTGTGGACTTCTTCTCTCCTTCCCGGAGTCCTCCTCGTCCTCCTGCTCTCCAGCCTCCCGGCTTCGTGGCAAGGAGGTAAGAGAGGTCCTAGAAAACTTGGGCTGTTGAGGGTCAAGAACTTCTCTTGTCTGGATACCACAGCATCTGTGGTCTAGATGTTCCCCCTCCATGGAAGTGCAAGGCCAGCCGTGGAAGCTCCTTGTCCATCTCCTCCTCCTCTGAGAACCTTCTGACCTCTTGTCTTCCCTTCTCTCCTTCCCACCTTCTGTTCTGCAAGAGCTCCTTCTTTCAGCTCTATGCAGGTTGTCCTCCTGGGTCCTTGCACCAGGAACCAACGTTTTCAAAAAATTTCATCCGTCAGAGGAAGGTGTCCCTCTGAAGCCATGGTTGAGGTTGCAACTATGATGCACCCACCAACAGATGTTGCAGTACCCAAACTTAAAACAAGGGAAGCTCTAGAAAACCTAAGCTGTTAAGGATCAGCCCCTGGGGTCTAGATGTTCTTCCTCCATGGAGGTGGAAAGCTAGCTGTGGGGTTGGTTGACTTGCTCCTGAATCTCCTTGACCATCTGACTATCTTCTCCTCCTCTGAGGACCTTCTGACCTCTTGCCTTCCCTTCTCCCCTTCCCATCATCTGTTTTGCAAGAGCTCCTTCTTTCAGCTCTGCAGACTGTCCTCCTGGGTCATTGCACCAGGAGCCAAAACTTCCACACTCTCTGCTCCATCCCTTGCTAGAAGGTGTCTCTCTAAAACCATCTAGGTACACACTGTGATGCCAACCACCCAACTAAGAGCTCCTAATGTTGCATTCCCCAAACCTAAAAAACAACAACCTCCAAGCCAAAGCATGTCTTACAATGAGTTTAGGTTGTAGGACAGAGCTTGGAAGGAGATTCTAGGTTGAGAAGGCACCTAGCTCTCTGAGCCTGGGTCCTTGGAAGGTGTTTCCAAGGGCCCTGGCAAATAGTGGGAATGTATCTGAAAAAGAAGATGTGCGGAGTACCTTGAGCAAGCCTAGCCAGGTTTGGTGCACCTGTGGTCAAGACACCGGACTGCCAAGTCCAAGTTGGTCTGTGACCATAATAAATATTAATCAAGAGTTTGTACTGAAACCTGGTCTTTACCTGATCAAGGTGTGCATGAGTGTGTGCTTGTGTCTGGCTTATTTTGCGCAAGGAGCGAGGGCTGGCACAAAGGTGGGTGAGAAAGAGGTGACCATGGGTTCGGAGTCCTGCTTTAACACATGCCTCTAAAAAGCAAAACAGTTAGTTGTGCATACTACTCCATTTACACATTATTATATTGCGTTCTTTTTAATGTAACATTAATGTATTATCATTAATGCATTATTTTTACTTATCTATCCTTTAATGTATTGTTTTGATGCTGGTCTTTGACCGTAATAAAGTATCATTCATTCCTATGAGCAACTGCAGAAACGTTGCCCAGTTTTGAAGCCAAAGGAGAATGGTGACAGGGTAAACTCCAGGTGAGACAATAACCTTACGCACGATCCCAAATGTTCAGCAAGTGGGACGGACGGCTTGCTCTTCTCGGATCTGTCTTGCTCCTATTGGGTTCTCTTGGCCCTTCTTTGGAAACAACCCCTGTTCTAAGAAACTGGCATGGGTTTTTTTGGAACAGATTGTGCCCTTGGGTTTAGGACATGGGTGGCAACCGCACTAGGTCCCAAGGAAGCCAATCCTGGGAGTGTTGAGAGAGTCTTTGTATTCTTGTTTTCCACTGTGGTTTCCTCTGGAGATCTCAGCGCTTCAGAGAGAGGGGTTGAGTGGGATGTGATAAGGTTGCAAAGAAAAATATGTCGGAGTGGAGGAATCCGTCTCCAGATAAGGCTGACCGAGAAGTGATGGATTGCATCTTAGAGTGACAGGGAAGACTTGTTTGCGGAGACTTTGCTAGGGAGGGTTTTGCCATTGGGCTTGGCTTACTGGCTCGAGCGCTCTGGAGGAACATTCCTGGTCTGTGAGCAACCGGTCTGTGGCTAGATAGAGAGGTGGAGAAATTTATGTGTGCCCTTTCTGGCGGTTGGAAAGGTAGCTCCAGGACCATAGCTGGAAGGGACCTCTAAGGTCATCTACTCTACCAGTGAGTACAAAGGGGGGGGGGGGAGAATATCCCCAACACAATGTTGCACAAGAAGTTGTTGGGATGCAGGATGTTTGCAGTGCTGTAAAAGGCACATGACAGCCAGCACGGCTTAGCGGTTCGAGTGTCAAACTACAATTCTGGTTCGATTCCCGGCTCGGCCATGAAACCCACTGGGTGAGCAAGTCCTACTCTCTGAGCTTCAGGGAAAGGCAATGACAAACCTTCTCTGAACAATTCTTGCCAAGAAAAACCCATATTTGCATGACGATTGTCATAAGTCGGAAACAATTTGAAGGCACACAACAACAACTAACAGCGCATCCCCATGACTGCTGCGGATGTTTCCCCACAAAACAGGTCAGATGGACTAGATGCACTGTTGTGTCGCTGCTGCTGTGTGCCTTCAAGTTTATATCTGACTTTTGGCAACCCTGTCGTGAGGTTTTCTTGACAAGATTTGTTCAGAGGGGGCTTGGCATTGCCTTCGTCTTGGTCTGAGAGAGTGTGACTTGCATTTATATGGCTGAGCAAGGACTCAAACCTTGGTCAAGTGTCACTGTCCAACACTCAAATCATCATTCTGGGATCCTTAAAAACCCAAAAGTGTGAATGGTTTTCAGTGGAGTATAATATGTGTGTGTGTTTTGCTCTCTCTTGCAACGCCAGTTCATCCTTTGGGAGGCTTTCCAAAATGACCTGACGCCACCCTTTGCTTGTAGTCCTTCCGGATGGTGTTTCAAACGCTGCGTACAAACCGCATCCTTTGGCATCCTTGGCAGGTGCCAAGTCAGTTGCCCCCAAGTTAGAGAAAATATATATATATACTATATCCTGCTCCCCCCCAAAGTAGGAACTCAAAGCAGCTTACGATTTAAATAAATATATTCCATGCATTGGGGGGCCTGCTCTTTTTCACCAGCCTCTTTCCATATTGCAAACCCAGGGACCCAACATTTTATTGTGCCGTTTCTCCTTTCCAATCCCTGGGCGAGAAAAAGCCACAACAGAGACGACGAAGGCTTGTAAACACCTCTTTGCCTACTCTCTTGCTGCGAACTCTCATCGCCTCCAGGCGAAGGCAGATTGGAAACCAACTAGGCTTAATTCTGGGTTGTGTCCGCCTGCCACAAGTTCCTAACCGAGGCTAGTAAATTATTCCCTAATGACTTGCAAGGGCCCGTCATTTTGCATGTAATGTTTTTGTGTGTGTAAACGGAAAGCCTCTTTATATGAATATTTGCTTCCTCGGCCTAGCTGTATTATGTCTGCGTGTGAGAAAACAGGACATGAATTCAAATCATGCACAAAGTCAGCCTAATTCCTGACATGCAAAGGGGACTTTGTGTCTGTGTGTGTGCGCATTCTGACAATTATTATTACAGCAGGCCCTCAGTCGGCTTGTTTGTAGATTCCAAAACCCATGGATGCTCAAGTCCCATTGAATATAAGGACACATTATTATTATTATTATTATTATTATTATTATTATTATTATTATTGCAGTGGACCCTAGGTATCCGCTGGGGTTTGGTTCCAGGACCCTGCCATGGATACCAAAATCCATGTATGCGCAAGTCCCATGATATAGAATGGGGTGGCAAAATGGTGTCCTTTATAGCAAAATCAGTATCAAGGTTTGCTTTTTGTAATTTATAGTGTGTGTGTGTGTGTGTGTGTGTGTGTGTGTATACAGTTGCCCCTCCTAAATTGCGGATCTGAGATCCGCGCCCTTGAATATCCGCGGAGGGTCAACCTCCGCCATTTTCAATGGCGCACATGCCCAGGCCGTGCACACAGGGGTGCGCCCCATTCAAGTCTATGCACGAGCCTCCATTTTTGAGAGGGGGTCTGGAACAGATCCCCCGTGAAAACAGAGGGAGAACTCTGTGTGTGTGTGTGCGTGCGTGTGTATATATATATATATATATATATATATATATTTCAAAGCATGGATAGTTGAATCCATGGCTATGGAGGGCAAACTGTATATTTATTAGGTTTATATCTTGCATTCCTTCCCAATGGTCTTGCTGCTCCCTGTTTTTTTGCTCTCCAAACAACAACCCTGTGAAGCGGGTTCAAAGCACAGTCTGAGAGAGCCTCGACACCAGAGTGTGCGCTCTTGGCGAAACCTGTGTTGCGGCCTTGCGTCGAGGCCCCAGTTTTCTGCGCGTTTTTGCAAATATCGGTAAACAGGAAAAAAGTCTCAGGACAAAACAATCCCTACCTCTGTATGTTTACTTGCTAGTAACTCCCACACAGCGCCATTGGACTTACTCCCATGTAAGCATGCCAAAGACAGAAGGGAAGCAAATGGCTTTAGGAAAACAGGATGCACACTGCGCTTGGCAGGCCTTCAGCATCTTTAAATTGGTCAATAATTATCAGGAGTCCAGAGTTTGCGTCTTTTCCAAATCGTTCCTCGGGGTCCATCGAGGAAAAGAAACTTCGGAGCTGACAAGAGTTGGATTAGGATTGCTTTCAAACCCCTCAGATCCCAAAGCCCTTGCTTTTCTCCTTGCCAGGTTTGCAGAAGAAATGTCTACTTCTCAGCAATTGCATGGAAAAGTGGCCAGGAGGGAGAGGTTGCGCGATCCAAAATGGTGGATGGAGGAGGGCTAAGCTGTCCATTCTGCCTTTGCTTCCCATGTTAAACTGCATCTTCTCCTTCCCCGCTTTCTGTGGCGTTGGCTAATTGTACCCTCCGAATAGTTTGCAGAATCCGAACATTTAATTTTCGGTGCCACGTCGGAACGGCCAAAATGTTGTGCATTTGTGCGCAAAACGAAAGCATGGACGTCCCTTGAAAAACAAGAGGAGTGAAAGTGCTTAGAAAAGGTACGGTTTGCATTGAATACCTTTAGCCAGGCATGAGAACCATGAGGCCCTTCAAAGGCTGCTGGACTACAAATCCCATCGACCCCAGCCAGCATCGCTGTTGGGAGGAATGCTGGGATCTGTCGTCCAGCAGTCACTGGATTGCTGAAGGATTCCCATCCTTGTTTTAGACATATTTGACAGATCTGATAGTTTACAGATTTCTACAAATTCAATTGTTTGTAGAGTAATAGTGCAAAGAACGGCTGATAGAATTATTATATGGGATGGCTTTGGTTCCAAATGCTCTGGTCCCAATCCAAACCAAAATATTGCATCCTTTACTTGCATTGGGAAGATGGCAAGGCAGGTCACTTGGGAAGAGACAGGGCTGGAATTCAAAAGGAGGAGAGGACCATGCTTTATTTTGCATGAAGGTTTGCTATCAATTCAGCTTCATCTTACAATGACCCTTTGAAGGAGAGGCCTCCAAAGGATGCTCTTATTGCACCAGGTCTTGCAAACCCTGCTTCTTTCACCAAATTTCATACAGCTGCTCAGGTCTTGCAAACTCAGGGCAGCCATAGCTTCCTTGGTGGAGTCCATCCACCTGTAATGCAGTCTTTTCCTCCTACCTTCCACTTATTCTTGCCTTTGCTTAAGTTGTCTCATGATGTGTCCAAAGTATGATAGCCTCAGTTGAGTTGTTTTGGCTTCTAGGGCGTGTTCCGGTGCGGTCCGTTCTCGGACGCATTTATCGGTCACTTTGGCAATCCGCGATATCCAGAACTCTCTATTTCAAAGGCGTTTACTCCGAAATAAAGCTCCCGAGGGGTAAAAAGCAGAGAGGGCAGGTCAGAAAATCAAGATGCCAATGCTAAATCACCAAGAAGGCGACACGAAAATAAGACACACAAGAGTTGACATTTGCAGACAATCGAATGGGGAAAGATGGCAGGATCCCATTTCCATCGGCTCCAGTTACCCCACCTCCAAAGGAAGAAAAGGGAGAGGGAAAAGGAGAAATTGGAGAAGTGGAAGAGGTACAGAAAAGGGGGACGGACGACCCAAGCGGCCTGGAAGAGTGGAAGAAAAGGCAGAAAGCGCTGGAGAGTTTGACTCCGGAGGGGGAAAGAAAACTAGAGGAGATGACTAAGCTTGGAACAAGACCACCGACTTGTCGCAATTGCAAATGTGACATGCTAGAATTTAGACTTGGCTAATGCCGACGTTATTCCAGGACTGACCTGAGAAAAGGCGAAATGCTGCGATGATGATTCTCTCTCATCCATCCAACCTTTATTATCATCAATGCATAAGCCACAGAAAACACACCGCTATCAAATTAACAAACAAAACCAAACATTTGTTGTTGTTGTGTTGTATGCCTTCATAAGCCAAACCTATCAAGGGGTTTGCTTGGTCCAGAGGGGGTTTGCCTTTGTCTTCCTCTGAGGCTGAGAGAGTATGGCTTGCCCAAAGTAGGTGCAGTCTACCTCCAAACGCCAATCTCTAGGAAGAAATGGCCGCCCGTCACTGCCACCTCCATCGTCCCCTGGCAAACCTCCCTGAGGTCCTTCCAACTGGGAGGAAAAACAGGATGCAAAAGATTGCATGGAACAAAGGAGGGAGGGCAGAAAAGAAAACCAAAACCCTCCTCCGTCGCACATCGCTCTCCAAAGTTTATAAACCTGGCAACGCTCGGAGTCGGCAAGCTGAAGAAACTAAGCCCCGGTTGTTTAGCTTTTGCACTTTATCACAACCTCGGGGTTGTTGTTTTTTTAGGCCGCGTCCTCGCGAAACCCCTTTTTGTTCCAAAGAGGCCTGCAAGATAAGATTACGGCCTGATTCTTGGTTCTCGAACCGAGGAAAGGTGTCAGGATTTAGACTTTGCACATGAGAAGAAACACACACACACACAGAGAGAACTTTGCCTCCTTGATCCCATAAAAAATATTGTATGGGAGGTTGGCGTGTTTGCTTAAGCCGACAATAAACTTGGCAACCCTCCGCTTGAGCCGTTAAGTCATTTTTCGAAGCTGCCCCCTTGTATCAGAAGCAAAGCAACGTGGAGAAGAATACGCCAATTGAGACCCAAAAAAGCAAATTAATTCCTTATACTTTGGCCCTGGGCTTTGAGCACAAATTGCTTTTGCATTTTTGAACCCGACTCGCAGCACTTGAAGCGAGTTGAGGACAAAAAGGGGAAGGCAAGAGGATGAGAGAGAAGCCAGGACATTATAATGGCCATTGAATAAATGGGACGGCAGGGGATTAATCGGGACACCTCTTTGCAAAATTGGGACGGTTGAAGGGCACTAACTTCATGGCTTTGTAGCGAAGGTGAATCCAGAACAGTTACCTATATTAACTCCTCTGTAACCATCCAGCGGCAACCATAGTAGTTTGAGCATTGGACTGCAATGCCAGAGATCAGAGTTGGGATCCTGGCTTGGACATGGAAGCCACTGAGTGACCATACCCTCTCAGCCTCAAAGGATGGCCATGGCAAACCCCCTCTGAAGAAACCTGCCAAGAAAACCCCGTGATAGAGTTGCCACAAGTCAAGGGGATTAAGCTCAGCTTCTCCGGGTGCCATGGAGTGCCAAGTGGATGGCGGTGGAAGGCGCAGGGCTGAGAGGGCGCATAACTCCGTGGGGAGGGATGCAAGCTGGTGGCCACATGCCGTCCTTTCCCTTGGCACTAGGGAGGACTTTCAGCTTCTGATCTTGCTGAGCTGGGCTTCAGGCTCACGTGGTTTTGGCTTCCAGAGTATGCGCACGTGGGCCTTCCAGTCCCCTTTTGACTCATGGCGACCCCATGGATTGCAGGGGGTTTTCTTATGCAAGGGATCCTCAGGATGCAAGATTTCATGGAACAAGGGAGGGAAGGCAGAAAGAAAACAAGTCATCAATCAAAAGGGGACTTGGCCAGTTCCTTCCTATGAAACGCAGCCTCCAGCGCCTGGGATTCACTGGTGGTCTCTCCCATCCTGGGGCTAACCATGGTTGACCCTTATTGGCTTCCATGATCCGATGGGACGTGGTACCTTTTAGGATATTTAGCATGTGGGGGGGGTTTTGTACCATCCATTTTTTTCCTGGTGCGTTCTGGCGACCCCATAATTTTGTAGGGTTTTCTTAGGCAAGGAATCAACAGTCCCTATAGTCGACAGCATCTGGGATTCCTTGCTGGTCTCCCATCCTAGTCCTAACTGTGACTGGCCCTGCTTAGCTTCCAAGGCCAGATGGGATTTGATTCCTTTGTGTGTGTTGGTACCTTCAACCGGACTATTGAGCCCTTGAGACCCCATGGATTTTGTAGGGTTTTCTTAGGCAAGGCAGACTCTGTTTTCCTCCTTTCCAACCTTTGGTTTCCACTCACCCGGTTAAAGCAGTGTGAAGCTGGATTATTTCTGCAATCTGGGTGCATCCTGATGAGTTTCGTAAAATAACCCCTAAACTCTGTTTTGCTCCTTTCCAGCCTTCATTTCCCACCGACTGTGATGATATCTGGGAGCTTTCCCTTTGGCCTAGCTTCCAAAGTGGCCTGTAATTTATTATGGCAGACAAGAGTTTTTGCATCCTAATAACTTTATAGCTCATCCTCAGTAATCCGAGAGATCTGAGCTTGCAACATGTGCGTTGTGCATTTGACTCGGTATCACAGGTTTGTGGATTTGGGATGCGATTGTACCAAACCCTATTGTTAGTCCTGACTGAAGCCTGACTGAATCAATAGGATTTGCGCAAGTGTCATCCATTCACTATTCCACAATGGATTCAGTGGATCTACTCTTCTTGGGGACAGCCAGCTTGGCGTAGTAGTTTAAGCGTCGGACTATGACTCTGGGTACTAGGGTTTGATTCCCAGCTTGGCCATGAAGCCAATGGGGCGACCTTGTGCAAGTCCCGCTCTCTCAGCCTCAGAGGATGGCAATGGCAAACCCTTCTGAAGAAACTCGCCAAGAAAACCCCAGCATACGTTCGCCTCAGGGTCGCCATAAGTCGGAAACAACTTGAAGGCCCACGACAAACAAGAATTGTTCCATATTCGTGATGTTACGTAGTCATGATCGGAAATGCCTTGAAAGCACACAGTAACACTCTATTTGGGGCCAACATATGGGATTACCCCTCATATATGGAGAACTCCATTGCAAAAATCAAGACGTGACTGTGGAAGGGTAACAGAGTTTGCATATACCGTATCTACTCGACTATAAGTTGACCTTATGTATAAGTCGAGGGCAAGTTTTGGGGCCAAAATTATGGATTTTGCTATGACCCGCGGATAAGTTGAGGGTAAAATTTAGAGGCACATAGCAAAGGATCTAAAGGACGAAGCAAAGCAAAACAATGTTAAAGATCTTAGAAAACTCCAGCAGACATAGCTCTTTGTGCTTAGTCTTAAGACTGGATGGATGAGAGGATAGAGGGGATCGGTGCTTCCAGGACAGATTATACTCTTGCTTTTCACCAGGAGATGGTTCCTTCTTTTAAATAAGAGTTAAGATACAGGGCTTGCATTGACCCGCAGCTAAGTTGACTCGGGATTTTTGGATCAACTTTTTGACCTACATTTCTAGACTTATACATGAGTATACACAGTACGTTCCAAAGTGGAAAACTGGGGGAGTGTTGCCTTAAAGTGACACAAGTTGTATTTGGGGTGAGCTCCTCTGCTCCCTTCTCATGAACCTCCAGGTTTGCTTACTCAAAGCTTGGGCTTTTGGGTTTCTGCAGAACCTTGCTCCGGTGGCCGGTGGCCAGTCTCTCTCTCTCTCTCTCGGCCCAGACGCAGGAGGCGAGTTGAACGATAAACACATATAAATCGGTCGATGCGCCTGCCAGGGCCCATCGGCTCGCCAAGTCTCCGCTCTTCCTGGAATTGCACATTGTCGCTGCCCATTCTGCAAGGGAAGAGAGAAAGAGATAGAGTGAGAGAGGGGGAATGAAAGAAAGAAAGGAGAGAGAGAGAGAAGGAGAGAGGGAACGAAGAAGAGAGGAGGAGAGAAGTGGAAAGAGTTGGAGATGGGGGGATTGGAGAAGGAGTAACAGAGCGAGGGTGCATTAGAAATGACGCAGCTTGGTATTTTGACTGCCATGGCTCCATGCTACAGATTAATAGGCTAAAAGATCTAGAATCACTTCTGTAATAAAAAAAATTATCAGAGAAATGTGAGATATATTGATATAAAGGAAGAAAAGAGAGTTAGAAAGAGGGATAGAGAAAGAAAGGGGTTAGGAAGGAAAGCGCATTGGAGAGCAGCATAACTGCCAAAGGGGGCCTTGTCTCCATTGACAGGCGTTTACTGGGAGCCCCACCGATGACTGATGTCTCTTTTGGGGCCCATTCTTCTCCAACACCAGCCAAGCCCTGGGCTCAAAGCGCACCCTGCCTCCTGTTGCATGTCATGCTCCTAATCCCCGGGAAATGGAAGCGCCATGTGGTTTTGCACTTGAGCAGAGATTGACCTTGCAAACAGTGTTGAGCGTTGCAGGGTCCGCAGCTCAGGAAACAGGTTTAGCAGAGAGGTGCGCAACTGGAGTAGGTCTAGGGGATGACTTTCCAACCTCCTCCTCCTCCTTCTTTTGCTTTGTTTGTTGTTGAAAAGCACTGCAACTCGACGGTAAAAGTCTGTCCTTCTTCATCCATCCTTCAAAATCCCTCCCGACGGCGATGCTGCCCAAAAACCTTCCAGCTAGACAGAGGATAAGGAGGGCTAGACTGGGGAACATGCAAAGACTTTGTACAAAGGAGCATCTTTGTTGGAGGGTTTGAGGCATGGCTATTCATGGACCCATTGAGACACCACCCCAACCCACGCCGACGTCCCGCTACCTTCCGGGCTCGACTCATGTCCTTCCAATGCTCCACGCCAAAAGGACAAACGCTCCTGCGTCTGCCGCGCATCGATGCAAGGAGAACGTGGCAGGGATAGGAATCCAAATGGCAGACGTTTCAGGATTTGTTATGTCTGTCAGCAGCTTCCTAATCCCTGCGGAGAGAGAGATTGCGGATGGATGGAATGCCTTGACAGGATCACCTTTAGAAAAAAGGAAAGGAGGGGGAACACATTCTCCAGCCAAACAGATTTTTCTGTTATGGTTTTCTTGTCGCTAGTGTCTCCTGGCTCTATCTCCATCTCTGTTTGCAACTGTCAGAGCAACCCTGGATGCCGATTCCAAAGGGACACGGTTGAAGTCGGGTCAGAACTCGGTCGACCCCAAGATATTCCTCGCTTCCTCACCAATCTGGAGCCAGATGTGGGCTACCTCTCGTCTCAAATACAACCACCGCCACCACAAGTCATGTACAAAGCTTGGTGAAAGGGCTAGCTGGGGGAGTCTGGGAAATATGGTCCCTGATTTCCAAGCTCAGTGTGTGCCACTGGAAGGCTGCGTCCAGTTGTGGGCATCACGATTCGAGAAGGATGTGGACAAGCTGGAAGGTATCCAGAGGAAGGCGACCAAAAATGGTGGAAGGTCTGGAAACCGTCAAGCCCTATGAGGAACGGCTTAGGAAGCTGGGCATGTTTAGCCTGGAGAAAATGTGGTTCTAGCTGGTTACATTTGGGTCCCCTTTTCTCTGCCTAGAAATGATGCAGACCAGCAAAGAGTTGGTGCTTCCTTGGTTTTTGCCAACTGTGTGGAGCTTGGGACGGTTTTGCGCTTGGTGCCAGAGATCCTGAACAGTTGGTGTGACTTCATGTTCGAATCCACTAATCTGAGCCAGGAGGGATGTGGGATGTATCCCTTATCCCTAGCATAGGAAGATGGCTGCATTTGCTTATTCATGGTGCCAACACACTCTGCCCATGCGCCTGGACATTAACTCAAAGAAGGGCAGACAGATTATTCTGTGGCACCTGAATGAGTAACAGTGGGTTTTTCGAATGGTATTCATTTGTTAGAGGGCAAATGGTATGCTTTCATGGACCCTGTGGTGACCCATACTAGAAGAGGTGGTACATCCGCTTCCGGTTTCAGTCCAAACTTTAACGGCCCTGCTTGGAAACCTCCAAAGAAGGAGACTCCGCCAACCATCCAAGGCAGCATCTTCCACTGTCTTACTGTCAGGAGGTTCTTCCTAATATTTATGTGGAATCTCTTTTACTCTAGCTTGAATCCATTGCTCCATGTCCCATTCTCTGGAGCAGCAGAAAACAAGCTTGCTCCATCCCCAACATGACAACCCTGCAAATATTTAAATAGTGCTATCATGTCAGCTCTTAACCTTCTCTTCTAAAAGCTCTTTCCATCATGAAGCTCCTCCTAACGTTGAGGTGGGATCTCTTTTCCCATCGCTTGCATCCATTGCTCCTGGTCCTACTCTCTGGAGCAGCAGAAAACAAGCTTGCTCCATCTATGTATATTGAGCACTTCTATTAAATTGGGTCTTTCTGGTGTGCATTGAAAATTTACGATGCTCATTCGGCCCTTGCAATGCACCTTGGGCACTTCTAATGCCGACTGGGCATTTCCAAAGACTTCTTTGTATGTGTCTGTTGCGTGTCTTCAAGTCATTTCCAGCTTAGGTTTCCTCAACAAGGTTTTGCCTTCCTCTGAGAGCGGGACTTGCTAAAGGTCACCCAGCGGGTTTCCATGCTTGAGCCAGCTCTCAGACCCTGGCTTACCAAACTATAAATCATGTACGCTTTGCACACTTCGCCCGAAAGGTAATTTTGTGCAGTGTTTTAAACCATTTTGTGCAAAGTGGAAACAAGGCTTCCCGTTTGTTGGGAATGCTTTGAGTCAAAGAGTTAGCATAGTTCAAAAATGAGCCAAAACTATGTCCGCAGGAGGGTTCTTTGTAAGGCCAGTTAGACTGGTGTCATATGGTTTTTGTATGTCATTCTACCTAACCATCCCCACTCTGGGCATTTAACCATAGAATCATAGAGTTGGAAGAAACCCTAAGGGCTATCCAGTCCAACCTTATTCTGCCATGCAGGAACTCTCCATCGAAGCATCCCCGGCTTCTCCTCTCCTCTCCTTCTTTCTCCTTCTATCCTCTTCTTCTCCCTGCCGCCCTGCTTCTTGTTGTCTTGTGTGTCCTGGCGTCGATTTTGTCATCCTTTGTTGGTGTTTCTCAATCCCGCATCCGACCAGCCATCCAGTCGGTTTCTCAATCTCAGGCGTCCGGGGGGAGATTTCTGGCTTGCGTCGACTTCGCTTTGGCCGCCATCCATGAGCCAATTATGCAGGAATGTCGGAGTCTTGGAAGCAGGTTTTGGGACACTTGGGAGATAGTTATACTGGTCAAGAGAGAGAAGAAAACCATATATATATATATATGAATGACACATACACAGAAACACAAACTGATCTATGCATCAGCTGCCTCTTTCCTCCCTCCTTCCCTCCCTCTCTTTCTCTCTCTCTTCAACTTTCTCTGTTTTAGCAGAGATTTTTTCAGGTGGTAACACTTAATCTTCCATCTCACCCACAATCCCTTGGCTATTGGGGAAGGAAATGGATGCGAAACAGGCATGCCTTGCCACCCTGAATGGCTGCGTCTTTCTATAGAGGATGCATTTCTTTGCAAGGAAGCGGGTGGCGAAAGCAGAGCATCTCCTCTCTGTCCGCTGTCACCGCACCCCGTTGCAAATGCGCAATGGCGCTGCATGCTCAACCCTGCTTCTGCATTCTGGAACTTGAAGGCACATTTTGTGCATACTGATGGGATGCATGCCTTACCGCCCTGAATTGAAAAATGTAGCCGTGTAAGTCTGTAGAAGCAGTATGTAGAGAGATCTTGTAGCCCCATTGAGACTCACTGAAACAGAGACATTAGCAGCATGAGCTTTCGTAGACTAGTAGAATCTACCACTGTTTTGCCCTGTGTCGGAGGGACAGTTTATCTGTGAATGCGCGATGTGGAGCAATGGAGGTACATGGATGCCCGAAGGCAGCCTCTTCCCAGCCTCTCTCCTCTCTCTCCATAACCAGCTAGGAAATGCAGCTGAGTCACAGGGATCTCTGGTTAAGTACAACCAGATCCGCTTGCGATTAAACTATTTGTTTAAGCATTCCTCAGCCCTGCCGTTGTCTTCCAAGAAATTGCTAAGCGTTCCTCTGTTAACATGCGCGGCTTCAAAGCCTCTCCAGGGCAGGCGGTCGGGAAGCCGTCCAAGGGATCCAAACAACAAGGTGCAGAGAGACGAATCTTTCAGAACAAGTTTGCAATCTGGTAATGCTCACAAAAAGGATGTGCTTATGGGGAGGGAAGAGGAACATGTTGCCATAATGGCATGCATGCTCTGATGGTCACCTATGCCACAACCGGAGAGTGACCTGCTCCCACAAGGACAACAAATGCTCCCTTTCCTCCAAATATCATCACCAATGCATGTTTCTGTGTTGTGTGCCTTTAAGTCATTTCTAACTTATGGCGACACTAAGATGGCACTATTGCAGGGTTTTCCCAGCAAGTTTCTTCAGAAGACTTGAGTTAGTTATGCATTGTATTGACTTCTGTCCTTTGAGATGTCGAGGGAATGGCCTAGTTTGTAATTCAAGGTTTGGAATTGCTTTCCAGGGTGATGAACCCTGAACCGATTCCAAAATACATCCAGAAATTGGGGGACTCCAAAAGCCCAGAACCCATTCCCATTGTCACATATGCGCTTGTCGCCACAATCCTTTGGGGAACTCTGGCCAGCCTTATTGGACGAATGAAGTGTTCCCTAGAAATTTCACAACATTGAAGAAAACCTCATGCAGTCCCGGCACAATAATGAGTAATGGAGCGAAGAGTCATTTCTGCGGGATTTGGTTCCTTGGCTGCGCCGACATCTCCTCTTCCATAGAAAAATAGTTGGTCCCTGTGTCGTCTTAGTCTGAAACGCAAGTGTTTATTTAAGAGGAAAGAAGCCATGAAGGCACGTTGGAGGCAATGGGAAGCTGGGGCCGCATGTCGAAACATGCATGCTCCTCAACCGCGCCAGAAGTGTCCTTCGGTTGCACAATCGGCCCATATGGTCGGACGCGAAGCAGAGATCCATCTGGGGAAGCCAAGAAGCTGCTGAACATTAAGCAAACCCAAGTTGCCAGGGCAGGCCAGAGCGGGTTTGGGGGTGCAGACGTCCATGCGCATGTTGCATCCAGGCAAGAGGGCCGAAGGGGTGCTCTGTGTGTGCGTGCACATGCACATATTCAAGTCACACTGTTGACTTACAGCAAACCCATGGGTTTCATAGGGTTTTTCGAAGCAAGGAATCTGCAGAGGTGGTTTTGCCAGTTCCTTCCTCTGAAATAGAATCTGCAGTATTCAGTGGCGGTCTGCCAACCAAGTACATCTGGACTGCCATATCCATGGGACCTTTATCCACGCATTCAAGCATCCATGGTGTGCAAATATGAACAGTATACTGTGGTCCCACCATATATATGGACCCCCATGAATGTGGGGAAATAGCAGATAAAAAAAACCCACTAATAATAATAATAATAATAATTATTATTATTATTATTCCGCTTAATCACTTGGAATCCAAGCGGATATTCTTTTTACCTAAGAGAACACTTCTCTAAGGATCTCCAGGTTCTCCAGTGCAACTCTGTGGTCAACAGCTAATAAATAAATAAATAAATAAATAAATAAATAATATTATTTATAGCCCGCCTCTCTGTCAGTGACAATCGGGGCAGCTTACAAGTTGAAATCTCATACAATCCCATGTCCCAATATCCCACCCTCCCCAGCAAGAGGTTGACCATAGAGGCATGCTGTAGGACCCACAAGTGATTTCTTTAGGAAGGTCTAGGTTCTCCAGCACAACTCTATGGAGGAGGAGAGCCATGCAACGCAAGCCAGCTTCAACTCCTTGGAGGAAAAGCGGTGGTATAAATAAGGACAAGTATAAATAAGGACAAGGACTCCCCCTAGGAGTAAAATATTCTGATTCTGTCTCCTTTTGTTCACTTCCAGGGGTCCCAGGTGCAGGAGTCGGGGTTCCTGGAACAGGCTTCTACCCTGGTAAGAGTCGCAACCACCACTAGGGATGCTGGTATGATGGTTTTGTATCCCAGCCTTGGATAACTCCTTTGGCGTTTAGCCATGGGAACTACCCGCCACCACAACCATAACCTAAAAAAAGCAATTTTGGCCAGGTTCTGGTTAGCTTTGCATTGGTGCTCTCCAAGGCGCCGAACCTATTTAGAAACAGGGTTCGGCACCTTGGAGATGTCCCACACTAAAATCCGGAACGGATTGGCCGCCCCATTGACATGGCAGCTTCCAGCCCTTGCTGGGTCCTCCTTTCTCCCTTCTCCCAGCCCTACTGAGACTTTGCCACTCTCCTCAGGAGCGGCTGGCGTGGGAGGCCTGGGGGGACTTGGCGCCGGACTCGGCGGTCCAGGTAAGCGCATGGGGGGTCAAAGGAATGGAAGAATGCCCCCTGACACGCATGAGATCAGGTTTCAGATAAAGCATGCCAGAGTGTTGGTCTCCTGATCCCCAAAGGCTCAGGATCACTTGGTGGATTTCGGATGGACGGGTAGATTTTGGACGGACAAGAAGAAAACACTTCTTGGGCCTCATTCAGCGATTTGGATTAAGTGGGAACCAGGGTCGCTTGAACCGGTTCAAACCGATTCACAATCTGATTTAAAAGGTAGTGGGAATGAGGCCCTGGTTGCATGATTTGGTTGTTAATCGGTGGAATTCACTGCCACAAGGCTCTTGGAGCAGTTAGTCTAAGATTTAATGGAGGTTTCCAAGGTGCTGAACCCTATCGCTTTGCAAGCCGGCCATGGCCTGGCGCAAAGTCATCACCCGCAGGAGAGACCCCCAGATGCCACTCCTCCGTTGGGCTTGCTGATGGTTTGGGCGGTCTCAGTTGGGCAGAACAAGAAAGCTGGCGCTCTTGGCAAAGGCCCCAAAGTGAGATGTTCCTCTCCTCCGCAGGCACTGGCGTTGGCGGAGTCGGGACCGGATTGGGCGGCGCAGGTGAGTCCTCCATGGGATGAATGTACTTCTCCAAACATGGAGGAAAACCTCCACTACAACCTCCAGAATCCAGCTGTTGTGAAACTGGGGGTTTTCTGAGAGTTGTAGTAATCTCCAAAGTAATTTTATTCCCTGCAAGTTCTGACTTACTGTGTTGGGTTCCTCCTTGCTCCACTTTCCAGGGCCTTTCCATTTGTTGCTGGTTTGCTTGTAAGGATTCCCTTCTTCCTTTTCTCATGAGGAAATGTTTATTTTTCCCCTGCATTTTATTCAAAGTGAACACTTTTCTCAATTCATTTTAAATAACATTTGCATTTTCTTCCCCATTGACATAATAATGGAGTTGGAATAATGCCATTCCGACACCGCTATCAACTTCTGGGATTTGTACTTTTGCAAGCCTTTGGAGAGGCAGGATATAAATAAAACTTATTATTATTCTTATTCTTATTCTTATTATTTAGCCTTCTCCATCAGAGAGGCTCTGTTGCCCCAGCAAACTACAAATCCCAGTATTCCACACCAGTAAGCTATGGCAGTTCAAGTGGCATCAAACCACATTATTTCCACGGTGCAGATGTAGCCAAATAGTATTTTAATGCCTATTATTTTTACCCGTTATCAAAGTCCGAAGTGGGTTTCGCCCTCCTTTCTTTCCTCCCTTTCTTCACGCAACACTTCAGGCATATGCTTTCATGGCTAACCAGAGAATAAAAACAGATGGTATCCATCTGAGGGTTCTTAAAGTCCTCCGACGCGAAAGGGCTGATCTTCCAAGTAAAATATGCGCCGTTTCCCAAAAACCCAGCCTCGGTGCCCAAGGACTGGAGCATAGCCAACCAAACGCCAATTTTTATTGTTACTTTAAATCATCATCATCATCATCATCATATCCGCGGGGAGCCTGAGCAATTGCCATCCCCTTCGCTTCGTATCTGTTCTAAGTAAAAGGAGAGAGCGTCATTGGAAATAAAATTGTCCAAGGCAGAGGAGGCCAAAAGAGAATGAGTCATTTGCCTTGGGAGCGAGGCTCTTTCATTCGCCCGAAAGCGATCTGGAGTTAGAGGTGAGTCCTAATAAGACGGCCGTGTTTTCGTTATTTTAAATAACGTTTCCCACTATTGTTATGGGCTTGGAATGAGCCGCCATTTGGTACTAAAAACTGACCCCTGCCTCTGCTATCGGATAGGCTTTATTGGCCACAAAGGGATGTTGCAGAGGAGAAGGCTCCAATCCTTGGCTTGATGGATTCCAGCATCCTCTTGCAAGCCAAAGTTAGCGTCAAGCCCTTAAGCAACCAATTCTACCAGGGCAAATGGTCCCAAACCCTAAGGCACAGTCGCCAGGGTAAGATAACAAAAAGACGGGCCTCAGGCGTCGTATATTGCAGAACCGTATGAAGGAAATCATTAGGTACCATGCGCTGGAGAGGAAGGCCATTCTAGTGGTTGGCAGGTCCCATGTCAGCAGGACACTGAATCCACTTCTGGTTTGGGTTAGTTTTCTGGAGTGGATTAAAACATGGTATTTTCTGGAGTGGGTTCAGTGCCCGACCGACATGGGAGTCAACAGCCGTCACCAAATGGCACTCATGGCACCAATGGCACTCATGTCGGATTAAAGGCTCACATCTGGACCACTCCTGTAGAAAGAAAACATTGGACCCAGTTGGTCCTGGGTTGCCATAGAAAGAGAATTCTGCTCTCGTCGAGGAAATTGTGCTCGCGGTTCTCCTCGGAGGCCTTCTCTTGTTTGACCTTATTCCACATTTTCCCTTCCTACCAGGATTAGGCGCAGGAGCCAAACCTCCGAAACCAGGTCAGTGGTCTTCCCACCCGTTTCAAGCCCTCCTTCCACATTTTGTTTAAATTTGTGACCACTAAAACAGGGTTTGGGTGTTGGACAAGGACACCGGGGGACAAGGGTTGGAACCCTGGCTCGGCCATGGGGACCCACTGGGCGACTTTGGGCAAGTTGGATGGCGATGGTAAACCCGCCTCTGAACAGATATGGCCCTGCAATAGGTTCCCCTTCGGGTTGCCGTAAATCCAAAACAACTTGAAGGCACATAAAACACGCACACATTAGCATCACATTTTTTTTAATTATACATTTTATTTAGACATACAAATATATAACATATACTATATAATCAAGCATACGCATTCTCTTTACATAGTCTTCATTCACCTTCCTTCGTTTTGATGCGCTCTCTTTTCTCTCCTTCAGGGGTCGGAGGTGCTGGAGCAGGACTAGGTAAGGAAGACACTGCGGAGGCTGAGGAGGGTTTTTACAAAACGTTGCAAGCTTATTGCTCCCTGCTTGGTACTTGCTGCAAGAAATCGATTCCAAGCAACTGAGCCACTGAGGACCCTTTTCCTTCTTTCTCTCAGGTGGACTTTATCCAGGAGGAGCTTATCCAGGAGGGGTCTATCCAGGCGCCGGGACCTCTGCCGCGGCGGCTGCGGCTTATAAAGCCGCCGCCAAAGCAGGTGCGTTCCTGTTATTGCTGACACAGTGAGCATGGCCCCTGCCATGTCTGGAGTCCTTGGATGCATCTACATTGTAGCAATAATGCAGTTTGACGCTACTTTAAGTGCTGTCACTCCATCATATGTAATCCTGGGATTTGCAGTTTTATGAGACTTTTAGTCCTCTCTTTCAAAGCATGCTCACCAAACTACAAATCTGAGCATGCTCCAGGATGGAGCCCTGGCAGCTAAAGTAGTGTCAAGCTGCATTATTTCTACAGTGTAAATGCATTCCAGACATTAACAACAGCCATTTTATGTTGTCTCTCTTGAACCAGGTGCTGGGCTTGGTGTACCTGGCGCCGGCGGAGGTGGCCTCCCTGGGGTTGGCGTTGGCGTTCCTGGAGGCGGTGTTGGCGTGCCAGGAGGTATGTTACTCACTATTTTATTGGAGTATCTGCAATAATGTGCATTCTCAAACCTGTGGCTTCTGCCTGCTTTGCACAGATTCGCTTGGCTGCGCATTTTTACAGAGGAACGGCAAACGGTTGCAGTTTGCACAGGAACAGGATGACAAGTGCCTTCGAAAATATGCAGCAATTTGCATTACACACTTATATGTAAATATATATGTGTAAATTTACAGCACTATATAAATAAAGCTTAATAATAATAATAATAATAATAATAATAATAATAAGTAGACTACTTATAGCATGCCCATTATCCAACAAACTGATCCCTAGAATCTGAAATCAATGCTGGTCCCAAACTCTTGTTGTTAGAATGCAAAAGATATTGCTGTGTTAGTCTAGAGAATCAGTATGCAAAGAGAACTTTTAGTACAGTTACAAGATCCCTTTTCAACTTGTTGTTGCTGCTTGCAATAATCACATGCATGAAGCCTGTCAGCTTGCACTCCCTGCGAAGCTCCAGGAGTCTCCCTGTTGGTTGCTGTTTGTGGTTGGAACCAGAAAAGGAACCATGCAAAGATTTTGCAACTCTTGGCTGCTCTCTTGGCTCTGCAGTTGCTCAATGGTGAACTTGGACAAAGGAGCCCTTTTGGGGGATCCTCCTCTGAAGATGCTCCCTGCCTCTACCTCCTCCCCCCTGGGCTCTGGATGTGATGAAACATGCATTGGAAATCTCCGCTGTGCCAATGCCCCTTTCTTTCTCCTTCTCCCTTCCTCCAGGCGGAGTGATCCCACAAACCGGGGTGCAACCAGGAACCGGCGTTGGGGCCAAGCCTGGGAAAATCCCTGGTAAGTCCCCATTTTTCTCCATAGAATGGATTTCAAGTTCAAAAATGAGACCTCCCAACTTTCTTTCTCAGAAAGAAAGCATGGACCTTACTTTCCTTGGTGCGGCCCTACAAGAGGAGGCCCATGGGATCAATGATGATCTGTCGCTAAACTTGAATGGATCTAATCTCAGTGGGAGTAAGGACTTTGGGGTTATCGTTGATCATAAATTGAATATGAGCCAGCCGTGTGACGCTGCGGCAAAACCAACGCTATTTTAGCTTGCATTCGTCGAAGCGTAGTTTTCAAGTCGAGGGAAGAGCGGTCCTACTATATTCAGGGCTGGTCAGGCCTCATCTGCAATACTGTGTTCGCTTCCAGGTGGATCCTTTTAAGAAACTGACTGAGATGAAAGAAATGGACAGAATAACAGCTTTAATAAATCAGAAAGATTTAGAGAAAGTAGACAAGGAATGGTCTCCGGTAACAGATGATTGTAAGGAAATGTGGAAATGGTCTGGCAAGGGAAACAAAAGGAGGTTCAGTGTAAATCAGCCTGAAAGAAGACAAATATATGTAAAAGGCAAAAATAGGTAGGGCTACCTACTTATTTGTTTCGGATCGGAGCACATAAGGAAAGAGAACAGACACAGGAAAAAGGTGTTGGTTACTAATGGAATGATGGAAGTACTGTAAATAAGATATGAGATTTAAATGACAATGCCAACGGTTAAAATAAAAAGAAGGATATAGACAAGTTGGTATGAGTTCAGAGAAGGGCAACAACGGTGATAAGAAGTATGGAGAACGAAACGTGTGAGGAAACGTTGGAGACGCTGGCCATGTTCGGTTTGGGGAAGAGAAGGGTGGTGACATGATTTCACTTTCAATATTGAATCATGGAACGATAGGATCAGCTGAAGGGCTGTCACTGGGAAGAGAAGACAGGCTTGTTGTCTTCTGCTCTAATGGTACGAAGTTACAGGAGCGTAGATTTCGTCTGCGCCTTAGAAAGGACTTCTTGACACTAAACGGAACCAAATGACGAGAGACTTGGTGAGGTCTCCTTCTCTGGATGCCTTCCAAAAAGGGTGGAGGACTCCCTGCTGGGGATGCTCTTCTTGGCGGACACCAACTTGGATGCTCCCAGTAGATAGCAAGCCAATTCCCAGCTATGTCACAATGCTGTAGGCATCTGCCATTGCTTTCTTCCTGGAATTGGAAGAAGGACGGAGGAAGGGGTTGGCTAGAAAATGACACTGGGCCATCCCTGCTGTGTTCTTCCTTTGGCAGGAGTCGGGATACCTGGCGTCGGGATCCCAGGTGTCTTCCCTGGAGGTGTCCTCCCTGGAACAGGTGAGTTTGGCCTCGGATGGGTCTATCTGTTCCTTTCATGATCAGTGACCCATAAGAAATTAAAAGTTTTTTCCACAGTGTCAAAAATGTTCAGTTACTGTTGTCCCTTCACATTTGCAGGCCAATGCTATGGAGTTCTGGGATTTGCAGTTTGGCGAGCTCTGTAGCCTCCTCCGTCAGAGGATGATGGTGTTGCCACAAACTATAAGTCCCAGGATTCCATGGGAAGTGTCCAACTTCATTAATTCTGCAGGGTGGCATCAGCATATGTTTCACACTGAGGCCCATATTGGAAGTCCTGTTGAGAACCAAAAAGCATACATACTGCGTTCTGTAAAGTGGTCTGTCTCCAATTTCAGGGATCCGTTACCCTGGGGTAGGGGTCTTACCAGGGGTGCCAACGGGAACCGGCGTCAAGCCCAAAGTCCCAGGTGAGTCCTCCTTCCATGGTTACATATATACATCCCTAGTCAGTACCAGGTTGATCCAAAGTTTGGAAACCAAGCTCTTGGCACAATGTTGGAAAGAATCAAGTCACTAATCCTTGGTTTGCATAGAGAAAATCTCTGCTCAGCCTCTCTTCTTTTTCTTTTTCCCATTCAGGTGCAGGAGGAGGTGCTTATGCTGGGATCCCTGGTAGGTTGGATCCTCAAAAACAGGGGTGGACAAATATATAGGGCCTAGTTTCATATATCCCCTGGGCTGCTCCTTCCACGTGTGCCAAATTATCTCTGGACTCCCTCAAAATGGTGACCATCAGGTGGCCATTTTGGGAAGGACTGTGATGTAAAGAGACGTATTTGAAGGCGGGTGATGGGGTCAGGGACTATTGTACCTGCTTTTGCACATTTGAGCCAAAACAATAAAAATGAATGGCAGGCATTGGGAAGTTTGGGGGAGCTTCTAGTGGGCTTCTGGATTTGGAAAAATGGCACCCAGGGGCCACATGCCACCCATAAACCACACTTTGCCCACCTCCGCTCTGGAAGATGACATGCTTTTTCTCCAGGCATGGGTCGCTGGAAAGGGTCTGCCCATGTGGCTGGTTACGAACAAAGGCAGGATGCAAAGTCGAAGGCTTTCGTGGCCGGCATCCATAGTTTTTTGTGGGTTATTCTTCAGGCTCTGTGTCCATGATCGAGAAGAGTTTATTCCTGACGTTTCGCCAGCATCTATGGCTGGCATCTTCAGAGGATGCTCTCTGAAGATGCCAGCCACAGATGCTGGCGAAACATCAGGAACAAACTCTCCTAGAATATGGCCCTATAGCCTGAAAAACCCACACAAAACTAAAGGCAGAATGGTCTGAATCCTGGTGGGCTTAATTCTGTTTATACCATTCTTTGTCTGTTACAGGTTTTGGAGGCTTTGGTGGCCAGCAGCCAGGACTACCTCTAGGATATCCGATCAAGGCCCCCAAACTCCCAGGTGAGTTTTAATCCAGGACATACCTGTCTGAAGGGCTGGCCCTCCCATGAGGCAAAGAGGGGTAGCCGATTTGGGGGACCGTGAAAGGGCACAGTTATTTCCTTCCTTGCGATGGGACTTTTACCAGGGCTGCAAACAAATGACTATGTCATCTTTGTAGGTGAGGATTAATAGTTTCTACAGCGTTCTCCCCATTGGGGAGAAAGCAGATATATTCTGTGCTGTTCTCAGCTGAAATTACATACATCCCAAAGTATATTGGGATAGTATTCGGCACAGAAATACTCCTAGGCTGAGATTTAGGTTCCCCACTTAAAATGCCCAACAAACCCATGCAAGTTAGCAGCAGGGGAAGACACCATCGGAACGCCAGCTTTTCCCCAAAAGCTTGTACAAATAAATTGGCTTTTGGGGTGTTTGGGGTGTAGGGTGAGACAGCTTCATCTCCAATTGAAAGGAATACGTTCGCATAGATTTTTGTGGGTTGTTTTTCAGACTATGTGGCCATGTTCTAGAGGAGTTTGTTCCTGACGTTTCGCCAGCATCTGTGGCTGGCACCTTCAGAGAATAAGTTCACATTTTGATCCATTTCTTTCTCTCTCTATCTTTCCAGGCGGCTATTATGGGTCACCATACGGTGGTGGGAAGCTACCTTTTGGTGAGTGCTTTTGGAAGGGCATGCGGGTACCACAGTTTTTGGATGGAGGGTGTGCAGCAATGCAGCACAGATGGCCACATTTGGTAGAAACAGGTGCAAGTTTGGGCTTAGAAGGGTCACCAGTTTGGGACATTTCCAGGCCCTGAAATGTCATGGCTCAAACCTGTGACTTAAGGCTAGTCTCTGGCGATCTCTCATGGTGGGATGTGACCTGGGGATGTTGCAAAGGGTGACGCTTCAAGAGGGAGCGCCATTAAGCATAACTTGAGCATCAATAGCTCTTGCACATTCAATCAAAAAACAACCAAGTCTGGCCAATGAGTCTCTGGTCCTCAGGCAAGTACCCCTAGGCTTTGCATGGCAAGACTCTTGCCCTGAGACCTTCCAAAGTGGAAGGGTTCTCCTGGCCTTTGGAAGCCAACCAAAAACCTGGATGCTTTGCTAGATGCTCAGATTGCCCAATATCCAAGTCTGGTCCTGAGTCTGAGGCCTGGACACTCCCTTCTAGACTCAGGATCAGACCTGGATGTTGGGCAACCTGAGTGTCTAGCAGAGAATCCAGGTTTTCAGTTGGCTTCCAAAGGCCAGGAGAACCCTTCCACTCAAACACAATAAGCTATCTCAACATCTTGAGTTTTGGAGGTCCGCAAGCACTTAGCCTTGTGGTCCCTTCTGGTTTTATGTCAGGCAATTGAATCAATTCACAGCCACTCCTTGTGCTTCTAGGTACTGGACCTGGTGGAGTCTTTGGTGGGGCTGGAGGAAAGGCCGGGTACCCAACTGGTACAGGTAAGTGGTGTTGGAACCAAACCCAGTACTAGTTGAAGTTGCGGGTTACTTTCCAAGTCTTTGTCAATTCGGACAAGTTCCAGAAGTGGGAAATACCAGACCTTTGGGGGACAAAGAAGAAGGGAAGGGAGCAAGGCTCAGAATAGTTACTCTTTGTGGAGCATGTCCACAATGCAATAGGAGGGTGGCATAGGGGATCCATTTGTGCTGGCATAGTTATACTGTGAGTACTTTCCTCTGGCTATATGCTGGATCATGCCATTGTGCGCCACCATAATGGAGATGCGGATGTTATGTGCTGTCCTGGAAAGCTCAACCACCAGCACAAAGATGGAGATCATCAACAAGATCCTCAGCCAAGGTGCCTAGACTCTCTGGCCACAGGATCCAAGAAAGTAAAATGTCCAGGCTCTAGAACAGTGTCATTTCTGGTGTATTCTGGAGGGTGGGACTGTCTAAGATAAGCCAAAGATGGGATCTCTGTGCTTTGGAGGAGAATCATAGAATCACGGAAGAGACCCCAAGGGCCATCCAGTCCAACCCCATTCTGCCATGCAGCAACTCTCAGTCAAAGCATCCCTGACAGATGTCCATCCAGCCTCTGCTTAAAGACCTTAAAGAGAAGGGAAGGAGGTTTGTGCAATCTGGATATCCTTGCAAAAGTCTCACTCCCTCTCTTGCTTCTTTCTCAGGCGTAGGAGCTCAGGCAGCCGCTGCTAAAGCAGCCGCGAAATATGGTGAGTAGCCAGTCCAAGGGAATGACCCTTTGGAATCCAGCCTTTGCTTGTTTTGTTTCATTTATAACACACATGATACATAGCCATTTCTGTTTCTCTCTTCCAAGGCGCTGGGGTTGTACCTGGGACAGGTGGGATCCCAGGAGTCGGGACGCTTGGAGGAGGTTTGGTACCCGGCACTGGTGCTGTTCCCGGAGGATTAGGTAAACACTTGTGGGGTAGTGAGCCCAGCATGATGGAGCATTGCATGAGGCACCTTTACAGTTGGCACTTCTAAGAACAACAAGAGAGTCAAACTGGATGATATAGTTGTCACATTTTTGTGGGAAGGACTCCCCTGAATGGCAAAATATGTCTGTTTATCACAATCCGTGATTCCCCTCTCTTCCTCATCTTGCATTTCGCCTATGTGATGCTTTATGATTGATCATAGGAGGGTAAACACAGGCATAGTAATAATAATTACTACTACTACTACTTACTTTTTTTAGCCACAGGGGTTGGTGGACCTGCCGCCGCCGCTGCAGCTGCCAAAGCCGCCGCCAAAGCCAGAGCATACGGTGAGTACGCTTGCTTTCTTGAAATCCTATTGATCTTTGGATTGGATGCTAACATTGCTAATCAATAAATAATAAGTAAAGTGATCTGTTCCTGAGGTTAGGAATAAAGGACCCCTCTCTCTAGGCATCTCTAGGTCCTCCAGCACAATTCTATGGCTGACTTCTGCCAAACGTTGACCATAGCGTCATGATGGTGGACCGACAAAGGCTTCTATAAGTATTCTCTCTAGCAATCTCTAAGTCCTCCAGCGTGTGGCAGGGGCAGCCATGGAGATCCCCTGGGTGACATTTGGGCAAGTTACACACTCTCAGCCTCAGAGGATGGCAAACCCGCTCTGCGCAAATCTTGCCAAGAAAACCCTGCCATAAGGGTTGCCTCATATAACAAACTGGATGGATATAGGCAAGCTGTATACTCTCAGCCTTAGCCAACCTCAAGATTCCCTTAAGGTCCGAACCCCGGATCAGCCATAGAAACTCACTGGGTATTGTTCTCCATTGCACCCCCTTCCCACCGTTTCTGAGCATCGCTTGCGAGAGAGAAGTCCCAGGTGCAACGTCGCTTGTTGCGACGGCACCGTTTCCCCGGATTGGGTCCCAGCCAGGCCTCCGCCATCTGTTTTCGATTGGAAGCAGAAGCATGTGTTGGAAAGAGAGAAAGGGGGCGAATTCATGTGCAGTTGAGGGATTTAAGGGCAGCCGTTGCAGCGTCAGGTTTCACTGGGGTGTGCGTTTGTGTGTGTGTGAGTTTCCAGGGAAGGAAGAGAGTGATCGAATGAACGAAAGAGAAAATAACAGCGCACTTGAATTCCCTGTAAAAATAAAGGTTTCCTTCATGGTTATTGTATATATTACACTATTGAACCTAAAGACAAGATGAGAAAGTTACAAAGGATATAAAGATAAGAAGACGGATGTGAGACTTCAAAACAGAAATCATCCCAAGGGCTAAATATTCAGGACCAATAGAGAGAGATGTGACCATTTACCAATACGTGTAAATACTGAAAGTAAGGATCGATAATCTAATGTACAGTTGAACATATGCTAATAATATTAAGAGTATTTAAAAGTCAAAAACTCTGGATATAAGAACTGAGAAGAGAGGATGTGATATTTGAGTATTACATGTTGTATGTTTTTCTGTTACGTTATCGTCTTGTATGCCTTAAACTATTTAACGTATATGTTTAAGTCACAGTTTTCGTGATTAGAGATTGCAAAAATATTCCAGTGATAAGCTTGGAAATATTTCTGATATTAATCAATGTTAATAGACTTATCAAATTCGATGGTGCAATTGATGATGATGATGATGATGATGATGATGATGATGGTGATGATAGAACAAAGGGAAGGGGGCAGAATGATATTGCCCTTCGCGTGGCTCAAGAAGACCCCAGATTCAGAAAGCAAAGAGCAGAAGTGTCTGTCTTCGCTGCTGCTTTTGTTTGGAGCCAGGAGAGAAAGACACATTTCGAGGGGCAGCGAAATTCAGAGTTTTGCACAGGTTTTTCTACGGCCGGATATCTTTTCCTTTTCCATTCAAGGATAGTAGGGGTGTCCCCTGAAGCCAGGACTTCAGACTTTGTGTCACTCTTGCCTTCTTCTTCTTCTAATAATAATAACAACAACAACAACAACAACATTTATTTTTATCCCTCCTCTCCAATAAGATCTCTGTGGCCTAACTTGAGCCAGATGTGAAGCTCATCATGGAGGAACACTGCTCTCTTCTGGAAACCTGCAGTTGCAACATCTCAGAAGGCAATGATTTCGCCAATTCACTGTTGGTCCGCCAGATGTTTTGGACTTTAACTTGATGGTTGGCCAAGCTGACTGGGGCTTCTGGGAGCTGAAGTCCAAAATGCTGGAGGACCAAAGTTTGGGAATCAAGAATCATTGCTGTAATTGAAGGATCTCTTGTTCTTTGTGTGTGTGCACTTACTGTTTTGGAAGGGATCCCAAGGGTCATCTAGCTGAACCTCCAGAAAGTGTGGTAACCCGAACTAAACCACACTTGATCCAACTTCTCTTTCAAAGCCTTCCATGAAGGAAAGCCCAGCCTGTAAGTGGTCCACTACTCCTCTGTTGAGTGGCCCTTACCACCAGGAGGATCTGTGTAGTCTGAACTGTCATCCACCTTACATTTCTGTCCTTCTCTTTGGGGAGTCTTGACGTTCCTCTTTATCTTTTTACTGCAGGCGCTGGAGGCATTCCTGGGGTTGGTGTTGGCGGAGTTGGGGTCCCAGGCGTTGGGGTCCCTGGGGTTGGTGGCATTCCTGGCGTCGGACCTGGCGTCGGAACCATCCCCGGAACAGGAGTAGGAGGTAAAGGAGTTGGTGGGTTGGTTAAGGAGAGGATGAAAGATATGAGGAGAAGGTAGGATGAAGACTAGAGACTAGAACTGTGTTTTGTAGTGTTTTGAGCATTGAAGTACAACTCTGGAGACCAATTTCTGCTTGGAAGTTGGAATCCGCTGGATGACTTTAGGCACATCACACTCTCTCAGCCTCAAAGGCAACCCCCACAAAATAAATCTTGCCAAGAAACCCCCATGATAGGGTCGCCATAAATCAGAAACAACTTGAAGGCACGTAACAACAAACTCTAGTGGAGGTGAACAAGAGGATTCAGGCCCCAATCCTTCTGGAATACATTAAAATGAATGTTGGTTTCCCTAACCCTGTATTTACATCACCGGTAGGCGCCAGAGACTCTTATCATATACTATACATACTATACATGAAGTCGACACTATAAGTGGACTTCATCCATCAGTCGAGGGCAGGTTTTGGGGCCAAAATTATGGATTTGGATATGACGCATGGATAAGTCGAGGGCAAACCTCAGGGGCACATAACAAAGGATGAAGGAAAGGAAAGCAATGCCAAAGAATATACAAAATCCCAGCAGGCATAACTGTTTGCGCTCACACTAAAGACTGGATGGATGGGAGACTAGAGCGGGATCAGTGCTTCCAGGACAGGTTACACACTTGCCTTTCGCCATTATAAATACAGTAATTCCATTGACCCCATGGATAAGTCAACTTGGGGGTTTGGGGTCAGTTCTTTGACTCAAGCTACTATACTTACGCATGAGTATGTGCAGTAACTCTAAGGCCCTACTATGCTCTTCCTGGTAAAGGTGGAGTCCCTTTTTCACCATCTTCTGATTTTCTTCCTCTGTCTGTATCTCTTAGGAGTGAGTCCCGCAGTGGCAGCCAAAGCAGCGAAATATGGTATGTCCCCCAATCCCTGAGTCTTATAGGGAAGAGGTGGTTTGGTGGCGGTATGGTGCATGGCTCCACATATAGTACAACTCGACAAGCCTCTTTCGATTCCACCCCTTTCCTGCAGGTCTGCAGCCAGGTGGTGCTGGGGGTGTCCCAGGAGGAGTTGGCGTTGGTGGCGTCCCAGGCTTGCCAGGTGTGCCAGGTGTCCCAGGTGAGTTTCCACGAGAAGACCATTTCTGCCAACGGAAAGATCCTTTCTCTGTACCTTGACTTGGGCTTTCCTTTGGCCAACAGGAGCTGGGACTTCGGCGGCAGCAGCCGCAGCAGCCGCTAAAGCAGCAGCGAAAGCTGCGGCGTATGGTAAGTTGAGTCAACTATTTTGGGTCCAAAAGCCTCTGGGTTTTGGGGGGCACCATCCTGATCAGATCTGCTTTTGAAAAAGCCATCTTTCCCCTTGGTTTGCTGCAGCATTGGAAAACGAAAACTGGCCATTGATCATGGCCAGGCTGGGAAAGAGTTCAGAGACAGAGCCCTGTTTGTCTGGAATATCAATATGCAAAGGGATCGTGTAGCACCTCCAAGACTAATGGTGCAAAAGACGTCGCACCATAAGCCGTCTACTTTTGAACCCTTGGCATCAGAGGAAGTAAACCTATCTGTGAAAGCGTATGCCCCATTATCTTTTACACAGTCTCCAAGGTGCAACAAGATCCCTTTGCAAGCTGGAAGAGTTTCTTCCATTCCTGATTGCTCTCTGTGTTACTTTTCCTGTGACTTGTCAGAGAGCGGAATTGGTTAGAATTGATCAGAGGGTGGCATTAGACCTTTGCAAACTTGTGTCAAGAAACTGCCTTGGAAAATAACTTTGGACCTTGGACAGGTCCTTGGAAACCTGCGTTAAAATTTGGAGCGGCTCCACTTTCCCCACTGACATAAGAGCCACCAATGTTTGACCAATGCTAGCAGAGCCATGTTGGATCTCACCGAATCCCAGCAGAGGAGGGACAACTGGAGCACCCATGATGTCCAGAAAGCCACGCTGAATGGTGTAGACGGAGCTTGGACGGCTTCTTCACTTGACCTCTTGTTCTGGGATTTTTCAACAGGGACAAGAGGAGTAGCCCCTGGATATGGCAGGATTGGAACTGGTGGCCTTGGAGCCATAAGCGTTGGTGAGTTAAACAGGAGATCAGTGTGTTCTAAACTAGGGGTCGGAAACTGCTTTTAACCCAAGGGATACAGCTCAACAACGTACTGGAGATCTCCAGGAGTGGACCTCAGCACCATCAAAAGCTCTTTAGGAACGCTGGCTTCCAGCGGAGCCATGCTCATCCTGGGATGGCCTGAAAGGACGGCGCTCCAAAGCACCATCCATATTTTAGCTTATGGCGCTCACCTCCAAGAACGGAGGTATTTTAACTTTCTAGAACAGGGGAGAAACCACCAGCTGAAGGTGGTTTTCTCAGGGAGGAGGTCTGACCATGCAAGAAGACCTCTAATGGATCTAATGGAGAGGTTCTTCTCTCTGTCCCACGGCCATCTTTGGTGGGTACAAAGGAAACAAGGCCTTCTCGGTGGCCTTTCAGGGGTCAAGAACATCCTTATGACCTGTCCAGTCCCACTGCTGGACTTTGCCCACTCCTGGCTATGTAGGAGGAACATTTGTCTTTGCAAAGTGCCTTCCTGAAGGATGCAACAACTACTTTTTAGCAATTTTCCTAACTGTCAGAATGTCTTTGAAAACCAATGCCCATCCACAGTTCGGGATGCATTCCGCACAACATTTGGACAGGGCCATATTGGGCAGAGAGCAGCCTTTTCCATGCAGGAAACAGCATTGTCTTGCATGGAAATCAATACAAGCATTAATGTTCTGGGCAGAAAATGCCGTTCCATGTACAGAGGATGTTGTTTTCTGTGCAGAATCACCCTGATAGAGTTTTTGAAATAGCCTGGTTCGTGAGATTGCCAAGTCCCCCATCGGCTTATTGGCTGTGGATCAGTTATTGTTAAGGGTATCTTTTCCTTATTGGCTTATGAGAAGTGGATGGCAGGGAAGAAGACTGATCAGAATCAGTCCTAGTGGTACCGGATCTGTGTCTTCTTCTCTCTTTTCAGATCCAGGAGCCCCAGCAGCCGCCGCTGCAGCTGCAAAAGCAGCCGCTAAGGCAGCGAAATACGGTATGGAGGGGTCCTTCCATCCTAACATCCATAGAAAGCAGGGATGGGGGGGGGGGAATATTCAGCATTATTTCTTTTCTGGCCCCAAAAATAAAGGGGGCAAGGGGCGTTCCCTGACATTGCAGAATTTGTGTTTCAGTGCAGAATAATCGCCTGGAATGTTTTGGGAGGAGTGACTACAAAGGGAAAGATGCACAAAATAGAGTTATTTTCTCCCATAGTGAAGGAGGAAAGTATGGAAAGGGTTCGTATTTGCAGGCGAGGATGGAGCAGAGGACATTTGACATCCTCAGTGGACTCCTATTTTGGGTCTCACACACACATGCAAATACGTTTGGGTCTGCCGCGATCCATTGGAGAGGACTTGAAGGCACACGTCACAAACGCATGCAGCATGGGGAAGGATGAAGTCCTGCAGATACGGCTGGTCTTAGTCTCTCTCCAAGACCAGGGCAGTGGCAGTTGCGCTGGAGGAAGGGGCTTTGCTCCATCCTTGTAGGCAGTAATGAACTAGTCCAAGATTTCCATCCCTAAGAGACACCTATTTGGGGTCACAAACGCGTTTGGATAGGTACCTCCTCAGTGTATGGATTTTGCCCACGCAGGAGCTGGTGGAGCCAGAGGCCTGGTTCCTGGGGCAGGAGTCGGTGGCGTGGTGCCAGGCGTTGGAGGCAGCATTGGCGGTGGCGGCGGTCTCGTGCCAGGCGTTGGCGCAGTCCCTGGAGCTGGAGGTAAGCAGGCTAAACCAGAAAGCGTGAGAATCATAAGGTTCTCAGGCCCCACCATATGCGTATCTTTTCACCGTCTGCCCTTTGGTGTAGATCAGTGATGGCCAAATACTGGTCGTCCAGGCGTTTCGGACCTCAGCTCCCAGAATCCCAGACCTTTGACCAAGGTGGCTGAGGCTTCTGGGAACTGAAGTCAAAAACACATGGAGGACCAGAGTTTGGGAATCCCTGGTCCTGTAATGCTGTCTTCTTCTTTCTGACATACACATTCATAGTGACCCCAATGGCTGCTGGCTCTTAAAAGATTATTTCCCCCCCGTCTTTTCTATTAGTACCTGGGACCGTTGGTGCAGCGGCGGCAGCTAAAGCGGCGGCAAAGGCAGCTAAATACGGTGAGTCTTCTGTTTCTCATTCCCTCCTTCTACAACAATTCAACTATCGGAGTTTGCTTGTTGCAAAGCGCTTTCCGCTCCCCGGCTATTTTGGCCACAGCGATTCAGTGCCAGAGAGCGAATGACAAATCCCTGATACGTGCGGCGAAGTTCCCTGTATCAATGTTCCAGGAGGACAAAGCGCAGGTCGCAAGCTCTCCAAGACGCCGACCACAAAATGCTTCTGCATCCAGCAATTGCCATTTGGGAAGCAAGGCGTTTTGCAAGCAAGCTTCATGTCTCCAAATCTGAGCTTCTGGAACAGCCAGGAAATGCAAACAAACATGTACAGTCAACCCAGAGCATAAGATCTGGGCTGGAAGCTGTGAAAGCACCGGCTAAAGAGACAAAATGTCAGGGAAATCTAAAAGCTATCTACAATAGTTGTGATACAATAGTTCTTGCAAACCACTGGTTTTGCTGGGAGACCCTTAGCATAGGATGCTTCTGCTATGGAATTAATGCAGTTTGACACCTGTCAGGGTCCCATGCTTTGCAATACTGGGATTTGCAGTTTGTCGCAGTGCCAGAGCGCTCTGACGGAGCAGGCGAAGTCGCTCACCGAACTACCAATCCCAGAATTATGTGGGTGCTGACTTTCAGGCCTAGAAAAGGAACTGTATTGAATGCTCTCTATCTCTCTCTCTCTCTCACACACACACACACGCGTATATATACATGTATTAATTTGCAATGCTGAGTGATGGAGCCATTGACAAAGCCATTGACCAAGCCGACGTTGAATCCAGACGCTTTTCCCTCTGGTTCACAATCGTGTGAATCAAAAGTCACTACATTTTGAACACAAGTGTGACCCAGCAGCACAAAGCATGATGGCTGTGGGAGAGGAATGCATGTAAAAGCAACGGGGGGGAAGAAAGAGATGCTGTATATATGGAATGCTTTTAATGATTCGGACAGTTAAGCATCCCAGGATTCCCATCGCCTTACTGCTATTTTACCCCTGGATATTATTTGTCATTATGATTAGTCATTGGGTATATATATATATATATATATACACATAATAAAATGCATTTTGCTACGATACATAATACTAAACTCTTACATTTACATATTTACATTGTTGTTCCTTCCTTTTATCTTTATCAAATAATTGGGTTTTATTCAGCATTTTATTGCACTCTGTATTGTGTTTTATTCTCGTTGGAAGCCGCCTCCATCCAACCGGGATATAAATATAATAATAATAATAATAATAATAATAATAATAATAATATTAAACATGGGTCCAAGAGGATCAGCAAAGGGGCAGAGATGGAGAACCCTGCTCATCCCGACTCCAAAAATGAATGAATGAATGACCCTTGTTAAGAGTAACCTTTCCAAACTTTTTCAGGGCGCGGAGGCAGAGTCGTCCCAGGGGGCGGAGTCGTACCCGGGGGCGGAGTCATGCCAGGAGGCGGAGTTGTTCCAGGAGGCGGAGTCATCCCTGGGGGCGGAGTCGTTCCAGGTGGAGGAGTCGTACCTGGAGGTGGCCTCCCTGGCGTAGGTGAGAGCGTTGGTACCGCTTGCATTGGTTTTGGAGAATCAATATGGGCCAAGCTTGCCTTGTTGTTGTTGTTGTTGTTATTGTTATTATTATTATTATTATTGCCTTGCCTGTTCTGATCATTAAAAAGGATCTCCAAGCAATTAGATTCTGATGTTTAATTCAATTAATTAATTTGTTTATTTATTTATTTTCCCCTCTTTATCTCACAGGCATCCCCCAAATTGGAGCACAGCCTGGGGCCAAGCCTCCTAAATACGGTACGTCTGGGGGATATTATTATTATTATTATTATTATTATTATTTAATACGCCTCCTCTCCCGCAGGATCGAGGAGGCTTACAACATTGGGTAAAAGCACAGCATAAAATACAACATACAGTCAAAATGCGTCCCATTCATTCCCTCCCTCCTCCCTCCCCATCCATGCCGCAATAAAATATCAAACATTAAAAGAATTAAAGAATTAAAAGCATTCCAATAGTCAATAATCAACTAGAGACAAAAGGACGGACAATATATTTGTCCTTCTTGTTATTCACGGCAACCAGAGGAATAAGAGGCCGCAAAGGAAGAAGAGACCTGCTCAGGTCTTGCAAACTCAAGGCAGATCGAGGGGAAAGTTGGAACGTTGATGCACCGCCATCCGATCCGTGGAAAGTCTGCTGGAGAGAAATGCTGTTCGTAATGTAATGGAAGTTTCTTTCAGCTCTCCTCTTTCTCTTTGCCAGGTGTCCCCGGAGCTGGACTGGGTGGCGCTGGCGTGGCAGGTATAGCGGGCAAAAGCAGGGCATAGGAGGGAGGGAAGGGCGCGACTTGCAAAGGCCCCTTGGACATAAGTGGGGTCTTAGCCATGCCACTATGTAGATCCACGTCAAGAAACTGGTCCTGGCCATTTCCCTCTCCCTTGGGGAGGGTCTTTTGTAAAGCTAAAGGCTTCTCTAGTCTGAAAAGGTTCAGCTGCTCTGCTTCAGAGACATGTGCCAAACTTGGTGACTTAGGTGGAGTCAGGCCCCATCTGTCTCCTTCTGGTCCTCCCATTCCCACATTTCTTAGGCGATGTGGGCAATGCAGCCATGTTCCTGACTGCCCCTGTTTCCCATAGGTCTTGGTGGGCGAGGCGGTGGCTTCGGCGTCCCCGGCGTTGGAGGCGCTGGTTTTGGGGGCGTTGGAACTGGAGGCCTCTCTCCTGGTGAGTCGGCCATTCCTGCGCGCCAACCTGCGATCTTCGGACGAAAGGCAGCATAGAAATATTTTAACGCGCAGATAAAGAAATAATAATAATAGTAATAATATTTCCAGGTCAAGAATGACCCTTGCGTCCTCTTGTTCCCTCCGCAGGTTTGACGTACCCAGGCGCTGGGGGCAAACCACCCAAACCAGGTAATATTCTAATATGTTTAAAAACGGGATCTCATGTTATATAAGGCAAGGGTGGGCATCCTGCAGCCGTCGGGCCAAATGTGGCCCCTGGGACCCCTCGAAATCCCCAAAGCGTTGCAGAGAGCCATTTATGTCCGCAGCGCAACTCCTCCTGACAGTGTGTCGTCGCTGTTTTCCCCCTCCTCTTGTTTAACCACAGGTCTTGGTACTGGATCGTACGGTGAGTCGGGCGAAACGTATTTGGTTGTATGTTTTAAGAAAGGAAACAACCGCTTTGCTTTTGACGGTGCAGCCATAGAGACCAATTCCCCCCCAAAATGCATTTCGGAGATCCGAAACCCTTTCTTGGACCTCTCCGCTCCACCTTTTTTGCTATGCTTTGCATAGGAGTTCTGCGGTGTGTAACTCTGCCCATAGACAACTACACTGTGGAGGTGCTATAAGTAGTGTCAGACATGGGGTCTAAATTCACAGCTCCAGATTTCTATTTTGCATACGGTACATTAGTTGTGTAATGTGTGCATTTATGGGTTGGGTTGGATAAGGGGATCGAGGGGTTAAAATGTTGTTGTTTTATGACTATTACGTTATACGTTTTATGTGTGTAAGCCGCCTCAATCCACTGGGAGAGGTGGGGTATCAATACATTATTATTATTATTATTATTATTATTATTACCTCTTCCGACTGCTTTCTCACTCACTCCATTCTTTCCACAGTCGCTAACGGATATATCCCTTTTTCTCGAGGTAGGCTTCCCTGAACCTTCATTTGGGAATCTGCACATTTGGGGACTTTGGTGGGGATGGCACCGAAGTCGGTGAGGTCAGATTATAGCAATGTTAACTATGCTGTTTTGACTTTCTAGGCGGCTACGCAAACGGCTACGGCGGTAAGTGCAACTCTTTCGTGGGCAAATCAGGCAAAGGGACCCGTACACTAAGAGGTTGGCCAAAGCGGTGACTGTCGGCTCCTGTGTCAGTGGGACATTGGAGCCGCTCTGGGTTTTAAGGTAAGATTTCCAGGACCTCTCCATGGTGCCGATCCCAATTCCCAGATTGGTTTGGCGCCTTGGAGAGCTCCTGGAAAGCCGCCCCAAGCCTGGCATGGATCCACCGCGCCACTGACATAGGAGACAGCATCTTCAGCCTGGGAAGATTTCATCCCTGCTTTCCTTCCCTTTCCCCTCCTTGCAGGAAAGCCCCCCAAACCCTACGGAGCCCAAGGAGGACTGGGATACGGAGGTAGGTGACACCGCCGTGTCCCGCAAGACGCCCTTGGCTTTAAGGGAGATGCGTCTCCTTGCTTGGTCCCAGAGCCTCCATGCTCAGACGCAGTCTACCTTGGGACCAGAACGGGGTCTGGAATGCTATTTGCTTTGCTTGGGGAAGATGCTGCAGAAGAGACGTCTCCTATGCAGCCCAGCCCAAAGCTTGATGTTTGCCATTTTATATAGGGGAAACAATTTTATTATGCTGCTGTGTTTAATGGGACTTGAGCGTCCACAGATTTTGGGGTCCTGGAACCGAACCCCAGCGGATACCAAGGGCTCATTGTATACTTTTGTATACAATGAGCATCCAGGGTCCCTTTCCCCAAACTACAAATCTCAGGATCCCATAGGATGGATCCATTAGGGTTATTTGGATCCCGCTACTCTTAGGGTCTGTTGTAGCGATGCTCTATGGCTCAAATACTTTCTGCTACTGGATCATTTTTGGAAGCAGTGAGTCGACCGCTAGGTAAATCCTGTTGACTTCATGGGTCTATTCAGGCCTGGATCTTGAAGTCCCTGCATTGTGAAGCTTCATTTCCCATATTCTTCTCTTTCAGGAGTGAGTCCGGCGGCGGCGGCGGCTGCAAAGGCAGCAAAATACGGTAAGGCTCTGAGCAGGCCTTAGGACTCTGGGAGTTATAGTGCAAATCTGTATTTTGGAACATATACAGTATACGTTCGCCTTAGGATCGCAATAAAGGTGAAACAACTAGAACCCTGGTCTTCAGAGTCGTAGTCCAACACTCAAAGCATCATGCCATCCTGGTTGTCTTACACAGATAGACCCACAACGGTCCCTAATTTCTCTCTTGCTCTCATTGATTATATGATCCTCTCCTTTCTTGCCCGCAGGTGCCCTTGGACGCAGACGGAAGTAGCCCTGATCGACCGCCTACCATTCACCTCATGAACTTTGGTGCTACTGCCTGGTCTCGAATGTACTCCCATCCACCACCATCACCACCACCGCTGTCCTGAGAAAAAGCCACCCAAACGATGCCCACCGCCACCGTCGCCGCCACCCTCCCATGCCATGCCCTCGCTCCCCATGCCAGCCCACTGAGCCCCTTCCCTCTGTCGCCGGTGCTACTCTGACCATCCTGGGGAGGAAAGCGCCTTCGCCATCCCCTCCCCGGGGCTCCTTTTGGTGCTGCGGCCGAGGAGGGCTGCTTTCGGAGGGATGGGGACTTTCTTTTGGGGGGGGGGGGTTGCCCAAGCACTTTAAGCCCGTTTCCGAACCCTGTGCCCAGCCACACCAGCCACTCATTCACTTGGCTCTGTGTGCCCCTTTCTGGTCCCTTTCTGGTGCCCTTGTTGGGGTCCAAACCATAGAATAGTAGAATCCAAGAGTCGAAAGGGACCCCCAAGGTCCATCCAGCCCCTGTTTCAAAACTAAGAAGGAATCCTAGGGGCGACCCCATTCTGCCATGCCAGAATAGATTGAATCGATCAAACCCTAGCGTTGGAAGGGACCCAAGGGCCATGAGGTCCAACCCCATTCAGTCCTTCCGCCATGCCCTCCATCCAAGCCCTCCCTGTGACAGATGTCCATCCTCTGTTTAGAAGGAATCCTAGGATCCTTGGCCTTTTCTGGCCATGCGCTCTTCCCTTCCGTGCCGGGAGCAGCTCAGCCGGGCCTTTCGGTGCCAATGGGATCGGCCTTAATCCCATCGCCGCAGCTGGCACTCTCTCCCTTCGCCCAGCCAACCCAACCCACGCCTGGCATCCTTGACATCCGGGCACCAGCGTCGCGCCAGTTTCAGATCTGAGCCGAACGGGGCCGCGCCGCGCCATCCCTTCCCTTCCCAATATCCTTCCATGTCTTCCATGTTTTTAATAACCGCTCCGATGTACCTGGGATGGGACACTTCTTCATCTGTTTGTTCGTTTGTTGTCGTCGTTTTTAAAATAAAGAACAGTAAACTTGCTTTCCAAAAAAAAAGAAGTAATAATAATAATAAAAACCAAAAATAAAATGGAATTAAATAATTATAAAAAAACTGACTAATAAATAACTTTTTAAAGGAAATCGGAATCTTCTTCTCTTTCTTTCTTTCTTTCTTTTTCTTTCTTTCTTTCTTTCACTGGGTTCAAGCTCCAGGAAAAGAGATCCCAGCTCAACATTGGGAGGATACTAAGAAGAAAGAAGAGCTTTTTGTAACCTCCGGTTTCCGTCTCACGTAATTGGGGGCAAGTTCCAGGGAGCCAGCGTGGCGCAACTCTGGAGACCAGGGTTCGATTCCTGGCTTGGTCACGAAACCCGCTGGGTGTCCTTGGTCAAGACACACTCTCTCAGCCTCAGGGGAAGGCAAGGGCAAAGCTCCTGTGAGATAGTGGGGAGTCTAGGGAAAATGAATGACATGTGAATGACATGCGAACGAATTATTCTATCAATATGTAAATTCACATATTCTATCTATCAATCGCATATTCACATACTGTATTCTCGATCGCATTTGCGCCCCTTGGCTAGGCTTTAGCGCAAACCCCATTATTCTTCCCTGCCCTGCAGCGCACTCTTTTAGCCACAGGAGGGCGCCCGAGAGAGAGAGAGAGAGAGAGAGAGAGAGAGAGAGAGAGAGAGAGAGAGAGGAAGACAGGAAGCAGATTGCAAATTGCATTCTTTCCTGCAATGCCCCCTTCCCGACACTAGAGGGCGCCCCAGGACAGATATAGCTATATATGTAGCGATAGATAGATAGATAGATAGATAGATAGATAGATAGATAGATGTACACACACACATATAAAACATATATAATTATATATACACAGCTATATATTATTACGCACACTCACAAGTCACACTCTCTCAGCCTCAGAGGGCCATGCCAACCCTATATATATATATATATATATATATATGAATGATAGGGTCACCATAAGTCAGAAACAACTTGAAGGCATACAACAACAGGAACAGCAGATATATGTGTGTGTGTATATATATATATATATACACACATACATACACACACATAATTATAGACACAAAGTTATAAATACACATAATTATATACATACACACACATATATACATATACACACATATTGATAGAATATGTAATTAATAGAATATGTGATTGACAGAATGTGTGATTGATAGAATGTGTGATTGATAGAATATGTGATTGAGACAATATGCGGGTGCTAGAATATGCAATCAATCACATACCTGATCAGTCACATAGTCTATCAATCAATCAATCAATCACATATTCTATCAATCACATTAGAATCATAGAACCATAGAGTTGGAAGAGACCCCAAGAAGGGCCCTGATCCAGTCCAACCCCTTTATTCTGCCATGCAGGAACTCTCAATCAAAGCATCCCCATTGACAGAGGGCCACCCAGCCTCTGTTATGCACATGGTCATTCATGTATGTGATTGATAGAATATGTGACTATTCACACATATCCACCAACCCACAGATCATTCACTTGTTTTCTGCTGCTCCAGAGAATAGGAGGCATTGGAGGACTTGATGCCAACTTTGGACAAAGAGATGCCGCCTGGATGGTCTTTGCTCTTTCAAGTCCAAACTGTACCGGATGGAAATGTTCCTTTTTATTGTTCTGTAATAAAAGTGAAAAAGAGTTAATTTCCCAGCCCTGGGAATATAAAATAATGTGCCAGTTCTTGAAAGGTGAGAAGAGCTGGCAGCAAAGAATGGGCCAATGCCAACCCGGCCTTGGTCCACATCAGTAAGTGCAACAAAGGACTTGTATTCGGGGACGAGACGTCACTTAAAAAAGGCATTTTAACATTTGTCCTACTTCCGCCAACAAAAGGTCTGACAATAAAAGTAATGTGTTTTGTCTTCTGGTTCTCCCTGGAGGTACTTACGTCTGCAAAGAAAAACAGCGGCTGCCTCCAGGATCCCTTACGGAGCATCAAAACAAAGAGAAAAGCAGATACCAGTTACACGTTAAAATAAAAAACAACACTATATATCTTAATAGACTAGAAGAAATACATTTTTATTCCATTTGAACGCACGCAATTCCCCGACTGCGCCTCCAAAAACACAGATCGTTCCAAGAGGAGAAATCACCTCGACGTCGGGCCAAAACACGCTGCAGAAATAATCTAGTTTTGACACTTGGCTCAACATTAGTGAGTTTTGTGAGACATTCAGAAAGCCCAAACTACAAATCCCAGGAGTCCGCAGCCAGGGCAGTTAAAGCGGTTTTAAGCTTGGATCATTTCCACAGAGCGTTTTGGCCCTTTTGTTCCACGGTTCCCGAAATGTCCTCCACGAGTTTTGTGCGCAGATTTCAAATGCGGGCGCAAAAGTTGACCTTTATCCAAGGCAGGGATAGGAAACTTCAGGGATCGTTCCTGCATCTCCACAAAGCTGTGGACATAAAATCAATTCCATTTGGGCGATTTGGCTGAAATACAACCATCTGTTTAACAAAAAGAACAAGAGACTCAAACCAACATGGAGTTTGGAGGTTTCAGTACCAAAAATGTTCCATGTTTTTGGGAAGGTCTGGGGGTCTCAGAGGCCACAGAGTTGGTCCCAGGGCACCCAATGTGAGCCTAATCTTGGGGCCATAGTCCTTGACTTCAAGTCCTTCCCAATACAGGGAGGTTTGTCGTGTCCCCAAAAATACAAACGTCAGCAGCCTGAGACGTCCTTAGCTTTGTTCCTCCGTTGAAATCTGGTGTCTGTTGGGTCAAAGCCCCGTCCGACGGACCCAAAAGTAGCCCAGGGGGGAGTCAGGGCCACATAGTCGGATGCAGTGAAGGTCTCCGTCCCGCCGCTCCGTTCGTATTCGCGGACCAGCGCTTGGAAGCGATCGTAGTCGATCCAGGTGTGCCAGGCTCCGTCGATCTTGAACTGAAGGAAAAGGGAGGAAAACGAGATCCATTAAATGATTTAGAAGAGAAGGAAGATAAAAAACATGGAGAGATGGAGGATGAGGAAAATGAGGCAGAGAAGGTAAAATTTCGGGCACCTTGGGCCCTTGGTGCATCTGCTGGGGTTTGATTCCGGGACTCCTTGTGGATACCAAAATCCATGGATGCTCAAACCCCATTAAATGAAATACATTATCATCATCATCATCATCATCATCATCATTACTACAGTGGGCCCTTGGTATCTGCTGGGACGGATGGTTGAATCCATCTATATGGAGGATTGGCTGTAATGGCATAGTATCAGAGGAAGACCCTAATCCTAAGCTTCCAGCAATAGGGCTGACCATCTCCTTTGGCTTCAACAACACAAGAATGAGATTTCCGTACCTTCGTGTGCGCAACCAAGAGGCAGTTGGAGTGCTCATGTTCGCAGGCGACTTCGTAGTCCGGGAGCAGATCCGCCAGCTCTTGGACAAAATGGGTGACCTCTTGGTGCCAAGGGACGTTGGCCATTGTCAGGCTGCTGGCGGAGCTCTCCCCACAGTAGGTCACTCCCTGCCAAAGGGACATGCAAACAGGTCAAAAACCCCACCTCTCAAGACCAGAAACGGTCGTCCGTTCTCCCTTTTCACTCTGAGAGAGCGGTACTTGGCCAAAGTCACCCAAAGGGTTTTCCGTGGCTGCGCAGGGACCCAAACCCAGGTCTCAGAGAGCCCAGTTCCAGCACTCAAACCCAGTATATACCAGGCTGTGGTTGCAGTTTAAGGAGGGATATTTAGAAGCCTCTTCTGGAGAAGACTAGCTAAACTATAAGTACCAGGATCCCTCGGGATGCAGCCATGGCAGTTCAAGTGGAATCGCAGCACTCTAAATGTACAATGTGAACAGACCTCATTCATTCCGAGGAAGGTAAACTTTTCTTTGTGTGAAGTTGAAGGCTTTTGTGGCCGGCATCCATAGATTTTTGTGGGTTTGGGGGGTTCTAGAAGAGTTTATTCCTGACGTTTCACCAGCATCTGTGGCTTTGGCATGGAAGAGAGTGGGGTATATACACTGGCGAAAGGTCAAGAATAAACTCTTCTAGAACATGGCCCCAGAGCCCCCAAAACCCACAAAAAACCTATTTTCTTTGTGTGTTTGTATGTGGGTTTTCTGAGAAGGGGAATTCACCGCGACAATCAACAACCTACCTTGACTTCAATAAAATCCGGCTTCCCGAGAGACACCAACTCGGCATAAGCCTTCAGTTCGTCCACGTTCCACGCTTTCACCAACGTCAGTCTATACACCGTGCGCTGTTTCTGGAAAAGACGAAAGAAAACAAGGGAGATCTGAATATAATTTTGTGTCAACAGAACTGTAATTAATGTCACTTTCTATGGGGACAGTGCAGCCATAGGATGCATTCCTCAAAGACGAAAAACACGGCCGGTTTCAATGGATTTTGTCTGGGGGATACCTATTTTTTCTCCCTCCCCGATACCTTTTCAGCCAAGGCTCGCAAGCTGTCCAAGAACCTCTGCCAGAAGTCTCTGAAGAGCGGCCGGTCAATTTTCTTCAGGCTCTCTTTGGTGCTGGCATCCACGCTGACATACAGCTGGGTGACGGGTTCGAGGTTCCTTTGGGGAGAAGAGGAAGGAGAAACCTATGAGAACCACACAAAGGTCTCAGTTTGTTCCTGGACACAATGCCAAGTCCTGGTTGTGACCTTTAGAGCTCTATGCAGCTCAGGTCCAGGTTAGTTGAAGGACTGCCTTCTCCTGTATGAACCTACAGAGGTTTTGAGAGCTTCTCTATGTCCCATCATCCTCCGAAGTGCTTCTGGTGAGGACAAGGGAGACTTACGGTGACCCTCTTGCGGGGATTTCTGGGGCTAAGAGAGAGCGACTGGCCCAAGGTCCCTCAGTGTGTTTCCATGGCTGAGCAGGGATTCGAACCCCGACCTCCAGAGTCATAGTCCGGCACTCAAACCACGGCACCAGTTGCTCTCCAGCATTGCAGGCTGAACACAATGAAGTCAATGGTGGGTATTGTGCACCCACTCCAATGTCTTGGAGTGCAATTCCCAGCAGCCACGCCGGCTAGGGAATATTGGGAGTTGTTGTCCAGAGAAGTGCATATAGGTAACTGAGAAGCACCCAAGGGGCCCATTCCTATCCTGGGTCCACTCAACTTTAGTGTCAGTTTAGTGACCACAACCAGGGAGGGCTAGGATAAAAGGGACACAATTCTTCCAGGCGCTCACCGAATTTCCTCGGGGAACTGGGCGTTCGTCACGAGAAAGCTTGAAATGTTGCGCTGGTGCAGGAGCCGTACAAACTGGTTGATCTGGGGGTACATGATGGGCTCCCCAACCAGAGACAGGGCACAATGCTTGGCCTCTAACCCTTCTTCGAAGCGGTCGCCTCTAACTCCGGGGACCCCTGTAAAAACCGAAGCGGGAGACCGTCCGCTTGGCAAAAGGCTGGATGACAAATGGTAGCCCCACAAAAACCCTCGCAGACGCGCCTGGGAGCACTAAAGCTCTCACTCCCAGGTCAGCGTGAAGCGCACTACCTTTAAACTGCTTGATCAAGCTCCGGTGGTTCTCTATGGCCTCCTGCAAGATCATTTCCGGCTGGTCCATCTTCCAGCGCCACTCTGTGCCCACTGGGTTGGTGTGGTGCCTGGAGATACCATAAGCCAAGTTTACATTACGTGATAACAATTAGCCAGTTCAGAACTTGTAAAACTGGGGGGACCCAATTTGGGGTGACATGAAATCATCCCATAACTTTGCAGTAAGGGAAGGAATGGCCCTTCAGGTGTCCCAGGATTATAATGCCCATCATCCATAGAATCATAGAGATGGAAGAGGCCTCAATGGCCGTCAAATCCAACCCCCTGCCATGCAGGAATACACATCCAACCCACTAAGGACAAAGGTGGGGAACGATGGGAGTTACAGCCCAACCGCATTTGGAAAGCCGCACATTATCTGCACACATGTCTGTCGCAGGAGTTAAAGCACAGACGCTTGGAAATGGCAACCAAACCTCTATGTCCAGCCACAATTTTGAAGGTGGAAAGGGCTTTAAAACTTCAATATAAGATTGGACGGTTGTTCAGCTCCTCCATTTAGCACCGGAATAAAGCCTAAGTTTGGAAAAGGCGGTTCTTAACACACTTTACCTCCAACAGAAGACGCATTTATTGGCACAAGCCAAGCTAGGGGTGGTCTCCATGCAGCGGTGGCTTTCGATGCCGTAAAAGGTATGTTTGTAGCATCCTCCTCTGCCACGAAGCATTGACTGGCGCCAGAAAGAGAAGAAACACCAGTGGAAACAGAATTAATATTATTGTTTTACAAAAATAAATTGTACTTTGAAGGTTTCAACATAGCAGGGCTTTAGTCCTGAACTCTCTCTTCCTTTCGACTGTCTTTCGATCAAAGACGCAATGAAGAATGGAGCAAGTCAACTGTCCTGCTCTTGTACTAAAATCAGTCACTACAGAAACAAATAGTTTAATTAAACAATTAAAAGCAATGCGTACCTTGGTCCACCGACAAAGCTTCACTCCAGAATGGCTCCCGATCAACCTGTAACCTGGATCAAAAGAAAGAAGATATGAGTTCAAGGGGACCTAGAAGAAATATGGGGCTGGAAGAAACCCACTAGCATTTAACTCATCCAAGGAAGGAGCATAAAATCACAATGTTTAGACATAACCCTAGAGCAGCGATGTCCAAACTCTGGCCTTCCAGGTGTTTTGGACTTTGGCTCCCAGAATCCCAGACTATCGGCCAAGATGACTTCTGGGAGCTGAAGTCCAAAGCACCTGGAAGACCAGAGTTTGGGCATCACTGCTCTAGGTTATTGCTTCCCAAACTTTGGTCCTCCAGGTGTTTTGGGTTTAGATTTGATTGAGATTTCCTGCATGGCAGAATGGGGTTGGACTGTATGGCCCTTGCGGTCTCTTGCAACTCTACGATTCTATGAGTAAGAGTAAGAAGTAGCTCTCTGTTGTAGCTGACTCTTGTGTTGGATCCTGTGCTGAGCAGGGGTCAGACTACATATCCTCTAGAGCAGAGATGCCCAAACTCTAGTCCTCCAGATGTTTTGGACTTCAGATCCCAGAAGTCATCTTGGCCAATGGTCTGGAATTCTGGGAGCCGAAGTCCATAGAATCATAGAGCCATCCAGGGCCATCCAGTCCAACATCCTGGCATGCAGGAACTCTCAATCAAACCATCCCCAGCTTCCGGACTCTTAGGACGCATGCAACATTTAAACAGCAAACTGCCAAAATGACCCAAAGCAACTTTATTTTGGCAGTCTGTATGGGGCCATAGATAAAAACACTGGGGACCAAGGCTATCCATTCCTCCAAGGCCTTCCCATTCTCACCTTGCTTAGTGAGGGCCTCCCTTAAAGCCGGCGTGATCATCTCCCTCCTCTCATCCTGGCCTTCCTCCTGGGATCCAGCCTTCTTGGCCGCCTCTTCCTCCAGATCACGCTCTCTCTGCAAGGAGCAAACAAGGGTCGACTAGGGCTTCCACATTTGGAAAAGCCAAAAACAGGGACAGGATGAGCCGCTGTTGCAGAATATTGGAAGAATGTTTGCACAAGAGACTGCAAAAGAGGTTGCAATCCACTGACTTCTAGGGCAGGAGACCATTACCTGGGCTTTCTTCATGCGCCCCATCACTTCGCCCAAATCCTCAACGTCCACCACGCCGTTTGCACCCGCGTCTCCCTCTTCGCCGCCAGACTCTTCCTCACTTGTGGTTTCAAAGAGTTCCTCTTCTTGCTGCCGAATCAACTGAAAAAGAATGAAGAAGAGATCTGGGAGTGATTGGTTCTGGAAAGAAAGAAAGAAAGAAAGAAAGAAAGAAAGAAAGAAAGAGGATTTGCTGTTTAGAGAAGAATTTTCAGCCAGAAATGTCTAAGCGCCTCTCAAAACTACAAAACTCAGGACACCAAAGAAAGCATCTGGGCAGTTAAATTTGAATCACAGTGCTATTACTGTGTGGCAGAAAAGGGCTCCTAGGATCAGGATGGTTTTGGGCCATCCAACCGTTGTGGGTTCCTACCCTCAGCACCGCAGAGAAAGACGCCACTCCTTGTTTGACCCACCTCTTTCTCCCCATGTTTAGGGCTCCCTTCGTCCTCCTTCTCCTCCATGATGGCCATCTCCGGAGCCGCCTTCCGCCGGGGTCTGCATTGCCCTTTCTTGCACTTCCCGCTGCAGGCCTTCCGCTCCCCTTTTCGGAGAGCCTGGATCCTGGTGAGAAACTTGGCCTTCCAGGCCTCAAAGTCTCCCTCGATGCTGCCATGTTGGCTCCGAATCACGTCCGCATCCCCTTTTCCGAAAGACAGGACTCGCCGCGCGCCCAGCATCCACAGCCACTTGTCAAGGTTCCTGCCCACCTGCAGTGGAAACGGGAAGATAGGTACAACACTTGGGCGTAGCCAAAGGGCCGGGAAGCGACCCTATAGTTCTAAAACCTGGTTGATATACAGCATGGTAGGAAACTCATCAAAGAAAGGATGCAAGAGCATGATGCGCTGCGGGATATTGATGCCATGAGAGCTTCAAAGTTGTCGCCTAGTCTCCCCTTTTCTAAAAGTACGTTTTGGAGTGTGTAAACATGCTGCCCTATATGTTATCGAGCTACTTGACTGTGGAAGTTTTAAAGGGTTTTAATTATGTTTGTGATTCGATGGCTATGACCTGTATTTGGTTGTCAGGAATAAACTGTATTAAAAACTAAAGAAGAAGCAGAATGGGTGATTCTGGGGCATTTCTTTCCCTCCCAAAAAGGAACTTTTCCAAGCTCTGGGTCAGATTGATTTAGGAGAGATAGGTCTATGGGAAGAGTAGGATGCTTGGGTTTGATTCTCCCAAAGCTAAAGGTGCATCTACATTGTAGAAATAATGCCGTATTACATCACTTTAACGGCCACAGCTCCATTCCAAACAATCCTGGGATCTATAGTTTTTTGAGCCACCAGCACTCTTTGGCAGAAAAGGCTAAAAACCTTGCAAAGCTACCTTGCAAAACTAAAGACCTTGCAAAGCTAGCGGTCATAGGATTCCATTCGTCGGAGCTACAATACTTAAAGTGGTGTCAAACAGCATTATATCGACAGTGTAGATGCTCCCTAAAGTTGGGTTCAAACCCCTTCTCAACCCCAAAGCTCACTTGAGGAGAGAAAAATAAGGAAAGGTCATGTTTTTGGCGGACATCGCAAGCCAAGGGAAGAGGACAAGGGGCAAAGCTGGACTCACGGTGTTGTAGTGATCCGTGTACGACGAGTTCCCCAAACCGAAGACGGCGTAGCGCAGGCCTTTCAGGTGGGTCTTGCTGACCCGGAAATCGTTGGCCGCCTCTTCCAGCCATTTGCAGAACCAGGCCGCATTCTCCGTCGGCTTCCCGTCGGTGTATGTCGCAACCAAGAACACGCAGATGCCGCGGCCATTTGCCTGGAAGGAACCCAAAAGGACAAACAAACTGCTTTATCTGTATTCCTGCATGGAAATGGGGTTGAATTAAATGGTTTAAAACAACCAACCTCATCAACCAGAGAGTCGTCTGGATCGTAGTCTTTCATGTCAATAACTTCCGCCGGCAAATTCAAGGAGACTACAGCATTGAGAAGTCTAGACGCAAACCTCTGGAAAGGAGGAGGAAGGGTTAGCGAAAGGCTGCACTCGTTGTGCATTCTGGGATTTGTAGTTTGTGGTGGCACCAGAGCTCTCTCTTTCTATTACCTTTGCTGTTCCTGTCTGGGAACCATAAAAAACCTTCACACCGGTGACATAGACTTTGTCGGCATGAATCTCCTTCTGGTCTTCTTCAACAGCGGGGTTTGTCGAAAGCCTTGGCTTTTCAAGCTGACTTCCATCCTATGATTATTAAAAATAATAACATTAATAATAATTTTATTTATACCTTGCCTTTTCCCCAAAACTGAGTCTCAAAGTAGGTTACCATTTAAAACAAGCACTACACTTATGTAGCTAAACACATACAAGGGTCAACGTTAAGTTGAAATCATGCTATACACAACACAAGACAACCCTACAACCCACAAAACGACTTTTCCAGCCAAGACGATCCAAACCCAACCAGGGAAGACGGGGCAAGAAGTTACCTGCTTTTTGGATTTGCTGAGGAGCTGGACGCAGATCCAAAGGCTGAGGCCAAAGGCGGCGCATGAATAGAGGTAGAAGCGGTTGAGCCACAAGAAGGTCAGGGGAGCGCAAAGGCCGTCCCAGGCCTCCATGGGCAGCTCTGAAAGAAAGAAGAACAACAGCCTTTGTGTGTCCGTCTTGTACTGGGACTACAATTCCCAGTATCCCCATGTTACCTAGGGGCATGTGGCAGTTGAAACATAAACACAGCCAGCATCCATAGTTATTTTTGTGGGTTCTTCAGACTATATGGCCACATTCTAGAAGGGTTTATTCTTGATGTTGCACCAGCATCTGTGGCTTTGGCATCTTCAGAGAACTATTATTATTGTTATATATGTAAGAGCCAGTGTGAACGACTCGAAGACACACAACAACATATTTGTATGTGTATACATGCATATGTTTATACGTGTGTATACACATACAAATATGTTTGTTGTTGTGTGTCTTCGAGTCGTTCACAATAGCCCTCTCTGAAGAAACTTGCCAAGAAAACCCCTGATAGGGTTTGCTCTAAGTTAGAAACGACTTGAAGGCACACAACAAATATATATGTATATGGATAGTTCAATATGTGTTTATACATGTGTGCATATTATATGTATATATATATATATATATATATATATATAAATCAATAACCCTTTCTGAAGAAACCTGCCAACAAAATGGTTGCCTTAGGTTTGCTCTAAGCCAGAAACGACTTGAAGGCACACAACAACAAATATATATCTATAATATGTATTTACATAGATGCATATAGATAGATATACTTGAACATGTGTTTATATGTGTGTGTATATATATATGTGTGTGTGTGTGTGTGTGTATTTGAACATGTTTTATATGTGTGTGTGTATACATATACTGTGTATATATATATATATATTTGAACATGTGTTTATATATGTGTGTGTTTGAACATGTTTTATATGTGTGTGTGTATACATATATATATATATATATATATATATATATATTTGAACATGTGTTTGTGTGTGTGTGTGTGTGTGTGTGTGTGTATTATCAAAAATGAATAATCCTAAAACGCCAGGCGTCTTGTTCTCTTTCCAAGAAGCAGAAGGGACCATCAACACTTCTTCTTACCCATGTTTCCTTTTGCAAGCCCCCAGGAGCAGCAGCAGGAGGGCTTCCTAGAACCAGGGAAAGAAAGGAATTACTCCCAGCAGCAGCAGCTCCTGGGAGCAGCCATCTTTGTGTGTGTGTTGTGTGTTGTGTGTGTCACCCACTTTGTGAAGGCATGCTGGGAACTAGGCTAGCTTAGCCCTTCTTTGCCCTCCTCCTCCCTCTCTTTGCATTTAACCCTCTCTGGGCTGCAAAAGGAGAGCTGCAAGGGCTGCAGGGCTTTTCCTCCTCTGCATTAACACAAAATGGCGATTGTGAGATACAATGTCGAAAGGGGAGCCCTCTAACCACTGCTCCATTCTCCCTATTGTTCCGTTCATTTGAGAAATCTATAACAGGAAAAAAGGGGGAACGTTTGTTGCCCGGAACTAAATGTCTCCATTCTTTGCGTTCCACCCGGAGCGATATGAGATGAGGGACCCTTTCTCGCGAGACTTCCAAACGAGAGCTCCGAGCGTCACAAGGCGGAAGTGAAAAGCGCCTTCTGATTGGTCCGGGTTTGCGCTGGTGGGCGGGCCGTTGGGTTGGTTGATTGATTGATTGACTGGCTAAGTGGCCTCCGCCTCCGCGCAGGCGCAGTGCGTTTGGGGCCTAGCTGTCAACAAGAAGGCGCCCTTCTCCTCCTCCTCCTCCTCCGCCATGTCGATTTTCACGCCGACCAACCAGATCCGGCTGACGAACGTGGCCGTGGTGCGGACCAAGCGGGCCGGGAAGCGCTTCGAGATCGCCTGCTACCGGAACAAGGTCGTGGGATGGCGGAGCGGAGCGTGAGTCCAGAGGATAGAGTGCCTCTGAGCATGCGAAGAGTGCGGAGGGCGTCCGTCGTGAAAGGGAAGGAAGAAGGCAGAGTGCCTCTGAGCATGCGAAGAGTGTCCGTTTTAGAAGGGAAAGTAGAAGGAAGGGATCCATTATCAAAGGGGAGGAAAGAAGCAGAGTGCCTCTGAGCATAGAAAGAGTGCAGAGGGGCTCCATTATAAAGAGAAGAAGAAGGCAAAGTGCCTCTGAGCATAGAAAGAGTGCAGAAGGGACACATTATTAAAGGGGAGGAAGAAGGCAGAGGGCCTCTGAGCCAGTGCAGAGTGCAGGGCATTGTAAGAGGCAGGGTGCCTCTGAGCATAGAAAGAGTGCAGAGGGGATCCATTATAAAAGGGAAGGAAGAGTGCCCCTGAGCATAGGCAGAATGCACAGTGGCTATATTATGCCTGCAAAGAAGGCAGGCAAAGTGCCTCTGAGCATAGGCAGAATGCAGAGAAGGTGCATTGTGAGAGGGAGCAAAGCAGGCAGGCAGACAAGGAAGCAGGGTGCCTCTGAGCATGTGCAGAATAACCCCAGGCTCCACTCCGCTATTCCCTGCACTATTATGATGATGATGATGATGATGATGATTCTTCTTGGGAGCCTCTTCCAGGGAGCCTTTTAATGGCGAGGGCGCTTTGTTTTCCAGAGAGAAGGACCTGGACGAAGTGCTGCAGACGCACACAGTGTTTGTGAACGTCTCCAAGGGGCAAGTGGCCAAGAAGGAAGACCTGGTCAAGGCCTTTGGGACGGAGGACCAGACCGAAATATGCAAACAGGTTGGCTAGACTGAGGGGTGATAGTCTTCTCTCCTTGCATTAAAATCCATATCAATTAATGGGCCAAACACAGGGCCTTGGACCAAATGGACGGACGGAAAGAAATGCACACGTGGCTCTAAGCTGCTCTCACTTGTCAGGCTGTTTCATGCGCTTTTACTCTGTTTAAATGCTCTTTTTATTGAAACGGTTTCAAAGGGCCAGGTGTGCCTTAATAAGTAACTTCTGGTAGCCTTGACACTATAATCTAAAAGATCTGTGGCTTTCAGAATTATGGTCCTCCAAACTTAACGCCGCTTCTGCCTCGCTTTCAGATCCTAGCCAAAGGGGAGCTGCAGGTGTCGGACAAAGAGCGCCACACGCAGCTGGAGCAGATGTTCCGCGACATCGCCACCATCGTGGCCGACAAGTGCGTCAACCCGGAAACCAAGCGGCCCTACACTGTCGGCCTGATCGAGAAAGCCATGAAGGACATCCACTACTCCGTCAAACCCGGGAAGAGCACCAAACAGCAGGTAAGGAGGATCCCTTTATGCCTCAGAGGCTGAAATCCTGTGTGGTACATGTGTCGGTGAAAAGACGGCACGCAAAATGTGCCAGCACTGTGCGCAGTGTCCACATTCAACAGTAAGTCCTAAAGCCACCGCTAATGGACTCTTTAGAAGAGGAGGCAAGAACCAGTCCTGTCGGTCTCTTTCTAACCAAGGGTACTGGTGTCTTTCCAGATGTTGTCAGATTGGAATAAGCATGAGTCCTTGCCTTTGGCGGCAGCAGCAAGGACCCATGGGTCTTGCAGTCCCAGCCTGTCCCTGTTTTCAGAGGAGACAAGCTCCACTTGCTATTTTGGGGTATAGAAAGGTGGTGAGAGTTGACTGATCTTAAAGTGAAGAGCAAGACCGGGAAGGGAGCTAGAGTTCTTGACCGCCCTCTTTTTCCGCCAGGCGTTGGAGGTCATTAAGCAGCTGAAGGAGAGCATGCAGATCGAGCGGGCGCACATGCGCCTGCGCTTCGTCCTCCCCCGGAAGGAGGGAAAGAAGCTGAAGGAGAAGCTGAAGCCCCTGATCAAAGTGATTGAGAGCGAGGACTTCGACGAGCAGCTGGAAATCGTAAGTGGACCTCTTTCCTGAAGCCACAAGAGAAGGTAGCCATGGCTGCTTCCGGCCTCTAGGCCTCCCTTCCTTATTGACGTTGGGCTTCTTTGCCCGCCTTCTGCCCACAAGTGAACCTTTGTTGCATTTTAGGATCTAATATTTCAGAGGGTTTTAGTTGTATAGACTTCATGTGTGCCAGTTTATGGGCACCCCATGCGTTTCATAGACTTCTTAGGTATGGCCTACTCAGAGGTGGTTTTGCCAGTTCCTTCCTCCGAAATCTCACCTCTAATTGACGGTTTCCATTCAAGTACTCACCAGATCTAGCCTTGCTTAATGTTCATCAGAAGGGATCAGGAGCTTTAGCAATCCTAACCCACGCAGCTTTAGCAATCCTAACTTGTCTCTTGTTGCGCAGGTGTGCCTCGTGGATCCAGGCTGCTTCCGGGAGATCGACGAACTGATCCGGTGTGAGACGAAAGGCAAAGGGACCCTTGAGGTGCTCAGCCTGAAAGACGTAGAAGAAGGGGATGAGCGGCTGGAGTAACGTCGTCCCTCTCCGCTTCCCAAAACAAGGACTCAGAATTAAAGGGCTCCCAAAGAGGCCTGCCTTGTGAGGGGCCCATTGCTAGTGCCTGGTTTGGTTTGGAGTTTTGTTTGGGTGTTATGTCCTCTCCCTTCTCTCCCAACTATGGCAGGTGACAACATGGAAGGGTACCTTAGAGCGCCCCTCTGCCACATGAATCCCATTGGAATGGTTGTGGGTTCTTTGCATGGAGGGGTTTGAAATGCCCATAAAGTGCCACAAGGCCATTGAAGGGGCCAGGCTGGTGGGTCAGGGCTCAGCTCTGAGTATCAGAGAAGGGAACAGACCATAAAGATCTACAGCAAATCCCTTTGTCGCCCATCCGGGGTATTAGGGACAGACTGGCCATAGCCTGCCTCATAGGAGGCCTTATGGGACTTGGCATACAGTTGAGGGCTGGATGCCTGTATGTGGCACTCCAGAAACATATCAGAACCACAGAGGGGTTTCACCATCCATCCTAGAAACCTGACCCACCCCCTCCAGGCTCCTCAACCCTACAGTCTCACTCTGAATGAGCCAAAAGACACAGACGTCGCTAGTTAGGTAATTTGGGTCAGAGTGAGAGACCATTTACAACAACCTGATCTAGAACCCATTATAACATAAACAGCCTTTCCGTTTCCGCTGAAGAGCCACCCGCACTTCCCCGTAAGAAACCTGCCTTTGTTTGGAGGGTTCCCTTTCTGTTCGTATCGATGTGTGGTTTGAGAATAACCAAAGGAACGAGGACTTGTTGGTTGCTGAACGGTAAATGCCAGGCGGGCTTTTGGGGTTTCATGCTGCTTTTAAGATGTGCGTCTTGCTTGCGTTTTGTTGTTCCGTCCCACTCCTAGGAGCCCAGTGTACAGATGCACAGCCTTGAACCTTCTTGAGTATTACACACTAAGACAGCAAAGTTATATCTAATATCTATATATATATGTACCCCTGCTACTATTGTACTGTTGAGATGTCATAAATTTAAGAGGGAGTTGATACACACCAAGACGTTTCTCTCGTTTTTGCGTTAGCATACATAACTACAGCTGTGGTCTTTCGCCTTGGATCATAAATGGAAGCTCCTTTGAGATACCTTGGTTGCCGTGTGCCTTCAAGGAGTGTTCCACTTATGGCGGCCCCAAGGCAAACCTATCATGGGGTTTCGTTGACGAGCATTGTTTTCAACTCCTGTGGCTAAGTAGCCAATTTCGACACCATGTTTTGTCCGTCTTTTATTTTACTTTTTCTAGAAAAACATACTCATGGAAACCTGGAGAACTCTTTAAACATCAATCTCCGCATGTATGACCAGAAACACCCATCTTTACACAAATCCCTACATATACAGAACCTTGATTTGGTTAAGTCATTGTAAGTACACCTTGGTTGCTTTCAGTAGAACTCAATGAGCCACAATGAATGTCTTTTGCTGGTTTCCAAAGGGCTCCCAGCCTGGTGTTTTTTTTCCTGTCTACTCCAAAGTAAATGCCACTCTGTCCTGTGGTCTTGCTCTCAAGTAATCTAATAGGATCACCGGTTTACGTTCATGTTTTCACTGTTTCCATCCCTTAACAAAGAGTCTTTGAACATTGCAAGGATGAATCTTCCTTCAGTTAATACAGACAACATTTGAGGATACCACCAAGAAGGTGCATTCAGTTTCCGCTCTTTGGATCAGCCAGTTTCATAATGGAAGAAGCACCAAGTGGGAACCAAATAGAAATATTCCATGTCTCTTGTGCCTTCATGCCATCAGTCTTTCCCGGATTGCTAAAATAGCCTTGAGAGTTTATCAAAGCAAACAAGCATTTTAGATTCAGATATAGATGACATCTGTCTTGTGCTGCTGGACCTAAGGAGAAAAGGCACAAAAGGAAAGAGAGAATTGTTTTATCTCAGCAAGCTGAAACCCTAGAAAACAGCGGGACTAATAAAATGAACTTCAGCAGGGATAAATTGAAGCCGCTGCATCTAGAAAGGAAAAGTGGAATGCACTTTTTAGGACGGGATGAAAAGGATCCAGGCAAACATGAGCCAGTGCAATTCTGGGTTAGGTAGAGCCTCCCTGTTCAGTGCCATTATTCCTGGCTCGCTCAGTCTAAGAGAGCAAGCATGTGTAGTGGTTTGAGCATTGGCCTACAACTGCGGAGACCAGGGCTTGAACCCCAGCTCCGCCACAAAAACCTCCTGGGTGACCTTTGGCAAATCACACTCTCAGCCTCAGAGGATGGGCAACAAATCTTGCCACCCTAAGTCAGAAACAACCTGAAGGCGCACAGCAACAATTCCTGAATGCCCCAGAGAGGGACCAACAATGAACAAGAAAGCCGTGACTTTGTGGGCTCATCAAATGGACCAAAGATCCAGACAATTCTGACATGAGTCTCTCAGTCCGACACAACCCTCTTTCTACCTGGTTACCTTAATGTGCCTCCTGGCACCTGTGCCCACATGGCTGGCAACCAAGGAGTCCGTCTGGAGAGCGGCATCTGCCACTGGCGCATTGGGCAAGGAGCCATCATCGGTCACGCAGAGCGGAGTCTCTAAGAAAGGCCTTTGCAGGCTCTCCAAAAAGTCCACCTCCAGAGCTTTCATCCACAAAGGAACCTGGAACAAAAGAAGCCCCATTCACCTGGACTGGGTCACAGACACAGGGCTGGTGGCAAAGGATCCCAGGAGTCACCAGCCAACACCCCAGGTGCGTTTTAAAACTAAACGTAAGACGTGTAACGCAAGAAATGGCGTTTGAACCTTGCACAGCTTGGCCGAAGAGCGGTCCAAAGCGCCCAGGACTTCGTTCCAATGTGAGAGGAAGCTGGCCTGTTTCTCTTCCAGTTTCAGCGTTTGGATTTCGGATTTGAGTTCCTTCAGCCGATCTTCGAACTTCCGGCTCTTGTCCAGGTAGTCTAACCTGCAGGGTTCACACAGAGAGGATGAAAAGCCTCCTATCCACAGAAGAGGCTGCTTGCTCTGTGCTTGGCAGGCTTGCTTTCTGAGGAATGGGAGCCCTAACCTCCACCTGTTTGGTCATAAGAAGAGGACAACCGCCTTACCTTTCTCTCTCGATCTCCAAGGAGAGCCTCTTCAAGTCAATGTCCCGTAAATCCAGCTTTGCGGATCCCTTCTCGGCATCCACAGTTAAGGCCGGGAGAAGTTTGGGAGGATTCTGCAAGAAGAGGCAAACTTGGGAAGTCAAAGGCTTTCATGACCAGCATCCATAGCGGAGCCCAAGATCACCCCCAGCAAATTTCACAACTCAAGAGTGTGTGTGTGTAATATATCCTTACCGGTGTGGCAGGCCGACTCTTGCTCACCTCCTGGAGCTTCTGCTTGGCCTTTTCCTCAGCCTCCCGGGCCACATGCAAGTCCTGCTTCAAATGTTCGGCTTCCTTGGCCCTGGAGAAGCAAGCCAAAGCCCCATGACTCCAAAGACTCCGGTGGGAGGATTCTGGGGGTCGCCACCCCAAAAAGGACCCCTGGGTGCATCTCTGACCTCCGGTCTGACTCCTTCACTAGCGTCATGGCGATCAGCTCGGCCTCCCGCATCTTGTGCTCCATCAGGCGCTTCTCCTCCTTTGTCTTCAAGGCAGCCAACTCCAGCCTTTGCCGCTGCTCCTCTGCCTCGGCCGCATTCTGGGCCAGGAGTTTGGCCTCCTCCTCTGCAATCTGGGCCTTCTCCGCCAGAAGCTCCGCCGTGGCCTCTGAACGGCGCTGGACAAGGGAGATAGATCGATAAATTGATTGATTATTGATTGGTTGGTTTAGGTTCATGGCCATCGCAAGACACAGGTAAGCCCCCATTTCCAGACTGTGGGGAAGTCACTTTCTAAACGCTGATCAGGGAATGGCATCCGATCTGGGTTTTAGTCCAAACTTTCACAGAGCGGACCCATTTCCTCAAGCAATGTTGAAGCTACCAGCCGCCATCACACAAGTAAAGTAATATCTTGCTTGCTGGCAACTTTAGCATTGCAAAAAGTAAGTGCGTAGAAGGGATCAGGTAGCAACTTCTTCGCTGGAGAGGCTCACCCGCGCTTCATGGGCCTGGCGGGCTTCGTCTTCCACTTCGAAGAGGCGCCGTTCCAGTTCATCCTTGGCGCGTTCTGCCTCTTCCCGCAGCTGCTTCTCCCTGGCCAGGCGCTGGTGCTCCATCTGAGAAGGAAAGCCAGCACTTCACACATACAGACCTTAAAAACTAGTCGGTGCCAAACTTTGTACTGGCCAAAAAATGGCACAAGGACGGGCCATTTGTTGCCGGCCAGACGATGGTGACCATCTGCGCCAGCATTTCTCGCCCACCTTCTTCCGAGCTTTTTCCTCCCGCGCTTGAGCTTTCATTTGCTGGATCTCGATGGGATCCACTCGCCGCCTCCTCATGAACAAATCGTGGTTTCCAATGAACAGCTGCATGATCTGCAGGAAAGAGGCAGATCGGTTGGGGATCACGAATCCAGAATATGACCCTCCAACTTTGGTGGTTGTTGTTCCAAGTTTCTCAAGGGGTTGGAGACACCAAATTGAAACCCCAGTTGTTGTGAAATGGAAGAACTGGGAAACTATAAGTTTCCCCCAACTTGCTGGTTAAGGACCGAACTATGAATCTGATGTGAGAATAGCATCACCTTCCTCTGGCTGTTGAACTGCAGCTCCCAGCATCCACTATTTTAGGCCACTGGGAATTGCAACCAAACAACAAGCCATTGGGTTTCCACCACTTCATTAAAATAAGAACTGGATTTCAGGCAGGGAAGAGAAAGAAATCTTCCTCACCAGTTTGTTGACTTTTGGCTGGGAGGAGAAGAACTTGAAGACGTCCTCCTTCTTATCAATGGGTTTAATAGTGAGCTGGAGGATGACAGAGAGAAAGAAAGGGAGAGGTGTGCAACCCGTCTCTTATTCTGCTATCATGAACGGTCAGAAAGATCGGCCTCCTCCGTTTCCTCCGGAGTAGACCCACTGCACCGTCCTACCTCTTTCTCAGTGTAGGAGATGTTCCGGATGCTGCTCCATTCGAAAGACTTGTTTGGCGAGAAGCGGTTGTTGATGCTGTAGACGTGGACCCCTTTCGCGTCGACGCCGAGCAGGAATTCGGTGTGGTTCTTCTTTTGCTGCGGAGAAGAGGAAAGCCAAGGTGGAAAGGATTTAAAATGACATGAATCAGCCTCAGGGCAAACCTCCTCTGAAAAGACCTTGCCCTCGATAGGTTCCCCTTAGGGTTGCCATAGGTCAGAAACAACAGCAACAACGATACATGCGCGCGTGTGTGTTGGAAATAACACCTTACCAATAGTTTAAGTGCTAATTTGATCTGATTCAGTAACCACTTTTTTAACCACAAGTACAGGTTCAAGTTACTCCTTTGGTATTTGCAGCAAGTAACGGAAGTAGGGTCGCTTCCCAAAACAGTGTGAGGACAAGTAATACTTACAGCGATGGGAAAGTAATTCACGCCGTACATTTCCAAGTCTTGTGCAATTTTCAGGTAGTTCATCTCTGCTTCGTACCTGGAAGAGAGGAAAGGAAACATCTTTTATTCGGTCAGGCAAACCGAAGCGGCACTTTTAGGTTTCTTTCTGAATTTCCGTTCTTTTCTACTAAGAAAATAGCTTTAAAAATGAGCTAAATGCCGACAACGCAACAAAAGCAATAATAGTGCATATAAACAAGGCAGAGCTATTCAAGAGCAAATAAAGGAGCTTTAATGGTAAAAATGCTCCAAAGTCTTGGCACGACAACCAAATAGGGACCTTCTTCTCAGAGAGGTTACTGTTTTCCAAACTACAGATCCTTCTGTAAACTTTATTTGGTCAAAATAAGAATGATGATGTACCTGGCTATTCCCCGATGGCACGCATACCAAGCCGTAATCCTTTCTTCCCACATATCGGGGGTCATCTGATATTGGCGCAGGACCTGGAAGAAAAGAGGGAGAACGTAATCAGAGAAAAGGGGGGAACGTTTCTTTATCCACATCCCGCACCCCAAAACCTTCGCATTATTACACTGAAGGGTATCTTCAGATCTGTTTTAGGGATCATGCGCAAATCCAGCGCCTTGGTTTCAAGTCCTCAAGTTCTCGACTGAATCTCACACTACGCATGTTTTGTGGCCCTCGAGTCAACCTCAACGCATGGCAACCCTAAATATCTCTCACATCCATACATAGCAATGGTTCGGATGATCCTCACTATAGTGTCCAGTGTTTTTACTCTTTAGCACCCTGACTAGTTACTTCATGGCCTTCCCAATCCTAGTCTTCTTCCGATTTCTTGACTGCGATCTCCATTCTGATCGACGTTTGATCCAAGGCATGGGGACTCTTTAACTATTTCAATGCTCTCCTTATCTATGTAGATCTTCTATGGATAAGATGGTACCTCACAGCCATTTTATTGGGAGGAAAAAGTAGGGGAATGCTAGCGGAGAGCATCCCATGCTTCCTTGGACTCCTCCCAAGGAAGAGGAAGCCTTGGGAAGAACTTCCCAAACTTAATAATGAATGCCACCCAGATTAACTAATGGATAGAATCATAGAGTTGGAAGAGACCCCAAGAAGGGACCTGACCCAGTCCAACCCCTTTATTCTGCCATGCAGGAACTCTCAATCAAAGCACCCACATTGACAGGGCTCTAATATCACCTCTTAACCTTCTCATCTCCAGGCTGAACATCCCCAGCTCCCTAAGGCCTTCCTCATAGGGCTTCATGGTTTCCAGACCCTTCACCGTTTTAGTCCCCCTCCTTTGGACACATGGCTCCAGTTTCTCAATGTCCTTTTTGGATTGTGGTGCCCAGAACTGGACACAATATTATTCCAGGTGGGCCCTGACCAAAGCAGATCTAGATACTTCTATTGATGCAGCCTAGAATCACATTGGCCTTTTTAGCTGCCTCATCACACTCTTGACTCATGTTCAACTTGTGGTCCGCTTGGACTCCTAGATCCCTTTCACATGTTGTCTCCTTAAACCAGGTGTCCTCCATAATCCTATATCTGTGCATTTCATTTTTCTGCCCTAAGTGCAATACCTTACATTTCTCCGTGTTGAATTTCATTTTGTTAGCCTTGGCCCAGCTTTCTAGTCTATTCAGGCCATTTTGAATTGTGTTCCTGTCCTCTGGGGTATTAGCTATTCCTCCTAATTTGTGTCATCTGCAAATTTGATAAGTATGCTTCCATTTCTGTCCTCCAAGTCATTGATAGAGATGTTGAATAGCCCTGGGCCCAGGACAGAGCCCCACTGGACACCCCACTGGTCACTTCCCTCCAGGATGAAGAAAAGGAGCCACCTCAAAAACATACGTTGTTGGAAAAAGCAAACTTGTCCCATCTTACTCTCTTTGGAAGGAGTTCTTCCGGAACGAGGAATCCCGGCTTGTGGAGGTCTGGGTCGTAGTCGCCGTACTGCCGTTAGAAAAGAAAAGAGAGGCCAGGAGTGGTTTTGGGATTTTTCAAATCACATACTTTGAATGGATAACATCAGTTCCAGAGCAGCAAATCCAAGGAACAGAACCAGGGATAAATGGGCCCGTTTTGACCTCCATACCGACACATTTTGGCTAACTGTGGCTCTAGTATCACTTCCTGACCAAGCTGGCACAGGGATTCTGAATAGTTGTTAAAAGAAGGATAACAGTGGGTTTGAAAACTTAGATCTCCGGAAACCTCACCTTGGCTTGAATGGCGTAGGACGCCAACAGAACCGTCACCTCCGGCGAACAGTAGATTTCTTCGTTGAGTATCTGTTTCTTAACCTAAGGCACAGAAGAGAAGGAAACAACTGAAAGAAAGAAGCCTGGACCTGAATGCAAAACACGCCCAGACTTGGCGACCGTGAAACCTAACCGTTAGGAAAGTTAACAAGGAACAAACACGAAAACAGAAACCGTGGCGGAAAGGGAACTTTGAGATCAAAACGTAGATCAGGAGGATGCCTACACTCCAGACAACCATCCAGCAAAGTCAAAGTCATAGGGTGCCATAAATTATTATTATTATGGTTGTTGTTATTATTATTATTATTATTATTATTATTATTATTATTGGCCCTATACAGACAGGCCAAAATAAAGCTGCTTCAGGTCACTTTGGAGGTATGGTGTTTCAATGATGCATGCGCCCCAAAAGTCTGGAAGCTGCACCAAAGCTGCACTCCAATCCTTAGGACCGGAGCATGGTTTTGGTGCGGCTTCTGGACTCTTAGGACGCATGCATCATTGAAACACCATACCTCCAAAGTGACTCGAAGCAGCTTTATTTTGGCCTGTCTGTATCAGGCCATAATTAAGCTTTTTATATATATATATATATATATATATATATATATATACACACACAATCTTTTTAATAAGACGGTTCCGGCTTACAATCTAAAAAAGGAGAAGGAGAAGAAGGGGGCTCAAGTCCAGCCATTGACAGCCATTCACAACAACAGCTCAGTCCGCACTGCAGGGATAATCCGGTTTGACACCACTTTAACTGACACGGCTCAATGCTATGGCACTGCGGGATTTGTAGTTTCTGACAGAGAAGACCAAACGTCTCACAAAACAACAAATCCCAGCGTTCCCTATCATTGACCCAGAGCAGTTAGGAACTGAATTTCAAGCCAAGGCTTTGGCACAGCCCATTAAGTCCAATGCTGTAAACATCTCAATGTCTGTACATGTTTTTCCCAGCCGCCTTAATACCCCGCGGGGCACAATCTTGGAGGCTTTCAACCTATTTATGTTTTAATCTTTCAGGGCAAGTCGAAATGCGTTGCTTTGCCAGGCCTCTTCTGTATTTCTTTTGGAAGGGGCGAGGGGGGAAAGAAGAACAATATTTCCTCCGGAACTGCATTTTTCAAAGTCCAAACAAGCCAAGGCAGGTTGCAAAGAGGAAAGAGCAGACGCTTCAAAGCAGACGGAACGCGCCCCGTCTTTAGAAAACAACTCAGAACGAATAACTGTCAAAGGGAGGTCTTGAAACATGATGAAATTAGACCCGTCTATAAAGCAGATTAATCCAGGACTGCCGCAAGTCAACAAAGTCGGTGCGTTAATGGGCACTTCTTTTGAAATCCTGGTATCAGAGCTGCAGAAATAGCATGGAAAGAACAGGGAGAGGTTCCTATTTGTTTGTGAGCTGTTCAGCCTTCTCTGCCATAGAGCTCTATAACAAATTACAAAGCATTGAGCCATGACAGTTAAAGCAGCGTCAAACCGCATTAACTCTGCAGTGCAGACGCAGCTGAGGTCAGTCAGCAGGGCAGTGAATCTACTCCAGGATTTAGTTTGCAAAACAGGTCCAGTGCCTTGGAGGAAGTAGGTGAAAACCAGGCATGGATTCACCGCTCCGCTGACTTGGGAGCCTCCAGCGACGGCATTAAAAACCGACACAGCGCCTCGAAAAAGGTCATTCTGGAAAGAGAAGAAATACCTTCTGACCTGGAGGAAGAAGAGGTGTTGGGTGATCTCCTGGAGCAGTTCCTCTTCGACCTTTTCGGGGTAGAACTTGACCAGGAAATTGAAGCGAATGGGGTCGTCTTTGGGCACGTCTTGGTCCAAAACCTGCACCGAAAGGAAAGCAGAGGAACCAGGAGCGGTTAAAGTATGGCTGAAATATTGCATCTATAACAGAATGAATGATGGGGAAGAACGAAGTAGGAAATGAGAGGAGATCAGTGTATGCGTGTGTATCTATATCCTAATAGGACTGGTTGTACCTATATGATTTTCTTCCTCCGCTAGACCTTAGCCCTCTCTTTGGGTACTAACTGCATTCCTTTGGGATTCCCTGGATGCAAAGCAGTCATGTTTGAAACGTCCCTCCCAGACCTTTTTCTCCATCTTCAGCCAGGTCCCCATCCCTTTGGCGTAGTATTGCAAGCCGAAGAACCACGATTCCCGAAGGCCCAAAGCGCGGCACACCAGGTCAAAGAGGTCCTTGCCCTTCCATTTCATCTAGAGAGAGGCAGAATATTCACATATAAAACAATAGGTAATAAGACAAGACAGCATTAGATAAACTAAGCGGGCAGCAAATTAAAAGCATCGAATATCCCGTATCAAAGCAAATATCAGGTAACGGTCAGATAGCAATGCAATCGCACAATTCAATGTGACCGGTTTAAAAGGCGAACCTAACAACTCAACAGCTTTCGGCAAAGTTTGTCGTCCGAAACCAAATGTATGCATTTATGTGAATTACATTAATTTTGAATTTCACTGTATTTTTAATGCATTTTTCACTGTTGTAACCCTCCCCAATTCCTTGTGATTGGGCAGGATATAAATAAGCCATATATTATTTATTATTATTATCATCCATTTATTAGTATTATTTAGTATTATTATTATCACATTCACCCTTCGTCTCAAAAGTGTCCGCTTGGAAAAATAGTTTTGTCACAGCGAATTAGAAAAGCAGTTACTCCTAGTGAATTAGGAAGGGACTGTATATATACTCATGTATAAGTCTAGAAATGTTGGTCACAAAAACTGATCCCAAAAACATGGGTCGACTTATCCATGGGTCACACCAAAACCCACAGTTTTGGCCCCAAAACCTGCCCTTGGCTTATACACGAGGTTGATTTATAGTCGGGTATATATGGTTGTTCACCATGGCAAAAGGTTCGGCCCAATCCTCTCCCTGAGATGCTAGCTTTCTATGCGCTAGGAGCAGGGGATACATGGGGAGACGGAGAGCTATACCAAAGCCTGGTAAAAATAGTTGTTGTGTTGTTGTTTTTAAAAGGAGACGCTCGCACCTTACCTCACAGTTGAACTCCATCTCGGCATCCATCGTGGTGACCTTCACTTTAAACATTTTCGGCTGCTTCTTCTTCAGTCCCGTAATGGACATTGTTTTTAATAAGGCTTCCCTGTTGCGCCTAGGAGAGAACAAGAGAGGGTCGCCATGCGCTGGGAACGACGCAGAGGTGCATGACGAAAAAACGTTAAATGTTCCACCCCGATTTCTTGCCCCGGAGCCTAAGGCAAGAAGAAGTAAATGAAGAAATGCAACTTAAATTACTTAAATTACTTAAATTACAATAATTAATATTTTATCAGATTATAATGTATACTAAAAAGACATCTAGACATGTAAACAGTATGATATACAATATCCATTCCTCTTTAGTATAATAGTATTCTTCAAATGCTTTAACCGAAAGGGGTTGCCCCTTCGAAACCAAATCTCTAATTGCTTGTACTTTGCGTCCCCACATCTCCTTGATTATATCCTTCTATCTCCCAGGATTTGTAACCTTACTTTGTACCTTTGCATACATCTGCCCTAGTTTATTCCAGATACTTTAAGCAAATCCAATTTATTAAGCTTCAAGTAGAACAAAACGACAGCAAAGATAGTCTGGGTTTGATATCTGGCATCAAGTAAGAGCACTGCCCTACTTTGTGTCAAGGAGAAAAAGCCGCCTCTGTTCCATGCGCCGCTCGATGAAGTGACAGAATAAAAAGGATGCGATTTGAACGTTGAACATGAAAGCAACAAAAACACACATCATGCGAAGAAAACATTGGAGGGAGAAGTGAAATTTATAAGGGGAACATTTGTCGACCGACTCCGACAGTTTAGCCGCAGCCTTTGCTGCCAATAGTCAACGGCATGGAAAAGAGAGAAAGGGAAAAGGATGGGCGCAAAGGAAAAGATGTGCACAGGTGGGGTGCATCTAGATTGCAAGCCCTTTTGGGAAACGCATCCTCCTTTTCCTCCCTTGCCTCTGAGTCCGTTGCTAGAAATTCAATAGACCAACCGCGAACGCATAAAAAGCCACATGCTGGACCTGCTGCATGCCAAATGAGACGCACTGTCTTCTCACATCGCCATGGCTTTCCTTTCCGGCTTTAATCCCGGGTGCATGAAATCAGCCGGGCGTGTGAACAATGCACATTCCTGACCCATTCGCTTTCCTTACCTGCCAAGTTTCCTGGATGCTTGCGGTTGCACAGCGCAAGTCCAACGCGTCTCCTGTCTCTCACATGAAGGAGGTGACAAGCAAAACAGGCACTGCAAAAGCTGGCATTTCCTATGTGCCCATTGCATCAGTAATCAGACCCTGTGGCTGCTGTTGTGGCTCCTTTGTTTGTTCCGACCATGAACTGGAGCATGTCAGCCCAGCTGCCTTCCACAGAAATCGAAGCATGTACATTCCCAGGTGATAGGAGGATGGGAGAGCTGACGCATGGTTGCTTTGAACACTCCTCCTCTCATGATGCCACCCTCTTCTTCCTATGGATGTGGAAACAGCAGGCACTGCAAAGAAAAGGGGGGAAACATTCAACACAGCACCGCAAGGCTTTTAGCGCACTGCCTTCCATCCGAGCATGGGAGGGAACGAAAATAACATCAGTGCAACTTTAGCAAAATGCTGCCCCAATGTGGCACTCTCTCTGCTTTGCACAACTAAAGACACAGGTCTGGCTCAGCCCATGAAGCCGGCGTGCTTCTCCTGCGCATGGCTGTTTTAACACAAAATTGGGGACCAGAGGCATGGGAAAAGGCTAGAGAAAAGTTCCTAAGGAAGAACAGCTCCACATGTTTCAGCACACTCCTTGTTTTCATTGTGGTGTGCGCAGCGATGGCAATGGCAAACCCCCTCTGAAGACACTTGCCCAGAAAACCCCATGAGAAATGAATGCCTTAGGGTTGCCATAACTCAGAAATGACTGAAGGCACAAAACAAAAGAAGTCTCTAGCCATATATATATATATATATATATATATGTCATATACAGAGAGAGTTTGTGTTTGTTGTTGTGTTATTTGTGTTTAAATGCCTTAGGGTTGCCATGAGTCACAATTTCACAAATGTTGTGAAAACACACAATAACAAGTCCTTAGCTCCATATATATATATAGTGTTTGTGTTGTGTTGTGTTTAAACGCCTTAGGGTTGCCGTAAGTCACAAATGACTTGAAGGCACACAATAACAAGTCTTTACCCATATATATATATATATATACACATACTGTATAGTGTTTGTGTTGTGTTCAAACGCCTTAGGGTTTCCATAAGTCACAAATGAAGTGAAGACACACAATAACAAGTCTTTAGCCATATATATATATATATATAGTGTTTGTGTTCTTGGTGTTTAAATGCTTTAGGGTTGCCGTAAGTCACAAATGACTTGAAGGCACACTGTTTGTATCACACTGACAAATATAGTTATTTAGATAGCTTTTTTATTATTAAATTAAGAATTAAATTATGAACATTTCCCTCATGTTTATTTCTCTCCCTCCTTCCTCCGGCCTCGAACCGGCGACCTTCCGCTCTTTAGCGAGGCGCCTTAACCGGTTGCGCCACGCGGGCAAGTTTCGGCCAGAGCCTTCGAAACGGCGCCAGCTGCCTTCCTAGAAGGGCCATTATGCAACCTAAGCGTTCTTTTCCTCTCCTAGCCCCGCCTCTTCCGCTTTTGGCCCCTCCTTCCCCCGGCTTCCAGCTTGGAAAGACTGAGACCCAGTAAGGAAACGTTTAAAGAGGGGTTTGCAAGGCTGGAGGGGGGTCCAGAGCTCTGGAGGCCAAGGTTTTCAGGGATCTGATGGGGAAATAATCATGGAAACCAAGCTGTTTTTCACTCCCTTGGACTACATCTCCCATCATCCCCTTGCTGCTGGCTAGGTCTGATGGGAAGTGCTGCCCAACAACTTCTGGAATACCTATCTATGAAAAGATCCATTCCCCATCCTGGTTTGCAAGGCCTTTTAAATTCAGTGTTGGACTACAACTCCCATCAGACCTTCCTAGCTGGCCAATGGTAAGGGAAGATGGGCTCGGTAGTACTCTGGGGTGACCTACTCTCCCTGTTTCCGCCTAACCATCTCTTGTGACTCTCCTTTCCCATTTAGGTTGAACTCAATGGCTACTATTCGTTGTTGTGCCTCCAAGTTGTTCCCGAATTCAGGCGATCCTATGGGATCTACGATGGGTTTTGGGGGGCTGAGAGAGTGTGACTCAGCCAAAGGTCTGAGCAGGGAATCGAACCCTGGCCTCCAGAGCCGTAGTCCAGCACTCAAACCATTACACTACGCTGCCTCTCATTATTACTACTATTAAATCACCAGACCTATTTGAATGCCCAAACTTGAAATGGGAGTCAGAGTGACTTGTGGAACGGCAGTAACGCAGACGCTTATATTTGCTTGTGTTTGATTGGCAGGGCTCCGGCCGGCAGCGGAAGGGCGCCATGTCTGCGTTGCGTGGCGCAGTGCATGCGAAGTGGATCATCGGGAAAGTCATTGGGACCAAAATGCACAAGACGGCCAAAGTGAGAGTGACCCGGCTGGTGCTTGACCCCTACTTGCTCAAGGTAGTAGTAAACCCTTCCTCCGGAGTTGGGAAACACAGACCCACTGAGACCGCGGTCTCGGCCGTCCTGTTTTTGCGCAACGTAACCAGCCGCGGAGGAGCCTTACTCATCCCCCTCCTCCTCCTCTCGTCCCTTGCAGTTCTATAACAAGCGGAAGACCTACTTTGCTCACGATCCGCAGCAGCAGTGCATCGAGGGAGACATCGTCCTCCTGAAGGCCTTGCCCGAACGCAGGAGCAAACACGTGAAGCACGAACTGGCGGAGATCGTGTACAAGGTGGGGAGGGTCATAGATCCGGTGACAGGGAAGCCCTGCGCGGGACAGAGGCTCCTGGAAAGCGTGGCGGGCGCAGAGAACCTGACGGACAGAGACGCCAACTACCTGAGCGAGAAGCTCCAGGAGCTGACGGTTTCTCCGCAAGAGAAGTGAAAAGTGGCCACCGGACATTTCCATAGAGAGAGAGAGATTTTTATGAGAAGGTTATGTATCACACGGTGTGCGCATGCGGCCTTTTCTAAAACACTTGCAATGAACAATAAAGCCGGAGTTAAGTTAAGACACGTTCGGTTTATTTAGCACCGCAAGTTGCGGAGGGAATAGGAGCGTGTTATATTTTAAATAAATAAATAATAATAATAATAATAATAATAATAAATAATAATAATAATAAACTTTCTATTATTTATATTATATTATTAAATTTATTTATATCATAATATATATTATACTGTATATATATTATTTTATAATAATATATATATAATTAAATATATTATTTATATGTAATATTTATATTAATTAAATTATTATTTTATAATATATATAAAATATAGTATTTATATGTAATATTAATTTATCAATTAAATTATTATTTTTAAATTATAAAATATATTTACATTAAGCAATTAAATTACTATCTTATATATAAAATGTAATATTAATATTAATCAATTAAATAATATAGTATTTATATGCAATATTAATATTTATCAATTAAATTACTCTTATATATATATATATATAATGTAATATTAATATTAATTAAATTATTTTATAATATATATAAAATATAGTATTGGTATGTAATATTAATATCAATTAAATTGCTATTTTATATATTGCTTTGAGGGATGGGCAATTTCCATCGGATCTCAAATTGGCCATTGTAAAACCGATCCTAAAAAAGCCCTCCCTCGACCCCCTGGTTCATAATAATTATCGGCCTGTTTCGCTGCTACCATTTTTGGGGAAGGTGATTGAGAGGGCGGTTGCGATCCAGCTTCAGGCAGTCTTGGATGAAACGGATTATCTGGACCCATTTCAAACTGGCTTCCGGGCGGGCCACGGGGTTGAGACGGCCATGGTCGCCTTGGTCGATGATCTCCGTCTGGGCATCGACAGGGGAAGCGTGTCCCTGTTGGTGCTCTTGGACATCTCAGCGGCTTTCGATACCATAGACCATGGTATCCTTCTGGGGCGCCTGGCAGAGGTGGGAGTCGGGGGCACTGCGCTCCAGTGGTTCCGCTCCTACCTCTCCGGGAGGTCCCAGATGGTGCAGCTGGGAGACGTGTGCTCCAGCGAGCGGGCCCTTAAAACCGGGGTCCCTCAAGGAGCCATTCTGTCTCCCATGCTATTTAACATTTACATGAAACCGCTGGGAGAGATCATCCGGAGACATGGGGCGCGGGGTTATCAATACGCTGATGACACCCAAATAATTTTCTCTATGTCTCCAACTGATGCAGTGACCGGGGATGGCGTCTCTCCTCTCGTGGCCTGCCTAGAGTCAGTAATGGGCTGGATGAGGAAAAACCGACTCAAACTGAATCCAGAGAAAACGGAGGTACTTGCGATAGGTTCCCCTGGTCCAGGAATGGCGGTAGTTCCACCTGTCCTGAACGGGGTCACGCTCCCTGTGAAGGACTCCGTGCGCAGTCTGGGGGTGCTTCTTGACTCGTCCCTTCGCCTGACTGCTCAGGTGAATGCGACGGTCAAGAGCACCTGTTATCAGCTTCGGCTGATTCGCCAGCTGCGCCCATACCTGGCCCAGAGGGACCTAGAAACTGTGGTACATGCTCTGGTAACTTCGAGACTGGATTTCTGCAATGTACTCTACATGGGGCAACCCTTATACCAAACTCGAAAGCTGCAAATGGTACAGAATATGGCAGCCCGGCTGGTCACTGGCGTATCCAGGACCAGCCACATAACACCTGTGCTAAAAGATCTTCATTGGCTGCCCATCCGCTTCCGAGCTCAATATAAGGCGTTGGTTATTACCTATAAAGCCCTAAATGGCTTGGGCCCTGGATACCTAAAGGACCGCCTCTCCCCGTACATTCCGCCTCGCACCCTCAGAACATCTGGGCAGCAATTGCTGAAGGTGCCTGGGGCCAGGTTAGCTTCCACTTCGAGAAGGGCCTTTTCCACAGCTGCCCCAGCCCTTTGGAACACGCTGCCCACGGAGCTCCGCTCATCTACTACCCTGGCCCAATTTAGGAAGGACCTCAAAACCTTCCTATTCAAGCAGGCGTTCCCCGATTAAATATCCTGTGGGCCTCCCTCCTCTTCCGTGGCCATGAGGTTGGGCTAAGGGGCTGTTATTGTTGTTTTTTAGATTGTTGTTGCTGTTGTGTATATGTTTTTAACCTTTGTATTCTGTTTGCACTTGTTGCATCATTGTAAGCCGCCCTGATCGTTTGGAAGGGCGGGATACAAATAAAGATTTTATTTTATTTATTTATTATTAAAATATATTATTTACATTTATCAATTGAATTACTATCATATAAAAATATAATATTAATATTAATCAATTAAATTATTATTTTACATTATATAGAAAGTATATTTATATGTAATAATATTTATCAATTAAATTACTATTTTTAAATTATAAAATATATTTACATTTAGCAATTAAATTACTATCTTATATATAAAATGTAATATTAATATTAATCAATTAAATTATTATTTTATATATAAAATATGGTATTTATATGCAATATTAATATTTATCAATTAAATTACTCATATATATATAAAATGTAATATTAATATTAATCAATTAAATTATTTTATAATATATATAAAATATAGTATTTATATGTAATATAAATGTAATATTAATATCAATTAAATTGCTATTTTTATATTATAAAATATATTATTTACATGTAATATTAATATTAATTAAATAGCTACCTGATAGTATATATAAAATGTATTGTTTATACCTAATATTAATAATAAATAAATAAATAAATAAATAAGCTTTATTCTTATAGCCCGCCTTTCTGCTGCAGCGACGAAGGCGGCTTACATGACTAGAACATATTGGAATAATACATACTCTCAATAAAGAAATGGACACACAGACACACCCCTTTAAACCTGGATTAAATACAATACAGTTTAAATATTCAGCCTGTTAAAATGACAGCCATTTTCGAGGGGAGGCAGCGGTTACATAAAGTAAGGAGAGTACGGACATTGTTAAGTCGCAAGTCTTTATGGACCCTGTGGCTCTCTGCTATGGAAACGTAATGGAGGTTTGTTCCAGGGATGTGGAGAAATCGGGGCAATATGGTTTGATTTTGGAAGCCACTAAAAAGTAAGTAAAGCTGAAGAAGTCGGCTTGGTAACCTGGGAAATTTGGGACTGAAATTCAAAGTATGTTTGGCGCATCTGCGGCTGCACCGCAGGAATAACCCAGACTGACACCATTTTAACCACTGTGGCCTGACTCTATGAAGTGTAGTTTGTTGTGGCGCCAGAGATCTATGCTGCATAGTTCTTTGTGGGGTATTTTCAGTCTCTGAGGAAGAGTTTCTTTGTGACGTCTTTGTTTCTCTGAAGAGGCCATCTTCCTCAACCCCCCCCCCCAAAACCCCCATTTGTATTGATCAGTCTGTAGTAGAGAGAGAGACCTTGTAGCCCCTCTGACTGAGGCTCAAGGAGAGAAAAGAAGTTGGCAGCAGGAGCCTTTTCCCTGGGCTTCAGTCCTCTCCCTCAGAGGTCTTTGAGGAAGGAGGCTTTGGTTTGGGAAATGGCCCCTGCTGCCAACGTCTTCCTTTCACTGAGTCCCAGAGGGGCTCCAAGGCCTTTCTACACACTGATCATCCCACAGACTGACAGGCCTACGATAGCTTTGAAGCCTACGTTTCTATTGAATGTTCAACTTCAGACATTATGTATTTCCTAAGGCTGGGAAGCGGATGGAGACTGACTGGCAGAGCCTGGGCTGCTGCCAGGGAGGCTGACTGCGCTCTGGAATCCTGGGAAGTGGAGTCGGCTGGGCTCTTTGGCAGAGAAAGCTCAAAGCCGTGTGTGTGTGTGTGTATATATATATATGGATATAGAGGGAGATAGATAGATAGATAGATAGATAGATAGATAGATAGATAGGGATATGTGTGTGTGTGTATACACACACATATATATATCCCTCTCTACCTATGTATCTATTCCTCTCTCTCTCTATATATATATATATATATATATGGATATAGAGAAAGATAGATAGGGATATATATATATATATATATATATGGATGGAGAGAGAGAGGAATACTGTATATATGTGTCTGTATATATAGATATATATGATATAGAGAGAGAGATATATAGAGAGAGGGATATATAAATATAAATGGCTATATGTGTATGTACATATATATAGAGAGAGAAAGGGAGGGATATAGAGGGGGATATATATATATATATATATATATAGAGAGAGAGAGAGAGAGAGAGAGAGAGAGAGAGTGTAGTGGTGTCTGTGTTTCTAAAAGGCCAGAGTCTGCCTCAGAGAGAGAGAGAGAGAGGGAGAGAGGGGGGGGCGAGGGCTCCCCCTAGTGGCCTCCTTCTTCCTGGGCTGCTGCTGCTGCTGCTGCTTCTGAGGCGGCAGGAGGACCTTGGAAGGAAGGAAGGAAGGAAAAAAGGCGGGAGGGAGGGAGGGCGTCAGGGAGGGAGAGAGGCGTGGCTGAAGATGGCGTCGGTGGCGCTGCTCCTCCGGCCGCAAGGCGGCCTCCTCCTCCGGGGCCCGGGGCCCTGCCCTCCCCGCCTCCCTCTCCTCAGGTGAGAACACAGGGACCGGGACGGAGCAGCCAGGAAGAAGGAAAGAAGGGAGGCAGGGAAACAGCCGCCATCCTGGGAGGGAGGGAGGGAGGGAGGGGGCCGAGAAGACGCCCCCCTCCCTCCCTCCCTCCCTCTCTCTCTCTGCGCCTGCGCACTGGCACAAGGTCATCGCCTGCTGGTCACGTGGCTCCTCAATAGCCCCCCCCTCAAGGTTGAAGAGTTTGGGGGAAAGGGGCGGGGCATCTGTCTGTCTGTCTGTCTAGGGAGGGAGCTATCTCTAGCTATCGATCCCTAGCTGCATCGATGTATCTCTATCTATCTATCTATCTATCTATCTATCTATCTATCTTTATATCTATTTACCAATCTCTATCTCTGTATATCTATAGCTATCAATCTCTATCTATCTATTTACCTCTTATATCTATCTATCTATACATAGATAGATAGATAGATAGATAGATAGATAGATAGATCTACCTCTGTATATCTATCTCTATCTATCTATGGATCTCTGTATACCTATCTCTATATCTATCTATCTATCTCTACTTCTCTCTCTCTATGTATCTCTCTCTATCTATTTCTATTTATCTCTGTCTACTATCTCTGTATATCTATCTCTATCTCTTTCTACCTCTCTCCATCCCTATCTCTGTATATCTATCTCTATATATCTTATCTATCTATCTCTATCCCTAGCCCTATCTATCTCTATATATCTATATAGAATCATAGAATCATAGAATCGTAGAGTTGGAAGAGACCGCAAGGGCCCTGATCCAGTCCAACCCCATTCTGCCATGCAGGAAATCCAAATCAAAGCATCCCTGACAGATGGCCATCCAGCCTCTGTTTAAAGACCTCCAAGGAAGGAGACTCTATCACCCTCCGAGGGAGTGCATTCCACTGCCGAACAGCCCTTACTGTCAGGAAGTTCCTCCTAATGTTCAGGTGGAATCTCTTTTCCTGTAGCTTGCATCCATTGTTCCGGGTCCTGTTCTCTGGAGCAGCAGAAAACAAGCTTGCTCCCTCCTCAATATGACATCCTTTCAAATATTTAAACAGGGCTTTCATATCACCTCTTAACCTTCTTTTCTCCAGGCTAAACATCCCCAGCTCCCTAAGTCGTTCCTCATAGGGCATGGTTTCCAGACCCTTCACCATTTTTGTCGCCCTCCTTTGGACACGCTCCAGTTTCTCAATGTCCTTTCTGAATTGTGGTGCCCAGAACTGGACACAATATTCTAGGTGGGGCCTGACCAAAGCAGAATACACTGGTACCCCGGGATACGAACGCGCCGCGATACGAAAATCCCGGGATACGAAAAAAAAAACTTTAATTAATTATTTCCGGGTTACGAAGGTTTACCCGGGTTGCGAAAAAAAGCCGGCGCTATTTTAAATGGAGCCGCGGCGGAGCCGCGGCTTTTCCCCATTAGCGCCTATGGGGATTCGGCTAACGAAAGTCCCCCGGGTTACGAAAATGGCGCCGGAACGAATTAATTTCGTAACCCGGGGGACGAGTGTACAGTGGCAGTATTACTTCCCTTGATCTAGACACTATACTTCTATTGATGCAGCCTAAAATAGCATTGGCCTTTTTAGCTGCCGCATCACACTGTTCACTCATGTTCAACTTGTGGTCTACTTGGACTCCTAGATCCCTTTCACACGTAGTTTCATTCAGCCAGGTGTCCCCCATAATCCTATATCTGTGCATTTCATTTTTCCTCCCTAAGTGCAATACCTTACATTTCTCTGTGTTGAATTTCATTTTGTTAGCTTTGGCCCAGCTTTCTAGTCTATTCATATATTTCTATCCATCTCTACCTATATCTGTCTGTCTATCTATCTATCTATCTATCTATCTATCTATCTATCTCTGATTATCTCTATCCATCTATCTATCTCTTATTTCTGTCTGCTTCTATCTATCTCTATCTGCCTATCTCTCTATGCACATATTCATATAGATACAGGTATATATGCTTGTGTCTATACAGATACAAAGAGCAACAGCACATTTCTATGCCACTTACCAGCGCACTTAAGTGCTTTACAGAGTGTACTCTAAGCATAAATATAAAGGGACGTGCAAAAGGGACATGCAAGTATATATGCTTGAGTGTGTATGTGTGTGTGTGTGTGTGTGTGTGTGTATATGCATGCATACACATTCACACATGTCCAGATAGACACAGATATAAAGGGACATGCAGTGAGTATAGAGAGAGATCTGGCAGGGCCTTTCAGGCTAACGGAAAGAAAACTTGGCAGCAGGAGCTTTCCTTTATGCTAAGTGTCAGTGTGCATGTCTTTTATACACACACACACACCATAAAGCCACATATAAGTATATATATGTGTGTTCTGTGCCTTCAAGTCATTTCCAACTCAAGGTAACCATAAAATAACAATACCTAGTTTGTTCCTTGAACCCTGGTCTCCAGAGTCAGAGTCCAGCACTGAAACCACTATGCCACGCTATACACATGCACATACGCATACATGCTTATGGGTCCTTTTACACACATGTGTCAAAAAGCTGCTGGGTTTTTTCCCACTCTGGCGTATGAATCGGGACATGAGCTTGCGCTTTCAAAGTTCAGCGGAGGGTGCCGACGGCGCAAGCGGCGCATAATCCCCACTAGCCTTGGCGGACGATAAGGATCCATGCTCTGTGGGTCACAAAGTGTGGGAAGCGGAGCAGAGACGCTTCCTCAAGATAAGAAGGCGGCAGCGGTGGCTGCTTCACCTTTGCTTTTTATCCACATTGCATCACCTGCGTTGCGACACAACTTCGCCGGATTGCCCCCCGGGTCATATCTCCGCCGCAAGTCGGGATGTGAGCTTTAAACTACCGTGTGCGGATTTATCATAGTAACCAGGCAAGCAAAGACATGCTCATAGGCATCGTAAGAGTTGGAAGAGGCCCCAAGGGCCACCCAATCCAGCCTGCTTCTGCCATGCAGGAACTCTCAGTCAGAGCACCCCCGACAATATGTTCCTGGCACAATTTGTGTGCCTTCAGTTGTGTGTTTGTTCACCCGCAGGGGCCTCGCCTCGACCAACAACCGCTCCGGAGAAGACAGCTGGCTGAAGTCGCTCTTCGTCCGCAAAGTCGATCCCCGAAAAGATGCCCACTCCAACCTCTTGGCCAAAAGGGAGACCAGCAGCCTTTATAAACTGCAGAGTGAGTGGCCATTTGCTTGCGTTGTGTCGCTGTTATTGTCGCCATCGCTGTCATCCGCCATCATTGTTTCTGACATCCTTGCCTTTTTCCAACAACCGGCATTAAAAAGATTGCAATAGTATTATTTTCCTTTCTGTTCTCACTCTTTTTCCATGTTTGGTCACCTTTTAATACTGAGTTTTGTTGTTCCAGTTCACAATGTCAAACCGGAGTGCCTAGACGCCTACAACAAGCTGTGGTAAGTCTTACTATCCCTAGGGACGGCTTTGGGGTTTAAAATGTGTAAACCTGGTGGTAGGTAATAACCCTAAGAGAGCCGTCATGGTGAGAGCATTGGACTAGGACCTTGAAGACTAGGGTTGGATTCCCCGCTTGGCCATAAAACCCTTTTGGGAAAGTCACACTCTCTCAGCCTCAGAGGAAGGCAATGGCAAACTGACTGGACCAATCTTGCAAGGAAACTCCATGATAGGTTCCCTTACCATAAGCCCAGAAGTGACTTGAAGGCACGCAACACACACAACAATTGTCAAGTTTGTTGTTGTTCTTGCCTTGAAGTAAGTCCCATTGAATCCAGTGAGACCTCCTTCCCGTCTGATAAGATTATACAGGAAAACAAGGCAGGGCAAAGGTATAAAAGGGACTGTTATCGTTGAAATTGCAGGTGGCGAACCACACTTCGGTAAATAGGTTTTTCCCTGTAAGCAGAAAACTAGTTTGGCAGGGAGCAAGTTGAGCCAGATCTGCATCTGAAGGAGATGGAGTCAAATGACAAGAAGAGAGAGTCCGCCTAAAAGCCGATGGTTGTGGATCCTTTCTTCCTGGTGTACTTGTTCGGCTGCTTCAGGATCGTGCCAACACACGCGGGCGACTTGTTTGTAGGAGGACATCACTAGATCTGTTGAAAGAGAAGTAGTGCGTAACAGGCTGGGATTTGTACTTCGGCCACATATTCAGCCTTCTCTGTCAGAGATCTCTGGTGCCATCCCAGGGTCCCACAGGATTGAGCCATGGCACTTAAAGCCATATCAGACTGCATTAATTCCGCCACATGTAACAGTTCATCGATAAATTGGTCACATTTCACTGTCCAGTGCATTAAGCAGAGTAAATCCTTCCGAAAGTCCAGTTCCATAAGCAGCACATGGGGATTTTCTTCACAGGACCAGCAGTATTGAAGCAGATCCTAACAGTTGCATGAACATATTTCTCTTCTCTTCCTTCTTTTAAGCCAAGAGGTGCTGCCAAATGTCCACGAAGGGAAAGAGTATCCCTGTACGTTGGTGGGGACGTGGAACACGTGGTACGGAGAGCAAGATCAGGCAGGTAGGAGATGATGATGATGATGATGATACTTAATTGATATAGCGCTGTAGATTTACACATACAGTGATGCAGTTGTGCTAGGGATGTATGCGCTTACAGGCATTGGTGTGAGATGTTCCAGAGCTTTGGGGAACGAGCAGGCAACCGTTTGTTCCACTTTCATGGAACAAATCACAGCCAATTTAGTCAATTTAGTCCAAGACCTGACATTTGGTATCCAGCCCAAGAAGAAGTGGGATTTCATTGTGCTCCCACTGCAACACTGCACCCAATGTTTCACAGGTAGAAACTGGGCCATGTGTCACCAAACAGTGAGGAAGGACATACAAACTAGGAGAGGCTGCAGCAGTTTGCTTTTGCCTGAGCCGACTGGGAAGATCCTACCTCTCTTCTTCTCCTTTCCCTCCTGCTGAAACCACTTTCCAATTTGGTTTAAAACATGACGTTTCTGCTTCCAGTCCATCTGTGGCGGTACGAGGGAGGCTACCCTGCGCTGACGGAGGTCATGAGTAAGCTTCGACATGACAAGGTGAGACAAGGTGAAGTCTGTCGGCCTGATCCTATGCGCTGTAGTATGCTTAAGATAGTTGTTTCATTTTAAGAGGGTGGTGCTTTGTTACAGATCCTAGAACAGTGCATCTTATGCTATCTAGTCTGAAGGACCAGCATGTTTCACATCCATCGTATCCGCCAAGGACTGGCACCCTGTTTGCGCCCATTGAGCACAACGGTCCCTTTCTTTCCTTGAAACTCCAGGGACTCGCAGCCAATGGCTTGTGGATTGGCACCGGTCCATGGACCGCCTGTCCTAGAAGTATGTTCTAATAAGCTGTGAAGTACATTGAGAGAGGCATTGCAGCATTTAAATATCTGGATAGGCGTCACGTTGAAGATGGGAAAAGCTTGGTTTTCCTTCTGAGACTGGAAGGTGGAATATGTAATCTAATCTCTTTGGTGGTTCAAGGTGCAGCCCCAGCCTTGCAGGGAATAAATCCACATTTATCACTCAGACTTAATAATACTTATTGCAAAGCTTTATGCATCATCAAGGAGTTTAGAGGTTTGCGTATCCGCTCAGTGCTGGAGTCCAGGTGGTTTGGACTCCAACTCCCACAATCCTTTGCTTCATGCTGGCTGAGGTTTCTGGACCAATGGAAGTCAAAAGCATCTGTAGGCACATGTGTTGCTGTTGCTTTTATGTCCCATGTTTCTATGAAAACGTTAACTTTCCCCAATCTTCCATTGTCCAAACAACATCAATTTTAAACATGAATCCAAGTAAATGTCCTGGTATTAAAGTCTTGAGGAACACACTGGATTGTAACTTGATTTGATTTGATTTAACCTAATTGTATAATTTGATTTTAGACGTTCATGGAGTTCCGCAAAGCAAGGGGAAGCATGCTTCTCTCTCGCAAGAACCAGCTGCTGTTGGAGTTCAGCTTTTGGAATGAACCCGAACCCAGGGCTGGGCCCAATATCTATGAACTGAGGTCCTACCAGCTTCGCGTAAGCACCTTTTTCCTGTTTGTGAAATGTATATTTAAAAGACGACGAAGGAATGTGTCTGCTGTCGCTTCACCTCAGAAAACTGCGTTGTCAAAGTAGCCGAGCCCGTAGTTGCCATAGTCGGTTTTGATGCGTCGACTGCATTTTCTGCCGCACGTGGTGCTCAAACTGGTTCGCAGATCAGGGCTTGAATCGCAAATCAGATGCCCACAAATTATAGCTTAAGAGGGAGACTTAACCCAACCTTGTGTCAGGTTGCCCTTGAAGTTGGTACAGAAGATGCCAAGCCGGTTCCTGCCAGGAGTGGCACTGCCAGCGGTTCAGCGTCTTCCAAGCTTCCTCTTGAACATTATGCCTTTTGAACAAGCCAAAAAGCACACTAGGAAATCATGTAGAGATCTAGTCACATCTTTCTTTCTTTCCTTTCAGCCTGGAACAATGATCGAATGGGGCAACTACTGGTGAGTGTCCTTCGCTGTAGTGGCCATGCTCTTCTTAATGCGGTTTGTATGTTGGGTTACGGCAGCCTTAAAGTGTCCGGGAGTTGAACACATTAGATTTGGCTTCCTGGAGCAGACCATTTTTCCCCTTGAGCTTAATCCTAGACTGGGATAGTTGACCAGAGCATTGTGAAAACGCTCCCAGCATGCAGAGATTGCTCCCTTCCCTGATAGACAAAGCACCCTGGTTTAGGCCAATGCCCTCCTGTGCAATGGCCTCACTCCCTCCTTGTTTGATTTACTGGCATTCAGGGAATGGGAAAAGGGGCAGAGAGCCAACCTGCATCATGGGGAAAATAAGTCACAAAATGTGCACAAAATGTCCTGTCTTTTCAGGGGCGAATGGGGTGGAGCAGCAAAGGGAGGTCATCTGATTTTGTTCACAACTGAAGTCTGTGGCTCGCTTTTTATTGAAAGCACATGCATGTGGCTGTGAGAGAGAAAATGGCACAGGGTTGTATTCTACGAGATAAAAAACAGCGAGGGTGGTGCGGTACTGTCACAGTTTTTGCAACCTGCCATTGGTTTTCTTCTTCGGCAGCCACTCATTTGATTGGAGGTGAAATTCACAGCCCTCTCCTTGAAACATTGTCCTTGGAGAGAACTAGATAACCTCTGCATTGATGTTGCTTTTTATGTGCCTTCAAACTTATGCGCAGGAGAAAAAGCCCCACAGTTTTCTTGGCCAGATTTGTTATTTTAGAGGGAATTTGGCTGAGTGTAGATTCAAACCTTGGTCTCCTAGAGTCCTGATCCCAAAGGGTTTTCTTGGTCCGAGTTCTCCCACAGCCCCAGACCAATGTTCAAACCGCTTTGCCACACTGGTTCTTGAACATTTCTCCTAGACTTGCCGTTCTCCAGCACTTCTCTCCTTCTTCTTCTACCTTTCAGGGCTCGAGCCATTGGTTTCCGGCAGGATGACAAAGAAGCCGTCGGTGGCTTCTTTTCGCAGATTGGGCAGCTGTACATGGTCCATCACCTTTGGGGTAAGGCTGGGCATCGGTGCGATGCCCTGAGCATCAGTTTCATTCCTCCTACCAAACTGGTTTTTGCATCCTTTCAAAGATTATTCGATACAACGAAAGGAAGGTATGGATAGGCACTGATAGGCTCCAAATCTTTCCCTCTTCTTCCAGCTTACAAAGACCTCCAGACAAGAGAAGACATCAGGAACGCTGCGTGGCACAAACCAGGATGGGATGAGCTGGTATACTATACAGGTAATGCTCTAAGGCACATGTGGCTGGCATGTGCCATGACTCTCTTTGCCGCACCGCTTTGGATGCCGATAGTGTTGGTGCGCGACAGTGGCAGGAACCATTTTGCCAGGGTTCATACCGGTGACAAGAAAAGTCGAAGAGCGGCCGGAATCATGTTGGTGTCTTCATATACATGCACAATGTTCCCTGTGAAAGCAATTGGATAGGTTTTTCTCCCCAACGTGGAACATGTACATTTTAATGGCGGCAACTCAGAAGCATAAATCTTAAAGCCCGCATGTGTTGTGTGACTTGCCTGTGTGCATTTGCTGTGTGCAGCACCCGAGAAGGCCAGAGGTAGCATGAGCGAATTTGGACACTCCACCTCTTCTGGGTCAAAGAGGTTGATTCATGTCCGCTTGGCAAGACTCTTGCGATCTGTCTCTGGCTCTGCTTCTTCTTATCCATCTAATTTATTTATTCGGTTTGATCCCTATTTATTTATTTGATTTATAGCCCACATTTCTCACCAAGCCAATGGGTCCTGTATCGGTCTTGCTTGTGGAAGCGCGCATGGATTGTGCTGTGTAACACTTCGACGGCTACAAAATCTTAAGTTCCATGTTTAATCTGTACAACCTCGGAGAAAACTTACTTTTAATGAATGGTTTCTTTTCTTCTCCTTCTCCCTTTGCTTCCCTTTTCCCGCCTTCCCTTCTTCCTTTCTTCCAGTGCCCCTGATTCAAGAAATGGAGTCCCGGATTATGATCCCGTTGAAGATTTCTCCTCTTCAGTAAAAGCCACTGACTGGTGCCTCTGGGTAGATTTAGAGCGACAAAAGCGTTGGTCTTTTCTTTGTTTTGTTTCCCTTCTCCTCCTCTTTACGTTTATTTAACCGTTTTGCGTGTGGCAGTGGCAACCCTGACTCCGGAAAGTACTGTATCCTGGGGCATAGGAATGATACCTCGCAGGGGCACTTAGAAAAGCTGTAAGGGGGTCATCATTTCTTCTCTTCTCTTTCCAAGTCTTAGTGTTCAGGCACCAAACCTCTTTGAAACGCAGGCAAGCGCTTGGAGAAGCGACAGGCGCTGAAGGAAACGCACAAGCTTTAAACTCTGGAACGGTGCTGTATTTAATTCGACACGCACACTCCCTTGCAAGCTTTTATTCTTCCTTCATTGCTGTCACTCCTTCACGTTCTCCAAATGTTGGAGCGGAGGGCATCTACATGTAGAAAACTAGCATGTCAGGGTAATAGTTGGTTTGAAGCTGCCTTACTCGACTCCATTGTGGTATCAATAGGCCACCTTTGAATCTGGAAAGTTCATCACTTGGATATATATATATATATATATATATATATATATATATATATATATTGCTGGAAAGGAAATGCTCTCCGTTCGAACACTCAGCCCTAGCAATGCAGCTGCTTTCCTTGGAGCGATGGGGTCCCTGTAAACCTGGGCGCATCTGCACCACAATGCTAGCATTTTGGTCCCACTTCAGCTGCCATGGCTCAGCCCTGGGATTTGTAGTCTGGCGAGGTGCTTTGAATGCTCTGCTGTCCATGATGGCAATGCGCTAGAGCCCTCCAGGGAAGGAATTCCAAGTGGGCTACAAATCCTAGGATTTTGCAGGACTGGCAATGAAAGTGGTATCGAAGTGCTGCAGGTGGGCAGTGTAGATGCAGCTCTGGTCTGAATGAACAGATCCAGAAGCTCCTTTCCTTGCTTCTACCTGAGCTGATAAGAAACAAAAGTCACTGGAGGATTTTGGAGTCCAGACAAATGCAAGGTTGTCTCAAACCAAGATTCTTATCCACAGAATAGGCGGCATCTTTCACCTTTTTGCAAGCACTCCTGGATTGTGCGGCAAAGCCAAATGTGGGAAGGAAGGGTTGTTTATTACTATTATTATTATTATTATTGTTATAATTTAATTGAATTCATGATTTAAAACTTTAGTTTGTGTGATTCAACTAAGAGAAAGCAATTCTGCTATGAGACAATGGAAACAAAAACGAAGCCTATGAAATCGCTTAGGATCAACACAATGCGCTGTGCCCTACTTTTCCGTTTTGGGTTTCACTTAGACTAGAGAGAGGGGTGTGTGTGTGTGTGTGTGTGTGTGTGTGTGTGTGTCGTCGTGTGTCTGTGACATTTCAAGCATCGCGTACGTTGGAGCCATGCGCTTGTCGGCTCACACATCAGTGCAATTCACCGTTACGTTTGGCGGCCTAAGAAATGGGTCTATACATTTCGGTGAGGTTTTTTTCTTCTTCTGGCCAAACGCATCGATTAAAAATATATCCGATTGATTTTCACATATCCTTGGCGTTGTTTGGTCTTCTTTCCAGACCGATGGGACTTGTTTTCTGCAGAGAGTCAAGCAAATCAGGCCCTAACACTCCAAAGAGTTGAGATACACCATTTGTTGTTGTGTGCCTTCAAGTCATTTTTGACTTACGGCAACCCTAAGGCGAACCTATCCTGGGTTGTTCTTGGCAAGGTTTGTTCAGAGGCGGCTTGCCATGGCCTTCCCCTGAGGCTGAGAGAGTGTGACTCCTTGTCCAAGGTCTCCCAATGGGTTTCCATGGTCGAGCTGGGATTCGAACCTAGAGTCCAATGTGCAAACAATGGCACCATTCGGGGTCACACTTGTATTTTTCCAGCCAGGAGTGTGCAAAGGCTTTTCGGTGGCCTCACCTGACACAATCTCCCCAAGCGCACAAGTTTGTGAAATGCATCCCAGGCACATTCCTTTTCGGTGTCCAGCTGTTTGCTTTTGTCAGGCGTGGAATTTTCCTCTCTGCCTCCAAACGCTCCGGTTTTTGTTATCAGAAGAAAAGTCAACCTGAAATGCAGCGCCAGATGCCACCGACGGCTAAAACGGACAAATAAATGGGTCCCCAAAGCAAACCGGGGCAAACTCTCCCTGGAAGCAAAGGTGCCTCAATAGAAACTGCTGTACTTTGAGGCGAAAGGATTCACTAGAAGAAAGATAATCATGCTTAGTAAGGTGTTGTGATTGTTGTGTGTGTGCGCCTTCAAGTTGTTACTGACTTATGGAACAGCGACCCTATAATGCAGAATTTGTTTATCATTGCCGTCCTCTGAGGCTGAGAGAGTATGGTCACTGTGTCATAGCCAAACGGGTTCGAACCCCTGGTCTCCAGAGCTGTAGTCTAACGCACAAGCCACTACACATCACGCTGTGTCTCCCAAGTTGCACATGGCCCTATAAATGTAATGGGATTTAAGTGACACTGAAGGTGCGAAACACCCAGTATAATGGAGTATCACAAGTCTGGATGCAAACACGGTGTGTAGATGTGATCAGCTGCACATCGACAAATGGCAACCAGAAATGGTCTCCAGAGAGGGTCAACACAGCCAGCGTGTGATGCGGCATACAACAACGGCAACCTATGGCAATGCATGTGCAGGTATGCGTAGCCAGAGAACCCAAATGGTAGCTTTCCTAACATTGAAAACGGCAGAGGAAAGTGGCTCCCGGCCAAGTCTGGGCCCCTCTGTTCTGTGGGGTATGTGGTTGTGTGTCGACATGGGCTTTTCATAGGGCTTCCTTAAGCCAGGAAGACTCAGAGGTGGTTTGGCCAGTTCCTTCCTTCCAGAAATAGAGCCTACGGGTTTCCCATCCAAGGGCCAACTAGGGCTGACCCTGCTTAGCTTTCCAGATCAGACTTGTGTGCATGCATGCCTTCAAGTCAACCCCAGACTTAGGGCAACCCCATACGTTTCCTGGGCTTTCCTTGGTCCAGGAATGCTCAGGGGTGTTTGGGTCTATTCCTTCCTCTGAAGGAAGGCACCTTGGTCTCACATCCATTCATTAACCAGGGCTGGCCCTGCTTAGCTTCTAAGATCAGTCTTGAGTCTGCTTGCACTCTTCGAGCCACCTCTGAGCCCAAAGTTTCCCAGAGGTGGCCGGTTCCTCCCTCTGAAACACAGCCTCCAGCACCACTGGCCTCCCACCCAAGGGCACCCCAAGGCTGGCCCTGCTTAGCCTCCAAGCCCAAGTCACTCCTGAACCCAGGCAGCTTTGGGGGACCTTTCGCTATGGCTGCAAGCATGCATGGCATGGAACACCAAAACAAAGCAACATTTGAAGGATGTAAAAGTGAAGCCAAGGGAAGAAGGCCTTGCATCCAGGGGAGGATGGGATTGCCACTCCTGGGGATGCTGGGCCTCATGATCCCCATCCTCCAGGGAAGAAAGGAAAGCCCTAAAGCCTGTGTCCCTCCTCCCTCTTTCAGTGCCAAGTCCAAGGTGCCTCCTCCTCCTCTTCCTCCAGTCTTTTCCCTCTAAAGCCCAATCAGGAGAGGAGAAGGGGTCCCTGAGAGCTCCACCCCTCCAAATTAGCATACATTTGCATAAAGGAGCACACCCCTTTCTCCTCCCTCCCTCCCTTTGCTTTTGCAAAGCAAAAAAAGTGCCGAGCTTGCAAGGAAGATGTGGCTCCTGGCCAGACTCCTGAGGAGCCCTTGGAGGTGACAGAGAGGGACACAGGGACCCTGGCCACGATCCTGGCGCTTGCCTTCGGGGCACCCCTCCTCAGGACCCGCCTCGGGCTGTGAGTGCCAATCCGGGGACACATTTGGGGCTGGGAGGGGGTTGCTTTGGCTCTAAGGAGCATTCTGGACTGCAAATCCCAGAATCCTCCCAGCTGCCAGGGGCTGATCTGTGTCCCTGACTCTGGAGGGAGGGTGGTTTGCAAAAGCAGGGCTCTCTCTTTGTTGGGTTGCATCTCCCAGCATCCTCCAGCCCTCTTGGGAGAACTGCAGAAACACTGTTGTTGAGTGGTTTGCTTCTTTGGGTTGCATTGTGACTGATCTTTCTGGATTGCAAATCCCAGAGTCCCCCGGCTGGCAGGGGTTGATCTATCACTGAGTTTGAAGGGAGGGTGGTTTGCAAAAACATGGCTCGCTTTTTTGATTGAGTTGCACCTCCCAGCATCCTCCAGCCATCTTAGGAAGATTGCAGAAACATTCTTGTTCCTTTGGACTACCTTGTGTCTAATCCTTCTGGACTGCAGATCCCAGAATCCCCCATCTGACTGTGGCTCATCTGTCACCGAGTTTGAAGGGGAGGGTGGTTTGCAAACACATTGCACTTTTGACTAAGATTGCATCTCCCAGCATTCTGCCACCAACTTTGGAGAATTGCAGCATCATTTAGGGACTGCAAATCCCAGAATCCTCCGGGAGTTGACAGGTTGTTGAGTTTGAAGGGTCTGAGGTTGAAAAAACATGGCTCTTTTTGGGGGAGACAGCATCTCCCATCATCCTCCAGCCAGTCTAGGAGAACTGCAAAAACACTGTGTTTAGTGTGGACTGCGGATCCCATTCTTGGCCATTCTTTCCAGCCAAAGAGAGAGAAGGAGATTGGCTGGGGGATTCTGGGAGATGTAGTCCAAAGAAGCAACAGGCTTGCAGTCCCCTCCAAAAAAGCAATGCAAATCCTTGCTGTTTGGGGCGAAAAATGCAATATATAAATGCAATGCATCATCCTTTGGTCATCCTCCAAAACTTGGATTGTTTTTCTCCAGATCCTCTTGCTGTTTGTGGGGATTGTGGGAGCTGCAGTCCAATTTTCACCAAGCTGATTCCAAGTCCCTTTCCAATCTCTGGATTTGAGGTCCTACAAATGGAACGATTCCTTCCGCCGTCGGTTCCTTTGCTTTGCTTGGACTCTTGTGTTTTGATTTTTGGGGGGGCGGATGCAGACGCAATCCCGGTTTGTTTTGGAGGACAGGAGAACCGAAAGGATGCCATCCTGACCTGGGAAACCATTATAATCATAAGCCTAACCTATTCTGCTTCTTATATGGGTTTTCCTTTTTGGAAAGGAAAGGATGCGAATCAGAGAGACCCCAAAAAAGAAAACAAAGCAGCTTGACCTTCCTTCTAGGAACCCAAAAGCCATAAAGCAAACCCCGTTTCGTGAATTCAATCCAGTTTTTAAAAGCAAGGAGGAAAGGGGAAATGTGCTCCTTCTGCTCCCAAGCAGGTATTATATAAACCCCTGGTTGTTATGACGGTTGGGGCTGCAATGTGCACAGAAAATCCCCCTCCGGCTCTGTTGCAAAGCGCATGATGTAACTCACAGGGTGCGATTGCAGCACACTCCTTGCATGTGTTTTGGTGACTCTGTTTGAGTTCCAGGCGTTCCGGCACCGAGGTCAGCGTCCTGGGTTCGAGAAAGGGCACCGAAAGGGGGAGAAAAACCACCGCTTTGGCCCAAAGGCAGGACTCGGCGGCGGCTGTTTTCGGGTGCCGCCGAGTCTTTCTGACGTACGGCAGCCCTCCAGCAAACTTGTCATGGGGTTTTCTTGGCAAGGTTTGTTCAGAGGGGGTTTGTCATGGGCTTTATGGGTTTTATGGGAATCGACTTCTGATGCTCACACCGCTGTGCCATGCTGCTTGCATCCCTCCCTTTCAAGGGTTTTGGAAGCAGTGTGTTTAAATTAAACTTTGTTTGTTTGCAGAGTTGCAAGAGTGGAACATGGGCACATTTGGGCCAAGGGAGATGTAGTTGGCCGCAAAGTGTAGCATATAGCGTAGTATTACAATCGTAACATTGAGCACGCAAGGAAGGCGCGAGGAGGAGGGAGAAGGAAGGAATTTCCGAGGGGCGTTCTTAGAACAAGCCATCGGGACGGAATCGGTTCAGGATAGGTTGCCCAAGCCACCGTCCGAAGAAGAACTTAGCAACGCGACAAGATGGGGAGCTGCCTTTCTACTCGGTCCGTCCACTTTGTGTGTCGCTTAAAGCGGGATGCTTTCCCAGCCCTACCTGGATATATGGCAGGGATCGAACCCAGGACCTTCTGCGCAGGAACATGGGAAGCTGCCGTTGTCCTGAGACATGGCCTTCGTCTGGGTTGCATCTGCACTGCAAAAATCATAATGCAGTTTGACACCGCTGTAGCTTTCACAGCTCCATGCTGTTGTCTTCTGGGATTTGGATTTTGGTGAGCGATTTGGCTTTCTCGATCTGCAAATCCCAGGAGACCATTGCCTTGAGCCATGGCACTTAAAGTGGCGCCAAACTGGGATTATTTCTGCAGTGTGGATGCTGCCCAAGTGCAATATTGGAAGCTGTAGCCAAGTTGGCAAAATGTCATTTTTCGCCACCTTGCGACATAGGAAGGCCCCTGTCGCAACCCATCATCCTTGGGCCGCAGCGGGGACATGATATCATGGTTCTGGAAGCCAGCAGTGACGCAGATTCCTATCCCTTGTGGCCTTTTTCCAAATTGGATAGGAAAGTCGGACCCAGTTTGCACACTCCACCTTCCCAAAAGCCTGGGAAACAAAACGCCAGCTGGGCCTCATGCGTAGACCTGGCCTGATGGCCATGTTCCCTTCTGTAAGGAATGGCATCAGGGCCCATGACATCCCATGGCTCCATACCATCCTGGGATGTGCAGTTTGTGGTGGCACCAGGGCTCTTTGACAGAGGAGGCGAAGCATCTCGCCAAACGACAAATCACAGGATCCCATAGCATGGCACAGTGGCAGTTAATATGGTACCAAACGGCATTTATTTGGCAGTGTAGATACAACCCAAGCAAGTGAAAAGCATGCCTTTCTCCATAACCATAGTCAGCCCTGCAGGAACTCTTAGGCCATTTCGTTCAAAGGATTCAGGGGCAGAATCGCCAGGTGTTTAAAACAGCAAATGGGATTCTCTCCTCGATACAGGATTTATGTGTGTAGCATCCCTTCCTTGCTTTTGCTACAAGGCTACCAATGAAAGAAATGCCAAACAGCCTTTAGCAACAGATCCGAAACTACATTTTAGAGATGTGGAAAGCAACGTTCTTCCAAAACAGATCTTTAGAAAAAGCCCGCGCGTTTATAAGCCGGTCTCAGGACCCATTTGATAAAGGCCAAAGACCAGATTGTATCGTCACCGTTCGTATTTTACCGGATGCCTTTGGAATGGATTTGGATGTTATAGAGATGGCCTAATGGCATTTTCGTACCTGCGTTGTGTCGGTTTTAATTTTGAAAGCTGCCTAATGGTCCCAGTTGGTGGGAAGGAAAGGTATTGATTAAGATATTAATTGGATGGATAGATGGATGCATGCGTGCATGCATGCATTCTGGCATTTTGGAAACTGTAGTTTTGTGGGACGTTTAACCTTCCCTGGCAGGCAGCTCTAGGCCCACAACGGATTACAAATCCCAGCAGTCCGTAGCATGGAGCCATGGCCATTAAAGTGGTGTCCAAGTAGCCCAAGCCAGGGAAACAGTTCCAGGAAGGGTTAAGCCAGCAAGCCGGCCAACCTTGACTCGTTGCCCATTACGCCGTTGGCCCCCAAGGACAGCAAATCAGGATTTGCTTTCCTCCCCACCTCCCGCCGCCCACCTTGGCTTCAAAAGCAACCATCCCACCGGTTGCAACTCCTTTACGCTGAGCGGTCAGTCGCTTGACCATCACGCCTCCTTCCTTAAGATGGCTCAGATCTGGGTGCAGCAAAGCGGAGACCCTCAAGGGGACCTCATTGTCCTCTCCCACCACAGGAAGGTGCCCAAGAGGATGGCTTCCCTGATGGAGCTGAAGGAGATCTTCCACAACGCCGATGCCGTCTGCTTCGACGTGGACAGCACCGTCATCCGGGAAGAAGGCATCGACGAGCTGGCCAAGTTCTGCGGGGTTGGAGACGCCGTGGCGGAAATGTACGTATCCCGCGTCGACAGGTTTGGTTTGCGCAGGGAGAGATTGGGTTGGACTGCTGGACGTGGTCATCTGGGTGGCCAGATTTGGGCCACTTTGGGCCACCTTGAGTCTTTCTTCAGGACTCCCCTGCCTCTCTTGGCAATTTCGGTGCATGGATGTACATCATCCAATTTTGCCACTGCTACCAAAGACAACTTGAAATGTATTCATTTACAGCTATTAAATAACTTTCAAGGCACCAGATCCCATCTGATCTTGGAATCTAAGCAAGGTTAGCCCTGTTCATTGCTTGGATGGGAGACCACCAGGTGCTGTGGACTGCATTTCAGAGGAAGGAACTGGCCAAACCGCCTCTTTGCTTAAGAAAACCCTATGAAATGCATGGGGTCACCATAAGCCAAGAGGCACATTGAAGGCACAGACATGCATAAGATCTGCCCTTCCTACCTTTTCCCCAAACGCTGCAGGATGAAACTTCCAGCGCATGAGAAAAGGTGCCTTTTTTGGACTGTCAGTCCCAGAATTGGGGGATTCTGGGATTAGTAGTCCAAAAAGAAGAAGCTTCCTCAAGGCCAGAAGGAGCTATATTTCAGAGGAAGGAATTGGCAAAAACCCTATGAAATTCATGGGGTCTCCATAAACCAACAGACACCTTGCTCCAGTTTTCCTTCACCATCTTCCCAATGCAGAAGTAAAGAAAAGGGTGGGAATGGGATTGTTTTCCCAATGGGGACTAAGCGGATCCCCTATTAGTGTGGGTCTTTCTGATTGGTGATCCAGGACCCGGCGAGCGATGGGGGGCACAGTCACCTTCAAGGCGGCGCTCACGGCCCGGCTGGGGCTGATCCGACCTTCCTACGAACAAGTCCAGAAACTAATCTCAGAGCATCCCCCCCAGCTGACCCCCGGAATACGGTAAGGCCACTTCTCACGTTCCCGAAACACGGAGGCCGTTCCCATTGCTTTCGTTCACACCAGGAAGGATTTCCAAGCTAGTTAAGGCTTCTGGGAAATGAAGTCCCAAACACCTGGAGGACCCACATTTGGGAACCACTAATCCTGGTAAAAAGCCAAGGAAATACCTGAAGAGCTACATGTTTGCTAACCATTGCAAAGTAATGCAATGGAAGGGGGATGTTGTTGTTGTTTTAAAGGAAAGGTCCAGCAGAAATTCATGGGCCTTTCCTTAGCTCTCCGCACCCCAGATCGGACGTACCCCATCCTATAAGCCCTGCCTCTGGTTTCCAAAGTACGCTGACCAAGAGAGGCATGAAGAAGTCCCATTTGGAGGTAAAGATTTCCTTCCCTTCCGTCTTCTTCCTCCCAGGGAGCTGGTCAACAGGTTGCACCAGCGAGGCGTCCAGGTCTTCTTAATCTCCGGAGGGTTCCAGAGCATCGTCGAACACGTCGCGTCGCAGCTCAACATCCCCACGGCCAACGTCTTTGCCAACCGGTTGAAGTTCTACTTTAACGGTAAGCCGGGACTCGGGTTCGAATCCTGTTGTGGGGTTTTCTTGGCAAGATTTGTTCAGAGGAGGTTGGCCATTGCCTTCAAAGGGGGAACAGGATGTTTCTGGAGACACCTTCCCTCTTTGGTGAAAAGGGGATGTTTGGGGGGATTTGGAGGGACAAAAGGACCCCCCCAAACAGCCTTGTGACTTCCTCTCCGTGGCGTCCATCTTAGGAGAATATGCCGGGTTCGATGAGACGCAGCCGACGGCCGAGTCCGGAGGGAAAGGACAAGTGATCAGCTACTTGAAGGAGCAGTTTCAGTTCAAGAAGGTGGTCATGATCGGGGACGGGGCGACGGATATGGAGGCCTGCCCTCCCGCGGTAAGCGCCCTTTTCCTGGTCTCTGGCTTTTGCACCACTTGAGGCAAAGATTTTGGGGATTCTGGGAATGGAAGACCAAAACAGGTGGAGGACCAAAGTTTGGGAATCACTGCTCTGAGATATAATGGATGTTAGCTCCCATCACCCACACCCTGCATGGCCAATGGTAAGGGATGATGGGGACTGAAGTCTGAATCTTTGAACAGCCAACATGCCTCACCCGTTGGGTTAAGTGGAGCAGAAGCCGGTCAAATAAGAGAACAGTCGTAGCTCAACCCAAGAAAAACCATTTCCTTGAGAACGAAAGATGACATTGGTGTTCCTGGTTAATGATTGCAGATTGGTTAATGATTGGGGTGTTTTTCGCCCTGAGATCTGCCAGGAGCCGATGGGTCAGCGAGGGCATCCGAAGGAGCAAACTCCTCCTGGAAAGCCATCTCTTTGCTTTGCGCAGGCATTTTGCAGCCAAGAATAAAAATGTTTTATCGCAAGAGATAAAAGTTGGCAGTCCGCATCTGGGTTGCAAGTGGGTTTATGTTGAGTCGGGAGAAGGGTGAGATTCGTTCTCGTCTCTCTGCTCACAAGGATGGCTGGCACCATCTCCTGGCCACAAGCAGCCAGTCCAGGGCTTGTTGTCGTTATGGGATTTGGAGCTGTCAGAGCGCTCCAGGGCCAGGACCAACTACAAATCCCAGCATTCCACAGCATTGAGCCTTGGCACTCAAAATGGGATCAAACTGGACTCTGAACAGATTCGGCTGAGGTGGGATCCAGCTTCTCCTTTGATGGGAAATGGAAAAACAACCACCAACCTCTGTCTGTTTTCTCTCTCTCTTTCTCTCTCTCAGGACTGTTTTATCGGCTTTGGCGGCAACGTGGTGCGCAAGCAAGTCAAGGAGAAAGCCAAGTGGTACATCACCCATTTCGACGAGCTGCTGAAAGAACTGGAAGAACGATGAATTGAAAAGCAAAAACAGAAACCTAGGTTTATTTTATTAACCCTTTTAGCATAGGTAGACCTATCATTATGCAATTAAACAAGTTCTTATTGTTATTTGCAAACGGAGGAGTTTGGAATTTCTTTTCCCCCCTTTCCATTATGGCTGCTGGGGATTTCAATGGGGTTTGATGTGTTCCCAAGTGAGGCCATACCTTCGCTTGACAACCTGGACATCGACAGGTGTATCCACACTGGAGGATTAAAGCGGTTTGACATCACTTTAACTGCCATGACTTTAATCCTACAGAATCCCAAAAGTAGGCATCCCCCCCCCAAGTTAAGAAGACAGCAAGGAGATTGATAACAGTTTCCCCTAGACTTCATATTTTCATATCTATATCAAATTATTCTCCCCATCTTTGCCCAGCTTCACACACTGCAAAGCCAACGCAACGAGCATCACACCAAAGACACGGATGCAAATGGTCCCTGCCACCGGAAAGCTGTGGAAATTTGGCCACGGTGCTAACAAGGACTGCAAAACCCATCTGCCTCATTGCATTCGCAGATAGCCTTTACAACTAGTCAGAAAGGCTTCCTCACTGACATATCCGCTAAAAACCTATGCAACGATATCTAACGCAAAGTGACACTATACAGAATGTAAGATATAATAAGATATAAGATATGATACAAGATATAATATGGAAGGATTTCTTTCCTCTTAGGGGTCGGGCGCTTCTTTGATTCCTCCCGATCTCAGAGCCCAGAAAGGAAATCCAAAGGATAAATCTCTCTTGCGAGATTCAAGCCTTCTTTGCAGAAACAATAGGGCTATTGTGCACGGCCAAAGAATTGCTGCTCCTGCCGGATTTAGGTTAAAAGGGAGGGAAGAAAGAGGGACTTTCTCCCCCCCGTTTTTGTTTTGCAAGGGATGAAGTCCCACAGTTGAAGCTTGGCCAGCCTTAGCTAAAGCACACAAACGAATCTTGGCCCCCAAACTTGTAATTTTAATTTGTTTTGTGCGTCCAGTTCTGGGTACCACAATTTAAAAAGGATGTTGAAAAACTGGAGCCATGCGTCCAAAGGAGGGTGACTAAAATGGTGAAGGGTCTGAAAACCATGAAGCCCTATGAGGAAGGACTTAAGTGAGCTGGGGATGTTTAGCCTGGAGAAGAGAAGGTTAAGAGGTGATATGAGAGCCCTGTTATAATATTTGAAGGGATGTCATATTGAGGAGGGAGCAAACTTGTTTTCTGCTGCTCCAGAGAATAGGAGACAATGGAGCAATCTATAGGAAAAGAGATTCCAGCTCAACATTAGGAGGAGTTCCTGAGAGTAAGGGCTGTTTGACAGTGGAACAGACTCCTTCCTCGGACTGCAATGGAGTATCCTTCCTTGGAGGTCTTCAAACAGAGGCTGGATGGCCATCTGTCAATGGGGATGCTTTGACTGAGAGTTCCTGCATGGCAGAATGGGGTTGGACTGGATCAGGGCCCTTCTTGGGGTCTCTTCCAACTCTATGATTCTATGAGAATTCAGGATCATGCGATGTAACCGACTAATAGTTGAAAGAAAGGGATGCAAGAGCATAGGCAGAGTTCTGAAAAGCAGAAGCAGGGTTTAAAATGCCGTATGTTTACAAAGCCACTAAATGGTCACAAGAGTGAGGTTCGCTGACTAACAGATTGGTCCAGTTTTGCGTCAGGATTTGAACCCAACCTGATCCAGAGGAGCAAAGGATGCATGACTCTATAGGCTGGTCTACATATCAGTCGATCATGCAAGTTCGCTGCAGATTTTGACGCATTCGTATGATGATTTCATATGATAAAAGCCATATTTCCAAGAAAACCCGGACCAAACTTGTATGCAGAGACGATAGAAGGGCACAGAATATAGTGGTCAGTGGTCTCCCATGTCAGCGGATGGTGAATCCAGGTTTGGGCTAGCTTTAAACCAGCTCTCTGAGACTCTCAGGCTATTGAGGAATAGGGTTGAAGACCCTGGAGGCCAGCATTAAAGCCTGGAGGAAAACCTGGACTCACAGCCCCAGCGACATGGGAGCCAATGGAGACCATAGTAATAATGCCATATTTTCAACACGGTGATAAGGGACGCTGTATCATGATATACAGGGTTGACAGTCATAATTGTGGGTTTTCCCTAAATATACAGTGCGACTGGTTGTCCTCCTTTTATGGACACGTCCTACGTTTCAACCTACTGTCCAGGAAGGGATTCCAAAACGTCCTCCATTTTGAGAGCATGGCGACTAACGCTGCGTTTGCTGTTCCAAGAAGGGTTGCCATAATTCTATGCTATAAACTGGGATGAAATGTAGGACAAAATTTAGACCAACATTTAGGACAACCGTAGGCCAAAATTTAGTCCTCAATTTTTCTTAAATGTCTTACATTTTGTGCCAAATTTTATCCTACATTTTGTCCCGGTATATAGTAGAGAATTATGGCAATGCTAGTTCCAAGACACAGGATGTTCAAGAGAAAAAAATTAGAACGTTCCGGAACCAAAGCTAAAAAATGCGCATAGAAAATATAAACGCGAGATTCGTAGAGACTGCGCAAAATAATGGAGGTCCTCCACTGAAATGTAGGACTTGCAAGCAGAGTGTGCTTTTTTCTTCTATAGAAGAATGTGTGATTTACTTGAATTTTTAAAAACACTTTTTGCAGATACTATATAAAATATTTATATTTATATATAAAATTAATAAACAAATAAGTAGTGGCAGAGTTAACAGAGACTGGTGTCATCTTTAATGTCATTATTTATGACAGAAGCTTCTCAGGACAAAAAGTCTAATTCCTCAGGCAAGAAACCTTGGGGAAGTTACTTTTTTTTTGGACTACAACTCCCAGAATCCCTGGTCCAAAAAGTAACTTTCCCAAGTCCCTGTGGCGTCGAGGGGCGTCGAGCCACACGAACAGACAACGGGAAAGTCGCTTAAAAGAAACTGAATGGCGCGAATTGTTGTTTTAAAAATTAAAAATGTAAACAAAAACTACTCGAGGCCGCCTCAGGCCAGGACTAGGCCTCGCCGCCATATTGCCTAGCAACGGTTTTTTTAACCGCCGTACGGATCCTCAACGGGTCCATTCTGAGGAAAGTGCGAGAACGGTTTCGTTTGGACCAATGGGGAACGGAGGCGGGTCTACGCTCGGCCAATAGGCGTCGGGAAGCCCGCGGAGGCTTCCAGATTAGGGGCGTGGTCAGTGACGTAGGAGTAGGTCTGCCCTCTGTTCATTCTGGGCATACGCGCAGTGGCTCTTCATTCTGCGCGATGGCGGTGAAGGCGCTCAACCCGAAGGCGGAGGTGGCGAGGGCCCAGGCGGCGCTGGCTGTCAACATCAGCGCGGCGCGGGGGCTGCAGGACGTGCTCCGGACCAACCTGGGGCCGAAGGGGACCATGAAGATGTGAGGCCAAGGGACGGGGAGGGAAAAAGGGGACCAGGAAGGCAGGAGGGGCGTGGCCAACACTGGCCCCGCCCACCCGCGTGGCGATCGAGGGCGCATGCGCAGAGTGGGATCTTTCAGGGCAGTGGTCTCCAAGCCTTTAAGGGCTTTTGGACTTCAACTCCCAGAACCCTCAGCCCCGTTGGCCAATAGCCTGGTACTCTGGGAGATGAAGTCCAAGATCCCTTAAAAGCCACAGTGAGACTTTTTTTTGGACTTCATCTCCCAGAAGGCTCAGCCACGTTGGCCAATAGTATGGGATGCTGGGAGATTGAGTCCAAAATCTCCTAAAGAGGGGCACAGTTTGGCTGCTAAGCAGGGTCATCCCTGGTTAGGGCTTGGGCGGGATGCCGGGGCTGCGCTTGACAGGATGGAACCGGCAGAACGGCCCTCAGGACATTCTTTGCCGGAGAAAGTCCTATTTAAGGCACCAGATCCCATTGGATCTTGAGTGCTAAGGTGGGGCAGCCATGGTGACCCTTGGAGGGGAGACCGCCAGGGAATCCCAAGCGCTGGAGGCACTGTTTCAGGAAGGAAGGAACTGGCAAAACCACCTAAGAAAAGCCTGGGAAGAATTAATGGGGTCGCCACAAAGACCCTAAAGATGGTGCCTGATCTTGGGAGCTAAGCAAGGTTAGTCTTGGTTAGCCCTTGGAGGGGAGGCCACCAACAAAACCTAAGAGTCGGAGGCCCTGTTTCAGAGCAAAACCACCTCTGAATGTTCCTGGCCTATGACAAAGCATCCTTTGGGTTGGCATGCGTCAGTGGGCGACTTGAAGCCACAGACGCGTTCTTCGTCCTCTTGCAGTATGGCTTGGTGTGCCAAAAGCTGCCCATGCTCCTTGGCACAAACCTCTTCTCCTTTTCCATTGTGGAAGGCCCAGCTCTTGACGGCTCTTCTCTCTATGTTCTTCTCTCTCAGGCTTGTCTCTGGCGCCGGAGACATCAAGCTGACGAAAGACGGCAACGTTTTGCTTCATGAGATGGTGAGTGCTTTCCCTCCATCCATGGAGCACATCAAAAATGTGCCGCGGCGGCGCAATTGGCGTGGCTGTTGGTAAGGAAGCCCAGGGCTGAGAAAAATGACGCTAGGCTCTTGGTCCCCGCAGCAAATCCAGCACCCGACGGCCTCCTTGATCGCCAAAGTGGCGACCGCGCAGGACGACATCACCGGCGACGGGACCACGTCCAACGTCCTCATCATCGGAGAGCTCCTCAAACAGGCCGACCTCTACATTTCGGAGGTATGTGGCAGCGTCCCTTTTTTCCTCCCGAGCTTCAAGCGTGTGGTTTTCCTTTGTTGAGAAGAGTAACCTAAGAGTAACCTCATAGTGCATCGCTGTTGGCCATGTTTAAATGCAACCAGTGGAGTTGTGGTATAAGGATGTATAGCTTATCAGGATCGTGGCTCATTCTTCTCGCATGTTTGCCACAGAGTCGGGTTTCAAGCCGTTTCATTTTCTTTGCGTTCTTGACAGGCGGCAGATGCCTGAAAAGCGTGGAACCGTCCAGAAACGGGCCGCACAGCAAACACCCAAGTGAGCTCCGTAGCTCCCTTGGCATGACCCTGTGCTAGAGTAAACTGTGCTTTACCCTCTGCATTGGAAGGAACCTCTTTCCTTTTATATGTATTCAAAAGGACAGTACATGTTTCGTCCTCGTGTGTATGTGCCATATATTGTTTGCCTCCAAGTTCTCTCTAGATAAGACTCTGCTTTTCCCTGTTGTTAAATGTTGCAGGGCTGGGAATGAGGCGAGGGTGGGATCATTTGTAAATAACCTGTGTCGATCCTCAGGGTTTGCACCCTCGCATAGTTACGGAAGGGTTCGAAGCCGCCAAAGAGAAAGCCCTCCAGGTCCTGGACCAAGTCAAAGTCACGAAGGAGATGGACAGGGAGACCCTCCTCGATGTGGCCAGGACCTCTCTTCGCACGAAGGTCCACGCCGAGCTCGCCGATATCTTAACTGAGGTGAGTGCGCATCCTCTTGTTTTATGTTTAGTAAACGATGTAGACAGCTAAATAAATGGATAACTGGAGGTAGGGAGGGTATTGTTGGGTATTTGGAGTTGTCTTTGATAAGGTGGTGCTCTTTCTCTTTCAAGGCTGTGGTAGACTCCATCCTGGCAATTAGGAAACCCAACGAACCGATCGACCTGTACATGGTTGAAATAATGGAGATGAAGCACAAATCCGAAACAGACACAACGTAGGTCTATTGCCAGTCTGGGGAACTGCATGGGGCTATGGCCATATCCCCCACAGTATGCCCAAAGACCTCTTGTTCCCCTCTGGGGTCCCTCAAAATGGCATCCATAAGTGCCATCCTTTGGCCACGTTGAGAGCGCCACTTCCTCAACCTCTAGATTGAAATATGGTTACGCTTGAGATGTTTGTGGTTTTTGGGCATGGACGAATTCTGCATTGGCCTTGGCAATGGCTAATGGAGTCAGACACCATGCAAGAAAAAGGCCTCTGTCTTGTGCATTCCCGAGTGGTGTGTGGCATGGAAGGCGGCACACCCATGTCATAAGCAGATACACGGCTCTTAATTTTCACCATACAACAGGGAGTCAAGTGGGTGAGAGATGGATGTCTCTGCATGTGGGACGGGCAGCTCAAAGCGAGAGCATGAGCACTGATCTGGAATGTAACTTCTTTAAAAGGCTGATCAGAGGACTCGTCTTGGATCATGGCGCTCGTCATCCGGACATGAAGAAGAGAGTTGAAGATGCTTACATCTTGACTTGCAACGTGTCGCTTGAGTATGAAAAAACGTACGTATCTGATGGTGCTTGTAGCCCTGGTTGGGAGCTCGCAGTGAGCTAGTGCCAAGTAAACTTAATCACAGACGAAGGTGGTGTCACCTTCCAGTCTGTCTAAATGGCTACCTCTGATATTTCTGGCCCAAGCTTGTGCTGCTTTCTGTATGTTGTTGGCGCAGTTTGTTAATGCCGACAGCCCTAGGAAATGTGACGCGTTTTCTGTTTTCAGAGAGGTGAATTCCGGCTTCTTCTACAAGAGTGCAGAAGAAAGAGAGAAGCTGGTGAAGGCAGAAAGGAAGTTCATTGAAGACCGAGTGAAGAAAATTGTGCATCTGAAAAACACCGTAGTTGGCGATTCGAACAAAGGTTTCGTTGTGATTAACCAAAAGGTGAGGCTCTGGGCTTGGAGTGGGTTGAGACAGTGCTGTAATACAACCAGTTGTGATGTGCTGACTTTGCTGGAGATACACAACTTTGCTCTTTAAGGTTTTTTATTAATCTGAGGACTACACCGCTTTGATTTTCTCCTCTGTCTGTGTTTCAGGGCATTGACCCTTTCTCGCTGGATGCACTTGCCAAAGAAGGGATCATAGCCCTGCGCAGAGCAAAGCGAAGGAACATGGAGAGGTCAGTTCCTGGAAAGTTGAAGGCCATGCTTGAGGCTTAGAAGTCCAGCTCTTTGTACACCAACGTGCGGTGGTGCTATGATTTTAATGGACTCAGATGTGCCCTAAAGCCTTTTCTTTCCCCTCTTCTAGGTTGACCCTTGCCTGTGGGGGCATTGCGATGAATTCAGTGGATGACCTCTCGGTTGACTGTCTGGGGCATGCCGGCCTTGTCTATGAATACACACTGGTGCGTGTAACCTTCCAGTTTCACATTCTTGCTGGGGTTTTGGTTTAAGTGGCAGAGGTTTCCTGGCTTTACAGAAATGCTGTGGTATTGTTAATCATTGAGTGTGAAATGGGTTGTGCTTTCCCGTTGAGCAGGAGTGGGAACCTATGGCTCTCCAGGTTCTAAAGAACTGGCATTCCCATCATGTGTCACCACCAGGCAAACTGAAGGAAGTTTTAGCCAGACTCATGAGGGCTTGGTTGTAGTTCCTCCTCTTATGGTGATACTACATGCTCTTCCAAGCAGAGTCCAGGACAACCCCCCAAAACCCTCAGGCATTTGGGGGGAAACATTTGGGGGTTATTTGCCCTTAAGGTCTGGGAGGTGGGCTTCTCCAAGATCTCCTGAGGGTCTGATGCAGGGCCTGTTTCCCTTAGTTGTCCTCCCCTGATCAAGAAGCATATCCTGAATGCGCTGGATAACTCATCACTCGTTCTTTTTGCGTAGGGTGAAGAGAAGTTCACCTTCATTGAGAAGTGCGACAACCCTCGCTCTGTGACTCTGTTGATCAAGGGCCCAAATAAGCACACCTTGACCCAGATCAAGGACGCGATCAGAGATGGGCTGCGGGCTGTCAAAAATGCCATTGAAGACGGTGAGTCGGAAGCCCTTGGTAAGATTTTCTCTGTCCCAAGGCAGCCAGTCAAAAGGGATGCATAGGTTTGCCTTTCCTGACATGTTCTTTGGTGAGAACAGGACTCTCACCCACCTCCCAATAGAATACAAGACTACGACAATAGGACTGCAGTGTCTCAGGCTACTATCAGTTAAAGATCCTCTGTGGGTTCCTTTCTTCTTCATTATGCGCCTGCTGTGGCACTCATTGTCTGCTTATTCATGCAAGTGTCCTGTTGCAGGATGCGTGGTCCCAGGTGCTGGTGCCCTGGAGGTAGCCATAGCCGATGCCCTGGTGAAGCATAAGCCAACCGTCAAAGGACGGGCCCAACTGGGGGTTCAGGCGTTTGCAGATGCTCTCCTGATTATTCCTAAGGTAGGAAACCCATTTGGCAAGAAATGTTTGGTTGGTCAATTCTCCTCCCTTTTGGTATCCTAGCTGCTGTCATGTCAGCAATTCAAAGGCTCTCCCAGTTGTGAGGGGTAGGAGGCGATGAAGCTGGCAGGGCACATGAGAGTGACTTCAGATTTAAAAGAGGTGCCTGGAAGATGAACTACCTTGAATGTTGGCAATTCAGTGGAGGAATTCATACTTTCTGACCCTCGCAGGTGCTTGCCCAGAACTCAGGCTATGATCCCCAGGAGACGCTGGTGAAAGTTCAGACCGAACACGCAGCATCGGGACAGCTTGTTGGTGTGGACTTAAACTCTGGTAAGGTTGAGGGTTTGCGCAAGTGCCATAAGTTCGCAAATGAAAGTTGTGAGAAGGGTTGGGAGTCACTCTTTTTAAAATGGCGACAACAGAGAATGGGTTCTGAAGACAACTCCATAAAACAAGTCGATCTGAACCAACAGAAAATAGCAATGTTCAGACATTCTCAGTAGAACTGTCCATGCAGATGGTGATTTTTGTTTAAGGAGATGCAAAACCTTTAACCCGATACATATACAAACGCAGAGTGACGCTTCATATGTATGCAAGAGTGCGCCAAAGGTGAGCCTGCCAATGCATTTTCTCTTGCGTTTTCCAGGTGAACCCATGATGGCGGCCGCAGCGGGCGTGTGGGACAATTACAATGTCAAAAAACAGCTGCTTCATTCAAGGTGAACACTTAATGTCCCGCCTTTTAGCCTCTCAAGACATAGAAACTCAAACATTTCCATTTTCCTCTGCTGTGCCTCTCAAAGTGGAATGCCAGGAAGTGACATTCTCCATTTTGAGAAGGGCTGCAAAGGAAAATGGAGTCATTGAGGGGGAGCACAGGACTCTGGTATAGTTGTGGGAGGTGTGCGGAAGTGTTGTTGAGTGTTTCCATGCCTGTGAAGCTTTCTGCATGGTTTGGGGACCAAAAAATTGCCCCAAAATCACACCACAATTTTTACAGCCTGAATGTAGTCCACTTTTGTAAACACAATGTAGGATTGTGGTGGACTGTTTTTCTCCCTGGGTCTATAGATGGATGCCTAAGGCTTGGGTTTTCTAGGGTGGAGTGGTGGGGTTTTCTTCACAGTATGAAGGGTGGAAAGGACCCAGAAGGCATCATCTAAAATAAATATGAAGCTCCAAACTTTGAGAAGCAAAGTTTAAGGTAGCTCTGTTTAAGCCAGTTGTACTCCTGGATCAACGCTGACTCCTTCCGTTCCCTGTTTCTCTTCAGCACGGTCATTGCCAGCAACATCCTCTTGGTGGACGAAATCATGCGCGCCGGGATGTCCTCTCTCAAAGGTTGACCTGGAGGACAGCTCCACATGGCCCCTGCGTCTTTGGGAAGGCCCCAGAAACCAGTTCACGGCCTTCCCTTTTTGCTCCCGCTGTCCTTAAGTTGAGTTTTGAGAGTGGCTGGAGACGTTGCTCTCCCCGCTTCAGGGAATTTGGCCGCTCGCAGATGGCAGCGTCCAGCCTCTGCAGCTTCAGATAACCTATTTATTTCTTGATGCGCACTGAATTGATAACATCAAAAGTCACTTTTCTTTATACCCAATAAAAACAGTTCCTTGCTCTCAGCTTTAGACTTTGGCGTGGTCCTTTCGCAACATCAGTGTTGAATGTGTCCAATTTGGTGGTGCATGCGCCCTGACCTTTTTCTTTCTCAATCTCAAAGGGGCCCTGTGTGTTGCGTGTCTTCAAGTCGTTTCTGACTTATGGCAAACCTATCCTGGGGTTTTCTGGGCCTAATTTGTTCAGAGGAGGTTTACCATTGCCTTCCCCTGAGGCTGAGAGAGTGTGGCTTGACCCAAAGTCACCTAGCGGGTTTCGTGGCTGAGCTGGGAATCGAACTCTGGTCTCCAGAGTCAAAGTCCAATGCTCAAACCATGCTACGAGATCCCTTTGCATACTGTTTTAGGTGATGTTGGGACTGTGCCTTCCGGCACTCCTTGCCATGGGCTCCTCTGGTTAGGGATGCTGGGTGTTGTCATCCTAACAACATGGTTGTTCCCAACTCTTGGTCCTCCATTTGTTTTGAGTGTCAACTCCCAGAAACTCCAGGCAATTCAGCCAATGGCCAGAATGATGGGAGCTGAAGTCCAAAGCATCTGGGTGACCAAAGGTACTTGGGGACCACTGATCCAGAGCCTCTTGCAGGATTTGGAAACATTTTTTACATCAGGGGTGGGCAACTAAGAAGGGAGGGGTCTGGCCCGCCTGATGAGCATTGGCCCACTTTGCTGGGGTCTCAGAGACCAGAGCCTGGCCTTTCTGTGCAAGAAAGATGGGAGTTGGAGTCATTTTGGCTGCCTGGAGTTCTGCAGGAGAATCTCAAACCTATGGCCCTCTCCACTTCCACTTCCCACATTTGGCCCTCCAGATCTTTTGGACTACAGATCCCAGTATTCCTGACTTGGGGCTTCAATCAGTGGTAAGGGATAATGGGAGCCGCAGTGCCACAGCGTCGGGGAGGCTGGACCTCACCCATCTGCTCCCACCTTAGTTGCTGCTTCACCTTTGGCTCCTAGGTTACAAAAGGAGGGAGGGGGACTTTTGGAATCGTAACTCCCAGAATCCTTTACCATCTCATCCATCTGGTGGGAGTTGGAGTCCTAAGTAAGCGCTGCTGCCAAAACACAAGGGATTTAGTGTTATTCATCTCTTTCCAAGCAAACTTCCTACAGAAGCAAAGATGTGTCAATAATTACACTTTATCTGTGTATAAATACATTTAGTGTAACATGGATGGATGGATGGATGGATGGATGGATGGATGGATGGATGGATGGATGGATAGATAGTGTAACTATGTGACACATCTTTGCTTCTGTAGGAAGCTTGCTCAGAAATAAATCACTGCAACTCCCAGAATCCACACAGCAGCAGCAATCCTGTGCAGCAGTGAATACAAGCCAGGAGAGGGGAAAGGGTCACTTTAAAAGGGGGTGGGGGTGGGGGTGGCAGCACTGCAACTCCCAGAATCCTTAGCCAGAGGGAATCTGGGAGTTGTAGTCCCTTTGTTTGCAATGAAAGTGTCCTCCTCCTCAGCCTCCAATGCCCCTCATGTTTGCAAACTCTGATCCTGGGCTTGGAGGTTATTTAGGATTCCAGGCACAGGATCAGGAAGAGGTAGGACATCTTTTGCAAAACTGCAAAATGGGGGGAGTGGAGAGGAGGTGTGTCCCTTCCTTTGACCCCGGAAGCACTCCCTCCTCCTTCCTGCCCTTGGGTTTGCTGTCTTGGGCTGCTACCTGGGAACACCATGGGCATCTTTTGCACCCTGTGCCTTGCCTTCCTCGCCTCTGGAGCCAGGCTAGGAGCCACCAGCCACCATCCAGACCCTCCCACCGGTGAGTCGCCTTTTTTGTACCCATGCATGTCCCATCATCCCCAGCCTCTGGTGGCTGATGGGTCTTGGAGTCCCAAGAGTGGAGGAGAAGCCATGGAGTTCTCCATCAGTTCCATTTGCACAGCACTGTACAGTATGCAAAGAGGTCTTGCAGCAGCACCTTTGAGACTCCACTGAAAGAAAGAAGTTGGCAGCAGGAGCCTTCCTAGGCTAAAGCCTACTTCCTCAAATGCATGTTGTTGTTGTTGTTGTTGTTGTTGCACTTTCTGCTATTTCTAATTCTTTCTCAGGTGGTAGAAGGGAGGAAAACATGGTCCAGCTGCCCGGGGGGAAAGTACAAATCCGGACCAGCTTAATAGATAGTAAACATGGAGAGAGCCCCCCCGCCACGAAGGTCGGTCCCTTCCTGATGGACAAATATCCCGTCACCAACAGAGATTTTCGGTAAGAGCGCTTAAGTTTCTCGGGTTCCCGGCAAGTGCGTGCTTTGCCTTTATTTACGGGCCCTGATTTCTGAGAACTCTGGGCTCCGTCCAAAAGGATCCAGAAGATCTTTGGGGGATTTCTAGGCTTGAGGTCTCCTAAATCTGTTCCCGACAGGGAGTTTGTGAAAGAGCGGAAATATAAAACGGAAGCCGAGGGCTTTGGCTGGAGCTTCGTCTTTGAGGATTTTGTACCGGACAATTTGAAGAAGAAAGTGACGCAGAAGCTGGAGGTAAAAAGAACAGATCAGGGGATGGTTGCTTTCTTTCTCTTTCCTTCCTTCCTTCCCTTCTTCCTCCCTCCCTCTCTCCCTCCCTTTTCTTCCTTCCTTCCTTCCTTCCTTCCTTCCTTCTCTTCTTCCTCCCTTTCCTTCCTTCATTCCCTCTCTCCCTCCCTCCCTCCCTTTCCTTCCTTCCTTCCTTCTCTTCTTCCTCCCTTTCCTTCTTCCCTTCTCCCTCCCTCCCTTCCTTCTCTTCTTCCACCCTTTCCTTCCACCCTTTCCTTCCTTCCTTCCTTCCCTCCTCCCTCCCTCCCTTTCTTTCCTTCCTTCTCTTCTTCCTCCCTTTCCTTCCTTCCCTCTTCCCTCCCTCCCTCCCTTTCCTTCCTTCCTTCCTCCCTCCCTCCCTCCCTCCCGCCCTCTCTTTCTTTCTTTCCTTTTATTTTCTCTCTCTTTTTTTAATCTTATGGTATTTTATTTTGCTTCAAACCCGCTCCTCTTTTTCTTCCCAGTCTGCTCCATGGTGGCTTCCGATTGAGAAAGCATTTTGGAGGCAGGTGAGTCTTTGTGGCTCCGTTGAATCTTCACCTCTATGGCTTTAATAGCCTCCAGTGTTTCACAGTTGAAAGCCTCAACATGTGTGGCCAAGCAGCATGAGAGCATAGTCAAGATAGCAAATGTGATATTTGAACAGACATGAGAGGTTGCAGCAGTTTGCTTTTGCTTGAGCCGACTGCAAAGAACAAGATTTTACCCCTTCCTCTTGCTGGGTTAATTCAGTGCAAACACCTTTTGCTTTTGCTTTGGCCAAGCCTCACCTGGAATAATCCTGTGTCCAGAACTACAATTCAGAAAGGATGTTGACAAGATGGATGGTGTCCAAAATGGTGAAGGGTCTGGAAACCATAAAGCCCCCTGAGCAGAAACTTAGGGAGCTGTTTAACCTGGAGAAGAGAAAGTTAAGAGGTGACATGATAGCCCTGTTTAAGTATTTGAAGGGGTTAATATCACGGCTGAAGAAAGCTTGTTTTCTGCTGCTCCAGAGAACAGGACACACAGCAGTGGATGCAAGTTACAGGAAAAGAGATTCCACCTAAATCAAAATGGTGAAGGGTCTGGAAACCATGAAGTCTTATAAGTAAAGACTCAGGGATCTGGGTATGTTTAGCCTAGATAAGAGAAGGTTAAGAGGTGACATGATAGCCATGTTTAAGTATTTGAAGGCATGTCGTATTGAGGGTAAAGCAAGCTTGTTTTCTGCTGCTCCAGAGAATAGGACCTAGGGCAATGGATTCATACTAAGCAAAAGAGGTTCCACCTAGCATTAGGATGAATTTCCTGATGGTCAGAGATGTTTGACAGTGGAAGTCTCCTTCTTTGGAGGCTTTTAAACAGAGGCCGGATGGCCATCTGTCAATGGGGGTGCTTTGATGGTGAGTTCCTGCATGGCAGAATAGGTTGGGACTGCGTGGCCCTTAGGATCTCCTCCAACTTTACGATTCTCGTATTCTATACTGATAGGCATTTCTCTCCAACAGCCCTCAGGGCCCGGATCCGGCATCAAGGACAAGCTAGACCACCCTGTCCTGCATGTCAGCTGGAATGACGCCCGGGCCTTCTGCGCATGGAGAGGGAAGCGTCTTCCGACCGAAGAGGAATGGGAATCCGCCGCCCGCGGAGGCCTGGAGAGTACGTAAGCCAGTGGACCAAAAGTGGCCCCAGGTGCACCGTCCATTCTCCCAACCTGCCTTGACTCCACAAGAGAGGAACAGGCGAAATAATATAGTCTTTATTTCTTCTTTATCCGTTAAGACTTATATTTTGCCTTTCCTCCAGTGAACTCAAGCTGGCTGCGACTGGCACTCTTCCCTTCCAAATGCGCTTCCACGACAGCCCTGTGAGGTAGGACAGGCTGAGAGTGAGAGTAATGTTTTATTCATAGCATTTAATATTTAGTAGGTCATATTGAGCCTCAGTTTGGGGAAGAAAAGAAATAAGCTAATAGAAAGACAACCAAATAGACTCAAATGGTTTCTTTTTTCCACCCCTCTCTTCCTCACCCAATTTTTGGTAGACAGGTTGTATCCTTGGGGGAACAAATTCCTGGCCAACCGGACAAACCTATGGCAGGTAAGAAAGCTGTCTTGGTGGCTTTGCATGCTGGGGACCCTAGTTCTGGGGACCTTGGTTGATCCATTAGTGCTTGGCTTTAGTTTAAAGGTCCTTTGTGACTGGTGACTGCTCACGTTGGGGGTCCTTGGTGGCTTTGTGTCCTGGGAACCTTGGTGACTGAGCGCTGGGCATGCTTCTGCGAAGACCCGCCATTCTCTTTCTCTTCTCCAGGGCGCCTTCCCCAGTGGTGACACATCTGAAGATGGCTACCACGGCGTCTCTCCGGTAGCTGCGTTCCCACCACAGAACCACTACGGTAAAGAGACTTTCCTTTGCGTTTCCATCCTGGATCTGTTGAGCCGAGACAGAATGGCAAGGCGTCCTTAAAAGTCCGGTCACGATCTCCCCCCAAATGACAAGTCCTAGGAGTCCATAGCATGGAGCTGTGGCGGATGAAGTGGGTTCTCTGTCCTACAGAGTTGCGTTGTTTCCCTTGAGCATGCACAGAGCGCATTTCCCTTCCTACTGCACCCACATCACTGAGCTTTCTAAAATGAATAATGTTTGGTGAGGCTAGAGGTTTTCAGAAATGAAACGCCTTTTCTTGCTGCGCCTTAGGGTTGTATGATATGCTCGGAAATACTTGGGAGTGGACAGCATCGGCGTATCATCCAAGCAGGGCTGGACCCCAGCAATCCGCTCAAGACATGCGCGTTCTGCGGGGAGCATCGTGGATCGACACAGTGGACGGCTCAGCCAACCATAAGGCAGAGGTCACCACAAGGTCTGGTAGCCCATGGCCATGGCTTGATCCAGATGGTCAGAAAGACCATTACAGTGAGCCCTTCGTATCCACTGGGGTTGGTTCCAGAATCTCCTGTGGATCCTAAAACCCATGGCTTCTCAAGTCCCATGATATGCAATAGGGTGGTATTATTATTGTTATTACAGTGGGCCCTTGGTATCCACTGGGATTCAGTTCTGTGGATACCCAAATCCATGGATGCTCCAGTTCCATTACAAATAATGGAGAGTAGAATGGTGTCCTTTTTGCAAAATGGCCAAGCGATCTTGTAGCACAGTGTGGTGTAGTGGTTTGAGCATTGGACTGACTCTGGGGACCAGGGTTCGATTTCCAGCTTAGCCATAAAACCCGCTGGGTGACTCTGGGCAAGTCATGTTCTCTCGGCCTCATAGGAAAGCAGTTGCAAAAACCCCACTAATACCCCATGAGAGTAAGTCAGTGTTGACTTTAAGACCCGTCATAGCAACAGCAAGGAGAGTGGGGCTTCCAAATTCTGGGAGAGAGGGCTAGTTTCTTTATCTTTTGCTCTTTTATAGGATGGGGAATACTCCCGATTCGGCCTCCGATAACCTGAGTTTCCGTTGCGCTGCTGATCTTCTTCCCAAGCAGACCACCTCAGAAACAGCGAGCAAGAAAACAGAACTGTGAACAAGGGAAACTCTCCAAACCACTTGCAGAGGCTGGTTCCTTGTGAAAAGGAGATCCGGGAAATGTCCTTTCCATGGAGCCAATGTGAACCAAAGGGATTATTACAGAATAAACTGGGAAACCTCCATTCGGTTTTAAGCCGAGTGCGGGAAAAGTAACTCCCAAGCAGCAAGTCAAAAAATTTGGGGTGCTTTTACTGTTGGCTTGTTTTGGTAACAAGGACACCAGAGAGTTACATTTGAAGTGACCCAGGAAATAAAAGCAGAATTGTTGGAATCTTATATCACCTTTTACTTATTGGAAATGGTTACTAGTTACTTCCTCAATGTCCTTTGTTTTAGAGGCATTTTCAGTTGAATTATTCGGGTAAAGAGGCCATTTCTAATCAATAAAGCACATTTATTGAGGCTTAAGTAGATGGTACTATGTTATGGTGTGCCTTTGTGTCATTTCTGGCTAAGGCAAAGCTGTCAGGGGGCTTTCCTGGCAGGCTTCTTCTAATGGGGTTTGCCAAATGCCTGGAGTGTTCTTTCCGGGATCCCTAAGTCCTCCAGTGCAATTTCTGGCAGACGTTGACTACAGTCTTGTATTGGAGGAACTGCAAGTACCTAGAGAGAACATATGAACCGAATCTGCACAAGTCAAAGCCACAAACCAGTCTGTAGAGAGATCCTGTAGCCCCCTTTGAGGCTCACTGAAAGAAAGACGTTGGCAGAAAGAGCTTTCTTAGACTAAGGGCAACTTCTTCAGATGCATTTGGAAGAGAAAGAACAATTCAACGCAACATTTAACTCATATACATTTATTGTTTTTGTGAACTGATGTGGAGAAGAGGAGCAGTGTAATGAAAACAGACCCTTAAAACCCAAGAAGACTCAAATTATGTCTTAATTGACAAGTATTTCCATCTGACTCTTCAGCATCAAGTGGTTCAGTTGGGGGTTCCCTGCCTCAGGCTTACAATCTAATGGGGAAGGGGGACCAGGTCCAGCAAAGTCAGTCTCTTCCTTCAGCCAGGGCTGGCTCTTCCTCCGCCATTTTTATTGAGCCTCCTCCCCTTTCCCTCAGAGGCACTTTGGCCACCATTTCGTCTCCGCAAAGAGCCCTTTTATACTGTCCCGCCCCTTTTCCACTCCCATTGGCCTCAAGGGCTGTCCATCACGTGGTGACAGCCAATCAGGAAAAGAGGCGGGAAGAGAGCCTGCTTGTATTTAGCTGCTTTTCTCTCAGGAGGAAAAAAGGCGAGAAGAGGCATGTGACACAGTTTACCTTAGAAAATGGCCGCCTTTTGTCCAAAGTGTGAAGTTAATAATAATGATAATAATAATAATAATAATGGTGGCCAAAGCATATATCTCTTCCCATCCCTAGCAGCATTAAACATCCAGCCCAAGGGGTCTCTGACCCCAATTCTGCAAAGCCTTATCAAAGATGGCTGCCAGGTGCAAGCAAAACACTTTCCAAGGCAAAATGGAGGGGGATTTCAGGGCTGGAAAGGGGTCCCTCTGGTCATTTTTGGGGAAATTCTGCTTATGAAACTTCACCACCGCCATCAAGGGCAGGTCACACTCTCTCAGCCTCAGTGGTTCCCAAGTACCTTTGGACTTCAGCTCCCATTGTCCCTGGCTGTAGCCAAACTGCCTGGGGAGGTTTCAGTGGGAACTGGAGTCCAAAACACTAATGGGAACCATTGCTCTAGCTCAGCCATTCTCAAACTAACAGCCCCTCCGTTTTTTGGGGGGGAAAGGGAAGCCATAATGCTTCTATGGTTCTTTGGTGGTGTTTGTTATGTTTGACCGCTTTCTGTTTCTCTTTTGCTCCTGTTTGTTTCCATTTGGTTCATGGTGCTTTCTCTTTCTATGTATCATTTATTTCTCTTTGGTTTGTTTCTCATTCTGTCCTTCCACTCTATTATTTTTATTATTATTACACACATGGCCTTCTTTTCCCTGCCTCTTTCCCACGTTTCCCAGTTTCTGGATGCAATCATCTCTAATGGGGCTCCTCTTGAACCCAGGACCCTCTCACATCCCTCCTTCACTCTATTTTTTCTCTCTCCTTCTCCATAGGGATCCAAAATGCTCCAAGATGGAGTCTCTGTCACTCGCTGATGGGAAAGTGGCCCTCCTCTCCATGGCCAAAATGGCGGCCATGGCCCTTCCTTCTTCCTGAGGGCATTTAAAGATGGCAGACCTCATGCTCCTTCTCTGTGGTTTCTTGCGGTAGTTGGGAGATATGTAAGAGTGACAGAATAGGAAAATTAGTATTTTTATCCATTTAATCACCCCAAAAAAAGCACAAAAGAGACACAAAAAACCATTACAAATTGTTGTTGTGTGCCTCCAAGTCATTATGGCAAGCCTAAGGCTAACGTATCATAGGGTTTTCTTCATAGATTCCTTCAGGTTTCTGTTTAATTGTTTTATCATTTTGCAAATTTGTCAATATAGCTGCCTCAGCCATTTTGTACAACTTTATTCATCGTCTTTTATTGGCATTTCCATGTTTTTCCCCCTCAGATCCATCACTGAGTCCTCTGGAAGTCTTTTTAGAGTGATGGAAATCTATGCCAAATTTAAAAAACAAAAAAGCGAGGCCATTTCCAATAAATAAAGCACATTTATTGAGGGTGAAACAGAAGGTACTTTTACAAAATTGATACTTCTCCCCCGCACAAAGGCGTAAATAGTAATAAATATTCTGGAGTAACCATCAGGACGCAAAGGTGTCTTTCAATATCACTTGTTAAAATCTACAAGAGTCAGACACGGTCACAAAGTAGATCTTGCAAAGAAATAACCTTTTAGTAATTAGTTTTACATTGGAATCACATTTCAGTGAGTGGAGGTAAAAGTTACGCTTGCAATAAGAGACAGAATCTGTAGTCGACTCATTGAAATGTATGGTAAATCCAGTGCACTCAATGGGTCTACTCAGGTCAGGCCTATCGATTGAGCTTCCTAGCTAGTTCTAGTTAGTTACCTTTGAGGTCAGTTTTCAAGAGACATTTAATTTTTCAGATACTGTGCATTGCAAATAAGCAGAATAACATTTTAAAAAAGTGGCTCTTTTAACCTTGTGCCAATGAATTACTGCTTCGACACCATCATGAATAACCGGAGCAATGGTGGTTATGAGTAATCTGATTTTCCCTCTCTTTCTTTTGCACCCAGTTGTGACACAGTCTCATCTCATCTGTACATTTAGATCTGATTTGAAACTACAGTATAATACGTTGTAAGCATAAATCGATTTGCTGGTCCCCATCACAGCATGTCCCTCAATGTTTCACAGGGACATGCGTGGCCAGGCAATATCAGAGCATGGTCAAGATGGTAAATGTTATTAATGGGGAAGAATACATAAGATAGGAGAGGCTGCGGCAGTTTGCTTTTGCCCAAATCTACTGGGAAGGGAAAGATTCTGTCTCTCCTGTCTTTGTGCTCTGCTGAGTTAATCCAATGCAAACCCAATTTGGATTCATTTTTGCAGCCATTGAAGTAAACCTGAGGGCAAAGTGAGAAGGTGGGAGGAGAGGGAAGCCAGGACATTTTAAAAGCTGATGAGAAAGTGGGACGGCAGAATTGGGAGTTAACCCCTGGAAGCGGTTGCACAAAACGTCAAGCCAACCCTTCTGTAAGCCCATGAGGTCTGTTCTTTGCAGGGGACCAGCAATTGGATTTTTTTGAGTCTCTGTTGTAAAAGGGGAACCCCGAAATCAGAAGAGCTCCTCCTCAGCAGCCAAACTGAGCAAGATGGCTTTGGGGGTGTTTTCGAAGAGGGCCGCCCGGTTCTGGGCTTCTCCCTTCTTCACCCAGTGGCCATAGATCCGGAAGGCACAGGCGTCGATCAGTTTGCGGACAGGCTTCAGGCCGTAGGGATCGCGCTGCATCACCTCCCGAGTGATGGGTTTGACGTTGCGGTAGTTGAGGTAGATGCGGACGGAGGCCAGGACGGTCAGGCAGATGACCTGAGGAAAGGGACCGAGTAAGGCTTAGATTGGTGACACCGATGGTAGGGCTGTGTTTTCCTATAGTGCATTTGGCCCCCAGGGCAAAGGAGGAGAGGAAAGATGAGATACCCGAAATTTCCGGAAAGGGCTGAAGTGCCGGACCTCCTCCACCACGTATTGCTGGAAGAAGGGGTGAGCCAGGGCGTCCTCGACAGTGTAGCGGTCCTTTGGCTTCACCACCAAGAAGTGGGCAATCTGGAGGTATGGGAGGTAAAGGAAAAGCTTTGCGGTTGGGTTGCAGAGGTAGAGGTGGCGACCCAAGACCAGAGCTAAAAAAGGAGACCAGGCCTGCAAAACTTGCACAGGTCAGAGCCTGCAGGCTTCAGATGGTGGGGTCAAAGGCTTTCATGGCCGGCATCCATAGTGTTCTGTGGGATTTTCGGGCTCTGTGGCCAAGTTCTAGAAGAGTTTATTCCTGACATTTCACCAGCATCTGTGGCTTTGGCATCTTCAGAGAGGGCTGGCATGGAAGAGGGTTGGGCACAGTCTCTGAAGATGCTAGCCACAGATGCTGCTGTTGAAACGTCAGGAATAAACTCTTCTAGAACATGGGCACATTGTCTGAATAACCCACAAAAAACTTCAGATGGTGGGTTGCCATGGGGTTAACTCAACCCAACCCAACCCTTCTCCTTCGCCATCTCCATCAGGTTGGCTAGTGTAGTCTTGAAGGCTTCTGACCCAGTGCCTTCTAACCCAACCTCATCTTCCCCACCATTTCCTTCACTTCCAGCTCCCCAACCTTCACCATCTCCTCAACCATCTCCTCCATCTTCATCACCAACGCCTCCATCGCCATCTTCTCCCTCCGTCTCCTCCACCGCCATACCTTCCGCTTCGTCCTTCCCTTCTCTCATCCACGTCCCACCATACCCACCAGGTCTTTGACGGTGTCTGACTGGTCGTCCCACTCTGGTGACCCAAACTTGTAATCTCCGTTCATGATCATCCTCAACATCAGCATCTGTTTCCGGTGCCAGAAGGGAGGCGATCCGGCCAGGAGGGTATACATGATCACGCCCGTGCTCCACCTGCAAGGAACAACCAGCCCTTGAAGAACATCTCTGTCCTTTCCCCTTCCTTCCTTCCTTCCTTCCTTCCTTCCTTCCTTCCCACCTGCCTGCATCCCATTTTGCTCCCTTCTCTCCTCTCCTCCTGCGTCTCTGAAATAACTATCCACTTTAGTACACTGATAACTTGCAAAAGAGCTCACATGTTTTAAAGAACCACCCTGCAGACTGAACCATTGGGTCATTCCAACACCAATAGCCTTGATGAGAAGCAGACTGCCCTTTACTTACATGTCAACTTCCTTCCCATAACCAGGATGGTCTGGATCCATAGAACATTCGAGTATTTCCGGAGCCAGGTAGCCAGGAGTCCCACAGATCTCTATGGGATGGAAGAAGGGATAAGGATTTGCTTTTGGTTGTAGGCCAAAAGAGTTGAGGCTGAGAGAGAGCGTGACTTGCCCAAAGTCTCCCCATGGTTTTCCACGTCTGAGAAAGGATTTGAACCCTGGTCTCCGAAGTACCTTTCAGCTTCTCGTTCTCCCTCAGCTGGCAGGAGAAGCCAAAGTCGGTCAGCTTGATGTTCATGTCGTCGTCGAGAAGGATGTTCTCCGGCTTGAGGTCTCTGTGGACGATGTCCATGGAATGGAGGTACTGGATGACTTCCAGAAGGGCCCGCATGATCTTCCTGCCAAAGAAAAGGGAAAAGATGTCTCCAAAGCTTGGACTTGACACACGCCTTCCCCATTTGAAAAGGAAGGACCCAAAATGTCTGACCTGGTTTCCTTCTCACTTAAGGTCACTTTTTCTGTGAGATAGTCAAAGAGTTCCCCTCTCTTCATTCTGCATTCAGGGAGGGGAAGAAGAAGAAGAAAAACCGCATATTACAAGGGCGATGGGGAAAATGGCATCCTTTTGGGATTGCAGCTCCTACTAACCATATTCCTATTACAATTTCCAGGAATCGTTGACTGGGGTGCATGGAAGCAGATCTGTCTCTATTGCCTTCCTGGCTTGCTTCCTTTGGATAGGAAGTACAGGTTGAGTCTCTCTTATCCAAAATGCTTGGGAAGATTTTGGAGTGTGGAGTCACGGATAGCGGGGACTCAAACCTGTACCGTTTTTCGGTAAGCATCTTCTCGTTCTACCCATGTTTTGTTGCTCTGGGGTTTCTTTCAAAGCGAGGCCGCCTCCGGTTCGGATTGGAGTCCCGAGGGGCATAAAAATAGAGCCCAGACCCTTAAGCAAAGGTTACAAAGAAACCTGAGCCGTCGGCCCAAGAAGGGCACAGAGCCAGAAGAGGAGGGATGTGGGACAACTGTTGCAACCAGCTCTCCTCCTTCCCTCATTCTCTCTGGGTTGAAAGGAGGAAGGTAGTGAATAGCTGGCTGGTGGGAATGCCCCCCAAAAGGGGCAAAAATGCCCTTGCACTGAGCCAGTTTGGGGATCAGGAACTACAGATTCAAATCTTCATCTCTTTTACCTATGCTTTTGACATGTACAGAGGCTAGATTTCTGAGGACTAGAACTGGGGTCCTTGAGGAACAGGTCCAGAGCTCCCCGGAAACAACTTTGCAGGCTAGGGATATTATTTCCTGACTTATGTAGAGCTTGCAAAAGTTAGCTCTTTGTGGACTACAGCTCCCAAAATCCTCCCACCAAGTGAGCCAGGAGGGGGGGACACTGGGAGTTGTGATCCCCAAAAGCCGCCTTTCCAAATTTTGGAGACCAGAACGTAAGAAGAGCTCAGTTCTGTCTTGCAAAACAAACCCACGGCTGGTACTTACAGGTCAAAGATCAGGAAGAAGAAGGTATGGGACTCAAAGCTGTCTTTCAACTGGACTGGAAATAAAACGCAAGACTTTCATGAGCCAAGGGGATCGCGTTGCTGAACACCCCCCCATCCCAAACCTGCCCTCCCCGCTTTGCAAACGCAATGGGAACCTGACTTACTGACGTTGGGATGGCCAGACACTTTTCGGAGGATGTCGATCTCTTTCCGAGTCGCTTCTCTCAGTTCATGGATCTCTTCCGGAGACAGATTCCCCGCTGTGATGTCTATAATCTTCACGGCGAATTCTTCCCGGGTGACTTTGTGGATGCACCGCCGCACGACGCTGCTCACCCCTCTGCAAAGGAGAAGAAACATCTATGCCAGAGATGGGTCTGGAGTAGGCCAAATCTGGCCCTCCTTCGCTGCATCTGCACAGCGGAATTAATGCAGTTTGATGCTGCTTTAACTGCCAGGGGTCCCTGACACTGAATCCTGGGTTTTTGGCTCCGCTCCGGGGACAACCTGCCTCCTCTGTTTGACTTTCAGCCTTACAATAAAATGAGAGGAGAAGCCGTGCTCCCTTTTTACGAGCAATAAATCCTTCTCGGTTACACAGCAGAAACTGGAAGGATCGCCTGGCGTCGAAAAAAGAGCTTGATTCTTAAAACCGGGAATGAGAAAAAGGAGAGGAACACCAGCCCCTGGGGTTACACATTCCCCAAATGCAGCCATCGGAGGAGTGCGTTTTGAGCATTAGCATCATAGATTCCTCAATATCCCAGGCTTAGAGGGAACAGCAAAGCCACCCAGGTTTCGAACCCGTTACCTTCCCAGGATTTCCTTCGGCTCGTATTTCTCGTAAAACTCCCCGGAGCTTTGGCTCTCCGGCAGTTCCTCCGCCTTGGTCATCTTGGTGTAACTTGTGCTGAAATCTTCTCAAGGTTTACTTCCAGATGACAGGAGGCTGCAAGAGGAGGAGACATATCATCCCTAATAAATCAGGGGCATGCGATGGCCTCCATCTTAGTGTGTCTGTAGGAGTCACACGGTGAACCTGCTCTGGGTTTTAGTCTGAAATGTAAAGGAGAATTCCAGAGCAGCGCACCACAGCAGTTAAAGCAGTGCCAAACTGCATTAATTCCACAGTGTAGACGCATCTTCCTTAGTCATGGCTAAGGTGGCCACACACAACAAAGAGACTAGGCTCCTGAACCTCCTTTTTTGGGAGGAAAATAGTGTTGTGCCTCATTTTGGGAATACCACAAGGCTAGAGGAAATAATAATAATAATAATAATAATAATAATAATAATAATAATAATAATAATATCACTCACCATAACCTGGAGCTTTGGAAGTAGTTCAGCTGACAAGTCAAGCTTGATAGATAGGAGAATTGCTGGAGTTACACTGAAAGCCCACAATCGGCGTCCAACAACCGTCCGGCTGCATTTGCTGCCGGTGGTTGCGCTCTCCTTTGCTCTCTCTTTCTGTGCGGTGACTGGGATGCCAAAAATAAAAAGAGCAATGCAACTCCCAGGCAGGCCTGCTGCCAAGATCTCCGGCCTGAACGCTCCGAGGAGGCTGTTTATTCAGCAGTGACCCTGTTTTAAGGTGAAGGCGCCCGCCTTGCAGGGCGAGGGCGGCTGGTTCTCCATGCCATTTGGGTGGGCAAAAGGTACCCCAAGAAGTCAAGAACCAGCGTTGGACAAGGAGGTATGTACTCCAGACCCACAACATGGAGCAACTCCCCAGTCGCAACGTCACAAGCTATTTGGCTTGGGACCAAGGCCAGAAAGGAGAGCAGGGTATAACCATTATGCATACTGTGGAGAGAATGATTATGAACTAGGACCACTGGGTTCTGGCTCATATCATGCTAGAACCTGGCAAGGTCGTCACCCCATCCAACATTTACTTAATAGATGTAACCCAGGAGCCGTCTGGCCAAGCAACATACATTAGTGTGGTCCAGGGAAGAAGAAACAGGCTAAGAGAGGCTGCAGCAGTTTGCTTTTGCCTGAGTTGACTGGGAAGGGAAGGACTCCACCTTCTCCTTGACCTAGAGCAGAGTTAAGGTCTGAACTCAGTTTGCAGCAATTCAAGTAACTGGACCCTTCGTAGCTGCTGGGGTTTGGCTCCAGGACCTCCCTGAGGGTACCAAGATCCTTGGATGCTCAAGTCCCATTATGTACAACGGGGGTAGTAAAATGGCATATAAAATGGTGAACAACTCAAATTCAAGTGGTTTTGGATTTATATATATATAACCCATGTATATGGAGGGTTGACTGTAAAGTGAAGAGGAAGAGAGAGAGAGAAATGGAGTCATGGATCATGTGAGAAAGTGGGATGGGAAAGGATTATTCAGCACTTTCCTTGCCAAAGTGCGTCATAGGAGGGACTTCTTGACACGGCGCACTGTGGGACTCAGATGCTTTTAAATCAAGGGTGGGATGCTAGGGGTCTAGGAGACTCCGGACCTTTCTGTGTCCTGTGGGCACTGCAAGGGCTATCTTGCTATGTTTTTAGGGAAACCCCGTTTAATTTTAGGCCTGGGAGATGAATCATTAAGTTCTTTGGATGTTGTTGCATTGCAGTGGAGGGCTGCTGGGACTTAGAGTCCAACAGGGAGGCTTCCCGGTTCCCACTTTTGTGAAGAGGAAGGCATGGTTTTCAGATCTGAACTAATGGATTACAACGACAAGGGGAAGACTCTGGGTAAAGCTTTGGAAGCACTTCCTGACGTTTAAGAGCTGTTTGACAGAGGCATGAACTGCCTTGGAAGATGACATAGCCTCTTCTTTATTGGAGGTTTGTAAAAAGAGGATGCCTGCCTCTCTGCGGTGCTTTAGCTGTGGATTTCCTGGGCGGATTGGACTACAGGACTTTCAGATGCCCTCTTGACATATCTACTAATAACTCAGACTACCAGGCAAATTGTTGAGCATTATGTCTGTAATGGTGTATGCACACAGCTTCACTCATAGATGTATTGAAGGTGCAGAGAAGTGTGAACTCAAGTGGCAAAGTGTTTCTCAGCAGAGGTGAATAGAGGATGCAAAGTGGATCGGAGGATTCCCTAAAACACGAGGTACGGAGGAGACGCTGCAAATGGTTCCCTGGAAGAAAACCAACTTTTATTTTGAGGCTCACACTGGTACAACTACTGCCAGGCACAGGAGCATGGACAGCGAACGCAGGTGACAACAATCGCCATGATCCCACGCCCTTTAAGCCCACCCCAACCGACAGTGAACTCCATCGCCACAATCCTTCTTGCCCTGAAATGCGCTCCAGGCTTTCTTCCTAGGCAGAAAAGCGATCACTAAAGAAATGCAAGACGGCTTGTTGATATTAGAGAAGACTTTTACTAGTGACATGTCGTTCCGTAACAGAGCTGGGATGTCGTCCCTTGGAGCTGAGTTAAGCTAAACCTGTAAAGGGAAAAAGAGAGAGAGAGGGGGGGATATCAATATTGACAACATAAAACACCCCAATATTTAGAAACCAGGACATATTTCAGGAGTGATTTTTAACTGTGCAGCCAGCATGGCATCACGGTTTGAGCACTGGTCTACAACTCTGGAGACCAGGGTTCAAATCCACATTCAACCATGGAAACCCACTGGGTGAACTCGCCAAGGCACACTCTCTGTGTCAGAGGAAGGCAAAGGCAAACCCCTTCGGAACAAATCTTGCCAAGAACACTGTATGCTATGGTCTTAGGGTCACTGTATGTTGGAAACGATTTGAAGGCATACAGCACCACAAGTCCTCCATGGACGCATGGATTAAATGGCCCTTGTGGGTCCCTCTGAGCTCTAAGGGCCTGAGTTCACGCTGACTCTCACACACTTGCCCTTCCTCTCTGTTCTCCGCAGCATCCTTATAGCTTCTAGAAGGGATAAGCCCTAAGCAATGGCTTGAAAAGTGAGCCAGCGCACACCGCTTACCATTTGCAAAGCGGCACTGCTTGAGCACTTCGCTGAAGCCCTCGCACAGCTTCAGGTCGGCCTGGTTCTGGGCGCACTCCAGGAACTGCTTCATCTCGTACTGGCAAGGCGTGAACTGGGACTGCTGGGCCATGGGCTGGGCCCCCTGCGGCTCCTGAGGAACAAGCAGAGCAGAACCCCATTAGCAAGGAAAGAGATCCTATAGTCATGCCAGGGAAGTAACTAGGAGCTGAGGGACTCCGAGTTAGTTCCTGCCCCAACTGCCCACAGGCCAAAATACTCCCGTTTCTCCTCTTTTTCTCTTCTCCAAATGGCACCCAGAAACGTAGTTTCCCTTTCTGTCACCATTTTGGAAGGGAAACAGAGGGGGACATTTGAGATGAATGTCGTAGGGTTAGTTTGGCAGGTTACGAACTGGGCTAAAACACACTTGGCAAAGAGGGACAAGGGTCCTAAATACCCTCAAGGCACCAGATCCCATCTGATCTTAGAAGCTCAGCAGAGCCAGCTCAGGTCAGCAATTGTATGAGACCCCGATAAGAAACACCAGGTACTAACAAATTCTATTTCAGAGGAACAAACTGGTAAAACCACCTGAGCGTTACTTGCCAAAGAACAACTCACCGCATCACTTTGTAGCACATCATTATATATTTGTAATCCTCTTTCCTTCCTGTCTGTTCATAGGCATATATATGTACTACAATTGTATCACATAGTTTTATATTCGTTATCCTTTTTCCTTCCTGTGTGTGTATATGTGTGTGTGTGTGTGTGTGTATATATTAGATATGCAGTGCAATTGTACCACAATGTTTTACATTTGCAGTCCTCTTTCCTTTGCGTACATAAGCATATATATTAGATATGTATATTCGTAGTCCTGTCTCCTTCCTGTCTGTTCATAGGCATGTATAATAGATATGTTGGACAACCGTATCGCATTGTGAAACTCTTAAGCTGATAGGTGACTTGAAGGCACACACGTGTGCATTATTATTTTACCATTTAGAGTATGCGTACCCCAAGAGGCTCTTAGAGCGGCTTACAAATGGTCAGTTAGACCTTCCCCTGCCCTCACGCAAGGCCCAAAAGCGCCTGCAAGGCTCAGGGAAAGGAAGGCTCCCCCTCTCACCTGGTAAGTGATGTCTGGCCTGGCGGCTTCGGCGCTTCCTCCTCCGAACCCTCCCGTCATGGCGTGCCCCAGAGTGTGCCCCACGGCGGAGCCGACCGCGACACCTGCGGCGGTGGTAGCCATCTGGGCCATGAGGCCGGGCTGCCTGGGGGCCGGAGAAGCCACGGCCGAAGGAGGGGCGGCCGCCGGGACGGAGGCGCGTGCCGCTGGCGGTGGGGCAGAGCGCATGGGTGGCGGCGCACGGCTGCAAAGACATAAAAGCAGACAGTAAACAACCTTTGAGATGCCAAGGGAAGCAATCCCGGACCTAGTCATGTTTGCCTAGTGCTTGAAACAGGCCAGGACTCCAAAGAGGAGGGCAAACATGGAGGACGTCCAGCAACAAAGCTGCTTTGGGTTATTGGGAGGCATGCTGTTTAAATGATGCATGCGTCCTAAGAGTCCGGAAGCCACTCCAAAGCCATGCTCCAGCCCTAAAGACCAGAGTGCAGCTTCTGGCCTTTTAAGATGCGTGTGTCATTTAAACTGCATGCCTCCAAAGTGACCCAAAGCAGCTTTATTTTGGCCTGTCTGTATGGGCCCAAAATCACAGAGCTGGAAGAGACCCCCAAAAGGGCCCTGTAAGCCGCTCTCATTGCCTTTGGGCTGAAGAGTGGGGTATTATATCTACATATACATCCTTGTCCCTCCATATTTGCTAGGGTTAGGGACACTGTGCTTTTACCTGAGAGGACACCTCTCTAGGGATCTCTAGGTCCTCCAGCGCAGCTCTGTGGCCAACGTTCAACAGACACTGACCATAGAGTTGCACTGCAGAAGCTACAAAGGCCTAGGAGAGTGTCCTCTCTAGGGATCTCTAGGTCCTCCAGCGCAGCTCTGTGGCCAACGTTCAACAGACACTGACCATAGAGTTGCACTGCAGAAGCTCCAAAGGCCTAGGAGAGTGTCCTCTCTAGGGATCTCTAGGTCCTCCAGCGCAGCTCTGTGGCCAACGTTCAACAGACACTGACCATAGAGTTGCACTGCAGAAGCTCCAAAGGCCTAGGAGAGTGTCCTCTCTAGGGATCTCTAGGTCCTCCAGCGCAGCTCTGTGGCCAACGTTCAACAGACACTGACCATAGAGTTGCACTGCAGAAGCTCCAAAGGCCTAGGAGAGTGTCCTCTCTAGGGATCTCTAGGTCCTCCAGCGCAGCTCTGTGGCCAACGTTCAACAGACACTGACCATAGAGTTGCACTGCAGAAGCTCCAAAGGCCTAGGAGAGTGTCCTCTCTAGGGATCTCTAGGTCCTCCAGCGCAGCTCTGTGGCCAACGTTCAACAGACACTGACCATAGAGTTGCACTGCAGAAGCTCCAAAGGCCTAGGAGAGTGTCCTCTCTAGGGATCTCTAGGTCCTCCAGCGCAGCTCTGTGGCCAACGTTCAACAGACACTGACCATAGAGTTGCACTGGAGAAGCTCCAAAGGCCTAGGAGAGTGTCCTCTCTAGGGATCTCTAGGTCCTCCAGCGCAGCTCTGTGGCCAACGTTCAACAGACACTGACCATAGAGTTGCACTGCAGAAGCTCCAAAGGCCTAGGAGAGTGTCCTCTCTAGGGATCTCTAGGTCCTCCAGCGCAGCTCTGTGGCCAACGTTCAACAGACACTGACCATAGAGTTGCACTGGAGAAGCTCCAAAGGCCTAGGAGAGTGTCCTCTCTAGGGATCTCTAGGTCCTCCAGCGCAGCTCTGTGGCCAACGTTCAACAGACACTGACCATAGAGTTGCACTGCAGAAGCTCCAAAGGCCTAGGAGAGTGTCCTCTCTAGGGATCTCTAGGTCCTCCAGCGCAGCTCTGTGGCCAACGTTCAACAGACACTGACCATAGAGTTGCACTGCAGAAGCTCCAAAGGCCTAGGAGAGTGTCCTCTCTAGGGATCTCTAGGTCCTCCAGCGCAGCTCTGTGGCCAACGTTCAACAGACACTGACCATAGAGTTGCACTGGAGAAGCTCCAAAGGCCTAGGAGAGTGTCCTCTCTAGGGATCTCTAGGTCCTCCAGCGCAGCTCTGTGGCCAACGTTCAACAGACACTGACCATAGAGTTGCACTGCAGAAGCTCCAAAGGCCTAGGAGAGTGTCCTCTCTAGGGATCTCTAGGTCCTCCAGCGCAGCTCTGTGGCCAACGTTCAACAGACACTGACCATAGAGTTGCACTGCAGAAGCTCCAAAGGCCTAGGAGAGTGTCCTCTCTAGGGATCTCTAGGTCCTCCAGCGCAGCTCTGTGGCCAACGTTCAACAGACACTGACCATAGAGTTGCACTGCAGAAGCTCCAAAGGCCTAGGAGAGTGTCCTCTCTAGGGATCTCTAGGTCCTCCAGCGCAGCTCTGTGGCCAACGTTCAACAGACACTGACCATAGAGTTGCACTGCAGAAGCTCCAAAGGCCTAGGAGAGTGTCCTCTCTAGGGATCTCTAGGTCCTCCAGCGCAGCTCTGTGGCCAACGTTCAACAGACACTGACCATAGAGTTGCACTGCAGAAGCTCCAAAGGCCTAGGAGAGTGTCCTCTCTAGGGATCTCTAGGTCCTCCAGCGCAGCTCTGTGGCCAACGTTCAACAGACACTGACCATAGAGTTGCACTGGAGAAGCTACAAAGGCCTAGGAGAGTGTCCTCTCTAGGGATCTCTAGGTCTTTCGGTGCCACTCCTAGTTCACGCTGACCATAGAGTTGCGCTGGAGGACCTAGGGATTCCTAGAGGGAATCAGCTATGGAGGGGCGAGGGCATAAGGATCCCATTGGGCGACCTTGGCCCAAGCCACACTCTCTCAGCCTCAGGCCTCCTCTGGACAAGCCTGGCCAAGAGATAGGGTCTTTATGGCTCAGAAGCGGGCCAAAAGCGCTGGCTGAGCGGGGGATGATGGGATTTGTAGTCCATTAGAGCCCACCGCTCTCCTCACCTGGCCGGCGGCGCCATGCGGGAGGTCCTGCTTCGGCTTCCCCTGGGCATGATGGCGGTCTCCCTGTTTATCTTATCTCCTCCTTCGTCTTCTTTCGCTCACCGGTACAAAGTTCCCCCACCTCCCCTGTCTGCTTCCGCTTCCGGTCTCCGCGCGCTGAAGGTCACCGACTGGGGAGGGCGCGCATGCGCACACTCTCCTGAGGAAGGCTTCTGAGGAAAACGCGCATGCGCACACTTCTGAGAAAGGCTTGTGAGCCAGACGCGCATACTCTCTTGAGGAAGGCTGCTGAGGAGGACGCGCATGCGCAGCCCCCTCCAGTGACGCCATACAGGCGAAGGGCAGCATGGGCCTGGCGCTGCGTCACTATGGCTGACCTTTTGGGCCAAGTCACACTCTCTCAGCCTCTGAGGAAAGTCAATGGTGGACATCTTCCAGAGGAGGACTCTGGTCGGCAATGGAGTGCAGTGTGCCAAAGCCACTCTCTCTCAGCCTCAGGGGAAGGCTGCTGTGGATAAACCTGGCTAAGAAAACCCTGTGATAGGGTCGCCATAAGCCTTGAAGTCCCCACACAAGTTCCTGCATGGCAGGGGTGGGGGTCACATGACCCCTCGGGGTCCCATCTGGCTCCAAGACTCTATGGTTCTGCAGCACTTCGTAAATAAAGTTTGATAATTATAATAATAGTAATAATAATAATAATAATAAATGCCATGCCTAGAGTGGCCCTTGGGTTGGGTTCCCCCCCACAGACCCCAAAATCCTTGGACGACACTCAGGTCCCATTGATATACAATGGGGGATGATGAGGATGATGGTGATGGTTACAGTGGGCACACAAAGAGAGGGAGCAGAGCAATGGGGAAGATGGGAGCTGCAGTCCAGCCAAGTGCCAAACACAAGGGGCCCAGGCCATGGGTGGCCTGATGGGAGTTGCAATCCAAAGAACCATCACAATACAATGGCATACTCAACTCTTTCCCACCTCAATCCAAGGAGGCTGTCCTGGCCCTAAACCGGTGTCTGTCTTCAGTAATGGGCACAAACAAGTTGAAACTACCCCTGGAGATGCCAAAGCCATTGATGGAATCATGTCCACAGTTTTAAAAGGATGTGGAGAAACTGGAGCCATGTGTCCAAAGGAGGGGGACTAAAATGGTGAAGGGTCTGGAAACCATGAAGCCCTATGAGGAAGGACTTAAGGAGCTGGGGATGTTTAGCCTGGAGAAGAGAAGGTTAAGAGGTGATACGACAGCCCTGTTATAATATTTGAAGGGATGTCATATTGAGGAGGGAGCAAGCTTGTTTTCTGCTGCTCCAGAGAACAGGACCCAATGGAGCAATGGAGGCAAGCTCCAGGAAAAGAGATTCCAGCTCAACATTAGGAGGAACCTCCCGAGAGTAAGGGCTGTTCGACAGAGGAAGATGTAGTCTCAGAGTCTCCTTCCTTAGAGGTCTTCAAACAGAGGCTGGATGGCCATCTGTTGTCAATGGGGATGCTTTGATTGAGAGTTCCTGCATGGCAGAATAAAGGGGTTGGACTGGATCAGGTTCCTTCTTGGCGTCTCTTTCAACTCTATGATTCTACATCCAGTTAGACTACTGTCATGGGCTCTACTTGGGGCTGCCTTTGAAGGGTGTTCATAAACTCAGTTGGTTTAAAGAGCTGTTAACAGGGGCAGAGCCCATACAAGGCCCCCGTCGAAACAGCTTCGTCGGCTGCCAGTTTGTTTCCGGGCACAATCCAAGGTGCTGGTTATTGCCTTTAAAACCCTACATGGCTCAGGTCCACACACTATTTGGCAAACCCTTTCTCCCAGTATGAACCGGGTCAGACTCTGAGATCCTATGGAGGAGAAGCCCTTCTCTCCGTCCCAACGCCAACGCAAGGACACTTGGTACACGAAAGATATAGGGCCTTCTTGGTGGCTGCCCTTCCTAGACTCTGGGACTCCCTGATCTCAAAGGGAATGGATCAGAACGGCTCCCTCCTTCATCATTATTAGTATTATGATTATGATTATTATGCTTTATGTATGTAGTGCTGTAGATCTACACAGCGCTGTACATACCAACAACAATATGGATACGGAAAACATGCCCATGGCATATAAATGAAAGCCGTGGCTATGGAGGGCTGAGTGTACGTGGGTTTTAGGATGGACTGATACAGGGAAGGAACGCATCGGAAACTGGAGAAGAACAAGGAGACAGTCAGGCGTTGCAAAGGTGTTTTTTGTCTTTAATGTTAGTGAATGGAGGAAGGAATCATAGCCAAAAAGCCATGAAGGTGGAGCGCATGGAGTGCCTTCGGTGGGAAAACAAGGCGGGGAGAGGTCTTCGGGAAGCGGGTCTTTCTGGAGCCTGCAAGGAAAGCAAAAGCAATTAATATGGGAGGCGATTGGGCCGCAATACACACACACACACACACACAGACACACACTTGTCCCTCCATCTCTGCGAGGGTTATGGGCCCAAGACCCCCATGAATATGGCAAAACCACAAATAATACCACCATGTTTTTTACCTGAGAGGACACCTCTAGGAATAACCTCTAGGTCCTCCAGGGCAACTCTATGGTCAACGTCCGATAGGCACTGACCACGGAGTTGCTCTGGAGGAGCTACAAAGGCCTAGGAGAGTGTTCTCTCTAGCAATAACCTCTAGGTCTTTCAGTGCAACCTTTAGTTAAAGTTGACCATAGAGTTGTGCTGGAGGACCTAGATATTCCTAGAGAGAACATAGTAATCAAATCCGCAAATATGGAGGGACAACTGTGTGTGTGTGTATACATCTATCTATCTATCTATCTATCTATCTATATGTCTGTCTGTCTGTCTGTCGTTGGCTACTGATGCCATTGACTGGTATCCTTCAGTCTGTGTCAGCATACAAAGCATATAAACAAATACAGGCATCCTTTGGGACTCAATGGGACAAAGAGGTTTCTAGCCTCAGCCTCCATGGACTGCAGTTCCCATGACGCCTCTGAAGAAGTGCCCTATCACACACCTGGGGATGATGGGAGTTGCGTCCCCCGCCGCAACCGTCTCTCCAACATATGCACACACTGGGGCCAAGGGAATAGCGGGATGATGGGAATTGCAACCCACCCCAAAACCTCTCAGCCACGCACACAAGAGGGAGCAAGGCAATGAGCCGCCCGGGGATGGTGGGAGTTGCAGTCCACCCAACCATCTCGCTAAGATTCACACTCACTGGGCCAGGGCAATAGGCAGGATGACGGGAATGGCAACCCACCCAATCTCCTCTCAAGCCATACCCAGAGGGACCAAGGCGAGGAGTCCCCTGGGGATGATGGGAGTTGCAATCCACCCAGCCGTGTCTCTCTAACCTACACACCCAGAGGGACCAAGGCGGCCCTGGGGACGATGGGAGTTGCAGTGCACCTAGGATCGCGGTCCTTGTCTGGCCTGGCGCTGCTTCTTGGCGCGGCTGTTGCGGATCTTGGTGTAGATCTTGCGCTCGTGTCCGGCGGGGACCCTCCAGTTGGTCCTCCTTTCCCTGGAGCGCCGGCTCCGTCCTTTCCCGCCGGCGCCGAAGCCCCGAGGGCCGCCCCGACAGACGCGCTCCTCCGACCCTGCGCCTGCCGCGTCCTCCTCCGCCTCCTCGGCTTCTTCTTCGGCTAAGCCTTCCGCGGAGGGGCGGGGCTCTGGAGATGGCTCCTCCCCTGTCTCCGCCCCCGGCTCCGCCTTTTCTGGCTCAGCCTCCAGCTCCAGCTTTTTCTTTGCTCCGCCTCCTTCGGGTTCTGGGGGCGTCTCTGCTCCCGCAACCGCCTCAGCAGTCACGTTCGATTGGCTCCGCTTCCGCTTCATGGCCCGCCCCCGCCCAGGCTCCTCCTCCTTCTAGACAGGCTCCTCCTCCTTCTAGCCAAACCCCGCCCCCTTTGGCCGAAGATGCCCTGCCCCAGAGTGACGTAACATAGGACTCAGCACCGCCCTGGATACACGCCACGCCCACCTTCTCCTCCTCTTCGCCCCCGCCCCGCTGTTGCCCTGGCAACGCGGCCTACCACCTTTTAAAGCCCAGCCAAGCCTTTGGCTATAGTAATAATGATGATGATGATGATGATGATTGCTACTAAAATATTTGGTACTTTAATACAACACAGTATTACAATATAGTTAAGAAACAGCCAGCATTATTAAACTAGTAGCAATGCAAAATCATTTTAAAACATACACATTTGTTTGCTTCCTTTCCTCCCCTTTCTCCTATATATATATATATACAGTATATATATATATAAGGAGAAAGAAAACACAAAAGAATAAAAATACACTATATATTAATATATAGAAGAAGGAAACGAAAAAAGTATATAAAATGTATATTATATATATATAGAGAGAGAGAGAGAGAGAAAAGAAAAAGTATATACAATGTATATAGTATTTATATATATATTTAAAATATAACAAATACTATTAAATATATGTAATGATATTAATATTAATTAGAACAAATGTATCAATGTCAAAATTAAGAGTAATAACATATATGTAAGATATAATATTAATATTAATTAAAACAAATATATCAATATTAATATTAATAGTAATAGTATGTATTATATTCATATTGCACATATTTATTGTGTTACATTCACTTCCTCCCAAAGCGGGATTCGAACTCGCGGATAGAAAAGAGAAAGCCCCGCCCCCTCCCTCCCTTAAACTCGGCGAACGGGAACGAGGGACGCGAACTCTCGCGAGAGCTTTCCCCTCAGGCGATCTCGCGTGGGCGGGGCCGGGCCTCACGCGTCCTCGGAGGCGATTGGCTGGCGGCGAGCGCCACGTCCATTGAGGAGGGAGCGAGGCGGGGGCGGGCGATGGGCGTGGCCTCGAGGCCCTGCGCCCGAAGAGCCAATGGGCGAGGCGGTGGGGGGCGTGGCCGTGCTTGTGCGCGTGCGCAGAGCGCGAGTCTCCTGCCGGGTCCGGCGGGGCGAGGAGGGCTGGGCTCAAGATGGCGGCGCCCGTCCTGCTCCGCGTCTCGGTGCCGCGCTGGGAGCGGGCGGCCCGCTACGCCGTCTGCCTGGCCGGCATCGTCCTCTCGCTCTACGCCTGGCACCTGGAGCGGCAGAAGGGCCGGGACCTCCACTACAGGGCCCTCTGCGACCTCAGCGAGCGCGTCAGGTGCTCCGCCGCCATCGCCGCCAGGTCAGGCTCAGGGCCTCGGGGAACTACAACTCCCAGAAGCCCTCAGCGATGAGTTGAATGAGGGTTGTTTCTGCACTGGACCCTGTTCAGTGCTGTGGGGTTGTGGGATTTGTAGTTCATTGCCGCTCCAGAGCGCTCTCTCTCTCTCTCTCTCTCTCTCTCTCTCTCTCTCTCTGAGACAGAGAAGGCTAAGGGCCTCACAAAACTACAACTCCCAGGATTCCTTTTTCTCTGGAGGGGGGCCTTTCCGCAGAGCCCAGGAGTTTGAAACCCAACAGCACCTGCGCTGTAGAAGCAAAGAAGTTCGGCAACGCTTTAGGTCCCTATGGACTCCTGGGATTTGTAGTTCCACAAGGTCTTTGTGGGCTTCTCTGGCAAAGAAGTGCCGGTGCCTCACCGAACTACAAATCCCAGGATCCTGCAGGATGGAGCCAAGTCAAAGTTGCCTTCTGTCATTCTGGGAGAGAGGGAGGGAAGGAGGGTGGCCCTGGGCTGGGAAGGCCTTTGGCCTGACGCTTGGACCTCTAGGTCCCATCAGCCACACCCAGCAAGGCCAACAGCCTAGCACTCTTGGAGCTGGAGTCCAACGTCACCTGGAAGGCCAAAGGTTCACCCACTTTCCTGCCGACGGAGTTCTTCCTTGAGGGCTCAGAACATCAAGCTAGGAGGAATAGCTAATACCCCAGAGGACAGGATCCAGATTCAAAATGACTTGAATAGACTAGAAAGCTGGGCCAAAGCTAACAAAATGAACTTCAACACGGAGAAATGTAAGGTATTGCACTTGGGGCGGAAAAATAAAATGCACAGATATAGGATGGGCGACACCTGGCTGAGCGAAACTACGTGTGAAAGGGATCTAGGAGTCCAAGTAGACCATAAGTTGAACATGAGTCAACAATGCGATGCGGCAGCTAAAAAGGCCAATGCTATTTTAGGCTGCATCAATAAAAGTATAGTGTCTAGATCAAGAGAAGTCATAGTGCCACTCTATTCTGCTTTGGTCGGGCTCCACCTGGAATATTGTGTCCAGTTCTGGGCGCCACAATTCAGAACGGACATTGAGAAACTGGAGCCATGTGTCCAAAGGTGAAATGTCTGAAAACCATGAAGCTCTATGAGGAGAGACTCAGGGAGCTGGGGATGTTTAGCCTTGAGAAGAGAAGGCTAAGAGGTGATATGAGAGCCCTGTTTAAGTATTTGAAAGGATGTCATATTGAGGAGGGAGCAAGCTTGTTTTCTGCTGCTCCAGAGAACAGGACCCAATGGAGCAATGGATGCAAGCTCCAGGAAAAGAGATTCCAGCTCAACATTAGGAGGAACTTCCAGAGAGTAAGGGCTGTTTGACAGTGGAACATACTCCTTCCTTGGAGTGTAGTGGAGTCTCCTTCCTTGGAGGCCTTTAAACAGAGGCTGGATGGCCCTCTGTCAATGGGGATGCTTTGATTGGGATTTCCTGCATGGCTGAATAAAGGGGTTGGACTGGATCAGGGCCCTTCTTGGGGTCTCTTCCAACTCTATGATTCTATGAAAGTGGGTATCTAACACAGAATAGTTGCCATCTGGAGTATTCATGCCTGTAGTGCCTCGGCAGACTGCAAATCCCAGACTTCCCTCCGAAGATGCGGCCATAGCGGTGTCCTCCTAGCTCTGCAGCTCTGTTGTGTGGAAGGACTCTTCCTTCAGTTTTCAAATGCAGCTTGAAAGCTAAGCTTTGCTGTATATCTGCTCATGTATAAGTCTAGACATTTAGCTCAAACAAACTGACCCAGAAAACCTGACTTGACTTATCAATGTAAGTATTTGTATCTTAACTCTTACTTATAAGAAGGAACCATCTCCTGGTGAAAAGCCAGAGTATGATACGTGAAGCACCGACCCTCTCTACTCAGAGTGCTATCTTAGAAAGTGGGGAGGGGAGAGATGCATGCGTCCTTTCAAATGTCATTGGACTGCAATTCCCAGCAGCGTGAGGAATGCTGGGAGTGGTAGTCCAGTGATACCTCAAGAGGAAATGGATTCCTCTCTCTCTCTTGTTGTAGACTAGCCTTCCAGGGTCCGTTTCCTTGCTTGTTGAAGGGCTCCTGATGCCAAGCCACTTGGGCCTGGGAGATAAGCTGGAAACGTGGGGGGCTGCGTATGCCAGGAATGTGGAGTGGGCCTGGATGCTCTGTCAGGAGGAGAGGGTGCGGCTGCGCGCATGAGGAGGGAAGGAGGGAAGAATGGGGTGAGGCTGCATTTCCTACTGTGGGCGTGATTTGGACCGATCGGCGTTTGGCACCGTCCCATGGCTTTGGGGGTGAAATCTCCAGCTTTGATAAGTTACTTTGTGGGGGCTGCAACTCCCAGAATCCCCTTCCTTGAGCCAGTCTAGACTGCTTAGACTCACAGTCACCAAGACGCAACGTTTCAGTGAGTTCAGAAGTAGCTGGAGGCTGACAGTGCAAGCTTCTTGGAAGGAGCTGAAGGGCGACTTGGTAGAAGCCAAAAGCCTTGCATAGGGATCGGGATGGTAGGGTTCCTCATTGAATATTTTCTGGGCATCACAAAAGCAGGTGGTGAACAAGCGAGGCAGACATTTCCCCTGTGGTTTGGGTGCTGGCATCTGGGCTGGCATGAGGTTAAGTCAAGTGCGGTCTTCGTGTCACCATTGCCTTCCCTTTTGAACCCTTGGAGACGCATGTTTCCCTCCCATAGAGGTCCTAAGAATGAATGTCACTTTTCATGTTGGGAAGGAGCCCCTCAGGTGAAGGGGGAAGCTGAGCATAGCTGTGCTGGAAATGGCAAAGAAGCAGGTTCCCTGACGCTGTCCGCTTTGTAACTGGTGTCTTCTTCTTTTTCCATCGGACTTCGCCTTCAACTTACCTCTGCTTCCTGGTGGCCAGCGATTCAGCCAATCCGGTTTCCCTCTCCCAAGAGTCCAAGCTTCCAAAGCCCTCCTGGCCTGGTACAATCTGCAGCTACTTCAAGCATGGGTTGAATAAGAAGAATACTGGGGGCGAGGCATTTGAGGTTGCTATACACACAAGGCGTCTTCATCCTAAGACCTCTGGGGAGGCCTTATCTATGTGAAAGGCTTTCCTCAGAACGTTGCCTCTGTGCGAAAAGCTTTCGTCAGAGCGTCAGCTGTTTGGGTGGCTGGTTGCCTAAAGTTTGGACTGTTCCCATTCATCATTCTGATGCAGTGATTAGGAAACTATTTCTGCTGGGCTTGTGAGAGGGGTTTATTGTTCCCCAGAGTTCAGAAAGGAGCCATTCTCGCTCGGAAAACAAACAGCAAACAAATCTGGCTTGGTAGTGGTAGGATGCAGGGCAGTGCCAGTTTATGTGTGGCATATGCATTGATGGAACCACAGTTCAAAAAGGACATTGAGAAACTGGAGCCATGTGTCCAAAGGAGGAGGACTAAAATGGTGAAGGGCCTGGAAACCATGAAGCCCTATGAGGAAAGACTCAGGGAGCTGGGATTGTTTATCCTGGAGAAGAGAAGGCTAAGAGGTGTTTAAATACTTGAAGGGGTGCCACATTGAGGAGGGAGCAAACTTGTTTTCTGCTGCTCCAGAGAACAGGACCCAATGGAGCAATGGATGCAAGCTCCAGGAAAAGAGATTCCAGCTCAACATTAGGGGGAACCTCCTGAGAGTAAGGGCTGTTCAACAGTGGAACACACTCCTTCTTCGGAGATTGTAATGTAGTCTCCTTCCTTGGAGATCTTTAAACAGAGGCTGGATGGCCATCTGTCAATGGGGATGTTTTGATTGGGATTTCCTGCATGGCAGAATGGGGTTGGACTGGATCAGGGCCCTTGGGGTCTCTTCCAACTCTACAATTCTATGATTCATTTCTGTTGAACCTGAAAGGAGATCCTTCCCGCTTCTTCTGTTGAGTACATCTTTCATTTGACATCTGGAAACCTTCCTCTCTTCTCCACGTCTTAAGAGCTACATCAGGAGGTGGGTGTGTTGCCGCTGGACTCAGATTTCCATCATCCTTGAGTTGCAGTCCAGTTACAGCTCGCCTCCATAACCTGGTATTTCATTGCTCCTGTAACACTTGGAACAACGCTGGCTGGTCAGTTTTGTTGTTAGTTGTCCTGGGTTGGTTTCAGCGTATGGTGGCTCTGAATGAGAGGCCTCCCCGTCACCTTGTTATCAACAGCCCTGCTCAGGTCTTGCAAACTCAGGGCGGCTATGGCTTCCTTGTCGGAGTCCACCGTCATGAAATGCAGTCTTCCCCTTTGCCTCTTGCCTTTTACTTTACCAGTCATTATAATCTTTTCCACTGAGTCACCTTCTCTCATGATATATCCAAAGTACAGCTAACTCTCTGTTCAGTCATTTTGGCTTCCAGGAAGAATTCAGGCTCGATAGGCTGATCTTTTGTGGTGTCCACTGTATCCATAGGACTCTCCTCCAGCTTTCCTCTTGAGCTCCAGAGCCACTTGAGAGGCACTAAGACCTCTCTCTGCTTTTGAGTGCCTCTTAATCTGAGTGCAGGGAGTGGAGCTTTGAGCACCGAAAATCCCGTTTCTGAACCAGTTAGATGGGGTTTTCGAAAAACATTAGTGGTTTTTAAGATGTCCCCCACCCCAAATTGTCCACAAGCTGCAAAAGCAACCTCATGTGGTCTATGGGCCATGCTTTGCCTGCCCTTGCAGGTAGACAAGGAGTAGCTCAATCCTCTGGAAATTTCAGTGGTGTTTGGTACAATGAACCAGAGTATCCTTGTCCATCCTAAAGACGAAGAAGCTTTATCTGGGTGTATGCTTTTGTGAACCATTTCGTCAGGTGTGTGGGATGAAGTGGACTGAGGTCTGTGAAAGCTTGTACCAAATAAAACTGGTTTGTATTTAAGAGGCTACCTTGGTCACCTGTGGTCTAGACTGCTATACTCTGCCGTATCCCTTGGCTATCGTATGGAGGATTTAGCTTATGCAAAACGCAGTTGTCTGCTTGGTCAGACAAACAGAGCATGCAACACTAATACTGTACCAGCTCCATTGGTTGCCAGGTTGAATCCAAAGTCCTGGAGATGCCTACAAAGCCCAGCCTAAACAGTCTGGGCCCGGGTTATACGAAGGACTGACCACGCTGTGCAATAACCTGCCTGGGTTTGTAGTTGTTCAAGATATGATGTTGTGCACCTTTAAAGCTCTTGGGACTTGGGTGCCTTCGGGACCACTTTTCCTTCTCTCAATAAGTCTGCAGGGCAGATTGGCCCAAAATGATTTCCGAGGCAAGTCTGCAATGGGGACGAAGTTAGGAGGAGGCATTGCCAGAGACCAGTTTGGGTGGTGAATGAGGCAAATTAGCAACTCCCTGTGCTAATGCCCAGATCTTGACTGTCTTGTAAGAAATGGATTATCTGTGTGGGAGACACACAAAGCAGCCTGTATCCTCCCTTCTGTGTTTGAAGCAGGGGAAAGGCCCTTGGGGGCATTGTTGAGGGCATGCCTTCTTAATGCACACAAAGCCTTCCTTGGTTGGCACAGAGGTGGATTCAGAAATTAAACCACAAGGCTGTGGTTGCATTGTGCCTAAACTGCTGGGAGAATTGAGGTCAGCAAAGTGGCTAAATCTAGCTGGGTGTTTGTTTCTTGTGCAATCTGCCTCTTTAACAAGTTTGGGCCTGCAAAAAAGAGACCAAGGACCTGGTAAACCTTGCTTGCTTGCTCACCCTAGGAGAGTCATCTGGCCCCAGTTTCATGATGCAGGGATACCTCTCTTAATAAAGTCGAGATGTTCTTGGGCATGGCCTTTCTAACAGAAAACATGGCACCAGCACCCTTAGCTCCAGGGTAGAGATGTGGTTGGAGCAGTTGCCTTTCCCATGCGCCCTTCAGATCGTAGGCCACAGAGGCCCACAGCCAAACGTTTGGGGAATGCGGGCAACAGGAGCAGCAATGGAGGGTGGCCATTTTCAGCAGCACCCTTTTCCAGGGCGGCTAGTCCAGTCCCATGTCTTGCCCCCCGCAAAGGCCTTAACTTTAGTCACTCTCTGCCTCAGCCCCATTGAAAACTAAAGCCAGGGTGGGACTTGGATTAGCAGTGCAAGTCTGGGCCGACTGGTTTCGACAACTGATGGCTTTGGGAAGAGAGAGTGCGATGGGGAATCCGGAGGTATGATTGCACATATTAACTGTTTTATTGCTCTTTGAACAAGTGGAAGCTGTTGACTCCTGGTCCAGACCCTTCATGGCTCAGCGGAAGAGGAACTATGCAGCCTGCCTTGGACAAGGACCAATGGATTCAAGTGACAGGAAAAGAGATTCCACTTAAAAGAGATTAGGAAGAATGCCCTGACAGTCAAAGCTGTTTGACAGTGGAATTCGCTGCCTCCGAGAGCGGTGGAGTCTCCTCCTCTGGAGGTTTCTAAACAGAGGCTGGATGGCTTTCTATCACAGGGAGGGCTTTGTGTCTTCCTGCAAGGCAGCATGGAGCTGGACTGGATGGGTCTCTTCCATCTCTATGATCCTGTGATTCAGTGTATCAAGGGTCTTTGAGGACCAGAGAAGTACCTTTCTGAGTGAGTTTCCTTCAGACAGCTCACACTATAGTACTCTGTTTTGAAATCTGTGCTGCCTTGAATCCCATGCTGGGAAAAAGGGGGTGAGGGATGCTGAGAATTGCAGTCGGGCGTCACCCAAAAGACTGCACAGTTCCTATTATCCTATTTGAACTTTGGTTAATGTTTCAGTAATGCAAACATCCGTCTGTATCTATTGAAGTTCTTTCTAAGGTCTCTGAGGAAAGGGTAATATATATAAATGCTGGCTAGGTGATTCTGGCAGTTTCAGTTGCAAACAGGTAACTTTGCTCTGGCAAAGGTTGGGTGAGATGTGGAAGAAAGGAGAAGTCACAGAACTGGTTATCTAATGGACTTTTGAATATCCCACCTTGTCGGCTCGATCCACCTTCATTCACATTATTGTCATTCCAGTGACGGAGGCATATACATGTCTTTATAAATAAAATCCATAAAATGGTTCATTTTGATGGGAACCTAGACATCTCAAGGCATTTTGCTCTTTTTCTCCCTTGCAGATGGGGCCGTGGGTTTGGCCTGTTGGGTTCCATTTTTGGAAAAGACAGTGCAATAAACCAACCGAACAGCGTCTTCGGCCTTGTCTTCTACATACTACAGATGTTGCTTGGTAAGTATCATTTTACACCTGTGACTGTTGTGCATCGTGTGCTTTGCTGGCTCCCCTTCGTAGTAACGTTACAACAACTCCTTGCTCTATCTGTATGTAGTGAAGCGACCCAGTTCTATATCCTGCAGATTGAAGACCCTAAGTCCTATACTGAATTCCAGCCAGGATCTACAAATCCTCAAGCAGACCTCTTGAATTTGAAGTCGAAGGCTTTCATGGCTGGCATTCATAGTTTTTTGTGGGTTTGGGGGCTATGTGGCCATGTTTATTGCTGACGTTTCACCAGCAGCATCTGTGGCTTTGCCATCTTCAGAGGATGCTTAAAGCCTACCAGTTCCCAGGCATTCAAAATACATGGGCTGGGTGGGGTCACCCATGTGCAGAGGTTTGGGAGAATATCCATGTTGAAGAAGTAATGCTCCACATCATCCTCTTTATAATGGAAACCCCCTCCTCAAAACCTTACTTCCACCTCAAAACCCACCTTTTCTGTCAAGCTTTGAGTTCCTCCCTTGGTTGCCAAAAGCAAGGAGCAATTTCCTCCAGGGAGCCAGATTGGAAAGTTTCTGTAGCGGAAAGGAATTGGTCTTTTTGTTTTTGACTTTGGGCAGTGGCTATGCAGAACTACTCAGGATGCTACCTTTGGTGGGATTTCTTACAGGTCGGAGTATACATAGCCGTCTTTGCTCATGTCCACCCTCCCTTACTGCCTTTGCCTCGCTCCCATCCTCCCACTCCATCTGGTCTGCTCTCCTTCCCTTTCCAGCTTCAGGTGCTAAATTCCTGGGGGCAGGGGGCTTGCATGTGCTAAAAAATTCCATGTATAGCTTTGGTGTGCTGTATTGAATAGTTATGCAGAAGGCTTGTCCATCTTCTCCACGGTGAGAGCATGTGCGCTTCCCTACCGGAGTCCCGAAACATCCATTGCAATGTTCTGGTAAAAGACCAGAATCTTTTAATGCAGATCTTACCCAATTTGGGAAGGGAGCAGGCACACAGTTACAGCAGGATTGCCAAGAGTAGGATCTCATCTTAAAAGGCTTAAAACGGAAAGGGGCGAGACTAACCAGCTTTGCCTTCCTCACCCTCTAGGTATGACGGCAAGTGCGGTGGCGGCGCTGGTCCTCATGACGTCCTCCATCGTCTCCGTAATAGGATCCTTGTACCTGGCCTACATCCTGTACTTTGTGCTGAAGGAATTCTGCATTGTCTGTGTTCTCACATACTTGCTGAACTTCGTTCTCTTAATCGTCAACTACAAACGACTAGTTTACTTGAATGAGGCGTGGAAGAGGCAGCTCCTGCCCAAACAGGACTAACCTCCCTCGGAGACTTTTGAACTGACGGTCCGAAGGACCCCCCAGCATCCATTTAACTTTATTTTCACAGGAAAAGGAAATTTAAGTTTTTTTAAAACAAACAAACAAAATCTTCATATCAAAATCCCTTTTTCCCCTTGAGATTCATTGACTGCTCCAACTACAATGAATGGCAACAACAGCAACCCTTAGGTCTGCTTAGAAGTTTGTTGCCCCAAGAGAGGATCCTGGGAAGCCCTGGCATGATCGGAGACAAGCTGTGAAGGAATCCTGCGCTGCAAACTTGCCATCTTCTTTCTGTGCTCCTGGCGTTTTGAGTTCGCCAACGAAAGGCTTTGGAGGCCTCCTGTCTTCTGTGTGTGTAAATTCAGTTTTGGGGGCCGGGGAGATCATGGTAACTGTGTGCTAGACTTTATAGGTACTGTGCGAAAACCTTGCCGTGTTTACATTGTGTGTATTTTTTAGCTGCGGGATCCGAACCTCCCTGTAGGCGCAACTGGGAGACTCATCCCACCAAAAAGGGGACGACCGCACGTCTCTTGTGAGGAATAAAAAACACCGTGAAGCTCGTGGTGAGCCCCGGTCCCTTGAGAGGAGGCTGAGCGACTTGAAGAACCCTTCGTCTTTTTGGTTGTTGTTGTAAAAAGGATTATTTTTGAGTGTCTCCGGAGAGCCCAGATGCAACGAGGGATCGATGAGCGGAAGTTCCTGTTTGCTTTCTTTCTTAACACACGTGAAGGAAACGGGATTAGAGGTGACATCTTTGGTGGGTCAGAACTTTTCTGGATTCCTGTGCGCAGCCATTGGAAAGGTTGATGTGACGGTTAGGAAACATGTACAGAGTGGAGGTTGGCAAGGTGGGGGGGGGGGGGGTTAAATGGACACGAACCGGCTGGCCGCACTCCGAACCCATGTTAGGCTGCCAAGTTGTTGATATCAGTTTGAGTTCAGGGCTGCTGGGTAGAATGACACTGGATCCCAGACACCCGCTGGCAAAGTGATGCGCAGGAGAAGCAAGCCATACCTCCACTGTATGTATGGTCTTTGCATGCGTTGCCCTCCCAAATGAAGGGGGATTTTCCTCCTCTGTGCACCCTTCTGGACCCCTTTCCCTTTGCTTTGGTGCGGCACTTGCAGGAAGACTTCGCCATGGATGATGCCTGTAGAGGTGGAGCAGTTATGGGGTCTCTCTTGCAGGCATTGGGGTGAAGTTGAGGGTGGCTGCCCCATTCTCTCTCCTTGCCCCAAAAGGGAGGGCAGGGCAGGGCATTAGGCCAACGAAAGGGATGCAGTCGTGGTTCTTTGCGAAACGATGTCCATGAGGAAACGGCAGGTCACTCCGTTTTCCCCGTCCTCCTCTTCGCCCAGTTTTCCGTTCCCTGTCATCCCAAAAACGCAGTGTTTGGTTTTTTGTTTTCAAAGAAGTGCCTTCTGTCTTACAAACCAAATAATGCGGGGGGTGTTTGGAAACGGCAGGCAGAAAAGGTTCTTGTGCGACAGTCCCCCAAACGGCTTCACCCAGTGAATTTGGTTTGGGGCGGAAGGTGGCCCCGTTGCCCTGGGAACATGTCTTTGCAAGGCAGCGAGGGCTTCAGCGGTTTGGGGTCTGGCTCAGCAAGGCTGGTATCTTTGGGTCCAGGCCTTGTGTCTTGACAGATGGCACAGGGCACTAGTATTTATTAGAGGGTGCCACGTGGGCTGGGCTTTGGCATCGCAGCATCCGTTGCAGGGAATCCCGTGGCCCATCTCTCAGGTGGCACAGGATGGTGAAATCTCTCTTGTTCGCTCTTGAATGTATCTCATCCACACTGGGAGGAAGAGACACACAAACACACTAACCAAAAGCCCCATCTGTGTGCGTCCCCCCCAAAAAAAGCGTCTAGATGCCAAAATGTGAGTCCTGTGGGGGTTTTCTTTTTGCGTCATGGGTGCTTGGCTTTATCTCTTGCCTTCATATCTGACAGGACCTTCCTCCTAACCGATTCTGTTCAGTCCGTCTCTTAACTGTTTCCCTCCTTGTAAGTCTGTGTGAGAGGTCCTTGTTTCCGTGTGTTTCGTTTGTCCTTTTGGTTGCGAAGATTGACACTGAGGTATTAACACAATTCTCTTGTGTTCGCATTTAAAAAAGTGTGGCTTGTATTAGCAACAGTATTTAAGAAACACTTGCCAAAATGGACAGTCCAGCAACCGGGGTGTGAACACAAGAGGAGGAAAACCTGTATTACAACCTGTATTGTTTTTTAATATATCAATATATATACATACATGTATGTATGTATGTATGTATGTATAAAAAGGAGCCCCTAAACTTGCCTGTTGTCTTTGTCTGAAACCTTTTCCAACTACATCTGGGTGCAGTTAAAGCTTGTCTTGGTTTTTGTCCTTAGAAAGGTTGGGTGGAGGTGGGATTGGCAACGTTTAGGGGGAGAAAATGCCCTGCAACTGTTAACATGGGGTTTGTTTTGTCTGCCTTGGAGGCCAAGGCGAGAGGTTTTGCTGGTCAGGGACTTGAATCCCTGGTTTAAGAGATGGGATCATCATCATCCAAAGGGGGGAAAGAGATTGGTTTTGGGGCTGCGGCTTTTCCGCTCCCTGTTTTTTGGGGTTAAGGTCTCCTCCAAAATTCCCTCTCCGAAGAGCTAGATAAGCTTCATTGCTTACCTTGAAGCACCTGTCGTTGTCCGAAGAGCTTGGGGAGGTTTCTTATTTCGGACTGCAACAACCACGTGGTCCTCTTTTTTTCTTTGCACTTGAACGTTGTGGATATCGTGGTCCAGAAAAACCCAAGATTTTCTTTTCTCAAACTGTGATAAAAGCTCAGGTTATTGAATTGTGCCGGAGGCAAGGTTAATCCTCGCTTCCTCTCTTCTTCCCCAAGACAGTAGTGGCTTGAAATAGTTCGATTCCCCTGTATACCAAGTGTTTTGCTTGGCCGCTTTGGTGGTTTGGCGGAGGTCTTTGTATCTGTCAGAGATACTGCTGCATTAAAAGGGGGAAATGTTAGCGCTGGGGCAAAGTGTGTGTAGAGAGACTCCCACGAAATGGGCTTCAGAAGATCTTTAGTCTGAAGAAAGAAAAAGTATTGTTACCATTAAAACCAAGTCTGTATTACGCATGGTCTCCGTTTTCGGTGTGTGTTCTGTCTCGTCTGTCTGACCTGACCAAAACAAAACAAAAGCGATTGGGTTTCCCCCCTTTTCTTTCTTATAAGGTGTTTCGAACCCCATCCCCATCTGCGCCTAAGAATTGGGAACCATTCCATATCTTTTTCTGTCCTGACCATAAGACTCTGCTACATTCTGAGGCCGAAGTGTCCAGTTTTGCTCACGGGAATTTCAAAACCAACAAAACAAAACAAAAAACAACGATGTAAATAATGTAAGAATGTTTATTCGTTGCACATAAGTTTTTTTGGTATAAAAATAAATGTAGAAATTACCTGTGGACCTCTTTGCCGTGTGCTTTGTAACTTTAACTCTGCTGGGAGCCAGCTTTCCTTAAGAGATCCTTCAGTTCCGGATTCGTTGGCTGGAAAACATGACGGTTGCTGGGAGCCAGTTGGGCTTTAAAAATGCAAAAGGTTGATACGAAATGTATAGGGCATCCTTCGAGAGACTGAGCTGTGACTTTGAAGGCAGGCCTAGGTCCAAATGTTGATTCTTGCAATGCATCTCTCTGTCTCTCTCTCTGGTTTACTATGCACAGCAAGGCTGGCATCCGTTTAGTGGCATATGCAAGCGTAAGTTAATCTTAAACCTACCAGTAAGGCTGAACACTTTCTCCTGTCTCTCTTTGCAAACCATTACCAAAAATAAATGGATCAAGTTGTCCATACAAGACTCTGGATCCTTTGGTTCTAAGTGCATAGTTATGGCACATTCATCACCAGCTGGATTCTGTGCCTGAAATGTGTTTGGTTCTTGCTGGAGGGGCAGTAAACCCACCCCAGGTTTTTAAAGGAGCTGAACTCCATTCCTAAATAGTTCCTTTAAATCCACCCAAAGCCTGGCATGGATTCTCTGCCTCCATCTTCCTCCGGTTCTTGTGCGTCTGAGGCAAGAAGTCAATCTCTATTTGTATTCTTTGGTCGATTGCTCTCTCAAACCAGGATTTCCTCTGTAAACGCTTCGTAATCTCCGCAGCGTTTCAGAGGAAGAATGGGAGCCAGCTAAGACCGCTTGAGTTGCTGAGCGGAAGGCAGGCAGACGTCGTCGTATTTGGGCGGCGTGAGACACAAGGATTCGTTGGCCAACTTCCAATATCTCTCCTTCAGCAGAAAGGCAGCCGATTTGGGTTGCCGTTGGCGGGTGAAAATCCCTTTCTTGTTGCCCAAAACGCGGGTTGTCCCTGGAAGCAAAGCATGTATCAAACTCTCCTTTGAAACGAAAGACTGTAAAATATGCTTACATTGAAAACTGACCTGTTTGGCAAGTCAAAACCCAACAGAAACCGTACCTTGGTTTGTCATAAAGTCTGCAAAGTTCCAGATGAGTTCCCCAATGACATACTCCTTCCGCTTTTGGTCCAAGACGGCGTGATATTCCTTCAGGACGGCAGACTGGTATTCCTCGGAAAACATGAGAGGGGGGTCCTGTGGGGGGAAAGAAGACCAACTTCAGGAACAGAATGGCAAAACCCATTATCCAGATCTGTCCCATGTCAGTGGGACTGCAAATCCTTTCCAAGTTTTGGCTTGGATAGGGGTGTCCAAGGCTGGAAAAATGGGGACCCCTTTCGTATTCACATCGATAGTTATCCTACTACAGTGAAATGGACTTCCTCGGAGGGTTGGTGGTCTCTCCTTGGTTGGAAGTGTTGAGATCCCCACCTTTTCAGAGGGGCTAGATTAGACGTTCTTGGTGTCCCAACTCTGTGACTCCTTGACTCCACATTCTCGCCCTCTCCCTTCCAGGATCCAGTTGGACTTACCGTATGGAGACCAGCAATGGTGTCGGCTCCATATTCGCTCTGGATGATGGGCTTCTGGTGGGTTTTATACCAGTTGTCAAACTGGGAGTTGAGCTGCAGCTGGATGACTTCCAGGTGACCCGGATCGTGGTACCAGGACAGGTAGCTGTTCACGCAGATGACGTCCACGTATGGGGCCTGGAGACACAGGAGATCTTGGGATGATAAGGCATGTGCTCACACATACATATTGTTATTAGACATGTTGTTCAGTAGTAATATCTGTGTATAGACAGAACATGTTGGAAACATTCAAGAAAGAACACAGGGCAACACTGTTAAGAAGCCGAGACCAAAAGGAAAAGCGCGCTTACCCCTTGGTCGCGGTTGTACTTGGCGTTCGAGACGTATGTGACGGGCCGCGTCGGGTCCAGGGACTTGGTGTGGGCGATCACTGTCCTGCAGGTGTTATAAGTGTTAAAAACTGTGTTTCTTGCACAGCCAAAGGCATTCATCCAAGTGGGATTCCTCCCTCCAAGTGCTTGTCGAAGATGTGGGGACCCTACTTGTTCCTCTCCCTTCCAAAATGCATTACTAAAGGGGCATCATCTGCATGGCTCCCATTTTGAAACCAAACATAATTAATTGCAGGTTATATACAGTAACTGCAGGTTAAAGCACATTGGATAGCTCTTCGGATTGCAAGCCATCCGTTCTCAACCCACACAAAATCCTCTACCCCGGTTGAGACATCCAGACTCGGGTGCGAATCTTCCCCACTCGTGGCCCAAACTCACTTGAAGTATTGGCCGGCCGGGGCAAGCTCCGAGGCCGGTTCGTTGGCCACTGACCACATCACCACCGAGGGCCGGTTCTTGTCCCGGCGGATCAGCTCCTCCATCACGGCGAGGTGGCGTTGGAGACTTTTGTTCCCAAAGTTTGCGCTGGGAAAAGAGGAGGGATGTGACAGCTGTAAAATGAGTGTTGCACGGTGACTTCTGTGTCAGGAGGGTTTAAATCCCAACTTTAAAGGAGGTGTGTCTGTGTTGTGTGTTTTCAAGCCGTTTCTGACTTATGGCGACCCTAAGGCAACCCTATCCTGGGGTTTCCTTGGGCAGATTTATTCAGAGGACGTGTGCCATGACCTTACCCTGAGGCTGAGAGAGAGTGACCTGCCCAGAACTACCCAGTGTGTTTCCATGGCCAAGCCAGGATTTGAACCCTGCTCCCCGGAGTCATAGTGCAACCCTCAAACCTCTCTGCCATCTGCAAAATAGGTTCCGAACCTTGGCTGCAGTTCAGCATAAAACCCAGAGTAGATTCCTGGGCCAGATCACCGGGTTAATTCTCCATCTCATCACCCACCTGTCTTTCATGCCAACCGCGGGGCACTCATCGATCACCACGATGCCATAGGCGTCGCAGAGGTCCATGATCTCCTCGGCGTAAGGATAGTGGCTGGTGCGGAAGGAGTTGGCCCCCAACCAGCGCAAGAGGTTGAAGTCCTTCACCACTAAGGCCCAGTCCAGCCCCTTGCCACGGATCTGCGAAAAGCGAGCCACACATAAGACCTCCATGCGAGGGAGCAAGACTGGTGGGAACTATGAAGCTTTGGATGGAGATACTGTTCGACTGCAATTCCCAGCATGCCTCACCATTGGCTGAACCACCTGTAATGGGCATCGTTCTTCAGAGCCCAGGTGGGAAATCTATAGCCCTCTAGGTCTTGGTTTTACAGGAGGTCACCGTGGAAGGTGGACAAATTATTTTAATGCAATTTAAATCATAGAGAGCCCGAACATCTGGGTGAGGAAAATGCTGCACTGGCACCCCCTGATGGCAAGGTCTTAAAATGGCACCCATGGCCAACCCACTCACGTCGGCGTCTTCATGTTTGTTGACCCCATGGAAGTAAAATGGCTTCCCGTTGATGAGGAACTGGTTTGAGGTGACGCGGATGGTCCGGAAACCCACCGTCTGGGTATAGCTGTCTTCGGAGATGGTGCCATCCACTTCGACAGAGAGCGCAACCTGAAGGGCAAGAAAGATCCCCCTTGGAGTCAATTTTTCCAGAATGGGCCTCCTTGGCATCCATTGTGGGTCAACTCACGTTTGTTTTTGTGTGGCTTCAAGTTGTTTCCAACCTATGGCAACCCTAAGGCCAATCTATCACGGGATTTTGTTGGCAAGTTTCATCAGAGGGGGTTTGCTATGGCCATCCTCTGAGGCTTCGGGAGAGCAGAGGGGTGTATGGCATAGTGGTTTGAGTATTGGTCTATGACTCTAGAGATCAAAGTTCAATTCCCAGCTTGTCCATGGAAACCACTGGGTGACCATGGGCAAGTCAGACACTCTCAGGCTAAGAGGATGGCAATGGCAAACCCCCTCTGGACAAATCTTGCCAAGAAAACCCCACAATAGATTCACCTTAGGGTCTCCATAAGTCTGAAATGACCGGAAAGCACACAACAACATAAACAACAAGAACAAGAGAGGTACATGTTACCTTCAAGTAGTAAAGGTACCCGGGGCGTTCGTGCATCAGATACGGCCACCAAAGGATCGGATTGGGCACTTTGAGTTCGCCAGCTGATCCGTTCCCCGTTGCCACCACCTTGCCATCTCCGTCATGTAAAGTCAGGCTCACAGAGTAGCGTGGGCTTCCTTGGACTGACACCAAATATTGCAGCAAACCTGTCCCAAAAGAAGCAAAGCTGGGGAGGGAGCAAAGATTTTCTACTGATATGGCAAACTTTCCTTTCTCTTATCACAGGAGTTGTGAGCACCTTCTAAGGAGTTCAAAGAGACATGCTCAGTTCTGGGTATCACAGCTTGAGAAGGATATCAGCAAGCTGGAATGGGTGACCAAGATAGTCAAAAGTCTGGAAACCAAGTGTTATGATTGAACTCAAAGTGCCCAAAGCTTGGAGAAGATGAAGATGTTTAGCTTGGAGATGTGAAGATGGAGAGGTGACATGAGAACTTACGGGGAGAAGTTACAGTCCAAAGATCTTAGGAAACTGGGCATGTTTAACTTGGAGAAGAGAAGACGGAGAGGTGACATGAGAGCTTTTTGGAGAAGAGATGATGGAGAGGTGACACAAGAGCTTTTTGGGGGAGGTTATAGTCCAAAGAATGTAGAAAACTGGGCATGCTTAGGTTGGAGAAGAGAAGATGGAGATGTTTAGTTTGGAGAAGAGAAGACAGAGAGGTGACACAAGAGCTTTTGGGGGCGAAGTTAATAGTCCAAAGAACTTAGAAAACTGGTCATGTTTAGCTGGAAGAAGAAAAGATGGAGAGGTGACATGGCAACCATCTTTAAATATTAGAGGAAACAGAGCAAACTCTTTTACTGCTGCTCCGGAGACTAGGGCTGACTGTACTTTGTGGGGATTGTCCTCTACAAAAGTCCATGTCTGTCCCCCCAAATCCGCTCTGCCTTAACTCCTCCATCACTTACCAATGTTTCCGATCAAGTCGGTGGTCACCGTGATGTCATCAATATAGGCGGATGGAGTTGTGTAAAGTAGGACCGGCCGATGGATCCCAGCATAGTTGAAGAAGTCGAATTTTGTGTTTTGGACAAAGTAGCCTTTGGGATACCTGAAACAACACCAAAAAACAAAACATGGGAATGAGAGGAATTCCAGAAGTGGAGGACACGGCTTGGAAATAATGCATGACAAAAGTCGTATTGTTAAGTATTTCATATCCCTATTTGTTTTATAGGCCCAGTATCTGATTTCTGCAGATGAGACAGGGTTTGGATGGCTGACATGCAATGTTGGATAGTATTGGACTGTGCATGTACTGCAATTCTTGCAAGGACTATCAGTCTTTGCAAGACCTTCTTTGCCTAAGGGGAATGTCCTGGAAACTTTGGCCAAGGGCTACTGTGTCCTTCCAGTCCATGAACTCACAGGGACTCGTCCGGCATGTACTGGATGGTCCCCGGAGGCAGCGTGTTTGGCGTCAGGGTGTTGTTGATGGCAATGGTGATGCGGCACGGCTCTCCGGGGGCGTCCGCAAGGAGGTGGCCGATCTCGACTTCGAAGGGAAGATGGCCGCCCTCGTGCTCGGTGACCTGGACGCCGTTGACCCACTGCAAGGGAAGGAAATGGAGGCGTGATCTATGGGAGTCTCTTTGCTTGTCGAAGCGTCCCTCCCAGATAACAAAGGGTTAAAAGGCAGCGGTGGGATTCGAACCCACACCATCGGAATGACAGGTTCAGAATTCGAGTTCACATCCGAACCATCATCAATCTATGGAGAGAGTAAAAACATTGGTCCTATGGTTTCTCCGCCCGACATACTCACCACAATGGAGTAGTAATGTGCGCTGCCGATCCGAAGCACCACCCGAGTTCGAGTCTCTGTCTGAAGCCACCGGATGGGCGGCAGGACCTCCTTTTCATACCAAACCCAGCCGACGTAGCGCCTCAAGTTTGGGTCTTGGGTGATTTCGTTGAAGCTGGCAGGCACCGGCATATCCATCACCGGCCCTGACTTGGAAGCATTAAAAGAGGCCATTAGGACGGAGCCATTTTCTTTCACGTGCGACACATTATGCCCCCCCCCAAAGGTTGCCAACTATGTTCTCATTTTCTGCCCCTCTGCATTTAACAACTGCCGGTGTGCGGAAACTTTGAGAGCGGCGTTTATCCTAGCGCTAGGGATTAAACTTTTACGTGTTGCGTTTTGCTTTTCTGGAATCCCAAAACCGAAAAGAGTCCAAAATCCAATGCTTTCAAGGCTGACATGGCGCCCGGAAGTTTCCTGTTTCCTGACTCAAAGGCATGTGAGTCTCATTTCGGCTTTCCAGCTTTTGCAACGAAGCCTTGTTTCCTTCGCTGGCAACCATTGCAGAAGCCTTTGAGTCAGGCGTTTCCAAAACCTTCCTTTACTTCCCTTTTTGGTTGCAGCTGAACTGGAAGTTTGCACCCAAAAGATCCTCTTGCATCTGAGGAAGGAGGCTCAAGCCTTCGAAAACTCATGCTGCCAACTCCTTCTTTCCTGTTAGTCCCCAACGGTTCCAAGCCAGGTGTTTTGGACTGCAGCTCCCAGAAGCCCCCAACAGTCAGGACTTCTGAGGGCCGAAGTCCAAAAGATCTGTAGGAGCAAAGGTTGGGAGCCATGGTCAGCACCAAGATCCCATTTGCAGAGTGAACAACAAGAAGGATGACAGGTCCCAGCATCCTTTCCCCAGAATACTCTGGGCTATATAGTCCCCCTAACTAAGGCACTTTTCTCCCAGAAGCATGCCTATCTATCTATCTATCTATCTATCTATCTATCTATCTATCATCTATCTATGCTGAGTTGCAATCCTCATGCAGCCAACTCCTTCCTTTCTGTTAGTCTCCAAGGTGCTACAAGATTGAAGAAGGAGGACTGCAGGACCCAGCATCCTCACCCCTAAGGATTCTGGGCTATGTAGTCCCCCCACAAAGCACTCCTCCTCCCTCCCCATCCTCCTGGATCTTTCTTGCCTGTGTTTTTGCAGACTGGAGGCATTTCAAGATGGGTTTGGAGAGGGAGGGGTCTCTCACCTGCCGGAGGGGTTGCAGGTACCATCGTCCTGCAAAGCCAGCGTCCCTCTGCTCCGACCAGTCTGCCCTGAAGCCCCAGAGGCCCCCCAAGTCCTTGACTTCCCTGGAAGGGGACTCTTTGGGGGAGAGCAGCCCTCCAGCCCTGCAGAGCCCAAGCCAGAGGGAGCCCAGCAGCACCAGCCTCCTTGCCAGCCATGCCCATGCCATGCTGGGATCCCTGCTTTGCAAGAGAGGAAGAGAGGCTGCAAATTTAGCAAGCAGCTGGTGGACAGCTGACTCCCAGCAGCCCCTGCGCGTTGTCACGTGCTTCCTCCCCTTCCAAGCAAGGGCAGCCATCTTCCTTGAGGGCAATGCCAGGAGTTGCTTGCTTTGCAGAAGCTGCAGGAAAAGGGCAGGTTGCAGTTTCTACGCTGCAGAAATGTTCATAATGACTGATGCACTTGGACAGCATTTGGAGTGCTGTGGCTCCATCCCAGGGAATCCTATTGGGATGTGTAGTTTTGCACAAGGTCTCTTTAGCCTTCTGAGTGCCCAAGAGGCTTTGCAAAGTCAAGCTGCGCTGCAGAAACAATCCAGTTTGATACCCCTTTAGCTGCCGTGGCTCCATACTATAGGATTTGTAGTCTGGTGAGGCACTGGCCCTTTTGGACAAAGAAGCCGAAAGACCTTGCAAAGCTCTTTGCGATGGCATGCAGCTGCGGCACTTAAAAGTGGCGTCAAACTGCATTATATCTCTAGTCTAGGCTGCATCTGCACTGAGAAGAGTTTTCCCCCTCCATCAAAGGACTGCTAGATCCTTTTCCCCAGGTCTTTTCCATCCTATACCTCAGCCTTTCATTTTTCTATCTAGGTGCAGAACCCTACGTTTCTTGAAACCTCATACTGAATTCCAGCCCTATAACCCCTGCTTTTCTCTCCTAAGCAGCAAGAAGGCAACGTATAACCAAATATTTCCCCTTGCTTCCCTGGTGGGCAAAGTTGGGCATCCAGCATGGTTTGAGCGTTGGACTAGGACTCTGGAGACCAGGGTTCGATTCTCAGCTGGACCATGTTTTTGGGCAAGTCACACTCTCCCAGCCTCAGAAGATGGCAGTGCCAAAGCTCCCCCTGAACAAAACCTGCCAAGAAAACCCCATTATAGGGTCACCATAAGTCAGAAATGACCTGAAGGCACGCAACAAAGTTGGTCAGGGTCTAGAGAGAAAGAACCAGACGGGAGGCGAGCGCTTTTCAGTGAAATCCAATACACCACTATATTTATTAACTCTGGGTTAAACATGATGCGCAGAAGCCCTCCGCCGCCATGGAGGCTCTGGCCTTTTCTTCTCCCCACACGCCAAACTTATTCCTTCTGCTTCTTCAGGATCTCCTTCAGCAGCTCGATCTGGGCGGTCACGCTGCTCTTGGCCGTCCCGCCGGCCGAAGTGTATTGCTCCACGCTGTTCTGGGGGCTCAGCAGCTGGGAGATTTCCGTGCTCAGCAAGGGGCTGGAGAAGGAAGAAGGAAGGAAGGAAAGAAAAGATAAAGAAAAGAAAGAGGTAGCCTCAGACCATGCTTTCGCCTTCCTAAAACATTGCGTCGCATCCCTCGGACCTTCCCAGTATCCCAGGGACGGCCCTCATTCATCCTCTGCTGTCCCACTTCTCCAGCTGTTGTTGAAATGTCCCAGCTTTCCTCTTCCCTCCTTTGTCCTCAGTTTATTTCAGTGGCTGCAAGCTGAGTTCAAAGTGCATTCTCCCTACTCCAAGCTTAGTCCAAATCTTAAATGATCCACCCTTTTTAAATTGATGTACATCAAGGATAAGATCTTTGAAAGAGCTAGACAGTTCTTGTCTTTCGCTCTGGGTCCTGCAGGGTGTTTTTACATGGACTCTTCCCTCTCCAATTTATAAATGCAGAGCTGACCAAGGAGGCCTGTAAAGGTCCAATAGAAGGTTCACAGTGACCTGGTCCTTCAGATGCCTTTAGTGTGATCTGAGTGTGCCGTGTTGGTAGATTCATAGAGGTTTTAGTGTTGGACTATGACTCTGGAGACCAGGGTTTGAATCCCTACTTGGCCATGGAAACCCACTGGGTGAGCTTGGGCAAACCGCGCTCTCTCAGTCTCAGAGCTTCAGAACAAATCTTGCCAAGAAAACCTTGTTATAGAGTTGGCATAAGTCAGAAATGACTTGGAGGCACACGACTACGACTACATTGGCTACAAACTTGGCTGTATCTTGTTTCAAGTGAGTCAGACCGAGATTTCTTAGTGGTCTTGTGTCGCTCAATGCAAGAGGAGTTCCCTTTGAGGCAGACAGAAGTATCTGGGAGATGTTGGTACATACCTGATGCTCTTGAGGTCCTCCGCAGAGAGGTGGGTTATTGCCACCCCTTTGCTTTCGGCCAACTGGATCGCCTTCCCCACAGTGGTGTGCGCTTGTCTGAACGGCACCTGGATGTGGAAAGGGACACACAGCTCAGAAAGGTGCCGCTCTGGTCCTCAAAGGCCATTGATTCGCTGAGCCTATAGTTTCTCTTTTGATATATATGATACAGGCCAAGCTTTGAAAACCCAGTGTTTTGCATGGGTCTTATGGCTCATGTTATCTGTCTGATAACAGCCAGAAAACCAGAGTAAGATACATGTGTTTATTCAGCAGTTTGGCAACCTCTGTATTCCCACTCTTTCATGGTTTTCTTTCTCTCGTGGGTCCGAATCTCCCATACTCACCCCTTTGCGGACCAAGAGGTTGGCCAGGTCAGTCGCCAGCAGCTCAGGGGTGAGGGCCTTCTCCATGGCCTCCTTGTTGATCTTGGAGAGAGAAGGAAAGCGTTACAAAAGATCCCAAGTAAATGGGTCCTAAGTAGCAAAAGCTCAGTATGGAAACATGGCAGAGGGCAAGCAAGTCCCCCTTTTTCTAGACTTGGGTCCTATTTCCAAGATGTCCCATTATGTCCCTATATGCAAGTGCAGGTATCTCAATATCCCCCCAAATCCCAAATCCAAGCATTTTGGCTAAAGGAGACTCAACTTGCATTTACTTGTTTAGTGAAAAACTTTGAACATCTAAGTCAGAGTCCATCTGGTTCTGGATCATTAAAGAAGCAGATGATCCAAACTCCATTCAGGAACCTTAAAGGGTTTTTAAAAAACTTCCCCTTTAGGAGTTTTCTTTTTAAAACATGAGTTTGGGAGGGATAGTGCCAAGATCCAGTCTTTCAATACAATGCAGGCTGGGTTGTGGAAATAAAGCAGGACTAGCGATGCAAACTCTTGGGTTGCAAAGCCTTTTTCATGGATGGAAAGGAACCAGGAACGGGAAGAAGGAGACCCCAGGACCACCGTGACCCTAAATGCTCACTGTCAGAGTGGAGATCACAGTGTTGGTCAGCTGAAGGACCAGGGTCAGGGTGTCAATCACATCCAGCACCGCCTCCTTATCTTCCTGTTTGCAGAAGGAAAAGAAATACGTTAAAGAGGAATTGGAACCTGTTTGGATCGAGACACAAAGCTCCCTCTGACCCAACCGAGCAAGATTCCCCTCCGGCAAGCTGTGCTTGAAGGTAACAGCCATAGCGATGCCAGGAAAGCATCAGTCCCAGCACTGCACCTGCAGATCTTTGTTGTAGGCACTGGGAAGTCCTTTGAGCACCACAAGAAGCTGAACAGTCTGCAAAGGAATAGAGAAGGAAAGAAGGCATGTCAGGGCTGCAGAGAGACAAGATGGTTCCTTCTACCATTTCTTTTCATTTATGGACCAAATAAGATCTATATGGACTTTGCACAACTCTCCGACAAGCTGGAATGTATATCCCTCCCAAAACTGGCTCGGCACCTTGGACCATGCCTTTAAAGTTCAGGCCCCAGCAAAAAGCGGATTGAGCATCCCAAAGGGCCGCTTGGCACTCATCCTCACCCGTCCAATGACCAGGCCGGTCTTGCTGCGGATCAGCTCCAGGCTGTCTGGGTTCTTCTTCTGGGGCATCAGGCTGCTCCCAGTGCTTAAGAAAAAGGGAGAAAGAAGAGATGACGTTTCCCAAAGGAAAGCATTAGGAGGAACGTTGGTTTGTTGGTGGGACCGATCCCCCTCCCTTGATATAAGCATCATTAGAAACCCAGGCAAAACACCCAAACCTTGCCATTTAAAGGCCACCAAATGCTAAGCTGAGGCTGCTAGAAAAAAGGCCAGACAATTACCAGAGCGAATCCGAGATTGTGATGAACCCAAACTCCTTTGTGGACAAAATGATGAGGTCTTCGGCTAGTCTGCTCAGGTGGATCATGATCAGGGAAGCGGCAGAAAGAAGCTCCACTGGGGAAACCGAGACAGAGAGGGAGAAATGTCTGTTATTGCTTTCAAATTGCAGTTTGTTTTACTCTCAAACAAGAAATTCTTCCTAATGCTTAGGCGGAATCTCTTTTCTTGCTATTCAAATCTATTGATTGCTGGAGCAGCAGAAAGCAAGATCGCTCCGTCTTCTGTGATAGCTTTTCAGGTATTAAACATAGCGATCATGCCATCTCTTGGTCTCCTATATCTCTAGCTTCCTAAATTGTTTCTCATAAGGCTTAATTGTTCGGAAGAGTCTCCAAATTCTGCCTCAAGAGAAAGGAAAAAGGGAAAAGAAACCAAAATACAAAAGGAGACGGGAGAAAGCACGTACCCACAAAGTCGCGGTCGCCCACGGCATCGATGCTGTTGATGCTGATAGACGCAAAATCCAGCTCTGTAATATTTAAAGACGGAGAAATTGAGGAGTTAAGAAGCAAGGGAAGGGATAGACAAGCTTTGCTGTAAGCCTAGGAATGGAAACCAAGCAGCTTTCTAACTCTTGTTGGACTGTAATTTCCAGCCTAACTTCCAAGATAACCCCTGAGTGCATACAGAGTGCATCTCATTCACTACCAAACACCTGCAATCTCTTCTCCAACCCTCTGAATTAACACGTTTCCGCATGCTAGAGAGGTCCTTTAGAGTTCGGACCCAAACCCGCAAACTGGACATGCAAACCCCAGCTGCTGTGAGATGTACAGCCACCCACCTTTGCGGAGGAGCTCGCGGTCCAGTCCAAGAGGGTTGCCAGCCAGGGCTCCACTGCGAGAGAAAGAAGGTTTAGCAAGAACGATCCCATCATATACATAAATGAGCCTCTTTCTTTGAACCCTCTGCCTCTATTTTCCTTCCTTGTGTTGCATTATCGGTCACGATCCTATGACTGGCAAAGCACAGCATCCTCTCGCCGGGAACACCTGCCCCTCCGCCAGAAGCAACAAAGAAAACTTACCTCCCCAGAGGCAAGACGTTGATCCTTTTCTTCACCTCACTGAGGCGCTCGACGTCGCGGGTCAGAGCCACGGCATGGCTGTCGAAAGTCAAAAAGGAGAGGAGGCTGAGCAGGAGAACAACCCATACGTCTTGTTTTTACAAGGTAGGCAAATGCAACGAGAGCGAGTTGCATTTGATGTATGCACAAAGACACCCCCAAAGCCGGTGCTAGATTATTTCCCAACGCGGTTGAGGCAGAAATTCAGTGGCCAAGAGTGGGTCTTTATGGTGCAGGAGGATGGCCAGAGGGTCACCTTGGTACCATAGAGACCCACAAAGACAGACAAGGATGAGGATCTCTCTCTTGGCCAGTGCTACTCTACAAAGAGAAGGATACTGCAGGAGACTAGGGAGAGGAGGGTTGTTAGAAGTAGAACTTGAGCTCTTTAATCCCCCTGCAAAGGGTAGAAACCTAGTTTGGGATTATGCGGTAGCGGTTAGTGACTCCCATGTCAGTGGGGCAGTGAATCCAGGTTTAAAGAAGGGTTTAGAGGAGCCTGAAATGGAGTCACTGTTCCACTGATATCCGCTGCCACTGGGATTCCTTAGTGTTGTGTCTCAGTTGTATGCTCAGAGACAATCTATCAGCTGTTGTACAGTGTGCCGTTTGTATCTGCTGGGGTTTGGTTCCAAGACCCTTCAGGGATCCCAAAAGAAAGGATATTATATATCAGTATATGAATGCATGCAATTTTTGCGTGGATACGAAAGATAGAAAATACTTTATACATAAATAAATGTATGACTGAGAATATCAAGCACACTCTTCAAGAGAGACCATTTCAGCTTGATGGTTTGGCAATTTTTACAGCTTCATATCCTGATGTATAGTAACTTTTCCATCCTGACTTTCGTCGGTCCATTCTGACCAGATGAACGTCAGCTTGCCGTGATCGCGGGAGTGACTTATTTAATGGGAGCTTCAGCAAAAAGCAATGGCAGCAGATGGGTCCCTGGGACGGAGGAGTGGAGCTGGGTTACCTGAGTAAGAGTTGGCTCAGTCTGATTGGCTGGGCCTTTTGCAGGTGAGTGTATCCGGGGAGGATGATCTCGATTTCGCTGCAAGGGAAGCAGTGGGGACCTCAGGTTAGAGACTCACCTTTCGAGGCGACTCTTAACAACATGCTAACAATTCTTATGACACCGTCAGCCCTTTTGCAACCGATCAAAGCGGACGGCTGCCTGGAACCAAGAGCTCGGGACAGTGCCTTTCTTCAAGGGACTGCCGTTCCCAGAATCCCCGTGGGGTTTTCTCTTACGTCGCCGCACGCTCTACTAGGGTCCGGATGAGCTGCTGCAGGAGAGTGGTCAGCAAAGTGACGGAGCTCTTCAACAACATTCTCAGGTCGGTCACAACCTAGAAAAGAGCCATAAGGCAAGAGGATGTCACCATTCAAGGGGGGGGGGACGCTGGCAAACCAAATCCACCCACCAGAAAAATCAATGGGATGAACTACACTTCTCTTTCTGCTGATGCCTGTTGTTTATTTGCTGGGGAATGTGGTCCAGAGCCAGAGCTCATGGAAAAGGGGCTTTTGTTGGACTGCAACTCCCAGGAAAAAAGTCCCTTTCCTGAGCTTGGTTCCAAATGGGGTGCATTTTTAAAATCATGCCAGCCATGTAGGTTCTGCTGCATGACTCTTCTGGTGGGGACCCCAATGTCTTCTTTGTCCCAAACAATCTTATGGAAGGATGTTATGGGTCAATGCTTTCGGAGGAGAGCAAATGACCCTTTCGCCATGCAGAAAACAAAATGGCAGCCGTGATGCTCAGCATAGGATGGGAAGTGGAATCAAATTGCGCCCTATGACTGATTTAGTGGCGACCGGTGACTTCCATGTCACACCTAGGAACTAACCGAAACCTGGGATGGGTTTAACACTGACATGGGAGCCAAAGGCCACCGCCGGATGAATTGGATGCAGAAACAGGGAAAATGGGTAAACACAAGATTTAAAAAGCGGCGTGGCTCCTGTACCCCTTCATTGCTGAAATAACTGGAAACAGCCGTCCAGTGTGAGCATAAGCAGGACTTGAACCCATGGCCTTCAGAGATGCAGACAAGTTCCTTAACCACCAGGCCACTGTGCCTTTCAACGGCAGCTATGCGCTAGAGGAGGGAAAGAGGGCGATAGGAATAAGCCGAGGGAGGGCCGCCTTTTGCCAGACCAAGAAGGACTATGGTTTCAAGACTGGGAAAGGCCTGCAATGCTGGCCCTGGGAAATAGTTTGGTTGGCACTATTCATATTATAAGAGCCAGGAGCTTGATTCTTATATTTTATCTTTAGAGCATAGATTCTTAGCATGGCCTTCCGGTGTTTCCCAAACTTTGGCCCTCCAAGATGTTTTGGACTTCAGATCCCAGAATGATTGCTTGTTGGGCTTATGGAAGGCGAAGCCCAAAAATGTTTGGAGGACCAAAGTTTGGGAACCATGAATCCCTCTGCTGCATTTGCAAAGGGAGTCAAGGAAGAGAAATGAAATGCAGGAACGGTGGGGCGGCTGGTGCCTCTATATTTTAAATATCTGTTTTAAACCCTTCTGCAGTTCTCCTACTTGGTCATTTCTGCTGCGTCCGGTGTGAAGCTTCCCAGCCACGTCCCCAATGAGCTCCTGGGAAAGAAGAGAGAAGAAAGAGTTTTGTGAGTCGGATGGACATTTGAAGGCAGCCTCCTTACATTTCTGGGGTTAGTCCCTTGAAACTGTGCAGATTTCTCAGGGTCTTTAAAAATAAAGAGGACTGGTCCCTTCATTGGCATCTTTAGATAAACGGCCATACAAAATGTAAGTACATCTATACTTATTGCTGGGAACTGATGGCACTTCTTCTGACTCTTTTGGAGGCATGTTCATTTTGCCAGCATCACTGTGCTCCTCTGAAAGCTTTCCTCCACTTCTATTCATTACTACAACCATTACTAGTATAGTAGGCCCCCAGTAGCCGCTGGGATTTGGTTTCCAGGACCCTCCCCATGGGTTAGCAAAATCCGTGGATGCTCAAGTCCCAGGACTTGGAAAATGCAAAGATATAGCTGTGTTGGTCTGTAAAATCAATTATACGAAGAGATCTTACAGGACCTTTGATACTAACCGAAAGAAAGAACTTGGCGGCATGAGCCTATGTCTACGAAAGCTCTCACTGACAACTTCTTTCAGTCAAGGCTCAAAGGTAGCTTTACACAACAATCCTTGAAAAGGCATTTTGGCTTTTTTACAAGGGAGGAGAGAGAGAGACCCTGGACTAAAGCTTATAGCAAAGCCATCTGGGGAAGCTGAGATGAAGGCCAGGGGTGGCCCAAGGACTGAGTTTCCCAATCTCTGATTCCAAATGTTTGTGTTTCCGGAAGTGTCAGACATGGAAGAAAAGAGGTCCAGAGCCGAGCGCACAAAACCAACCTTCAGCCTGCGCTCGATGGTGGTGTGGATGTCTTCGTCGGTCTTCAGGATCACCAGTTCACCCTTAGAAATCTCCTCCAAAATCTACAGTGTGCAGCAAAAAAAGAAGGTCAGTTAGCCATTAACAAGGTCTCCTTGCTGCCCGGCCATAAAAATAGTTAGAGGGCCAGGCATGTGTTTCACAGCCATGAGAGTCCATTTGGGGATTTTGTTGCTTATCTTGTTGCACAGAGGGGGGAATATTTGGGGAGCGATTGAGGAGCCGAAGTGGGGGAAAGAGCTGAGATTTCAACATATCATTCTCAGGACAAAACAGGAATCGAGGCTGCTGCCACACTGCAGAAATAATCCAGTTTGGTGCCACTTTTCACTGCCATGGCTCCATGCTACGCAATGTTGTGGCCCCAGAGCCCTCTGACAGAGAAGGTTAAGTATCACACCAAAGTACAAATCTCACAGGGAAGAGCCACACGCAATCTCCCCGAGGGTCACAGGTGGCCTATAAGTGCTTTATGGCGAGGTTATTCCCCCCCTATGGATATACCTTACCTTCTCTAGCCCCCCGATAATCTTCTCCAGCTCCGATTTGGACAGAATGCCTGCTTTCTCCAGAGCCTTGGCGAAAGCAATGCTGGCTTGGACGTCCACCTCGGACAAGCGCTGGTCGATCTCTATGGAAGAGTTCAGCTGCTCCAGAATGGGGTCGATGGTCCCGGTCAGCCTCCCGCTGTACAGTTTCTCACCCTGAGGTAAGAGAGAACATTCCTTCCAAGTTAGCAAGAACGTGAGCATCCTCTGGTTCCACCTTCCTTGGGCCGCCATCTTGAAGAAGCCAAGCGTTGTTCAAGATGGCGGCCCACTAGAGGAGAGCGAGGGTGGCGGGATTGGCGGGTGAATGTTGGGGGGAGATGGTTCTTATCGAGACTGGACATAAACTTTGGTCCTCGAGGTGTTTTGGACATCAGCTCCCAGGTGCCTCAACCGTCGTGGATCATGGGAACTGATATCCAAAACATCTGGAAGGCCAAGAACTGGCCTAAGCCATTTGAAATGTGGCCACTTCACTCCATGCATCTGAGGAAGCAGACCAAGTCTATGCTACAACTTCTTTTGCACAGTTAGTCTCAAAGACGCCATAAAATCGCTTTGCGGACTGATATTCCAGACTAACACCGCTATATGTCTCTGCCTTCTACCACTATTAAACCTGGTCCTACTCTCTGGTGTTTTCTCCTCCTCTCTATGACAACCCTTGATATTTAAAGAGGGCCGTCATGTCACCCTCTCCATCTTCTCTTCACCAAGCAGGACATGCCCAGCTCCCTCCTTTTCGGAGACATCCAGAGGAGGAGAGGCTATGTTTAGACTATGGTTTAGGTGGACCATTAGACTCTGGAGACCAGGGTTCAGTTCCCAGTTTAGCCATGAAACCCACTGGGAAACCTTGGGCAAGTCGCATTCTCTCAGCCTCAGGGGAAGGCAGTGAACAAATCCTGCCAAGAGAACCCTGCGATAGGTTTGCCTTAGGGTTCCCATATATCTGAAGTGACTTGAAGGCACACAGCGACAAACTCACTCGCTTTTCATGCTCCGCAGCAGCACCCAAAAATGTCAAAAAGAGGCATTTATTTACTGTGAAAGACAACAACAACAATGTGGGGTCAGCTTTCCTCCTCGCTGCAAGCACCAAGAATGGCTTGGGGGCTCCTTGGATATCAAGGAGAGAGTCCAAATAGGACCTGGTTATGCTGTTGGGCCCCATTGGTGGAGTTTCCCAAAGCAAATACGAAGCCGGCATGTCATGCGCTCCGGCCGTTCAATAGCCCAGTCAAAGGTCACTGGTCAAGAGAGAGAGAGACGACTCTCAGGCCAAGCCAAGGTAAAATCTGTAGCTGGGGGTGGATTTCTCCATGGCTCCAGAAGCCTTGCTGGGAAAGAATTTGACCCTTGAGACTCCACTTGTACATGGGTTGCGAGGCTGTGAAAAGACAAGCTCTGCGGTCCTAGCTGAGAAGGAAGGTTTGCTTTCAGATCACAGATACATGGAGGAGGCAGAGGGGGGAACGACATTATTATCATGGATGCCTTGATCTTGATATAACTATGATCCCAAGGATGGGAAAGTGCAATGGAGTTGGAGTTTCATAGGGCCGTTTTGGAGCGCTCAGCGGTAGCTGCGCTGGCCATACAGCAAAGTACAGTAACATCCCAAATCCACAAAGCAGAGCTCCCTTTTCAAGCCAACCCAGATGCACAAAAGGTGTGTTGGTGCACTTTGGTTGGCCTAATAAAAGGAGCTCTCCATTAGCTGTGGTAAGGATGATGGATGATGGAGATTGTAGTTGAATACCTCTGGGGCGCTCCAAATTTTGGGCAGCTGAGTTCTGGACTGAAAGGAGTCAGGCAAAGCTACAGGAAAGCCTGAAGAGACTAATTTTGGGGGGTGAGGTTGTGTTTTAGGGATGAGAATCAAGTCACGCACCTTTACCCACCTGGCCTAGTATTCTGCCTCCAACAAGCCAGATATTTCTGAGTGATCAAATATAGGGCATCTTGCAAAACCCCATTGTCTGGTTGCCTTGCATCTGTCAGAGGGTGCATCCGCACCATAGAAATAGCACAGTTTGACACCCCTTTCTTTAATGGTTCCATGCTCCAGAGTATTGGGATTTGCAGTTCGGCCGTCGTGGGCAGAGAAGGCTAAACACCGCGCAAAACTACACATCCGTGGGATGGAGCAACAACATTTCAAGTGGTGTCAAACTGCATTATTTGTACAGTCAGAGATACACTGCCCCGAACCACGGAGGGTCCATTTGGCACCACTGAACTAGGGCCTTGTGCAACTCTTGCATTACATTGATTCTTGTAGGGGAAGTGAAGGGCCAGGAATTTGATTTTGGGGGGAGAGGAGTGAGGAAAGGAAGGGATACAGAGATGGGGGGGTTAAACCTTCCCTCAGCTCACCTCAGAAGCCATGTCTGGAGACTTTGTCGTGGTCGTCCTCCTCTACCTCTTCCTTTTTCTTCTCTCTCTGGTCTCTGGAAAGAAAGGCAGAAAAGAAAAGTTGGAGAAAGGCTCGGAAGAGCTGGAAAAGGAAGAAAGGAAGGAAGATAGGAAGGAAGGAAGGAGGGCAGGAAAAAGAAACGCAACTTATTTGCACAAAAAGAACTGTTTTGCACAATTTTGTGTGTGCAAAAGTTGCCTTCTCTCCATCCATCCTGGGTCCTCTTGGCATGGTCTCACCTGCTGCAACCCAGCCGATCTCTGCTGCTCTAGCTGGGAAGGGGGTCCCCTTTTCACAGGGAAGCCCCTCCAAGCCACGCCCCCAGAGGGAGGGGCCAACAGGAACATGAATGGGAGGCCACGCCCCCTCATGCCCCGCATGCCTTGTCGAAATTTGCAAAAGAAAGGGAAAGGGGGGGAAAACCACCCGATAGAAAGAGAAAAGTGAAAGAGAGCATGGAAAAAAAGATAATAGAAGGGAAAGCAAAGGAATTACTTCTGATCTTCCCTGTGACAATTATAAATGCCTGCGTTGCGCATTTGTATTGTAGCACCTTCACGTTGCGTGTTTGTCTTTATATTGTTGCATGCTCATATCTACTACAACACATTTATATTGGACATTTATATTTATATTGTTGCCTTTTTATGCTGTTGCGTACTTAAATGCAGGGAACATCTCTATTATAGGATCTTTACCTTGTATATTTATATCGTTGCACATTTATGTCGTTGCATACTTAAACGCAATAAGCATTTATATTACAGCCCCTTTACCTTGTATGTTTATATTTATATTGTAGCATATCCCTTCCGTTCTCAAGCATTTCTTATAGTCAATAAGTCCTTCCTAAGGTTTAGGTGGAACCTCTTTTCCTGCAGTTGGCATCCTTTGCTCCATGTTTGAGTCTCTGCAGCAGCAGAAAACAAGCTTGCTCCATCCTCGACATGACATCCCTTCAGCATTGCTCTCATGGCTTCCCTTAACCTTCTCCAGGCTAAACATACCCAGCAACCTAAATTGTTGGTTTCTAGGTCTTTAACCACCTTGGTCACCCTTTTCTGGACACCGTCCATATTTTCATTATCCCTCTTGAATCGTGGCGCCAAAAACCGGACGCAATATTCCAGGTGAGGTCTGACCGCTCCGTTGCTGCGACCGATCGCTGTCAAGTTGATCCCTTTTATTCTTACATTTGTGTATAAAAACACAATCAAAGTTAATTTAAATCTTTTTTTTTTAATGAAGGGAGGGAAGAACAACGATTTTTATACAAAAGAGAAAAGGACCACTATGCATTTCTCTGAAACGCGAAGTCGGCCGAATTAGCGCACGACGAAGCAGGAACGAAACGTTAGCTTGGAGGCAAAGGAAGAAGAGGAACGGCGTTTCATGAACGCGGGATGCTAAAAAACAGGACCCAATGAAAGCATTGAGAGAAAGAAAGGAGGAAGAAAAGGGAGGAAGAAAGAACAGTTTTGCCTATGCGCTGAAACTGCTGGCGAAACGCAGCTGAGTTTGCATGAAGAGCCGCTTGTCCTTTATTTGGGTCCTTTCTAAAAACCAGTCCTTTCATGAATAGGGTTATGTGTGTGTCCCCCCTTCCTTTCCTTTCCCTGTATACACACACACACACAAAAGGACACTTTGGCGTGATCAGCAAAAACGCAGCGCGGGGTAAACATCTTTCATGACAAAGAATACAAACACATCGGCAGATCCGCTCACAATGGGCCCTCTTTTTTTGCTTTGAATAGTTCATACGAACTTGCACAACTCTCTTTCTCACACACAGAGACACACACAGACACACACACTGGCCTATTTGCAGCTTCGGTGGAAACGTTGCTATGCTGAGCACACTTTTCCAAAGGGAAAAGGGAAAGAACAGGGCACCTTTGTCTTCCTTTTTTGTGTCCGGCGCACCGCGACCGCTTCGGAAATCAGGGGGAGAAAGTTCCCTTTTCTCTCCCGGAGAGACTTTTCGGCGACAGGTTCCTCCGTTTGCAAGGTGCGTCTTGCTGCAAACCGAAAAAAGCAGGATTTATACACAAGGCTGGACCTAGCGGGATCATGGGACACGGCCGGGATGGGATCGCCGCCAACATTTTTCGTGGCATCTCTGTGCCAAAAACATAACTAACTGGGGCAAGTCCCTCCAGCCTACGAATGAGAGAGAGGAGGTTTTATTCCAGCAAAGAGCGAATAAGGAACATTTGCACGGCCAGCTTTGTTGTGTGGATTGCGTCTCATGCTTTCGTCGACCCCGATCCTATTCATTAAACACAGATTTCCTTTCTGGACTTTGACTTGCGGCAAATGAATGAGAGACCTCCAAATCTCTCTGTTATCAATAGTGTTGCTCAGGTCTTGAAAACTCAGGGCCAGCATGGCTCTGATCCGTTTGTAGTGCTATCTCCTCCTTTGTTATTTCTGGCTTATGGTGACCCTAAGGCAAACCTATCCTGGGTTTTTCTCTCCAAGGTGGTTTGCCATTGCTTTCCTTTTGGGATAGGAGAATGTGACTTGCCCAAAGACTTGCCCAAGAGTCTTGGGTTTAGCTTACAGTTAAACTGCTTAGACACTGCTAGTTCAGTATGAAGATGTTTGTTTGGCTGAGTGGGGAACTTGAACCCAGGTCACACAGATTCCTAGTCCGACCCTCAAAGCACAACACCATGCTAGCTTTTAATATAACACATTACACATTACTCATATAATAGCATTACTTCACGCTCCAGTTTGTCCACATCCTTTTTTGAATTGTGAATCTTGGACTATTCCAGGTGAGGCCTGACCAAAGCAGAAGAGAGTGGCACTATCACTTCCCTCCATCTAGACACTATACTTCTATTGATGTGATAGCCCTGTTTAAATATTTGAAGGGATGCCACACTGAGGATGGAGCAAGCTTGTTTTCTGCTGCTCCAGAGAATAGAACAATGGAGCAATGGATGCAAAGTACTGGAAAAGAGGCTCCATATTCTTCATTCTTCACAGATGAATAAGAGAAGGTTAAGAAGTGATATGATAGAGCCATGTTTAAATATTTGAAGGGGAGTCACATTGAGGGTGATGGAGCAAGCTTGTTTTCTGATGCTCCAGAGAACAGGACACAACAGAGCAATGGATGGAAGCTACAGGGAAAGAGACTCCGTATTCTTCATTCTTCCCAGATGAATAAGAGAAGATTAAGTGGGGATATGATAGAGCCCTATTCAAGTATTTGAAGGGATGTCATATTAAGGAGGGAGCAAGCTTGTTTTCTGATGCTCCAGGGAAAGAGATTTGAGGTGGGATCTCTTTTTTCCCTGTAGCTTGAATCTGTTTACTCCATGTCTTGGGTGAACAAAACACACTACAGAAACAATCCAGTTTGAGACCACTTTTAACTTCTAGAGGAATTCCCTGGGAACTGTTGTTTATTCTGACAGAGAAGGCTCAGCGCCTCACAAAAACTACACTTCCCAGAATTCCACTGAGCCAAGGCAGTTAAAAGCAAGCCTCAAACTGGGTTACTTCTGCAGTGTTTTGACTCTTAGTCTCTGCAGCAGCAGAAAACAAGCTCTTTCCCTCCTCTATGGTTCCTGTCAGGGCAGAGTGTGAAGGAGGAAGTGTTGTTTGGAGAGCGAAAGGCATTGTGGGAGTTGTGGTTCCCCAGAGCGCCGCCATTTTCTCCTCAGCGCCAAGCCCCGCCCCTTGCCTCCTCAGAGCCTCAGAGAGAAGCCCTTCGCCTCCTTTTCCCTCTTGGAACCATAGAGATGGAGCTGTAAGATGGCGGACCTGAGGGGGAAAGGGCAAAGCCTTGGAGAAGTTGGGGTTTCCCCGCCTTCAGGACACTGGCTCCCAGAATCCTCCAGTCTGCTAGGAGGGGGGCATTCTGGGAGTTGTGTTTCTCTGCTCCAAAACACACGCACTGCAGAAAATAATGCAGTTTGGGACCTGGCTCATTGCTAGGGGATGCTGGGAGTTGTAGTTTGACTGCCCTGGCTCATTGCTAGGGGGTTCTGGGAGCTGTAGTTCACGTTAGGGAGTATAAATTGTATTTATGGCAGGGGTATATGTTATACTACTGCTAACTGCCTTGGCTCAGTGCTAGGGGATGCTGGGAACTGTAGTTTGACTGCCCTTCTCAGTGCTAGAGAACTCTGGGGGCTGCAGTTCATGTTAAGGGGTATACATTGTATTTATGGCAGGGGTATATGTGGTATACTGCTACTAACTACCATGGCTCAGTGCTAGGAGATGTTGGGAGTTGTAGTATGACTGCTCTTCTCAGTGCTAGGGGATTCTGGGAGCTGTAGTTCATGGAAGAGATATACATTGTCTATATGGCAGGGGTATATGTTATTCTACTACTAAGTGCCTTGGCTCAGTGCTAGGGGATGCTGGGAGTTGTAGTATGACTGTCCTTTCTCATTGCTAGGGGATTCTGGGAGCTGTAGTTCATGTTAGGGGGTATACATTGTATTTATGGCAAGGGTATATATTATACTACTGCTAAATGCCTTGGCTCTGTGCTAGTTTATGGTTGGGGTATCTGTTACACTAGTACTAACAGTGGAGAAGAATACTATGGAGAGTTTCATAATTGTGGTGCAAATTAACACACAGAGATCGCTTTGACTGCCCTGGCTGAGTGCTGAGGAATCCTGGGAAATGTAGTTTTGTGAGACATCTCTGGTGCCACAATCAACTACCATTCCAAGTCTAAGCCAGGGTCTCAAACTGGGTTCCTTCTCCTATATCTGTGTGTTGGTTATCCAAACCCAAACCCAGTGGATACTAAGGGCCAGTATTACTATTATCCAGAAATAATAATAATAGGATATTTATCTCATGCCTATTATTGACCGGCTTCCCAAAGTTGCCCGATGTTAAAACAGCCAGCAGCTACTCCAGAGTAACTCCCACTTGTATATTCTAGTGGCTTCCTATACTACTGTGCAAGCTTTCCTTTATTTCCAAACAGGTTTTGTTCACTGGGATTTCCCTTAAGATGCGGACGGCACACCAAGACTCCCAAGGAATTTAAACATACTTCTCGACCCCCCAGAAACATAACCACAGCCGTTTACGCGACGCAAACACGGAGACCCCGCTTGCGCCGGGTCAGCGAAAAAAGGGGATGGGAACTGCGTCTCAGCATATTTTGCGCCCCTCTCTTTCCTCCCACGTTCCCCCCTTCCATTGCCATTGAGCAAACAATGCCTAGAACCTGTGGAAGTTTGTGGAAGAGGCGTCGAACTTGGTGCGAAAGTGATGAGTGCGGGGTTTTCCATTCAAGCCGCCGGCCGCGCTTGACGTCATACATTGTACTTTTAAAACATGGAGGCCCCCGAGAATCGCTTCGGCCACCTTTTTCTTTTGTGTCGCGGCGGCGACTTTCTGTTGTCTCTGCTGTCTGTCGGTTCAGCAGAACCCTTTGTCTCCAGGATGTATAGGGCTTGCGGTTCTCCGCTGGGTTTGAATGTTGCCTTTACATGTATATATATAATATATATGTATCAATTAAATCACCTTTATTTATTATTTAGGGAGATAAGATCCTGATCCGAAGCAGGTTTGCCATGGCCTTCCTCTCTGGCTTAGAGAATGCGGCTTACCCAAACTAACCCTTCTGCGCTTGAGTTGGGATTCGGACTAGAATATACCTATCCGAGTTTTAGTTGGCACACGCATTGTATAACCTCACTGGCATCAAATTCAAAACGGGGAAGCAACTCCTACTAAAGCACACTAATGTGTTGCACATCGTACTAAAGCACACTAATGTGTTGCACATCCTATTAAAGCACACTAATGTCTCGTTGTTGGTTTGTTTCCTAGGAAAGATGGAAATGCAGCCCTCCTGAGCAACTACGAGGTAAAATGATTGGCTCTGTAACCATGTACTATCTGCCTCTGAAAATCCCTCATGCCTTTGTATTGTTGTTTGAGTAGCCATCGAATAATTACTGATCTTATGAGGACAGTGAACCAACTTCTAGTATTTATTAATTAAAATATAGGTGTGATTTATTAATGTATTTGATTTGCAGCCCACCTTTCTCCTAGAACTGAGACTCAAGAGGAACTTTAGGTTCTAGTTCAGACCCAAAGTTCAGGATAAAGACGTTCTAATAGATGAGTTAAATATTAGTGACCCCTCTTAAGATGCTTTAGTGTTTGAGACAGAAAAATCTGTTCTCCCTCTTAATGAAATAATAACAACACATAAGTATTAGAACAACCTGCACATTCAAATTGTGTGGTTCAAAGGATGCTTGGTATGTAATCTTAGATGTCCAAGTGGTCAAGAAGTGCGTCCCAGTGGTTCTGGGAAAATCTAAAACCCTTCTGGTCCCAAGCATTTTAGATAAGGGAGACTCACGCTCTAGTGACCATGAAAAGCCCCCTTTGTCCTCCTAAACCGGACCACCGGAAATGAGAGTTTTGGAGAGAAGAGGAATCAGTTTTTGCGTGAAGGGCTTTGTGGTGAGCTTCAGTTCTGGTTCTGACATGAAATTACAGCACTGAGCAATGTATTAGGAGTCACCTTCCTCTGCAATTCGTTGTCCTCCTTCCTGGGGTGTCATTTTTGCAATTCTCTTGGGTTGGTGGATTTAGGGTACAAATGGGAAAACCATATTGGCCTCATAAGCCTGGAAGTCTATCCAGCTTTGATTTAAATGTCTTTGATTTAAATGTAGAAGGTGCATAGTGTGAACAGGACCCTGAGTGCGCGCATCACACAACTTTCACACTATGAAACTGTATTTGATTCCATTTTGACAGCTGTGGAATCCTGGGACTTGTAGTTTGGAGAGAGGCATGGAGAGTCCTCAGCCAGAGCGCTCCTCTAGTGCCTTCCCAGGCTACAAATCCCCAGGATGTTGCCATTGAACAGAATGGTCCCAGTACAGCTGAGAAAACAAACAACGTATATCTCTTCTTCTGATGTGCCCTGGCTGACGGAAAATGCCCTTTTAAAGCTCCCACAGCATTTAGAGGCCTCTTCTTAGAAAGGCTGCTTCTTTCAGGTCTACCAGCTGCTGACAGATCTTAAGCAGCAACGCCGAGAGATGGGGAAAAGCAAGCAGAGCGCGGGCCAGCAGAATTTGAACACCATCATGTATGAGGTGAGTGAAAGCCCTTCATGGGAACAGGCCAGTTATTATAGATGGGAGCCTTCCAACCTGATCCCTTGTGTGCTCCTCCATGCACAAGGCTTTCTCGGTCTTCCAAATCCACACTTCCATCTTTTAATAAAGGTGTGATTACATCAATAATCTATAAGCTTCAAAGCTTTAGCTTCAAAGGCTCCCTCTGCCATCTCTTTTTCCTTCCTTCCTTCCTTCCTTCCTTCCTTCCTTCTTATTGAGGGGATTTTTCACACCGTCCAAAAGAATAGCAGATGATTTTGTTTCAGACATAAGCATTAGAACAACCTGCACAACGTCCTTTTTCCGTCCTTTCAGACGCTGAAGTACATTTCGAAGACGCCTTGCAAGTTCCAGAGCCCCGAAGTCGTAAGAGACTTCCTCACAGTCCTGAAAAACCACAAGTTAACCAAGTAAGCTATTTAATTGGGATGGGTGGTCATGGGTTTGAATTGTTGGATAGCTGTGACCTCAGTAATTGTGTAGTAGATTTTTCTGAATCGTATGGGATCCCTAAAACACACTTGATTTCCATTGGAGTATTTCAAGTGGCAGCTTGGCACCTGACAAGGTAGATACTGAATTGGATGCAAAGGATGATAACAGATGATACAGAAAGAATGGCTGTATCAGAGCATAGGGATGAGCTGATGAAGCTCAAAGCCTGACTGGGCCTGATGGTGTCAGCTAGCAAAATGGCCCCCCTGCCCTCCAGAGGTACTCACTCCTTTAGTAGATGTTGATAATCTTTCCCATAGTAGTTAGGGTTAAGGTTAAGGATCAAGGTGCCTCAAGCTGTGAGAGAGTTTTAATGGCAGAGGTGACATTCAGATCAACGCCATCCTGACTTACATCCCTGTTTCTTAGCCTCTATACTTCACTGCGGCTGAAGGAAGCTTCATCCTTGATGGCTCTTATCCTCTTAGCTCCAGATTAAGAGGGTAAATGACAGGGCAGCACTGTCTTGGTCATGCGCTTTTGGTGAGCCCCCTGGCTGACCGTTTGTCGAACGGGGACTGAACTGGGCAGTTGATCTAATCTGGTTTGAGTCTTTCCTTCTTCATGGCTTGCATTCGGCTGTAGAGATTCTTGGAAAAATCTCAATGTTCCCTCCTTTCTCCTCTCTTTAAAATCAGCCCCTTGACTAAATAAGCCGTCAAGCGTTCAGAACTGTAAACGGTAGGAACGGGAAAAGGGGCTTTGGATCACAGTGCTTTAAAGCCACCGTCAGATGGTGATAATCTCAGATTAACAGGCGTTTATCCCTCCGGTTGAGCAGGGGAATATGTCCAAGGGCCAAGCTAAGCCAACAGGTGTCTGGACACCTCCGTTGCTTTTTCGCGCCTCTACAAACTGTAGTCTCAGTTTGTGGGGGAGACAAGGCAGAAGAGTGGATCCTTCCTCCTGTAAATGCACATCTAAGGAACAATCAGTGAGGGAAAGGAGAGTTGGGGGAGACAAAGACACAGGCGACATCATGCAACCTCTCCTAAACAGCTTTGCATGGGAAAGACCCCGCTTCATCTTTGCCGATGTCTGCTCAGGTTCAGTTCTGACATTTCCATGTCCCAGTTTATCCCAGTCCAAAGAGATGGGGAAGATTCTGACCCACCAAGAGATCTCAAGTGACCAAACCAGAGCTGGTTCCTTGTTCGGATGAGGTGCTCAATGCAAGCAATTCTGACTTGGACGCAGAATGCTAGAATCCTTTTAGGGGATCATATAGAAGCATAGAGTTGTGAGAGAGACCTCAAGGGCCACCAAATCCAACCCCTGCCATGCAGGAATGCACAATGAAAGCAACCCTGATGTGCTGGTTGTACCTGGCTTTGTGCAAGATTGGTGCAAAGTGTTCACTTGCTCCAGAGAGACTGTCTATGAGGCTTTCTTAGTAGTTCATTTGTGGTGTTCTTGAACATGCAGCGATTGGACAGGATCGTGTGGAAGGTTGTTTGCTTGCACAAACAGATCATTGAATACAGGGGCTGGGATCCACTGGGGTGGTTTTGCCAAGCACTGAAATGAATGGGAGATACTCTATTCCTGTGACAGAGGACAAGATTCTTTCAGCACTCTGTTGTTGGCCTTTTGTGGGGAATGCCAAGCGGACTGAACTGGTTCTTTTTGTCCCTCTGCAAGGTATTGCCTTTTTCTCTTTGGTGTGGCTTATCATCAGAGGCATATCCTGCCCAGCCTTGCAATCCAGAGGCCCCTTGTTTGCAGAGAGGCAGCGAAACTTGTCAAAAGCCATCAGTCACAAGGGAAGGCTGCATTTCGGTCCCTTTGCAATCGGCTGACTTTGACCGGATCTTCCAGTTTGTAATGCACCCCGCTTCAATGAAACCTGAAATGCTTTTTGGCTTTCACCAAGCAGGTCCCATTGACAGCAGGGAAAAGAGCTGTTTTGCATTGCAGTTGGAAACTGAGACTGTCTCTGAGATTCTGTGGCTCAAGAACGGTCGCCAAAATGGTGGAAAGGATGCCTTACAGTGTCTTGGGAGAGCGATGTGAAGGGTCCGGTTCCCACCTTGGCCATAAAACCCATTGGGTGACCCTTGGGCAAGTTGCACACTCTGAGCCTCACGGGAAGGCAATGACAGACCACCTCCGAACAAATCTGGCCAAGAAAACCCCACGATAGGTTTGTCTTTGGATAGGCATGAGTTGGAAACGACTTGAAAGCACACAACACACATGCCTCTGAAAAAGAAAGTGGAGAAGCAGAATTGTAGGCGAGGAGACACTACTGACAGCAGAGGGAGCTGCTGGCCTTGATCTCTTTGCTAGCAGGTTTGAAAAGTACAAGTTCCTAAAGGCACCAAGCCATGCCTGATCTTGGAAGCTAAGCGGGGTCAGCCCTAGTTAGTACTTGGGTGGAAGACTGCCAACGAATCCTAGGCTCTGTAGGCTATATTCCAGAGGAAGGAGCTGGCAACGCTCCCTCTGAGGATTCCTGGCCTCAGAAAAACCTATGACAAATGCATGGGGTCTCCATAAGTCAAGGCACTAAATACAAGGAAGGGAGCGGAAGGGGGAAAAGGAATGTAGCAACACTTTTCTGTTTTAGCATGAGCTTCATGGCCATAAGCCCACTTCCTATAGTAGTGCTATCCAGACCTCAAGATATAAAGCATATTTAGACCGTAATTTTCTACCCACACGTCTTCGTCTCATTGCCTCCTGAATGGAAAGCGTAAAGACCACCTCTCCCAAAGCATTGACATCTCAAACCCCAATAGAGCGGGGAATTCTCTCCTAGGCGGGCATGGCTTTTGCAACTATCTAATACACTGGCTTTGCCTCCTTGCCTTCTGCCTTGCGGTGGTCACAGGCCCTTAATCAGATCAGCAATAAATACATTTATCTTCCAGGCCACAGAGGTCATGGGCAGTGATAGCCTCAGCCCTGCTAAATCCCACTGGCCCCTTCAAAGCCTGGCCTCGGATTTGTTTTGAAAGGACATGCTAAGAATTTCTGGAAGGAGAAACATATCTTTGATTGAAATGCCTTGAATGAAAGGAGATGATTCTGGCTTTGTTATGCGTATGGGAGTTGCAGTCTCTCATATATATATATATATACACACACACACACACACACACACACACACACACACACACACACTATTGCTGGGAGGCAGATGTAGTTTAATCTTTCTCTGTTGCACACATTTCTTGCAAACACACTTCTCTGAACATGGAACTTTGTACTGAAGCAGAACACCTCACACTGCAATATTCTGTTGCTGCGCCTTATTGCTTGCAAATTAATAGTAAGCATGTATATAGTATTTTATAAGCACCCTCTGATCTTTATTGTTGTGTTTCTTCATGTCTGATCCATGGCAACCTTAAGGGGGACCCCATCGTGGGGTTTTCTTTGCAAGATTTCTTCCAAGGAGGGTTTGCTGTTGCCTTCCTCTGAGGCTGAGAGAGTGCAGTTTGCCCACAGTCGCCCAGTCAGTCTCTGTGGCTGAGCAGGGATTCAAACTCTGATCTCTTGGAGGCCAAGGCAATACTCAAACCATTGCACCATGGTATCTCAAGCATTATTACGCTGTAGTGCTGTTGGATGCAAACCGCTGAGCAAAGAGTTATGGGAGAGAAAGTGAGCCGTTCCAAAACTCTGGGGCCAATGATTGCAACGGAGGATGACCGATGTGGTGGCAAAGCTATTTCCAAGCCCCGAAATTACTTTGTCCGCGATGGTTGCGCATCTCTCCTGCAGCTCTTTGGGGAGTGTTGTGTGGCCAAAGAAGTGTTACCGAGCGGACTGTTCTTGCGACCAGAATCCCAAAATTATATAGCACTGTGTTCTTTGCTTTTTCGCAGGGCAGAGAAGCTGCAGCTTCTCAACCACCGTCCGGTGAGCGCCGTCGAGATCCAGCTGGTAAGTGAGGAGGTTGTCTCTACTTTAACTGCCATGACTCACTGCTATGGGATTCTAGTTTTGTGAGACATGCAGCCTTCTCTGTTGGAGAAATCTGGTGCCGCAACAAACTACAATCCCCAGAATTGCATAGCATTGAGCCATGGCCTGCTTTGTTCCCCCTTCCCTCCACTTTGACATTAGGGGATCTTTGAGAGCTATGGAATAAATGGATATTGACCCATGACGCTTGGTCAATGTGAGCCGCAGCATCCCTGAGCAAATAAAACGCCTGTCTTTTAGAGGGAAGTGAGTAGCTAAAGCAAATAACGGGAGATGGTGTCCGCTCCCACCGAAGCCCTGGGAATTGTCGGGTCATTGATTCAGCAAGGAAGGTGGTTTCCGCTTCTTGTTCTCCTTGCCGTAAGTAAGTCCATTAGGCATCGCCGGAGAGAATCCAAAGTACAGGATTACTCTTAGGTTAATCCCCTTCTTGTGTAGCAAAGTGCCTCGGCTCCAGACTGCTTTCCGAAGACAAATCTGAGGCAGCGGATGTGGAACTGAAGCAGGCGGATGTCGTTCAACGTGGCCTCACTTGCAGATTTCCCCCTGTCTTTTATTTAGGCTACTAAAGAAAAGGGACAGACAGAGCTACCAAGGAACCTAGCAAGGAATTTGAACCACCCATATGTCCTCTTCTAGGAACATCTAGGTCCTCCGGTACAACTTTGTGGTCAACTTGAACCAAAAGTCACATTGAAGGACCTAGAGAGAATACTCTGCTAAGCATTTGTAGCTCCTCCAGCACAACTCTATGGTCAGTGTCTGGCAAATGTTGACCACAGAGTTGTACTTGAGATTCCTAGAGAGGTGTTCTGTCAGGTAAAACACAATGTTTTTGTCATTTGCGGTTTTTCCACGTTCACGGGGGTCCGGTGCCCCTAACCCTAGCGAATGTGGAGGGATGAGTGTAGTTTCCTCTAAACTCAACCATCTTTGTCTTGTCTGTTTCTCATCTGTTGCAGGCTTTATACTGTTTATACAGTTTGTGTATTTGTGTGGCTGAGTAACCCCTTTTAAAAACAACCCCTGCAATAAAAATGCCGCAGAGAAGCCTTTCAGATAAATAAATAAGGAAAGCATTGTAGAAGCAAAGAGGATTGGATGCTGGCTGAGGTAGAGGCTCTTCCGGTGAAACCAGTGGGATGCGAGTTAAATAAGACTGTCTTTTCACATTGCAACTAATAGGACCTGAGTTGCAGTAGCTTTAGCCTGGGTTAACCCATTCCTCTTTTCCTGTTTGATCCCATAAACCAGGGATGAGCAGTTTTGCAGGGACCGGGGGCCAATTCCCATACTTGGTCCATCCTCCTGCCGGCCATCCCCTGCCATAGATACCAAAATACCTTTTTCTCTGGAGGAAATACCTTGTCTTTGGAGATTTGCCTATCCGTGGTATGAGCAACCATCTGTCAGGTCTTTGGACATTAAAGATAACGCTGGTGGCTTTTGCTTTGCAGATAGTGGAGGAAAGCGAGGAGAGGCTCACAGAAGAGCAAATTGAATCCCTCCTCCAGACGGTCACCAGCATCCTCCCCGGAGACCCCACGAAGGAGCAGCCGCCGGTGCCAACGGCTATGGCAGTGGAGGAGGAAGGGGACCAAACCTAGGAGCAGCCCTGGACTCCGCACACCCAAATGTGGCTCCAGAGAAGCCATTTGGGTCGTCACAACGACCTGAAGAACTTTCCCACTGTTTAGTGATACCGCTCTGTGCAATCTGTTTCACATTTTAATTGTTTACCCATGACGAGAACAACTGACTAATAGCAGAATGTTTAATGACTCGCTCTTGTCTCAATGTTCTGTCAACTGTTATGTGGGATGAGAGAACTGGCTTTGATGCTCCAGTCAGTTCCATGTTTCTCTTACTCATGCGCTCCTATGACTAAGGTTTGTGCATAGCTGTTCCTCTCTTTTATAATTAGTTTCTAAACCCTTTGGAATAAGCCACCCTGTTTTGCATGATAATACATTTCAGAACTTGGCTCTGTTTGAAGGCTAAAAAGTTGCTTCCTGACACAGTTTTGTCATTGGTCATCCCAAGTTGTGACTCCTACCACCATAGATGGCTTTAAAAAGACTTAGATTTACCTGGGTAGTTTAGTTCTGGCAATAGGCAGGAGAGTTAAACAAAACCTCCATGTACAGAGGGATGGTACCTGCAAACGCTAAGGGTCAGGGGAAGCCATGGGTGTGTAGTTGGTGCCTGGGGTGTGTTTGTGTGTCATCACAACCCCTTTGGCATAGAAAATGTGCCACGAAATGGCATAGAAAATGTGCAAAGCAACCCCATGTGCATTTTGTGCGAAATGACTCCCGGGTTGTGAATTGTTAAAGTTCCTTGTCGCTTTCTTCCAGAACAATCTTAGTGAAGAATGGCCTCCTTCCTCCTCCTTTTCACTTCACAGATTGTACTGTTCTCTCCTTGGCTCTGAACCTTTGGACTTTTTGGACAGGAGGGATCTGGTTTGCGTCGTTCTGTTTGCTGGCACTGCGAAGTTGGTCTAGGTAGTTTTTATTTTCCCTCTTTGCTACAAGGAACCTCGCCAGTCTTGTCGTTGCGTCGTGCGCATTTGTCAAACGACACGCCACAGGCCTCCTTTGGCAAGTCCGCATTGGGTCTTTGTCAAAGCCGGGAAGGAAGGGATGCATGAGAAAGCAAGCAGAGGTGTGCCTTCTTTTGAGGTGTGTTATGTGTGTATGTACCAAGGGATTTGTGTTAATTGGAAGGCCCTTATCAGAACTTGACAGCCATTAGGACTTGTTGGCGCTTTGTGAGATCAGCCTCGCAAGCAAAAATGTCTCTTATCAGCAGTTTGGAATTTGGGTCTCCCCACTTCTCCTCACTCCCTGCAACGTTTTTATCTTGCCTTTTGTGGAGTTTGAATTGGCAAAAGTAGCTGAGTAACGCATGAGCAGGGTGACCAGACGTCCTCCCGTTCCAGGACGTGTCCTCCATTTCAAGCTTCTCTCCAGGAAAGAATGCCCAAAATGTCCTCCATTTTGAGCATCACTAAGAAGCCCATGGAGTGACGCCGCATTTGCTGTCCCCCTTTGAGAAGCGCATCTCCTTGGCAGCCTATCCATGTTGCAAATAGGGTCCAAAACACACTGCAGGGATAATCCAGTTTGAGACTGCTTTGATTGCCCTGGGAATTTGGGGAACTCTTTGGTGAGACATTGAGCCTTCTCTGTCAGAGAGCTCTGGTGCCACATTAAACTACCATTCCCAGGATTCCCTGGCACAGAGCCAGGGCAGTTGAAGCAGTCTCAAAACTGGATTGTTTCTGCAGTGTGTCATAGACTTAGGAGGATAGCATGGATGCTTCTAAAGTTCCTTTTTCTTAGGAGCAGCAAAGTTTCGCACCCAATGCTCAGGGCTCTGTCTCGACAGGAAACATGTTAGTCAATGCAGTGCTTGCGGACATGATCCAAATGACAAAATAACCATATGAATTGATTTTATAGTAGTGTTCCTAGCTTTTATTTTATAATGTGATGTCCTGCATTTTTCTTGAATGCCCTACATTTTGCAGCGCCTTAGGTAGGACCTCTGGTTGCTCTGTCCACAAAGAACTACCTTGAAATCATCTCCACCATTTTGGAGTACGTAATTGCAAAGGCCGTTGCCAAACGGAGGTCTTTCCCATCTGCGCTGAAACCTTTTGCAACCTTTTGTCCCGTGTTCTTTGCGACCATAGACGATGGCCATAGATACTTAACTGTGGGCAGGAAAGAAACCTTATCTTTGTTGTAGAACCGCTTCCTTTCCAACAGGCGCACAAAGGGGTTCCTGAACTGTGACTCGGCCCGGGGGATAATGGTGCGAATTATGACACCGTCCCTCCAGCTCTTTCCCTGAAATGCATCCGGAGAAAGAATTGGAGTGAGCTTGTTCTGTTGCAGTCATTAGCAAGGTGCTCTTCTTTGTCTGAATTACATTTTTATACTTTAAAGGTGACTGGAAAATGCTAAACCAGTCAAATAACAGTACTGGTCAGAGTCGCCATGGTTGGGTTGACGGACCCCAAAGGGCTTGGCTTGTTCTTCCATTGTGCCCATGTTCTGCAAAGTGGGCTAGAGGAGTGAGTAGTCTGATCTGGGATTAGTGTGCCTCCTTTTGAGGTGTGTATGTGTGTATGTACCAAGAGATCTGTGTTCATTGGGAGGTCCTTGGAGAGCTTCCGACCTCTCTAATCCTAATCCTAATCCCGATGCCCTATTTCCCAGGTGGGCAGTAAAAGTGGGCAACGGGTCCTCCCCAGTGAGGACGATCGGCTTCTTCTGGACACGTATCCGTCACGTGTTCCTTGGAGCAGGGACTGCGTAGTGAGAGAAAGGCCTCCCTTTTGTAGTGAAGTTACTTGAGGCTCTATAGGGCAGCTGTGAAAACAAGGCTGGGGGACAAAGCTGTCATCAGGCATCACCACATCTGTCAATCAACAGGCCTTGGCGCTTGACGTAGCCTGCCTCCCCCTCCATCCTTCTTCTCAAGGTTTTCTGTATAGCTTTCTCACATCTTTTTTGGAGGGGGGACTACAGCTCCTAGAATCCCCCCACTTGCCAGCATGATGGGTTAAAATGTGTGTCCATTTGTCTCCCTCTATACATCTACTTGCCTGTCTGTCTGCCTACCTAATCTGTTTGTCTGTCTCTCCATCAGTTCATCTGATTGTCTGTCTATCTGTTTATCCATCCATCCATCCATCCTCCCATCCATCCTCTCTCTCCTCTGTAACCCATCTGTTTCTCCTAGCTGTCTTGTTTGTCTACCTACCTACCTACCTACCTACCTACCTACCTACCTATTCTGTCTATCTGTCCCTCCATCAGTTTGGCTGTCTTCCCATCCATCCATCCATCCATCCATCCATCCATCCATCCATCTCCTCCTCCTCTTCTTCCTCCTCCTCTTCTCTCTAATCCACATCTTCCTCCTATCTGTCTGTCTGTCTACTCATCTACCTACCTATCTACCTGATCTGTTTGTCCCATTCCTCCCTCTCTGTGTGTAGTCCATCCATCCATCCATCTTTCTGTCCTCTCTCTGTCTATCTGTTTAGTCCTGTCTGTCTTGTCAGTCTACCCAGTTTGTCTGTCTGTCTGTTCCTCCTTCCTTCCTTATCTCCTTACCTAATCTGTCTCTCTGTCTATCATCTGCCTGCCTCCCTGCCTATGTATCTGATCTTATTCCGTCTATCTGTCTCTTTATGCAGAGTACTTCTGCGAAGGAATGGAGGCAAGGGAGGAGTGGTGGAGAAGAAAAGCCTAGGCACATATATCTGTGGCCTGCAAAATACTGAATGTTGCAGAGCTGTAAAAGTCACAGAAACCCAGAATGGCCAAGGGGCTGGAGAAATTCCCTTATGAGAAAAGGTTGCACCGTTTGGGGCTCTTCAGCTTTTAAAATCGACAGATAAGGAAAGTCATCTTGGAAGCACAAATGCAGGGCTTGGAGAGAGGTGGATTGCTCTTAAATTCTTAGGACTTCCCTGTGAGCAGGTCCCATCGAATGGGTCTCACCTCTCTGTGGGGTTGTCTATGGGATATGCAATAGGCCAAACAATTAATAAAACCCTATGATTGGTAATGTTTTTGATCAAGTTCACTCTCCCTGCATCTGTGAACCAACTGAGGTCTCTTTATCTGTTTATCATGCTCCTATTCTTACTCCTGAAACCTTTGGGAGGAAGAGGGTCTGGCAGTGGATCTGCTCTAATATAGTGTAAAAGAGGACTCCAAAAGAGGTTTGGGGCACATTTGCAGCTTGGAATAGAGCCTGGCATGGATTCCCCACTCACTTGGAAGCCGACATGGGATAAAAATTGAACCCAAGCCGAGAAAGGCCTTGCGTTGTGTGTGAGAGAGAAAGGGGTGAAGGAACTCTCCCGCCATGCCAGAGATTCCAAGAAAAATACCCAGAGAGGCCCGTTTCCTCTGTCAGACCATGGCTCTCAAGGCCCTGACGGACTTTGCAGCCTCGGAGTTGGCCATGTCTTAATCGGGTTGGAATTTGGGCAGAGAGTCAGGCCTCTGGGCTAAGCCTCGGCCTTGGTCCCCATAATAACCAGATCATGTTTGCAGCCTCCATGGTTGGCAGGAGAGAAAGAGATGGGCCTTCTTTCGGAGACAGCTGGTGTGTACGATTATAATTGTTGTTTTTCAGCTCAACAGGTTCAGCAGGCTTTGGTAGAAGAGTGGTTTGACCAAGCATACGATTGAAGGCAAAATATGCTTTTGATTATTGGCTGTCAAGTTGGCTTCGACACCAGCCCTATGAATGAGAGACTTCCAAGGGCCCTGGTCTCCTATGTATGCATGTGTGTATGTGGCGTTGTGTGCCTTCACGTTATGTCCAACTTGTGGTGACCCTAAGATGACGCTGTCATGGGGTTTTCTTTTCTGGGTTTATTCCAAGGAAATAACCACTGCCTTCCAAGGCGGAGAGAGTTGGACTTGCCCAAGCTCACTTTGTGGAGAGTCAAACCCTGGTCTCCTGGAGCCCTGGTTAAACACTCAAGCCACTGACTATACCATGCTGCTGACAAATCTCAGCAAGATCTGAGGCTCAGAGTCAGAGATAGAGGAGAGTTAGAGTCAGAGATAGAGAAAGCTTAGAGTCAGGATCAGAGTTAGGGTCAGAGATGGTTAGAGTCAGGATCAGAGATAGAATCAAGATCAGAGATAGAGGAGAGTTAGAGTCAGGGTCAGAGATAGGGATAGAGAAGGGTTAGAGTCAGGATCAGAGATAGTTAGGATCAGAGATAGAGTCAGGATCAGAGATAGAGGAGAGTTAGCGTGAGGGTTGGAGACAGAGTCAGGGTTAGATTTAGGATCGGAGTATAAGAGAAAGGGATAGATGTGTGGTGGAGCTAGCTTCAGTAAACATTTATATGTATTAAATAAGTCCTTTGTAATGTTCTGTTTGATTAGCGTTTAATTTTTATATCTTTATATTGTGTACTTGAGCCTCCAGGAATGCTACATATTGGAGAGTGTGAGTTTGGACACTTGGCGTCACCCGTTGGCATCAGATAATCCCTGTGTCCAGTGGAGAAATAAGATGAATCAATTCTTGCGTGGGGACCCTGTGGTCATCTAGGAGGTCCCCTCAGCTGGTGGCCACAGCTGTGAGACAGGAGAGAGAAGAGGAAAACCTTGCCTTTCAGACTTCAGACTGTTCCTCGAAAGGCGTCTGGTAGAAAAGGAGAGGGAAAAGGAAAATAGCAAGCTGCTGCTGGCGTAGCATCCATTTTCCATGCCCTGCCTGGCACTGACGGTTGCCAACGGAGGAGGCGGCATGGATTATAGGAATGTCCTGCTTTCCTCATTTGCCTGACTCTCTGTAACTGTAATGAAGAAGGCTGGATAGAAACTGGTGAAAATCAATAGTTTTGGGATGGAACATCATGCCCAAATTGTGTCAAATACTTTGAGGAACGGCTGGGTGGCTTTTGGGCCCATGAGAGTGGGGTTCAGGGACCACATGAAACCATAGACTTTTGTCACCCCTCAGTGTCCATGTTCACCTCCTTGAGTCCCTGTTCTGGGAGAAAGAAGGCAGGATATAAGTGAATAGAATAATATTAACATTACATTTCCTTATCAGAAGCACTTGAGTGCAAAGAGTCCGCAACAGACCCTGAGCAACGGGTAGCCTTGGAACAAGTGCCAAGTTTCGCTTGCCCCTGATTTGCATCATGGTTAAAGCAGGAGTAAAGATGGCAAGGGACAGAGAGAAAGAGAGAATCAAAGAGAGCGAAGATTGCATTTCTACCCCTTGGAGGCTGAAAAGGTTGGAAACACCTCCAGGTTAGTTGGCTTTGAAGTGTGCAAGGGAGCTGGATTTTTGCAAGCTGCCCAGAGGGATGGTGGCGGCGGCGGCGGCCACGGAGTCTGTAATTTTGGTTCCCGAGGGGCACAATTACATTGCAGACTTCAAACTGGTTTGGATTGGCAATCCTTTTTTAATTGCCGACCTGGGAGTGGAGGCAGGCGGGTTTGGAGGAGCAAGGCTCTCTGATCCCAAAGATATAGGGGGCTAAGGGGGGCTGAGAGCAACTCATGGCCTGGATTTTCAATACTACCATAACAGCCATCCCCAGAAGTGGAGAAGGAGGAGGTGGACAAGTAGTAATAGTAGTGGTAGAAGTGCTGGCATTGAGAAGCAGCATGTCCAATGTGTGTTTGTTTTCATCTGTGAAATGTCTAGCAGTCTGAGTGTGGCTTCTTGGCACCTCTTTAGGTGCTTCAGACAAAGCCATGGTTGGTACACTTTGAACACTGAACTAGGACTCTGGAGACCAGGGTTTGAATCCTGGCACGACCATATAAATAGCCACTGGGTGACCTCCAGCACGTCACACTCTCTCAGCTTCCGAGGATGGCAATGGCAAACCCAGTCTGATCAAACCTTGCCACGAAACCCCCGTGATAGGTCTGTCTTAGGGGTACCATAAATCAGAAATGATTTGAAGGAGCACATCATCACCCCCACAAAGGTGTTCCAGAGCAATACTGGTGTTGCTTTTGGGCACAAATGGGTGATCCGCACCTGGCACAGCTGCTTGTGTGTCTGGTTCCTCTCTGGGCTCTGCTTTGCAGAGAGCTCTTAGGCCCCAAAGGCGGGTCGGAAGAGAGGCCCGCTTGCTGCGTGTGCCCAGAGGCGGCTTAGTTGCAGATGGAGAAGCGATTGTCAGCTTGTAAAATCCAGTTGGGAATTTGGCGCTCCTTGCCAAGTGGGTCGGAGTGACGAGATGCAAAGTGATCTCTGCGCAGCCTGTTATTTCAGGGTCACAGACGGAGGGGGGGTCTTAATGCGCTTGTGCGCGCGTGCTGGGCGCCTTACGGGAACAATTAAAAACAAGTCAAGGCAGGAGTCTTCCTGCAGCTGTCTCTTCTTCCCCTATCAATGCCCTTCATCCTTCACTGGTCCCACAAAGATGGGGTTTGAGGACCTTCATCCTTCCCAATGTTTTTGAACTCCAGCTGCTAGATGTTGCAGTTAGTGATGGATTATGGGCTTTGTTGCACAAGATACTTGGAGCACCAAAGATTTTTCACTCCCATCTTCTATCTGCCCCAGTGGATGATGGTTGCCATGTCAGTGGGGCAATGAATCCTAGATCTTCAAGGTGCTGAACACTTCCGAAACTGGTTCAGCCCCTTGGACAAAACCTGGGGCGGATTCACTGCCCTGCCGACATGGGAGCCTCCGCCTGAAGTCCCCAAGCTGGCCAGATCCTTTAGGACTTTAGCAGGAGCCTCTGGACCATTTGGAAATGGAGCCAGCAACCAAGAGAGGTGGTGATGGGTCTCTTTCTCCAAACAGCCTTGTGGGGATGCTTTAGCTCAGTGACTCCCAAACTTTGGTCCTCCAGGTCTTTTGGACTTCATCACCCATAGTTCCTGACTCTTGGCCAAGCTGGCTGAGGATTCTGGGAGCAGACCAATAGAGGACCAAAGTTTGGGAATCACTAGATTTGGACTTAGAGGGTTGGACTTGGTGACCGCTGGGGACCCCTTTCGACTGTAAGATCCTACTGTTTGGGGGCTGGAAATGGGTCATGGAGCGACATGTGTCCCTCGCAGGCCATTCCCTCTTAGATCTGCCTTAGTGCTTGCATTTGGCTTTTTGCCTCTGGGACATTTCCAGGTGGTCTCCCTCGCCCTCTGCCCCATCAGCAAAGCAAACAACCCTCTGTTTGCGTAGGGCAATGCCAGGTAACCTTTAGTTCGGGTATTATTTAACCTTTAGTATTATTTAAAGCCGAGGTTCGTTATCATGATGCAAATGAAGGAACATGCGTAATATAGATCCGAATGCAGTTCTGCAACAGGGGCAGCAGTGGTTGACCGACGAAGCTTTATTGCACCGTCCATCTGATGCATTAGGACTTTGAACCTGGTGGCAAGGTCTGTTTTCATTATTTTGCCCCATTGCTTGCAAAACAGGTCGCTAAGTTTTGAAATCTGGCAGTTCTTACAAGAATGCTATATAACTTTAAGTATATTCGGTATATAATGGGATCTTGGTATCCGCTGGGGTTTGGTTTCAGGGCCCCCAAAATCCAAGGCTCCTCAAGTCCCATTAAATATAGTGCCATAGTGAAACGGTCCGTGAAACCAAGTATGTATATATCGAACCATCGAGAAGCAAAAGTGTCAATCTCCCAAATACCAATGGGGACAGTTTTGGAATATTTCGGATTTTGGGACTCCGGATAAGGAACCGCAGCAAGGCCTGCAATGATTTATTGCAACTTGCGATAAAAAGCGTGTCCGGTGCCTTTAAAGCCGCGGCGTTTCATTGTAGAGGGCTGTGGTCTGTGCGCATTTACGAAGGAAGAAATCCGATTCTAATCAGTGGGGCTTACTCTTAAGTAAATACGCACAAGCCTTCATGGCGTGGGATTGGTAAAACAGGAGTATATCACCGCAAAGCAAATAGGAACTGAGGATTAGATAAAGCTACTCCCAGCGAGCAAACACAGAAATGAAAGGCGTCGGAGCAGGGCTTTTGCAAAAGGGAACGCCACTCACAACCTTTCTGCTACAACACAACCCCCAGGATTTGTGTGATGGAGGAACCAATCCAGTTGTGGGTGTCACCCTCAATGATCCCCATAATGGGGATTTATAGAAATTTTGACTTGCCATTCAGCAGCTGGATTTGGATCAAGGCTATTGCTTTCCAGATCTGGTTGGATTTCAAGTCCCATCATCCTGAGCCAGCAGCAGGGCTGTAGAGTTGGAACTGTCGAGACACAGTACTTACAACTAAAGTCTTACAAGGTAAATACATTACTTTATATTTACATTTTCCCTTCTTCGACGCATAATAAAAGCCGAGCGCATTTGCTTTCGGAGCAACTTGGGAACGTTTCCATGTTCAGAAATGTTAACCGAATCAATCTACACAATAACCTTATGCACAATGTTTTGTACACAGTGTATATTGTACATCTGATGTCTGAGGATGTCTGAAACATTCCCAAATCTGAAACCGTCCATCTGGGCGGCTGAGAGAGTGGCACCTTTGCTTTCGGACAGTTCATTAAATGAATTGTGGGCCTGGATTTAGGTCTCTTTTTCAAGAGACCGCATCCTATAGATGCAAGTCTTCCCAAATTCCAAGCCTTTTGGATAAGGGAGACTCAGCCCTGTAGTACTAATAGTAGAATAATAATAGAATGGGATAATAATAGTAATTTTGGAATATGACACATAAGGAGATCTCTTAGAGATTATGAAGAAGAGCAATGCAATCCTTCCTTGGACCCTTCTGAGCATCTTGTCCTCCAGATGTTTTGGACTTCAAGCTCCACAACCACTGGAAAAATAATAATAATAATAATAATAATAATAATAATAATTGGAGCAATGCAGTCCTTCCTTGGACTGCTCTGACCATCTTGTCCTCCAGATGTTTTGGACTTGAAACTCCAGAACCACTGGAATAATGGAATAATAGTGATGATGATGATGGGAGCAATGCAATCCCTCCCTGGACCCTCCTAGGCATCTTCTCCATCCCAGCTGTTCTCCCCTCCAGATGTGCAGCAGACCCAGCTGTTGTTCTGCTGCCCACGTGACTCCAAGGGAGGAGGGAGGGGGCAAACAGCTGGAGGGATTCCCCGCCTCCCCCCCATCCATCACCCAGGAGCAGCCAATGGGGGCAGGCGACACATCAGCCAATCCGGGGGCGCCTGTGATTTCCATGGCAGCAGAGGCAGCAGCAGCAGCAGCAAAAGGAGCAAAGGCAAAGCCCTTCCTCCTCCTCCTCCTCCTTCTCTTCCTTCTTCTTTGGTGGCAGAAGATCGGACGAGGAGCCCTGCCAGGTTGGCCGCAGGGAGGAGGAGGAGGAGGAGCAGGAGAAGCAGGGATGGCGCCCCCCACAGGTGAGCAAAGCATTATATTATAGCATTGCATTGCTGCATTATATCATTGCCTTGCAAACCTCCCAAGAAAAATCCTCCTTCCCTTCTTCCCCAAAATCCCCCTTGCTCTCCCTGCCTCCTTTTCTTTTCCTTTGCAAGAAGAAGCAAAGCAGGGTCCTCTCCCTCTCTTCCCTTCCTTCCTTCCTTCCTTCCTTCCTTCTTTTCTCCCTTCCCTCCCCTTCCTTCCTTCCTTCCCTCCCCTTCTTTCCTTTCTCCCTCCCTCCATCTCTCCTTATTTCCTTTCTCCCTTCCCTCCCTCCCTCCCTCCCTCCCCTTCTTTCCTTTCTTCCCTCCCTCCCTCCCTCCCTCCCCTTCCTTCCTTCCTTCCTTCCCTTCTCTCTCCCTCCTTCCCCTCCTTTCCTTTCTCCCTCCCTTCCCTCCCCTCCTTTCCTTCCTTACTTCCCTCCCCCCTCCCTCCCTCCCTCCCCTTCTTTCCTTTCTTCCCTCCCTCCCCTCCCTCCCTCCCTCCCTTCCTTCCTTCCTTCCTTCCTTCCTTCCTTCCTTCCGTCCCTCCCTCCCTCCCTCCCTCTAATTAATGTGTTTTCTATTTCTCCTTTGTTTTTTGGAAGTATAAAAAGGAAGGGGGGAAGCTCACAGGAGAGTGCCTCTGAGCATGCACAGAGTTCCCCTACTATTTTTGGGTTGGGAATATTTTATCCCCCTCCCTCCACATCTTTATTCTCTGTTGTCCCTCCTTCCATCCATCTTTTCTTCATCATCCCAAAATGTGTTTTCTATTTGTCCTTTTTGTTTGCAAAGCAAGGAGGAGGGAGAGAAGGAGGGAGGGAGGGGGGCAAAATAGAGTGCCTCTGATCATGCACAGAGTTCCCCTGAGCATGCACAGACTGCTTCTGGAGCCTGCAGAGAATCCACCAACTGTTTGTTTCGTTGGGGAAATATTTTATTCCTCCCCATCTTTATCCTCCACTGACCCTCCTTCCTTCCTTCCTTCCTTCCTTCCTTCCTTCCTTCCTTCCTTTACAAATGATGGGCTTTCTATTTGTCTTTTGTGTTTGGGAAGCAAAAGGGGAGGTGAAGGCCACAAGAGAGTTCCCCTGAGCATGCACAGACCTTCCCTACTGTTTGGGGGGGTTTAATATTGGATTCCTTCCTCTGCCACATCTTTCCTCTCAGCATCCCTCCTTCCTTCTATCTCCAAACAATGTGTTTTCTGTTTCCTTCCCTCCCAACCAGTTGAAGCCATGCCTCTGTCCCCAAAGCTCAAAAATGGCACTCCATCCCAAATGCATCCATGAAAGCCCTGGCAAAAGACTGGCCCTAAACCCAGGCTTCAGGATGTGAGACACATTTGGACTCACTTCAACGCAATGCACACTTCAGCATTTGCACCAAACTGAGCTCTGCTTCCATTGCATCTTTCTAGATAACTATGTCAATGCCATTCTGTAATAATGCAAGGTGATGGAGATATGTGTATGTATGTGTGTATATTTGTATTTATTCATAGCTGGGCCCTTGTCCAGTTTCGCTTCCAGACGTGTCCGAAATCGCTGTGCAAATTCATTGCGCAAAACCAGAGAGGAAACTTGTTATTTTTCTTGCAATGAGAAACAGAAAGAGGATGCCTCCGCATATTTTTCCTCCTCCTGAGTTTCAAAGTTGGTTTGGCGCTTTCTTGCTTGTAAAAACCAAGGCTGGAAGGAGCTTTTAACGCTCAAAGGTTACTTTTTGGGCTCCAAATTTGGCTCTTTTTGGCGGGTAACGGAGTCCGTTTACTCCAAATTTTTGGACTTGCCAAAGTCTGAGAAGTTTTTTGCTGCTTTTAGAAGCAAATTTTTGCTGCTCAGAGCTGACCTAGATTTGGAACTTAAAGCTGGGCTTTAGCTCAAAAGGTTTCCTGGAAGATGAAAATGTGCTTTTTGTGCCATGAGAACGACATTTGAATCCCGCACCGCAGTCCAAAATTTGACCCCTTGCGTCCATGATGTATTTTTTACTTTACCTTGCAGACTTAATTCTCTTTTTTATTAGCGCCTGGAGTGTATAAGAATGGTATAATACTTCTGATTTTCTCTAGCTAGAGCCACGTTTCGTTGCCATTGAGGACTAGCAGCTTGCCTTGGAGAAGGAAAAACAGCACTGATCTCTCCAAATGGGGAAGGTTTCAACCCATTCCGACATACTCCCAGAAGCCCTGGTCCTGGAAGTTTTAGTCTTTTCCCCAAAGGATTTTGTTCCCCCCCAAAGCTCACCTCTTCAGAAAGCCAGCTCTGACATTTTCTGTTTCAATCAAAAGTGGAATTCTTTGCCCAAATAGTTGAAATAACTCAAGTTCAGTGGTCTTAAGCTATTCGCCGCAGAGGAGGAGGGCTAAAGTTCAGCATTGCACAAGCAGCCTGGGCTTTTTAGGCAGCAAGGTTCTTGGATCTGGTTAGATTTCCCACATTGAGCAGAGGGTTGGATTCAGGCTTCTGTGCGTCTGTGTTATTGGACTGCAATGCCCAGTGTCCCTTGCCTTTGGCTACCTTGGCTGTGGATGGTGGGAGTCTCAGTCCAAAGACATGCAGCTATCCATACGCTTCCTGTTGGTACCCTTCTGCCTAAATGCCTCACCAAAATAATCTGGGGGGAAGAGAGTTGGTTTTGCAATAGTTCCAAAGCAAGAGGTATATTGTAATTTTGCGCAGTGGTTCCCAAACTTTATGGTCCTCCAGGTGTTTAGGACTTCAGGTCCCAGAATTCCTGACTATTGGCCAAGCTGGCTGGAGCTTCTGGGAGTTGAAGTCCAAAATAACTGGAGGATCAAAGTTTGGGAACCATTGATGAATCTCAGGAAAGAATCATTATTGCATTGTGGGGTTTACAGCTCTCCCCATGGACTATGAAGTGTTTGGTGATTTGGGGTAGACCTTTGCGTTATGCAGCCACAAAGCATTGATGTTATTCCGGGGAAGAAGAATTACCTTGCATAGTTCGAACTCGCGTCTGATTCTCTCTTTTCCTTTTCATCCCATCTTCTTTCTTCTCCGACAGGCCGCGATCGTTTGGGTCCGGGCTTTTCATGGCGTGAAAGGCGGCAGCCATCCCGAGCGGGGCGATCTCTTTTGATGATTGTGTAAGGCGGCCGTTTTCTCCTGAACAAAGGAACGACTCCTAAGACATGGTTGGGAAGCTGAAGCAGAACTTGTTGCTGGCCTGCCTGGTGATCAGTTCGGTGACGGTCTTCTACCTGGGCCAGCATGCCATGGAGTGCCACCACCGCATCGAGGAACGGAGCCCGCCGGCCCATCCAGAGCTGTCCTGGCCCACGCCGAGGAACGCCCCGGCTCCCAAAGACAACACCACCGTGGCCTACAACAAGGATATGCCTTTGATCTTTATCGGTGGGGTCCCCCGTAGCGGGACCACCTTGATGCGGGCCATGTTGGACGCCCACCCGGACGTCCGTTGCGGCGAGGAGACCCGGGTGATCCCCAGGATCCTAGCGGTCAAGCAGATGTGGGCGAGGTCCAGCAAGGAGAAGATGCGGCTGGATGAGGCGGGTGTCACGGACGAAGTCCTGGACTCAGCCATGCAGGCCTTCCTCTTGGAGATTATCGTCAAACACGGGGAGCCGGCCCCTTACCTCTGCAACAAAGACCCCTTCGCTCTCAAGTCCTTAACTTATCTCGCTCGGATTTTCCCCAACGCCAAATTTATCTTGATGGTCCGGGACGGCAGGGCTTCCGTCCATTCCATGATCTCTAGGAAGGTCACCATCGCCGGGTTTGACCTCACCAGCTACCGGGACTGTTTGACCAAGTGGAACCGGGCCATTGAGACCATGTACAACCAGTGCTTGGAAGCGGGCTTGGACCGGTGCATGATGGTCCACTATGAGCAGCTGGTTTTGCACCCGGAGAGGTGGCTGCGGACGCTCCTCAAGTTCCTCCACATTCCCTGGCACCCGGCTGTCTTGCACCACGAGGACATGATTGGGAAGGCTGGCGGCGTCTCTCTTTCCAAGTGAGTTCACATTCCCACCCGTCCGTCTGTCCATCCATCCATCCATCCATCCATCCAGTTTTGCTAGACAACGTTCAACTAGAATATATCCACAGAAGGATAACAATCTATACCCCTCCATTGATGTTGTACGCATTCTCTATGCTTCTCATCTTATGAAAGAGTGTCATTTTTGCAAGTGCCATGGGACCTTTTCTCACCCGGCGTTACTCTCTTGGGAAACCTTTTGTGATGAGAAGGTTTCCTGGTTCTTGTTTGTGGGTGGACTACACGTCCCAGGCTCCCCCTCGAGAACCATGGCTGTTGGTCAGCGAGGGGGCCATGGCTGTTGTAGTTATTAAAAGGTAATGTTCCCCCAACTCTGGAACAATGTGTTGTGAATGGAGGATACGGACCTTTAGAGGTTTGGCACGATGGCAAGTCAGTTTCTGGATGCCGACTGGAGAGGGACTACTGCCTTGTGCCCCAGGCAGCGAAATATCTTGAGCATCCCTAGTAATAAAATCCAGATCAGTACTTTCCTTATAGTAGCCTGGGGAGAAGGGACTCTCGGAAGCCGGAGCGACTTCCTGACGTAAATAGGGACTGGAAGCTTGCAGGGAACATAACAATAATATTGCATCCATGGGGTCAGCGGCTTAATGAAAACCATTTGCAAAACCACGTTGTGCCTTGTCTGGGTGCGCTTAGCGTCGAAGATGATAGAGAGGAGGATTGCTCTGAATCGGAAGCAAGAAGGGGAGGAAATAAAAACCCCCAGTTTGTTCCTTCTCTTGTTCCACTGGCTTCCCTCCCTTTATAAAATAATATTTCCTTCGGTCTCATTTTTGGCAGATGCACCAAGACCTTATAGATCTCTCTGTTTGGGATCTTGGAAACCAAACTCTTTCCTAAGTTGTCATTCTGCTTTTAATTACGGTAAAATATCAAGCAACTTAAGGAATGCGCAACGTTGACTTGCAACCAAAGCTTTTGATTTCTGTCTAGACTCGTGTATGTTTTATTATACATATATTTCACATCATTAGACGCATCAGAAAACACTAAAGCCGCCTTTCCTTTCAGTTAGTTTCCAAAGAGATATCTCATTTAGGTATCTCATTTCACCGCCTTGGGAGAAAGGCGAGATATAAGTAAATAATAATAATAATAATAATGACTGCAATTGCATTTATGCTAAAGGTGGGAAATATATAGCTCTCTGGGAAGATGTTGGCATGCAACAACCCTAGCCGGCATAGTTATTGGAGAGAGAGTATGGTAGTTGATTTGGGGGTGACTGTTTCCAGCCTCACCATTGCCATGTTCCCATTGGGAGCTTTCTCCCGCAAGAAATGCTTGTGGGAATGATCCCAAGGAAAGATCCAGCCGTAAGACAAAGGTTGTGGTCTGGCATGGGATGCTCTCCCCTTGTGGCTTGGGGCCTTTGCCAGCGTGGCTCTTGGCTGGGAGGATTCGCCCCCGTTGCTTGTGGAAGAAGGCCTTGGCACTTGCCCATTGCCTTGATGGGAACCAGCTGCGGGAAACGGGTCCTTGCAGATCGCATTCCCAGGGCCAGATTTCGTCCTCGCTTTACTGTAAAAGGAGCCCGAGGGTTGGAATGGCTGAGAAAGGAGCATGCGTTGCACAGGGAAGTCCCATTCGGACGGATCCGGCCCCAGAGACTGGGCTGCCGTCGTTGGACATCAGGCCAATTTTGGCTTATGGCGACCCTCGGATTGACAGATTAACCAGACCTTATCAGCGGCCAATTGCGAGCCAGAGAGCGCCAGCCAATGAGATGCTGGCAGGGAGAGAGACAAAAATTCCATTTTGACCGTTGGGATTTCAGTTAGGGATCTGAACGGACGTCGCTTTGCGAGTTCCAGTGTTGGGGCTTGTAACCTAATAGATATTCAAGGTGAGGGAGTTAGGGGCTGTGCGGACAGCCCAAAAGGAGCAGCTACATGCCATTCCTTGTAGCGCTGGGTTGGGGATGTGGCAACCGGACGTGACGCCGTTTGTGCGCTGCACATGAGTGACGTCATCGTGGCGCGTCCCGTCTGTACATGGGTGCGCGGTAGGGTTACTGAGCGTATAAACGTTCAGCCCCCGCGCATCCCTACTTTGGGTCGGTCTGTCCAGGCCCTTATCTGGTGGACATGACCTGTGGGTTATATTTTGCCTTATGGAAACTAAGCAAGGGAAAAGGGCAGTATAGATGTCCTCAAGACCCAATAACATTGACGCATTGCAAAGAGTTAACAAAGGGGCAGTACAACCTGGCACTTTGTGCAGGCCTGACTGCGCCATAGGGCTGAACTAGGGCTGGGCATCCACATGCGCACGCAGCCCAAGTTTTGCCGCCTGTGTGCTGTTACGCCACACGCCCATTATGACGCATTTTGTAGGGTTTCCTTAGGCAAGACAACCCCAGAGGTGGTTTCACTAGTTCCTTCCTCTGAAATCTTGCCTAGTGTTTGTTCATGGTCTCCCATCCAAGTCCTAACCAGGGCTGACTCTGTTTAGTTTCCAAGATGATCACCTGGGATTTGTTGATTGAACCTATCCACTTGTGATGCAGTCTTCCTCTTTTCTTATTGCCTTCCACTTTCCCCCAACAGTATCCTCTTTTCCTTTGATGGAGAACCAGTCGTCCTCTGGATTTGGTTGTACTCCGGATCCCATCACTCCTGGGCAAAATGACTGGTGGTCAAGGATGCTGGGAGGTGCAGTTTGGGAAGATCTAGCAAGGGCTGTGGGGGGGGGTCTGCATCCCGTCCTATGGTCTCGGTTGTGCGTCTGTTCAGCGCAATGTGCACCACGGTCTCTAAATCTCTGGTTTCCATTCCTTGTTTTTGGCAGAGTGGAAAGATCCACGGACCAAGTGGTCAAGCCGGTCAACGTGGAAGCCTTGTCCAAGTGGGTGGGCAAGATCCCCTTGGACGTCCTGCAGGACATGCCGGTCATCGCCCCGATGCTGGGCAAGCTGGGCTACGACCCTTACGCCAACCCCCCCAACTATGGCAAGCCGGATCAGAAAGTCCTGGAAAACACGCGGAGGGTAAAAGTCTTGTTTTCTTGAATGGGGCGACCTGCGGTTTGGGGTTGTTGGTTGTCGTAGGGTTCCCTTGACCATCGCCTTCCTCTGGGGCTGAGAGAGGGTGGCTTTGAGTGGAGATTTGAACCCTCATCTCCCACAGTCCTAACCTAATTTGAAGGGGTTTGGGGTGAAAAATTGCTTGAAGAATCAGTGCAAACATTTGTAAAACGGGGGGTGGTTTTAGGGCTGCAGTTTCAGGTTGACTCGAGTTGATATCTTGATTATATATGTATGTATATATAAGTTGATGTGTAGCAATATGTGCTTAAAATAATGATTTTCCTTTCCTTTTTCCCCCCTCCAAGGTCTACAAAGGTGAATTTCAGCTCCCCGATTTCCTGAAAGGGATGCCACAGGTAAGGCGCCTTTCTTTAAACACCTTCCTCTCAAAATGGCAACCGGAAATTCCTCTGCGGTCCTTCTCAAAACAGAGATCGATCGATCGACAGACAGATAGACAGATAGATAGATAGATAGATAGATAGATAGATAGATAGATCCCGATGAACGGACAGCAGCTTTCTTCTCCTTACAGCCAAAGAAGACGGTAGAAAGGAAGCCCCACGTCAAGATAAAATGAACTGGAGAACTGAAACCGGAAAGTACAGAGTAGGCTGCGCGGCTTCTTGGTTGCGTTTCCGAAATGTAGCCGCCTGGTTTACTTCCGTCTTTCTTGGCTGCCGGCACCCGAGTGCCTTTTGAGCACCGCTTATTTGTGGTCTTGTGCACGCAAGCTTCTTATGTCGGGCGAAAAGTTGGCGTCTTTTCTATCCGTGTTTTGGCTACGCGCAGCTTTGTGCGGCCATGTGTGGCTAACCTGTGTACCTGTGTTCAGCCCTTGTTTGCGTTGCCTGGCTCTGTATTTGATGCTCCTTATCTTTGTGCGTTGTGTGCCTTGAAGTCATATCTGACTTATGTCAAAGCTATCCATAAGTATTAAGCCTATGGACTCCTGGGATTTTGGGGTTTGGGGAGAGACTTGGACTTCTCTGTTGTTGTTGCACTAGAGAATTCCTAAGTTCCCTCTCCAAAATAACTACAAATCCCATGTTCCAGAGCTGTGATAGTTAACACACAACCAGATTGCTTGTACTTATGCAACGGGATTAGCAAAAGTGACCCTTTCGGACTACGGCACCCAGAATCCCGGGGCAGGATCCCCAAATCTTCCCTTTGCCACAGGATCCTGGGAGCCGTAGTCCAAATAAAAAGCAACTTCTGCAAACTCAGGACTAATATCCATCTGCAAGAATCGTCTTCTGTGAATTGTATTTGTCCCTTTAAAAGCCATGATTTGTAGCGGGATATTTAAAAATCTTAGTTTAATTTTTGGGGGCATTCCCCATATTTGCATTTTCTGCGATGTTTCGCTTATTAAAAGTAATTCTTCCTCGCCGTTTTTTCCTTTTCGTAGACCGGCGGTGTGAAATAGAAGAACGGCTGCGGGACTTTGGGTATGTTAAACAACGCAGGCATTTAATAAAAGGCGAAAGATTCATAGGATCTGTAGAGAAACCAGAGTTAAATCAGAGATTTAAATGATAAAGAGAAAGAGACATCAGATGAAAAGAGCAAGAATATAGAATCATAGAATCGATTCCGTGATTATCCTTCTACAAGAATCAGAACAGTAGATCTACAAAATGGGAAATGTAATGATATGAGACATAGTTAGCGTTATCTTAAGACAGAGAATATCTCTTGAACGATTGCGGAGGAGAATTAAGACTGTCTGGGATATTGAAAGGGAACAAAAGGCGTTCGTTGTTAGAGAACTAAGGGAAGTAAGGCGTAATGACTTTATCGATATGATATGACAGCCTTATACAACTCATGGTGCGTCAGTTTGTATTTGTGTTAGTACACAAGGGTCATTAGAAAAGATACGTAGGAACGTCTTAATTTCGATTTGAAAAATAAATTAAACAACATAGACTTAAAAATTGGGGCTTTTATTGCTTTATTGTAGCCTTTGCTCGATTATCATCTTGATGGCAGTTGTGTAGAAGATTTGTGTGGATAGTTGTGGGTTTGATATATTTGTCTAGATATTGTGCCCACCCTCGACTTAAAAACCTTCCTTTTTGTTTTCTCTTTCGACTAGGAATGCAGGCTGCTTTTCGGAAAGAAAAACATGGCGGTTGTGTTGATGATGGTCTTCTCCGAGCTGCTTTCCTTCCCTCCTTCCGGAAATACGTCCCCGTTTCGTCCTGTGGTCTCTTTGATTTGTACATTTCATTTTGAGCACATTATGGCAAATCCGAAAGCTGAACTGTAATGTTTTGCTTTTTCCACTGGAAGAAGGGCAGTTTTCCCCCTCGTTTCTCTTTTTCTCCCCCCAGAAGAAGGTTTTATGGTGGAACATAATAACAATAATAATATTAATGATGATTACAATGATGATGATGCTATAGTCCACTCCCTCGAAGTGGATTCTTCCCTTGAACATCTAACGCAGCTTGACAGCGTTGTTTTCGTCTTAGTTAGCGGCTAGGTTTATTTTGTTTCATGTCGTTGTACAGCTGTCTCTTCCGTATTACCGTCTATTTTCTTCCTTTGCCTCACTCCGATCTTTCTTGGGGGGGTTGAATATCTCTGTGCGTCACCATCTTTATCACACCTCTCATATCTAGGCTCTTGATCGATAGCGAAGCAGAACCGTGCGCTTTTGGAGGTTGGAATTGAATCCGTCGGTTGAAACGCGGTGGCGGGGTCTCCTCCAGCAATGCACAAAGTTGTGATCTCCACTGTTCCTTTCAGTTCAAGGTCTTTGCAGGCGGTTGTTTGACATCCATCTTTTTTACGTTCCCAACAAAGACAGTCCCTCAGATTGCCGTCGGGGCAGGAGAAACTGTAGCAGCAAAATGCAGCGTCGTGTTGCATGTGGCGAAAGCTGTCGGTGCGTAAGACGCGTCTGTATGGGGGGTGCGCCGTAATGGCGTTGGTGTGGCGCAGCCCCTCCGTCTGATGTTCCCACAACTCCTTTTGCTATAAAGCCAAAACGGTTTGTGCCCGGCCGTTGCCGTGGCGACCAACATGAGCGGACTAGGCCGCAGCCACTGTGGTAGTAGTTATGCGCAGAGAACCCTCTGACCATAAAAGGGCAATAGTAGTGTGGCAGGTTCTGATTGGTGTACCGGAGCGTGTTGCCAACTGCTGATTGGACGGGACGGAACTGTGGTCTGAAACCCAACAGTTTAAAAGCCTCTCGTCTTTCCATTTTAATGGCTGCTGCTCCAGTTCCACGGAGTCTTGGGACGCACAGTTTGCGTTGTGCGTCTCTCACAAAAACTACAAATCCCAGGACTCTGTGGCGCGGGAGCCGCCGCACAAGGCCGCCTCGTGCGGCACAGTTTCTGTAGCGTTTCTGTGTGCTTTTTTGAGCTTTGTGGCTGTGGAGATTTACACAGAAGGAATGTAGAAAGCGATCTGGGTTTCTGCTCTTGCACTTTAGTCCTTAAACGGGGGAAATCCAAATGGCGGGTTTTGAGAGCTCCGACACCCATCGTCCCCAGTTGCGAAGGCCCAAACTGTGTGGCAGGTCAAACACCCCCCCCCCTTGATTCCCTTTTTGGCGTGGCTGCATTTAACCCCAATACAGAGGAGTTCAGAGGAGGCTGGACTCCAACTCCCATCAGCCCCAGGCACAGTGGGCCTTGGAAGAGGATGACGGGAGTTGCAATACGCTGGCCATTTTATATTGTGATTTATTATTATTATTATTATTATTATTATTATTGTGGCAAAAATGGATTTCCGTTCCTGGTTTTGTTTGACTTCTTCCCCCGTTTTCTGGAGACGTGAAAACGATCAGATTTGTAATTAATTTAAGGAGAAAGACGTGGAAAGAAAAGAGGCTTAGAGTCCGACGGCCCTTTTTGTATTGTTTATTTTTCGAAATAAACGCTTTCAATGTGGCTCCTCCCCTTTTTCTCGCCCGGTTGATATATTTTGATAAGAGCGGCGCCAATAGCGTCGCCATCATCAGGAAAACCCTCTGGATTTTGGGATTTGCCAGAAGTGAAGAAACGAAGCGGACGGACGTGCGAGAAAGGGATGAAACGGACCCAAAGGGACCTCTCCAGTCCCAAATCCACCAAACCAAGGATACCTTTCTGGGGATATAAATACATATATAAATACATATATACATGTTTCTAGGCCAAGTCTGCCAAAGAGCTAAGAAGGGTTAGGTAATAATGGTCAGCAAAATGAAGATAAGAACTGAGATGAGTAGAGATATTGATTTATATATATTGATATCTATCTTGACATATATATATATATAGAGAGAGAGAGAGGTTGATATATTTTGTTTTACATATATATATATAGACATATATATTGATTGACATTGGTTGACATATTGATCTATATTGATAGATACACAGTAAGTATAGGTTGATATATATTGATTTATACACATATATTGGTTTATATATATATATACACACACACACACACAGGTTGGCATATACATATATATAAATGTGGATATTTGCATGGAGAGGAGTACTTCCTCGGTTTCCTTTAGTAGGAAAGCTGAGCTTGGACTGCAACTCCCAGCATCCCCAGGGTTTAACCCCTGCGCTTTGGTTGTCATGGCGACGCCGGGCCAAGATGGCGCCCATGGCAACCGCGCGGGGAGACGGACGGGGGAGGCAGCCAATGGGAGGGTTCGGAGGGGGCGTGGCTGGCAGGCTGCGGCCATCGGCCCGCCTCCTCCTCTTGCTGGCTCTTCGAGCGCGGCTTCTGAGGGAAGAAAGGCCCGGATGTTGGGCGCCAGGGAGAGGCCGAGGGAGCCCCAGAAGGAGAAGCAAGAGCAGAGGCGGCGGCGGCAGCAGCAGCAGCAGCAGGTGAGGGAGGGAAGGGGGCGAGGGCGCGCTCTGTAGCCGCCTCTTTCTCCCATTGGGGGAGGCCAGGCCTTAGTCCCGCCCTTGCCCCACTTTATCTCCTTAGCCCCGCCCCTTCTGTTGTAGCCCCGCCCTCTTTGGTCACCGCCCACTTGGCTGTAGCTCCTTCCCTTGTGGAGACTCTACTAAGCTCTCCTGCCCCTTTCCTCCTCTCCCAGACTCTCCTCCCGCCCCTTTGGGCTCAGTAGCCACGCCCTTTTGCTCTGGCCCCACCCCCTTGCAGTAGCCCCTCCCTCTCCTTAGGTGCATATTACCTCTATAGCCACACCCTTCTGCTTTGGCTCCACCCCTTGACAATAGTCCTTCCCACTCTTCTGGTGCCTATTATCTCTATACCCACACCCCCTTTTGCTCTGGCTCCACCCCCTAGACAATAGCCCCTCCTACTCTAGTGCACATTATCTCTATAACTACACCCATTTTGCTGTAGCTCCACCCCCTTGACAATAGCCCCTCCCATCCCTTTATGCACCTTATCTCCATAGCCACACCCCTATCAGTAGCTCCTCCCACTCATCTGGTGCATATTATCTCCATAGCCAGGTCCTTGTGCTCTAGCTCCACCCCTTTAATAGTAGCCCCTCCCACCCCTTTGGTGTCGTGTATATTCATAGCGGTGCCTCTTTTGCTCTGGCTCCACTTCCTTGGCAGTAGCCCCTCCCACTCCTTGGTAGCCCCTCCCCTTGATTGTAGCCCCTCCCCTTTTTGCCTGGGCTCCTCCTCCTTTTCACACCTCTTCCCTTTTGGCTCTTGCATGGGACTGGATTGGGACCCAGCCTCCTTCCATTCCTTGGCCCTCCCTGGATGCTGGGAGTTGCAGTCCAAGGCTCTGGGGTCACAAACTCCAGAGGGAGGTTTGCCACCATTGCCTTCCCCTGAGGCTGAGAGAGTGTGACTTATTGCTGAAGGTGGGTTTCCATGGCTGGGCTGGGATTCGAACCTGGGTCTGCAGAGTCATTGTCTAACACAACATTGCAAGGCAGCCACAGCCACACGGTTGTCGCTCTCCTTCATGCCAGTGTGTTGCCTTCCCTGCGCAACTCCCCCAGGAGAGAGCCAAGGAGGAGGAGGGACACCTGCTTCTCCCTCTTCTCCTGGGAATCCCTGTTTCCTTCTCTCGGCCAAGGGCTCCTCTCCTTGCGGCAGAACGACATTTATTCCTGCCTTTCTAGTCCCACTGGTTCTCTCTCCTGGAACGAAGAGGAGGAGGAGGAGGAGGATGGACTGAGACCCCCCCCCCCCCAAGGCCCTTGAGTAAGTAGACAGCCGCCCCTCCGTCTCTTTCTCCATGGATCAATAGCCCAAGAGAGACCAATGCCAAAAAACAGACCTTGGTTTTGCCTATATATATATATATGGGCACCATTTCCTTAGGGGCCATTCTACGCAATGGGACTTGCGCATTCATAGGCTTTGGTATCCATAGAAGAGTCCTGGAACCAAACCCCAGCAGATACCAAGGGACCATTGTATCTTTATCATTATCATTATCATTATCATTATTATTATTATATAAGGGGACTTGAGCATCCATAGAGTGGTATCCACAGGGGGCCCTGGACCCAAATCAACAGATATCAAGGACCCAGTGTAGTAATTCATAATACCCCATTGTCTATATTGGGACTTTGACCATCCATGGACGATTCTGAAGCTAAACCCCAGCAGATACCAAGGATTCACTGTATTAGTAGTCATGATGGTGATGATGATGATGTGTAATGTACCCTTTGTGTGTAATGGGATTTTGGTCTCCACAGGGATCCTGTAAACAAGCCCCAGCAGCCACTATCTTAGCAAAGGCAGTCCGGTGCCGTTCTTTGTGATACGTTTTGACCCAAAGCTTGCTTTCCGCACCCCAAAAAGTCTCTTTTTGGGGGGGGGCTAGTGGGGGCTCATGCGCTCTTGGGTTCTCTGCATAAAATGGCAACTCACAATTTAGAAAGTCTTGCAGGGAGGAGGACGCAATAAAGGGGGCATCAGAGTTGGGCAGAAGGGGGTCCGGGGGCTTCATATATGGACCCCTCCGGCTGCCATGGATTGCCCCTTTTATGGACCAAAAAGGGGGTATATTGGCTCAAGGATGAGAGCTTGCCAGAAGCCTGGCTTTGCAACCCGGTTGACTCGACTTTCTTTGAACCGTGTAGGCGAGCGCCCGTCTTCCGCGCCCGGTTTGTTTACATCGCCGTCCTTGTTGGGTTTTCCGCACCATGACGCCTCAGGCCGAGCGAGGGACGCGCCGCCGATGAGAAGCCGCGTCGGCCATCTCCGCATGCCCCTCCGAATCCAGGTTAAACGCGCTTTAAGATTAATTCCCGGTCCCTAGTCGTTCCTGAGCGAATCATCCGCTTAGATCTGCCGGCCTAAATTGGTTTTGCGTCTCCGCGGAGGACGGTTTCCATTAGCAATTCAATTACTGCACGTAACGCAGGGGGGGATCTTACGAATTGCGGCCGACGGTTGCAGGGTCGGCCGAGCCGTCTCTCCGTTTCTGCCTGTTCAGAAAGGGTGGCGTTGTGGAAAACACCCTCCTTCCAATCGGAGAGCGCATGATAGTTGACAGCCGTGGGAATTGCCCAATGGCCACTTGGCGGCAGGTGTTTCCCCGGCAGCTAATCGGATTTGCTGGAGTCAAAACGCCAGCCCTTGCAACCCAGAGTGTGCCAAAGCAGATGGGCCTCCTCCTCCTCCTCCTCCTCCTCCTTTAAAGAGGAATCCAAGCAGGGAGGTTTTCCCGGCTTTGCGTGAAGCCAGGTCCCTCCTGGCCTGTGCTTCTCCTTGCTCTGGAACAGATTGCAGATACAATCGCTCAGGACAGCTCTAGCCATTGTAAACAGGCGCTGGCGGGGATGTCCTCGGATGCCACGTGCGCCAACAACCCCGTGGCGGCTGGATGTTGCTAAAGTGGGGCTGTGCCCATGGCGTTTCTCTTCTCCCCTCCAGCTGCCCCTCGGCCGGCCGCCCTCCAGGCCCGGTTCGCAGAGCCAGAGGGATGGTGGTAGTCACGGGGCAGAACAAGGCCAGCGCACGCCCCGGCGATGCCATGTCCAGCTCGGAGGCCGAGGACGACTTCCAAGAGCCCGCCACCCCGACGGCGACCCAGGCGGAGCATGCCCTGCCCCTCCTGCCACAGCAGGTGAGTGACGCGGCCGCGGTCGGTCCCACCGACCGGTACATTTTGCCCCCTCCACGTTGGCATGGACACTTCTGCCCACTCCCTGGGAGATCTTTCTAGGCTGCCCTGAGCATAGACTCCTTCCTTTCCAAAACAGCACTCCACATCTTAGAGAAGGTCAGGCACCGAGTGCGCAACTGATGCTCTAAGTAAATTGGGACATCAAAGTGCAGTTTCATTGCTGTGGCTGTCTTCTCCCATTTTTGGCTTGGATGTTTCGGACTCCGCTTCCCATCGTCCTCGGCTCCAGCCCATTAGACACAGACTGTAAACCAGCTGGGCATTTGTTTGCGTCCTTGGCTTTCGCAGCCCAGCCAGTGAGTTGCACTGCCTTGCTTGATCCTAAACTCTGAATGCCAGACGTATCCTATGAGTAGTTAGTCTGGTTGAAACGCTGATCACAGTAGACCTGGCTCTGGAGGGACGCCCTCTCAGCCTCTCCAAAGCGGCCTCCGCAGCCTTTTCCTGCCTCCCAGCTTCTGCCCAGAGCCTCTCCACCAAGTCAGCTGCTGCTGAGTCATTTCTGAGAGGTGACAGGGACATAAGAGGAGCCCTGCGGATGCGTCAGACCATGGATGCCATGGGTTGGTCATGTGTCTGCCCCGCGTGGGGGCCTTCCTCCCCAGGGTGGCCATAGAATCATAGAGTTGGAAGAGACCCCAAGGGCCATCCAGTCCAACCCTATTCTGCCATGCAGGAGCTCTCAATCAAAGCTGCTCCGACAGATGGCCATCCAGCCTCTGTTTAAAGACCTCAGCCCCACAGCATGGAAAAGTTACTTCTTTGGACTATCCCTTCCAGAATCCTCTTAACCTTAAGCATGGAGGGCTGCGCGATTCCCAATCTGTGAAGTATTTGAAAGCTCTCGTCGGCTGCGGCCCAAAATGTCCAGAGCCCTTTCTTTCCGTACCAGACTATCTGCTACTTAAGATTGGGCGAGAAAGATCCTTCACCTCCTATGACAACCAAAGCATGGTGGTTTGCGCATGGCATGGCATGGCATGCTCTCCAACTGGGCCCAGGTGCCAAAGCATCCTCCATTGTGAGCTCCTTCCCTTTTGTTTGTCCGGTTAACAATTTACCTTTACCTATAGCTTGAAAAGTCCTGGGGGCTTGTCCTCTTGTTCTTTAGTCTTTCTGCTGTTACCTTGTTGAGAAAGAAAACCCATCTCTTTTTCTTTGTGTAACCCTCTCAAGACTGGGTTTGCCTTCCTTCCAGTTCCCTGAAGTGGTTCCGCTGAACGTCGGCGGCCTCCATTTCACGACCAGGCTGTCGACGCTCAGGCGCTACGAAGACACCATGCTGTCGGCCATGTTCAGCGGCCGGCATTATATCCCCACGGACGCAGAGGGCAGGTACTTCATTGACCGAGATGGGTCCTTCTTTGGGTAGGTACCAACTTATTCCAAAAGCACAAGGGTTGTTTTATATCTGGGAAGTGGTCTTGAAAATGAAAGACATTTGGCTGGTCAGAAGGCAAGAAGACCTTGCTGTCATAACCAGGGAACATGAAGCACCATCTTGATCTCTTGTCTGATTTCAGAAGCTAAGCAGGGTCGGGGCTGATTAATACTCGAAGGGGAGATTAATACTTGAAGGGGAGATATAAGGGCTACCCACTATTTGAGGGTTAGACCTTTTATATAGACTACGTAAGAGCCCAACCTCTCTGCCCCAAGTTTTGGGATGTGGGCTTTTGTAAACACAGAAGTGTGTGCATCACGTAGTTTATGCATATTAAATGTATGTGAATTTCATAAACACGTGGCTAATGTGGTTTGGCACCACTTTAACTTCCACGGCTCCATCCTACGAAATCCTGGGATGTGAGTGTTCGGTTATATGGACTTGAAAGGCGTCGGTATCAAGTTGCTTCCAAGATTTTGCACGTTGTTCCTGAAGCATTCATTCAATATGTCAGGTTTGCACCATTTCAGACTTCACTGATCTCTTTGCTGGAGGTGCAGAAAAAGGTTCCTTTTAGGATGACAAATCCCAGAGTCCCACAGTCGGTTTGGCCCCTGGGATTTGGGCCATTGCCGCCTTTGAAAAAGGACTGTTTGGCTAACCAATGTTTACGAAGCTTCGCTGGTGGGAGATCTGGAGTAATCTGTTGGGACGCACACGACGATGAGCTGGCGCTTGGATTTGCCCCGTTTCCAAGCCTCAAGAGCCAGGCGGCAGATTATTATTATTGCTCTCGGTTTGTGCCACTTGGGGTCACTAATAGGATTGAGGGGACAAAACAGCTGCTCTTGTTTTTGTCACCGGGGCTCCTGTCGCACAAATGCCAGCCCTTTCCTTTTGGGAAACGTGCCCAAGATCCTGCTCTTTCCAGGCTGACCCTTGAAAGAGACTGTGGATACTGAAGTGTGAGGTTGATATTAAATGCCCAGCTTGTCATGCCTTGTAAGGCCAGCTAGCAGCCGTCGAACTGAATCCCCTTCTCCCTGGCTTTCCCTTTCTTTCCGTCTTTTCAGGGACGTGCTGAACTTTCTGCGTTCGGGCGACTTGCCTCCGAGGGAAAAGGTGCGTTCAGTTTACAAGGAGGCTCAGTACTACTCCATTGGACCCTTGATGGACAGTCTGGAAGAGCTCCAGCCCTTGAAAGGAGAGAAGGTCCGGCAAGCTTTCCTGGGCTTGATGCCCTATTACAAAGGTAAACCCCAGGGCATAGCCTCGCCAGGGGTTTGGGATCGTTGTGGGGCAGGTTGTGAGACGTTTTGGAACTAACAGACAGATGTCAATAAAGTACATAATTCCAGCAAAATTGCAGCCTCCAGCACTTTTGGACTTCAGCACCCAGAAGCCTTTGCCAGCG